>CM064346.1:13367587-15767587 GCA_032595735.1 Pelochelys cantorii
CTGATTGGCTGAGCTGTAGGCAGAGGGAGGAGCTATCAGGGAGGCTGAGCACTTAAACCCTGCTGGTAAGCGACCAGGGAGCTTTGCGACCGGGTGCTCGCGAACAGGGTGAGTGGTAACAGGAGGGAGTTTTGAGAGGGGAGTTTGGAGGGGGAGCCAGTGACTTCTATTGCCCTTAAACTAAATCCTTTATAACAACCTCTATCTGAAACATTTAATTAACCCTCATATATAATTAGAGTAGGAAATGGAGGCAGAAGCCCAGCAGCAGAGTGGGGGCTATCCTGTTTATTGTGTCGAGTGCAGTATGTATGACTACCTACCCTGTGGGTGGGTGGCGTATGTGTGCGCTCGATGCAAGGAGCTCCTGGCCCTCAGAGACCGAGTGTGTGCTTTGGAGGCCAGGGTGGCTGAACTGGAGGAGCTAAGGAAGGCAGAGGTGTTTGTGGATGAGACTTTCCGGGACATAGTAGGGCTGTCCCACCTCAAATCTGACAGTCCTGATGCTGTTACGGAGGATGAAAGGCTCAGGGAAGGAGAGCAGTCAATGGGAGCAGAGGGAAACCATCCCATAGTTGGGACCCTCCTTCCAGAGGGTGATGTTGTATCCTCTCGTGCCGAGGATACTTCTCCGGGGGAGGGAGCTCCAGCTGTTAGGAAGAAGCAGGTTTTAGTAGTGGGGGATTCGATCATTAGAAATATAGATAGTTGGGTTTGTGATGACCGGGAGAACCGTATGGTTACTTGCCTGCCTGGTGCGAAGGTTGCGGATCTCTCGAGGCATCTAGACAGACTTATGGGCAGTGCTGGGGAGGAGCCGGTCGTCGTGGTACATGTTGGTACCAATGACATAGGGAAGGGTAGAAGAGATGTTCTGGAGGCCAAATTTAGGTTACTAGGAAAGAGACTGAAATCCAGAACATCTTTGGTGGCATTCTCTGAAATGCTTCCAGTTCCACGCGCAGGGCCAGATAGACAGGCAGAACTTCAGAGTCTCAATGCGTGGATGAGACGATGGTGCAGGGAAGAGGGGTTTAGATTTATTAGGAACTGGGGACACTTTTGGGGTAGGGGGAGCCTATACAGGAATGATGGGCTCCACCTAAATCAAGGTGGATCCAGACTGCTGGCATTAAACATTAAAAAGGTCGTAGAGCAGTTTTTAAACTAAGAGGTGGGGAAAGCCGATTGGTGCGGGGGAGCACCTGGATCGGACGGAGACTTCTCTTACACGAGGCTCCATAGATAGGGATTCCCTAGAAGTTAGTCAGATAGGGAACGTGGGAAATAATATATGGGCAAGATCAGATGTGAAACAATCGTGCATAAAAAAATCCAATGTGTCTGTGAAAGGCGGACATATAAATAGTGGTAGTTTTCTAACATGCTTTTACACTAATGCTAGGAGTCTGTCTAATAAGATGGGTGAACTGGAGTACCTCATATCAAAGGAGGAAGTTGACATAATAGGCATCTCAGAAACATGGTGGAATGAGGACAATCAGTGGGACACTATCATACCGGGATATAAATTATATCGGAAAGACAGAACAGGTCGTGCGGGTGGCGGAGTGGTACTATATGTGAAGGATAATATAGAATCAAATGAAGTAAAAATCCTAAAGGAATCAAAATGTTCCATAGAATCATTATGGATAACAATTCATTCCTCTAATATGAATATGGCATTAGGAATATATTACCGACCACCTAACCAGGACAGTGATAGTGATGCTGAAATGATAAGGGAGATTAGAGAGGCTACCAAAATAAAAAATACAGTAATAATAGGAGATTTCAATTATCCCCATATTGATTGGGTGCATGTCACCTCAGGACGGGATTCAGAGATTAAATTTCTTGATGCCTTAAATGACTGCTTCTTGGAGCAGCTAGTACAGGAACCCACAAGGGGAGAGTCGATTCTCGACCTAGTCTTGACTGGAACGCAGGATCTGGTCCAAGAGGTAACTGTTACTGGACCGCTTGGAAATAGTGACCACAATATAATAACTTTTAATATTCCTGTGTTGGGAAGAACACCGCAGCGGTCAAACACTCTAGCATTTAATTTCAAAAAGGGGAATTACACTAAAATGAGGAAGCTAGTTAAACAGAAACTAAAAGGGAGAGTAATTAAACTAAAATCCCTGGAAGCTGCATGGGAACTGTTTAAAGACACCATACTAGAGGCCCAACTTAAATGTATACCCCAAATAAAAAAACACAGTAAGAGACCTAACAAAGAACCACCATGGCTAAACAGCCATGTTAAAAAGGCAGTGAGAGAGAAAAGGGCAGCTTTTAAAAAGTGGAAGTCAAATCCTAGTGAGGAAAATAGAAAGGAACATAAACACTCCCAAATTAAGTGTCATAATGTAGTAAGAAAAGCCAAAAAAGAGTTTGAGGAACAGCTAGCCAAAAATTCAAAAAATGATAGTAAAATGTTTTTTAAATACATTAGAAGCAGGAAGCCCGCTAAAAAAGCAGTGGGGCCCTTGGATGATAAAGATATAAAAGGAGCGATCAAGGAAGACAGTGCCATTGCAGAGCGATTAAATGATTTCTTTGCTTCAGTCTTCACGGCTGAGGATGTTACAGAGGTTCCTAAATCTGAGCCAGCCTTTTTAGGTGACAAATCTGAGGAACTCACTCAGATTGAAGTGACATTAGAGGAGGTTATGGAATTAATTGATAAGCTGAATAGTAACAAGTCTCCGGGACCAGACGGCATTCACCCAAGGGTTCTGAAAGAACTCAAATGTGAAATTGCGGAGTTATTAACAGTGGTTTGTAACCTATCCTTTAAATCCACTTTGGTACCAAATGACTGGAAGATGGCCAATATAACACCAATATTTAAAAAAGGCTCTAGAGGAGATCCTGGCAATTATAGACCGATAAGTTTAACATCAGTACCAGGCAAATTAGTAGAAACACTAGTAAAGAGTAAAATTGCAAGGCACATAGAAGAGCACGAATTGTTGGGCAAAAGTCAGCATGGTTTCTGCAGAGGGAAGTCGTGTCTAACTAATCTGTTAGAATTCTTTGAAGGGGTTAATAAACATGCGGACAAGGGGCACCCAGTGGATATAATATACCTAGATTTCCAGAAAGCCTTTGACACGGTCACACACCAAAGGCTTTTATGTAAATTAGGTGGTCATGGGATAGGAGGAAAGGTCCTTTCATGGATCAAGAATTGGTTAAAAGACAGAAAACAAAGGGTGGGAATAAATGGTAAATTTTCACAATGGAGGAGGGTAACTAGTGGTGTTCCCCAGGGGTCAGTACTGGGACCAATCCTGTTCAACTTGTTCATCAATGATCTAGAAAATGAGGTAAGCAGTGAGGTGGCCAAGTTTGCAGATGACACAAAGTTGTTCAGGACAGTCAAAAGCAAAAGGGATTGTGAAGAACTACAAAAAGATCTCAGCAAACTGAGTGATTGGGCAGCAAAATGGCAAATGAAATTTAATGTGGGTAAGTGTAAGGTAATGCATGTTGGAAAAAATAACCCAAATTACACGTACTACATGATGGGGTCAAATTTAGCTACGACAGATCAGGAAAGGGATCTTGGAGTTATAGTGGATAGTTCTATGAAGACATCCACGCAGTGTGCAGCGGCAGTTAGTAAGGCAAATAGGATGTTAGGAATTATTAAAAAAGGGATAGATAATAAGACAAAAGATATCATACTTCCCCTATATAAAACTATGGTACGCCCACATCTCGAGTACTGCGTGCAGATGTGGTCTCCTCACCTCAAAAAAGATATATTGGCATTAGAAAAGGTTCAGAAAAGGGCGACTAAGATGATTAGGGGCTTGGAAAGGGTCCCATATGGGGAGAGGCTAAAGAGACTGGGACTTTTCAGTTTGGAAAAAAGGCGATTGAGGGGCGATATGATAGAGGTATATAAAATCATGAATGGTGTGGAGAAAGTGATTATAGAAAAATTATTTACCTTTTCCCATAATACAAGAACTAGGGGACACCAAATGAAATTGATGGGTAGTAGGTTCAAAACTAATAAAAGGAAATTTTTCTTCACACAGCGCACAGTCAACCTGTGGAACTCCTTGCCCGAGGAGGCTGTGAAGGCCAGGACTCTATTAGGGTTTAAAAAAGAGCTTGATAAATTTTTGCAGGTTAGGTCCATAAATGGCTATTAGCCAGGGATAAAGTATGGTGCCCTAGCCTTCATAACAAGGGCAGGAGATGGATGGCAGGAGATAAATCACTTGATCATTGTCTTCTGTTCTCCTTCTCTGGGGCACCTGGCATTGGCCACCGTCGGCAGATGGGATGCTGGGCTCGATGGATCTTTGGTCTGACCCAGTATGGCCATTCTTATGTTCTTATGTTCTAGAGACTGAAACCTGAGAGAGATTGCACCAGGGCTTACGAGTGGGAATGAGTTGAGGGGGAAAAAGCCTATTGAATTGGGGCTTTAGAGTCCAATGTAAATGCAACCCTAAAATCAAACTAGCGGGTGAGTAAGTAATAGAGATGTAGCCGCGTTAGTCTAGTCCTGTCTCTTGTTTTAGCGGGTGGATGTGTCTTAAAATAGAGACAAATTGTATCTTAATAGTCCAGCAATCAATTGGTCTTTGATTGTTCCTGTTCACGCTGGAAAGACATGCAATAGCAAATCCTTGATGTGAGAGCTGCACTGTCAGTTCCATAAAGGTGGTGGATTGTTTTGTAATGTACTCGAGAGTGTCAATAAATGTGTGGCTTTCCTATATTGTTCAGTCTGGTCTGTGCCATTGTGGCACCTGGATGTACTAGAACAATCCAATCTCTCCTACTAATTACTGCACAATGGCCACTTCTGCAGGTCCGGGTGTGAAACATAGCAGAGCAATAGGCACTAGAGTGAAAAATCTCCCAGGGGTGCGGTAGCAACATATGCTGTGCTTGACTGTTGGCTGCGTTCCCTAGTCAAAGCATTGTTTGAAGAAGCCCATGCAATGCACCATGTGGCATCAATTGCACGACAAAAAAATGGGGATTGTGTCCTTCCTCATTTAATTTGTTCCCTGCTTCAGTTGTGTTGTCCTAGAAACTTTACTGCCCTGTTACACCTCTTTGGAACAGAATCCGATCCAGCTTGGCATGAATGTTCCATTCATAAAGGATTAATAAATGATTAATAGATTCTTACAGAGCCCAATAGGTCTATAGGCTATAAAAGCATAGCTTGAGTCATTCATCACGCCTTCTACTGATGTGCTTATAACCATCTATAACGCTACTCTTGGCTGTTTCATGAACGCAATGCTCTGGTTAATAACCTTTTTATAAATGGAAGCCTAATACACAGTGTGACTTAACCACTTTCTAAAATTCCTTTTGCTGCTCATCATCAATGCAGGGTGCTATTTACAGATATTGTTTCTTTAGAGCTTACATTTATACACAAGTAAAAATCAGTGAGTATATCCAATTACTACATATTACTAACTAAAAGATTCACCCTGCATTCCTCAGGTCCTTAATGCAAATTATTTTTGTTTTTCTTCATTGAAATCATTGCTCTGGGGTGGGGCTGGGAACAGGGGGTTCAATATGCAGCTGCTCTGGGGAGAAAAGACAACCCCAGCCCGCTCTTGCCGCAGTAGCTTGGAGTCAGGTGAGAAGCGCCTGTCTACGGCCGCTGCAGTTTCAGTAGACATAGCAAGGGGAGGGATACATGGCCCCAGGCTGTGAGACAGATAGACAGACAAACAGACACACTCTCTCAAATATATAGTAGACTAGAAGACTTGCTTGGGTCCTTCAGGGTAGGGAACTGGCGGGGTGGGGGCTGCAGGAGTCAGGGCCTTGGAGTTGTGGGGGGGCAGGGCAGGAGGCTGGAGGCATGGGGGTGTATGAGAGGCTTGGGGTGAGGAGGAGCTCAGGGCAGGGGGATCCTATCCAGTGGGGCTTTTTCTTGCCCTACCCGTAGGGCCTTTTCTACTATCCCAGTCCTCCCGGGCAGTAGGGGTCTTCTCTCTCCCTCCAGTCTCCGTCAGCCAGCAATGGGCCTTTTGTCTACCCCCAGCCCTCCTAGCTGCCAGGGGCCTTTTCTGTCCCTCCAGGCCCCTCAGCTGCCCTCCCCCGCCCCCCCGGTCCCCTTCTACTGACAGGGGCCTTTTCTCTCCCCTCTCCCTGCACCCAGTTCTGTGACCATGGGCTGGGGGGAGGGTAGGGTCTGATAGAGGGGGGCAGGCAAGATGGCGGTGCCCCAGCTGGCCACTCTTGGTGGTGCGGCTGCCTCCAGTGGCCTCCCGTGGCCACTGCATATTGCTCTCCCCTGTGGGCTCAGTGGCCACTTTCGGTATTGTGGCCCTCCCCTCTGTGCCCCTCCCTTTCCGTGTCATGGAAAACAGATCAATTTCCAGCACTTCCTATTTTCTTGGCACAACCAAACCCTGACCTTGCTTTAAGTCATGATAAGAGGAAGATCTATACCAACATTGGTTCTTGGACAGACAGATAGATGCACATTTCTAAAATATATAGATAACTGCAGTGGCTGGTGGTGGCTGGTTATGTGTCACCTTGGCTGCCTACCCCTCAGCCCTTTACATGTTTCCCCTCTCACTGTCCTCTCCCTGCTGTGCCCATTCAACCCTCCAGCCCTGCTGGTCCTCCATATCTCCTCCCCCCCGCAGCGGGGTATGCCTTGCTCCCAGTGTTGTGCAGAGATCCAGACCCTTGTCAGATCATTCAGTTCACCAACAGCCTGGCTGGCAGCGCCTTCCTTTCCTCACTGCCTCTGGTTGGGCTGGCATCCAGGGAGAACTCAAGACCCTACAGCCCAGGTGCTGGTCAGGAGCCAAGCCCTGCATGTGCCAAAGCCCCACATAGCAATGTCATGGGGAAGTGCTCCACCCCTCAGCTAAACCCTGCAGTGGTGGGCAGGAAGCTATTTCCAGCCTGTTTGCACCCTCAACCCTGCAGGCTCTGCAGCAGCCCCCAAGCAAGGGCTTAGCATCCTCTCCACATACTGCACCTGCCCTAGGTCCTGCCTCCAGGCAGTGCAGGGCTTCTCTGTCCCTTACGCACCCTCCCCTGCTGAGCCACCTCTCTGGCTGGGTTCGCTGAAGCCCCTGCAGTCCGGTTCTCTGGGCCCTGGTGCACAAGACATCCTGGGGGCTTAACCCCTTCCTGACAATGCTTTAGCCAGTAGTGGCTGGGTTATGTCAGTTGCCAGCAGCAAAGTGGGGGTGTTAGCTGCCTTTCAACACTGTTCAGGCAGGAAAGGACAAGCTTCTTCCAGCCACAGGGGAGTGTATATGGGGGGGGGGAGGGAAAAATCTCTGCAAAGACACAGGCCAAGTCATCCCTACGCTTCCATCCCCACAAGCTGGAAGCAGCTCTTGTTCTTTCCCTCCTGCACAGTGCAGAAAGGCTGCGGCTTTGTTTTGGTGTATATCCTCACAGTAACCTCAGCTGGGGCGGGCCTGTAACCCTGTGTGCCCCCCACATGCTGTCTCAAGAAGACCCAGAACTATGTACCAAGAGAGGTGGGTCTGTCCCAGGCAGACATGGAAGGTGGAGAGAAACGGCAGGGATGTTTGGTCAGTCAGTCACCTCCATCCCCATGTGAGAGATACAAAGGAGTGTGTGTGTCTCACCTCTCCCCATGCAAACAGAGATAAGATAAAGCCCTCTGGCTACATAGTATGTATTTTTAGCTGGGCTAAGTGGACTTGATGTTAATTTTAAGGTTTGTACTGCATAGTTCTTTAGGATTGAAGGCCACTGAACTCACTTGAATAAGAGTACTTTTGCCAGGTGTCCTGTATTCAGCACAGGGAAATGTGGTCACCCTAGTTAGGCCAATGCTAAAGTGTTTTGGAATATCTCATCCTAGAAGACTTAAAATGGAGATGAGATTACTCTAGGTCTTTTCAAGGATAGCCAATGTGGCAAAAACAAGTCAAGTAGGCAGATTATCTGGATTTGATTCTTTGCTCTATAATGCCTGTGTGACAAAGTTTCAAAGGCCAATATTTTGAAATGGCTACTGACTTTTGGACATTTTTGAGACACCTCTTAAGTTCTTGGTGGCCCAAAGGTGAACTGTAATCTAACTCTGCAGAACACCCCCAGAGAAACACATCTCTATTGACTCATTTAAAGGCTGGCCTGTGATTTATAGAGCAGCTAGTGAGGCCTGCCTAGATTGTGTGTTCCACAAGAAGCTGAGAATAGTGACAAAGTAGAAATTACAGAAGATTGATGTGAAGAAATCAAACCATAGTTTGAAGTCCCATTGTTGCAGAAGGTAAAGTATCCGATGAGGTCCCTAAACAATATTGGGGTCCATGTCAATGATTTTTAGGCCACCCTAATTCACATTATGTAGCAGAGAATCTCTACTTCTGCTTACTTTTTGTAAACTATGGAGCACATTTAGTTGGGTCATTCTGTAACTAGCAGACTGAATAGAAATCAACTTCTTTTTGAGTCATGTTCGTATTAGAATAAAGTCCACTTGCAGAGAGCCTGTTCTGGCTAACTGAATCTGGCAAATTGTTAACTCATTAAAACATTAAAAGAATTTGCAAGGTAGTGGGACTTTCGCTTCTTTATGACCATCTTTACTGCAAACACACAGGCTACGTCTACACAGCAGCGTTATTTTGGAATAGTGTTAGTTATTCCGAAATAACAAAATGTGCATCTACACAGCAAGCCTTTATTTCAAAATAATGTCGAGCTGGAGGATTTCTTACTCTGACTCCTGTAACTCTTTACGAAGAGTAAGGGAAGTCGAAGGAAGAATGTTCTTCCTTCGACTTCCTGCTGTGTAGACAGTGTCAAAAGCCAAAATGAGCTATTTTGACTTAAGCTACGCAAATGACATAGCTGAAGTTGCATAGCTTATTCCAACGTTAGCCCTGCTGGGGAGACATGCCCATAGAGAGAATGCAGTAACTTCTGGATTGTCTGTTGCTTTGACTGCTAAACCACACTGCCCTTCCAGGGTTGGGAATAGAACCTAAGAATCCTGATATCCACTCCTGCTGCTTTAAGCATCCAGGAGCGGCCCGAGGCGGGCTGCAGCAGCTGGCGCCCCAGGCGGAATGCGCAATCAGTACCCCCGCCTGCATGGCTGTCAATGGAGTGATGTCATCATCGGGCGCCCCGTAACATCATCATCGGGCACCCCGTTGAAGGCAGCGCCCTAGGCAACGGCCGAGTCGGCCTATTGTCATGGGCCGCCCCTGTAAGCATCACAACTCACACTCTCTTCTCTTTTCTTACCATTTCCCATTGCAAACATCTGCCCAAAAACGTGCATGGTCCCAACATGAAAACTGATCTCATTCTGTATATGAATCTGTTCCTTCTACTCTACCCTTGCTAGAACAGACCTATTCACGATTATATTTAGCTGAAATGAAATGATCAGTTTGACATGAATATTGGTTTAAGAATAGTCCCTAATTAGAATTACATGTGCCACTATATATGAATTAGAGATAGAAACTGTCACAAGGCTAGACGCCCCCTGCTGGTCCAGGAGAGGAGAAAGTGAACCTCATACCTACCTTGCTGCACCCTGAAGAAATTCAGACAAGCGCTGACTCTGAAGGAAGGTAGGGCGATGTGGTCTCATGGGGACAACAGTGTTTGCTCTCTCAAGGGTGTGGGAGAGAGAAGGACTCTGCCCCTTCACACATATTAATTCTCTGGATGAGTCTTATTTTTGTTCTTCCCTTTATAACAACTTCCCCAAGGAGTTAAACCCACCCCCATGTGAATGGGTTTATACAGCATCCTTTGCTAATTTCCACCATTATCTTTGTTGCTAAGAGGAATGGATCCAAACCAAAAGCCCAAATCCAACCCCCCTGACCTTTGGGGTTATTTAATATGGATCCAAATAGCACAGAAGCACCAATTCTCTCCAGCTGTTAACACTTTGGAAATAATTAGCAGACCACGGAACATTTGGCTTTGAAGTTAAAATCCATCAGCGATCATCTCCCCTGTAGTCAATGAGCACCAATGATGTGATTTGTTTGTGGCTGAAGATTGCCTGAGGAGCCCGTAGCTCGTGGCTTCAGGAGGCATCAGGCTTTTCATCGGTCCTTTTTCTCTTGGATCAGATATAGTGATTGGAAATTTCTTTGAGGAGTTACGGGTGTTTTCAGTAATGATTTTTAAGCCTGGAATAGGCAGGCCTTGATCTCTGATTAATACCAAGGCATCGTTTGGGACCCATCTTCTCTGATATGCAGGAGCGCTGGGAAGAAACTGGACTTTGTGAACTAGTCCCAGTAACCTGCCTGGACTAGGTTCATGTCACTGACTCCACTACCAATCTCTACATCACATAAGCAAATAATGAACTGATTGAGTGGTGGAGAACATGGTTATTAAGCTTAAATATAAGAAACTGACATAGTTCTTGCACTGAGTGCTGATTAAAGTGGATGCATCTCGGGCTCTTGGGGGGCTTGTGGCTGTGACATGGGTGCCCACAGCTGTGGAACTGCTAATCGCATGGTGACTTGCCACAAGCCTTGTCCCAGATGCCTGCAGCTTTAAGAGCTGCCAGGAGACAGGAACTACAGAGTTGTGATGAGTGTGGACAGAGGGGCCAGCAGGGCACCTGTGTTATTTCCTGGAGGCCTCTCTTTTTCGACAGAACTCCCTATTCCACGTCTCTACACACCTTTTTCCTGAAAAAGCTGTTTTGGAAAAAGCATAATTCCTTGTAGAATGAGGTTTACCGCCATCAGAGAAATCCCTCCATTATTTGACTTTTTGTCAAAATAATGCAGTTTCAGTGTGGACACAAGTATTGTGTTTCCGGAATAATGGCTGTTATTTCTGGAAAAACGCTGCAGTGTGCCCTCAGACAAGGATACAAGAGGGGTAGGGGCGGAAGGCAGGTCAGAGACTTAAGCTGAATTTCAATAGAAACTAGGTCGAGGAAGCAAGGTCCAACTTTCCCTTTTGTTTTCCCAGTGTGACAGGGCGTTTGCCCTGCACTGGCCCTTTAAGGGAAAAACCCCAGCCCTGAGTAAGGGCTGAAAGAGAGGCCCCAGCTGAGGCAGTTGTTGCTAATGAGGGCCCAGCTGGGGGCTATATAAAGGACTCCTGGGGGGGGGGAATTGACTGCTGCTCTGGACAGAGAGCAGTAGGGACCTGGCTGCCAGGGAAGCAGGAGGCTTCCTGGAGGTAGAGCGGGGCTGGGGAGACTCTGGCCAACCAAGCTCCCAGGATTCAGGGCCTGAAGCTACGGGGGCTGCAAGGGGCAGCCATGGTAGGCAGGGGCAGCAGGTCCACACCCCTTTGCCAGCGATGCGTGACATTGCAGGCTGTGGTTGGCCCCTGAGGCAGGGGCTAGATGAAGACAGACAGTGGGTCACTGAGGCAAGGTGGGTACAGGGGAACTGGGTGTTTCCTGGGAGAAGAACTGGGGGCCCATGGGGAGGGGAGGACCCTGGAGTGTGCAGTGGAGTGAACAACACCCCCCCCCCCCCCCCGAAGGGGTGGTTGAAAGAGACTGGAGTGGGCAGTGCCGAAGGGCAGTGTCCTAACAGGATGCTGTGGTCAAAGAGAAACACGGGGAGACACCAGCTAGAGGGAGGCGTCCAGCGAGCCAAACAATCTAATTCCTAGGACTGCGGGCTGGAGGTGCTGTGGTGGTGAGCATGCCCCGTGACACCCACCTTCTGGTTGAGGAGCTGAGAGGTCACTGTGAGGCAGCCAAGGGAGGACTCTGCTGTGGCATTAAAGGGACAGCTCACCCCAGAGCATTCCATCTGGGAAGAAAGAGCCCCTACCTGGTGAGGGGGTGGAAGCAGCCCTTGAGTCCCACTGTAAAGGTCACAAGGCAAAGGCTGAGAGAGGGCTGGGGTGCGGGGGGTTGCTCCACAATGGGGTGGGAGGAGCCCCACAGGACAGCAGGAACCTAAGAGGGGTTTGTTTGGGCCCCAACGTATTGCCTCTACCTCAGGAAAGCTCTGGAGTTTGTCTGGTTCCTGGCTTGAAGCATGGTGGTCATGCTGACTAGGAGTTCCAGAACCAGCCTGACACTTAAGAAGACAGATGTGTTATAAGTCCCCTGTATTATATGGTCTTGAGGAGGCCTCTGCCACTTGGACATACTAGCACACTCTGAACTGGTTCTCTGTGTGCCGGTAATACTGGCACTTTTCACTAAGTCTCCCTTATGTAACAGGCTCTAGCTGTGTTTCTTCTATCTCATTCAACAAATGCCAACCTTGTTGTCTTGGTTGCTCAGGCTGTGTGGCTTTGGCCTGGTTTAATTAGATATTTCACTCGTGTTTTCTCTTCATAAATCTGATCATTCCACACATTGTCTTCAGTCAGTCAGACAAGTAATGAAGTCCAGTGACACCTTATAGACTAACATTTATTGGAGCATAAGCTTTTGTGGGCAAAGACCCACTTTGTCAGATGACATGCAGCTGATGAAGTGGATCTTTGCCCATGAAAACTTATGCTCCAATAAATCTGTTTGTCTATGCAGATTCAGACTATGAGAAGTCTTGTGGCATCTTATAGACTAACAAGGCTACCCCCTTGATACTAGTCAGACAAGTGTCATTCAATCTTTGACTTACTTTAGAATTTCTAGAGCTGCAGAAGGCTCCTTTTCGGATGAGCCTTAGTGCTCATTGTGAGTCCCATAGCTGGGCTGGTGATGATGGGTCTAACCCAAACCTATCAGGGAAAAAAATGAAAAGACTTCTATTGACATTAATGGGCTTTGGATTAGGCCTTTAAAGCTGTAAGGTTTGAACGTTAAGAGCAAAATATAAAACAAAACATAAACCCCAGCAAACCATTCTTGAGATTGGGACGATGATGATGATTATTACTATTATTATTTTGCCAGAGTAAAACTTCCAGAACAGGCACCTCAGAAATTAGAATAACAGTTTCAGATTTCTCTTAGCTGTAGCATTCCATATACAACTATTTAAAATAAGTCAACAGCTATTTTAAAATAAAGTGGTCTAGGAAAAGACAGAGGTTCAAAGAGTAGTGCGCTATTTTCACTCACCTAAAAAGTCCAGTAACCACGTTGAAAGGTGCATATATTTAGAAATGCTTTCTAAGGATTTCAGAGCTGGAGTCAAGATTATACTGCAATTGAGCAAATAATAAGCACATGCAGGCTGGTTAGAGTGCAGTTAAAGAGAGGGTTTATACTTCTTCCCAAATATTTATTTAGGCCTCCATGAAACTAACTATTTGTGCATCACCTTTGCAAGGACCAAGAATTAAAGTTATTTTCACCATTGGTGGGTGAGCTTGTGTATATTTAGTACCTAATGCACTAGCAGGAAATAACCTCACTTACTTACTTTTTATTTACAGGTTACTATGCATTTCCAGCTGGTGCATTCTCTTGACCTATAGGACTGGTCCAAATTTTGTTCCCAGAAAGTTGAGATGAATCTAGACAAGCTATCTGGTGAATATAGGATTGCAGCAAATTTTAAACAGTAAAGCTATGTCTACACTACCAAGTTATTTTGAAATAAGTTATTTCACAGTAATAACTCCCAAAACAACTATTTAAAAATAAACTTATGCCTCTTCACAAGCAGGGGTTATTATTTCGAAATAACAAGCCCATTATTTTGAAATAACAGGCTTGGTAGCGTGGATGCTTACCTTGTTGTTTTAAAATAAGGGGGGTTATTTCAAAATAACTCCCCACTGTGGATATGCGCTAGCAGAGATACTAGAAATGCATTGTTTTGCTGTTCTATTTGTCATGATTTGGACCTTGGAATTCTATCTGTATTTTTATTAGATATTATTTATTTAACAATGCTTGAGATGGGTGACAGAGTGACAGGCTGGAAGACTTAAGAAAAAAGTGCATAAAGCTAAAATATTCTTTTCCATCTGGGCATAAGAGGAAGACTGCTGGGCTTTTATTACATTTCTTATGTTATTGCATAATAATCTGTTTCAGAATAGTTCCCAACATTTGCTAGGTCTTGTCCCTTTACACCAGACTGCAGATGGATTCTGTATTCATAGAATCCTAGGGCTGGAAGAGATCTCAGGAAGTCCTGTCCTGTGCTTTAATTATTAAATTTGGATTTCAAAGTCTGATTGGTGTAAATTGTCATATCTTCCTGCTCCACATTAGACTGGCTGAAAAGCTGGCTTAGTATGTTTACCTGTTCTGCTATGAATTAAAACTACGCTACATATTGCAATCCTCTATTATTAATAGCATTATGCTTATGCCTAAAAGACACAGTTGAGGCCCCCATTAATTATTATTCTTAATTTGAGGGCCCAATCAATCTGACTTGCAGAAATGCTTTAGATCTGTGCTTGCAGCTCTGGCTCTAGTAGTTTTGCCCATACTGCCCCGTAGGGGTGAACGAGGTGAGTGGGATGCTCCTGCTTGTCCACCATCAACCTTCTTTCATTGGCCCATTTCACCAGTCCTCCTTCTGCATTATAAACCTTTAGGGAAGCATTGGAAGTTTGGCTGTCTTCACTTGACAAGAACTCATGCATTTTCTGGGCAGTCATGGAAGACCTGTATCCCACGGTGCAATAGCAAACAATGTTTTTATGTAGTTTACACTCTGAAATAGAACAGAATAAATCAAGGTGGAGTTTTAAAAAACTATGTACAACTACAATCCATTATTGCCAACTCCCCAAAATTGAAAAATTAGGCCCTCAAAAATCATGAGATTGGCTTAAAAATCATTAGTTTAAAAAAAAAAAAAGAATTGGGGTCCATTTTATTCAACTTTTACTTTCCGAGCTATTAGAATGTACTTGGTGGTGGTGGGTTCCACATTTCAAGCTTAGCATCCATAAATGCTGAGAACTTATTACTTTTAAAGCTTAGATTCCTACATATTCACGTGACTCCAGAAGTTGGGGCTTTAAAAATAAGCATTAAATTTTTGAGATTTAGCAATACTCTACGTCTACACTGGCGGCTTCTTGCGCAAGAACAGCTGTTCTTGTGCAAAAACTTGCTGTGTCTACACTGCACGCGCGTTCTTGCGCAAGTAAATTTACATTACAGCGTCGGAAAACAGGGCTGCTTCTGAAGAGTTATTCCTCTCCCCACGAGGAATAAGCCCTCTTGTACAAGAGCGCAGTGTAGACAGGCAACATGAATTTCTTGCACAAGAAACCCCTATGGCTAAAACGGCCATCAGAGCTTTCTTGCACAAGAGAGCGGCCACACTGCCATAGACGCGCTTGCGCAAAAGCATATGCCAGTGTAGACGCGCTCTTGTGGAAGACTTTTTGCGCAAGAATCCTTCTGCAAAACAGTTCTTGCACAAGAAGCTGCCAGTGTAGATGTAGCCCTAGTCTATTATTATGGTGATTATTTCAACAATAATGACCTCAGCCCAGGACATATCCCAGCATCTTTGTTAAGCCATTTAGACATAACATTTAGTTTGTCTCCATTTATATCACAAAAATTAATATTAATAATTATTATACATGTTCATTTTTAAAATATCAATGAACATGGTTATTATACATCAAAAGACCCTTTAGAGCTTCTTTACCCAGGCTCTATGGCAGTGTGCCAGTGTATGAGAACCTGAAATCCTGAATAGAAATTGCCCAGTGAGTTCTCAACCTATATATCACTGGGGCTACGTCTACACTGCATCCCTCTTGCACAAAAGCCTATGCAAATGAAGCATAGATTAGCATATTGCCATGCTTCATTTGCATAATTAATTAGGGGCCTTTTTTGTGCAGAAAGGAGCTGTCTACACAGTTCCTTTTTGCACAAACACCCTCTTGCTCAAGAGCCGTTCTTCCTGAAAAAATGAAGAACAACGGCTCTTGTGCAAGAGGGTGTTTTTGTGCAAAATGGAACTGTGTAGATGGCTCCTTTTTGAGCAAAAGCCTCTTATGCAAAAATGGCCCCTAATTATGCAAGTGCAGTGCGGCAATATGCTAATCTGTGCCTCATTTGCATAGGCTTTTGCGCAAGAGGGATGCAGTGTAGATGTAGCCTGGGGATCACATATGTGTTACATTGTCCAAATCCAATATACTTGGCTGTGTCTACACTATGGGTGCGTCTAGACTGGCAAAATTTTGTGCAAAAGCAACTGCTTTTGCGCAAAAACTTGCCGCCTGTCTACACTGGCCGCGAGAATTTGCGCAAGAACACTGACTTTGTAATGTACAAAATCAGTGCTTCTTGCTCAAATACTTTGATGCTCCCGCTCAGGCATAAGCCCTCTTGCGCAAGAATACTTGTGCAAGAGGGCCAGTGTAGACAGGAACGTTAATTTCTTGCGCAAGAAAGCCCGATGGCTAAAATGGCCATCGGAGCTTTCTTGCGCAAGAGAGTGTCTCTACTGGGCACGGATGCTTTTGCGCAAAAGCTAATCTTTTGGGCAAAGGCACATGCCAGTGTAGGCGCTCTCTTGCGCAAATACTTTTAACGGAAAAACTTTTCCGTTAAAAGTATTTGCGCAAAATCATGCCAGTCTAGACGCAGCCTATGAGTTTTGCTGGAAGAGGCAATGCAAATGAAGCATGGATTAGCATTTTCTTGTGCTTCATTTGCATAATCTTTTCCAAGGTTTTTGTGCAAAAACAAGCGCAAGGGGTTTTTGTGCAAAAACAAGCAGTGTGGACGGGTCCATATTGTGCAAAACCCCCTTTTTGTGCAAGATCTTTATGCCTCCTCCGGGGGGAGGATCTTGAGCAAAAAGTGGTTCACACTGCTTGTTTTTGCGCAAACAGACTGGAAGAGATTATGCAAATGAAGCGTGAGAAAATGCTAATCCATGCTTCATTTGCATTGCCTCTTCTGGCAAAACTCAGTGTGCACATAGCCCTTGTGTGGCCCTGAGAATGTCACATGGGCCACT
Source organism: Pelochelys cantorii (assembly GCA_032595735.1). Classification (NCBI taxonomy): domain Eukaryota; kingdom Metazoa; phylum Chordata; order Testudines; family Trionychidae; genus Pelochelys; species Pelochelys cantorii. The sequence continues at coordinate 13,384,474 of CM064346.1, forward strand.
GCTGTATGCTGATTGCATTTCAAACAGCTCATGAGCAACAGGTTGAGAATTACACCATATAGGATGAGTGCCACTCAGTGAGTAATGTAATAATAATAATCTAGAATATCGGATGAAAAGTAAATCAGGTTTTTTGTTGGTTTAGTCTTCATAATCCTGGGTGCTGTTAGTAATGCAAGTAAGGCTTTTTAAAAATATTAGGGCCCAAATTCTTGGCTGTGGCTGAGAAACAGCTCCTGACGGTGATGAAAGAGTGGCCTTTTTGCACATCCCTAAATCTCAGCTCACTGTGGGCCAAGACATTCTCTAGATGGGCAGAGTGCTTCTGAAACTCTGACCCCAGGTCTGCTTGCTGAGCACTTTTAAAAATTCTCTCCTTAGAGACACTTCAGAGCTGTTTGCAACAACTACTAACATGTCCTACTGAGATCTTCTATACCTGGAAGGAGCTGTTTCTGCAGAAATTCTCGCAGTGTATCACTCTGAGGGTCAATAAGTATTGCCCCTGGCAGATGGCTGACTTCAAATTCAGCAGCACTCCGCGTGTCCTAAGAATCGAACATTGACCAATCTTAACTCATTAAAATAAGATCTACAATGTTTTATAAATATGCAGTATGATTAATGTCAGAACTGGACATATGTTCATGTGACTATGTTCCCAAAAACTTGAGTCTTTGAACAACCAAACTTATGGCTTCATTAAAATTTCATCTGTGTCTAATAAATTCCAGAGGAAGATAGTTTCACCAAAGTCTGTTACGGGATGAGCTTTGTGAATGCACATTACCTACTAGTCATTTGACTTCAAAAATAAAACTCAAGCAAACAGTTAAGCCTTTAATTAAGCATGTTCTAACAATCATTTCAGTCAGCGATAACTATGCTATTGAGTTACAATTACAGAGTTGGAGTAAAAAATTGCAGACTTTGCACAGGCTTGTTATAAATATAACATAATGTGCACCCTGTTCTCTATTATTTAACCATATTTGAAACAGGATCTTCTACAGTCTGTACAAGTTCTGTCTGACCTACTATGGATAAAATCTTTCAAGACCTACTGACAGAATTAGGGACAAAACTGCCTTGTAGGTGGGAAAGATGTTTAATGTGTATAGGCTGAAGAAGATGACTTCTATGGGCCTCAGCATTGGGTAGGAACATACTAACACTTCCTGCAACCTCTGGCGGGTAATGTCACTTCAGTCTATTATCATTCTGAGATAAATAAACAGTTTCTAGTGTGCTAAGAGCTTATAGATGAGATCTGAAACTAACAGAATCTAGCAATAGCTTTTAATGTTCTATATACACTTGATGGAATTCTTATTACAAAATTATCACTTTTTGTCACTACTCCAGTGCGAAACATGATACAGCTATCATACAATATGCTTTATAAGATGTAAGGGTATTATTTCTCTCTCTAATTTCTCAGAAATCCTGAGTAACCATTCTGAAATTCATAAGCAATATGTAAAGTTGTTTGTGTGATGATGTGTAATAGCTCAGGTTTTAAACACAAACCTTTTTTCCAGTCAACAGAGAGGCTACATAAATTGACAGTATGAATTGAGTCTGCATCCTTTTTGGTGGATGAAATTGGGCAGTGAAATTCTGGCCCTGGAAGTCAATCACAAAACTCCCATTTTCTTTATTGGGGGGCTGAGGCCTATGTTTTCACTTGTGATCTGACAAGATCTCTTGCTGCCTATTGTCACTGAACAAAATAGGTATAATGCAATGCAAGAGTTTAACTTTATTGCCACTTAGGTGTTGTGATCAATACCTACAGTAGCAATATGTCATTTTTACAACGCTGCTTTCACGTACACAGGCTTTATGGCATGGAGTTCATCTTCCTACCTGTATTAAATATGATCTGCACAAATGCAATTTTATAAACATAAATAACATAAAGCAAACAATAGTTAGCACATGCCTTCAGTGTGCTTAAGAAATAATTAGGATGCAAGTCCGCAATCCTAGCTCACAAGTCGTGCCATTGAACTCACAGGAGCCAAGACTGGATCGCAACTAATAAACAGCCCAAGGGCTGAGAGAGAGTAGGTAAGTCTGTACTGTCAATCACCCCTGTTCTAGAGTTGAAACGGAAGCAGGAAGTTTATCTGCTCAAGGCCATAGTGTCAGAGCTCAGAGTTCTGTGCTCATAGTCATATGTTCAGGTCTCTTCCCTACAAAGTCGCCAGCTTTTTAACAAAATATTTCCCCAGAAAATGTTCCTGGTCTTTATTTCTTATCATCGATTTTCAATTCGTCCCTGATATTAGTAACTGTGACCAGGGCCGGCTTTAGGAAGTGTGGAGCCCAATTCGAACAATTTAGATGGGGCCCTGCAGCAATTTTGGTTGAGCAAAAAAAAAAACCCCACGCACAATCCCCAGCTATCTCCGCCGCAAAGCCCCGGAGGTAGCTAACACCCACCCCCCAGCGGCACAGGGAAACCCTGCGCTCAACTCACTCCTGCAGCACAGGCAGCCGCCTCACTCCTCCTCCGGGACTGACGCCCCCTCCCGCAGCGCCCCCGGCACACTTCTGGGTTCAGGGCGTGGGGCCCCTTTAGGCATGGGGACCGATTTGGGGGAATCAGACAAATCAGCCTAAGGCCGGCCCTGACTGTGACAGGGCACACACTGGCCCTATAAGCAGGCCTGCTGATAAGGCAGGGAGGGAAGAGGATAGTTGCCCCAGGGCCTAACAATTCAAAAGGGGCCCAAGGCTTTTGGCTGCCACTGTGGGAGTGGTGGCAGCCAGAACCTGGGGCCCTTTAAATTGCTGCCTGAGTGCTTCTCTACCCATCTCTGAGGGCTGGGAGAGGCCAGTACCATGTGCTGGGCAGCACTGAGGCTGGCTGCCCTGCCCCTGCCTCTTCTGAATGAGGCTCTGCCCCTTTTTGGGGTGCAAAGCCAGGCCCCCCACAACTTATCTAGGGGCCCACAGAAGCTGTTATCCCCGCTGTTAAAACCAGTCTAGGGAGCTAAGAGGTAGGCAGCCACAGTGGGGCTGCAGATAATTAGGGCACGGCTGACCTTCATAAAAGTGCAACCCACAGACCAGGGAAGGGGAGCCTGCTTCAAGGAGCCTGAGGGAGAAGGCTGGCTTTCTAGGGACCTGCGCAGCTAGCACTAGAATCCTAGAGCTGGAAGAGCCCTCAGGAGATCGAGTCCAACCCCCTGCCCAAAGCAGGACCAACCCCAACCAAGTCATCTCAGCCAGGGCTTTGTCAAGCCGGGACTTAAAAACCTCTAGGGATGGAGATTCCACCACCTCCCTAGGGAACCTATTTCAGTGCTTCACAACCCTCCTAGGTTTAACAGTTATTTTGAGAGAAGGGTTTTCTCTCGAAATAATGCTGCTACACGGGGCATTTTATTTCTGAATAATGCGATTTCAAAATGGCAGCCGGACGCGATAACGCTAATTAAGCGCGGGATATTTAAATCCCGCGCTTCATTAGCAATTTCGGTACACTACATTTGCAACCCTATCTGGAGATAGGGAGCAAGTGTAGACGTACCCCTAGTGAAAAGGCCTTGCTATGTTTGGCAGGCTCAAGGCCCTGGGAAGAGAGAGCTTGGGGCAGGAGCCAAAGGTGATGGGCATGTGGGAACATGGCCCAGGGAAACTGGGGATGTTAGGATTGGAGGAGGGGCAGTGAGAGGCTGTCACTAAAGGGTCACTAAAGGGTCCCTGGGTTGGGCTCTCTGTTCTCTCTGTCCCTGTTCTCCACCTACACTTGCCAGTGATGAAGGTGGTCAGAATAGACTGCAGTTTGCCTCTGGAGTGAAAGGCTAGACTGAACTCTACAGTGGACCTCTTAGGTGAGTGCCAAGACAGTACATTGCTGTTCCCCCAGGAGGGGGAGGGCAATAGCACTGGGGCTTAGCGTGAGGGCTGTGCCCCAAGGTGGATGCTGTGGATAGGGACTGATGTGGGTCTGGACTAAGAACAGCATAGAAGTGATGGCAGTGAGACCCTGCTAGCAGAGAGTGCCTTGGGGGGCTGATAGAGCTAATTCGCAGCATGACCAGCAAGAGGTGTTGTGGCGGTGAGTTGAACCCTGTGACACTGGCCAAGAATTGAGATTCTTGACTTGATTTTGGCAAACCTACATGCTAATTTGATTCCTGTGAGTCAATCTTTCCATAGGGTCCTCGCCTCTGAAGTCACTATTGGGAGTGAAATCTCATTCCAGAATAGAAAAGCAGACACGTGGGATCTATTTGATCTCTCCTTTTAGCCTCAAGTCTGTGTTTACCGGGGAGTGACTTTGGACAGTTCAACATGATGATAGTAGTATTCCACAACCACTAAGATCCTGTCTGAAAAAGCAACCCTATTATATTAACAAAAGTTAAGAACAAGCTGTTCTTAGATGTTTTTATAACGCAATTCCCAGAAAAAATTCATGCTTCATGTTAGTTTAACAGATACATTTATAGGCAGTTCCTGACTGATACATTTTAATAATGTTTTAGCTTATAAAAATAGCAAAGTAATTACAAAAATAATCACATTCCAGGTGACAGGTAAATCTGTAAGTAGGATTGTCACTGCAAGGTAACAACAGCAGGAGCAGTGAAACCTAGCTCACTTGGCAGCATTAGAGGTTTGTTGTAGCTTAGATCTGAAAGGCCGGAATTTGCAGAAGTTAAACATTTGGAATAAATATACAACCTCAGAAGTAGAGTTCCTGGCCAAGGTGCTGAGGCAACACTGCAGCTCTGCTCTGCTCTTTCAGAGAGTTCCATTAATTAACTGCTGCCACCAGGACCGAGTAGACCAAATGGCGCCCCAGGCAAAGAGCATCTTCTGCAATCTGTGCCCCTCTCCATTTGTTAAACTGTTGAATAACTTGCAGTACGGGAGTCTGGCGCCCCTGGTGGTTGGTTAGGTTGCCTGCACCTAAATCCAGCCCTGGCTCTCTGACATAACTTGGATGAATGAAACTTCACTGGAGAGCTTGGCTGGCCTTTATAATCATCATCTCATTGGAAGAAGTGGGTTTTGCCCACAAATGCTCTTGATACGCTCTCTCTCTCATATATATATACACACACACACACTTTTGTCAGTCTCTGAGGGCATGTCTACACAGCAGGACTTAATTTGCATAGCCTTTTTTATGTCAATTGCGTAGCTTATTTCAAAATGCCTTATTTCAAGTTTTGATGCTGTCTACACAGCACTTACTTCAAAACAGAGCACTCTTCCTCTGACTTCCCTTACTCCCCGTACAATAAGGGTTGCAGGAGTCAGAGTAAGAAGTCCTCCAGCTTGGCAGTATTTTGACATTGTTGAAATAACTGCCATCTGTGCAGATGTGGACTGTGTTATTTCAAAACAATGCTAGTTATTTTGAAATAATGTTGCTTTGTAGATATAGCCTAAGGTGCCACAGGACTACTTGTCTTTAGAATTCATGTTCCCTTAAGAAAAGGATGAAGAACTTGGCTGTTTTTGAAGTGAGATGGACAATTGATTTCAAATGAAAATTAAAACTACCTGTGTAAGACCATAACTGCCAAAACTGTAGCTTGCTTTCTTAGAGAGTCTGCCTGGAACCCTATCTTTTCTCTACACTCAGTTTCCTCCATTAGAATCTGGGAACACCTGGTACAGCATGAAGTTGTGATGAATCAATGTGTTGCAGATACAATTAACATTCTCTCTCTTCCCCACCTCCACCCCACCAATCAACCTGGGGAACCAGGGCTAAAACAGCAATCCACGAGCTCCACAAAATACCAGCCTCCTCAGACAGAACTCTCTTACCTGGCCTCTCCAGGGACTGAGCATGCTGCCAGTACCCCATTCCTTTTTCCTGTACCATTATATGCTTCTGCTAGGCATTGGTGCATCTCAGACACTAAAGCTGGTATAGTTAGATTCTGGTTGAGAGACCAGACTGGAAAATCCAGGTGTTACAAAAAGTGATGTTAATGATTCACCAGTGCTAAAAGCACTAATGTAGGGTTAGAGAGCACAGTTGCAAACACCTCTTCACCCTAGCTACAGCACCACTTATACTAAGTAGGGAGCAGCAGCCATACTAGACAGGCAGAGTGAAAAGTCATAGTGTTGGTGTCCAGCCAGCGAATAAATGGGGTTCAGTGTAAGTAACTGGTGCTCAGATTCTACCAGAAACATTATAACAAGGGTCTTAGAAATTCAATGTATCTGAAGACCAGTGCCAGGCCTCAAATCTTCCTAATGGACTAGTGGACACCCCTCCTTGGGAAGGGCTTTGGGGTGGGGGGAGTATCTCTGCTGCCCCACCCCCCCATCCCCCAGTTGATTTAAAACCCATCATGGGCCCCTGCCAACACCACCCAAAGGGCTGTGGGGTTAGGGTGGGGCTTCCTGCTGTTATCTCTATGCCACTACCAGCACGTTCCTATGGCTTGGGGGAGGTGTGTGCAGAGTCATCCTGTCCATAGTTGAAAACTGTGAAACTATTAAATCATTTTGTGAAAGTGACTAGTTATCCATGATGCCAACTCTCCTGATTTGATCACAAGCCTCCTGATAATTTGCGGGCTTTTTTTTCTGGAAAGCCCTAGCCATATTACTAGAATTAAGTCAGATGTGGTAACCTGCTGCTACCTGATGCTTCATACATTGCTATCAACTGTGATAGCCTTGATTGCTGGGCCCGGATTTTAAGGCCCTCCTTCACTATAACAATGCCTGTTAATAAATAATGGGATGGGAACTTCTTTTGGTTTATTTTCTTGAAGAATCCTATGTGTGAACCTGTGGCTTTCAATTTTCCTGCAGAATCAATTCCTCAGTTGGCATATATCAGCTTAGTGCCACTGACTTCAACAAGACTACCTCAATTTACAGCAGCTGAAGCTCCAATCCTATGAGTTAGCTTGATTATAACTTTCTTTTTATTTAATTTGTCACAGTTATGCATACATCAAAATCAGGTCAAGAAAGAATGGTAGAAGGCATGATAGTTGGCATAGAGACTGAACTCAGCATGCTTTGGGATCCTTGGATACACAATGCTGTAAAGAAGCAAAGTGTTATTAGTGTCCTACTGCACCCAGCTTTATAAGGCCTTACCTATGCAACGCGGAGAAGATAGGAAGTGAATGGAGACGAGAGGTCTGACATCAGATCATAAGTAAAGAAAACAAAATCTACCTGGATATCCAGATCACAAAAAATATTTCTTGAACATGGAAAAATGTTATCCTGTTAAATTGGGTAGTCAGGAGACCAAGACTAATTTTAATTATAAAGTACTTTCTTAATTCATAGGTAATAAATTACTTACGAGAATGATTAATTCTTCTGGCTTCTCTTCCATCCAGTAATGCAACGTCCCTGTGGTAACTGATTCCACATTTGGAAATGTCTTCTGTACCCACTTTATGGCTAAAATCATCATTTCTTTGTGGTCACTTACATTACCAATCTCCTGCAGAAATTGTGCTGCCATTATCTTTGACGTTATAAAGAACTGTGAAGAATGTGCTCTAAAACTTTCCTACTTGCTTATCTAGGGAGCAGGTCACATGGCCAGCATTCATTTGGGAATATTGACAAAATTTTCACCCTTATAGTCAATCACATTAGTGGCAAAAAAAACCAAAACCCGATTTCTTAGGGAGCAAACTTCAAAAATGTAGATATAAAAATTCTCATTTGTCCTTATAATTGAGCTCTGAAAAGCAAATGTTTTGCAAAAAGCAAAAGCTTTTTTGGCAATCATCTGAAAAAGAGTGCAAGTAAAGACCGTTGATTGCAAAGGGAGGTTACTGATATAAAACTGAACTTTGATTCCAGAGTTTATGCTTCAGCTTTAGCAGCCAATGCAAACTTTAAAATTATAAAAAAACAACAGTCTGGTAGCACTTTACAGACTAACAAAACATGTAGATGGTATCATGAGCTTTCATGGCCATGAAAGCTCATGATACCATCTACATGTTTTGTTAGTCTGTAAAGTGCTACCAGACTATTTGTTTTTTAAGTTTTTCCTGTTACAGACTAACTTGGCTACCCCTCTAAAGCTTTTAAAATTATAGGCAGCTATGAGTGAGCAAGAGATATGAGACTAGGTACAAAAAAGTAGGAACCATTTCAGAGCAGTTTTTATGTATTTACTTTTATGTATAAAGTTGCATTTAGTATTAAAATACATAATTAATGCTTCACCTTAACCAATATGGACCCAATCCTGCTCCCTGCTGCTGATTTCATTGGGAGAATATGAAGACTTTTATCTCCACATTTTGGGTTTCCACCTCTGTTGTTTTGTCTGAATCATCATGGTCTACCTTTATTTTCTGTGTTTCTGAAGGGAAACCATTTTCCCTTGTGAGTGCTGTAATTGTGTCTAGTTATTGAAATCCACGAATAAAAATTATCAACATTTTTAATATGTTAATATTAGGGTTTGTAATATGAGGTTTTAAAAATGTTCTTTAAATCACATACACAATTTGCTTTCAGATCAATTGGATGAATATTGGTGTCAACGATATAAAGTTTCCCACATATTCCCTACAGTGTCATAATGATAATAATCTCTTATACAGTGTCTTTAATATTGTAAAATTGCAAGGAATCTGATGTGCTGTGCCAGGTGAGGTACCTGCAAAAATGTTACAATTTGTTAAGTATGCTAATCTTGTTTATATGTTTGTATCACCTTTATACTAGGAGTTATATATGTGTGGTATTGTATTTCAAACTTGTGCATGTGGGTGACACCTTCAGACAAACTGGCATCACCTGAGTGATGGCCCATCAAGGAACATCAGCTATACAGTTGGTGCACTGAAAGAAAGCAAGGGATATACTGGAGTGAGCAAAGTTTTTGGCCTGAGTGCCACATCTCAGTATGGAAATTGTATGCAGAGCCATGAATGCCCAGGAAATTGTGTGTTGGGAGGGAATGAGGTCCCCAACTTGTGGTGCAGGCTCTGGGGTGGGACCAGAAAATAATTTAGGGAGGAGGAGGGGGCTTCAGGCTGGAGTACAGGGTTGGGATGCAGGATGGGGTAAGGGCTCTGACTGGAGCTGTGAGCTCTAGGGTGGGGCCAGAGGTGAGAAGTTTGGGATGAAATTGGATCAAAGGGTTTGGAAGGCAGGAGGGGTAACAGGGCTGGGGAAGGAGTTTGGGGTCTAGGAGGGGTGCAGGCTCTGGGTGATGCTTATCTCAAGTATCTACCAAATGCAGCAGCATGTCTTAGCTCTACCTCCTATATGGAGACACACAGCTCGGTGCACTAGCCTGCCTGCAGATGCTGCCCTCTCTGCAGCTCCCATTGGCTCTGGTTCCCGGCCAATAGGAGCTGAAGAGCTACTGCTTGGTCCAGGGGCAGTGTGCAGAGCTCCATGGCTACCATACTGCCTCTGCTTCTGGGAGCCGAGCACAGCAACAGCACACATGGAATGGGACAAGTCCCCAACCCCGCTTTCCATCTGGGCTGGAGTAAAAGGTTTGATGGGCAGGACACTGCCCATTGGGGCATAATTTGCCCATCCCTTGGATGTAACTTATGACTCACCAAGGCATCTGGGGCATTCCTGTGGACAGTGAACTCTACATCTTTTCCATGCTCATGCGCTGTGAAATTTGTATTTGGAACATATGAAATACAAGCCACAAAACAAGAGGAATATAAAGGGCAGCTGCATCATTTCCTTTTTCTCTTCACTCCTGCTTACCTCTGGAGTGACTTTTTTAAAAACTGAAGCTCTGAAAAAAGAATTAATGTGCCATCCAAGCAGTAGATGTGCTCCAAAGGGCCTTTCAAACCCCAAACTCTCCTGCTTTGACCCTGATGTATGGACTTTGAAGTCTTTGTATGAATGTGACTGCTCCGTCATTTAATACTCTTCTTGTTCTTTCTTTTTTCTTTATAATAAACTTTTAGCTTTAGACACTACAGGATTGGCTGGCAGCATGGTATTTTAGGTAAGACCCAACCAAATATTGACCAGACAGTGCGGCTGGCCCTTTTGGGTTCAGATGTATATGTTGTATAGTGAGCAGAGTTATTTAAAAAACTTCTTACTGTACTGGACCTAAATGCTGATTGGGAGACAAAGAACTGGAATGCAAGAAATGGGGCAATGTGATTTCTTTTTTGGCTTCTTGATAACCAGTCTGGGGAATCAGAAGCTCAGTTGGTGACTGGTTGGGAAGTTTTCAGTGTTACCTACCAGTCTTGGGAGAATTTTCTCTGCCTTTTGCAGCTTGCCTTGGCTTTTTTTCAGCAAGGGCAACCCCAGGCACACTAGGTTACAATAATTAGAGAAGAGAAAATTGTTATGGGCATCTGATCTCATTGCTTTTCTGAGACTGAAGCATATGTTTGTGTGATCCAATTTTAAAAGTCCTGAGCAACCAGGTGGCCACTATTTCCTTTGGGACACTATTCCACAACCAGTACATCACTGTGGCTATGTCTATCCTGCAGCATTATTTTGGAATAACTGACATTATTTTGAAATAACATAGTGTGCATCTCCAGTACAAGCAGTTATTTTGATATAATGTCAAAATAATGTTGAGCTGGAGGACTCCTTACTCCAACTCCTGTAACCCTCATTTTACTAGGAGTAAGGGACATTGGAGGAAGAATGCTCTAACTCAGACTGCGTGCTGTATACACAGCGCCAAAAGCGGAAATAAGCTATTTTGACTTCAGCTATACATTTGATGGAGCTCAACTTGCCTTGCTTATTTTGGCTTTAGCCCCGCTGTGTAGATGGGCCCATTATCAGGAAGTGTATCAGAAGCTATCCTTCTTAGGCCAGGTCTACACGAGACCTGAAAGGTCGGGTTACCGTCAGCATGCCTTAAGCCGAGCTTGGCGACGTCTTCCCAGAGTGAGGTCGATGGGACCAAACGCTCTTGTCAGCTTCCCTTACTTCCCGCGAATCAAGGAGTAGGCACTTGATTTAGCAGGCCTTAAGTAGGCCAGCTAAGTTGAAGGCTGGAAGATTGAGCTTTGGCACTGGCAAGAGAAGACGTGGCCTTAATTTTGTCCCCTCTCTTTCCGTCATTTCCTTACGCGCCGCACTGAACAATTCCCCTTCTCGCTTGGTGCCCTCAGCTCCCATCGGGTCCCGGTTGCCCTGTGGTCCCTGCCCAGCTACTCCCAACACTTTCTGCACAGTGATGTCACGGGGGGGGGGCGGGCAGTCCCGGGTGACGTCACACACGAGGCAGGAGGCCCCGGGTCTGATGTGGTAAGCAGCACCGCTCCCCCGTGGTGTGACGTCACCCACTTGTGCACGGTCGGGTCAGGTCCTGGCAGCACGGGACACACAAGGCGGGGCGAGCAGGTCACGGCCCCGCCCCCCGGCACCACCGCCAACTCTGGAGGGCGCGCCCTCTTCGTTACCCTAGCAACCTTCCCCACGCGCCGCCTGGCTTCCCAGAATGCACCAGGGCAGCTTTCCGTGAGGCTTCCGGCCGGCAGGGGGCAGTGCCGCCGCCATTTTGTGCTCGGCGCCCGAGTGGAGCCGCCAGCCATGGAAACAGGTGAGAGCTGAGGGCCTTACCTTCCCCCCCCCCCCCCCCCCAACACTGAGGGGATTCTCTCTCCGCGCAGGGCCCCGCTGGACGGACGCCTTGGGAAGGGCTCGGAGCGCGGCCCGGGGGGGGGAGGGGGTATACGGAGCGCGGCCCGGGGGGGGGGAGGGGGTATACGGAGCGCGGCCCTGGGGGGGGGAGAGGGGGTATATAGGCCTTGTCCCCACTTCTCGCCGCCCTCCCGAAGGCGCCGAGTCTCCCCCGCCCATGGCTCCTTACAGGAGGCAGGGCCTGCGGTGTAAACCCCCTCCCCCCCCCCCGCCCCGGCTCCGCCGCGTGGCCCCCGGGTATGTCGAAAGCTGCTACCGGATAGGAACGTGCTACCCGTAGCCGCTTCCTGTTGGTGCGATGGTAAGGAAATGCTCCCGGGAGCAGCGCAGTGGCCTCGGCTCCCTGGCGAGGGGCGCAGGGAAGGGCTGGGTGTCGGATGTTTCATCTCTGACTCGAGCCTCCCCCCGGGTTCAGTTCGCTTGGCTCGTCTAGGGCTCCGCTTCTCTGATATTGGACTAGCGGGGAAGGCGCTTGACTGCAGGCCGGGGATCGGGAGGCCAAGCTGCAAACTGGCTCTCTGATCCATGGGGTCGGGACAGTGGGAGAGAGTTGGACGCCAAGCGGATAGCCCCGCAGGTTTACAGGGCTCTACTTCTATCGGTGGTCGCCAAACTTTTTAACCATAAGATCACTTTTTTTCAATTTAAGTGAAATGTAAGATCTACCTCAAACCCATATACCCATGTCCTGCTTCCTTCCTGCCCCCTCTGAGGTCCTGCTCATGCTCCACCCTTTCTCCGATGCTTCACCCTACTCACTCCATCTCCCTTCCTCCCCCATCCTCACTCCCTTTCACAAGACTGGGTTAAGGGGTTGGGTTGCAGGCTCTGGTCTTGGGCCAAGGGACTTGGCGTGTGGGAGGGGATCCAGGCTTAGCCCAGGGTGGGGGTTTGGGGTTCAGGAGGGGTTTCAGGGTGCAAGTTCTGGGAAGGAGTTTGGGTACAGGGGGACTCACTTCTGGTGCAGGAGGAGGCTCAGGGCTGGGACAAGGGTTCAGCAGGCTCTGTCTGGGCACCTTTTAACTGAGACAGCTTCTGGGTGATGGAGCAGTGGAGTTAAGACAGGCTTACTTCTGCCCTGCCCCTGTACTACTCCTGAAAGCAGTTGTCATGTCCAGCAATGGCTCCATGGTGCCATGTGCTGCCCCTCATCTTCAGGCACTGAGCCTACAGCTTCTATTGGCCACGGTTCCCTCTTATTGATCAATAGGAGCTGCATGACAGGTCCGCAGGCAAGGACAGCATGTGGAGACCTCCCTGCTCTGCCTGTCTCAGGGGCTGCAGGGACATACCAGCCACTTCCAGGAGCAGCAATTATCACAGGGATAATAACTCCAGCCACAACAGGTTAGGCATTTTAGAACTCACTACTCAAAGAATTAAATTAAGCATAAGAAATGAAAGTTATGAAATGGACAGACCAGTCAAAAACCAAAATTAACACACTCTGCAAGCAGTAGAACAGTGGTCACCAACCAGTAGATCGGGATCTACCGTTAGATCTTGGAGCCTCTACTCTCTCTCTCCCACACCCTGCACAGCAAGCAAGAGGCTCCCAGGGGGGCAGCTCCAAAGCAGAAGGCAGGAGCAGCATGAGAGTGGGTGGAGGGGCAGTTGAAGTGCCAGCACTTGATAGCTTCCTGGCCAAACCAGTAAGGATTACCTGTCAGAGGCTCCAAGATCTACTGATGGATCCTGATCTACTGGTTGGTGCCACTGACTTATGTGGACTACATCGCTTGCATGCATACTGTTGGGTATGAAACTGATCAATGTGCGTTAACCACCCTCTCAGCCCTATGAGCTATTGGCTCAGGAGAGCTTTGACTCTATTTTACCCTAATTCCCCATTTACAGGATAGCTAGTCATCACCCAGAATCATCAAAAAGCTGATACAGGATAGGGAAATTAAAAATTGTTTATTTGTGTAAATGTATAAGTGCTGAAAATTTTAGTAGTTGCATATTTACATGCAGGAGCTGGCGCTCATGGGGACCTGGCTTAAAAGAGAGGCAGCAGAGTGAGGAGGCAGGTGGCTCTGCAGTAGCTAGTGCTTGTTGGGGAATAGGCTTTTAAGCCAGCTACCTCCCCCCCGAGCACTGGCTCCCACCTGTCCCCCCCATGCTGCTGTCTCTATGACAAGGCAGGCAGCTCTGCAGGAGCTGGTATGCACAGGAAGCTGGCTTGAAAGTCAGCTTCCTGCATCTACCAGCTCCCACCTGCCCCCCCACACCCACATGCTGCTGCTTCTCTTATTGGTTAATTGTGTACATGGATACATGCTAACATCCCTAATATGAGATAGTCACGTTACTAATGAGTCAACATGTCTAGAAATTAGGGATGTTAAAATTAGATTAATCAACTAATCAAATAGTCGATAGAATTTCCATCGACTATTTGATTAGTTGATAAGGGCACTTCTGCTTTGAAATGTAGCAAGAGCCTGCCCGGCTGTTGCTATATTTCAAAGGCAGAAGTGCCGCGCAAGGGCTCTTGTACATTTCAAAGACAAACACCGCATGGAGCCTGCTGGCCCCCCCGGAGGGGATTCCCAGGGCAAGTGGGGAGCCCCCCACTGCCCCCAGACTCCATGCAGTGTTTTTGCTTTCAAATGTAGGAGAGCCCCAGTGGGGACTCTTTGTACATTTCAAAGGAGGAACACTGCCGCTGTTCCCCTGGCCCCTCCCACAGAGCCTCACTCTCTCCCTCTCCCTCTCCCCCCTTACTTCCTCTTTCTGATAGAGGCAGCAAGGGGGGGGGAGTGACTTGTCTATTAGTTGCTTACATCCCTACTAGAAACAAGTTTCAGAGGGGTAGCTGTGTTAGTCTCTTTCAGCAAAAGCAAGGAGTCCTGTGGAACATGAAAGACTAACATTTATTTGGGCATAAGCTTTCATGGGATGGAGCCTCAGATACATACGGTAAAGTGGGCTCTAGCCCTCAAAAGCTTACGCGCAAATAAATGTGTTAGTCTTTATGATGGCACAGGACTCCTTGTTATTCATGTCTGGAAAATAGATCTTTTTTTTGTGTGTTCATAAATTTTGCTGATAGAGATAACTATAACATAGGTGGACTTCTCTAAGATATTTGATTTAATCCCATCTGACTTCTTAAAAATCAACAAATATACAAAATACATGCACCCAATATTGCACTAATAAGATGGCGGGGAGAACTGATCTGAAATACAATGATACTGAAAGACTGTGGGGTCAGAGTAGATAACCAGTCGCGGCTAAGAGGGCAAATATTGTCCTTGTATAGGCAGTGCAATATTGAAATAGGAGTACAAAGGTTATATTACTTCTGTATTCAGCATTAGTGACACCACTGCTGTGTCCAGTTTGGTGTTGGTGCCTCATTGGAAACAGGTCAGAAAAGAGCTGTGAAAATGATTCAGGACCTGAAAGATGCACTTTTGAGCTTCCCTAGTCTCTCACAATAATCTAATTTATCCAAGAGACGATTAAGTGACTTGATCAGTCTTCAGTTACCTACATGGGAAAGAGATTTTTTGATAGTAATGGCATTTTGATGTAGCAAAAAAAGAGATGACATCCTGTGGTTGAAGCGAGGCAAATCCAGACTTGAAATAAGATACACATTTTTAACAGTAAAGATAACTGATCGTTGGTATAACTGACATGGGCATGTGGTAGATTCCCCATCACCTGAAATCTTCAAATCAACACTGTGTATCTATCTATAAGGTAGCCTAGTAAATATATGGGTTTGATGCTATATTTACTGTTGTGCCAAACACTGATTCATTTGACACAGTACTTCAGGTTTGGTAAGAACTGTCTTGCCAAATGAATATATTGGATGGGGGGGGGGGGGGAGAGATTGCTTAGATGAAGTGCTTCTGTCTATATGGCTCGTATTGAGAAGCAAACCTTTCAAATAGTTCAGACCGTTATTAATGTTTTTCTAGCTTTCATCTGTTTAGAATAAGTGGGGTTTTTTTGTACTGACCTACCTTTCCCCCAACATCAGATGATACTGGAAATCGACTTCGGTTCCAACTGGAGTTGGAATTTGTTCAGTGTCTGGCAAACCCCAATTACCTCAACTGTAAGTACGTAAAGTTAAATGTCCGGGATCTGAGTAATAAATATTAGCTACTATTTCAGGATTAGGGATGTGAACAGTTGACTGGTAAGCATCACCTGGGTTTCAGTTAACCTATGGGAGCTGTAGCAGCATCCTGCCTGCTGTGGCTGGGGACTGCTCCTACCCCAACGGGCCTGCTGTGGACAGGGGCGCTCCAGATGTGCTGGAGCATCCTCTGTCCACAGTGGGCCGGGTTGAAGTGCCCCCTTTTTCAATCAGTTAACCAGTTAAACATCACATTTAATCGGTTAGTCAATTAAACAGGATTTTACATCCGTGTTTGGGATTACTAAGGCCATGCCTACACTACGTGATAAGGTTGAATTTATTGAAGTGTTTTTTTGGGGGGGTTTTTTAAGCACCTGATTTTGTTAAGTTGAAGGTGTGTGTCCCCACTGTGCACAAGAATTCAGTGCAGTTAGAAGTAGCGCCTCCCCCAGTAGAGTGGCTACCTTTGACTTTGAGAGTGTTGCACTGTGGGTAGCCATCGCACAGTGCCTGTGCTGCTTTGCAGTCTGGGTTGTGATTTCAAGGTACGGTGGGACCAAACTGTACAGCAGGTGGTTTTGGGTACATGTCATCAGAGGCCCATAATACACTGGTTTCCTCCCTTCTCCCCCCAACAATGGTAAATAGTCCATTTGCACCCTTTTTTCCCTTTCTGGTTATCTGCACAGATGTCATAGCAGACCCTGCCCCTCCCTTCTCCCCCTCCCCCCCCTCCCCCCCCATGTTCTAGGGCCCTTTGGAGAGGAGTGAGCATTGGTCCACAAGGGCAACAGGAGGCGCCTGTCCAGGAAGGAGTCCTGGAATGCCGCCATGCAGTCCATCACATCTGCCATGGACCACAACACTGTCTCCTGGTGCTTCTCTTCCTGTTCTCTGCACAGTCTCCTTTTCTGACACTCCATGTGTATCTCCCCAGCAGCATATTCCTCCATTTTCTTACGCGTTCCCCATCCAAGTTGGTGGATTGCATTTGCTCCTTGAACATCTCTTCCCTAGTCCATATTCGCCTGCAGATTTGTATCAAGCAGACAGCTGATACAAAGGTAGTGCACGGCAGGCTGACTGCTATTCCTGCTGTAATGAAAAGTGTACGGCAAACTTTACTGGACATACATTGTAGTGTAGGGATGTTAAATTTGGATTAATTAACTAATTGAATAATCGATGCAGTTTGCATCAACTATTCAATTACTCGATAAGGGCACCTTCACCTCTGAAGTGTAACAGCAGCAGCAGTCTGAGTCCCCCGCTGACCCCATGCTCCATGCGGCCCTGCTGCTTTGAAACGCTGTGTGCAGTTGGGCCCTGGGCTGCATGCGGCATTTCAAAGCGGCAGTGCTGCATGGAGCCCAAGGTCTGGCCCCAGGCTCCATGCAGTGCTGTGGCTTTGAAGCACCCTCCCCCCCTCGCTGCCTCTTTCTGATAGGCAGCAAGGGAGGCGGAGCGACTAGTTGACTAGTGTGTTGACTATCCGATAAGTATTTGCTTATCAGATAGTCGATTAGTCGTTCACATCCTTATTGTAGAGTGTAAAGCCTAATCTGTTAGAACAAAATTAAGGTCTGTCTAAAGACAACAGGGATGTGTTATGTACAAGGCCACAGTTGTGCTTTTAGGCGGTCACTTTGCAGCAAGTACACCATAAGAGTACCTAGGGGAGAAGCGGGACTAATTTTGGTGGCAAGCATAGTAAGAGAGAGGCCAGGGCACAACCCTGCGGAAGGGGGAGTGGTCCAGGAGTGGCTTCTGTTTGCTGAGAGACTGCACCTTTCTGTTCCTGTGGGAGCATGTGGGTGGGAGGAGGGGAGTCTGGGTGTGGCAGCAGGATGGGCTCAAGCCATGCTTCGTTGGGGATGAGCAAATAGAGGTTTACAGCAGAAGCATCAGCTAATTGCTTCTTCTGCTTCAGCCAGGTTGTCATGTGAGATATCAGTCTTTTCCAAATCACACAGTGATAGGGAGCAGATGCTGACTGAATATGCCCCTCAACATTCTTGCCAAGTTATATGATGTTAGACAGAATGTTCTGTTTTTAAAAGTCTGTTCTCTGATCTGTTGCTGTGTGATAGACGCACACAAAGGTGACTATAAACAGAATGCTATCATATGCAAAATAAACCTATTGAAAAAAGGAGTATTTTTCATCTTTCAGTTATCGGAATCTTGGGAATTATTTGTAACAGTAGTTGGTTTAAAACTTTTTAAAAATAAGAAGTGCTCTTTAATAATATACACTGGGGCACAAAGAAAGAAGCTCTCATATGTATGTGCATTTTTAAAGTTTTAAATATAATTTGGTTTCTTGCATATTCACCTGATATGCTCTTGTTTGTTGGTTTCAGTTCTTGCACAGAGAGGGTACTTCAAAGACAAATCTTTTGTAAACTATCTTAAATATTTACTTTACTGGAAAGAACCTGAATATGCCAAATACCTAAAGTAAGTGTTAAATTACTTTGAGTTCTTTATTGTTATAATAGGTACCTTATGATGTGTGTTATATAACAGTACATCAGTATTTGCTTTGTTTCCAGTCCATTGATTTGGATTATAAAGTGTGAAACATCCACAGTCCAGGCCTCATGAGAAGACCTTGTATTTAATACAATAGATACGTGGGTATCACTTACCTTTCCTTAATTATGCAAGTAAATTTTGGTTTGGTAGCTTGCCACAGAAGCTTCCTTGTTTGCTGAGAGTTACTATTTAGAGCCTTGCCCAGATAGACATGTCTACTCGTTTATAGCCGCAGATAGAAATCAGTATCCGCTGAGCCGCAGAGCTGTACTCCCAGGAGACGCTGCAGTCAGAGGAAGAGCATGGTGCCACTGCTACCAGGAGCCATCAGCCCTTGCCTGCAGCTGCTCTCAGACATACTGCCTTCTCCCCCCCAGCCCTCCTCCTTTCTGGGGTTGTATAGCACCCTGGCAATGGTACAGACACAGCTGGGAGGAGCTGCCAATACAGGGCACTGACCCCTGGTAGCTGTCTCTTCTCCTTTGGTTGCAGCATCTCCTGGGAGTACAGCCCTGTGGCTCAGCAGATACCACCAATTTCTATCTGGAGATATCTGCATTCACAGATAGACGTTTCTGTCTATGTAGGGCTCTATTAATATTCTTGAACGCACTGATACTATAAAGCCTGAGCCCGGCACAGAACGATCACTTGCAGAGACATGCTGCAAGGCAAAAGAAATGACAAAGTACAGCATGGTTATGCACACATCTTAATGTGGAAGACTTGTTTCACATTTTGTGTAAGTGTTCTTGTTCTACTTTTACACATGAAGTTCTGAAGGATGTGAAGGATCATGTAATTGACTAATCGAATAGTCCAGTGTTTCTCAACCTTTTTTTATAAAGTACCCCTTTTAAAAAAAATTGTAAGTACCCCCAGTACCTACAGTTTTCAGGCACACAACATTTTTTTCTACCATTGTAACACATTTGTTTAAACAACTTAATCGTAGCCGGGCAAGCAATAAAATTTTTCGGTGTAAAAAGTACAAAAATAATAAAGTGCTGTAGAACTTAAAACAAAGATTCAGTTTTCTCCAAATTTCAGTTGTGTTGACCTACTCCCCAGACTTCTCCTGAGTACCCCTAAGGGTACTCGTACCACTGGTTGAGAAACACTGGAACAGTCAATGCATTTTTGCATCGACTATTCGATAAGGCAGCACTGTCCCTTTGAAAGTGGCAGCACTGCATGGAGCCCAGGGTCAGCTGGGGCATCCCCAGTTGACCCCGGGCTCCAGGCGGCGCTGCTGCTTTGAAATGCCGCAAGGAGCCTGATGCTGGGCTCCCTGCAGCATTCAAAGCGTACAGCACTGCTGCTTTTAAGTACTCCCCACTTCTCCCCCACTCTTGCTGCCTCTAATAGAGGCAGCAAGGGGAGAGCGACTATCCAACTAGTTCTTAACATCCCTATTCTGAAGCCGATAACTATTACAGCTGATAAACAGAAGCTTTAATGGAAATCTATGACTAACTTTGGTGCTGCAGGACCCATTCATTGTTTAATTTTTTTTTTCAGTTAAAGACTAACACGGCTAACCCTCTGAGACTTTTAACTTTAGAAAAGTGACTCCGAGAAGGGTGAGGGGAAAATTGTTCATTTCAGTTTGAGAAACAAAGAGCCAAATTATCAGTAACATGATTGAGATCTGAGCATATTCTATATAGAACATTTAAATAGGTAGATAACTTAAAAGGCCTCAATTAGATTGTGGGGCCGTTTTCCATGTTATCTTAAAGAATGCATCACCATAACTAATTATTTGGATTATAATAAGGATCAGTTCTTCACAAAACAGGAATATCTTGCATATAAAGTAGGTAAAATAAAACTTAGAATATGGGATTTTTAGTACAGAAAGTGGTAGTATATTAAATTGGATAAAACCCTATAACAGTTTGTATTTAAATGTACTCATTTTTAATCCAGGTATCCTCAGTGTTTGCATATGTTAGAGCTGCTCCAATATGAACACTTCCGTAAAGAACTGGTAAATGCTCAGTGTGCTAAATTTATTGATGAACAACAGATCCTTCACTGGCAGCATTATTCACGGAAAAGAATGCGTCTCCAGCAAGCACTGGCTGAGCAGCAGCAACAGAACAGTACTTCTGTAAAATGAATGTTTTGACACAGTGCCATTGTTTACTTCATGTTAATACATGTAATTGCAAGTGAAAAATTGACTGACTTATAGCTTTGGCCTCAGTGATGTACATACCTTTATGTTCTACGGTAGACAGAGAACATTTTTGGTTTATTGAGTGACTGTTTTCCTATCCACAAGCAGTGTCCACTTTAATGACATGTAGCTGGTGCCTACTTTGTTGAACCTTCAGTAGTGATTTTGTCTTTCAAAAGAAAGAATACTCTTAACATTGCTGACTGTAGGCCTTCATTCTTGTATTTATTTTGAAAACTTAATGCTGTTATCTAAGGTTACCTTGGTATCTAACCATGGGGTTATCTCACTGAAATAACTTATAGTTGAAAAGTCTGTACAAAGGCATATGCTCTGAACTGCACTATTTGGAGGATAGTGGCATGGTTTAAGATGGCTGTAAAAGTGCATCTAGGATTTCCCATGTGATGTGAAGAGCTATGTGTTTTAAGAACAAGATGTGCACAATTCAAATGAGAGGTTACAGAAAACCTTAAGAGATGGCACTTCTATTTGAGTCTTAATTCTTTGTTTACTGCTCTTATCATCTACTTAATGCAGATTTGCTGGTACTAAAGTTTGAAAGGTATAAACCAAAGTGGTGTGAATAACAGGGTTTCCTGGTGATGAAGAAGAGATAGGAAATAGCCAGTGTAGACACAGGAAGGGGAGAGAACACTGTGATAATAGGGCCCATTCAATTGAAGTAAATGTTTCTTTATCTTGTTACTGTCAGCAAGCTTGGCCTAGGTTTGGGAAGACTCTTGCTACTAAAACTAACAGGGGTGGTATTATTGGGATAAGTATATTGCAGGCAATTGTAAATGTTTTTAAGAATTGTATTGAAAGGTCATAGGTGAAGTATTTATCTTTAATATGGCTATTTCCTTTACAACAAGGTGACAACCACTACAGGTGCCAATTAAAGCCTTAATTAAAAAGCAGCAGGGATACGAAACAACTGTGTAATAACTAAACTGTACAAGAAAGGCAAGGATTACACTTTTTCTTCCTGTTCATTGAAGTGAATGTCAGTTATAAAGAATAAAATTCCTGCTCTAGAAGTAGGAAAGAAAATGCTTTTAATCTTCATGGCCTGTGATGCTACTTTTCAGAAAGACTAACTGCTGTGCAGACTACCTTTAATAAAAAGTAACAAAGTTTTGTCCTGCCTAAAGTGTTAATGGGTTCATATCTTGTAGAAGTAACAAAGCTGTCTTTGGAAAGGGTTAAACTTAGACTCTTTTACTGTGGAAAGTAGCCAGCCTACTACTTACTTTTAGAAAGACAAAAGAATGGTATAAAAAGTGTTTACAAGAACAGCAAATATTACCAGCCAGCTTTTGAGTTACGGATATAGGCTGAAAGACAGTTGGGCTGTTTCTATAGCCTGTGCATTAGATCATAGGTTCCTACCAATAAGGGCTTCTAGACTAATGGGTAAGTTAGCTTATGAAAAATTCAGATACATCTGAATTTCATCTTCACAGCCACTGTTTAACTGATTCATTTAGTTCTCCCTTTATTCTACCTGAAAGACTTTTCTTCCTCTGTTTCAGAAAATTAGTAAGATTTAGCAGCTACCCCCTAAACTGTTGGCTTTAAAGTCAGTATACTGTCTGGTATCAAGCTTGTCTTGCTCACTCTTTATAAAACATGAGGCTACAGTTGCAAACAGTAGTGAAGTGACTGTGTTACCACACAGACAGGAACAATAGAGAGCTCATGAAAGCTGTAACTGACTTACAGTTGGTAGAGTTAAATCAGTTGTTTATAGCAGAAGTTTACAGTCAAAATTTAATTATTTTAGTATTGAACCTATATCTAAATGAAACTGCTCTGGCTAAATGTTAAGTAAAATCTATTAAAGACAAACCATCCTGATGTGCAGTAAGAAAAGTGAATATGGGTAGGCAACGTGCTTGGTGTTGTCAGTCACATGGGTTGTCAACAGGTCATCTGCTCTCAGTGACAAACTTTCAGCTGTGTGCATGCATGTGCTCCCCAGTCTAGCACATTAGCCAACATGACAGACTCCCAAGAGTGCCCCCACAGACCAGATAGGGTCAAAAGTATCCGAGTAGGTTTACTGTCAAGTGACATTCATTAACAGTCAGCAAACAGACTCAGTGGTACACAACTAACACCCAAACATGCTGGATTTTAGCACTCCCCAACACTGTCAGTTGATGACCACCCTTTGGGGTGCATTTATTCACAGGTACAAACATGTTACACATCACTCCTGACTTATCAGGTTGCCATCCTCTTGCCTCACAGAAGGGGGAGTTTGTTACTATCTGTCATGCTGTCAATTAAGACCCACACCTGCACCTAGGTCAGTATGTATGTTATTCATGGGGAGGCAGTTGGTACCCAGATGGACAGTCACTGCTGATTCTTCCATTTTTAATTAAAATCTCCATGTGGGGAAGGTGTTAAGAGGCAGACTGTTAAGGGAAGCTGGCATAGGAGCATTCTTGCTAGAGTAAGATGACTTTCCAAAAGCCAAGGTTTCAGTATTTCCCATGAATAGCCTGCTGTACCTTATGACTACATTCCTTTAAACAGAGAATGTATCAGTAAGCAGAGAATTGAAAGACATTGGAGTGTACAATGCAGTAAGTTTAGTTGTTGCACATTACATTTTAATCACCATTGGGGTTAAAAATTTATGGTCCATCTGCACTTACTCTTATTGTCTGTGGCTGTAGCTCAACTTTCATGAAGCTTTACTTATACAGGGGAGTCAAGTGTTTAGGTTAAGGGGTAAGCTAGTATTTTCTTGCAATAAATCAGTTACATAGCTTTGTCCAACTGCTTGTTGAGCATGCAATGACATCTTGCAGACTTGGCCTTTTTCTTAAACATTTAACTTCCTTGATCAATATAGAGAGCATCCACCCTATTAAAAAAAGATTGCTATATCCAGTTTGTTGCACTTAGGAGTTTAATTCAGCACAAGAATCAGCTACTTTGCTTAATGTTACAAGATTATCCTCCCATGCTCTGTACAAGCAGTACCAGTTGCATTAATTTTGGCCGTTTATCTCCATTCAGACTTTACACTGTCTCCTTTAAATGAAAGTGATCATCAGCTTGAAGATGAGTACCTACTTACTAGATAAATAATTGACTAAAGAAGAGAACGAACTTAATCTTCAGTAAACAACATATGCACAAGCTCTCTGTTCAGACATTCTTCTTCTACCAACTTCTGAGGCTAAAAAAAAGAAAAAGGCAGTTGCAAGAAAGTTAGTTCAAAGTGTCAGGTCTTTTTATGGAGTTCCTTGCTCAGCAGAATGGTACTGAACTCTAACTAGAGCACTTGTGTCCAATCTTTTTACACTTAAGATCACTAAGTGTCATGGCAAGCCAGGATCTACCCCATCCCTTCCCTGAGGCCTCACCCTCTCCAAACTTGTGAACTACCCATTGCTAATAAACTCAGTTACATAATTACACCAGACCCATTTTGCTAGGGCTGCAGCTGGGGAGAACAGTTTAAATTAAACAGATTAAGCATTTTAACTTTCATGTTAGTTTATCAAACTTCATTTTAAATAAAGTAAAACATTATGTCCAACACAAAAGATTTCAGTGTTTTCTTTATTTATAGCAGGGGTGGGGAACCTTTTTTGGGTCAGTGGCCCCTGACCCACAGAAAAAAAAATCAGTTGGGGATCACCAAGTGAGAAACAAAAAACTCCTCCCAAAACCACTAACTCTCACTGATGTGGCCCCAAACTGAGACCCCTCACTCTTTGGCACTTCATTTCCCATAGGTGAGAGGAAGGGAGAGGGAGGACTGAGGTTCAGGGCTTCCCATAGGCCAGATTTACTTTTCTGGGGTTCCAGAGTTGTAAGATTGTGGACCCCCTTAGGCTTTGGGTCGGGAACAAAAATGAGGGGCTCAATGTACAGGACAGGACTGCCAGTGAGTGGGATAGGGATGCAGGACCGGGTGAGGGCAGGGTCTGGAAGAGCATTTAGTGGCAGGAGAGGGTGTGGGGTGGGAGTACAAGAGGGAGTTTGGGAACAGAAGGGGATTGGGGGAGTAATGCAGAAAGGGTGAGAATGCAGCCAAAAGGCTAGTTGGAGGGAGGCAAAGAAGTGGGGAGTAAAGGAAAAAAGTGCAGCTTCTGCAAATTGTAACTCCCCTCACATCTTCCCTCTGCTCCAGTCTCACTTTCCTCAGCCCCAGCCTGATCCTCCTTCACCCCCCCCATCTGGGCCCCCCCCCTCCTCCTTCACCCCCCCAACGCGCACACCATCAGGGCAGCAGTGCTGGGACTTGCAGCCTCCTGGGAGTAGTTCAGGGGAAGAATAGCCGGAAGGGGGGGGGGGGGGGGAGAGAAGGGGTCTCTTCCCTGCCTGGCCCAGCCCCCTTGCCTGCAGGCAGCCAGAGCCCAGGTACAATGGGGTGCTGGGGAAGAGATTCCCCAACCACGCACAGCCCACGGGGAACAGCATAATGTAGCCTGGTCCCCAGCATACCCACATGAGCAGGCCCAGCCCACCCCCACCTGGAGCAGGAGACCAGAGCTGGCAATGCATGTGTGCGCACATCTTTTCTCACCCCTGCCCCAAGCTGGAAAGTTAACAAAGGGGGGCAGCTGCCCCTCTTTGATCCACCGAGACTGTGTCATACTCCATCTGGGCTGGATCCAAGAGGGGCGGCCAGCTGGCCATGGCGATCAACTCCTAGGGGCGCTGCGAATGACCGATTGGTGGCCACTGAGCTATAGACGAATAAGCTGGTTTTCTTTCAATTTTGTAGGGTTTTTTCCCCCTAGAGGTTATACAGAAGTGAATTAGGTGTTTGAAACAGCTGCAGAAATTTGTCCAGTTCAGAAGATTTATTCTACCCACCTTGCTCACCTTTTCCCAAATAACAAAAACTACAAAGGTTAAGAATACTAAATACTGTGCTTTTGTGATCTCATTCTATTTTCAACACAACCTCCAATGGTTTGTGCCTTTAAAGTTTCCAGAATGGAACTTCAATGCTATTGCAGTTCAGGAATACATTTTCCTGAATACTTAAACTGTGTTCAGAGCTCTTTTCAAAAAGCTAACCCCAAGTTCAGAGAATGAATATCAAGTTTTGCATGAAGTGAGTTCACTAAAGATGGTTCCAAACAATGAACTAATGTGAAAAGGGTTAAGTACTTTAATAGATTGTTTTACACTAGCCATGAATGAATGAAATTAGCAGAACAGTGCAGTGCAGGGCCCCTTGTTCACTCTGCCAGACTCAAACTTGTTTTTCTCTCTGACTTTAGTGTACACAAGTTCAAATAATTAAATACTTACTGTCCCATATTTAAGTAGCGTTGGCACTGCAGTTAGTTTCAGATTCTTTCTGAATTCATTGTTGGGGTCTTTCCAGCTGTTGCAAAAGAATTGGTTAGTTAACTTTATGCAAAAATGTCTACCTTCTGTTTGGAGGGCAACATAACAGTTACTGTTTCTTGCATAATCATTATTAAAACTCAAGGGAAATAGGAAAGTCTGATTCCATATTTAATACAAATAGTGACCACCAAAGTAAATCAAAATAATGGTTGCAAAGAATTTGGATCAAAATTAAGTGCTGCAACCTTAGCAGTTAATTATTCTGCAACTTTCAGATGGCGAATTCTCCACCCACTGATTACCACTTAAGTCCAACCTTTAGATCTAAGACAGTAGTTAGAAAGCACAAAATGGCTGCATTTAGATTAAGTGGCTTAAATGTTCAGTTTAACTGTTATATTACTGTGATGAGGGATGATCTTACACATAAAGGTTACAAGTTTTTACAAGTCTTCTGGATGAGGATAAGTATAATTAGAATTGAGACATTTGAAACAGACAGTTTCCCACTGAGCCAGCTCAATGAGAACCATTGGAACATGTCAGATTTGTTTTGAGACAGTATATGTAACTAAAGAATTATTTTAGCATGAATATCACAAGCTATTAAAATACGTAATTTTTCAGCACTTACTAGGCTCGATCTCCAACTTGGCAGTAGATGAATACAGCTCCATCAGGCAGGCTATTTAGTTCACTCCGCACAACTGGTTCAGCTAAAGAGTACCAAGTTTAGATTACAATTGTTAAGTATTAATACTGTAGTGTCTTATCTCTCTCCTCTAATGCTTACACTTTCAGATTGTCCTGCTCATTTTGCTTCATGCACTAGTCCCCATGCTTTCCTCTAGAGATATCAATGTGTAGTCAACTATACCATTAACTGATAAGCCTAGGCTTATCAGTCAATCTTGTTGACTACACACAGTGGGAGCACAGAGACAGCAGGGGAGGGGCACACAGGCAGGAGCCGGTACTGGGGGGAGCTGGCTTAAAAGCCAGTTCCCCCCAGCACTGGCTCTGCACTGCTGCCTCTCTGAGGGAGCAGCAGGGGTGGCTGCCATGAAGCAGTCTCTATCCTCCCCGCAGACAGAGGCTGCTCTGCATCTCAAGGACAGGGGCTGCAGCCACTAGGGGTGTGAACAACTAGTCGACTATGTGATAAACAAATGCTTATCAGATAGTCAACTAGTTGCTTCCCCCTCCCACCCGCCATTGCCTGTATCAGAAAGAGGCAGCAAGGGGGGGGGGGGGGGGGGGGTGAGGAGAAGGTGCTTCAAAGCAGCAGTACCTTATGGAGCCTGGGGTAAGCAGAGGACTGACCCCCAGCTCCACACGGCGCTGCCGCTTTGAAATGCCACCCGCAGCCTGACACCAGGTTCCCTGCAGCGTCTCAAAGCGGCAGCAGCTGAGGACTTCCCCGATGACCCTGGAGCGCCATACAGCACTGCCACTTTGAAATGCCAGGGGGAGCAGGGGAGACTGCTTGACTCCCTGCAGCGCTTTGGCCTTTGAAGTGTGGCAACAGCTGTGGGGCAGCCAGGCTCTACAGCCGCCGCCGCCCTTCCCCACGCCCAGGGCTCCTGCCGCCCTCACAGCGCGCCCCCCCCCCCCCAGCGTCCCGCCCCTGTCGGGATAGCAGAGGCGGGGAAGACTCGACCGAGACGGGCTGGGCGAGGAGAGCGGGAGTCTCGGGGGCGCTGCGGAAGAGGAGCCCGAGTGCCATGGCGGGAATGGGGGGCTCGTCACGACGGGGCCCAGGATGCGGGGAGCGCGGGGCCCGGATGCGGGGAGCGCGGGGCCCGCCCCACTCACCCGTCACGCAGTCCGGGCACCAGCTCGTGCCCCGCGCGTCCTTGTCCCCGCAGAACAAGGCGAAGACGGGCCGGCCGCGGTGCTGCTGGGCCGCCTGCACGAACTCGCTGTAGCCCCGCGCCGCCTGCTCCTGCCAGCCCATGACCCCGCCGCAGCCAGAACCTGCCTGCTGCTCGCTTCCGGCCGTGCCTGCCCTAAGGCCTGCCCTGGCGGGCGGGGCCAGACGCCCACGACGGCGGCCTGGAAAGGACACGTGCCACTCCCCCCCCCCCGGCCGCCCGCCCGCCGGATTGGCCACTTCGGGCACCCTTAGCCGTAGCTTTCCCAGCAGCCCTCGCGACGGCGGCGGCGGTTGTCATGGTGCATCTTTGAGCCCCGGCGCTTTGCCAGCCCTCGGTCTGCGGTGGGTGCTCCCTCCCGCACCTCCGTGGGGTCTGTTGCGCCCGCGTCCAGCCCACGCTCGGAGCGGGGCGGCGGGGAACAAGGGGGGGAATCCCTGGGAACTTCAGCCCCCTCATTCCCTTCCGGGGCTGCGGCTCCCTGGGGCCTCTTCCCCTCCCCCCCCCCCACCCCCGGGCTCCCACAGCGCCAGGGCCCCGGGTCCCCACGCCCAGGGCTGCTGCCGCCCTCACCCCGCCGCCCCCAGCGCCCTGCTGGGCTGCCCCTGTGGGGATAAGCACCGTAGTCTCGCCACAGGCGGCGACCTGCGGGCCCCACTCAGTCCCACGCGTTCCCTGGCTGAGGGGCGGCCCCGGTAGCTCCCGTGGCTCTTCAGCGGTGGCAGGGAGGCTTGCTTGGCAAATGCGGGTCGGGACGCTCTCCACGGGAGCGGAAGGACGCCGCGTTCTTGGGCGTGAGTGGATGGGGGCAGAGAACAAAGGAGAAACTCCCGCAGAAAATAGGGACTAGGAAGAGTTGGAATTTAGGAGCTGGGGCGGGCCTTAAATGGCCTCTCCAGGCCCCTTCCAGGATTGCTGTGAAATGGAGCAGGGCAGAATCGTAGGATGCTTTGAAATAGAGAAGGAGCTCAATTGAAATTGATTCAGAAGCCTCTGTTTAGTTATGAAGGGTAGCAACGGTAGAGTAGCATTAACAGTTACAGACAAGGGAAAAACGTCTGTGTAATGTTTTCACATAATATAAGGATAAATATAAAGATTTAGGGTAGCTGAGTCATCCTGGCAAGAGCTGCAGAGGAACCAGCACTTGTTCCAGCCGTAAACTGCATGGTTGGGACATATAGCGAAGAGATAACTTTCTGGGAAGCAGGATTAGGCAGTCTGTAATTTAGGCTGGAGAGAAAGAAGCAGAGTTATTATGTTTTATCTTGATATTGTTTGAATTTAGGGGACCCTCAGGAGCCCTCTGCTCCATCCTGGAAGTAGTTGCTGGTGAGTTTATATATCAGGGCTTTATGATACATTATTTTATTTCCCTTTACACTGAAGAATATAAGGTATCCAGATGTGTACTGTCCATTGGTCTCCCAGCTTCTGACAACAATATATTCTGCACTTTATGTGCTGTCTCTTTGGTGGCTAAGATTTTGGGCCAAGTTTTCACTAACTTTTTTCCCACAGATCACAGTTTCCTTGTCCTAGTAATAACAGCTGCAAAAGTTCTGCCTTAACCTTATATGCTCCTTATGGCTGCTAATGTGAGCATTCCCCGGGGCCTTCACAGAATGTAAGGTGTACCTAGTACATCAGAAAATGTGAACATATCCCCAACTTTGCTTCCAGCCCATGCCACTACAAAAAAGCATGTTCTCAAAATTATTTCTACAAGTGAGTGTTTTGCCTGTTAAGCGATTACATTTGTCAGGCTTTGTCTTATTTTTAAGCACGACCCCCAACTTGTTATAATTTTAGCAGAGGCCGGTTTACAGATAACAGTGGATGTTCAACATCCTTCTATTCTATTCAATGTGATGGGACAAAGCAGACCAGCCACAATCTGTGATCCATTTGCATCCGGAACCCAAACAGAAAAGAATGAAGTGAGGCATCTGCAGACACAGGTATTATTTGATTTCTGCTCGTGATGAGTTCTCAGTGTTGCTATTCTGTTTTATTAAATGATAAGCTTAACCTGCTTCCTGACACTGGTTCTGTGCACAGTTGTAGTGTCAAGTTTGCCTGCCTACTTTCATGTGTCACCAGCATCCATTGGCATGATATTTACCCTTCCTTTGTAAAGTGCTTTGAGCTCTAGAGATGAAAATGTGTAAATGTAATATCTGTCTTTATCCCTTCCTTCTCGCCTGTGACTATTTTGCTTTTATAATGTTTTAAATATTTATTATGATATTGTGCAGTGCTAAAACTCTTTGGGCTACATGTTGAAAATGGGAATTAGGCATTTAAAAGCTTTTGAAAACCCCACTAAGCATCTAGCTCCACCTAACAACCTTTAAAAATCTGGCCCAGTGAGGGGGAAGGATGCTGTAAGACTAAAAGGATGCTGTAAAACTAAAAGACTTACCTGCATAGTGATATGATAAATTGTAATGTGAGTTATATTTGTCATTATTATTTTATGTTCAAGGTGCCTCATCTGTGCAATATGCTATATAATATGGACTTTTTGTTTTAATCTGTGGAACAGCTCCAGTTTAATAGAAATGTTCCTGTAGCTCCAGAGAACTTGGCTGTCAGATTCTCCAGCCCTTGTCCTATTATAATAGAAAAACTGAAGCCACCTGATGGCCAGAGAGATCTAGGTGGTGGTGATGATGCTAATTTAAGAAGTTCTGTCACATTTTCGGTCATATCTGAAGACAAACTGAAACTGGCCATCCAACTAGCCAAAAGGGATGTAAAAAGAAGACACTTAGAAGAGCAAGTGAAAGAAGCAGTGAATAAATCAGTGTTCCCCCAGACATCTGAGCAATGTAAGAATGAAGCATCTGAAAATCCTGCAGAGAGGAGTGTATCAAAATCTAGGACATACTTGAAATATCATCAGCAACATGGTCAACCTTCCAAAATGGAGACTACTAGCTCTGGTGCAAAAATGTATCTCTACACAGCAACTCAGGGAGAGTTAAAGCCACCTGTTTCAGATTCTCCACCTACCCATGACCCAGGACCAGGGCCCAAGCCAAGCCTGAAAAAAAGTGAAGATAAAAGTGCACAGGAAGTCAGACGACTACAAAAAGAACTAAGACACTGCATCCAGAAAATTGAAGAACTGGCTAAAAAAGGTGAATGACACAACAATTATTTTTTATGTAGAGTTACTATAGTTTGTTTCTCTGTTCTTCTCTCCATTTTTAGTTTTGGACTAGAAGCTGTGCTTATTTCTCTGTGTGCGTGTGCGTATGTGTGTATTCATTTTCAAATATTTTTTTTTTCTTAAGACAAATGGATTAGTCATTCAGGTTATTAGGAAGGTAGTATGTAATATAGCTTCAAATCCAAGCCCTATTGATAGTAAAAAAAAAAAAAAAAACACACACACAACACACCCTGGCCATTTAATGGCTTGTGTGAAATGCACTGGTGATGTTTTTAGCCTTGTTCCCTTTGAATAGATCTTCAGATTACAAAAATCAGCATCACAGTTAGAACCTTTATTAGCAGTTACAGGAAGGAGACCAATGGTTGTTGGAACTCTTGCTTGTTGGAAGGGATTCACTTATATCAGGGTTGAGGAACTTGGGAGGTGGAGTGATTAATTTTTTTTTAGGTTTGGTGCTATATTGACGCTTTTGTAATCTTTAGCAATATGTTTAAAGACTTTCCCTACAGTACTGCCATAACTGTGATTTGATTTGGGAGATCATAATAATGCTGGCAAGATTTACTTGATCAATATTGGATAAGAATATGTAAAAACATCCTAAGATTATACAGAATATGTAGATAAAATCATAGTTAGTTCAAGATAATGCCTTGCCAAAGTCAAGATACATTGTGAATTCATTCTACATGAATGAAGCTTCCTTGATGGGTAATGTTCACACATTTACCTTAAATCAGCATTTTCTCAGATTAATTGGGTTGCCAAGACCTATATCTCTGTGTTTTGCAAAAATAACACTTTTCAGAGAGATGCAAAGAAATCTTGGATCCTGATGAAGAGCGACGAGTCTGCATTAGGAGGCAGGAGCAAGCTGCACGGTCTGCCCGGATGCTGTATGTCCTCCAGCAACAGGTATTAACAGATAATGTTTTAAAAGGAAGAATATAAAATATTGTGTGTATTCTGTATGCAAAGAACTGGACTGACACAAAAGCCTTTGAAATTCAGGGAAGTTCTAATTTGGATCTGAATTTCGTGGCTGGGCCATACCATTGTAATGGGATTAACCAAAATGCCATTGGAAAGTTGAGATCTGGACCTAGGCCTGTTCTGTAAAGTCTATCTTTAATCTATACACACATATAGCTGGTTCTGACTGTGATTTTTGTTTTCTGAATAAACAGGTAAAAGAAATCCAGGAAGATTTGCAGAAGCTGAGTCCTCTTAAAATCAAACACACTAAGAAGGTAAGGTGTATTGAACTTGGATCATATCTTTCTGAAAACAAGTGTTTGGGATTTTGAAAGATCTTTTGGTTAATGCAGTTTCTAGGTAACAGTTACAAAGCCTCCTTAATTATAACCGTATTGGAGAGGTATTTTCAGACTTCATATGTCACACCATCCATTTTGGATTTAACTCAGCTGCTTTAGTTTAGACTAGCATAATATTTGGCATATTGAGAGTATAACATCGCTTAATAAAAAAGCTACAGGCAGCTGTTTTAATTAATGCAAGTCAGCCTGTGTTTTTGGAAAATATGTCCAGTCAGACTAAATTGATTATTTTCAATGAGATTACAAGCTTGGTTGATAAAGGTAATAGTGTTGACATAATATACTTAGACTTCTGTAAGGCATTTTGACTTGTTGCCACATGACATTTTGATTAAAAAAATACAATGATATGGTAAGCTATGTTAGTCCCAGGATATTAGCAAGACAGGGCGAGTGAGGTAATATCTTTTTTGGAACTCTGTGTAAGCTCAAAAGCTTGCCACTCTCACTAATAGAAGTTGATTCAATAAAAGATATTACATCAGCCACCTTTTATCTCTAATAAAATTAACTTGGCAGACATTAAATAGGTTCAAAATTGGCTGACAGATCTAAAAATGTAACTAAAACAGGAAACATTCTTGACTAGATCTGTCTCCAGTAGGGTCCTGCAGGGATCAGTTCTTGGCTTTATGCTATTTAATATTTTTATCAATGATTTAGAAAATCATCACTGATAAAGTTTGCAGATAAGACAAAAAAAAATGTGGAGACTAGTGAATAAGAATGAGGACAGGCCACTGATTCAGAGTGATCTGGATTGCTTGCTAAACTGAGCAAACAAACTATATGCATTTTAGTGCAGCTAAATGTAAATGTATAATCTATGAACAAAGAATATAGGCCCAAATTTACAGGCTGGGAGATTTTATCCTGGGAAGCAGTGACTCTGGAAAATATTTTGTTGTCACAGTGAATAATCAGTTGAACCATGAGCTCCCAGCGTGATATTGTGGACAAAACAGCTAATGAGATCCCAGGGTACATAAACAGAGGAGCCGCGGGCTGGAGTACAGAGGTGTTTTTACCTCTTCATTTGGCATTGGTGGGACTGCTCTGGAATACTACGTCTGGTTTTGGTGCCCACAATTCAAGAAGGATGTTGATAAATTGGGGAGAGTTCAGAGAAGAACCACAAGAAAGATTTTTAAAAGATTCGAAAATATGCCCTTTTACAGTGATAGAATCAAGGAGCACAATTTATTTAGTTAAAGAGAACGTTAAGGACTGACTGGATTATACTGTATCAGTATATACTTGAGGAACAAATTAGATAATGGGCTCCTCAATCAAGACGAGAAATTCAATTGTCTGAAAGCTGAAGCTAGACAAATTCAGACTGGAAATAAGATATACATTTGAAACGGTGGGAGTTATTAATCATTGGCACAGTGTAGTGTGGTGTGGTGGTCGAATCTCCATCACTGACAATTTTTAAATCAAAATTGGCTGTTTTTCTAAATGATTTGTTTTAGGAATTATTTGGGGGAAGTTCTCTGGTATTTGTTATACAGGTGGTCAGACTTTATGATCACAGTGGTCCCTTATGGCATCGGTTCCCAACCTCTGGTCTGTGGACCAGTGCCAGGCCACAAACTGCTGGGTGCTGGGCTGCGGCGGCTCTGGGGGCTGGGACTGGGGTACACCTCCCCTCCCACTGTGGCTGTTGTGTCCTGCCCCACCTCTCAGCCAACCAGTGCCTGGAAGGGGTGGGATCTCCTCCTGGATGCGGAAGAGTGGTTCGCTGCACGGAGCTCTGCGTGACATCCTTAGAGCAGCCGTGACCTGGGCAGCAGCGCTCAGCTGGTGGCTTGGAGGCAGTGCAGGGCTAGGTGTGTGTGGGTGGGAGGCACTGGGGTGCTTTGGGGCCAGGGGGCTCTAAGAGGCGGTGGGCTGGCACTGGAGGACTCTGGGGGCAGGGCTAGTACTGGGGAGCTCTAAGGGGGGCGGGCACTGGGGCATCCAGTGTGGGGAGCTGGCACTGGAGGGCTCTGGGGGCAGGGCTAGTAGTCAGGGGCTCTGGGGGTGGGGCTAATATTGGAGACTGGGGGCTGGCACTGGAGAGGTTTGGGGCAGTTAGGTGCAATGGGGCTCTGGAAACAGGAGGCTGGCACTGGGGGCTCTGGTGGTGGGCAGCTCTAAGGGGCAGAGGGCTTGCACTGAGGCATTTGGGATGGGGGGTTGGCACGTGGGGTTGAGTGCAGGGAACTCTTGGGTCAGTGGCTGGTGCTGGGGCATAGTAGAGGGGTGCGGGGCTCTAGGGGGTTAGGGTTGGCACTGGGGAGTCAGGGGCCGGGGTGTACCCCAGTCCCAGCCCCCAGAGCTGCCACGAACAGCCAGCTTCAGCTGTGGCAGTCTCCTGCCACATGGCGACTGCCGGAGCTGAAGCCAGGTATTTGTAGCAGCTCTGGGGGCTGGAACTTTTGTCAGACTGGTAACATTTTATTTGTGTATTTGCATGTTCATTGTTTGCATAAAATGTTACCAGTCCGCCAAAATTTTGTGAATGGGTTTGCCAGTCTGTGGTATAAAAAAGGTTGGGAACCGCTGCCTTATGGCCTTAGAATCTATTATCCTTTTCTGTACTGCTTAAGCAGCTGCCAAATTTAATCACAAGGGGAAATATGTCTCCATCGCAATTAACAGAGAACAAAATATAGTTACTTAAATGACCAGTGAAATTCTTCTTATGAATAACATCATCACTTGAAAAGTGCTGGATATTTAGGCACTCGTGTCTTTCCTTTGTGCCACAGTCTCGAGCGATGTCCAGAGTAGCAGCTGCCCACAGAGGAGCCATTCGTGCCTTGCAGGTGTTTGCAACTCAATTTACTGATCATTCAGAGCAGCAGCTTCCTGCTCATTATAAGGAGCTGGGCAATCTCATTCGACAACTTTCTCTCTGTTCTGCGAAATTAGAAATGGATTCTTCTGTTCCTGACATCATCATAGATATTCTTCTACAAATTGAGGTGTGAAAAGTACTTAGTTTTTCTTCAAGCTGATGTAGAAGAGACTGGGTGAAACTGTCACACATGGGGGATAAAATATTACTAGTAAAACTATGCCTTAATAAGTGCAACAGTTATTGGGGTTTATGGCTGTATGGTTTTCAGATGTTGCTGTAATGGTTGTAGTATAAGAACTTAACTAGGCGGTAAAGATGTAGGTGCATATTTTACTTCATCACTATGATCCATAATCACTTTGGAAATGCTTCTTCCCTGCATATGATTATCAAGTAGACACTCACTGGGTTGTGTGTATGGTGGGAAAAGAGCATCTCTAATTTTTTTTAAAATACTTATTTATTTTTTAAAACACTTGTTTATTTCTCTTGATACAATACAGAAGCTTTCAGAATCAGCATTACTGTTGTAACATTTAACCCAAAGTGATTTTTTTTAAATTGATCAAGATACTGTACGCCGTATTAAAAAAAGTGGATTTGTTGTTGCCTATTTTAGCTGTTGAACAACTGACACTGCAGCCACGAGAGATTTTTAGAAAATATCTTAACCGCTTAACAGTATTCTCCTGATTACAATGGCTGTAATTTTAGTGTTAGTGAAAGCTGCTGGCTTAACCTCCCAGGAGCTTTGTTCTCTCTTCTTTAGCAATAAGATGGACACAGCATGTCAGCAGAAGTACAAGCTTCCCCTGTGCACTGTTCCCGCAAATGGCCCTAGAAGGTTTATCTTTTGTATTGAGAGTAATTCAGTCTCCATAGCCCATTCATTACTTGCCAACAAAGGTATTAATGCCAATTGCGTGGTTGTATTTTTGGGATATAAACTGCTGTCCATGGGAACTAACCATCGAATATTTAGTAGTTGTCCTAAGATTATGTATCTGGGCACATTTTATAATCCTTTTTAGAACTTGTCTGCTTTTTAAAATCTGATAAAATAATTTTTGTTGTACAAATGAAATGTAATACATATTTGAATAATAAACTAAATGCTCTTTGAGAACTCACTTTAGTCATTATAAATAATTATGTAAATGATACTGGCATTTTCATGTATGATTGTTAAATTACTTATACGGCAAAGCTTTTTGAATGATAATTTAAAAACAATTAGTACCATCTCATCATTCTACAAACCGAGTTTAATGAGGGATTAACTTAATGGGAAAAAAAATTGTGGCAGGATTTGGAGTCTCTGCTGGAGAAGAAACAATCACCCAAAAAAGTGAAGAAATGTCTCTCGGCATCTCAGGGTAAATCTCCAGTGAGCAACAAGATGTTTCCAGCCAGAGAGCAGATTGCTTCTCCCAAAAAGGAGAAGAAACCACCCATCTCAAAGGAGCGACTTGGACAAGAGCAGAAGAAACCATCAGTAGCTAGAAAACTCCTGACTGGTATGTGTTCTGAATACTTAATTAAAATTATTTCATTGGTTAATGTATAAACAGCATAGTCATCAGCAATGACATGTCATAAGACTTTTTTTTTATGTCTGAGGTGCAGAATAGCCCATTCATGGGATAAAAGTGACATTTTTGCTCACTGTGTTGTTGCCAGAACCCTGCAGCTTTGGTACACAATTCTTTCAATGCTTCATGTGAAATGACAACTTGTTGCCATACGAGGGTTCTCCAGCTTCATGTACCAATTTATAACCTCATTATTTAACTTTCTTTTGAAAATATCTTTGCCATACTATTTGTAACTCTTTTTGGGCTTTGGAGCACAGTTGGACTTTCTTCTAAAGAGACCCTCACATATCTATATTTCAGTATATACCTGAGCTGATGATTCTTTACTAGTAGATTGGAATGATGTATATAAAATACATTTAATTATCTGCACAGCTATTTATGAATGCATTCTAGTAAAATATAAGATTAATAACTTCGGGGGAATCTGCACCATAGATGCAGCAATGTCTGTACACAACTGGATTAAATGAAAGATGTTGTCAAAGCATTAGCTCAGAATTTCCTTGGTTTTGTGTGGGGATGTTACAATTCTTGTATTCTGGTAAATGCAGCCGCTGAAAGTTTCAGAGGTTACATGTTTACATGAAGTCTGGGGAGGTGGCTCCTAGGGATCCCCTCCATGCAGCTGCTGTGGGAGATAAGGGGGGGGGGGCCTACGTGGAGCCATTTTACGCTATCACGTTCCTAATTTTGTGTAGATTTTTGTGCTTTTGAGAGAGAGGCAAAAATCCCAAGAATCTATCTCTTAAGTCTAGGCTATTTTCCAATTGCACTGTAATTTTACCCTTTTCCTTCCTCCTAGTTTCAAGCACAGCAGAGGACTGGAAATCAGGAGTTCTGGGTTTTATTTCTGTTTTTGTCACTGGTTTGTGGGCTAGTCATTTAACCTCTCATTTATAGAGCTTAATTACACTTTCTTTCTATTTTTGAGATTTAGTTGAAGCGGTTTGATACATTTTGAAAGCATCCAAACCATAACATTAGTATAATTATATGTAGCGTTGTCTTCAAAGGGTTTTTCTTAGAGCAGCATATGCTAATTTCCTTTCCTTCCTTATTAATAGAATAATTTGTGCAATGATTCTCTCTCTCATCAACCTAATGCAAGAGCATGTCCCTAGTTATCTCCTTAATTGTATGTCTTCTGCTGCTTGTAGTGTTTGTTGTTGTCTCTTTCTAGTCCTCAAGTGGCCTTGAGTACCATGAATCTTTCAAAGCATATAAACTGCTTGCTGAAGCAGAGCAGGAACCCACCTTGTGCATTATTTGGCAAAGGAAACATTTGGAGTTTACCAATGTTGTGGTAGTTTATTTTTAATGCAGTAGGACTTAAGTGTCTCTGTCATGAACCAGCACCCCATTGTGCTAGTCTTTGTACAAACACAGAACAGCCCTTTGGAGTTGGGACTAAGGTTTATTTTTAATTACTTATGTAGATGAGGATCAACATGTTGCAGATATTCCACTGGCACAGAAGCTAAGCAGCCATGCTGATCGGTCAGGTGAAGAATTCCAACAAAAGCATGACCCA
Source organism: Pelochelys cantorii (assembly GCA_032595735.1). Taxonomy (NCBI): domain Eukaryota; kingdom Metazoa; phylum Chordata; order Testudines; family Trionychidae; genus Pelochelys; species Pelochelys cantorii. The sequence goes on from CM064346.1 coordinate 13,422,657, forward strand.
CACACTTCAGACAGAGATGCAGTTTTAAAAACAAGTCAAGATACATTGATGAAAGCTGGACCTGTGAAAAAAGCCCTTGTGCTTGAAAATGGACCATTGAAGAAAAAAGGTGTATTGTTACCTGCCAAACAGGTACAAAAGTAACATTTAAAATAAGATACTCTCTCGCCTCTTATGGGAGCTTTAACTAAATGGAAGGCACTGTTAAAGGGATGCCATCAACGTGAACCTGAATAACATATACTAAGTTAAAAGCAGTTTCAGACATTTGCCTCTGAGTGTCCCTACCAGATTCTGTCACTTTATAACCACATTTTCCTGTTTTAAAATTTTTTTCCTGTCCTTTGTTGCACTGTGAAAGACGGATGGGTGTAGGAAGAGCTGACTACCAGAAATGTGAAACTGACTTATCCAGTATGTTGGGGGAAAGCGGAATGTTAGTTAATTGAATATTCTGGTAAAATGAGAGTTATTCTTTACCAAAGGAATATCAATTTTCAAAGAATTAGAATTCAGTAAAGTGGATAAAGTATAAAATTGTACACGGGTAGTCACCAGTCCAGTAGTAGTACTGCACTGCAGAGCGGTTGTTTTCTTGAAGCACTTAGGTGTATGCTGGTAAAGTTTACTATACAGTACGTTATCTTAGGATACTTCCTATCACTGTAACAGCACATGGCCTACACCCAGATCACTACAAATATACTAAAACTATACTGAGCATAACTTAATCTTTTCTTGATTCAGAAGGCACTTCAGGATCTTGTAGTGCCTGAGGGTTATCGTTATCAACATCAGTTATCATTGTAGGTGGTGCAGGAGATTTGGCTGAATCTGTAATGATGCTATGACACACTCTGGAAGTTGCTTTTTTGAATAAATCCCTGATTTCAGCTTGCTTATTTCTCTTTTGCCTCGTTTACATAAAAGTAGAGTGCAGAATTTGCAATTGCATAATGGGCTGGGCAGAATACTAGTCCCAGTTACAATATTAAAGGTTTGTATTGGGCATTATCAGAAATGCCAGCTGATTGAACTTTCTGGTTGAGTGCCAGATAACAGCTTTTACTTTATACACAAAGTATTAGCAAGTGCTTTTAGTAAATATATTGGGGGGAAAAAGAATTCTGTTTCATGTATAGAAATTGTAGTCAGTGTTGGAAATAGTAATGGGTAACACATTTTCAGACAGTACTATAGTTGTCTTTTTTTTCCAAACAGAAGTGTCCCTTTAGCATTCTTAGGGCTTGTCTCCACTACACTGGGGATCAACACTACAGGGATCAGCCCACCACTGTTGATTTATCGTGTCTGCTTAGATGTGATAAATCGATTTCTGAGCACTCCCTGTCAACCCCGGTGCTCCATTAGGACTAGAAGAGTAGCTGGGGTCGAAGGGAGCTCAGTCCCCACTGACCTTACCGCACACAAGATGCTGCAGTAAGTACGTCAACTTCAGCTACACTATTTGCATAGCTGAAGTCAAGGGGCAAGGGTTAATGTAGACAAGGCCTCAAACAGTTGATAAGGAGTGGTGGAAAAAAGCAAAGGGCTTTGACATTGCTCGAGATAGGTACGTTCAATTAAAAGTAATTAAAGCCAACTACTTTCAGCTGCACTAGTTTAAATTTTCCATTCATTTCAGGAGGAATGGAGAACACTCAGCATGTTTCAGGATGTTGGAGTCAACGGGAGGCTTTCTGCTGACTTATGTGCCCATTGGATCAGGTCCTAAATGCTCTCTCCTCACTCCAAATGCTGAAAAAAAGACCTTAATAATCTACTGGACCCGAATTGTCATTCCTGAATCTGAGTGTTCTGCATTCCTTGCTTCTTGGATATTTCCACTGTTTAGTGACTTTTTCTTAAAAGAAATCAAAACAAAGAGCAGCATTACCACCAGTTGGAAATGAATTGAATAACTGAAAATAACATAAACTTAAAAAACAATAAATAGTCTGGTAGCACTTTATAGACTAACAAAACACGTAGATGGTATCATGAGCTTTCGTGGGCAAAGCCCACTTCTTCAGATGACTTGGTCATCTGAAGAAGTGGGCTGTGCCCACGAAAACTCATGATACCATCTACGTGTTTTGTTAGTCTGTACAGGATAAATTTAAAAAACAACAAATAGTCTGGTAGCACTTTATAGACTAACTCCACTACCCCATGAAGCTGCTGAAAATAACATAACCATTTTCCACAAAATTAGCATGAAAATAATTTTATGGCATTTGTTTCCCATTTGTCATCTCTACTGCTGTTTTTTCATCTTGGACTTAAAGTTGAAATATTTCCTCCCATGACATTAATGATGCATTTATTAAAATAATTCATTGCAATTATACAACCACTTACTTGTGTTTTAGTAAATGCCATTTCCAACCAGCAGATGGCCTCCTTGGTGCGAGAAAACTCATTCATTCTTTTTGCATGTTACTGACATGTCCATCTCAAAAAATATTCAGAAATGCTCCAAAAATGCTTTCCCCCTGGCCGCTGGGAAAGGGAGGGGAGAGGAGAGCCCAGCCATAGGAGCCCCAGCCCTCTGTCGTACCCCAGGAAAAACTTTTAAATATGCACACAGAGAGAGAGATGCGTTCTTACTATATTAATATCACTGAAGCCTGTGAACAGCTAGGTTAAACATTTTAATAATCCATAACATGGTGCCTCAGTCTGTGTTTCAACCAGATGTTGGAATAGTTCATATTTGTGAGTGGAAAATGGTTTTCATAACTTACCCACTGTCGAATGATTATGTCCGGTTTCTTAGCCATGTTTTGAGTTGTGCCACTCTCTTCTGAAGAAGTTCTAATAAATCTCTAAATAGCTTTACTCGTCAGCAAGTCCAGTCTTACAAATAACCCACATGTAAAAAACCCATATTCATGTGAATTCTGCCACTGAATACAGTTGGATTATTTTCATGACTAAGGAGTGAAGGATTGGGCCCACCACTCTCTCTTTGGGTGCTTTCCTACTCTTGTTAGTCAGTTTTAAAACTGTCATTGATTTCAGTTCTTCAGAATTAGTTCTTTAGATCTGACCCTTAGATCTGACCCTAAGACAGAAATTCTGATACAGAGTGTGGAATATATATTTTTAGAATTCTGAACATTTTTTGAATGTTAACATTTCTTAAAGGGAATCCATAAGCATCCAAGATCAAGACCTGTGCAGCTTTCAGCAAAGCATGCCCGGTTTCAAGAGACCACTGTAGCTTTCAGGCAAAAAGAGAACAAGCCACTTGTTAAAGAGAGTAGAATACCTTGGGTTCCTCCAAATCCTACATCTCCATCTTCTTCACCTAAACGGTATGTTAACGTTCAAGCTGGAAATGCTTTTTATATTTGTAATTATAAATATAGTTGTAATGATAGCTAAATATTGAAAAATGTTATAAGTGCTTGTATACAGATACTAGAAATCTAATTACAAAATGGGTGAATTTCAGTACTTGATATTAAATGAGGATATCGATGAGAAATATGCATCACATAAACTCGCTTGAACAATGATAATGGGACACTGAAATAGTCGGGTACTAAACATGTAGAAGTGACAGACTAGCTTGTATTGATGGGGGAATGGCACTGTATGTGAAAGAAAGCAGAGTTAAACATAGTAAAAAATCTTTAAATGAATCAGACTGTACCATAGAATCTCAGTGGATAGAAATTCCGCACTCTATAAGAGAATAGCAATAGAAATATAATATCAACTTCCTGACTGGGATGGTGATTGTGAAAAACTCAGGAAGATTAGAAGGGCCAAAAAAATGAACACCAGTAATAATAGTGTATTTCAACTATCCCCATTTGGATTTGGGATGTCCCCTCAGGATGGGATGCAGTGATACAATTTCTAGATGCCATTTTATGGCTGCTTCTTGGAGCAGCTAGTCTGGGAACCTGCATGGGGAGAGTCAGTTCTTGATTTAATCCTAAATAAAGCACGAGATCTTGTCCAAGGGGTGAATATAACTGAACTGCTCAGTAATAAAGATCATCATGTAATTAAATTTACCATCTTTGTGGAGGGAATATAGCCAAGAAATCCACCATAGTAAGTTTAACTTCTAAAAGGGGGAAACTAAACAATGAGGAAGCTAGTTAAATAGAAATTAAAAAGAACAGTCATGAATGAAATGTCTCCACGCTTCATGGAGACTATTTAAAACACCATAATAGAGGCTCAGACTAATTGTATACCCCAAGTAAAATAAAAACGAAAACAGTAAGTGATCCAAAAATGCTCTCACAGCTAAACAATTAATTAAAAGAGACAGAGTCACAAAGGCATCCTTCACAATTTGGAAGCTGAATGTTAGTGAAGAAAATAGCAAGGAGCCTAAACTGCCATGTCAAGTGTAAAAATATAACTAGGAAGATCAAAAAAGAAGTTGAAAAGCAACCAGCAAAAGGCACAAAAACTAATAGTAAAAATTTAAGTACATCAGAAGCAGGAAGTCTGCCAAGTAGTTAGTAGTGCCACTGGACAATTGAGCTGCTAAAGCAGGGGTGGGCAATAATTTTTGACCAGGGGTCACTTCAGAAATTTTTGATTGGTCTGTGGGTGGGGTAGTGTGAAGTCTTTGCCCCAGAGACCCAGGGAGAACTGCCAGCTGTTCTGAACATCTGGCAGTTCCCTCTAGGCGCCCTCACCCCTGGCAGTAGGAGGAGACTTAGTGTGCTCCCTCCCTCCCCCCCCCCCACCTGCCCCCAGATCAGTCAGGGTCTGGGGGCAGGGTGGAGCATGCAAAGTCTGCCCCCACCCTCCAAGGGAGCACTGCGCTTAGTCACCTGCCAGATGAGCAGTGGTTGGCAGTTGACTTTACATGCCGAGCCCTTGCAGGGCGGCAGAAGACTTTATGTGCTCCCCCCGCTCCCAGGCCAATCAGGGCGTGGGGCGAGAGGAGCGCGCAGTCTCTTCCTGCCTGCTCCCGTCCTGAAAGGCATGCATGGTGCTTCTAAGTTCTGCACACTCCTTACAGGGCAGGGGCAGGGAGGGAGGAGACTTCATGTGCTTTCTCCCACCCCCAGGCCCTGATTGGCCTGGGGGCAGGGGAAAGCACATGAAATCTCCTCCCTGATTGGCCTGGGGGTGGGGAAGTGTGAAGCCTCTCACTCCTTGCCCTCCAGCATGCAGTTTTTGGAGTCAACTACCGGGGTTGACTCTAAGCACTGCATACTCCCCCATCCTTAGGCCCTGATGGGGGCAGGAGAGCAGCAGGACCTCTGTGGGCCTGATCAACCTGCTTGGTGGGCCCAATCCAGCCCATGGAGGACCTTTTGCCCACCCCTGTGCTAAAGAAACACTCGAGACTGTTGCAAAGAAGCCAAATTAATCCTTACCATTGGTCTTCACTGTAGAGCAGGGGCGGGGAACCTTTTTTGGGTCGGAGGCGACTAACCTATTGAGATATCAGTCAGGGGCTGGACAAAAGTGAGACGCAAAAAAGAAAAGCACACACACAACCCCCCTTGTCCAGCTGTGGCCACCCCTTCCTAAAGGCACCCCATGCAGGGAAGGGACTGGGGAGTGGATTTCCTTTCCCTCCCACTCCGGCAAGGGATTCTCCCCCCCCCCCCCCCTCATGCCTCCTTAACTGTTAAGGGGGCCCTGCTGACAGCATGTGGCCACCCTATGGAGGGAAGAGACGGGGTGGAGTGTGGGGGGAGAGGCTGATCCTGCTGTGGCCTCCCCCATGCAGGGAAGGAACTCAGGGGCTTTCCTTCCCTCCCACTCCCCCTTCCCTCCTTAACAGCTCCAACCCTTCGCAGCTGCCTGGGAGGTGGGCCGGGGGGCAGGGCAGCAAGCACAGAAACTCTGGAGCTCTTCTTTACTCTGAAGCTCTAGCACGTGGAGCTTTCCCCTCCAGCCAGGTCTCCTGGTCATCTCTCCCACGTACAGGAGAGGAATCAGAAGTGTCCAGCCGCGCTGCGGAGAGGGTGGAGGAAGTTTTTAAAGCTGCCCCAGGGACTTCCTGCAGTGTTTCATGGCTTCTGGACCCCCCCAAAGGCTGGATTAAATTGTTTGGTGGGCTGGATCTGGCCTGTGGGCCGGAGGTTCCGCCTCCGCCTTAGAGAATGTGGGAAATCTCTGTACCTGAGGTGTTCTTTTTAGGTGACAGATCTAAGGAACTGCCCCAGATTGAAATGTCAGTAGAGGAAAAAATTAATTAATTAAACAATAATAAGTCTCCAGGACCAGATGATATTCTTCCAAAAGTTCTGAAGGAACTCAGATATAAAATTGCAGAACTACAAACTATGGTATGTAACTTATCACTTAAATCACACTTCGTATCAGAGGATTGGAGGATAGCTAATGTAATGACATTTTTTTTAAAAAAGCACCAAAGGCCATCCTTACAGGTACAAGCTGGTAAATCCAACTTCAGTGCTTTTTTTTCCAGAATTACTAAGTACATAGGTGAACACAGTGTGGTGGGGAAGAGTCAAAACAGCTTTTCTAAAGGAACATCATGTCTCACCCAGCTACTAGAATTTGTTGAAGGGGGTCAGGAAACATGGACAAGATTGATCCAGTGGTTGTAGTATACTTAGACTTTCATAAAGCTTTTGAAGAGGTTCCTTATCAAAGGCTCTTAAACAAACTAAGCAGTTGTGGGATAAGAGAGAAGGTTCCTCTGATGGATCAATTAGGATTCTGAAATTCCACTCCTAGCTCATCTGATGAATATATTTGTTAGTCTCATGACATATTTGTTAGTCTCTAAGGGTGTGTCTAGACTACATGGCTCCGTCGACAGAGCCATGTAAACTAGTTTACCCGACATAGTCAAGTGAAACGGGGATTTAAATAATCCCCGCTTCATTAAAATAAAAATGGCCACCGTGCTGTGCTGACCATCAGCTGATCCGGCACAGCGCGGCAGTCTAGAGGTGGATCGGTCGACAAGGGAAGCCTTTGTCGACCGCTCCCTTATGCCTCGTGAAACAAGGCTTACAGGAGCAAAGGGAGCGGTCGACAAAGGCTTCCCTTGTCGACCGATCCGCATCTAGACTGCCGCGCTGTGCCGGATCAGCTGATGGTCAGCACAGCACGGCGGCCATTTTTATTTTAATGAAGCGGGGATTATTTAAATCCCCGCTTCATTGACTGTGTCGGGTAAACTAGTTTACATGGCTCCGTCAACGGAGCCATGTAGTCTAGACACACCCTAAGGTGCCACAGGACTACTCGTTGCTTTTAAAGTTACAGACTAACACGGCTACCCCTCTGACACTGATTAAAAGATAGTAAACAAAGGGTGCAGGAATAAATGGTCAATTTTCACATGTAAATAGTGGGGTCCCCTGAAGATCTGTACTGGAACTAGTGGTGTTCAACATGTTCATAACTGATCTGGAAAAGAGATAACTGGTGAGGTGGCAGGTTGCAGGTGATATAAAATTATTCCAGGTAATTAAATCTAATACGCTGACGATGAAGAGTTATAAAGGCATCTGAGAGAACTGGGTACTAGATGTCAAAATGGCAGATGAAATATAATGTTTGTAAGTGCAAAGTAATGAACATTGGAAAATGTAATCCCAAGTAAGAGCTCTTGGGGTCATTGTGGATAGTTCTCTGAAAACATCTGCACGATGTATAGTGACAGTTAAAAAGTTTAACAATGTTAGGAATCATTAGGAAAAGGACAGATAATTAATCAGAAAATATCAGAATTTTGCTATATAAACCCATTGCACCTTAAACACTGAATGAATCTCAGGTTGCCTATCTCAAAAAAAGATATGTGAGAATTGAAAAAGTACAGAGAATGGCAGCAAAAGCAATTGGGGTATGAAACAACCTCTATAGGAGGAGAGATTTAAAAAGACTGGGACTGTTCAGCTTAGAAAGAGATGAGTAAAGGGGGATATGATGGAGGTCTGTGAAATTATAAATGAAGTTGATTAGGAAGTGTTATTCTCTCCTTCATATAACACAAGAACCAGGTGCCACCCAATGTAATTAATAGGCAGCAAGTTTAAAATATGTGTTTAAAATAAACACAAGGATGTACTACTTCATACAACACACAGTCAGCCTGAGAAACTTGTTGCCAGCGGATATTGTAAAGGCCGGGGGTTCAAAAAAGAATTAGACAAGTTCACAGAGGATAGTTCCATTAATGGCTATTGGCTCGGATGATCAAGGATGCAGCCCTATGCTCTGGGTGTCCCTTAACCTGACTGCCAGAAGCAGGGACTGGATAACGGGATGAATCATTCAAAAACAGCCCTTTTCTGTCATTCTCTCTGGAGCATCTGGCATGGAATTGTCAGAAGACAGGGTAGTGGGCTCGGTGGACCATTGTTTTGACACATATGGCCATGCTTATGTTCTTACATGTTATGAATTAACAAACAATGTTTGTTAATTCATTGCAAGGTCGAGGAAGAAATGCTTGAATAATTGATTTGGTATAGAGAACATTTTTAATACATTTTTAATTAGTCATTATATTTTAAATTGATATTAATTCTGAATTAAACTTCAAATAATTTATAACAGAATGTATATGAAATTAGCTTTTGAAAAGTAGATCCTAAGATAGTAGGGCAAGTTCTGTTACAACTTAAATGTGATTCTTTAAATTTATTTCCCTTCACCACTATTTAAAAAATGTTAGCTAGACTCCTGTAAACCAGTAATAGCTACAACTCAGTACAGTAACTAGTGCCCTAATCCTGCTGTGGGTTCCATGTATGTGTAACTCTGTTTTTGCATGGAGTACCATTGAAGACCCTGTGTTGACAAAAGGGAGGAAATTCACAGCTTTTCATGATTTACCAGGCTTCTTGTGTTAATGTCCATAGTTTTAGACTCCGGTCCCGGTCCTGCAAAGGCTTTTACACATGCTTAGGTTTAAGAGCATGCTTGCATCTTTTAACGTCAGTAGGGTTACTGATATAAGTAAATTGAAATTGTGTAAGTTCGTGCAGGACTGAGGCCTGAATCAGTTTTTGGTATAATAATTTTGCCTGCTGTGAACAGGCATTTTTTCATTAGGAAAGTGGGAAAGGGATTTCAGTAATATAATTTTTTTCCTAATTCACAGTGCTCCTTGGGGATACGTGAATGCTAGTCCCAAAGCTTCCAGCAGAGAACAGTCAGCTTTGCAGAAAGAGAGAAGCGAAGAAGAAAGATTAGGAGCCATTGAAAAAGAAGCTCTCAGGTAGGCCGATATCGCTATCCAGAAATGCAAACAATAATTTATTATTTTTCTAAATAAATCTTTTCTTTTCACTTTATAGAACTGATTACATTTTGAAGGTAAAACCATTAACACTCTTTAGTCAGGCAAAAACTGAATTAAGGTCACTGCTTCATATGAAGGGCTATACCACACCACTTTTTTTAAGCTTTCCTATGGAGCCATGGAGTCATCTTCTTGTGAGGGAATGGGAGGGGCCTCTCTGCTCTCTTTCCCCTTCTACTTCAGGAGGGAATCAGGCTTGCACCTTACTCCCCATCTGTCTGATTGCAGATAAAAGCTCTTAAACTCCCATTCTCTCTCCTTTGAGCCTCTCCTGGCTGTCAGGAGATTATTCTTTTTTCTCCTCCTCCTCTCTGCAGGATGGAGGGAACTTGGTAATTCCTACAAAATGCTTCCACAGTTGTCCCACTCTGAAGACTGCTCTGTAATCAGCACTAGGCTCTCTTTGGCTGAGTACAGGGTTACAAAATAGACCGTGTTTGTGTTAGATGGAATCTATGGCCAAAACTGTTAACTGCGTCATTGTCCAACATGAAACAGTATAAGATAAGGTCCAGAATTTGGCATACAGAGACCTCAGCCTGCTTAGCATCATGATGCAAACACCATTACTCATCTTTGTCTTTAACTATTTTTCCTTCTTTTCTTTATTTGTAATAAATGTATTTGAAATGTAAAATAGTAAGTAAGGTTTTAATTTTAATAACATCTCTTGTTCCCTTCACTTGTAGCTGGAGAGGGTTTTAGAAGGAAAAGAGCCTCCTTGTTTGACAGTCTCTTAGATAATAAGAGACTGGGTAGTGATGGATGGCTCGATGTCAGGTTGGCAGTTGGTTTCAAGCGGAGTGCCCCCAGGTTTGATTCTAGGGCCGGTTTTGTTCAACATCTTTATTAATGACCTAGATGAGGGGATGGATTGCACCCTCAGCAAGTTCGCAGATGACACTCAGCTAGGAGAAGAGGTAGATAGATGGAGGGTAGAGAGAGGGTCCAGACTGATTTAGATAAATCGGAAGATTGGGCCAAAAGAAATCTGAAGAGGTTCAACAAGGACAGTGCAGAGTTCTGCACTTGGAATGGAATAATCCTGTTACAGGCTGGGGACCAACTGGCTAAGCAGCAGTTCTGCAGAAAAGGACCTAGGGATTACAGTGGATGAGAAGCTAGATATGAGTCAACAGTGTGCCCTGGTAGCCAAGAAGGCTACTGGCATATTAGGGTGCATTAGGAGGAGCATTTCCAGCAGATCTAGAGAAGTGATTATTCCACTTTATTTGGCACCAGTGAGGCTATATCTAGAATATTGCGTCTAATTCTGGGCCCCCCCACTACAGAAAGAAGGTGGACGCATCGGAGAGGATCCAGCAAAGGGCAACAAAAATAATTAGGGGCTGGAGCATGTGACCTACGAGGAGAGACTGAGGGATTTGGGCTTGTTTAGTCTGCAGAAGAGTGAGGAGGGATTTGATAGCAGCCTTCAACTCCCTGAAGGGAGGTTCCAAAGAGGATGGAGAGAGGCTGTTCTCAGTAGTGGCATATGATAGGAGGAGGAGCAATGGTCTCAAATTACAGTGCAGGAGGTCTAGGTTGGATATTAGGAAAAAGTATTTCACTAGGAGGGTGGTGAAGCACTGGAATGGGTTCCTTAGAGAGGTGGTGGCATCTCCATCCCTGGAGGTTTTTAAGTCCTGGCTTGACAAAGCCCTGGCTGGGATGGTTTCGTTGGGGTTGGTCCTGATTTGGGCAGGGGGCGGACTTGATGACCTTCTGAGGTCTCTTCCAGTTCTATAATTCTATAACAAAGATGGTAATAACTATACTTTTGCGGAAAGTGGAAGACAGTAATTAAGATGGCCTGGAACTGTCATCATTGCTGCTGTTAAAGTCTGTTTCCATATCATCCCAGTTGGTTTTTGGAATTCAGCTGGAGCTAGTGATGTCATCTGGGTCCCTCTCTCTGTCTGATCATGTCTGAACATGTCTAATCACTACATCACTTGGGGTTAGAACAAACAAGGTCTGATGATCCAGGAGCTGGTGGAATGGTGGGTATAATGGTGAAGTTGCTCCAGGAGCTTCAATTTGTTCTTCCATCTTTTCCCCAAAAAGGGAGTGGTGCATTGAATAGCCTGTCCACTCATTATTTCCTTGGCCAATTAGACCTAATATTTGATATACCAATATTGATTCATTGATGTCCAGTTCCACATTTTCTTGTTTACGAAGTATGATCTTAACACAATCCATGAGTTACCTCCGTAAGCCTTTTTTTGGACTAATTCAGTTCTTCTGCCTCTTTTTTTTATACCTTTTCCTATCAACATTTATATTACAGATCATTGTGACATCTTATGAACTTTCACAATTTTTACAGTTGAGTTCACAAAGTAAATTTGTAGGCCTAATTATAAGAACATAATATTCTCTTTATTAAAACAATTCCATCTAGGATTGTACACTTGTTCATAAAATCACAGTTACAAAGAAAAAAATCTTATTTTAATTTAAGCATATAGAAAAAAAGAAAAGAAAAATGTGCTTGGTTATCATTCAAATTTGCAAATCCCTTATCTCAAAATTGGGATTTACAAATCTTACTTGACCAGATATTACAAAAATTACAATTAAAGCTTTCAGCTATTAACAAAGCTTAAGAATTTATAACTCAGTTCATTTGTAGCTAAAAGAAACCTTAAAGCTACTGCTGTTACAGATTTGTAAGATGTTTAGAAACAAACCATCTCTTCTTTGGCTGTAGGCCTACAATGAGTAAGCATGGCAGAACACCCCCCTTTGTTGCCATTTACACAATTAAAGCTGTACATTTACACAAATCATGAAAATTGTATCCACTAGTGGTTAAGCTTGCTTGCTTGGGGGGGAAAAAAAAACTTTAGCCCTAATGGCATTCTTACCCAGGTTTGTTGCCTCCTTTAAGAAGAAGCAAGAAAATTATGTTGTTTGGAGCCCCTTTTGCATTCCTGAGACATTTGCAAAACATACATGGGTGGTAAAAATTCATAGGGATGTTGACAGATGTTCACAGATGTTCCTCATCTGTTTTACTAGTAATATTTGTGAGGACAACATTGTCATTGGGGCAACTTAACCCATCTTGGGAGTCTAACCTGGACCAGTTTTGTTCAACATCTTGATTAATGACCTGGATGAGGGGTTGGATTGCACCCTCAGCAAGTTTGCAGATGACACTAAGCTAGGGGGAGAGGTAGATACGCTAGAGGGCAGGGATAGGGTCCAGAGTGACCTGGACAGATTAGAGGATTGGGCCAAAAGAAATCTGATGAGGTTCAACAAGGATAAGTATGGAGTCCTGCACTTAGGATGGAAGAATCCCAAGCATTGTTACAGGCTGGGGACCGAATGGCTAAGTAGCAGTTCTGCAGAAAAGGACCTGGGGATTACAGTGGATGAGAAGCTGGATATGAGTCAATAGTGTGCCCTTGTAGCCAAGAAGGCTAATGGCATATTAGGGTGTATTAGGAGGAGCATTGCCAGCAGATCCAGAGAAGTGATTATTCCCCTTTATTCGGCTCTGGTGAGGCCACATCTGGAATATTGTGTCCAGTTCCGGGCTCCCCACTATAGAAAGGATGTGGACACATTGGAGAGGGTCCAGCGGAGGGCAACCAAAATGATTAAGGGGCTGGAGTGCATGACCTATGAGGAGAGACTGAGGGATTTGGGTTTGTTTAGTCTGCAGAAGAGAAGAGTGAGGGGGGATTTGATAGCAGCCTTCAACTTCCTGAAGGGAGGTTACAAAGAGGACGGAGAAAGGCTGTTCACAGTAGTGATGGATGGCAGAACAAGGAGCAATGGTCTCAAGTTACAGTGAGAGAGGTCTAGATTGGATATTAGGAAAAAGTATTTCACTAGGAGGGTGGTGAAGCACTGGAATAGGTTACCTAGGGAGATGGTGGAATCTCTATCTCTAGAGGTTTTTACGCCTCGGCTTGACAAAGCCCTGGCTGGGTTGATTTAGTTGGGATTGGTCCTGTCTTGGGCAGGAGGCTGGACTTGATGACCTCCTGAGAGTCTCTTCCAGCTCTATGATTCTAACACTAACACAGCACTATCTTACATGCAGAGAATAACAACAAAAACATTGACATCAAAAACAAAACAGGGAAAAAATTGCTAAAATACATAATACCATCACCAGAAAACTGCTAAAACAACAACAAAAAAAAAAACACTTCAAAAAACAGCACAATGAGGGGGAGAAACGTTGCAAAACCACAAAACAACCTCACAAAGTTTCGTGTTGCAGCCCTTGGTTCTGGTGGTTTGAAATAAAATTCATAGTGCAGGAGCAGCACTGAATTAAACTAGCATTTTGTTAACAAGAGGATTATCAAAGATGTTAATTGCAGTAAATATCTGCTGTAACAACTTAACCTTCAAACATTTTACCTTGTTTTTTTTTCTTCTTAAAAACACTGAAAGCTTTATCTGGCACTCCTGGAGAATGCTGATTGCCAGTTAATTGAAGGTGCTGGATACTTAAACAAAGGGTTAGGCAGTTCAAGGCAGGCTGAAGGGGAAGAGGCGCACCTGCTGATAAGATCAGCCAGCAGTGCTGCAATGCCGGTTAACAAAGTGCCAGATAACAAAACTTTCACTGTATATCTTTTCATTAAATTTTCAAAATTATTACTACTCACACCAGTGTTCCCTCTAAGATTTTTCATCCATGAGCGGAGGGAGTTTTGTCGTGTGCACCAATATTGAGGTTGTGCGCGCTTGTTTGGATGTGTGCCATTGTGGCACCCAGTTTATAAACCTCTCCCTTTTCCCCTCTGTTGCCATATCTCCCATCCTCCTCGCCCCATCTCCTCCCTTGGTGCCTGCTGGTGCCCCCCCTCGCCCCCTCTCTGTTGTCCTGGTTCCTGCCCTTCTCACTCCCCTCAGCTCTCCCCATCCTCTCTGACCCCTGTACCTGCCCTTCCTCCCATGCCCACCCCTTCTCTAACTCCCCTCCCCATCCCCTCTCCTAACACCTTCTTCTTCCCACCCGCCCTGCCTCTCTTGTCTGCCCTCTGGTGCCCTTCCCTCCCCTCCACTCACCTCCCCATGTCTGTCCTTCTGCTTTACCCCTTGCACCCTCCTGATGCCTCCCCCTTCCCTCACTGCACCTGCCCTCCCAACACCTGCCCCCCTTGCCCTCTTCCTCCTTGGTGCCCACCATCTCACCACCCTCTGCCGGAGTTCTCCTCACGCCCCTCTGCGTCCTCACATATGACTTGTTCTAACCCCTTCCTTCCTCATGCCCACTCCTCCTTTCAACCCCTCTTCTCCCAGCACCCACTCCTCTTCCTCCCTCTTGCCCTTATTGCTCCTCCCCTCTCCTTGCATCACCTTTTCCCCTCCACTCTCCCACCCTCACTGACACCTTACCATTCCCCCCACCCCTGCTCCTCCTGACTTTCCTTTCATTGTCTCCTCTTGGCACCCTGGCATTTGTGTCTCCTCCACCGTGCCCCTTGGTGCCTTTCACTTTCTTCTCCTGCCCTGGCCCCCTTGTCTCCTCTCATCACAAGCCCCTTCCTTTCCTCACTCACCTTCCCCTTAGTTATCCCCCTGCCCATTCCCTTCCCTTCTGCTGTCCTGACACCTGCACCTGCCGGGTGGGCTGCATGGTGGGCAGCTGCCCTGAGTGACAAAACTTGAGCCAAGGCCACGGTGCTATTTTTAGTACCGTGATCCCGGCTCCAGCAGCCGCCATGCAGCCACGGCCCCAGCTGCCATGTGTGCCGGGTCTGGAGCCAGGCCACGGAGCTATTTTTAGTACCATGGCCCAGACTCCAGCTCTGACAGCAGCCACTCAGGCTGTGTGGTGGCTGCCCAGCTGCTCTTGGTGTGGGCAGTCACCTGCCATGCAGCCGCGAGTCTGCTGAGGGGGTGGGTGGGAATGAAATTTTTGGTGTGCGACCGTGCAGGTGTGCACCTTACAGGGAATCCTGACTCTCACCAACTGCAAACCTCAAAAAAAAAAAAAAAAAAAAAAGGCATTTGTTAAAAAACTATTAAACAATAACGTTAAAAGATGGGTTAATTTTTTTTAAAAGCTAAAATATTAATAGTTTGCTTTTCATACTTACCTTAAACTAACTTGTTTTCCAAAATTCCAGTTTTAGGGCATGTATTAACCATTTAGACCCAACATTGCAATGCCAGAAATGTTGTTTTAGATGGAATAATGTGGACCAAAGGTGTGTTTAATATAATCCATTCACAAGTAGGGATGTTAAAATGAGTGTAATTTGCGAACCATGTAACCAGCTGCTACTCCATGCTGCTGTGGCAGTAGTGCGGAGCAGCAGCCGGCTCCTATCTTCCACCCTGCTCCCAGTGAGTAAATGATAAACTCATGTGTAAGCTTGTCCTTACTGGTTACCCGTTTACATAGCTACACTCTTACATCCCTAGTCACAAGCCAACATTACACAGTGTTAAACAAGGTCTGTTTAGCATACAGAGATTGCAGCTTGCAAACACACCAGTAAACGTCTTTTAGCTTTAAATAGATATAGAAAAAATCCAGACTGGGTTTTGCAGTAACATACCAGGGTAGGTTAAAAGCAATCCTGAATATGTTAATTTAGTACCCACCACAATAAGGAAATTAAGGTCAAGATTTTCAGATGTGCCAAATGATTTTTTTGGGGGTTGCCTGATTTAAGATACCTTTAAAGGATTTTCAAGGGGCAAATATTTAGCATTTTCTGACATTAGAGCTGCTTTTAAGGGTGCTCAGATTTGGCACTCACCAGCTGAGGCATCCAAAATCATTTGTCTGTTTTGAAAATCTTGGCCTAAGGATTAAAATGTCTAATCAGTTTTTAACGTGCCTAATTGGTGCTAGATGTGTCACAATCTTCTGTACTATGCCTACTATGATATTTAATGAAAAGAGCGTTAGGAAAGCTGAAGAATTATAGGGATTCAAGGAGGCCCATCATTTTTCAACTTCCACAACTCTGTTGTATCTATAACCCACCTTCTGTCACTGTCCACATGTATTGGCACTTAGAATCATAGAATACTAGAACTGGACGTGACCTCAAGAGATCATCCCTGCCCTCACAGCAGGACCAAGCACCATCTAGATCATCCCTGATAGATGCCCATCTAACCTGCTCTTAAATATCTCAAGTAATAGAGATTCTACAACCTCCGTAGAGAATTTATTCCAGTGTTTAACCACCCTGACAGTTACGAAGTTTTTCCTAATGTCCAACCTTAACCTCCCTTGCTTCAATTTAGGCCCATTGCTTCTTGTCCTATCATTAGAGGTCAGGGAGAACATTTTTCCCCCTTCTCCTTGTAACACCCTTTTAGATACTTGAAAACTGCTATCGTGTCCCCTCTCTGTCTTCTCTTCCAAACTAAACACACACAATTCTTTGTCTTCCCTCAAAGGTCATGTATTCTAGACCTTTAATCATTTTTTTTGCTCTTCTCCTCTCCAATTTCTCCACATCTTTCTTGAAATGTGGTGCCCAGACTACTTACAGGAAGAAAGAATGAGTGTGCTCTACAGACTTAGCTGAGAACCAGCTGGCTTTTAGCTTAAGCGGTAGAGACTCATGCACTAAGCTTCAGACGTTCAGTTCTGCCTGTTGGCGCTACACATCCACTAGAGAATTCTACCTCTGAAACAAAGGTTACATAAAGGTGTTTTGTGAGACAGAATGAAGATTTTTCCTTATCTTAAACTTAACATATTGAACTTCTCATTGTTTAATCTTTGTAGAGGTTTTCTTTTACCTTTAGTTTGCACCATTTCCTTACATAGTCTGTGCAAACATGCATTTTATTTTCTTAACTTCTCCATCTTGCCATTTCATTTCTGAAGACTAGCTTGGCTTGATGCAGAAACGTCCAGGAGAACAAAGGAACTTATGGAACTCAGTAGAGAAGAAATGGAGAAAATACAAAAATTGAGGTAATTATCTAATTTAAAGGTGTGATGCACAGAAGCAAATTTGATAACAGATGGCCTGTTTTCTTAGTGGTTTTATGTTCTTTTGTCACATCAGATTTTCATTAAAATGCAACCTCACTTTTTTGTTTTTGTTTAAATAGGTCAGAAGGTGCTTCTCCTACACAGCTGGCAGACAAGGTGGAGAAATCAGTTCGACAGCGTTTGGAACCTCTCTTGGACAAAGCACAGGTAGTACAATCAAAGCCAGTGCTGACATTTGAAGAATCTCTTAAATTTTTAAAACATGTGTAATGGGGAAAGCAAATGGCAAGGTCACCTTAATTTGATTAGTGAAAAACGTGTCCAAAATTGTTTACCCAATCCAATTTTAGGCATTCATTTGCAGAGTATTTTCCTTCTTCCGTGTTTAATATTATTGATGTTGATCAGTGTATATTAGAAATTAATGTGATAGCTTTCCTTAATAACAGAATACATTTGTGGTAATACAGTATAAAAATATTTTATACATTAACGTATTTCTTTTTCTTTAGAAGGTCAATCTTTCTTTAGAAACAAACACTCGTTTGAAGGATTCTTCATTTATAAACAAAGTGTCATCCCACGCTGCTCAAAAAGTATGTTCTGTTTGGATGTAATGGAGTAAAGTTGTTCAAATGCATGGTGATGTTTTCTCTTGTATGTGACGTGAAAAGAATAGATCAGTAGATTTGATTTCCTAAACTGTAGCTTATGCCAGTGGAAACTAAATAGAATGACTTTATTTCTCTTTAATTAGGATGTTGATCATACCAATGTTTTTGTCTGTTGAAGAGCTATCATATTTTAAATATAATGTGAATTCATTAAACATGAATAAAAAAGATATTAGTAAATATTTCTGAATAAGCAAATATATTATATAAGACCAATATGTATGTTGGCTAATCTGCTCTCTCTTTTTAGTATTTGATCCAAAATATTTAACAGTCTTAGGACATGCTCGAAAAAGAATTGAGATAAAAAAAGGTATAGCTAGGAAACTCGTGCTGTTAGGGCATAGTTATCCATTTAAATACCAAGCTAAGAAGACGTAATTGGTATTTTCTTGGCTCTAAACCTACACACATACACCTGTTTAACCTGATATTCCTGAGTAATTCCATGGGAATACTTAACGTGAATAAAGTTAAACATGTCTGTAAGTGTTTGCATGATTAAATTTTAGTTCTAGTTCTGTGGATTCCTTTGGGATCCCTGAATTTGGGGAATGATGGTATCCAACTGTCCTAAATGTGAAGCTCTATCTTTCAGCATGCTGAGCTCCCTCAACTCCAGTTGGCTTGAGTGAGGACTTTTTAGATATAGTGTCCTGTACATGCTGGTTAATGTTACTAGCTTGTCTTACTGTTGTGTGAAAGAAAAGTATTAAGAAAGTATTTAGATTTGCATTAAAGGAAACAGTAGATAGAAATGTCAGGCCATTTAGTAAAACTAGTAACTGCTTTTGGAAGTTTTAATAACACTGGTCTACAATTTTTTAGAAGTCGTCTACTTCAGAGATAAAATGTGCTATTTGTTATGTATTTTGATGTGCTGAATTCAAATATGACAATTAAAACAACTGATTGGCTACTGTTTCCAAGATATTTAAGTTTTTACATTTTACGTCTATGTATATTGTGTAGATAGTAGACTTTTAATCATAAATTGTAAACCTAGGTCTTTTCATGTGTTTATGGTTGCTTTACATGATAATATTTCACCTGTCCTGTTTATGTAACACTTTAAAAATCAGCAAAAGGGTTATATACATAAAATTTATTATGAAACAAAAGGCAAAAAACTATTATGTACATAGTTTAGTCCTATTCAGTATCTACTCGGTGCTTCTTGGCTTGTCTCTTGTATTCATTAAATGGAGCATCTCTTGTCACTGTCCAGCAATAGTCTGCTAGCATTGATGGGCTCCATTTGCCCTGATAGCGTTTCTCCATTGTTGCAATGTCCTGGTGAAATCGCTCACCGTGCTCGTCGCTCACTGCTCCGCAGTTCGGTGGAAAAAAATCTAGATGAGAGTGCAAAAAATGTATCTTTAGTGACATGTTGCAACCAAGGCTTTTGTATGCCTTGAGGTTTTCCACCAACAACCTGTAGTTGTCTGCCTTGTTGTTTCTGAGAAAATTTATTGCCACTAACTGGAAGGCTTTCCATGCCGTCTTTTCCTTGCCACGCAGTGCATGGTCAAATGCATCATCTCGAAGAAGTTCACAAATCTGAGGACCAACAAAGACATCTTCCTTTATCTTAGCTTCACTTAACCTTGGAAATTTTCCACGGAGGTACTTGAAAGCTGCTTGTGTTTTGTCCATGGCCTTGACAAAGTTCTTCATCAGATCCAGCTTGATGTGTAAGGGTGGTAACAAAATCTTCCTTGATTCAACAAGTGGTGGATGCTGAACACTTTTCCTCCCAGGCTGCAATGACTGTCGGAGTGGCCAATCTATCTTGATGTAGTGGGAATCTCTTGCAAGACTATCCCATTCGTAGAGAAAAGAGCAGTACTTTGTGTATCCAGTCTGCAGACCAAGCAAGAGAGCAACAACCTTCAAATCGCCACAAAGCTGCCACTGATCTTGGTCATAGTTTATGCACCTCAAAAGTTGTTTCATGTTGTCATAGGTTTCCTTCATATGGACTGCATGACCAACTGGAATTGATGGCAAAACATTGCCATTAAGCAGCAAAACAGCTTTAAGACTCGTCTTCGATGAATCAATGAACAGTCGTCTCCACTCATCTGGATCATGACCGATGTTGAGGGCTGCCATCACACCAGCGATGTTGTTGCAGGCTACAAGATCACCTTCCATGAAGAAGAATGGGACAAGATCCTTTTGACGGTCACGGAACATGGAAACCCTAACATCACCTGCCAGGAGATTCCACTGCTGTAGTCTGGAGCCCAACAGCTCTGCCTTACTCTTGGGTAGTTCCAAATCCCTGACAAGGTCATTCAGTTCACCTTGTGTTATGAGGTGTGGTTCAGAGGAGGAGGATGGGAGAAAATGTGGGTCCTGTGACATTGTTGGTTCAGGACCAGAAGTTTCATCCTCTTCCTCTTCCTCGTCTGACTCAAGTGAGAATGATTCTGGTGCATCAGGAACCGGCAGTCCTTCTCCGTGGGGTACTGGGCGTATAGCTGATGGAATGTTTGGATAATGCACAGTCTGCTTTTTCTTCTTTGACACACCTTTCCCAACTAGAGGCACCATGCAGAAGTAACAATTGCTGGTATGATCTGTTGGCTCTCTCCAAATCATTGGCACTGCAAAAGGCATAGATTTCCTTTTCCTGTTCAACCACTGGCGAAGATTTGTTGCACAAGTGTTGCAGCATATGTGTGGGGCCCACCTCTTGTCCTGATCTCCAATTTTGCAGCCAAAATAAAGGTGATAGGCTTTCTTAACCATAGTGGTTATACTGTACTTTTGTGATGCAAAAGTCACTTCACCACAAACAGCAGAAGTTATCTGCACTGTTCACACAAGTACGAGGCATCTCTGCTCACTTTGGCTAAACAGAAATGTGTCCCTTTGCAAAATCAAACACTAACAAATAAGAGAGCACGACACTGTATGATTTCTAGAGCTGATATAGGGCAGTTTGTTCAGCAGAGTGATGTAAGCTTCGTTATGATTGCATCATCCATGACTTCTAGGAATAACATGAAGCAATTCATATCATGTATGACGCAATACCAGCTTCAGATTGCATCATTCATTGTTTTGCCTAAAAAGCAAGTACTGTCCAAACCCAGTCATAGATTTATTCATAGATCCAGTCAAAGATGTATTTTAGTCATTTCTGGTTTAAATTGAGATCCCTTCCCTTTATAACTCACTTATCCTCCGCCATTCCCAAGTCAAGGGTCGTATATACTGACCCAATAGCATATCTTGAAAACTAGAGCTAATCAACAATTTTAAGCTTCATTTTCGTTCTCAGTGACCCAGAATTAGTAAAGTTTGACTACATTTATTTCAGAAGCATTTTGGCTGTGGAGCAATGTAAGCAATACATTTGAACCAGTTTCCAAGATATATACATGTGTATATATATGATGTTTATTGTGGATTTTTCGTATCTGTAGGCTGCATCTAATGCAGATATACTAAGTGAGAAGTTATTGGATGATCTTTTAGAAGATACGGCTCAGGAACTCTGGAATATGGAACAACACAAGAAGATGCAAGCTATGGCTATAGGCATGCATGACAGTCCTAGTCTGGACACAATGCTGCAAAGAATGGAAGAAATAGAAGTAAGCATGTGTCTAAGGGCAGATCTATACTAGGGGATAAATTCAAATTAAGATGCGCAACTCCAGCTATGTTAATTGGCACCATCCCCACAGCAGGAGGTTGACGGGAGAAACACTCTTGTAAACTTCCCTTATTCCTCACGGGGAGTAGGAGTACTGGTGTCAATGGGGGCACTCTCTGTTTTCAATTTAGTGGGTCCTTACTAGACCTGCTAAATCGAACGCCAGAAGACCAACCCTCCAGAGTGTCGATACATGAGTAAGTATAGATGTGCTAGTTGTTCACAACATTGCCACCTTGTGAATCTGTCCATACCTTACCACCTGAGAGAGTACATTCTTGTTTTAAGCAAGGTCTTATTAGGGCAGAACATGGATGGAAGGCCTTGAAGGAGAATTGACATGCACCAGAATGTGCATGAACTGCTGATTCTGTATGTGACCATTTCCGTCTGAGTCAGTATTGGACTAGTGCTCAAGGAATAAGAGTAAGGAAAGGATAGTCCAGTGAGTAGGGGGCTAGCTTTGAACTTAGAAGATGTGGGTTTCCTGATCCATCATATGTCCCATGTGTTGGTGCCTCAATTTCTTATCTGTACAATGAAGAAGATAATATTTGAATGAATAATTGTGAGGTGTCAGATACTACAGATATAGGGGCCATCTAACAACATAAGAGAAAGTTCAAGAATGGTGTTACTGTTTCCTCAAGTGTCACCTTTAGAATGAGATGACTTGTTGAAGTCAATGGAACCACTGTTCTGAGTAAGTGCTCACTAGTGAGAGTAAGGAGATTGCAAGATGTAACATAGTGTGTAAGCTTCATTGTTATATTTCCAAGTTATGGTCAGTTTCATATAGCAAGACAGTGGAAACAAGACTGGAACTAGAAGCTACACAAAGCAGTGAGAAAAATATCTGTAAAAATAGCTACATTAAAAGTATAGCTACGTTACAACTAAAGATGAGGGGACCTACAGACTGGCCATAGGCCCTCATCCTGCAAAGACTTTTGCACTTCCTTAAATATATTGCTATGAGTAATCCCATTGATTTCAGTGGGACTGTTAATGACATTAAAGTTAAGCATGTGCATAAATGTAGAATCTGAGCCATATGATGTACAAACTGCAGTCAGTCTGCCATACTGGCAGTATGCTCTTTGAGATGTACTATTTGCACTTTAATCAAGATATTTCTATGAAGATTTTTAATTCTGTCTGTTGTATTTAAGAGAGTGGGGGGAAAGATTAATATCATGATCAAAATCGGTCATTGTTTGCTTCTCCGTCAGGTTAACATCAGTACATTTGAACTGATTAAATATCTGATGATTAATTTTGTACCTTTTTAAAAGAAATATCAAGAAGAGGTTCGCAGGAGATTTAATCGGATTGTCTATGCTGATGCAGAGTTCTGGGCACAGGAAGAGAAAAAGGGTATGTGTTGCCTTTTTTTAATGCATCTTTTTTTCCCCTCCAGTTTGTAACCAAAATTAATAGATTAGATTTGAAAATATTAATCAAATAGCACCCATTTGGACTTAAGTATGTTGCAAACATTATTTCAAAAGGAATGTTTACAAACTTTTCCTTTAAAAGTTAGTATCTGAAAGCAGGAGAGGCTCACTGATAAGCTTGTAAGCTAAAGTATCAATGCTACAATTGGCTCGATTTGAATGGATCTGATTGAAGTCACCAAAGCAGCATTTGGATGTAAGGGTCTGCCTGTGTGATCCAGTTGCAGAACTAGGGCATGAGTCTTAAAAGGGAATGTTTGAAGTTCATTTAAGTGAAGCTTGGTTTCTTCTTTCTTTTTCTAGTTATTCTTTGACATATATATAATTCTTGGTAGTACAGATATTCTTCCCCATTCTTCCTCTCAATGTGGGTGAAACTTGCAATCTGTCATGCGGAAAACCTCGGGAAATAGATTCCTCCAGTCCTCCCCAACTTAGCAATAACAATGACTATCTATAGGCTACAGTAGAATATGTTGCCTCAGGCCCTGGCTCTATTCCAGCCTAATTTGAACAAAAACAGAGCCCATATCTGCAGTTTGTAAAAGCTGCGGAGATACCCATTTGTGATGGCTTCTCCAAGCATTCTTTCCCCACTCTCACAGGGTACTATTGTGCTAACATGGCATAGAAGATAGGAATTTACACTGTATTATAGCATATATCAGTTAGGCTAGGTGGGCGGGGAGGAGGAGGCAGAAATGTGGGGATCAAGATAAGCCTGGTTAGCACTATTCCATTATGAATTTGTGATGATGACTTCATAAATGAGGTATTCTTTCTATTCTAAACCCTGGTTTTGACTCTTCTAATTTAGCAGAAATATACAAGGCCTAAAATATCTCATATGTAATCCCAAAGCAGAGAGAAATTTGTGCTTATATGTTGTCTCTCAACTAGGGATGTAAGAGAGTAATCGAGTAGTTGACTATTTGCTTCCCCTCCCCTTGCTGCCTCTATGGCAGGGGAAGCCAGAGCCGGTGCTACCCGCCCTCCCTCCTGCAGGAGGAGGAGAGGGGACGGGAGGCTACCGGAATGCAGCCTATGCCCGTGGCAGGTCCAAGCTTGCGACCAGCCCTGGCTGCCGCAAATAGAGGCTGCTCCGGCAGCAGCCCCTGTTCGCAGGGGGGAGCCCAGCTCCCTGCTGAGACCTCCCCCCCCTTGGACAAGGGCTGCTGGACCTGGAACAAGCTCAGCTCTTACTACATTTAACTGCAGAGCCACAGTGGGGGTAGCTCCTGGATCGTCTCACCTCCCGCACAGATCTTGCACCTCCATCTCTATCCCACTGACTGGCAGCTCTATCCTTCACACTGAATCCCTCATTTTTGTCCCCACCCTAGAGCTGTGAGAGGGGGAGGGGAAGAAATCCACTAACCCCAGAAGAGTAAATCCAACCCACAGGAAGCCCTGAACCTCCGTCCTCTCTGCCCCTCTCATTCACCCCTTGGGGCTGGAACTCAGGAGAAGTGAGGTGTCTCCATTGGGGGCCACATTAGTGAGGGTTGGAGTGATTTTTATGCTTCTCACTTGTGTGTTCCTCAACGGATTTTTCTGTGGGTCAGTGGCCCCCGATCCAAAAAAGGTTCCTCACCCCTCCATAAATAAAGAAAACATTCCAACTTCTAGTGTTGGACATAAATTAATATTTTAGTTTCTTTAAAGTGAATTTTGATAAACTAACATGAGAAAGTTAAAGCACCTACACTGTTTTTAATAATTTAATATTTCCTTTCTTACTGGTTAAATTATACCGTTCTCCCTATCTGCAGCACTAGCAAAATGGCTCAGGCATAATTATGTAATTCACGGTGAGTTTCCGTTAGCAACTGCTGGTCCATTGATCTGAGTGGGCTACGAGTCAAAAAGTTTGAGAACCGCTGCTCTAGATTTTTATCAGTGCAAGAAACACTGCTATATTAGTCATTAAGTGTACAGGTTTTTTGCTCCCTCATTCTTTCATGTAAATCAAATGATGGAAAAATTATTAAAGTGAAGGAGTTAATTTGTTTAGGAAAAAGGTGAATTCTCAGTTCTTGTTTGGAGATCTGTGGTTAGACCGTGAATCCTTGAATTGCTATGTTTTCTTTATTTCAGAGTATAATGCCCCATGTGCTTCCATTGTGAGTTCTTCAATTTACTTTTAAAAAAAAAAATCTCAAAGATTTTAATTCAGAATTCACAAAAATAGTATCCTCTTTATTTCTCAGTAATAGAAAATAAAGACAAATCATGTAATTGCTTAGACTTTATTGTACAGTAGAGCCTCAGAGTTACAAATACTTCAGGAATGGAGGTTATTCCTAACTAAACAAAATGTTACGGTTGTTCTTTTAAAAGTTTACAATTTAATACGCTTGGAAATTTTATTGTGCCAAAGAAAAATGCTGCTTTCCCTTTATATATTTAGTAGTTTACATTTTACACAGAACTGTACTGTATTTGTTCTGGTTTTATTCTCTGCTGCCTGATTGCGTATGTCCAGTTCTGAATAAGGCATGTGGTTGATGGGTTAGTTTGTAACTCTGAGATTCAGCTGTAGCTCTTCATATCAGAAGAGCTTTTTAACTGGCTGAAGAGAGAACCTGAGGGATGTTAGTATGAATGTGAAGGACTATTCAACTATCCGATAAACAAATGCTTGATAGTCAACTAGTTACTTCCTCCCCTTGCTGCCTCTATCTGATAGAGGCAGCAAGAGGAGGGGAAAGAAGGTGTACTTCAAAGCGGCAGCACCACTTGAAGCCTCCCAGGCTCTATGCGGTGCTGCCGCTTTGAAAAGCCACGTGTAGGCTAGGGTCAGCTGGGTGTCCCCAGGCCATATGCGGCATTTCAAAGCGGCAGCACTGCATGGAGCCTGGGATCAGCTGGGGAATCCCCAGCTGACCCTGGGCTCCAAGCGGCGCTGCCTCTTTGAAATGCTGTGGGGAGCCCGGCATCAGGCTGTACACGGCGTTTCAAAGTGGCAGCACCACGAGGAGGCCGGGATTAGCTAGGGAATACCCAGCTGACTCCGGGCTCCATGCAGCACTGCTACTTTGAAATGCCATGGGGGGGCTTGGTGTCGGGCTGCACAGGGTGTTTCAAAACGGCAGTGCCACGGGGAGCCCAGGATCAGCTGGGGACTGCTGACCCCAGGCTGCATGTGGCGCTGCCACTTTGAAACATCGCACTGAGCCCAGGGTCAGCAAGGGAGTCCCCAGCTGACCCCAGGCTCCATGCGGTGCTTTCGCCTTTGAAGTGTAGCAACAGCCTTCAAAGGTGAAGGTGTCCTATCGACTAATCCAATAGTTGATGCAAAATACATTGACTATTCAATTAATCAGTTACCTGATACTTAACATCCTTAGATGTTAGCAGGCAGCTGTTTCCTAATGACATTCAGTTTTCCAGACAACACTCTTTCTGTTTCCCACACATGTTGATCCTGCTTGTAGCCCTAGTTGTCTCTGCCAACTAGTAATAGGAAGGAATTTGGCCTGTGATTTCGCTGTCCACTTTAGTCTCAATATAGGGCCAGTTCTTCAGCTGGTGTAAGTCTGTGGAGCTATACCAATTGTTACCAGTTAAGCAACTGACCTTATGGGGGTTGATCCTGCAGCAGTGAAAACAATGGGAGATTTGCCATTGAATTTTCTGGGAGGAGGATCAGATTCATAGTGACTTCATAAGAGCTATGCCATTTTACACTAGATAATGATCTGGGCCCAATTGTTATTTTAGTTTTATTTCCCCTTCCCATTTACTGCCAATCTCAATATATTGGTTCCCATAGTAATGTAATGTTTCCTCTCACCTCTTTTAGAAATACCCGATGAGATAACAGAGTACTTGTACTGAAAATGAAATATTCCAAAGTGCTCATATTTGAAACATTTGGTTCTTTAGAAAGTACCACCTTAAATGTATAGCTTAAAAAGGCTCATCACTGGTAATATTTTTCTTCCTTTCTCTAAAGGGCTTACCTTTGGATGGGAGCTAAGCTTAGCGTGAGGACTTCCCTACATTGTTGGATTTTCTCTCCCAAAGAAACTTTTTAAAAAAATTTTCTTCCTTCTAGAAAGAGAAAGTGCATCAATAGAGAAAAGGCCTGTGTCTCCTCACCCAATCCAGATAACCAGATTGATAGGACACAAAGAGCCAGAAGTGGATATTATATTTGAAAGACCTTGTGATGGAAAGTGAGTAAGGAATTTGGTTTTAAACTAAAATGCTCATGTGCTTTTACTGTGGATATTTAATATATGTATTCCACTAAGAGTAAATGCAGTAGTAATGATTATTTCATCAGGTTTTGTGGCTTTAGGTCATGTGGAAAAGGACATTAAAACCACGAAGTTCTGGTTCTTCTTCGAGGGATTGCTCATGTCCAGTCCATGTAGGTGCATGTGCACTGCATTCACCCGTCCTCTGAAGTTTTTCCCTTAGCAGTACCCGTTGGGGCGGCAGGGGAGCCCCCTGGAGTGGCACCAGTATATCAGTGGATATATACCCCTGCTGGCCCTCCATCCCCTCAGTTCCTTCTTACTGCTCCTGACCGTGCCTTTGCTCTTGCTCTGCAAGCGCCCCTTAGCAGGTCTTCTCATTGTTTCAGTAGTTAGTTAAAAAGTTCTCAGTTCATTCTTCTTCTCTAAAGGTTTTATTAGCTGTTAAGTGTTGTACTTAGTTTTAAGTCCCCACGTGCAGGTCTCGCTTCACGTCCCAGGTTTGTCAGGTGGGGCATGCCCGGGCCCCACAGCTTCAAGCCCTGTGAGAAATGCCAGAAGCCTATGCCCTGAGGGAACCCTCACGCAGCTTGTCTTAAGTACCTGGGAGAGGCCCACTTGTCTGATGCCTGTAAGATCTGCAAGGGCTTCAAGCCGCATACCAAGCGGGAAAGGGAGACTCACTTGAAGATTGTCCTGATGGAGGCGGCCGGTGTCCAATCTGGCACCAGCAACCCAGAGGGCACTCACACCGGGGCACGAGGCACCCAGCCACTCTCGGCCCCCCCCCCCCCCCCCGGCGCTGCGCAGGCCACAGTCTCCGGTGCCTCAGAAAAAGAGGAAACCTAGCAGGGGCAGGTCTCCCTCGAGGCATGTACCCTCCATGCGCGCTCAAGTGGGGCACGTGGCACCAATGGATCCACCACCAGTACCTTCGTGGTTGGATTGGCACCACTCAAGTCTACGTGGAGATGCCAGCCCAGTAGGGGTCTTTCTGGAGCCCTCCATTCCAGATACCTTTGAGGTAGCAAGAGAGTTAACTGAGCTGACCTCTTACCCGACCCACCCGCTGGTCCACAGGGTACTCCTGCAGGTTCGGGAATTCAGGGTGTCCTTGATCCTCATTGTGCCGGCATAGCCCAGGCAACACTGGTTCACATCTCTCCTGAGTCTGTCCTGCAAGAGGCTGATCCCCCTCCCATTGGTTCCAGATCTCATCACGCAGGTCTTCGGCAGGCTTCACCATCCAAACCTGCGATCCCTGCACCTAATGGCATGGAAGCTTCATGGCTGACATGGGGATATGATAGAGGTCTATAAAATCATGATTGATATGGAGAAAGTGAATAAGGAAAAGTTATTTACTTGTTCCCATAATATAAGAACCACGGGTCACCAAATGAAATTAATAGGTAGAAGGTTTAAAACAATCAAAAGGAAGCTTTTCTTCATGCAGCGCATAGTCAACCTGTGGAACTCCTTGCCAGAGGAGATTGTGAAGACTAGGACTTTAACTGGGTTCAAACAACAATTAGATAAATTCATGGAGGAGAAGTCTATCAATACTTATTAGCCAGGATGAGTAGGACTGGTATCCCTAGCCTCTTTTTTTTCAGAGGCTGGAAATGAGTGATGGGGAGGGTTCACTTGATGATTACCTGTTCTATTCAATCCCTCTGGAGCACCTGGCAATGGCCACTGTTGGAAGATAGGATACTAGGCTAGATGGACTTTTGGTCTGACCCAGTATGGCTGTTCTTATGTTCTTAATGTTTTGTGCTTCCAGTGCTATTGATGAAGATGGGGAGGTGGAAGAGAAATTGGAGACTGGAAATGACGTTCGGCATCCTTTGAATCGCAATATATCTCAGCAAAAGGAGTGCTGCATTTCTCTCTCTGTTCCAAAACACATGCTCCAGAACATCTTTGATTATAATAATAGATATGAGCAGCACCTGAAACTTATTTCTCATGAGCCAGTAGGGCACTTCAATCCATGGTGCATTGCTGAGGGGTACGTGAATCATTGATGTGTTTGATTTTGTAAAGTAAATGTGCCAGTTCCAGATCTGTGTTTCTGCTCTTACATACACACGCAGGGGGTAATTGGGCTGTTTAAATTCTAAATTGAAAGCCAGAAAACTAAAGACAGTAGTTACTGTGTTGTTTTTCAATGATCCTTGATGCTTGTGGACCTTTAAAGTGTTCATGTAAAACTAAAAGGGTGTGATAGCAGAATATCTTGGAAGAGCAATTATTTTTCATGTCTCACAGCAGTACCATAGAGTTGTCTGTGTGAAATATAGATTGGTTTAGACTATCTAGAGGAGTCAAAGCCAGAGGAGTGTGTAATTCTCAGTTTCCACTTCATGTAATTTTGTGAAAATCTGCCCTTAATGCTGTAAAAAATTGTTTGGAAATTTACACCTTATGCTTTCCGTATCCACTTCTGTCTTTAGCAAATCCCAGTGGTAAGTCTGGAAAATCTGCCCAGGGAGATTCATCTGAGAGTATTTAACAACATGATTGGCTTTTGCCATTTAATTAAAAAGCAAACATTGCCCTTCTATCTGTAAAACAGCCAGGCCAACATGGGCAGAAGGAAGGAACAAGCTTTTTATTAATTTATTAAAAGTAGCACAGAACACATTGGCAACCTTTAATTTTCTCAGTGGAGGGCCTGGATGTTGCGGGTTTTGGAATAACAATAGAAATACTTTAAAATGAAAGCTGGCCTTATTGTAACAGGAGATTTGAAAAAGGAAATATTTTGTAGAGTATGTTGCTAGTTATATAAATAGTATATAGCATAGCTGGATCATCAGTCAGTCCTCTGCAATGCAAACAAAAGAGGTAAAATAATAAATGTCTATTTGCTGCTCATTCCTTAGCAAAGAAAAAATGTTTATTCATTCACTCCAAGTCTGCTAAACTGAGAACAGAGGTAGAGGCTGAAAGGTTACAGTATAAATAAAAAATAGCCGCCCATTTTAACAAGCATTTTTGGTTTGCTAAGGGTACTGGTGCAGCAGTAAACAATGTTATCTGTTATCATTTCCCAAGCGTGCCTCAGTGAGTGTCCAGCAAAAAGTTGTGCCATTTATTTATTTTCAGTATATATGAATGGTGTCATTCAAAAATCAACTGCCTGTAAGTCTTGGCATGTGATTAAGGCACCACCCCAGCAAAGCACATGTAATTCATTTTCTAAATACGTGTGTAGTCTCTATGGCCTTGATCCGGCAGACGCTTAAGCAAATACATATGTTATTATCTTGACTAGTCCCATTGAAATTAGTGCATTTGCTGTAGTAAAATGTAAGCATCAACAACAGTGTCTGCCGGATCAGGGTCTTTGATTTTAATAGGACTGCTCATGTGCTCAGAGTTCAGATGTGCTTCTCTGGCGTGGGACCTATGTGAGTAAGAGTTGTGTGACTATGGACAGGTCACTATTACCTAAGGCAGGTTAGAATGGACCCCCTGAAACATCCCTGGTCATGTTTCAATACTCTCCTTATAAACTCCAGTACAGTGTTCATAATTGGCATTGGTGTGAACCTCAGTAGCTCAAAGACAGTGGTCCCTCCTCATGACTGACAAAATGAAAATGAGTCCTTCCTTCTTGCAGCTGAATTTCAGCTTTGCTTATGTATAGATTGTACATATTATTTGATATCAAACTAAAAATGCAGTCCAGTTCTTAGTACTGTTTGGTGAATGTTTTACCATCAGAGGGCACTATAAATCTTGTCAACCATTAGATGCATTAGTAAACATTTTAAGGAAACCACTTCACTCTGTATTAAAGACACAGGAAAATTAATTTTCCTGGTATTGGTGAAGTAAATGTAAGACTAAGAAGGAGAAATTGTAAACAGTCCAGCAAAGACCTGAATTGCTCAACTGCTGAAACAGTATGTTGTCTTATATTGACCTGAGTTAAAAGCTTTGATCCCACCACTTCCCTGTAAACATCCAGGCTTTCAGAAGGACCTGAACCAATGATCATTCAGATCAGTGAGAGTCTTTCCATAGACCTCAATGGATTTTGCATCAGATCTTTAATATGTTCAGTCTCTCTGTAGAAAGCAGAATGTCTGCATCTTAACCTTTTTTTAAAGGAGAAGAATGTACCAGTTAGCAGGCTGGTCACAAGTACTTACCTCTCTTTTATCAGAAAGCTGATAGATGCAAACATTTCCAATTCTCCATGAAACTTAAAAGTAAACAGGATGGTTCTGTAGTACAAGTATTTTTCCCATGGGGAGGTGTGTGTGTGTGTGTGTGTGTGTGTGTGTATATAAAATTAGAAGATATATCCAGCGTTGCTCTGGTGCTTAATTCAAATAAGTATTGTTTTTCTTAATTTAAATCATTGTTCTGGGGTGAGGCTGGGAATGAGGGGTTCAATGTGCAGCCTGCTGTGGGGAGACAGGACAACCCCAGCCCTCTCTTACTGCAGCATTTTGGGGCCAGATGAGAGAGAAGCACCTCTCTATGGCCACTGCAGCTGCTGTGGGCACAGCTGGGGGACAGATACACAGACAAACTCTCTGCAATATAAAGTAGATAACTCTCCCTTTCTCCACTCCTGTCACCTGCTGGCCCAGGGGGGTTATAACTATCCTAGCAGCATGGGGGTGGGACAGGCAGGCGGCTCAGCAGAATCAGGTGCTTGTGGGGAGCAGCCCCTCCCCCACCTCCACCCCGATACAGAGGCAGCATGGAGTAGGAGGGTGTGTAGTCTATAGGTTTAACTAGTAAGCCAAGGTTTATTTGTTAAGCATTTACCCCAGTGGTTCCCAACTGCCAGTCCATGGACCGGTGCCTGTTCGCGAACTGCTAGCTGCCAGGACTCAAGCTGTGGCAGCTCAGCTCAGGCATCTGTGGAGGCACCTCCCTTCCTCCTCCCCCTCCCCACTCGGGGAGATGTGCTTGGAGAGGGAGGGGGTGCGCCACCAATGGCCACTGCCCCGGCCCGCACGGCCACTTTTGCCAGCGGCAGCACTGGGACTGAGGTGGTGGCAGGAGGAGGCGGAGCAGGAGGTCCATCCCCCCCGTTTCCCTTGGTAATGGTGGCTGGACGGGGCTTCACGCTCCCCCTCTTTCTACCCATGGGGCGCAGGGCGTGCTTGGGGAGGGAAGGGGTACAAAGGAGGTGGGAGCGTGCACACTGCCAATGGCTGCTTCCCTTGCCCATGTAGCAGTAAACAGCCATGCTCCCTAGGTGGGGCAGCTTCACTCTGGAGAGTGCAGGGGTGGGGTGGGGGCAGAGGGCTGTTGGATGAGGGCTGGTGGGGTCACAGGGCAAGAGGGTGTTGGCATGGGTTGTAGGGGTCAGAGGTAAGGGTCAAATGGTATTAGGTATTGGGGAGCAAGGGGCTGGGTTGGGGCTTGGTGGACAGGCATCATTTTATTTGCATAGTTGTATATTCATTATTTGTATACTGAATATGCAAATAAAATGTTACCAGTGTGCCAAGTTTGTGAATGGATTTGCCAGTTTGTGGCATAAAGGTTGGGAACCACTGATTTATACGACTATACACGAACATCCTTAATTATTATAGAATAATAATTTCTCTTTTGAGATCAGAGCATTGGACGAAATGATTGGTGCATATTTGGGTTTGTTTCTACAAACCCCAGGATTCTCTCTTTGGCTTTTAAACTTTCTTTTCTCTCCTTTAGCCTTGCAGAAGAACTGACAGAAGAAGCCTTATATGATGTGGCAGTAGAGCTGCAGGACTTATGTGAGGATTATGCAGAAGCTGTGTTCACCTCTGAGTTCTTGCAGCCCACAGAGTAAACGCTTTTAAGTCTATGCCATCAGCTAATGGAATGTCAAATCCCAGCCTAACCAGCATACTGTGTGCTTAGGCGTTTTTTACAGTATCTTTGTTCTTACTGAGCATATGGAAGAATCTGCTAATGTATGGATGAAATTCAGAAGGGATTCATCTTGTGTTTTTTCAAAATTTTAATAAAGATTTTTTCCTTTTCATATTTCAGTATAATAAAGGTGCTGAAAAAGGTACTGACTATAATAAAACTAAACACTTAACAGCAAAGTTTACAGAGGTGTAGAGCCAATCCCCTATATCGATGACTAGTTTTTCTCTCTTTTGTGTGATCTAGTTGTAATGAGCAAAGTACTGGGACTTGGGAGTGCTGAGTTTTATCCCAGGCTGTGCTACTGATTTGGGAAATCACTTAACCACTCCCTGTCTTCCTTTCCTCCTTTGTAATGCTCCTTACTTATGTCACAGGGGTGTTGTGGGGCTTAATCAATGCATTATTATTCATAAAGCACTTAGAGCTTTGAAAGGTGTGCTGGAAATACAAAGTATTATTATTTCATAGGCCTCTGAAGCCCAATTTGAAAATGCTGATGCAAACGCGTAAATGCTTTTTGATTTGCTATCAGTGTACCCAGTATCACACAAGAAAGATGCTGTTTATTTTGTCTGACCAGCTATATTAAAACTTCACAATTTTATTACCTGGTTTTTGGACGGGATGCAAGAATCCAAAGGAGTGATCCTGACATCGCAGCATTAAGTGGGTATTTTGAACAATAGCTAGAAGGGGTTTGGGTGTATTTGTGGGGAAGATTGTGTTACTATACTCTTGCAACTGTCTTAGCTGTTTTCTCAATATTTTTAAAGCACTACGCATATCTGCATTAATATTTAACAGGCAATACAAACAAGCTTCCCTCCCCCCGTTTTTTTAGAAAAAAATGTTATTGGCACCATTTTTTTCCCCTTTTAAAAAAAAATACTAACCTTAAACAATACAATTCTTCCAGCGCTAGCTCCATTTAAAGAACCAACCTTGCATTCTTTACTCACTTAGTGTATGTCTACACTACAGGTTTTTTTTTGAAATAACACCTGAAGTAACTGTTTTGAAATAGCATATCCACACTGCAGGGAAGCCTTGAAATTAGTCTGAGGCAGACTTCCTTAATGTGCATGTGCTACCTCAGGACAAATTAGTTTGAATGACTCTGGGGAGTAGTTACTTTGAAATAGCAGCAGCTGAGCGTCCACACTAACCCTATTTTGAAATAGCAGTTTTGTAAATTCAGGGTTTATTATTTCAAAATAACAAGCCCATTATTTTGAAATAATTTCAAAATAACGTGCTTGCTGTATGGATGCTCACCTTGTTGTTTCACAACAACAGAGGTTATTTTGAAATAACTCTGTAGTGTAGACATGCCCTTACTGACTTACTGACTTTAATAGGCATTTTAAGAGTTCTGGGTGAGCAAGGAATGCAGGATTCAGACCCAAAAATATGACATCAAACCATCTTGGGCATTCCAGCTTCTTCCTTCTCATACTGCTCTCACTGTTGTGTGGGTATGGTAGGTATTTGAACACTTAGACTCAGTAGCAGGTTAGGAATGGAATGTGAGACTTGTAAAATTCCCTTCCTTGTATTGATTTGTGTTGGGACACTTGCACAGAATTGTCTTATCCCCATATTTTTATTGCAAAATAAAATATAAATAGAATAATCTGTATTCTTGGTTCTTTTATATTGGGCTCATTTGTTAGTTTCAAATAATCAATGTCCTAGCTTGAGTTTTGGTAATATATGTCCGGGAGGACAAATGATAAACAAGAAAAAAGGATATATGAGAAAATATATGGGCCAAAACATGGGACCACTTCCTAAATTCATCTGTAAAAAGAAATGTGAAGTGCTATTTACTGTGATAAATTTCTTTTGTGCAATAATATTTAACCCATTGTAGCATCATTTCCAATATATTGGGGGTTTTATTTTCTGAGTGAGTGAAAATACATTTTTGTAAAAACAAAACCCCTAATCCCCAAACTTTTTTATATTAAAGTCTGGAATTTTCAGTCTTATCATCTGTTTTGATAACATTTATTTGTATCAGTGTAATTTTTATTTGGTGGATTCTGTGCAGATTTGTAATTTAAAATTAAATAAATCAAACTGGTACCTTTTTTCAAAATGTATAGAGCAATTTATATGTGCAACCCTGTTTTCAACTATTTGTATTGTTTTCAAATAAACTATATTGATTTTCAGGATTTTTAAATTTAGAAAAATTTGGATCTAAATCCCAGGGCTTGACAAGGTGTGGGAGTGCAGGAGTCTGGGCAGGGGGTTGAGTGTGTGAGGGGGATTTGGCAGGGTGTGTGTGCAAGAGTTGGAGCAGGGAGTGGGGGCAGGCCCTTGTTCCTGAGACCCCCACCCCTTTGGCAACAGGCAAGCCCTGACCAGCCCCAGCCTAAAGCTCGATCCTTCCTAGAGAGCCAGGCTGCCATACTGCAGCCCCAGACCTGGGCAGCCGGGGATCTGGGCAGCCCAGGAGAGCAAGTAAGCACTCAACCCCACCCCTCAGGGAAAAGGGGAACCTAGTGAGAAGCCCCAACTAAGGGGAATCTGGACTCTTGGGGCCATACCCCAAACTTAAGGACTTGGATGGGAAGTGGCTCAGAGTTTCTGGGCCAGGAACACAAGAGAGAGAGGGAGGTAGCACCCTCCTTTTGCCTGCTTGCTCAGTGACCTACCCACTAGGCTACATAGCGGCTAGGGACCTGGTCACAGCATGTGTTGGGATTTCCTCTGACAACTCTTCCACTTCGCTTCCCAAGAATGCAGCTGGACTTCCGCCTTGGTCACACAGGAATACCAAGCTGATCAGATTCAAATACTGTGGGACTGGGGGCAGAGGAAGGGTGGATACATAAGAACGTAAGAATGACCATACTGGGTCAGACCAAAGGTCCATCTAGCCCAGTAGCCTGTCTGCCGACAGTGGCCAGCACTAGGTGCCCCGGAGGGGTGGACCGAAGACAATGATCAAGCGATTTGCCTCGTGCCATCCGTCTCCAGCCTCTGACAAACAGAGGCCAGGGACACCATTTATACCCACTGGCTAATAGCCTTGTATGGACCTAACCTCCATGAATTTATCTAGCTTCTCTTTAAACTCTGTTATAGTTCTAGCCTTCACAGCCTCCTCTGGCAAGGAGTTCCACAGGTTGACTATGCGCTGTGTGAAGAAGAACTTTCGCTTATTAGTTTTAAACCTGCTACCCATTAATTTCATTTGGTGTTCTCTAGTCCTTATATTATGGGAACTAATGAATAACTTTTCTTTATTCACCCTCTCCACACCACTCAGTCTCCTCTTTTCCAAACTGAAAAGTCCCAGTCGCTTTAGCCTCTCCTCATATGGGACCTGTTCCAAACTCCTGATCATTTTAGTTGCCCTTTACTCATAGGCTGCGTCTAGACTGGCATGATTTTCCACAAATGCTTTTAACGGAAAAGTTTTTCCATTAAAAGCATTTGCGGAAAAGAGCGTCTAGATTGGCACGGATGCTTTTCTGCAAAAGCACTTTTTGCGGAAAAAGATCTGTGCCAATCTAGACGCGGTTTTGCGCAAGAAAGCCCCGATTGCCATTTTAGCCATCGGGGCTTTTTTGCACAAAACAAATCTGAGCTGTCTACACTGGCCCTTTTGCACAAAAGCTTTTGTGCAAAAGGACTTTTGCTCCAACAGGAGCATCAAAGTATTTGCACAAGAAGCACTGATTTCTTACATTAGAACATCAGTGCTTTTGCGCAAAATCAAGCGGCCAGTGGAGACAGCTGTCAAGTTTTTGCGCAAAAGCGGCTGCTTTTGCGGAAAAACTTGCCAGTCTAGACACAGCCATAGACTTTAAGGTCAGGAGGGACCATTATTTCTGAACCCTTTCCAAGGCCAAAATATCTTTTTTGAGGTGAGGAGACCACATCTGTACACAGTACTCAAGATGTGGGTGTACCATAGTTTTATACAGGGGCAGTAATATATTCTGTGTCTTATTTTCTATCCCTTTCTTAATAATTCCTAACATCCTATTTGCCTGTTTGACCGCCGCAGCACACTGTGTTGACGTTTTCAGAGAACTATCCACGATAACTCCAAGACCTCTTTCCTGATTTGTCGTAGCCAAATTAGCCCCCATCATATTATATGTATAGTTGGGGTTATTTTTTCCAACGTGCATTACTTTACACTTATCCACATTAAACTTCATTTGCCATTTTGTTGCCCAATCGCTCAGTTTTGTGAGATCTTTTTGAAGTTCTTCACAGTCTGCTTCTGTCTTGACTATCTTAAACAGTTTAATATCATCCGCAAACTTTACTACCTCACTGCTTGCCCCTTTCTCTAGATCATTTATGAATAAGTTGAATAGGATTGGTCCTAGGACTGACCCCGGGGGACACCACTACAGGATACATCACTGCTCCAAAGTTACACAAAGCCCCTTTCCCTTTCTATATACTTCACATTTTATTGCATTTACTGTACATAGCATTATATGTTTGGGATTGGATTGGCTATTTTTCAGGAAGCAATCCCTTTGCAGTATTTGCTGTCTATGATGCGACTTCTTCTACCTCCTCTTCGCTGTCTTATTTATCTGTTTGCGACCAGAACTCCTAGTTATCTTCAAGACACCACTAACTTCTTGAGGAAACTACAAAACATGAGTAATCTCCCTGAAAACACCATCCTGGCCACCATGGACATAGAAGCTCTTTATACTAACATTCCACATGAAGATGGATTTCAGGCCATCAGGAACACCATCCCCGATGACACCAGGTTACAGAGCTCTGCGACTTTGTCCTCACCCACAACTACTTCCGATTTGGAGACAATTTGTATCTTCAAGTCAGTGGCACAGCCATGGGCACCCGCATGGCCCCACAATGTGCCAACATCTTTATGACTGACCTTAAACAGCATTTCCTCAGCTCTCACTCCCTACCACCCTTACTCTACTTACACTACATCGATGACATCTTCATCATATGGACCCACGGGAAAGAGACCCTTGAAGAATTTCACGGGGATTTCAACAACTTCCACCCCACCATCAACCTCAGCCTGGATCAATCCATATGAGTGGTCCACTTCCTTGACACTACAGTACAATTAAATGACAGACAAATTTCCACCACCCTATACCAGAAACCTACCAACCGCCACACTTACCTTCATGCCTCTAGCTTCCATCCTAGACATATTTCTCAATCTATTGTTTACAGTCAACCCCTAAGCTACAATCAGATTTGCTCCAGTCCCACAGACAGAGACGAGCACCTACAGGATCTAAATAGAACATTCTTAAAACTGAAAAACCCACCCAGAAAAGTGAAAAAACAGATTGACAGATCCAGAAGAATATGAACTACTTCAAGACAGGCCAAGAAGAGAAAACAACAGAATTCTACTTGTCATCACCTACAGCCCCTCAATGCATAATCAACAATCTATAACCTATCCTGGAAAATGACCACTCACTTCCACAGGCCTTGGGGGAAAGGCCAATCCTTGCCTACAGACAACCCTGTAACCTCAAACAAATGCTCCCTGTGTGTTATCCCTCTTATCTTAGTTGGCTCAGACATTCTATTTTCTTAGCCTATGGACCTATTCACTTACCTTCTTTAACACAAACATTTTGTTTTCAACATAATGATTTATTTCTTCCCTAATCCTTTCTTCCAAAAATGAGGCCTCCCACCATATGTTAATTATCACTTACCTCACTTACATTCCCTTTGCTTTTTATATTAGCGCGAGAGGATTTACCTGGCATTGTCCAGGTTCTGTGGGGACTCAGGGCGGAGGGGTGGAGGGTGCAGGAGTCAGGGCAGGGGACTGGAAGGGTTGGGCAGGGAGGCTTAGGGCTGGGGGTGGGGTACAGAAGTCAGGGCAGGGGTCTGGACATTATACCGCCTAGGCAGGGTTGTCACTCCCTCTGGAGATTCAGTCACACAGTTAACTCTATGAGGTGGAAGTGGAACCCACGTCCCCCCACCTGTCCTGGGGCTTCTCAGAGGTGGCGTCCCTTCCCCCTGGGCATGGGTCTATGCTTGGGCCCAGTCCCTGTCTTCCAACCCTACTCCTTCCCTAATAGGTTTTCTATTAAACACAGCCAACTATTCACATAGCTCCACAGTGAAGACGTAGCCTGTTTTGGGATACCGGAAGTATCCCGAAATAGCTATTCTGCATCTTTAAAGCAGCCCGTTATTTCAAAATAGATTTTTGAGCTAATGAGCATTCTAGTCTGCCATCCCTCTAACCCTCATTCCACAAGGGTTAAGGGACATTTCAGAATAGCACTTTATTTCGAAATTTGGTGCTGTAGTCTGCCAATTTCCCAGGTTGAAACTATTTCCAGGATCTTTGTGTTTGAACTGTGCTTGTAGGTCGGGGCGGCAGAGTTTAGAGAAGTTTATTCTAAACTCAGTTTGCCAACAGTGCATTACTACAAGGGACATCCCTTAATTTTCATCTCTGAGCAACAAGATTGGGAGTTACAGGAAAAAGCAGCAAGAAATACCCCTGGTGGATGTAGATGAGTATTTAGCGTCTTTACTACTGATGATGATGTCTTTGGAAGGAGGGGTGTAGCGGCGGGGGGGGGCTAAGAAAACAGTCCCTTGTTTTTGAAATACGTTGGCAACCCTGTCAAACTCACTAATTTGTCGTGCTCATCCCCTGTGGTAACCTCCCAACCAGTTCCCCATTTTCTTCTGTGACCCCTCTTTTGTGTTGAAATCTCAGCATAGATCATGTCCCCATTTTTTCAGAACTCGCTGAAACCATGCCCTATAGCAGGGATGGTGTGACGTAGTGTGGGTACCTTGCTGGTTGCTATGCTGGGCGGTGGGCTGTGAGTGACCCCCTGCTGGCGGCTGTTTGTACAAAGCACGGCGCAGCAGGACAGGGGATGAGTCATTATGCAAGGGTCTCTCAACTTGTCCGATCAGTTACTTCCCAGGGAGAGAAAGAAAGGAAGGGGGCGAGGCCAGGCCTGGCAAGGGGGGCAGGGCTAGAAGAGAGGGTCAGTTTCTGTCTGGGATCATGGAGGAGACAGCGTAGGGAAAGGGGCTGGAATTTAGGGGCCCAGTCTCCCCCATCTCAAGGGGGGACTGAGGCATCCTAGGCCCAGTTCATGTAACCAGATGACATCTGTGCTGTGCTGTATCCTGGAGAAGCAATAAACTCCCTCTATTCTACCGGCTGGTGGAGTCTGTCCGTGCCATTATGGGGGTGCAGGAGACGGGAAAACCCCAACGCGCCGCCACAGGTGGGCAATAATTTTTTGATGGGGGCCACTTCAAAAATTTTTGAAGTGGCCCCAGGCCGCACTGGAAGGGGCGGGGCCTCAAAAGGAAGGGGCGGGGCCAGGATCCTTCAGGCTTCTTCACCCACAGACCATGATTGGTCTAGGGGTGGGGGAGCCCTTCCCACTAAGCACCCATGCCCCTGGTGGTGTAAAGAGACTTCCCGTGCTCCCCCACCCCCAGGCCAATCAGGGCCTGGGGACGGGGGACCATGTGAAGCTGCCTCCCACCCTGCCAGAAGT
The DNA here is from genome assembly GCA_032595735.1 of Pelochelys cantorii. Taxonomy (NCBI): domain Eukaryota; kingdom Metazoa; phylum Chordata; order Testudines; family Trionychidae; genus Pelochelys; species Pelochelys cantorii. The sequence continues at coordinate 13,463,321 of CM064346.1, forward strand.
GAAGCGCTGTGTGCTCCTGGCAGGGCAGAGGAAACTTCGTGTACTTTCCCCCGCCTCCAGACCCCAAGTGACCTGGAGATGGGGAGCAGCAGGGCTTCCATGGGCTGGATCAACCCGCTTGGCGGGCCAGATCCGGCCCGCTGAGGCCCTTTTGCCCATCCCTGCCTTATAGACTTCAGGGGCAGATTAAACTTTTGCACCAAAAATTGTCTGCAGTGCCCAACATTTTTATAGTTTTCTCTGTAAGGGTGAAAAATGTCTAAGGCTTTTGTCCCTGGCAGAAATGGAGCCTCCTCCTGTCCCACTTTGTTCAATTCACACCCTATTTCAAAAGCATGTAGAAGCAAATCTTTGTTGTCCCTCCCGCCTTCCCCAGCGAAGAAATCATTTGTGGTACATCTAGACTACATGCCTCTGCCAACAGAGGCATGTAAAATAGGCTACCCGACATAGTCAATGAAGCAGGGATTTAAATATCCCTGGCTTAATTACAATAAACATGGCCGCCGCGCTGTGCCGGCTCAGCTGATCGTCGGCACAGCGTGTGAGTCAAGAGGCGGATCGGTCGACAGGGGAAGCCTTTGTCGACCACTCCCTTATGCCTCGTGAAACGACGTTTACAGGAGCAGTCAACAAAGTCTTCCCTTGTCGACCGATCCGCGTCTTGACTCGCGCACTGTGCCGACGATCAGCTGAGCCGGCACAGCGCGGCGGCCATGTTTATTTTAATTAAGCCGGGGATATTTAAATCCCCGCTTCATTGACTATGTCAGGTAGACTGTTTTACATGCCTCCGTCAGCAGAGGCATGTAGTCTAGACGTACCCTTGGAGTCTATTCCATCTATATATGGGTATATGGAATCTGGATCCACCTACTGGATGAAAATTTTGCTGACACAGATTCCCCATCTCTGATGTTGACAATCCCTACCCTTCTTTTCATTCTTGTGCTGGCACTCCTAGACTGTAAGCAGCTGGGTTCCTCGATGCTGTCTGTCCCTTTCCAGCTGTCTTTTCTCTAGGTCTAGTGTAGACCTGTCCATAATCTCACCTGCAGTGACACATTTGGTCTGAACAAAGCACAGATGTTGCCCTTGTCAGCATCTTCCCTGCTTTTCTCCTGGGCATTGGCTACAAGATTTCCTTCACCTGCTGGACTCTGCCAGTGCATGGACTTCCCCTGAGAACCAGGACCGTCATTTTTCTTCTGGTCTTCAGAATACAGCAAGTTGAATAGTATTATTAATAATCTACAGCCTATCCTGGAAAATGACCCCCTCATTCTCACAGGCCTTGGGGGAACAGGCCAGTCCTTGCCTCCAGACAACCCCCTAACCCAGGGGTTCTCAAACTTTGTGATTCCGCGACCCACCTCTAAGTTGCTCGTGACCCCCCCGGGGGGTCGGGACCCACAGTTTGAGAAACGCGGCCCTAACCTCAAACAAATTCTTTCCAGCAACCACACAGCAACACCTCCATCATACGCACTCAGGATCCGCCCACTCCCCCGTAATCAACCCCGGTGCCAACTTTGTCCACACATCTATACAAGTGATATCATCACAGGACCTAACCACATAAACCACCATATCAGAGGCTCATATATAACTGCACTGTGACAGACGCATGGACCCCCATGTACATGAATATACATAACACAAAGGTGCTTTGAGCAAATTATTTCATGTAACCCATCAATCTTCATGTCATGATCCGCTGGTTCTGCTCATCTTACTTGGGTGTATGTATCATTTTTGTGTGTAAAATCAGACATATGGAGTGGGGAATACTTTCTGATTTTTAAATGTGGTAAATAGAAAGCCATCAAGTGGGGCCTCAGAGTCTGGGCAGCCATATGCAAATAGTCTTTTGTCCTCAAGGCTTAGCAGTGGTTGGTAGGGAACGGCCAGGTGACTCCCCATTCAACAAGGGGATACTTTAAAAAGAATAGGAAGGGAGGAGTCTTTTGTCTTTTAGCTGGGCTGCACCTGAAGGAAGGAGCCGAAGACCTGAGGGTGGGGAGACAGCCCTGGTTTGGAGGGGCAGCTGGAAAAGAGGCTTTAGGGTGAGTTTGAAAAATTTGTACTGAGGTTTCAGTGTAGAATTAGCCAAGCATTTTTGTTTCTTTCGATTTGTAACCTACTTTGCTCTGCCTCTTCTCACTTATCACCACTTAAATCCTACTGCTTGTACTTAGTAAATCACTTTTATTCAAGCCCAGTGTAAATAATTATTACCCAGGGGAGCAATCAGTGTTCACATTCCCCCTTTCATTGTTAAAGGTGGCTTACCTAATTCTTTGGGGTCTGATCCCATTTGGGGAGTGGTATCTCAGGAAGCTGGGCCCTAAACTGCACTCTCTGTGGACCTGAAGAGGTTCAGAGTCTGTACTGCTTCTCGGGGGGCAGGAATCTTAGCCTGGGGCTTCGGCTCAGCAGGACCGGGTAGTGAGAAGCCCCAGAGAGCGGGAAGGCGAGCAGCAGTGGCCATCTCAGCACCCGGGGAGGCACCCCCAAGGGGTCTTCTGTGACTTCACCCCATCAAGTGCCGGCAATGCCCCTCTGCCATGTATATTGGCCAAACTGGACACTCTCTGCGACAAAGGATTAAAGGACACAAATCAGATATTCAAAATAGTAACACACAGAAACCAGTTGGGGAACATTTCCACTTGTCTGGACACTCAATAATGGATCTAAAAGTGACAATATTATTACAAGGCAACTTCAAAATCCAGCTGGAGAGAGCAGCTGCAGAACTTGATTTAATATATAAGTTTGACACCTGCAATAAAAGTTTAAACAAAGACCTTTGCTGGATGGCCTGCTACATTCTACACCCTACTGACATAAAAAGCCAAGCACCATCTACTTAGGATACTTAGACCCAACTCTATCAGCCTCATTTACCATGGACACTCCTATTGACTATATTTTTTGTCTTCTCTTTCCCTCCCTACCCTCTCTTTTATTCTGCTATTTATTTGTCCCGTGGGCCCCTTAACTCCATTCATCTGAAGAAGTAGGTTGTGCCCACGGAAGCTTATGAGACCATCTACATATTTTGTTAGTCTCTAAGGTGCTGCTAGACTATTTGTTGTTTTTTAAGTTTATTCATTTTTAAAGGGCAGGCCCGTATTTAAGTCCTTCTACATGTATCCCTACTTTTTTTCAAAAAGGGGCCAATTGTCCCGTACTTTCTGTCTCTTCCTTCCCATCAGTATGGCTGGGTCCTTCTACTGGCTGGATCCTTGCTCACCAGCTGCTCCCCACCAGTGGGGGGGAGGTGTATGTGTGGGAGGGAGTCCAGTGGCTTATGACGGGAGTGAGCATGCAAGGTTGGTAGTTGGGCAAATGCTGTAACGTGTGGGGCCAGCTGCTTCCTCTTCTGGTCCAACAGAGCAGAATGTTTGTACAGTATGGTTCTGATTGATTGTCACCGAATTCACTTGAATATGAGTAATTTTATCAGGTATTTCATATTCAGCACAGGGAAATATGGTCACTCTAAGCTGGAGTTAATTTGTTTCTTTCAGAGGTTTAGTGTGCAGGAGGGGTAGACTTTCTTTGGAGAAGACAGCAATCTGGGGCATAGGTGCCATTGTGAACTACTAGCATGTGGCCTGTAAAAGGCCATCTGTGGATTAACTTTGTTTGGAGACCTTGGGCCTCTTTTGCACTCTCAGTTTAAACACTTGACAGTCAGAAGCCATTGTTTTCTCTTGTGTGTTTTGTCTGAGATCTGGGAAAGCTGCCTGCTTGTCTGACCTGATATGGAAAACAGGGTGTGAGCCAGTTACAGCTAGAATTATATGAAGAATCCTGGTGCTGAGACAGCCCACAGTAAATATCAATGGAGCAGCACTTTGTGAAAAGGGTAAGCCCCCAGTGGGTACCCGCAGATAGGCTTGGCTAAAAATTGTTTGCAAAGTAAATTAAGGGGAGCAGGATGTGAGCAAAGAGCGTACAAAAGAAGTGTAACTGGTCTCAAACCTACAGCCAGCCTGTTAACACAGAGGGGCGATGTCACTGGGCGTAATAGAGTAGATTAATTTTTCATGAGTGACTCTGAAACGCTCATGCTCTCGTCACTGCTGTTGTGTTAAGGGCCTGATCCTGAGAGGTGCTAAACTCTTGTCGCTTTGCTGGAGTTTGCTCCCTCACAGGAGAGGGATCACCTGAGGATTACCTGATGTGTTCTTAATGGCCACTGTTGGCAGACAGGACACTGGGCTAGATGGACCTTTGGTCTTACCCAGTCTGGCCTTCTTATGTTCTTATGAGTTGTGGGTGCCAGGAGCAGAGCATGAAGGTGACACTCTGAAAGCTGTCTGTTAGATTTTGGATTCCCACTAACTTCAGTGGAGATGAGCTATTCCAATCCCCTCAGCAACTTTGAACAGCTTGGCTTTGCACCCTTTACCCTGAACTTCAATATAGTCTCTTTTTGTAACTCCCTAGGCTGGTCTCTAGTCAGCTAGAGCTTCCTACATTTAAGTTGTTTCCAAATATAAATCCAAGATTCTTTTATATGTCTGACAGAACTTGGGAAGGAGGCATTGGATTTTATAACTTTTTTTTCGGGTGTATACTAACTGGTCAGAATTGCCTTATTATGGTCCTGTAATGAGTCTGGGACAGCAACATGGCCTCCCTCTGACCTGGAAGAGGAAGGGCCCTCTAAGACCCCTTGGTGGGCGGGTCCAGCCTCACCAACCCCGCCCACAGGAAGCCAAAGGGCGGGACTAGGAATATAAGAGCCGAGAGCTCAAGTCAGAGCCTGGAAGCTGAACAGGTCAGATGCTTAGCCCCAGCTCCTGCAGTGAATGCTTCAGCTGCCTGCACCCAAGAGGAAGACTGGGTTGGGCCCCCAGAACCCCTGCCAGCCCCCGAAGCCTGGCCTGAGCTGCTGAGACCACTGCCATGGCCTGAAGACATGCCGAGACCTCTGGGACGCCTGCCAGGCCCTGATTACTGTACTAGTTAACCTGGGCCCCTGCCTGAGCCGGAACCCATGGACACCCTGCCAGCATCTCTGTCCTCAGCTATCCCCAAGGAGCAGCGCCTGAGCCTGGTTGGCCCCAGGGGACCTGGGAAGTGGCTCAGGGACAGCCACTGGGGCAGCTGAGGAGATGGAGGTCGGGTGGACAGCACGTTGCAGCTTGGATCCCCACTGACCCACTGACCTAGTCGGCGTGTTGCAGTCCAGATCCCTGCCAACCCAGTGGCTGCCGCGCTGCCACTGTCAGGGCCCTGGGCTGGGACACAGTGGAGCGGGTGGGCCTGCGTCCCCCCCGCCACCTCTTCCCTTGGGTGGCAGGTTCCCCCTGTACCCCTGCGCTTGTCGGCTCTCTTCCAGTGAGACCTGGCCAGAGCTTTAAACTGTTGAACTGCTTTTGGTAGACATTTGTCTGCCCTGCCTTGACCCAGGGCTGGGCCTTATAAACTGTTAGCCCAGGCCGCGCCCCAGCTGGGACTTATATGCTGTTGCTCGGCCTACACCTAGGCCAAGACGTGCTAAGCAAACTTGTTGGCATCTGCGGCACTGCAATTGCTCCCTCGCAGGGCACTCTAGGGAGTCAGTGTGGCCTCCCACTGACCTTGGACCCATTACAGGTCCTCTCCTCTCTTCTAGATTCTGGTGACTGGCCGAGGAGCGTGACTCCCTGTGATGCAGTGGGGAGTTTGTCCACTCTTGTAGTCCTCTGTGTTCACTGTTTTTGCATTCACTGTTTGCTTTGTTATGCTTTATGTGATTCCTACTGTCCTGTGCTGCTCCTGCAGTGACTCTGTGTGTGTGTGTGTGTGTGTGTGTGTGTGTGCGCGCGCACACACACCCATCAGGGGATGGGATCTCTGGGGGAGAACTCCTGAGGGGAGGCAGGTAGGCAATGGCCCAGGCTGGCCTGACACCTGAGCTAGGTGGAGGATTCAGTCAGGTGACACTTTGCCCAGGAATCTGAACAAAGCAGGAGGCGAGGCAGCCTGGAGGGCTGTGAGCAGTTGCTAGCTGTGTGAGTTAGTTGTCGGCTGGCTGAAGGACCTAGCTCACCCGGGGGACCGGAGCCGGGGCCCAGAGCTAGGGCTCTGAGCCCCCCCTTTCCCAAGAGGGATCGTGCTGAATGCTCCTGGTTCCTGTAACAAGAAGTCTGAACTATGCTGTGTCCCTGTGAGCCAATAAGCCACCTGTTTTACCTGCTGGCTGAGTCTCACATGTGACTGCGGATGGGGGTGCAGGGCCTGGTGACTCCCCCACACTCCATGACACTCCCGTTGATTCAAGCTGTATGTGTCTGAGTTAGGAAGCTGGAGTGAGGGAGCAGCTGCTGTCCAAACGGGTATGTAGAGGTCTTCCAGGGGGTACATCAACTCATCTCCATATTTGCCTATTTTTACGACAGGCTATGTAAAAAATATTAGTGAGGTCTGTAGAAATGAAAAATTCATGCAGACAATGCCTTGTTTGTTCTGCCTGATATACTATATACTGAAATGTAAGGGCAATATTTATTTTCCAATTGATTTATTTTATACTGATAGTAGAAGATTTACCCGGCATTGCTCAGGTCCTTAAGTCAATTACTTTTTGTTTTTTGGAAAAATAAAATGAAAATGTCCATGCTTCATTTGAATCATTGCTCTGGGGTGGGGCTGGGCGCGAGGGGTTCAGTCTGCACGCTGTTCTGGGGAGAGAGGACTAACTCATCCGTCTCTTCCTGCAGCAGCTTGGGCCAGGTGAGAAGCACCTCTCCATGGCTATTGCAGCTCCAGTGGAAGCTGGCAGGGAAGCCACTGGTCTATCATGGCACATCTAGCTGGGAATCAGAAATAGCATTCATTTCCAAACCATTTCTGCTGTCCATTCAGAGCCTGATGCATTTAGGGACAGAAGAGCCAGGGACGCAGCACACAGTCGGCCTGTGGAACTCCTTGCCAGAGGATGTTGTGAAGACCAGGACTTTAATAGGGTTCAAAAAAGAACTAGATAAATTCATGAAGTTTAGGTCCATCAATACTTATTAGCCAGGATGGGTAGGAATGGTGTTCCTAGCCACTGTCAGAGCGCGTCTAAACTATGGGGTTTTTTGGAAGAGGATATGCAAATTCCGCAGGAGATTCCACAGGAATTTGCATATCTGCTTCCAATCTCACTTTCAAAAGAGGATCTTTCGAAAGTGAAGGTAGTCTGGATGCAGCTTTTTCGGGGGAAAAAACCCTTTTTTGAAAAAAAACCATGTAAACCCTTTTTAAGGAAGAGCAGTTCTTTTAAAAAAATTTTTTTTTTTTCCTGAAAAAACCGTGTCTAGACTACTTTCACTTTCGAAAGATCCGCTTTCGAAAGTGAGATCGGAAGAAGATATGCAAATTCCCATGGAATTTGCATGTCCTCTTTTGAAAATTCTACGTAGTCTAGACATAGCCTGAGAGACAGAATGGATGATAGGGGAGGGATCACTTGACTCCCTGTTCTGTTCACTCCCTCTGGGGCATCTCGCACTGGCCACTGTTGGAAAACAGGATGCTGGGCCAGATGGACCTTTAGTGTGACCCACTATGGCTGTTCTTATGTTCTTATCTCCTTTGGGAACTGTGCTGCCTCAGTGGAGGTGGAAGGCTGGGGAGTGCAGCAGAAGATGCCAGTAGATAGAGGCTGGAGATCCACCTCCCCGTGAGATCAATGGGATTGCAGGGGATGCATTTTTCCATCTGACTTCCCACCCCACTCCCCTTGGAAGCATCCGCCAAGGAATATGGATTGCAAACTCCTTGAGTTTCTCAGTCTTCTTGTCTTCTGGCCCTCACCAGCCCTACAGTGATACTGAATGGTAACCTCACTTGTCACAAGTAGCCACAGTGGGATGTTTCTTCCTCCGGTGTGTTAGAGCCGAGCTGTTTGAGTGCCTGGCTCCCAGGAGTATTCTGTCAGTGAGATCATCATCCCCTGCATCTTTAATAAGTGGAGTCAAATCTCTTTCATAAACCTTGGATGACTAAAGCATCAGCTCCTGTAACTGAGGGAGCATTCAGATGCTGGATGCAGGATCTGAGTTATCTGTGCAGAGTCTAATGAGGACCTGGAAGCCTGATGCTTGGAGGAATGAGGACTTTGCCAGACTTAGCCAAAAGACACTAGGTAGGTTTGAGATCTCCAGCTTCAAGTAAAAAGATGAGTGTGGCAGCAAATCAAAGTACAGTTTGAGTTGGATTCTTAATCTGTCTCTGCCATTGTAGCTCAGCTCACAGGCTGTCTTTGGAACAGGAAAATTTATTCCCTATCTTGCATATGATTTGGGTTTCATTAGAACTTTTGTGGCCTCATTGTGCTAGGCACTGGGCAAACATCTAGAAAGAGAGAGACTCTTCCCCAAATGGCTCAGTCTAAATGGGAAAATGAGAGACTAGGAAATCTACAGATGGGGAAAGAGAGGCAGGGAAATTAAAGTGACTTTACAAAGTCACTCAGGAAGTCTGTGGCAGAGCTAAGAGCTGAACCCCAGATCTCCTCTGTCCCAATCCACAATCTCCATCACAAGGCCACCCTCTTTGTTGCTTCTTGACATTAACTAAGGAGCACTTAGGCTGTCTACCCTTCCTGTTGCTTGACAAACTTTTATCATTAATGGATGCTTAATTCCCTTCCCTTCCCCCAGTGAATGACAAAGTTTTGTCTCGACAAAGCAAAAGCCACTTGTGGTGGCTAGAAGTACTTTGTCGGCAAAAGTGCGAGAAAAAGCAGTTGCACCTACTGAGTTTAGCAACAGGATTGTGTCAACAAAGCCTTGTTGCTAAAAGCTGCATGGTGTAGACATACCCTTAGGCTATGTCTACACTATGTTTTTTGCGAAAGAGGCAATGCAAATGAAGTGCTCATTAGCATTTTCTCGGACTTCATTTACATAATCTCTTCTGATCTGTTTTGCGGAAGAGGTTTTTGCGCAAAAAAAAAAAGCAGTATAGATGGGTCCATTTTGCGCAAAAGGGTTTTTTTTGCGCAAGATCCTTATGCCTCAAAAAAGGAGGTATACAGATCTTGCACAAAACGGATCCGTCTACACTGTTAGTTTTTGTGCAAAAACCTCTTCTGCAAAGAGCATCGGAAGAGATTATGCAAATGAATCACAAGAAAATGCTAACGAGCACTTCATTTGCATTGCCTCTTCTGCAAAAAAACCCTAGTGTAGCCATAGCCTTAGAGTATGGATATAGTGCCTTTCATCCAAGCATAGCCAAGTGCTTAACAAAATAATGTTAAGCCACATGCCCTACTCTAGAGCTGAGTAAGTATTACTGAAGCTGTTGGACATTCTGTGGAAACTGAGGCATGCACACTGAACGTGAGTGAGCTGACAGATTTGCCAGGGCCCTGGGCAAGGTGCATGTGTGGAATGGCTCCATGCTCCTGTAAGGACTGGGGCAGCCTGTCCCCATAGCCATCCGGAGCATCTGGGGCTCTATAGCATGCTGTGTGGGGCTCCAGTGGCAATTTACGGGACCCAGGACTCTGGCCTCTGCCACAGCAGCAGCAGCCAAGAGTCTCAGGCCCCACTGAATCACTGGGCCACAGGACAGTTGCCTTTTTTGCCCGCCCCCCCCCCCCTTCGTGGATGGTCCTGACTGAATGATTCGCCTAAGGGCGCACACAGGCAGTGGCAGCCTTAGGAATAAAACCTAGATTTGCTGCAAAATACAAATAAATGCCACTAGTTTCAATAAGAGGTGCAGTATTCTGTATATGGTTTTGTTTCTCCTGTATGCCTAAACTGTGGCTGGTCCTACAAAGACATGTGACCATGTCATCTGGTGTTGGAATTCATCTTTAATTTTGTATTTTTCCGGGGGGGAGGGGGCGACAATGGGATAAAGACTGCTTGCTTGGGAGAAATTTAGTTAAGGGATGTCTTCAGTTGGCTTCACTGACTGCTCCCCACCACAAGAGAACACAGGAAGAGAGCTGGAAACAAAGAACTCTCACAAGAAGGGGGGAGTGAAACAGCTGGACCTTGGGCCAGAAAAAAGACCAGCTCTGGCCTGAAGGACCTGAAATAAAAATGAAGTAAGAAATTATGATTTGTAATAATTCCTCTTAGAATATTGGACTTAGTTGTTTTATTTAACTTAGTAACTTACTTTGATCTGTCTGTCACTACAAGCAACCATTTAAATCTCACTTTATTATTTAATAAAATCACTCTTTATTGTCAAACCCAATGTAAACAATTGTTACCTGAGGGGGAGTAACAGGTGTGCATCTCTCTTTCATTGGTAAAGGAGCAAACTTTATGAGTTTTCTTTATGCAAAGCTTTCGTACAGAGTAAGACAGATTTATTTGGGTTTTGATCCCATTGTGGTTGTGCTCCTGGGTGCTGAAAAGTCCCTGTAGTTGAGCCCTCTCAGAGCTGAGCTGTTCTCAGAATCCCTGTTACTTTGCTGGGGCACTGGCCCAGCAAAACAGGATGGTGGGCATCGCAGAGGGCAGGTAGGCAGGCTCAATGGTATGATCAGCCAATCAGGTGACAGCTTTAAGGGGATCTCTGTGATCATACCTTTCACACTGTACTTTGCTCAATTTACTCTTCAGCCAGCTGCTATCTGTGGTGTTACTTCCTGAAATACCACGCCATGTAAAAATCTCAGAATACAAGATTAAAAAAACATAGAAACTCTGTAATGTCTGAAAGAAAAGGTATTATGGAAAGTGACAGTAGAAATGGGAAGAAATGTAATTCTCACCATTTGAAACATGTATTAGTGGTTAGTGTCTCTGTTATAGGTCTGGTTCTTTGATCTAAGGGTATGATTCTTGCTTTGCATAGGGAGAGGTCCTGGGTTCAGAGTCCAGAGCTCTCAACTTTAGCACAGGAAAGGCCCATTACTCAATGAATAGGGAAACATAACAGAAAAGGTGGAAATGGCTAAGGTGCTTAACAATGTCTTTGTTTCGATTTTTCACCAAGAAGGTTGGTGGTGATTGGATGCCTAGCACAGTGAATACTGAACCTAGGAGGTAGGTTCAGAAATTAAAAAAGGAAAAAGAACAAGTTAAAAATTACTTAGAAAAGTTAGATGTCTTCAAGCCATCAGGGCCTGCTGAAATGCATCCTAGAATACTCAAGGAACTGAGAGGAGGTATCTGAGCCTTTAGCTATTATCTTTGTAAAGACATGGAAGACAGGAGAGATTCCAGAAATCTAGAAAAGGGCAAATATGGTGCCCATCTATAAAAAGGGAAATAAGACAAATCCAGGAAACTACAGACCAGCCAGTTTAACTTCTGTGCCAGGAAAGATAATGAAGCAAATAATTAAGGAATCCATCTGCAAACATCTGGAAGATAATAAGGTGAAAAGTAAGTCAGCATGGATTTGTAAAGAACAAATCATGTCAAACCAGTCTCATAGCTTTCTTTGACAGGATAACGAGCCTTGTGGACAAGGGGGAAGTGGTACACCTAGACTTTAGTAAAGCATTTGATATAGTCTCACATGACCTTCTTATCAATATACTAGGGAGATATAACATAGATGAGACTACTATAAGGTGGCTGCATAACTGATTGAATAACCATTCCCAGAGAGTAGTTATCAATGGTTCAGTCATGCTGAAAGGGCATAACAAGTGGGGTTCTGCAGGGATCAGTTTTAGAACTGGTTCCATTCAATATCTTCATCAACAATTTAGCTAATTGCATAGAGACTACACTTATAAAGTTTCAAGTTGGGAGGGGTGCAAATGCTTTGGAACATAGGGTCATAATTAAAAATGATCTCGACAAACTGGAGAAATGGTCTGAGGTAAATAGGATGGAGTTTAAATAAGGACAAATGCAAAGTACTCCACTTAGGAAGGAACAATCAGTTTCACACAGAATGGGAAGTGACTGTCTAGGAAGGAGTACTGCAGAAAGGGATCTAGGGGTCATAGTGGACCACAAGCTAAATATGAGTCAACGGTGTAACACAGTTGCAAATAAAGCAAACATCATTCTGGGATACATTAGGAGTGTTGTAAGCAAGACATGAGAAGTCATTCTTCTGCTCTACTCTGCACCCACTAGGCCTCAACTAGAGAATTGTGTCCAGTTCTGGGCACCATATTTCAGGAAAGATGTGGAAGAATTGGAGAAGGTCCAAAAAAGAGCAACAAAATGATTAAAGGTCTAGAAAATATAATCTATGAGGAAGATTGAAAGAATTGGGTTTATTTAGTCTGGAAAAGAGAAGACTGAGAGGGGACATGATAGCAGCTTTCAAGTACCTAAAAGGATGTTACAAGGAGAAGGAAGAAAAATTATTCTCCTTAACCTCTGAGGACAGGATAAGAAGCAATGGGTTTACATTGCATCAAGGGAGGTTTAGGTTGGACATTAGGAAAAACTTCCTAACTGTCATGGTGGTTAAGCGCTGGAATAAATTGTTAGGGAGGTTGTGGGATCTCCATCACTGAACATTTTTAAGAGCAGTTTAGACAAACATCTGTCACGGATGGTCTAGATGCTGCTTGGTCCTTCTGTGAAGGCAGGGGACTGGACTTGATGACCTCTTGAGGTCCCTTCCAGTTCTATGATTCTATGTCCCCATAATTCTTAGGTTGCTTCTTTTTCTGTAGTGTTCTTCAGTAGATCTGAATCTTAATATGCTCGTTTATGTGTGTGATGGATAGGAGAAGTCCTAGCCCACACGCGCTGACTAAAGCATTAAACTTAGGTAGTTAGCAAGGTTGTTGGCAGGGGCGAGCAGAACCAATGGCGTACAGTGCTGAAATTTGAACTGCATATACCTGTTCTGCTTTTCCTCTGTGTGAAGAAATTCTAAGTGAAGGGCTGGAGGGAGCAGATGCAGTAATCAAAAATACCATGCCTATAAAAAATATTGGACATGCGAGTGAACTGGATCTTGAAGTACAGATCAGCATGGATCGTGAAAACGTATATATAGGGAAAATGTATATTTAGTCGTGGTCAAATTATTTTTCTTCTTTTTAATATTTGGTAAAACTTCTCTGTGTAAAATCCATGTGCTCCCCCACCCCATTCAATATTTAAGCCGTGCCTAGAGATATCATTTTTTCTCTGTGTTTTAATCTGCTCTTTTCTTAGTTGCTCCGTAACACCTAGCAACCAAGTGTGCTTTAATTAAGTATATGTTTTTGTTAATAAAATCACCTTTTTAAGGGGATGATTTGATTCTTGTGTCCTGGAAGGAAACAGGAGGTCTGTGACTATTTATGAATGCCTAAGACTGAGAGGTCAGCTACCAGACACTGCAGTTTGGTTTCTCTCTTTTTTCCCCCCCAAGCTCTCTTGTGGTAAAGGAGCTTGGGGATACCCCTCTGGAAGAAGTCCAAGTGCTTTCTTCCTGGGTTCAAGAAGAAAGGGGTCTCTTCTTTTTCACTTGGTGGTGGCAGCTACCTCCCAAAGTCAGTGAATCCGTGACTTTGGGGAATTTTTGAAAGCCGAACTATAGAGGCAAGGTATTTAAGGTCTCTTGCGGGCCCCCACCTTCTGCACTCAGAGTGCCAGAGTGGGGAACAGCCCTGACAATGTGGCTATTGAAATTTTAGCTCAAAAACTAAGCAAAATGCATTTGAAGTCCCCTTCCCAAATGAAATGCAGACAGCACTGTTCACTTATCAGTTTACTAATATAGCTAAATGCCTTTTCTACAAGGCATTGTCTCTCTAAGGTTAAATAGCTGGTAAAGTTAACCTGACCAAGCTAAACAGTCTGATGTCCAAGATTTGGAGATGCTGTTTTCTCACTTAATCCCAAATAAAATTTATAAGCAGAAAGACAGTGTTTTGAAACAAAATTACAACCTTCTTAGTTTATCGCTTCCATTGTTTCATTGAAATTTGGCTCAGGCCCTTAAAAAGTGAAGTTTAAAAAAAAAACAGTCATTTTAAAAATCTCGGAACTGGAAAGCAACAAGTTCTGAGTTCCTATTTGTTTTCATATTAAATATTTTTTACACTTAATTCTCTTGATGTATAAACATTCTTTCCCTTCCCTGGGCATTCAGTAATGGCACTACACATGTACTTAAAGTTATGTATCAATGTAAGTGTTTACACAATCAGAGCCTTGCTCACTTTAGTACATTCTGGATGAAGACCATCTGCTGTATCTTTAGTGGGAATGGAGGGTGCTCAGGACCTTGCAGATTTGCAACTTTTTGGCTTCTGCCAGTGTGTGGTATGTCAGAATATAGAAGAAACCCATTTGGATTTACTTTCATAACATGAACATAGGCACCCAGAACAGTATGAATTAACAATGGAGGTGTTTCCTATGGATTTTTTTCTCCCCATCTCTCTCGGGCTTATAAAAGCTGCTAAAATCTAGTGACAGAGGTCACACTTTCCAAATTGCCTATTCTTTTCCCAATTAAAAGATTTTGAATAAAGAAATTAACTAGCATCAATTGATTGAATACTAAGCACCGCTAATGCTTTCCTTCACTTCCTCTGCTGCATTCAAGTTGAATATAGTGAGGCAAGATAGACATGGCTGATGGAATTAAGGTAGGGCACTATAACTTTATTTACAATAATAGGTTTTTCTTTAAGACACAGGCTAGTTAGCATTCCAAACTGCAAATCTAACCATTTCACAGAAGGGTACATTACTGTTAATCTTCATTAGGTCAGCAGGCTTTAGTGCCAGCAGTTCTGATGAAAAATAAAAGTCTCTTAAAAATCTACAGCCTGCCAGCTTTAAAAAAAAAATTGGTAGTAACTTGCAGTACAGTTTGCATCCCTTCTTGAGTGGACATTGAGCAAAAAATCTGCAATATTAACTATATATAAATAGCATTAAAATGAGGCTGGGAAGGGGAGGGAAATGATTCAGAGCCAAGATGTTCTAGAGCAGTGTTTCTCAACCTTTTTTTAAATAAAGTACCCCTTTAAAAAAAAAAAAATTATAAGTACCCCCAGAACCTACAATTTTCAGATACGCAATTTTTTTCTACCATTACAACACATTTGTTTAAACAACTTAATCATAACTGGTTGGTTGGAAGAAATTGCCTATAGGCAATAAACTTGCCATCATACTTATGATTGTGCAAAAAGGATAAATAAAAACAATTAGGTGAATGTAAAATAAGTCCCATTTTTTTATTCATACATATACATACACACGTATATATTTTTATACAAACATCAATGAACAGTGATCAGTAAAATTATATGAAAAATTATAATTAATTTAGTGCAAAATTTGAGCTTGTTTGGATGAAATCAAATTTTCAAACCTAGGTTTCAAACTGCTGAGGGCCACAATTAAATCATTTTCTGGAGACATACGATTTCTTAATTTAGTTTTTAATTCAGTCATAGCTGAAAAACTTGCCTCTCATAAATAGGTTGATGTGAATGGGAGGAATTCTGTGAGTGCCATGTTACTCAGTTGTTTATATTCACCTTTCATTTTCTGCCAGAACATGGCAACATTGCCAAGTCCCATGCCGTGCATCTTTAGTACACTAGCAGTAGAACACACAAAAAGTTGCTCCTTCATTTCTTCTGAAATCCCTGCTTTCTCAATAGAATAGTCATCAAACGGATTCAAAATCCAAAGCTTCTGCCTCTGTTCAGCTTCATCAAAGCTCAGAAAATATCGTTCAAAATTTAATTGCAAATCCATAACTTGCCTTGAAAATATTGTACTAACTCAGATTTGATTTCTGTGAGAAACTGCAACTTCAGCCTTTAGCTTAAATAGACGGTTGAACAATCTTCCACATGACAATCATTGAATATTGGAATGAAGTAATACAATAACATGTTCAGATCCCATATCACAGCATAGCGATCGAAAAAGACGTGAATTTAGAGCCTGAGACTTTATGAGGTTAACTGTCTTCACTGCAATTTCTAGCACAGAGTTTAAATCTTCATTCAGCTGTTTTGAAGCCAATGCTTCTCTGTAAATGATATGAGCCCACTTTATTGAAGAGTTTATAATTTTTAATCAAGCAGTAAGACTTACCATTGCTGGTGAGTGGTGGTGGGCTGGGTCCTCCCATTTTGTCGACCTACCGTTGCTGCTGCTCCATCTGTACACACAGATATGCACCACTCCCATGATAATCCATGTTTCAAAATCTGTTCATTTAACAAGTTAAAAATTTCTTCCCCCGTTGTTTTAATGTTGAATTCTTTACAGCAGTATATTTGCTTGCTTATTCCTTTTTCATCTTTGTCGTCAATGTATCTGACAAACACCATTAATTGTGCGCAACTGGAAATATCTGTTGATTCGTCAAGTTGTAAAGCAAACTGTTTCTTTTGAATAATTTTTTCAGTAATTTGTTTTATTTTATCTTCTGCCATCTCGTCAATTCTTATTATTATTGTGTTGTTCGAATGTGGGATATTTTCCACGAGGAGTAACGGTAGTTCGAATTAGAGATCCTAATTCGAACTACCTACTCCGTGCCGCGTGTAGCCGCGGGCACGGAGTTCAACCTAAGGGGATTTAAAAATGGCGCCCGCCCGGCAAGATGCAAATGAAGACCGGGATATTTAAATCCCGGGCTTCATTTGCAACTTCGAATGCCTACATTAACCACCCTAGTTCGAACTAGGGTGGTAGTGTAGACATACCCATACAGTGGTTAGATAGTCTCACAGCAAATCATGCAAAGTGGCAAAGGGGGTACACTTCCGTTTGTAGTAAACTCGAATTTAAGGTATTCGGAATTGTAACTGTGTTTTTTTCTTGTCTCAGAAGAATTGCCACGTCCAAGACTGGTGTGTGGTTTTTTCACTTCAGGTTTTCCCACCTCAAATGTTTCTAACACGCTTTCCTGTGTACTACCTTCTTCCAAATCTGCAGTCTTATTTTTTGTTTTCAGAAGAAATCGGTCCTTTTTAAACCCTTCAGTTGTAATTATAAAAAAACTAAACTAAAATTGTACTAATAGCAATTTTATCACTTACTTCCGATAGCAACAAGCGTAATATTCGACTGTTTACGTCTCTCTGCTATAAATGCTGGCAGTTACTGATGCTACCAAGTAGCGACGCATGCCAAAGATGAACAAAGTTTGCCAATAACATACCAGTTGTCACCACCTGGCCGATTCCATACCGCCATCTAAGCTCGTCTGTATTACATTACCATTATCGGAACTACTTGACCTACTTGAAACCTGTGTTTATTAGAAGCAAAATGGCTACACCTATGTACATTTTGTGTAACATATAACATCTCAATGTTATCCAAGGCAATGGCAGTGTAGGGAGCCACTGTTAAACATTACAAAATTCAAACACTTAACAAACATCACCATATAGTAAACAAACAGACTTGATTGTGTTACCCTAAACGCAACAGTAAAATCATCTTCTGGCAAAGAATTGTAAGGTGGAGGTGCATATCACTCTATGTAATACAGCCGAGGGATTGAAGGCGTTCACGGATTTGACCGAGGTCTGCCGATTGATAACATACAAGTAGCCAGGCGGTCAATGAAATTTTGGGTGTAAAAAGTACACATAATACAGCACTGTAAAACTTAAAATAAAAATTCAGTTTTCTCCAAATTTCAGTTGTGTTGACGTACCCCCCCCAGACTTCTCTCTAGTACACCTAAGGGTATTCATACCACTGGTTGAGAAACACTGTTCTAGAGAGAAAGGATCTGGGCTGTTCCTGATGTAGCCTGCTTGAGACTTGGGCTGATTCTGATCTTCTAGAGTACGTCTAGACTACACCCCTCTGTCGGCAGAGGGATGTAAATTAGACGTATCGAAAGTGCAAATGAAGCCGGGATTTAAATATCCTGTGCTTCATTTGCATAATGGCAGCCACTGCTTTTTTCTTAAATGGGGCATTTCTGTTGAAAATGCCCCATCTAAACTGCTGTTTTTTTTCCGAAAAGCCCCATTTCGAAAAAAGCAGCGGCCACCATTGTGCAAATGAAACACAGGATATTTAAATCCTGGATTCATTTGCACTTTCGATACGTCTAATTTACATCCCTCTGCCAACAGAAGGGTGTAGTTTAGACACACCCCTAATGTCTTGAAATCTGTTCATGAAGGCCAGTCAAAGGAGATTAAAAACTCTTCAAAGAACCATGCAAACCATAATGATGCACAAGCTACTAGCATCCACTTGATTCCTTTGTTTGACTTCGTCGTTTGTGTCAGCAGTGTCCTATGTTATTCCAATGCTTATCTGTATGCGGTCTCAAATTGTAAGCTCTTTCAGGTTAGGGACTTTTGTTCTTTTTGGACAAGGCACTGGGCACAGTTAGGCACCAATATAACAAATCAGTTGGAGGGTGTCTGCAGTGCACCTTAGGTCAAAATAAGATACACCATTTGAGCTACGCAAATTGTGTATCTTATGTCCATCTTATTTTGAAGTAGCTGCTTTCATAATTTGGTGCTGTCTACAATAAACTTGCTATTCTTGCAATAACTCGCTATTCTGAAATGGCCCTTACTCCTCGTGTAATGAGGTTTATAGGGGCACTGGCATAGCAAGCCCATTCTATTTCAAAATAACGGGCTTGCTGTGAAGATGTGGGATAGCTATTTCAGGATACCCGAGTATCCTGAAATGGCGTTGCAGTGCAGATGTAGCCTAACTATCCAAGGGACCTATCTTTGCACCTAAGCACTATCCGCAAGAACAGCTTAGAACAAGATATTGGGTAGGACTGAACCTGGGTTAGAAATGCCAGGAGAACAATCAGAAACGATTAATGAGGATGTGGGTCCTGATGTGAACTCTCATTCAAGTCAGTCGGGGTGGGAGTGGATTTTGGGTGTGCACGAAATGCAGGGTCAGGCTTTTTGGGTCCCAGTGAGAGTTGGTGGCTCTTGGCTCCTCCTAGGGTCTGCCCTGGAATACTACTATGGAAGCAGAGAAGAGGAGGGGGAGGGGGGCATCACTTGAAAACACCCTGCAGGTCCATTTGCAAGCAGCAGGCCAAGGCATTTACAAAAGAGCAGTGAGAATAAATCCACAGCATGTTGTATTCCCCAACTTCCTCCCTTTGAAGACCATGGCCAAACTCCTCTTGATTTAAGTAAAAATAGGATCAAAGCCTGAGGCAGATGTGATGCCTATATAAAACATTCTCATGCTGCAGTCTTTTGCAGGGGAGGAGGGCAGACACTCCTGTAATACAATTTCAGTGTCCAAACAGCAGTGGGGTCAGGCTCATTTTTATCACAGCCTCATTTTGGCAATCCGGTATGCATTACTTGAGAACAAATGAACTTGGCTGGCCAGAAGGACATCTGATAAGAGCACTGTGAGAACTGGAGACGCTAGCACTAAGAGTTTTCTGCACTCTGCTGCTAAGATGGATTATGTATCAATGCCTGGGCATAATTAGAAGTGTGAGACTAGGGAAGCTCTGCTCTCCAATATCAGACCCAGTACGCGATTGTGGCACAGATTGTGGCAGGGATATAGCAATCAGTACATCTCAGCTTTGTAAGAAAGGTGCCACGAATTAGTTCTTTCTTGAATGTGCCCATCACAATGTCACCCATACATTAATCAATAGGTCATGCTGCCCACAAGAAAGCACAGATGACTTCCCTCTGCACTGCCCCAACTCTCCATAGCAGACAATGTACTGCCGCCCTCCAAAGTCCAACAAATATTTTGACCAACCGAATCACTTTGTGCTGAAAGTCAGCAAAAAACTGGCTTCTGGCTAGAGGCGAGAGAGAAAAAAAATCCCAACCTTTGCAAATGCATTGGCCCCTGCTGGGGGCTTGAGAAAAGTGTAACAATGTGACCCCCCAAAGGGTAAAAAAAACCACGGAGGCACATAAGCGTTGTCCCCTCCAGGCACGTTTTATTTGTTTATTTTTTTAAATCACAAGTTTTATGCTAACATCATGAGCCTGGTGGGTGACTTGCTTATGATTTTTGAATGTGTGTGGTTGATAATGCTAGAGTGTTAATGTGAGATGGAGGCCAGGTCTATACTAGACCCAGAAGGTCACCTTAAGGTACGCAATTCCAGCTATGTAAGTAACATAGCTGGAGTCTACACACCTTAAGCTGAGCTTGGTGCCATCTTCACAGTGGGAGGTCGATGGGAGTGCTTCCCCACTGCAAGAAGGACCGGTGCTAACTGGGGCGCCCTCAGCATTCAATTTAGTGGGTCTTTACTAAACCCACAAAATCGAACACCAGCAGATTGCTCTCCAACATGGCTAGTAAAGAAGTGGCCTTATTGGCGGTAGGAATGTAAACGGTTTATTGGTAAGCCTCATCATTGTGAGACTTACAGGTTCCAGTTAACTGGTAGGGCTGGAGCAGCTCCTCACCTATCCCAGGCAGAGTGCCCACCGGAGCAGTCCCCATCCATAGTAGGCCTGACCCTCCTCCTCCCCCCCCCCCCCCCACTTCAGGTTACACGCTAGCTCCCTGGGAGCATGGCCTGGGGAGGCGTCGCTGTAGGATCTGCTGTATAAAGCTTATTTAAGCTTTATACTGCAGAGCCTGCGGCGCATATAACTGCTATGATTTTTAGTGGTTACACAGTTACATTTTTAAACACATTTTTGCATCCCTAATAGAGATGGAATAGTTGACCAGGTGCAAGCCGGGACTGAACTGAGCTGTTGGCCAGCCTGCTAAAAAGTGTACTGGTGGCGGGGGGGGGGGAGAGAGAAGAAATGTGTGTAGTCTATAGCATTAACCGACAAATTTCCTGGCTGCTGGCCCCACCCCTTGGGACTATAGAACAGTCAAATAACCAATAAGAATTCATGAGGTTAATCGACTATTCAATTAACCGTTATTTAACATTCCTAATAGTCAGTATCATATAGCTGGTTTTACAGCCGTCTAGCATTGTAGCATTGATCAGTAAAGTGCTTTGGGTGCCTTACACTATAAATACACTAAAGGTGAAATTCACCACTGGGCAGTAGACCATCATGAGGTTTAGTCAATATGGAAGCCTTATTTTGAGGACTTACACAATATCCTGTACTAACAACCTGCCCAGGGCTGAATTTCACCCTGATTCAATGTGACCTGCCATCCTGTGACTGTCTGAGATGGATTCTTTACATGCCATTCTACATTTCCATTACTTGCCTCTCCACGTGGCGCAATGGTTTGAGCACAAATCTGGTAGCCAGGCCCTCCTGAAAGCCAACCCAGCCTTTTACTTCTTTCCGTGGTTTTGGAAAATTCTTATTGTAGAGCTGAGGCATCTCAGTCACAGACCAGCACCCCATCGTGCTAGGTGCTGTAGAAAAAGACAGACTCTTCGTCTCATTTTGCCAATTTCCTTATCTGTAAAATGGGCACAGGATGACATTAACTACTTAACAGGCATATAATGAGGTTTAGCTGATGTCTGCAAAGGGCTTGGAAGACCAGAAGTGCTACACAAATGCTAAGTGTTATTGTCTTTTAGTTACAATGGCTTGATTTTTATTTAATTAATTAATTTATTTATTTGCTTTGCTTTGCTTCTCCATCTTGGTAGACACCCATGAAAGCAACTGTTAGCTTGATAGGTGATTTCCTTCACTCTTGCTTGGTTTGAAATGTCCTTATGATTTGCTGAGCAAATAATGCTGCCGCTTTGGTCACTTTCATCTCTTTCTCAATGGCACTTCTTGCTCTGCACTTCCTCTTCAATGGGGGTGACATGCTGCCGGCCACGCCCTCTCAATGGGATGGGCATGTCACTGCTGCCCGCGCTACACTGCAGAAGCAGAATGTCATCTCTGGAAGAAAGTGAAACTCCAAACAATGGGGTCTTGTGAGGAGGCTGAGTCATTAATTATGTCTTAATTGTATCTCTGCTACACTATTGCATCAGCTTGTTTAACAGACCCTCTAGACAATTTACTTTACAAATTACAGCATTCTTAGCCAGAATTCTGCAGCTAGAATGCTAACGTACTCAAAACCCACACAGTCTGTTACATCAGTCTTGGCATCCAGGGAAGTTTTTAATTAAGGGTGAGATTTTTCTCTCCCTTGCGCCGCTCTCTTTCTGCTCATAGCCATGAATTTTTTACTCCCTTCCCAAAGATGGGTATTGAAATAACCAATAAGCCTAAAATGCCTAAAATAACCAGTAAGCCTAAAATACCTGCGGATAACATGAAAGGAACCTGTAAGTAAACTGGGAATCAGAGCAGCTTGATACAAGGGTAAATTCAGGATGTGATCTTCCCCCACTGCACTCATCAGATACAAGTATTACAATGATAATCACCTATTATCAGGAGGACAGTGCAAATGTATTAAGGGGTTGTTTCCTGAAGGCTCAGGGCTTGTTTACACTGACACATTTTATTGCCAAAAACAGGTTTTCATGACAAAAGCTTCTGCATGTTCACATTACAATGCGACGAATGTCATGACATACAGCTGTTTTTGGTAACAAAAAACTTCTCCCTCACCCAAACAAAATCCTTTGAATATAATAAGGTGAACCCAGGAAGGTTCTATGACAATTACTGTAAAATCTTGTGGAAATTAATACTATGTGGCTCTTATCTATCAGTTTTCATCCTTAGATAGCAAAGTGCTTTAGAAAGGAGGAAAGTATCATGTTACCCATTTTACAGATGGAAAAACTAACCCTGCCTCCAGAATAGAGAATGAATTATGAGAAGGAAACCTTCCTATTGAATTCTTTAGCATAAGTTAGAAATCAAAACAGTAGGAATAGTGAATGTTTGTAACCTGTGAGGGTATGTCTACACTACGGAGTTTTGTCGGAAAAAACAGCCATTTTTCCGGCAAAACTTGAGGAATGTCCACACTGCAATTGCGTTCTTCCGCAAGAAAGTCGAAAGAACAGAGGGGTTTTTCTGGCATTGGTAATCCTCATTCTATGAGAAAGAAGCCTTTTTCCAAAAGAGCTCTTTCGCAAAAAGGCGTGTGTGCACGGGGAAGAGGGAGTTCTTTCAGAAGAAGAGGAAAGAGGAAAAAGCACAGGTGCTCTGGTGCCCACTCCATCCATAGTAATCACAGCTTAAATGCGAGATAGCGTCCATTCAGTGTGCACACACTCTTTCGAAAAAGCAGACTGATTTTTCGATGCACTTTTGCAGTGTGGACGCTCTCTTTCGGAAGAAGTTTTTTCGGAAGATCTCTTCCAAAAAAAGCTTTTTCCGAAAGAAGTCTGTAGTCTAGATGTAGCCTGAATGATCACCCAACCAAGAAATGTTTGCTGAAGACATTTTTCAAATTTGAATGAAGATTAGAATTTCATAAGATATTTGGGGATAATTTACAGACTGCAAAAATAGAAGTGGAATTAATTGAATGACTAATTCCTTTTGAGCTAATCCTGTATGTTCACAATTCATCTGGGGAATGATTTTCAAAACTATTGACTCTCCGCAAGACTTGGGTGCTTTGGAAAATCTCAACTGCAACTCTTTGCAGCACATCCATTTTAAAAGACTAAAATAGACTAATGTATAAAATACCAGAAAGGTCATACCACCAGATTATTTCTTTGGCATTCCATTCTTTCCCTCCCTGTAATCAGGCCTGTTTAAATATTAACTAGCCTCCACTGATCAACGACAAGGCTTTAGGATTGATTTCTCCAATTTTCTTAAATGATTCTGCATGCACTTATTATGATCCATTCTGACACCAATCTTCCCTAACACACCATTTTATTATGGACACACCCAGCTCCGGAAAGAGGACTTCCTAGCAACACTTTTAGTCACTAAAACAATGTTTTGGAAAATCAGGCTGCCTTCACAGAAAATAACATTGGGAAGCTGTCAAGCTGTGCCAGGTGGAAAGAACAGATGCCCTGAGTTCCTTACGTGACATCATGGGGCTCTACCATTTATATTTGTCTACCTCTCTTGTAATGGAAAAGTCAGAAAGGGCTTGATAAAGTAGAACTAATGGTAGTAATATTGGAGGCTATAGTGTCCAGATTATGCTTCATTACAAGAGGAGAAGGGAAACTCGTTGCTGAAAAATGAGGTGATGAGAAACATCAACCTGGGTGACTGTAAGAGCAAATAAACTGGTAAATCATTCCAGAGGTCTGCGTCCCTGATTTATTGTATTTGAATTGGTGGAGATATTGATTGATTCTGCTGGATTTTCTATACATCAGTATAATTTAGATCTGTGATCAATGTCTTTTTTTGTTTTTTCTTAGTGTTACCAAACCTTTGGATTTTATAGTAAGGCGGTCAGCACTTGGTTTTTATTGTTGTTTATGACTCTAGTGATGAGGAGGTGGGATTTTCTTGCACTGAACATTTCACCTTTCATTGAAAAAACCACAACAACCTGGATATTTTTAACCTTCCTGGAAGGTTCAAAAACCAAATAAGTACAGGCCGTCCTTGCTATAAAGCCAAGATATGTTCCAAAAAACGTGGACTTATAGCAAAACAACTTAAAGTGGGGATTTTTTTTACCGCGGCTGATTTCCATTTAAGCAAATTGGGGGGAGTTTCGCATGACTTATAGCAGGGAATGGGAGGACATCAACGACTCCAGTGTGGAACGGATGTATACCGGGGCAACTTATAGTGGGGACGCCCTGTAGTATAATATTAGGGTTAAAAATCTGAGACTTAAAACAACCCAACAAAAGCTGTTTTTTGGGGAAAGTAGGTGTCCTGATCGATTGAATTTTTGAAGGCTTAGGATAGGCAAGCAGCATCCTTAACAAAGTTTCTGCTGTATGTTTTCTTTATAGCTTTCTCCATTTCTTAAAGGCACCCCCAGAATGGATCTTCTCTTCTAGCTGTATCTTAAATTGTTTAAGTTGCCTTAGTTGTCTTGATTTGAACAGAGCACTGTACCTCTTGCTCTCTTTAATCTCTGTCTGTGGGACTCCCACATAAAAGTCATGATGACCATAAACACGTACACTATGTGAATGTTCCTTTAAGGCAGGGTGGGGAACCTACAGCCTGGGATTTGCCTAGATCTGTCCCCCCGCAGCATGGGGCTCCCCTGGCTAGCATGCTAGCCCTAGCTCCCTGCTGCAGGAGGCGGGAAGGGAGCCCTGCACCTCCTAGGCCAGAGTCAAGCAAACTGGGGTCAGATTATTCCCATGGGCTCTGCCTGGGAATAAGGAAGTGGCTCCATGCACTGCTGCTCTCCCTCCCCTCATCTGGGGAATGGCAGCGCAGCAAAGCACAGCCTGGAGCAGGGGTGGGCCAAAGCCACTCAGCAGGCTGGATCCGGCCTGCCTAGAGCTTGGATCCGGCCTGCAAGGCAATTCCAGGGCCCGCCTCCTAGCTTGTTGCTTCGAAGCGGGAGAGGGGCGTGAGCCCTTCTAACTGCTTCTATTTAAAGGGCTCGCGTCTTCCCCGCCCCTTCCCTACCAGCCGCAGGGAAGGCACAAGCCCTTTAAATAGAAGGACTTAAAAGGGCTCGCCGCTCCTGGAGTCTCTAGTGTGTTGCTAGGGAGCCAGAGAAGGGAGCCCTTTCAGCTGCATCTATTTAAAAGGCTCACCTGGCAGTCACCTGGTAGTGTGAGCCCTTTAAACAGAAGCAATTGAAAAGAGCTCACAGCTCTGCCCCACTGGCCCATTGCCTGGGAGCTGCCTGGAGGCACAAGCCCTTTCAACTCCTTCTATTCAAAGTGCTTGTGCCTGCTGGGCAGCTGCCAGACAACAGGTTAGAAGTGGGGGCCAGGAGATGCGAGCCCTGTGATATGAAATCTAAGCCTCCACCCCAGACAACTCTGGGAGGAGACTAGCCCCTGGCACCCTCCCCTCTGCTCCAGGTCCCTTCCATTGGCCAGAAGTCATAGGGTAGGGACCCCAGGCCAACCAAAGCTCCCGGTAGGGTAGCTCTCAACCCTGCCCCTTCCACCCGAGGCCCCGCCCTTTCCAAAATTTGTGAAGTGTCCCCCCTTCAAAAATTATTGCTTCCCCTCACCTGGAGGCTTTCCTACCACTGCTCTGATTGGCCAAAATTGCAGCCAATAGGAGCAGTAGGGGGCAGAGCCTGGGAGCAGCAGGGGACATGGAGTCATGTGCATCCTTGGGGAGCTGCACCAGGTAAGTGCCCCCCCCCAGAACTCCCACTCCCAGCCAACTCCTGCACCCCCTCCTATTCAGACTCCCCACTCCCATCCCCAGCCGGCTCCTGCACTCTCTCTCCCACCCAGACCACACACCTCAAACCCACTTCCCAGTAGCCCCCTCCCACACACTGAGCCCCTCATTTTTGCCCCACCCCAGAGCCTACGGAGGCCCACAAAATCTATAAGCCCAGGCCCTCATGCTCTGATGTGCAAGGAGAATGGGGGGGGGGGTCTTTCTCCTTCTCAGTTGGGGACCATATCAGTGAGGTGGCGTGGTTTTTTTGTTTTCCTTTCCACTTGTGTGCAGCTCCTGACAGATTTTTCTGTGGGTTAGCAGCCTCTGGCCCCAATGATCCTATTGTGTTATGATCCTATTTGTGTCTGAGAACTAGTGACTCTTCCTGAGCTGAGCGTGTTCCTCTCTCTTCTTTACAAGCAGAGATTATTCTTTTCTTTATATTGTGCAAATTCCTCATTTGTTTTCATTAAGGATTTAGTCATACAGCTGAAGGCCAGAAGGGATCACTAGATCTAGTGTGACCCCCTGCATGTGCATGCTACACCCAACAACTATAGGGAGACCAGAATATTACAACTCCCCAGAATCGTAAACTATTAAGTGCCACAGGCAAAGAATAGAAGAGATGGAGGTGCACTTCCAAAAAATGTGGAGGAAAACCACCATTGTGACTTAAAATATAAGGCTTCTGCAGCTAACTCGCATCAGTATTCCCCCTAACCTGTGCACCTATTCTCTAAAAATTTTAGGTCCTCCCACGTCATTTTAAGATCAGCAGTCACTGCTTACCTTCTTGCTGGAATGGAAGGTGAGTGGCGGCAGCAGCAGCCGGGGGTGGTCTGGTGGTTCCTGGCTGCATGCGGCTGCCCTTTTGCTCCATCTGAAGCCGGGGCATGCGAGGTGAGGCTGTTCCAGTGAGGCTGCCCCAGCTGGAAAGGGCCTTGTGCAGCTGCTGCTTTATACCAGCTGGGGCAAGGGCCGCCTGCAGTGCTATTTTTAGTATCGAGGTCCCACGGAGACCTGTTCCAGTTCCATCATGTAGTCCTGCCCCGGAAGCAGCTGGGGTCAGGTCTGCAGGAGCTTCTGAGGCGGGGCGGTGTTGCTAAAAATAGCACCATGGCCCCAGCTCCAGCCCCCACAAACTGCTTTCCATGTGGAAGGCAGAAGGTGAGGGAAGGGGCAGGGAGAGAACTAAGGGGAAGGTGGGTGTGGAGAGGAAGGGGCTTGTGCAGAGGAGATGGGGGACAGGGCAGGAGAAGAAAGGGGCAGGCATCAAGGAGCAGGGTGGAAGAGAGACAAATGCCAGGGGGCCAAGAGGAGACAATGAGGGGAAAGGGTATGATGGGAGAGGGGTTGGAACGTGTCAGTGAGGGTGGAAGAAGGGAAGGGACAGGTTGATGCTGGGAGAGAAGAGGGGAGGGACAATGGGGCAAGAGGGAGGAAGAGGAGAGGAGAGGAGTGGGTGCCAGGAGAAGTGGGGTTGAAAGGAGGGGTGGGCATGAGGAAGGCAGGGGATGGAGCAAGTCATGTGAGAGGGCGCAGAGGGGCATGAGGAGAACTGGGGCAGATGGTGGTGAGGGGGTGGGCACCAGGGAGAAAGAGGGCAAGGAGGGCAGGGACAGTGAGGGAAGGGGGAGGCACCAGGAAGGTGCAGGGGTAAGGGAAGGTGCAGGTGTCAGGGGATTGTGGGGGTGAAGCAGGAGAGCAGACACGTGGAGGGGAGGGACAGGAACCAGAGGAGAGAGGCAGGGCAGGTGGGTAGAGTGAGGTGTTAGGAGAGGGGACGGGGAGAGGCAGCTACAGATGATCAGAGTGGGGCTAGAGGAGGAGTAGGCACAGGGGGAAGGGAAGGGCGAGTGCAAGGGTCAAGGAAGATGGGGAGGGGTAGGACCCAAAGTCCTTGAGGGGAATGAGAAGGGCAGGAGCCAGGACAGCAGAGGAGGGTGAGGAGTGGGGGGCAGCCAGCACCAGGGGAGCAGATGGGAGAAGGGGAGGGTGGGAGAGATGGCAGCAGAGGGAAAAGGGAGAGATTTATAAAGTATTTATTAATAACTTGGGTACCACATCCAAACAAGTGCACGTGAACTCAATACTGGTGCACAAGACAAAACTCATTTCACTCATGGGTGGAAAATCTTAGAGGGAACCAGTGGCGTGGGGGGGGGGTAAAGGGGGTAGTTGTCCCTGGGCACCATGCTAGTGGGGCACCAATTTAGTCCCCCTCCGCTCCCTCTGTCATCCCTCAGCTCGCCTGCTCCTCCTCTGCCCGCCACCACCGGCTGGAGACTCCTCCCTTCTTCTCTGCCCCCAGCCCAACCCTCCTCCACCTCCACTGGCGGGTTACTGCATGTAGGGGCCTGGCCCCAAATTAGAGGGGGCGGGGTAAGATGCGGTACAAGCTCCCCCATCCCAGGGTTGGGCTCAGCCGTGAGGTGGGAGGGGGGCACAAATTTTGCCTTTGCCCCATGGCACATAACACCCTCGCTATGCCACTGGAGGGAACACTCACTGACTCACAAGACCCCACTTAAAATCCTCTGATTTCATTATTACAACTCTGCCTTCACCTATTTTCATTACATTTCCAGTCTCTGCCCCCACTTCTTCTCTCCCCTCCCCGCAGCACCTACTAGAACTGGAGGGCTCTACAGCGAGATGAGTACCAGTCCCTCTTGCATACAACATCCACCCGGCTTTAAGACTGATCGTATTACCGATCAGCATAAGTCTGCTCCTGTTCTCATTGCAGTCAATGGGCACTTTGCCATCTAATTCAGTGGTAGGAACAGAATTGCACTGCATACACACATTAGGTTAAGCCAGGGACTAAAAGGCCTATTTATCTCTTCTTGTCAGATGGCAACATGTGTCAGAGGCATCGTCCTTCAGCTCAAAGCAGAGGGAGAACACCATGGTGAGGATTTGGGGAAAGAAGGTTGAACTGGTTCAAGGCTGACCCTCCCCTGGCTCCTGAAAATTATCATTCAACTTGTATTCAGATGAAGTTAATGGGGGGTGGGGGCATTTTCCCTGGGGAAGGACACCAGGATTGGCCCATTAATGGGCGACTGTATTCCTCCACTGAGGTGCTAGTGGATAGAATTTATGGGCCCGTGTTATGCAGAAGGCTAGATAAGGGGTGTTGAAGATCTCTTGTGGCTTAAAAAAACCCAACAACCTTTATTTATTTATTTTAAACCAGAGGCCCTGATTCTCCAGGCTGGCCACACAGTGTTTGGTGTGAGGTCTGGGGGGGGGGGGAGAAGGGGCATTTCACACCCCACTTCCTGCTTTACAAGGCTGCTTAACTCTAGGCATCAGTTAGCACAGCCTCAGAACTGACAGCTCCCTCAGTCTTTTCCAGATGCTGGTAATAGCCAGAGCTAGTAACAACCAGGCCATGCCTCTGGCTTCCTCTGGACACTCCCTCCCCGAGTGGTTGTGCCATAGTAGCCACACTAGCTGGCTTGGTATGTAAGATCTTTGGGTCAATTCCTCTCTAACTGTTTTATCTTCTGTTTTTCACCAGCCCCATTTCTCTGGTTTATTTTTCATTCCCTTTCTATTGGCAGAGCAGCTGCTCTCCTCTGGGACCTGGGCAAAGCTTT
This sequence comes from Pelochelys cantorii, assembly GCA_032595735.1. NCBI lineage: Eukaryota > Metazoa > Chordata > Testudines > Trionychidae > Pelochelys > Pelochelys cantorii. The sequence goes on from CM064346.1 coordinate 13,492,988, forward strand.
ACTCTAAGTATTATTTTCAGCTTTTTGATGTCCTGTTGCATGGTCATGGATGATCTATAAATACAAAACTCCTCTTGGGACATTTAACACTGTGTTGCCTAAAGCTGCTCCCTCTGGGTCTGCTTCTTGGCTTTTCTGCGACCCCCTTTTCTGTTCCATTGATACAAAGGGCCATAAAACCAGTGGCGTTAGCTACCAGAGAATTTCTCCGTCTTTCCAAGTAAGATTGGGCTGTGCTGCACTTCCTAGTGGATAGCTGAGGTGTTTTAATTGGCTGAGAGCAGGCCAGTGAGTAGTGGATTTACATCTGGTCTTACACAGGAGTTGTGGAAATTTGAGCAGCAGCCTCCGGGTCCCTTTGCTTACTCATCAGGCTCCTTTTCAGGCCCTAAAGCTTATTCCAGGGCCCCAAAACACAACTCCTCTTCCTGCTGAGAGCCAGCAGTCCCTCAGGGACATGTCAGATGCAGGAGGTGGGTGGATGGATAGAGTCCTGAAAATCCACAAATATCCACTTCATATCCACGGGGGCCCAACCATGTGGTTCATTTTTGCAGATGCCATCAAAGCTCGTTGGCTGATCTGAACACCAGTCTGAGGGAGATGACATTGGGGGTAGGAGTGGAAGGCTGGAACTACAGGAAGAGGGGCTCTTTTGTCATCTTGCCCTTGTCCCTGTAAATTCTGGCAGCAGCCCTGATTGGATCAAGCCTGGATCCCATGGTCACTGACATAATTCACAGCTCCTACCCTTTGCTGTGCCTGATGCTATTTGCTTACTGCTTTAATGACCATTCTCGACTTCAGGGAAAGGGCACAGTGGATTCCAAAGCAATTAGTCATGGGCCAAACTTGGCCTTGGTGTCGGCAGGCACAACAGCAAAGAAGCCAGGCTTCTGCGGAGTCTGGTTTCATGAATGAATCACTTAGCTGGCTACTGAAATGCTCCCACAACAGCCAAGGCAATGTGTATATCCACTCGTGATTGGTTGGCTGACCTGCAGGCACAGAGAAATCAAATGCTGCTGGAAATGCTGTTTAGAATAATCATAATAGGTAGCAACCTTCCCTTTGAGCCGCTTGGCTCTGGGAGGTGCTGTGGCTATAGATTGTCTCTGGGGGTACGTCTACACTGCATCCCTAGTTCGAACTAGGGATGCAAATGGAGACGACCGAAGTAGTTAATGAAGCGGGGATTTAAATATCCCGCGCTTCATTAACATGATCTCGCCGGCGTGCTAGTTCGAATCACAGCTGATTCGAACCAGGAAGTGCGCGCCGAGACGCGTTAGTTCGGACTAAAGCCCTTAGGCTGAACTAATGTTACTCCTCATTTTTTGATGGAGTAACGTTAGTTCGGACTAAGGGCTTTAGTCCGAACTAACGCGTCCCGGCGCGCACTTCCTGGTTCGAATCATCTGTGATTCGAACTAGCGCGCCGGCGAGATCATGTTAATGAAGCGCGGGATATTTAAATCCCCGCTACATTAACTACTTCGGTCATCTCCATTTGCATCCCTAGTTCGAACTAGGGATGCAGTGTAGACGTACCCTGGAAGACCAGCCCTGCCAAACATCACTTATTCTTTAATTAAGCTGGCTGGTGCCACTTCAAATGTAGACAAGGCTGCAAACCCTTCCTTAAGCAAGCTTCCATTCATGTCACTTGTGTGTCACATTAAAAGCTGTATGTAGGCCTGCAGGTATTTGTATTCCTCTAGGCCAGCCATGAGCCCTACTGGCGAAAATACCAGGTGTTCTTTATCAGACAGCCTTCATCAGCCGCAACTCCCTATGCTTGCTAGTTGAGAGTCAAGTATGGGATAACATGACCTCGGTTCTCAGCCCCATGGGAACATTGAGAGTGGCCTAATCGACGCCGTCTTGATGCGAATCCACAACCCTGTTGGGCCCTGCCCCTGCGAGCTGACATTGTGCCATTAGAAAACTATGTAAGAACATGGAACATGGTCTGCCGGAGAAGTTTATCTAAACAGGAGCCTCCTCAACATATGAAGGAGACAGCTTTCTGGGTCACCAGTTTGGAAGTATGTGCTTCTAGTCCCATTCTCCCTCTCATTCCCTTGGGACGTGATAGCTTTAAAAGCAACTATCTGGCCTAAGGAAAGTCTTCCAAGATGGTCTTTTTTTTATTACATTAATTGGCCTTAACTCTTCTGTTCAGCTCTGTGTTTCATCCCTTATCTTGTTAATAACTGGGATTATATTACTACCTAGCTCTTTATTGCTTCTTATCCATAAATCTAAGGTGTTTTATAAAGGGAGGTAAGTATCATTATACCCATTTCACAGATGGGGAAACTAAGGCAAAGTGACTTGAGTTAGAAGAACCAGGCTTTCCTGAATTCCAGTACAGCACTCTATCCAATATGCCTTACTGCTCCTCTTACTGAAGGTCAGTGGAACTTGGCTGTTCTGTCATTGAAGCATTTTTGAAAGTGGGAAAAGCTATATGCATCCTTTTATTGAAAGGATTTAGCTGTGATGTCTTGAATTCATTCTGGCATTCAAACAGACAGCTATTGAAACATAGGAAGCTTTGAAGATTTAGTCATGTTGTCACAGGCTGACGGACATTTGCTTCGTGCCTCGAGTATTCAATGGAACACAACTTATTTTTTTTCCTCTCAAGGTCTGAAGAGAACCTGACTACACAGGCATTAATACTGGTGAGGCTTTTGACAATCATTGCATCTAGCACAGAGCCGGATAGTTGTGAAGTATGAATATGTGTTACAAGAAACAGATTTGGGCGGGTTTGCGTGTGAACAGCAGAAGTCAGATCTATGCTATTCCTCATTCAGGGTCGCTTAGGCATCATCAAAAGGCTTCCTACTTCCTCTTTTACATACTGCCATAAAAATCCGGCACCTTATTCTGATCAAGCATTTATCCCGTATTGACTGGACATAAGGGTAGGGAAAAGTAAAAGCCACCAGTGCTCCAAAATACAGCATTAATGCACAATTGTGCTACATGGGGTGGGATTTCCAAATGGGGGATCTTACTAACAGAGGCTAGGTCTAGACTACAGTCCTTTTTCTGATCGCTTTTCCAGAAGAGGTCTGGATGGGGCCAAATGTCAGAAAAGCCTCCTCTTTCGGAGGAGCCCTTATTTCTCATAGAACGAAGTATATGGGCCTCCCCGAAAAAGTGCGTTTCCTCTTCCACAAAAAAAAGCGGAAGAGCAAACGCATTCTCTGGACGCGGTAGATTTTTTCCGGGATACCTCTGTTATCCCAGAAAAACTCGCCAGTCTAGATGTACCCAGAGTGAGTTCCTTATGGCCTTGTCTACATTTAAAGTGGCACCAGCCAATTTAATTAAAGGTATGTTTCTAAGCCTATATGGACAAACTGCTACAAAACCCCGTGTGAATCATAGAATACTAGGACTGGAAGGGACCTCGAGAGGTCATCGAGTCCAGTCCCCTGCCCTCATGGCAGGACCAAATACTGTCTAGACCATCCCTGATAGACATTTATCTAACCTACTCTTAAATATCTCCAGAGATGGAGATTCCACAACCTCCCTGGGCAATTTATTCCAGTGTTTGACCACCCTGACAGTTAGGAACTTTTTCCTAATGTCCAACCTAAACCTCCCTTGCTGCAGTTTAAGCCCATTGCTTCTTGTTCTATCCTCAGAGGCCAAGATGAACAAGTTTTCCCCCTCCTCCTTATGACACCCTTTTAGATATCTGAAAATTGCTATCATGTCCCCCCTTCATATTCTCTTATCTAAACTAAACAAACCCAATTCTTTCAGCCTTCCTTCATAGGGCATGTTCTCTAGACCTTTAATCATTCTTGTTGATCTTCTCTGGACCCTCTCCAATTTCTCCACATCCTTCTTGAAATGCGGTGCCCAGAACTGGACACAATACTCCAACTGAGGCCTAACCAGCGCAGAGTAGAGCGGAAGAATGACTTCTCGTGTCTTGCTCACAACACACCTGTTAATGCATCCCAGAATCATGTTTGCTTTTTTTGCAACAGCATCACACTGCTGACTCATATTCAGCTTGTGGTCCACTATAACCCCTAGATCCCTTTCTGCCGTACTCCTTCCTAGACAGTCGCTTCCCATTCTGCATGTGTGAAACTGATTGTTCCTTCCTAAGTGGAGCACTTTGCATTTGTCTTTATTAAACTTCATCCTGTTTACCTCAGACCATTTCTCCAATTTGTCCAGATCATTTTGAATTATGACCCTATCCTCCAGATTAGTCGCAACCCTCCCAGCTTGGTATCATCTGCAAACTTAATAAGCATACTTTCTATGCCAATATCTAAATCGTTGATGAAGATATTGAACAGAGCCAGTCCCAAAACAGACCCCTGCGGAACTGCACTTGTTATACCTTTCCAGCAGGATTGTGAACCATTAATAACTACTCTCTGAGTACGGTTATCCAGCCAGTTATGCACCCACCTTATAGTAGCCCCATCTAAGTTGTATTTGCCTAGTTTATTGATAAGAAGATCATGCGAGACCGTATCAAACGCCTTACTAAAGTCTAGGTATACCACATCCACCGCTTCTCCCTTATCCACAAGTCTCGTTATCCTATCAAAGAAAGCTATCAGATTGGTTTGACATGATTTATTCTTTACAAATCCATGCTGGCTGTTCCCTATCACCTTGCCACCTTCCAAGTGTTTACAGATGATTTCCTTAATTACTTGCTCCATTATCTTCCCTGGCACAGAAGTTAAACTAACTGGTCTGTAGTTTCCTGGGTGGTTCTTATTTTCCTTTTTATAAATGGGCACTATATTTGCCCTTTTCCAGTCTTCTGGAATCTCTCCTGTCTCCCATGATTTTCCAAAGATGATACAGGAGGTATCTGAGCCTCTAGCTATCAGCTCCTTGAGTATTCTAGGATGCATTTCATCAGGCCCTGGTGACTTGCAGGCATCTAACTTTTCTAGGTGATTTTTAACTTGTTCTTTTTTTATTTTATCTTCTAAACCTACCCCCTTCCCACTAGCATTCACTATGTTAGGCATTCCTTCAGACTTCTCGGTGAAGACCGAAACAAAGAAGTCATTAAGCAACTCTGCCATTTCCAAGTTTCCTGTTACTGTTTCTCCCTCCTCACTGACCAGTGGGCCTACCCTGTCCTTGGTCTTCCTCTTGCTTCTAGTGTATTTATAAAAAGTCTTCTTGTTTCCCTTAATTCCCATAGCTAGTTTGAGCTCATTTTGTGCCTTTGCCTTTCTAATCTTGCCCCTGCATTCCTGTGTTGTTTGCCTATATTCATCCTTTGTAATTTGTCCTACTTTCCATTTTTTATATGACTCCTTTTTTATTTTTAGATCATGCAAGATCTCGTGTTTAAGCCAAGGCGGTCTTTTGCCATATTTTCTATCTTTCCGACACAGCAGAATAGCTTGCTTTTGGGCCCTTAATAATGTCCCTTTGAAAAACTGCCAACTCTCCTCAGCTGTTTTTCCCCTCAGTCTTGATTCCCATGGGACCTTACCTATCAGCTCTCTGAGCTTACCAAAATCCACCTTCCTGAAATCCATTGTCTCTATTTTGCTGCTCTCCCTTCTACTCTTCCTTAGAATTGTGAACTCTATGATTTCATGATCACTTTCACCCAAGCTGCCTTCCACTTTCAAATTCTCAACCAGTTCCTCCCTATTTATTAGGATCAAATCTAGAACAGCTTCCCCCCTGGTAGCTTTTTCAACCTTCTGAAATAAAAAGTTGTCTCCAATGCAGTCCAAGAACTTATTGGACAGTCTGTGCCCCGCTGTGTTATTTTCCCAACATATATCTGGATAGTTGAAGTCCCCCATCACCACCAAATATTGGGCTTCGGATGATATTGTTAGTTGTTTAAAAAAAGCCTCATCCACTTCTTCCACCTGGGTAGGTGGCCTGTAGTAGACTCCTAGCATGACATCACCCCTGTTTTTAATCCATTTTAGCCTAACCCAGAGACTCTCAACACTTCCGTCTCCTATGTCCATCTCCACCTCACTCGAAGTGTGTTCATTTTGAATATATAAGGCAACACCTCCTCCCTTTTTTCCCTCTCTATCCTTCCTGAGCAAGCTATACCCTTCCATACAAACATTCTAATCATGTGTATTATCCCACCAAGTTTCTGTGATGCCAACAATGTCATAATTGTACTTATTTATTAGCACTTCCAGTTCTTCCTGCTTATTACCCATACTTCTCGCATTTGTATATAGGATATAAGATACTGATTTGACCTTGCCTCCCAGTTTTGCCCTGATCCTCCTTTCTCTCTGCCATTATAGCCCACGCTCCCTCTCATTTCCGACCTATCTCCCAGGTCTCCACGTTCTCCACTTACCTGTGGGCTTTGCTCACCTGTCCCCGTTAAACCTAGTTTAAAGCCCTCCTCACTAGGTTAGCCAGTCTGTGTCCAAATAGGGTCTTCCCCCTCCTCGAAAGGTGAACGCCATCTCTGCCTAGCAGTCCTTCCTGGAGTAGCATCCCGTGGTCAAGGAAGCCAAAGCCCTCCTGGCGACACCATCTTCGCAGCCAGGCATTCACCTCCAGGATGCACCTGTCTCTGCCCGGGCCCCTACCTTTGACAGGACACACTCTGATTTTGATTTAAATGTGGCATATACTGGTTTAGTTTAACTTGCTAAGGAACAGATTTAAAATTAAATCAGTGTGACTTTGAATATAGACCGGGGAGAGGAGTGTTTAAAAAATACTACTGTGAAATAAGAGCTAAGTCCTACTGACCTTCAGTAAGAGGAGCACTGGCATATTGGATAGAACACTGTCTTGGACCCCAGGAAAGCTGGGTTCTTCTTCTGACTCAAGTCACTTTGCCTTAGTTTCCCCATCTGTGAAATGGATATAATGAAACTTAACGCCCTTTATAAAACTCCTTAGATTTATGGACGAGAAGCGATAAAGAGCTAGGCAGTAATATAACAATATAATTAAAGTCAACGTTGCTTAGGCACTTTTAAAAACTTTACCCAGTGCCTGCATCTTTCACTGAGACTAGAGTGGGGTTACTACTAAATTAGAGGCACTTTTGGTATTTTTCATTTAGAATAGGGCTGGTATAATTCAGCATTTATGTTTGCCAAGAGGAAATCTGTAGAGATCTCATCCCAAGGGCGCCATTTCGGGAGGGGGTGGGGGCAGCAGCCATGTGCTCCAGCACAGGACTCACTGTTCGTCCTGTTTTCTGGACGCTAAAGGAGCAAGGGGAAAGTGTTTGCATTCCGTGCATGCCTCCCACACCTGGCTGGTGAAGGGAGCTCACCAGTCAGGTGTGAGAGGCATGCATGGAATGCAAGCACTTTCCCCTCACTCCCTTAGTGTCTGGGGAAAGGGATGAAAAGCTAACCAGGTCCCGGAGCGCACGGCTGCTGCCCACCCCACCCTCCCAAAATGGCGCCCTTGCTCATCCCCAATGACAGCCCCATTGTTTCAACCTTTTTTTGTAGGTACATTAGGGAGACCTCTTACGTAAACAGATGCGTTATTTTGTGTCTGAGCACAAACTGCTCTGCATTTCTCTCAAAGCTTTTCTAGGCACGTTCTTACTCTTGGCTTTTTTTTCTGCTCACTTTGCTTCACCGTCAGGTGCATTTTCATTTTGGTCTGGTTAGTAAGTGGTGAGCGAGTACAGGTAACAAAGTATATACAGCTGGAATGAGAGACAAGGTGGGTAACATAATATCTTTTAGTGGTCCAACTTCTATTGGTGAAAGAGAGATAATTTCGAGCTCCCTGAAAGCTGAAGAGCTTTATAGAGCCCCAAAGCTTCTCTTTTGGAAAAAGGTGTGTGTGGACGGGGAAGAAGGAGTTTTTTCAGAAGAAGAGGAAAAAGCACAGGTGCCTTGTTGGCCATCCTGTCCATAGTAATCACCAGGGCTTGACAAACCGCGGCAAAATCTACTCGCCAGCCCCGCACTGCGCATGTGCGTGCCGCCGGTGAGCGGGGCGACCGGCTGAAATCTACTTGCCACAGGCGAGTAGATTCACAGATTTGTCGAGCCCTGGTAATCACAGCTTAAATGTGAGATAGCATCCACTCAGTGTGGACACTCTCTTTTGAAAAAGCAGATGGCTTTTTCAATGCGCTTTTGTGTGTGGACGCTCTCTTTTGGAAGAAGTTTTTTTGGAAGATCTCTTCCGAAAAAAGGTTCTTCCGAAAGAAGCATGCAGTCTAGACATAGCCTCATAGGCTGGAATGCATGCCACTACATAAACACAGAACTGAAATGACACAAAGGGCTGATGGGAACATTATATGCTTTTTTCCCCACTGAACTTGAACAGTTCAGTGTTAAAATTTCTGTGGTCAGCAAAGTCCTAGAACTTCTTAAATCTTTTCTTAAGACAGTGACCTGGCAAATTGGTTACAAAGTAATAACAGCAGCATAAATAGATCAAGAGAGTGGCGGTGTGGCCCGGTGAATAGCAGACATGATTGGAAGTCAGGAAACCTCTACTCTGATTCACTGTGTAACCCTGAATGATTCACTGTAGCCTCTCTGCACACCTCCTTCACCCACCTGCCTTTGAGATCTACAAATGAAAAGTCCTATCTAAATTCAAATTATCCTCAGGAATACATGCATTGCTGTTCAACCAGCAAATTATCTTGTGTAGGAGTTGAGATGGATCTGGGGAATCCCTTTGAGGTAATCAATGAATATGTGAATTCAATAATAGCATTATTACTTTTACCACGTCAGCCAGACCATTTGATGGAACAATGACATTTCATGTGAGTAATAATCATTTTGATCCATTTTCCTGGGGGTGGAGAGGGAGAGAAGATAAATGCTGTTTTATTTTTCTTTTCAACAGACTTCTTTGAGCCTTCTAAGACTGCTAAGAAAACCTGGCCAGTGTTGGATACTAAATTATCTTCACCCTTTGTGTGAATGACTCAGCTGGAAAAAGGCTCGCCTGCTTAATGCTTGATGTTGATGTACAATGAAAAGTTGATGCACAAATGAATCAAAGGAGAGATTTAAAAAAAAAAGAGAGAGAAAACTGAACAATAAAAAGCTGCTGATCACAAGAATTTGGGGAGGATCAAAGGCTATTCAAGCAGACTAAGGCCTACCCTGCACTGGAGATCAATGTTCCCTCTAATCTTTCCTATCCATGTGTAGAATAAATTTATATGCACTGAGATGTACAAAAGTGCACCACCAGTAGAAACAAATAAAAAAATCTAGCTGAGGGTGCTCTGTTAATCAGCTGGGTGGCATCTGAATCTCTTCTGAGAGATTGCACAAGCGCGCTGCTTAGAGAGATCTTCCCCAGACTTCAGCCAATAGTGGAAATAAGTCCCAATTTAATAATCAGAACAGCTTACGTGGAGGCTAGATCTTGTGCTGGCCTTCTGCACAGGGACGAATGTCACGTACTGCGTCAAAAGTGGTGGGGTAAAACTAGGAGGCAGCAGGTCGCCTTCTGCCTTTGCTTCCACCCAAGCCACCTTGCCGACTGCAGAGAGGTTGCATGGGCACAGAAGAATACAAAGCATGGCATTAATGCCTGCTCTTGGTGAAGCAGAGGAAGAGGACTACTGCTGTGGGCCCATATTGTTTTGCTATCTGCAGAGCCAGTCTTCGGGGTGGGTGACCTGGGCAGTTGTCTGGGACTGCCATTTTGAAGGGGCTGCTGACAGAGCCAGTCTTAGGGGCGGGCCGCGACTGCATTTCGGCCTGACCTCCCGAATCCTCCCCCCCCCCCCCACCGCCTTTTTTTTTTGCTTGACACATTTTCCCCCGCTTTTTTTTTTTTTGCCTGGGGCCACCAATTGGTTAGGGCCAGCCCTGCTATCTGCCTTAATGATCTCTGAGAGATCTGCCAGCAAACAGACTGGTCATGCATGATTACTCTTCAGCTGCTTCATGCCTTTAAGCTCTTGTTAAAACCAGCCAGTGCTGACACTTTATTTTTGCCCTGTGTAAGTGGTGCTGGTCTCATATTACCTGTTCTGATATGTAACCCCCAAGGAGATTACCTAGATTCCTGGGGCTCTGTCTGTTGGCAGCTCAGGGAGAGGCACCCTGTCCCTAGTAGGGAGGGGGAGCCATGGCAAAATGTACCCACTGAATGGGACGTTTCCCAGCAAACTCTACAAACTGGGAATCATCAGTGGAGAAGGAAAACCCAGCTGAGAGATCTTGCTTTCAGGTCCCTAGAGGCCAGTTCTCAGGGGGGACCCTGCATGCAGGCCTGGGGCTTACCAGCTCCCCAAACAGCCAGTCCTGCCTTTGCCCTGGCTGGCTCCAGACCGACTCATAAAAAACAATGGCCTCTCCCGTTTCCTGAACTCCTTGGGAGGGGCATCTCACTCCCTATTTGTTGCTGGGCAGACTCTGAGTTTGCCTTGGCTCCCCCTCCCTACCAGGGGCAGGGTGTCTCTCCCTGAGCTGCCAGCAGACAGAGCCCCAGGAATCTAGGTAATCTCCTTGGGGGGTTACAGATAGATATTATCCCTAAGAGCTAGTTTCAGTTGCTGAAGCCCTCTTCTCTAGGAGGTGGTTTGTTTAGATGGGTACAAGACTGACTCCATGCTCCCAGCCACTCCCAGGCACCTTCCCCCACGCCCCCGCCACTATGGGAGCCGTGGGGAAAAGCTGCAAGGCAGGGCTACTCAACACATGGCCCGTGGGCCGCATGCAGCCCGTAGTGTGGTTTGGGTTTACACGGGGCTCAACACGTGGCCCACGGGTGGGATCCTTTGAACACGGCCTCCACTGGGAACACGCTCCACAACGGCGAGGCATCTCCCCGGCAGGGTGAGCACTGAAAGACGCAAGCGGACGGGCTGGCTGGAACAGACGGGTACAGGGTGTCGGTGTTTCTAGCCCCCACGGGGAGGTGCTGGGAGCGCTGGGGCATTGTGGGAAGTGTTTTGTATTCATGCCAGTCAGTGTGAAAGAAGCTATCTGCATATATTTGCATATATATTTGCATGTATCGGCAACCACACTTAAGTTGCGGCCCTCGGCACGTGCTTTGAGTATCACTGTGGCCCCCCGGGCCTTCCAAAGTTGAGTTAGCCCTGCTGCAAGGGAAGATACTCCGCACCCTTCCATTCCCCCAGCTCGGGGGGGGGGGGAGTTGGGGGGGGGGGGAGGGGCAGCTGTCGTGCTTAGAGCTGCTTCCTTCTCCATATCACGGGTGTTTCCAGATTAGGGACACCCAGAGTAGGGAGGTTCCCGTGTAGTGCGCTGAGCTTGTAAGGAGCTGCTTATCTGAAGGCCTGTGCCCCCTTTACACAGACCTGTCTGCTTGTCCAGTCATCTTTTAGAACTCTTTCAGCCTGTGGCATAGTGTTGCTGTAACATCCCCAGGAAATAATTTGGTCAGATCTCTTACCCAGGACTTCAGATCTCTTACCCAGGAGGCGGTGGTTGTTCTGGGCCAGCCTGCCAGCTGAGTGCTAACCCATGGGGGAACCAAGGTAAACTGTAGTCTTAGCTTAATTGGGGCTCTGGGGTTCAGAAGTCCTGGAGTTTGTCTATTCCCCAGCTCTGCCTTCTGACCGTAGACAAGTTATTCTATCCCTCTGGGCTTTTAAGTATTGATCTCAGTGACATTTATTGTGCCTGACTGATCGTTTTGCTACTGCTCAGAGCAGATCATGCGCTTCGCTTTGCACCTGCAGACTTTGTGCCCATACTAGCCCTGTCAGTCACTGGAAGACTTTCTAATCAACTTGCCTGCTTCAGGCCTGCCTGTGCTTGGTGTTGTGAGCTCCCTCGGGCAGACTCACAATGCTGACTCTCATTCAACGTGATCTGCTTTAACTCCAAGAACCTCTTCAGCAGTACCACTGCCTAGCCAGTGGTTCCTCACTTTGTAGTTGTGCTTTTGTTTTTTTCCTTCCTGAATGTAGTATTTTGCATCTCTACTTATTTAAATTTGTCTGGTTAACTTCCTACCAATGCTTCATTTTCTCAGTTGTTTTGAATTCTAATCCTGTCCTCTAGAGCAGTGTTTCTCAACCTTTTTTTAAATAAAGTACCCCTTTAAAAAAAATATAGCTATAAGTACCCCCAGTTTTCAGACACACAGTTTTTTTTCTACCATTGCAACACATTTGTTTGAACAACTTAATCGTAACCGGGCGGGCGATGAATTTTTTGGGTGTAAAAAGTACAAAAATAATAAAGCGCAAAAATAATTTCAGTGTAGTGGCCCAAGTCAACAGCAGCCTCCATCTGCAGGGCAATAGGGCCGAGTGGCCCAAGTCAATAACAAATCCTTGTTCACAGGGCAATAGGGCCTGGCAGCCAAAGTTAATAGCAACAACGGCAATGCCCTGTTGGGGTTTAATGGTGGGAAGGGGGACCCAGGCCCTCCCTCTCCACCAGGTCCCAGCCCAGGACCCTATCAGTGGTGGGTGTGTCCCACCATTAGCTCAGCAGAGAATCCACCCACAACACACTGAGCTCTCAGGGGTTCCAGCTCCCCCCCGGGCTACTTCCTACCCACCTCACAGAATCAGCATCTTCCCCATTTGCCTCTTCCAGACTGGGAGTTTCCCCAGACAGTCTCCACCAGCTGGCTTCTGCTGCAGCATCCATCTGCTGCTCCTCCTGTACTCTGGTACCAGCTCCCTCCTCTGCAGTAGTCAGCCCTGACTGAGCTGCTCCATTGGCCTATACTGGTCCTCCAGCTGCAGCATGCCCAGTAGAGCTCTGGGGGGTGGGGCTCTCTCAGCCAGATAGCCCTGGCTGACTGCTTCCGGACCCGTGTGGGGTCGGTACACCCCATCACAGGTGGTTATTGATTTTTGTGTGTGTGTATTGTATTATTGCACATATAAATAAGATCAGCTGGGGGGTTTAAAGAGCTTTCTTCCTTTTGTTTATCTGGCATCATTTTCCTTCCCTGAAGCAGTGACAGCCTTTGGAGCTCCAAGTAACTTGCAGACTTTCAATGAAAAGGTGATCAAAGAGGCAAAATCTGACTTACTGCTTTGTTATATTCTTCGCTCTTCCAAAATGCTGCCTCCTCCTTGCTTTGTCATTTTCTCTTAGGCTAGGGTTTTTTTTTTTTTTAATGCTGTAGCAGAATGAGTTTTAGCCTTGCTCTCTTTTTATTGGTCATAAACATTTGGGCCAAATCCTTCAGTCCTCAGCAGGACAAAACCTGCCCTGGAATCAGAGAGGCAGGGGCTCATGGTCTCTTATTTTCTTCTGTATCTGATAAGTCAGAATTTCCTGATTTTCTCTTCTGGCAATTGACATCAAATTGGAAGACACTGGCTGAGTCTCCTCTTTATTGGTTTTCAAATAGGGACTTGTGTCATCTCCCCAGAGCAATAGTGGCAGTTAAGTTCCTTGCTGATGTAACCATTTGAACCTGCAACCTGTGAGCTTAGCATAGGAGCCTCTAGTGTTTGAGCTAAAAGCCAGCTGGCTCTCAGCCCATGCTGTAGAGGTCTCTTGTTCTTATCTGTTGTGGTGGTCTCGGTGCCACTACATGGGGCAGTGAACCACGCTAGGGCTATGTCTACACTCGCGGCTTCTTGCGTGAGAAATATGCAAATGAGGCTAAGCGTGGACTATCGCCAAGCCTCATTTGCATACCTAATAAGCCACCATTTTTGCAGAAGAGGCTCTTGCGCCAGAAGGAGCTGTCTACACTGCCCCTTCTTGCGCAAGAAAAACCCTCTTGCGCAATGCCGTTATTCCTGAAAATAATCAGCATAGCAGCATTGCGCAAGAGGGTTTCCACGCTTAGCCTCATTTGCATATTTCTGGTGCAAGAAGCCGCTAGTGTAGACATAGCCTAGGTGTGTGGGTTACAATGGGACTTGGGAACCCTCAACTGTACCTTCACCTAGGGACAGGTGGGGATGCACTTGAATTCAGGAGAGGGGAAAGAATATATCAGTGGTGATGGAAAATTGTGTAAATAGTAAATTGTGTATTTGTGTGTGGCTGCGACTGGGGGACAGTGAGGGGCAGTGTTCCCTGTAAGCTGTGTGCTTGTGGGGCCACACAGGAGTGATTGGAAAGCTGCCCAGCTGATTAGCAGAGCTCCCCCAAATAGGTCTGCACCTATGTGGTAGTGCACATTTGTCTTACTCTGGTGCACATAGAAAAATTATTCTGCACATGTATGGAAAAGATTAGAGCCAATATTGGTGAGGAGTCCTTGAGAGCTTGGTCAAATGGAAAACCATTTCAACCCTAAACAAACCAAGACATGAAAGTTCCCACTTCTTTGAGGCTCTGTAATAGCTACTCAGGTGCATACTCCTTCCCTAAATCATCATGAGGAATAGCAGTGATCATTCAGAAAGCTTTTTTAAAGGACCACAAACCACCGGCTGGCTGCTTCCTGTCATTTCTGTGCTCTCATTTTGTTGGTAATGAAGAAAAATTACTAGAGGATCCAAAGGCTCTGAATAGGCTCTTCCATGCACATATACTGCCCAGCCACTCCAGGGTGGAGGAGGAGGAGGAAGGGATGCGGGTCTGGGGACTAAGGAATTCAAATCCCACTGAGGGGTTGAGTGTCTTTTGGAGTGTGGGAGCGGAGGAAACTGTCGATTTTCTGACGGGAGTGGGTGGGAAGGGAATCGTCACAGATCTGTTAAGTTCCTTAAGGAAGGAAGGACTCAGCTGTGCTTTAAGGGGAGGCGGGAGAGAAACCCGTTTGTTGTGCTGACGGAATCCAAAACAAGGACTCCTGACATGCCTGGGAAGAGAGCTCGCCGAGTCTCGGGGTGGGGACGGGAGGTCTCTCTATGCTCGGAAGAGCCCCTTAAAACCTGCCCTGGCTCCTGCTCTCTGTGTTTCCCTGCCAGACCCTAGGCGCGATCTCCCCGGGAAGGCGGCTCTAGGGGGCACATTTTGGGAACCGCATGTTTCCAAACGGCGCCAGTAGCAAGTGCCTTTCCCCAGGCTTTGGGGCGGGCCTGGCTGGCTGAGGGGGGCTCTGTAGATCCCGCCTCCCCTGGAGCGGGAAGGTGGGGTGGGAGAGTTGCCCGCCTTTTCCTCTCCGTGCGCCCTTCTTGATCATTTTCACTTGGCGACGCGCCGAGTCTCCCTCCTCTCAAACTGTCCCGGGCGTTGGCAAAGGTAGCGCCTCGCCCTCCGGGGTCCACGGCTGCGGGAATTGCCCGCTGCGCCTTTAACGGAGGGGAGGCCAAGCTGGGGCTCCTGGGTGGCTCCGGCCGGCTGCGGAGCCGCAGGAAGCAGCAGCAGCAGCAGCAGCAGCGCGGTGCTCCGGCTGCGGCTCTCCGCGCACTCCCGGCGCTGCAGCCTGAGCCCCGGAGAGGTGCCGCTAGAGGCAGCCGAAGGAAACAAATGTGGCCAAGGAGCGCAAGACGCCGCGTCTCCCTGCGCGCTAGGAGAGCTCCACGGGCGAGCCGCTGAGGCGCAGGGGGCTCGGAGAGCGGCTGCCTCGGGCAGGTGCGGGGCTCGCCGCTGGGCTGCAGGAGCCGAGGCGCCCGGGGAGATGGCCAAAGCCTCCCACCCAGGTGAGCTGCCCGCGGCGGTGGGGGTTGGCCGGCCGGGGAGACGCAGCTGAGGCAGGTGCGGGGGGGGGGAGGCAGCGCCGAACTAAGGGAATGTCTGGCTGCAGCGCTCCGCTCTCGGGGCGCTCCGTGCGCCAAGGCGCATGGGGTCCCTCGGGCGCAGAGCGCGCTGTCTCCATAGGGCGCTCGGTAGGCACCTGGACGGGCCCGAGGGGCGGGGGTCAGTGACCGGGGCGCATTCCCCAGGCGTGGGGCTGCGCTCCTGCTCGGACAGGCGCTTGTGGCCGGGCATGGCTCGGGGACTTGTCTCCATGGAGCGAGTCCAGAATGGGGGCTGGCTGGAGGGGAGCTTGGGTTTTCGCCTCTGAAGTGGGCGTTGGAGCGGCTCGCATTTTTCCCGGCTGTGCAGGCACCGGTCTGCGCGCCCATTCCCCCCATTGCGCGTCTCCAAATTGCGGGGCTCGGGCACCTGATTCCCAGCCGTGGTTTTCCTGGAGTCCGGGCACAGTTTTATCGCACAACTGACACCCCTTGTAGCACCCTCGGCCCCCCTCCCCCACACACACTTGGTTTTGCCATGTCGTATTGCTCCATCAGGGCAAACGTCTCTTGCAAGGCACGCAGCGTTAACTTGCATGATTTCTGGTAGCCTGACCCTTCTCCTGGCATCTAGCCAGCCATGACTCCCATAGGCAGCTAACCTCGCCATTCCCTTGCGCATGTAGCGAGCTGCCCAGCCCTTTTCCAAGGTGCACAAAAAAACGAAAACTTTTTTCCGTGAATGGAAACGCCGCTCGATTTGCTCCTCTTTTTCCCAGCTACATTTATTTAAGGCTCCCAAGAGAGTGTTTTCTCCTGATCGGTGTCTGTCGTGTTGAGCTGAAAGCTTCGCATGTGGTTTTCATTCATCGTTACACTTCATTATTGAAAATCTTGAGTACAGCTTTTCTTGGGGGAGAGGAGAGAGAGTTAGGGGGAAATCTGAGAGGCAGTGCAAGGATCAACAGCTAGGTCACTCCAGATCCTATTTTTATTTTAGAGTGGCTTCCTAAAAGATTCCTGCCTTTGTTTTATATCCCTTTCCTGATAAGGGGAAAGAGTGAATGAACTCGAAAGCAGAAGCAGCTTTTTTAATAGGTTTGTAAGAGATCAGGAAGGAAACCCTGCTTTTTTAGAATAATACCAGATTTTTATCATCAATGAAACTGGTGCTTTCCCCCAAGTAGACTTAATAAACTAGCCTATTTGTTCAGAAAGTGTTTGCAGGAAAAGTGTTGATTCCCTGTCTGCCAAGAGTCAAAGAGATGAGACCAGTGTTGGATGGTTGTGGGTTTGGTTTTTTTTGTCCAGCTTGTAAATTTCATCTTTTTTCTCCTCTGCCCCCCATTGGATTAGATTGGATTACCTTCTAATGGATCTAGAAACATGCATCTATCACTGGATTGTGTGTTGCAGGAATGTGGGTCTAGGAACACTCCCCTAGGTACCAGCTGCTGAACATGAGTTGGGAAAGATCACTGATGTGAGAGAAGGCAGGTGATGCAATGTACTTGAGCATATGTGTGGGAGAGTGGAGCTGCCTTGCCCGCAGAGAAAATAAGGAACCTCTTAGGGCTACCAGCAAAAGATTTCCTCTAGCTCCTACATAGAGGCCTGTGTATTTGGAGGCAAAAGCTTGACTCGGACTAACAACCTGGCATGCAGCAATGTCTGGGTGTGCCAGGCTGGTTCGGTATTTGTGTCCACTGTTGTGGACAAATGATGCATTACAGAGGGAGGATACCTTCCTCCATGTCCGATTTTAAAAGGGATGCTGTAGCATTATAGACAAAATCAAGTATCTTTAGCTGGGAGGAGAAAAATTGCCTTGAGTAGATGCAAACTGGTGGCAGCCCCTGAGAACTAGTGCTCTTGAAATGGAGAACAGTAGTAATCAAACACAATGCAAACATGCTAGTCAACAAAACCAACTTTGTAAACCTAAAGGAGATAATTGTTTAAAAGAATGAAAAAAAATCCAGTTGACCTTCTCGTACATTGATTTGCATTTCTTTGCCCTTTGCACAATGAGAATCGGGAAAATCAGTTGCACTGGTGTTTGGGCTGCATGCACTGCAGGGATTTGCTTATTTGTTTAAACTCAGCGAGGTTTGCACGGCATTCTAAAAGATTATAAATGGAGGTTGCCTTCCGATTGACCTTGGAATTTAAACAAAATATAACTTTTAAGGCCAAATTTAAAAGGCTGTGGCCCCTTTTATTTTAAAGAAGCATTAAAAAATGAATGACTTCTCCACAAGGACCCTTCCAGAGCCAGCTGTGTGAGGAGCAATGGGAATGAGCTACATCTTGAGCATGTCAGTATGCACTGGAATTATGCAAATGTACCAAAATGTGTGTGCTTTCTTTGTACCTTACCTGCCTGGCAATCGCTGTTTCATGGTATCGAGCCATGTCAGATCTGAAACTTCATTGCAGATCCAGGGGAAATGACCTCTCCAAGGCTGCTGCTTTCAATTCCTAGCATGGTAGGGGTTCAGGTCCACCCCCACTCATGCATTTGATCAGAATATCAAATTACATGTGAAATCATGATGGGAGGGAAAATGAGTTGGGGGAGGGGGGCAGACTCAGCCTATTGCTTGCCTAGGCTTCCTCAGTAAAAGGTGTGATTTGTTTTTATTGTATTGATCTCTTCAGATGCAAAGCAATTGGAATATGGTCCTGATCCCACAAACACTCATGCATATGTCTCTGGTGGGGCATGTGCTCTCTGACTTTCAGGATGAGGGCCTATGCCATCAGAGAGCACAACAGCAATTGCGGCATACTACCTGTTATCTGCCTGTGCCTGTTCTTCCTCGCATCATTTTACAATCTGCTGCAGTGATTTCAATGTTAGCTCCAACTCAGCCAAATAGTTGGTGGTAAAACCTGGGTACGTTAGACACAGTGCAGGCAGCCCATCCACGATAGCTGTTACTATTCTTTAACCTTTTCGTATCTCCTGTTGACCTGGGGAGAGCGTGTCAGAGAATGCGGTGGTGCTGGCTGAGAGGAGGGTGAAATGAATTCTACTGTGGGGGAGTCAGTGTCTAAGAATTCGAGAGGCAGATCTAGGACATATGCCACTTTGGAAAGAAACCTTGGAACAACTCAGGCTGTGCTGGGTTAGACTGTTGCTCGTCTCTCCTTTCCCCCATGCCGCCTTCCCGTGCCACTAGTCAGTGACACCATGTGATGCAAGAGCAAAAATGTCAATGGTTGCTTAAAATAGTAGCACAAAGATGCATGTGGCTGAGTTCTTGTTTTTGTTTTATATACTTGTTCAGCAAATGTACGCTGGTCTGTTTACACCATCTGCTGCAAAATTGCCACTCAAAGGAGGCATGGTGGATAACCAGCGACATGTTATTGTTGAAATGCAGTTAGAGGGAAAACGTTGACTCCAATGGGGAAGAGACTGCAATAGCCCAAAATACTGAGGTTGGTGGGGATGAGGAATGGCTGGGTCTTGCACTTTTTTTTTTTGAGGCCATCCCTCTCTCCCAGTGGTTCTCAACCAGGTGTACATCAACTCACCTAGATATTTGCTTAATTTTACCACAGGCGAAATCTGTACAAACTAAAGTTTCATTCAGACATTGACTTGCTTATACTGTTCTGTGTCCTGTATGCTGAAATGTAAGTACAGTATTTATATTCTCAGTGGTTTATTTTTATAATTGTATAGTAAAAATGGAAAAGCAAGCAATTTTTCATCAATAGGGTGCCGCGACACCTGTATTTCATGTCTGATGGTTTTTTGTTTTTTTTTTGTAAGCAAGTAGTTTTTAAGAGAAGGGAAACTTGGAGTATGCAAGACACTTCTGACTCCTGAAAGGGGTAGAGTAGTCTGCAAAGGTTGAGAACCACTGCTCTATACATTAGCCTTTCTGGCTGAGTATCTGAATTTGTCTTGTGCTCTCTACCACCTTTGACAGAGCCAACCATCCCTGGTAAGGACATAAACGGGTAACCAGTTAACTAATTATCCAGTAAGCATCCCCCTTACCAGTTACACGGTTAATGTTTTTTACATCCCTATCCCCTGGGTCTCATTTTAGTTTGATCACTGTTTGTTCAGATGCTGCTGCTGCTCTCCAGTTCCCCTTGCCAATTCGATGGCTGCTAAGGCTTTGTCCTTGATTCTTTTAATCTACTCCCTTGTTTCTGCCGAGAGGTTCCAAAGTTAACTCCCATCCCTGACATATCCTCCTCCTGTCTGGTATCACGTCCCCAGATGTCTCTGTCCTCGTGGCCTTGTTGAGCTCAGCCTTTCAAAAAGGGGACTCATAACCCCCTCGCCTCTGGTTGCCTTCTCTCTTGCTGATGATAAGTCTGCTTGTCTTCTGGACTTGGTGTCCTCTTTGACTCTTCCCTCTTTCCTCCTTCTCCCATCTCACCAATAGCTAGTCTCTGTTTCCAAAAAGTGCCTCGGCATCCCTCAAACCCACACTTCACTCTTTACGCCTTGCTTGGACCTTGACCATCTCTTGGCTGGATTACTGTGTCTGCCTTCCCGATCTTCCCTATCTGCCATGGTTATGGTCACCGTGGCCATGCCCTATCCTCCTCTAATCACCTCACTGAATCTGTTAGTCACTGTGTTACCGCTAGGCTCCTTGTCCTAACCTTTAAACCCTTGCATGGTATTGCAGGGCAATGGGCTTAAACTGCAGCAAGGGAGGGTTAGGTTGGACATTAGGAAAAAACTTCCTACCTGTTAGGGTGGTGAAACACTGGAATATGTTGCCTAGGGAGGTTATGGAATCTCCATCACTGGGGATATTTAAGAGCAGGTTAGACAGACATCTGTCAGGGATGATATAGACCCTGCTTGGTGCTGCCGTGAGGTCCCTTCCAGTTCTAGTGTTCTGTGATCCAAGGACTGCTCCCTCCTCCAGATCCGTTCCTCCCCTTTCCTCACTCATGCTCACCTTACTGCTCCTTTGGTCTCTAATACACTTGGCTTCTTGCCCTTCGCTCTGTGGCCTGCTAGGCTAGGAACATTCTCCCACTTCTTATCTGCTAAGCGCCCTCTCCTTCTTGTCCTTTTCAAACTCCTCCTTAGTCAATCCTTTCTTCCAAGAGATGCTTCCTTCCTTGGGTCCTCCCTTCACCCTTTTATGAACCACTGCTGTATGACTTGGTCCCTCAGCCTACAGATCAGTGCCCATGGACAAACCTCGGGCTTCAGAGGGGCTCAGTGGAGTGCAGTGCATTGCAGGTAGGGCTAGAGAGCTGTGCTGATTTACATTGCCTGAGAGACTGGCTTGCAAGGGCTATTTTATCCAGTGCCTTGTATGATGGGGGCCCTCGTCCCTGATTGGCGATTAGGGTGCTACTGAAATAATATCTTCCCTGTCCAGCCTGAAGAGGTTGCTCTGATTGTGAAGTACAGTGCAGATTTACAGCACTAGGTATACTAACAGTCCCTGCTGGGCATGAATTCCTCCTGCCACCTAGTCCTTGAAATACATGAGGCTATTTATGAGCACTGTTACGGCACAAAACACGGAGAGGAGATCACGTAAATGAAGAATAAAATAGGGAAAGAAACTGCTGCAAATTTAACATCGCCTGGTGTAATGAACTGATCCACTTCTTTGTTTTCCTTCCAGTGTGATGCTCAGCAGGTGACTAATCAAATTGTGATGTCAATCAGCTCTTGAGATTACTGCATGTGGACACAGCATCATGCAGTGCTGATTGACTAAACGTGGCCAGTTAGGAGGTAGGGAAGTGTGGGAGTTAAGCACTGTCCCCTTTTAGAGGGGGAGCTGAAATTATGGCTTGCATATGGGTGAGAGGGCCAGGAATTTAACCCTGGAGTCCCACTGCCCCATTCCCCTGTACTAGCCAATCACACTTTGTTACCATGAGGAGAAGCTGCCACCACTCTCGCCGGGTGCTGCTTTGGAGTAATGACGAGTATTTTTAAACGGGTCATGTGAATTTCATACTTGATCACAGACAGAGGTCTTCTAGGCACAGCTCGTGTGCTGAAAACCTGATCTTGCCTCCTTTGGGAGGTGCAGCCAGAGGGTAATTGGGTCATCGTGCCCATTTAATCCTTGGCCTTGCTCTGCAGAAACTGCCACCAAGATAACCGATTGTGATGTGGGCATCTGTCTGTCGGGAACTCCTTTGGAAGCACAATCCGGCCTTCATTCTTAGCCTGAGAAGCCTGGGAGGGTGTCATGGCTAGCATGACTATTGATGTGATGCAGAAGAGAGTTAACAACTGTTTTGGACCAAATCTGTTCTTCACCAGTTACTTTGCTCCTGCTCGTGCATTGTACCAAGTCCAGCTGACCAGTTCTGTTCGCTGCTCTTTGCGGGTGATCCTGTTCTCCATTGACTTCAGAGGTGCAGGATCAAGCTTGTGATGGAATCTGAGGCCTCTCACCAGGTAGGGAGCAAAGCAGTAATAGGCTAGGGAGGTGCTGCCCTCAGCCGGTGCACGGCATGCTCCTGAGAGGGAACAGTTTAAAGGATGCTGGTAGTCCAGGAGAAAGTCAAGGGGCTGCACGTGGCACCAGAAAGCAAGGCTGAGAGCTGTGCCAGGAAAGGCAACAGCTTTGTGAAGGCTGCTCTATCAATAGAGACTTGGCTTTCCCCACCCCTGCCCTTTCTTTGGGAGCTAAAGGCCTGAGGGAGTGACTGACCGAACAGGACACTGAGAATTTAGGAATCTCTGTAAACTGAGGCATGCCAGATTGGTAGGAAGTGATCTGAGGGAAACATAATTTGGGGAAGCTCTGTAACTTGGCTGGATGCTTTGATATAAGCCTACGGTCCTAGGTTGGGACCACCTATCCTGCTTCTTTGTAGTGACCGGTCTCTGGGGGAGCAGTTGGAGAATGAAGGAGTGATTGTGGCTGCAGCCAGAGCCCCCTTTAGGACGACTAGGCTAGCAGAAACTATAAGGCCATGAACTGACCACTGGGCAGGCTGGTCACCAGCCCCTCCTGCTACAAAGCCCTATTCAAAGTTAATGTCCACTCACTGTGCAACCTTCACCCTGAGCAAAACAGAAAACAACTGCAGTTAGAACGGTGCTTTTTCTCTAGCCTGTGGGGTCAGATTTTCTAAAGAGCTCCTGGCAAGGCTTTCAGGTGCTCCGCACCCAGAAGTGTTTTTTTCCAGAGGGTTCAGCTTCCATTCAAACGCTGAACTAAAGGCCGGGTTTTTCAGGAGCTCAGTAACCCATTAGTTCCCATTGTGCCAGTCCGAGCTAGGGATGTGAAGGACTAGTTGACTAGTCGCTCCCTGCCCCACCCTTGCTGCCTCTGTCAATAGCGGCAGCAAGGAAGGGGGAGAAGAGGGAGGTACTTCAAAGCAGCAGCACTGCATGGAGCCCAGCTCAGCTGCTCCATGTGGTGCTGCCATGGGGACCCTGGCATCGAGCTCCTCATGGCATTTCAAAGCGGCAGTGCCATGTGGAGCCCAGGATCAGCTGGGGACTCCCCAGCTGATCCTGAGCTCTGTGTAGTGCTGCTGCTTTGATATGCTGGGTGGAGCCCGGGGGAGTCCCCAGCTAACCCTGGGCTCCACGTGGCGCTGCTGCTTTGAAATGCGCAGGGAGCCCGGCGTCAGGCTCCCCATGGCATTTCAAAGTGACACCGGTACACAGAACCTGGGCTTTGGCGCGTTCACCTCTGAAGTGTAGCAAAAGCCCTAGGGCTGTTGTTACACTTCAGAGGCAGAGGTGCCCCATTGACTAATTGAATAATCGATGCAAAAATTCATTGACTATTCGATTAGTCAATTACCTGATACTTACATCCTTAGTCTGGGCTAGACGCTCTCACCCAACGTGCTGAAGTGTTTTGAAAGTGTGGTCGTGCTCTCTGGTGCCTCAGTGTGGGAGCTGTGCTCTTTAGGACCAGAGTTTTCTGAAGACGATTCCCTCCCCTTCCCTCATGTAGGTAACTGTAGCATGGTTTATGATTTCACTTCAGTCCTCTCTCTGGAACCGAGCGCTGCCACTAATGGAAGGTCTGCAGCTGTCTTAGTGAAGATGAGGTATGCCTGTCCCCTGCTTGGTGCACAGACACCTCAGCTGATTTATTGCTTAGCAGCGAAAAGCTGCATCAGATGTCTCTGAGCTGTACAAGACCTTGAGGTTTTTTTTTTTTTTTTTTGACAGCAAATAATACTGTTGTGCAATGTATCTTATAATTAGTTCCCTTGTGCTCTTTGCAGTGTAGTAGATCTTTAATTACTCAAAAGGAAAGGCTGCTGACACAACGTTCACAATACACTGCAGCACCCGAGCACTCGACGAGGTATTTGGTAGTAGCTCCGGCTCACCCTGTGCTAGTCGTGAAGCACACAGGGAAATATGTGGACCTTCAGAGCTGATATGTCCTCACTAGAAATGCCACAGTGGTACAGGTGCAGCACTACAACTGTGCCACTGTAGACAGGCCAGGTCTACATTAGGTACGCAACTTCAGTTGCTTAGACTACGTAGCTGGAGTCAGTTTACTTTCAGCCGAGCTTGCCAGCGTCTCCACAGTGGGAGGTCGATGGGAACAAACGCTCCCGTTGGCTTCTCTCACTCCTGGCAAGAGCAGGAGTGCTGGCGGGGGCGCCCTCTGAGTTTGAACTAGCGAGTCTTTACTAGATTTGCTAAATTGGACTCTGCAGAAGATTGGTGTTGCTGCGATCCCTGTTCCGGAGTGGAGACGTCTCCTCACTCTAGTGGTGGGTTGGGCTAACTCCCCTCCCAGAGAGAGGGGCACTATCTCAGTGGAAGAATTTTTCTTTTGATGTATCTGCATCTACACCCGTAGTTAGGCTTAACTACGTCACTCAACTACATCAGTTAAGGATTTTTTTCACACGCTTGAGAGACGTAGCTGGGTCAGCCTAACTTCTTAGAGATGCCCTGACCTCAGAGTTAACTCTTAAGAACATACCTGTACCTGTGTTTTATTGCTTTCATCACAACATGCATTAGATCAGAAATATTCTCAAGTGAGAAATAAATCCTAACTCTTTAGGTACAGTTTGGTGCCGCTATTATGGCAGCTGGTCTTGTGACTGGGAGGTGGAAGAGCTGGGTGTAATCCCCATTGCTGCCACAGATTTCATTGTGTGACCTTTGGCAAGTCTTGTAAATCCTTCTCCTTCAAGAAGGTCTGCATGGCTGCATCCCACATAACTGCACTTAAATCAGTAGGTCTCCCTGCATGAAACTCTGGGCAGGACTGAGGCCTTAATTTCTCTTTGTCCCAGTTTCTTATCTGCAAAAAAGGGAGAGAATATTATCTTTTCCCTTTGCTTTATCTAAGCCAGTGTTTCTCAAACTGTGTTCCACGGAGCCCCAGGGCTCTGCGAGACCTCTCCAGGGGCTCCGCGAGGTTGACAAACTGGAAACATCGATAGGTACAAAACATATAATCAGTGGACCGCTGGGGCTCCGCATACATTTTTATGCATGTAAAGGGCTCTGGAGCCCAAAAAGTTTGAGAACCACTGATCTAAGCTTTTTGGGGCATTCAATGTCTCTTTTTTTTCTTCTTCTTACTATATATTTTAGAAATGTCTGTCTGTCTCTGTCTGTCTGTTCATCCGTCCATTTGTTCAAGAACTTTCTCTAAATGGTAAGAGATCTGACCACCAAAGTTGGTATACAGTTTCCTCTTATCGTAACTTAAAGCAAGATCAGGGGTTGGTTGTGCCAGGATAATGGGATGTGCGTAGAATTAGATTGTTTCTCTTAAAATGGAAAGGGAGGGGTCTGACAGGAGGGAGTTATACTGTAGAATGACCACCGGGTGACAGCTAGGGGCCAGAGATGGGGACTGGGACAGCTGTAACACCATTGGGGCAGCAGGGGATAGGGGTAGAGAAAGGAACAACTATTTACTATATATTTCAGAGGGTTTGTTCGTGTGTCTGTCTCCCCAGCTGGGGGACATGCACCCCTCCCACAGCTATGCCCATTGCAGCTGCAGCGGCCATGGAGAGGCGCTTCTCACCTGGCCCCAAGCTCCTGCAGTGAGAGGGGGCTGGGGTTGTTCTCTCTCTCCAGGGCAGCCTGCATACTGAACCCTCCTCCCCAGCCCCACCCCAGAGCAATGATTTAAATGAAGAAAAACAAAACTTATTTGAGTTAATAATAGAGATGTAGCCGTGTTAGTCTGGTCTTGCTGAAACAAAAGACAGGACTATGCGGCACTTTAAAGACTAACAAGATGGTTTATTAGGTGATGAGCTTGCGTGGGCCAGACCCACTTCCTCAGATCAAATTGTGGAAGAAAATTGGCATGACCATATATACCAAAGGGATACAATTTAAAAAAAAAAAGTGAACACATAAAATTGACAAATCAGATTTTAGAATGGGGAGGGGGTGAGGGGGGGAGGTTAGTGTCTATGAGATAATGATATTAGGGGTGATAATTGGGGAAGCTATCTTTGTAATGGGTAAGGTAGTTAGCATCTTTGTTAAGGCCCATTCGTAAAGTGTCAAATTTAAGCATGAATACTTTACGAATGGGCCTTAACAAAGATGCTAACTACCTTACCCATTACAAAGATAGCTTCCCCAATTATCACCCCTAATATCATTATCTCATAGACACTAACCTCCCCCCCTCCCCCCCCCCCCATTCTAAAATCTGATTTGTCAATTTTATGTGTTCACTTTTTTTTTTTAAATTGTATCCCTTTGGTATATATGGTCATGCCAATTTTCTTCCACAATTTGATCTGAGGAAGTGGGTCTGGCCCACGAAAGCTCATCACCTAATAAACCATCTTGTTAGTCTTTAAAGTGCCGCATAATCCTGTCTTTTATTTGAGTTAAGGACTTGAGCAATGCTGGGTAAACCTTCTAGTACTATATGTTTGTATGTGCCTGTCCTAATAGGGGCCTTGAGCTCAGCGAGGGCCTCCCAAGTGTAAAGAGAGATTCTAAGTGACTATTTGGTATTTATATATGTACTTGGTTATTTTCCAGTGAGTTTTAGTTTAAGGTTTGCCAATGTATAACATTGGCCTCTAAGATTCAGTTGCATAGCTGTTAAATAGCGCCATGCAGACAGCTCTCCAGGAGGCTTCCTAGCTTCAGAAAGGCAGACTACCAAAAAAATTATGCAGCAGCATTCAGTTGCAACTGCAAACGTCACTGCTTCCACCCGGAGTCTGTTTCCAACTAAAAAAGCAGGTTACTCTTTTTTTATAGTGGGAAAACCCTCCTGAATTCAAACTAATTAGTTTAGTTTTAAATTCTAACAAGGAGAAGGGCTTTAATCGGTGCAAAGGCATCTATTTTCAGTCAATTTCTACTGAGATCAATTCATGCTCTTCAGTAATTTGTTACAGACCATGTGGTGTTTCCAGTAGTGGTAGGAACATTGCCATTTGTGTTACGTCCATTATCTAGCTTGGCAAAGAAGTAGGTTTCGCTGCATTTTTTGCAATCAGCTCCATGTGATACATATCTACATAAGGATCCAGTTTTGCAAACACAACCAAGTATAGGATTTAGTACTGATTGATAGAATCAGAGGGTTGGAGGAGACCTCAGGAGGTCATTCAGTCCACCCTCCTGCTAAGAGCAGGACCAGCTCCTACTAAATCATCCCAGCCAGGGCTTTGTCAAGCTGGGATTTAAAAACCTCTAGGGCAGTGTTTCTCAAAGTGGTCCACAAAATCACCTTGAGAAAGTTGCTAACTGGCCCCACCAGTGTGTTTGTTTACCTGCACCGAGGCCATGGAGCCTTGCAGCTCCCATTGGCTCCAGTTTGCCATTTGTAGCCAAGGGGAACTGTGGGAAGTGGCATGGGCCGGCTCACGCCACTTCCCACTGCTCTCCTGCACTGCAAACGGTGAACTGGAATCAATGGGAGCCATGAGGCTTCATGGCCACAGTGCAGGTAAATACACCAGAGCAGCCAGTTAGCAGCTTTCTCAAAGTGGTTTTGTGGACCACTTTGAGAAACACTGCTCTAGGGATGGAGATTCCACCATCTCTTTAGGTAACCCATTTTAGTGCTTCACCATCTTCCTAGTGAAATAGTTTTTCCTAATATCAAACCTAGACCTCCCCCACTGTAACTTGAGACCATTGCTCCTTGTTCTGTCTTCTGTCACCAGTGAGAACAGCTTCTCTCCATCCTTTTTGGGGACACCCCCCCCTTCAGGAAGTCAAATCCCCCCCTCACTCTTCTCTTCTGTAGACTAAATAAGCTGAAATCTCTCTGCTGCTCCTGTGCTGAAGGCCCTTTATCATCCAGAGCCTTGGGAAGTCACTGCAAGTATCTCCATTAACTTTGATGCATATTAAATATTCTTAACCTTGCCTCAGTGCAGGTGGCTGGACTAGATGACTTCTCATGGTCCCTCCCAGCCCTACAAGCCATTGGGTTGTTCTGCTGTAGTAAGCTTTAAGTTCAGTCATATGTGCAGTTTTTACCCTAAATGTGTAAATCGACTTTTTAAGTCATTCCCAAGGTGAGTATAGAATACAAAATAAACAGCAGTGAAAATACTGTGTTCCTTGCACTAGTGTTATGTCAACCCTCATGTCACTTGTTACTAGGGATGTAATAGTACAGTCGATTAACTGATTAACCTATCAGCAAAAGCTGATAGGTTAATGCTATAGACTACACGCATTTCCCTCTCCCCCGCTCCCTGCCAGTAACTTTTTTTAAACAGGCTGGCCAGCAGCTTGGCTCAGTCCTGGCTTGTGATGGGTACGGGACCTACCCCTGCTGCAGCTCTGCATTTAAAGTGTATTAGGAGCTGAGCGGTAGGTAGCCCGGCTCAGTCCTGGCTTGTTGTGGGTCTGGGGCCTACCCCCATTTCAGCGATGCATTTCAAGTGTATTAAGAGCTGAGCAGGCAGGCAGCCCAGCTCAGTTCTGGCTTGCACCGGGTCTAGGAGGTCAGACGCCCCCGAGGCAGGGACTGCTGCCATCGTGCACTGCTGCCTCTGATACAGCGGCTGCCGGCCCCACCCCTGGGGACTATAGAATAGTTGACTAACTGATCAAATTTTATGTGGTTACTCGACTATTCAATTAACCGATATTTAACATCCTTAACTTGTACAATACCGTTTAACAGTCAGCTGTGCTGTAAGTTGTTTGCTCTTTCCAGTGGGGTTTGTAGAGGCTTTTTCAGCTGGGGAGGTAGCATCCCAGGGAATGTGAGAACGGAAACTGTTCTTCAGCATCTTGATGGAAGAGTGGAGGGTGGGTCTCAGAGCCTAGGAAAGTCTACTCTGCTACTTGAAGTCCCTTAGCATCAGCCTAAGTCAGTTGACCAAGGCACTGAGATGTGGTGCTGTGAGTTTTTCCATATTTGCTTTTAGATGTGCCTTGGTTCCCAGCTTTGAGCACCACCCCATACTCTTTGTTCCCTTGAATCTTTTCCATCCATGTGCAGATTTTTCCCATGCTTGTGTGGAATAATTTTATGCGCATCAACACATGTGTGAACATGCACAACCAGTAGAAACAAACCAGGACCACCAATATAGGCAGACTGACATCTGAACCTCTTCTGAGCTGCTACAAAAATGCACATCTTACAGGAAACATTCCCCGTGCTCTCATCCCATTTTAAAAAAATGTTTTTTGCTGTCATAATGTATAAACCAGTCAGTATCTTGCACAAGTCTGGTGGGCAAAATACAATTTGAGTTTGCATGCACATGCACTTTGTAGTCAAAGAAGCCAGTGCATGTGATTCTTAGAGAGAGGAGTGTGTGTAAAGTGTTAACATTTTAGGCACCTGTAGGTCTTTCTTGCTATACCAAGCAATTTGCATGTAGGCCTTTCCATAAGACCTTATCTTAAAACACCCAGTGATGCCTTTTTGAGGGTTATTTCAATATCCAGTTTGGAGACTGACTGTTGATTGAGAGGGGGAAGCTAATAGAAGAATTAACTGAGATCAAATAAACTTAGATTAAGAAGAGAAGCCTTGCTAGCAAATAATGAAGTCCACCTTTCTACCCATTGGTCTCCAAGCACTTTAGAAAGTAGAGCAAGTATTGTCACCGCCATTTTACAGGTGCAGAAAACTGAGGCATTAGGAGCAGAAATGACTCCTCCCATGCCAGAGTTAAAGCCAAAAACAAAGCCCAATCTGAGTTGCAGTTCCATGCTCTATCCACGAGGTAACATCGCTTTCCCAAGCAACACTCTTCCTTTTCTGCTGGAAGTTTTTTGTGCACCAAACACAAACCTAATCCCATGTCAGATTTATTCCTTTTTTTAAAAAAGGTAAGGTTCTATCATTTCTCTCCTCTTTTTATTCTAGGTGGAAAGTAATAGCTTACCTGAGGGGAATGAATTTCATTACCTGAATTAATTTACATCATAAACAAACTTGCTGCATAACAAGTAACTTATTAAACCAATATTTCTAAGGGTCGTTAGCTAAGAAAGTATAGTCATTGAATAACAATTGCATGGAATGATAAACTAAACATGGAGGTGCAAGTCTGAGGTTTGGTTTCCTGTGGGTGGGTGCTGGGTTGCTTTTAAATTGTGGAGAAAGTTGGTCTCAGGAAAATGCAGAAATAGCACAAAACCAGGCACATTGCTTATTTCCTTTAGGGTTGGAAATCAAATTGAGATCTTCCACAGGACTCTGGCAGCCCATGCCTTGGGGGGGGGGGGGGGAGAAAGAAATATATAATGATGAAGCTGAAAGAAGTGTCTTTTTGAACTATTAGGAGATATTCAGGTGTTGGGCCAAACATTTATGTGTCTCCACTAGGAATGAATGGGATCTATTGCCTCACCCAAGGGCAACAGTATTCTCCAGCGACAAGAAGACTGGAATTGACTCTGTATCTTGAGCCATGTTTAGCCATTTCATTGCCAGTGAGACGTGAGAGAATGCAGCTGGCTGTGTGTGATGCTCTGCCTTGTGGTTATAAGTGATAGACTTCAGCTGTGAACTTAAACACCTTAATGTTAAGGAAATTAAAGTTTAGTGCAGGTAAATTGATTAATGAGCTGCTTATACACCAGAAATCTTACTTTAGCTGAATTTTACACTGCTCAGGAATGATTTTCTTTTTTTAATTACCAGTTTATACTTGGAAAGCAGCTGTGAAATGTGTGTGGTGGGGGTGGGGGCAACATGGTGAATTAGTACACTTAGTAATTATTACTATTTGCAGGGTTACCCCAACATCTTCCTTAACTTGAATTTTTTCCTTCAGAATTTTACTCTGGTTTGTCCACCGATCTCCTGGACAGTTCAGGGTTTTTTTTGTCCATTGTCCAGGTGGTAGAACAATTGTCAGGGCTGTTCCTCACCCTGGCACTCTGAGTGCAGAAGTTGAGGGCCCACAAAGATCTTAAAAAAGGAAAAAAACACACCCTTGCCTCTACAGGCACTGGTTACAAAAACTCCCCCCCCCCCCCCGCCCCCGAATAACAACACACAGATTTGGGCGGGGCGGGGGGGAGGTCACTGCCACCATCAAGTGATTTTTTTTTTTTTTTTTTTAAATCACTGAAGCCAGGGGCAAACACTTGAACCCACCCCTAGGGTACTCCAAGCTCTTCTGCCACAAGAGAGTTTGAAAAAAGAAAAGAGAAAAACAAGCTGCAGTCTCTAGTAGCTGACCTCTCAGTCTGAGGCCCGCAGACACACAGACAGACCTCATGTACCTTCCAGAACACAAGAATCAAATCATCACCTTAAAAGTGATTTTTATTACAAAACAAAAGATATACTTGATAAAGCATACTTGGTTGCTAGATGTTACCAGGCAACTAAGGAAAACAAATTAAAAAGACATAGAAAATCTCTGGAAACCATGCTTAGATGGTAAATGGGGAGCAAAAGGCATAGATCCACACAGAGCAGTTCAAACCAAACCACAAAATAAAGAAAAAAAATACCCTGAACACGATTATTTTCACTCCCCCCCCCCCTTTTCTTTCTTCCAGTCTTCTCTTTGTTCTGTCTGTTTCCATGCCCCGAATTAAGAAGCAGGCAAAGAATCTTATACAACTCAAATTTCAGCACTGTATGCCCACTGGTTCTCCTGGCTACCTGAGTTTAATATCTTAGTCATTGAGTGCTGGTCAGCACTATTCCTATCCATTACAACAGCGGTTCTGAAACTTTTTGGGCTCTGGAGCCCTTTACATGCATACAAATTTATGTGGCGCCCCAGTGGTCCACTGATTGTATGTGTTGTACCTATCTATGTTTCCAGTTTGTCAACCTCGCGGAGCCCGTGGA
Organism: Pelochelys cantorii; assembly: GCA_032595735.1. NCBI lineage: Eukaryota > Metazoa > Chordata > Testudines > Trionychidae > Pelochelys > Pelochelys cantorii. The sequence continues at coordinate 13,524,770 of CM064346.1, forward strand.
GATGTCGCATGGAGCACAGTTTGAGAAACTGCATTACAATATACAACAAGTGGCCTCTTTTAAATGGAGATACCACAAACCCCTCCACACTGGGTTAGTTTGGATTAAAGACCTAGTCTAAGATTATTTAACGAAATAAATTAGGATTTTGAATACTGCTATTAAGGCATTAAAGTGAGTAATGGTTACCCCCCAAAAAGATAAAATGTTTCCTAGTACTGAACTTAATAAATTAAACTTGGTTCAAGATGAAATTCTTTACCATGGGATTCTAGCAGCATTGCTGACCAAGGGAGCAGATCATGACCTGAAACAAGCGCCAACGGCTGTTTCCTTTGTCACCTTTGGTAACAAAATGCTTCAGGGGGTAGCCGAGTTAGTCTGTAACTGGAAAAACTTAAAAAACCACAGATAGTCCTGCAGCACCTTAGAGACTAACAAAACATGTCGCTGGTATCATGAGCTTTCATGGGCACAACCCACTTTTTCCATTCATCTAAAGAAGTGGGTTGTGCCCACAAAAGCTCATGATACAATCGACATGTTTGTTAGTCTCTAAGGTGCTGTAAGACTAAAAGAAAGACGGTTAGGGAAAGATACCCGGAGGTGTTTTGCCCCTCACTTAAATAGTTCAAAAACTTAAAAAACAACAAATAGTTTAGTAGCACTTTAAAGACTAGCAAAACATGTAGATGGTATTATGAGCTTTTGTGGGCACAGCCCACTTCTTCGGGTGACTGGAGTGTTGGAAGTCCAGAACCAAGAATAAATAAGGGAAGGGGGAAGAGAGGAAGAGAAGGAAAAACATGGGGGGGGGGGAGTTTCAAAGGGATAGCCGAGCCAGTCTGTAACAGGAAAAACTTAAAAAACAATCATTAGCACCTTAAAGACTAAATAGTTAAAAAGCTGATAAGAACCATTAGTTTGCACTAGGAAAGGGAGAGTACTAATTGTTCAGTCAGTTTGAAAAGCATTCCTCTTTCTAGCTGAGAGCAAAGGGACCCAGAGCCAGGTGGAGGCAGGAGACCTCATGCTGTTTCTTTTTCCCTAGGTATGCTGAAAGGCAGGTTTCCTTTCTCTTCTCTCTTCTGGTTTTGGCTGTCTGAGGACTCGATTTACATTTTATATGCAAATTGAAGTAAACACATGGTCCTTTGTTTGACAGGTGTGTTTTGACCTACCTGATAGGGCCTCCTTGAGTTTGCACACGTGTCTTTTACGTAATAAGGGAGGGCTTCCTTAACCAATTTAACCCTTGATCTAATTGAAACCTACCCTATCTGCACAAAGAGTACAGGTCATATCTTTCTCCCCCCCTGCTCCCCACCCCATTACCAGATTTACTCATTGCTTTGGAATATGCTCACTTATGAGGGTTACCCTTTTTAGGTGCTGCAGGGGGCTGTAAATAATTTTATCAGTGCGCTGCCTGTGTTACTTGCATTCTCATATGGAGCTTTCCTTCTCCCTTCTGTCAATTCCCTCCCAGTGGCGCTCTCCTATAGGATCTAGGTTCCCCAGGACCGCATTCATCCTACCCTATAATCAGATGCGTACTCACACCCACGACCAGAGCACGTCTGAGAGGACGGGTTAATCAGCACTCACAAGCTGACCACTTATATGTCTCTGGACTCAGCAGGCTGGTTGCAGAGCAATGCCAAAGCTGTGACCTTCATGCGGACTGGTTTAAACAGCACTTTAAGCTGCCACCCGCATGCCCCCCCAAGATCATACACCCTCTCTTCCCACTTTCACACCACAACCATTCTGCTAGTAACCCCCTTGATGAGCAAACCCCACAAAGATTTGTGGATGCTACAGGGATCTTTAGCTTAGGTACAAGGAACATTGTTGCAGAGTGAATGGGGAAGCCAAAACAACACCCCAAAGGGTAAGGGGAAAGGGGGGGGGGAGAGGGAGAAAAAAGGAAAAGCAACCACCTTAACAATGAAAGTTAGTTATTTCTAGGTAGTAACTATACAAGGGGGAGGGGACAAACAAAACAGTTATAATATTAAATCTAACTTATATCTGATTACGAACATTCGGGCTAGCAAACCCTTACTGGTCCCATAAGGCAGGGTCAGGAGGCTACACCTGGGTGGGAAGGGGGGTGGATCTCATCACTCCATGAAGCTTGAACTGATCGGGGTTCCCAGATGGTGTTGATAGTGTGGGGTCCAGAGTGTTGGAGACTGGCAGAGCTGAGCCCCGAGCACGATCAGTGAGGAGAAGATGAAGTCTCAATAGATCCAGGAATCAGAAAACTTTACTTGAGCATGGGTAGGATTTTTGTAGGGAAACAATGGTTCCAGAAGGAACACTAGATTTGTTTGAATAGATGGTTGGTTCTGGGGTATATTCAAAAGTTGTTCTGTTTAGGCTAGACCTATAGAATCTGACCATTCCTGGCTATGATTGGTGTTCCTTCGAGGGAGCTCGTAATAAAATTAGGCAATTTCAGTATTTTGGATACCAATATAGGTTTTATTACTAAAATTGGTCTGATAATTACTGATTTGGGTGTGAGCTGCCCATCTGATGAAGTGGGTTTTGCCCATGGAAGCTTATGATATTATATATTTTTGTTCGTCTCTAAAGTGCCACAGGACTACTCATGTTTTTAAAAGTTTAGAAGCACATTTAAATGCTGGGGGATTAAGGAGTCACCATTATACATTTCTAGTTTAAAATCCTGTAAGACACATTCATTCATGGTTCCTTCAGAAGTAGGAAAACTGAGGATAAGCAAGAAATGTAGCCATATTTTCATCCTAAGATCTTAAGATTTCTATTATTTTACTGTGTGGACGCTATTATCCAACGTAGCTAAAGTGTAATAACCTGGCTTCATTCCTGAAAGAGTTGTGTTTATGCAGGCATGTGGCACAGTGGAGTGTGCTTTTGGGGAACAGCATTTTAATGTCAACAATAGAACATGTATGCAGTAGAATTCTAATTGAGGAAAAACCTGACATGACTGTGCTTCCCTGTTTTGAAGTGACAACTGAAATTTTTTTAACAAGAAAAAATAGCTGACTGCAATCTTGATTATCATGAAGTGTTTTAAAATGAAAAGAAAAGTGCATAAATATAGCTTGAATGAAACCCCTCTCTTGCAAATCCACACAAAACAGCATAAGGGAAACTTGACATCAGTGTTTAACATTTTCCTCTCCAACACTGCATTATGGAGAGAGACTTTTGTCATTTAAAATTGGTCTCTGTGGTTCGCTGCTTAAATCTAAGGAGACAGACCTATGTGTCCAAGGAGAATTAGCTGGGTGTATTTCTTAGGCAGGAGGTTCCGTTAGCTGAGCACCAGCAGTGGCAGCCCGTCAGTACAGGCGAACTAGGCAGTTGCTTAGGGCACCGAGATAAACGGCTTTGGAGGCGGGGGCGCCAATTGCGCGTTTCGCCTAGGGCGCCAGTTGCCGGCAGCTCGTCTAGGGCTGCTCCTGAGCATCAGTATGAAACTTTAATTCTGCTTTGTTTCACTAAAAGATGATGCACATTTAAAATTCTCTCTAAGGAATTTCCTTCTTGCAACTTGTTTGTAGATTTGGATCAGTTCTGAAAATCAAACTTAGTTAAGACTGAGAACTGCAGCTTAATGTATTTGAGTTTTGCAGAAAGTATATTAGTTCATTTTTTCTAATTGTGTAAAAAGACTTCATGTAAGGAGACAGGAACATTATTAAAGCTGAAATTCCAGCTTTGTTTATTCTCATCCTTGAGTTCATGCAACATTAAGGATATGAAATCAACACTAGCATTTTGGGGGACATATCAAATTGCCAATCAAAAAGCCAAACATTGAGGGCCTGATTTAAAGTTGATAACTTGAGTCTCCTACTCAGGTTTAACTTAGGGCTAAGGGGGTCAGGCGTCTCATGAATTTGTAAATCTCTTTATAGTGCGTAATAGAATATGACTGCTACATCCCCTCCCTGCATTAACGAAGATATGCAGATTTGCAGTTTAGCCTGGGTTTCAATATTTACAAAGCCTTTACTTTAGGAAGCATTAGCCTCTAATGTAGGGCCAGTTCTAGGAGTGGCCCTGCGTGCTATGCTGCTTAGCTGTGGGTTTGGGGGATTTTTTGCTCCACTCTATTGGCTGGCTCTGTTCGGCCGCTAAGGGGAAGAAGGGGATCGTCATGGGAAAAACGTTTTCTGCTATGGTCAGCAAAATGACTCAGACCACTGCTGCTCCAAATACTTCTAAATTAATAAAGCTGATTTTCTTTTTTTTTTTGCCTATCTACACCTAGGTGCCTTTTTTGGGGCTGAAGTCCCATCCTCCCAATTCATACAGGAACATTGCTGGCTGTTTCTCTTTGTCAGGGAGCAATGGAAAAGCACACAATTTGCTGCATTCACCACTTTGGCTGAGGAATGCAGGGGGAAGACAAAATTGGACCTGCCCCAGCCAGGGGATATACACCCATCCCCAGCTGTGCCCTCTGGAGCTGCAGCAGCCATGGAGAGGCTTTAAATGAAGAACAACAAAAATTAAGAACCCAAGCAAAGTCAGGTAAATCTTCTAGTTTTAAAATCATAGAATCCTAGGGCTGGAAGAGACCTGAGGAGGTCATCAAGCCCAGCCCCCCTGCCCAAAGCAAGACCAACCCCAACTAAATCAACCCAGCCAAGGCTTTGTCAAGCCCAGACTTAAAAACCTCTAAGGATAGAGATTCCACCACCTCCCTAGGTAACCCATTCCAGTATTTCACCACCTTCCTAGTGAAATAGTTTTTCCTAATATCCAACCTAGACCTCCCTCACTGTAACTTGAGATCATTGCTCCTTGGTCTGCCATCCATCACTACTGAGAACAGTCTCTCTCCATCCTCTTTGGAACCTTATGATGGACCGGGCCGGGTCTGGGCACAGCTGAGGGTGTCTGCGCAGGGCGAATTGCTCAAATTCGGGGCTCTCTATAGCCCCCAGACTGGAGACCCTCCCAAACAGGCTACAAACCAGTCCCAAAGAGCGCTTCAGCTGCCTGCTCGGCCAGCCAGAAGCCTCATGAGCAAAACCCCTTCGACACCCCAGCAATATCTGTGCCCCAGATGGCCCTGGGCCTCGTACACAGGTGAGGGGTTTTAGAGCCCAATCTCACCTTCCCTGAACAAATTTTGTCTGGTTCCAATAAACCAGCCACAGATCCCAGGTCAATTTACCCGCTAGACCTTACCCACAAGACCAGGCTGAGCCAATCCTTTAGAATCTACAATCTCAAGGTTTATTATTAAAAGAAGGAAAAGCATGAGAGTAAGGTTGTTAAAGCATCATACATTACATGCATCAAATCTCCCAGTTCTCGATGCAGGCTCACAGCAGAAATGTTATAACTGCTGGCTTAAAAGTCCTTGGTGTACAGCCCATGTCTGGATGGGTCCACAGTTCTTCCTGGCTCGTGATTCCCTGCGAGGCCGCATCTGGGGTCAGGAGCAGATCTGAAGACCAAGATGGAGTTGGCCACCTGTCATATTTATACCTCCTTCCTGGTCTCTTCTTGGCTGCAGCAGGTCACCTGGCTCGTGGCCTATCCCTGTGTTCCCTGCTGGTAGCCCCTAGGTATCAGTCACCATTCTTGAGGTGTGTCCTTGGCCTATTGAGGGCTATTGTTCCATAGAGACTTGCTCATTAGCATGTCTGTAGGCTGAGCTGCTTTGCCCATAGTTCAGCCACATACAGAGAAACATTTGGTATCCACACAAAGTACATGCTTATAACTTCACACACAGACATTATACAATTACATGAATAGCATATATGGAATCAGAAGAAAGTAAGCTATCAGTTGACACCTCACACGGCCCCCTTTGTACCAACTTTTGGGGCAAACACCCCCCCTCCCCATGGGTACAGCAGTGATCTGGCTGCTCCCCTCAAAATCCAGTAATGTGACAAACCTCCCTTCAGGAAGTTGAAGGCTGCTATCAAATCCCCCCTCACTCTTCTCTTTTGCAGACTAAATAAGCCCAAATCCCTCAGTCTCTCCTCATAGGTCATGTGCTCCAGCCCCCGAATCATTTTGGTTGGCCTCTGCTGGACCCTCTCCAGTGCGTCCACATCCTTTCTATAGAGGGGAGCCCAGAACTGGACGCAATACTCCAGATGTGGCCTCACCAGAGCCGAATAAAGGGGAATAATCACTTCTCTATCATGCCTAGTTCTTCATTATTTTGATGTCCTTTAAGAATTTGTAAATTAGCTTCTCTTTTGGTGGGATGTTATACTTTTAAATTTTAAACTGCAAAACAAAACTGAGTCCTTGCACCATACCACATAGGTTCGGCCTACATTGCAAAAGGATGTATGATCTCTCCTTCAGGGTGCCCTTTATCCCGCCTCTCCCTGGGTGGAGCGGGGGAACCTGAGCCTGCCACCCTGCCCTCGCCAGGCGAGCACCCTATCCCTTAGGCTACACTGGAACCCGTCCCACCACCTCACCTTCAGGGCGCCTTATATCCCTCCTGCCAGTGAGGCAGTCTATGTATTGGTCTTGCTTTCATTAGCTCATAACTAAAACAATGAAGTCACGGTGGGAGGGGCAGTCTGACTCACTGGGTTTGCACTCGCAGTGATAGCCAGTACTGCCATGCGTCACAACTATTGTTCAAGCAAGCTTCATCAAAGCTAGCTGAGATATGGTTGCATGAGCTGCAGCCGTGCCTTTCATTGCAGTGTAGACATACCCCATGACTCTATGCCCCAAGATCCTCCAAAGTATGATGTTCTCATAGCTCTATAAACTGGGGGATATTGAGTGAATAAAGTAGATTTGAAAAGCAGCAGATATTGGGTGCACACTGAGTCTGATTGCCTAAAAGTAAGGCATCCGTCTGTCTGTTTGCTTATTTTAACGTATGCAGAGATTTCATGTGCCAGTTGATTTTAGTAGTTTCTACTCATGTTAATGAATTTTGTCACTTTCCTTGAGAATTGTATTACATTTTCAAGCCTTTGGTGTCTGTCATACCTGATAGATGATTTTTGACCCTCCTGGATTCAATAATTGACTCAGCAAACATCTGATTGTCTTCAACTGAGAGAACAGGGCTGACTCTATCAAAATTCTGTTCTCTGAATTGCTTTTGCATGATAAAATAAACATGCACAGGCAGAGACCAGAAAATAAATAATCGCATTCTGCATGGTAAAAGTTTTGTGCTGCAGCAGAAATGCTTTATGCGGACTGGATCCTCAGCTTGTATATATCCAAGTTGTTGAATAGTTACATTGATTTACAGCAACTGAGGACTGGTTCCTAACAATTTAAATGAAAATATAGCTTGACTCTGTGTGAACTTACTTAAAAATCAAGCGCTACTATTTAATTAGTGAAAAATTAAAGTGCTGGAGAAAGCCAGTAGAACTATATACTTCTCTGATCCAAAAAGTATCCCCCTAATTCATCCCCTTTACATTACTTTCTATGCAAGAAGCAGAGCTGTTGTATAATACAGCAGATTGAGAGAGAACAAGAGGTAACAGACGTGAAGAGGAACTGTGCTGTGTCACTCAAAAGCGTGTCTCTCTTACCAATAGAATTTGATCTGGTTAAAGATATTATCTCACCCATTTTGTGTTTCAAATATTTTAAAGCTCAGAGGAGGTGTGATTGCAGGATGATCTGCCACTAGATGGGCACTAGTATAGCAGATGAAGGTGCTGGGAAGTAACTACCAAAAGTGCAATTATAGAGAGAGCTGGCTGTGGACATACAGAGACAGCATGGATGCAGGCATCCAATAATCAAGGTGAGGCCTAGGAAGTTAGCAGTGGACAGATAGGAAGTTCACTTTTGATGTGCTTAAATACCAGCACTAGTTAACTTTCCTTAGACTGCTTTCATTAGCTGTTTTAGCTGCTATTGTTCATATGTTTTAGAAGCTTTTATTTTCCGTTCAATCCAACAATAGGTGGCTTAAAAAAAATCAATCCTTTTTCGGTCTCTGTAGAGCAATTAGCAGCTATTCAAAAGCATTTGGGAAAATCAAATGCTGTATTGACTCAGGAGGCAGTAAGATAGCTATTGGCTCAGATTTTCATAAGTAATTTGGTTATTTTGGGTGTCTCAGTTACAAGATCCACTAAGAGGCCAATTGTGTCCCCAACCCTGGAGGATGTGTGAGTGGTGCTTTTTGAAAATTGGGCCCTTTCAAGGCATCTCAAAACAAGCTCCAAATATTGTGGATCCTGAAACAACTCATCTCTTTTCTGAAAATCTTTGAGATGTAAAGAATACTCTGAAAAGAGTCAGAAGAAAGAATGATGTGGGCTTTTTATCTGAAAGTGGGCTTTTTATTTTTCCACACAGTTGTAATCTAAAGAGTCTGAAAGCTGATATTCTGCATTTGCCAAAGCTACACTAACTTGATCTGTAAGCTTTTTTCATATTTCATAAATCATTTTTTTGTCATGACCTCTCTGCATTCTGCCTATTTGACCAGCACTAAAATATATTGGTTTCTTGATTTTTGAGCCAAATTCAAACATAGTATAGTTCTGACCTTCTGTGTCTGGCTTGAAGGTGGGGTGAGTGTTATATATTTTTTAATAACCTTATGGGCTCATTTTATATTGGTGTCACTCATTGCTTCCAATAGTTGTCGATTTATCAGGTTCCATTTCCCTTCCTCCTCCTTTTTTCTTCTTTTTATAACTGGAAAGCAAAGGCTTTGTATCTATTTGTGTCTATTTTGTATCTGTACTCTTTTTGTATCTGTTCTTCACAGCTGTGGCTACAGAGGTCTAAACAACCCTAAACAGTTCTAAAGGAGATGTACCTCATAAGAATACTGGCTTCAATCATCTGTTTTTATCAAAATCCCCAATGTATTCTGGTAAAAGAAGAAAGTAGTGTGATGGGATAATGGAAACTGAACACCTTATATGTTTTGGAGGGTTGTGAGGACTAAATTAGTAAAAGCACCCTTTGAATCTTCAAAGCTGTTTTTGTAATGCAGAAGATACACAATAGTAAAATAGATTTAGTTCCCCCCCTAATGCTCTAGAGATGATCTTGAATGGAATTTGATCATCAATAGCATGAAGTCAAATCTATTTACATAAAAACCCAGAGGTGTCTTCATAACAAAAGAAAGGATTGGGTTTTGGCCTTTGCTGAGATACAAAGTTACCTAGCAGGCATAGGAAGCAAACATTAAACTTCTGGTACCAATGAAGAGACTGGAGAACATGGAAGGGGGGAGGGGAGGGGCGCAAAAGTTTGCTCATGTCTATTTATTTCCTCTCTCCCCAAACGCTGAAAGCCTATCCCTTTAACCCTGTTAGATTGCACAGTGTGAAATCAAGCCCATGACATAATTGATATTTTCTTTATTCACCTAAATTCTCAAGGTGTAACTTTTGTCAGAAACTTTCAAATACTGTCATAAAACTGTAAATGAACATGAATCAACATGAAGTCCAGTCAACTCCAAAATGATAGAAGCAGGAAAGAAGTAGTTCCTAATGCTACATTATGTCTTTGAGCCCCTTCTCCCAGCTGTGTTTGTGGTTTATACAAACAAGTTTTTTCTATCTATTGTAAATGTTTCTTTGCTCTGCAACTAAGGGAGAGACACAAATGGGGGAAATTGGCTACAGCAGGAGAAATTGACTAGACATGCTGTATCAAAAGCCCAAAAGTTTTGTGGGGAGAGGGAAATCTCTGTATCTTTCTCTTCTGGGGAATGTAGTTCTTATTTGTAAGAATAAATGTACATATATCAAAAGTTTCAGAGGGTGAAAGCTTGTGATACCATCTACATTTCTTGTTAGTCTCTAAGGTGTTGCAAGTAGTTGTTTTTTAAGTTTGTACAGATATCGGTGTATTCGTTTATTAGCTATCAGTGTCATACTATGACATTTTCGAGTTATTTCCCACCCTGCAAGCTGGCTAACACATTCCTACTATTAATGTTGTCTGCAAAGGGAACCTTGATTTACTTAAAAGGGGGGGGGGGGGAAAGAGGTTTTTGTTGTTGTTGTTTGCAAATTTGATTCATCCAGGGACCTGTAAAAACTTGTGAAGTTCCTCCCCAAGTTACTTTAGATCAATTATGCAAGGAATGTGCAACAGCTTTAGGGCTTGATACAACAGAAATTTGAACCAGTTTCACAATGTGGCTGCTCCCTGCTAAGTGATGGGACTTGCTGGGCTCCCAAGCTGTGTATAATGCTGAAGATGATGTTCAGTGAGGATTGGAAATATGCTGCCAATTTGATAACTAGCCCTCACCCTCAATTTAAATGTTCTTTATTTCTGTGACACAATCCTGCTCCCACTGAGGCAAGTGGAGCATTTGCTGTTGACTTAAATGGCATCAAGATGAAGAGGGGGGAGGGGAGAAAGGGGGGAATGAATGTGTTTTTTCTTCTGCCTAGACTTCTGTCACTAAACCCTTCTCTTCAAGGGTGTATAACAAACCACTGGAAACTTGCCATAGGCTGAACCTTGGCAAACAAATGTCAAGTCAAAAGCTGCTTGTTTTTTCCAAATCCCAGTATAATAAAATCTTCAGGACTGCAGCAAAAGTCGTGTTGCATATTTCAAAGTCCTGTACAAAGCCTTACTCATTTGAAGGGAACCTTTCTACAGCTCCCACGTGGAAAGCGCAGTTGCAGCATGCTGGAGGAAGTGGTGTTTAGGAATAGGATTCCAGAGTTGATGGCAGTTCTCTTGGTGTGTTCGACGGTATGGGCAGATATGGTAGCTCTGTGGAGTGTGTTGTAGAAAGCCTAGATTTGCCAGCTCTATGCATGTCAGCCTTGCAAGAAAGGAGGAGGATGGGTTTTGCGCCATATTGATTTGTTTTTCAATATTAATCAGCTTATATCTAATTTTGAATGAAGACAAAGTTACAACCTAAATGCTAGTCGTCTTGTGGATGAATTAGAAAGGAATGATGATTTTGGAGTTACGCCCTTCATGTAGGGAATCTGGGTCATTTCTGGCTCTGCCAACATACTTCTGGGACCTCAGGCAAGCCACTTAACTGATTTGTGCCTCATCTCCCCCATCTGTACAATGGGGATAGCAACACTTCCTTACTGTCAAGGGACATTGGCTCCACATCGGCTTCTAAAGGGTTAATAGAGCTCTAGGGAGAATGTGTAGGAGGCAGACAATTGTCGAGGAGCTGAGAGGAGTAGCCAATCAGATCCCAGGAGGCCCATATAAGCAGCTGTATTACTTGCTACAGTAGTGGTGGGCAGTCTGGGGGCCACTTGCAGCCCATTGGGGTTTTACCTGTGGCCCTTGAGACATTTTGTTTACCGTTGCCCATGTGCAAGGTTGTCAGATTCTGCTGGTTGCCATCAGTGTAGGTTTCTTTTCCTACCAGTGTTACTTAAGTGATACATGCAAAAAGAAAGGGCATGCAAAGTGAGGTGCATGCTGATAGCACACACCACTGACTGTGAGAGCCATGTGCTCCCTCTGCATCCAATCAAAGGGCTGCTACAGTTCAGTCGGCACGCCCCACAAATTCTAAGTACACAAGCGCCATTAGCAAAAACTACCCTGTCCCAGGAAACAATCTTTGTTATGACAGTCTTGCAGCTCACTGAGGCTATGTCTACACTGCAGGCTTCTTGCCCAAGAAGCTTTTTGCAGAAGAGTTCTTGCGCCAGAGAGCATCCACACTGCAAAAGCGCAGTGGAAAAGTGATGCGCTTTTGCGCAAGAGAGCGTCCAGACCGCATGGATGCTGTCTCGCAAGAAAGCACTGATTGCCATTAACACAATGGCCACCAGGGCACCTGTGCTTCTTTTGACAGGCTGTTTTTGTGCCAAAAAACCCTGTTTCCCATCCACACACACATCTTTGCACAAGAGCTCTTGCAAAAAGAGGAATACCTATGCTGCAAAAACCCCTCTGTTCTGCCTATTCACTGTAAATTTTCTTGCACAAAAATGTGCTTGAGGTGTGGACGCTCTGTGAGTTTTAGGTGTAGATGTAGCCTGAGAAAGAGGGCCACTCAGGCAGCCTGCTCACTAGCCTAGGTTGCTCATTGCTGCCCTAGAGCTCAAAGAGGGAGGACTGGGTGTCTGGCAGGCAGAAGGAAGCTAGCACCCCGGACAGAGCGGTGTTGCTAGCAAGGACTGGGGGAGCTAGAAAGAACTCCTGACTGGCTGCTCGGATTTGCAGATGGAGGCCCTGAGGTAATGGCAAAGAAGGTGTTGGGACCATGGGGAAGTGGCCCAGCAAGAGTAACTGCAGAGTTAGAGGGGATACAACATATGGCTGCTATCTTACAGGGTCCCTGGGTTGGGAGTGAGAGTAGTAGGAGGGCCTGGGTCCCCCCCCTCCCATTTGCTATTGGGGAAGTGGTGGAACAGCTGGACTTCAGCACTTGTCCCCAGAATGAGGAAACCTAGGTTGTGACGGAGCCAGAAGGCTGTGTCGTGCAGAGGATGCTGTGGTCCTTGAAGTCACATGAGTCCAGCAGCAGAAGTGATAGGAGGTAAGGCACCATTGGGAGAAGCCATGCTGGCATGCAGAGCTAACTCCCAAGATGTCCAGCAGGAGGTGCCAGTGTGGTGAATGGAGCTGTGTCAGGTCTGCCTTCACAGGGGTGATGTGAGGATAAATTCATCAGACTGTGAGGCGCTCATACTGCAGTAATTGTGGTGGGGGGCATAGGAGTACCATAGAGAGAGTTGGGATGTGGCTTTTTGGTTCTCTTGCCCCCCAAACAGTGCCTGGGAGGTTGGTGGATGGATGGGATGACTTGGATTTGGACACCTGGCTTGGGCTATGAGAACTAAAGGTCTCTCTGTCTTTAACACATGCTTTTTGTGTCACCAGTTTTGTGGATCAACCTACTGTTACTGTAGTCAAAATAGGAGGAGTGTGTATGTTTTGAATGAGTACCAATAAACTGCACTAGTAGTACCTTTTCATACCTTCAGTCTGGCCTCTAATGGGAGCCTGAAACTACTGTGCAATCTCTGCTTACTTGAAACCTGTTCTGGTTTCCTATTAGCGGTTAGAAAGGGAACGAATCCCTCAGTCTGGTGTGTGTGTGGGGGGGGGGGGGAAGCTTAAATGAAATGAGTCGTATGCAGAAACCACTGGAAAGAGACTTGGGGTAAAACTTTCAAAGGCTTCTGAGTCCTGTTGACTTCCTGGAAAGGCTCCTAAGTCACTTAAGAGCTTCTGAAAATGACACTGGAGCTCCAAAGCCAAGCCAGGACCGTGCATATCATCCTCCATCTGCTTGTGTAACCCACAGGTTCACTGTCCAGTGTAGTGGCACTTGGACCACTTACAGCAAGAGATAAGAACAAGGGAGCTCTACCACCTGAGCTGCAAGCCAGCTGGCTTTAGAGCTCAAGCTGTAGAGGGTCCTCTCCTAAGCTCCAGAGAGCCCAGGTTCAAATCTGCCTGGTGGTGGTTACACTTGCACCCAAAAGGATAAGTGGTGGCTGTTAAAATTAAGTCCCAAAGCTTTTTCTCCTGGTACAGACAAGACCCTTCTGACATAAGACCGAGTTGACTACAGAAAAGCATTGGGAGCGGACAGCCTGTTGCACTTCAGTTCTGTTTGCAAACTTCCTTCCTTCCTCCCTCTAGCTCCAGCTCTGAGTAACTTGGCCAGCGGCGGAGTAGCCCTGCCCAGTCGTTTTGAAATACGTCTCTTTTGGCTGCGCTTCTCGCGCTGATTCTGGGCTGGCTGAAGCATGGGTGCGTGTGGGAGGCTGCTGACAACGTGAGGGGGAGAAAGGTCCTTCTGTATGAAATAGAGTGTGAGTGATGGATGTGGTATGCAGGTAACAAAGGTGCGGCCCTAGACTGGAAAGATGATTTGATGCCTCTCCAAGAATGTTTGCTGACTGAATTCTTCCTTTCTTGATGCTTTACTGTTGACGGCCGCCACTGTTCCCTATACGCTGAGAGATTCGGGTAGCCACTCAGAGATTTAAGTGCCACCCAGCTGATTGGGAGAGTGCCACAGCTGGCAGCATGTGTTTCTATTGGTGGTGCATGTGTACACATGCCTCAGTACACAGACAAAATGTATTCCATGCATGGATGGAAAAAATTAGAGGGAATATTGACTGCTGCTACAGGTTGGGGAGGGACACAATGGGGGTTACTGGCCACATGATAGCCCCCCCTCGTGTCTCCTCCCGGTGCCACCTCTAGTTAGGGGTAGGGCTGTTCTTAGGAAGGTGCAGGGCCCAGGACAGTGCCCCCTTCTGCCCCAAGCCCTGCCCCCCACTCCCTTCCCACTTATACTGAGCGACGCAGCCAGGGAGACTGGTGAGGGGCCTAGCACTAGCAGCAGGGCTTGGGCCTGCCTCCCAGCCATGTCACTCTGCTTCCTGCCACCACTGGTGAGTTTGGGGGCAGTTCCACCCCTTTTCCCAAGCCCCCTCCCTCGAGCAATGCAACTGGGAGCAGAAAAATGGAGCAGGCTGGGGCTGGGCCGCTCTGCTTCCCACTGTCTCTGGTGAATGCAGGGGCAGGCCCAAGCCCTCCTCCTGGTGCCAGCTCCCCCAGGTTGCTCTGGGTCCCTCAGGGCCCCTCACAGTGTGGGGTCTGGGGCAGTTGCTATGGCTCTGTCGGTTGCTGGCCCATTGCCCCTCCCTCTATGACATTTAGGGGAGCACATGATCTTTCACGCCTCCCGTTCCCATGTCCTCCATGACGGCTGGTGTCTGTTGGGTGATTTCTGCTCTTGTCTCCTGTCCTTTATCTGCTTGACTGAGATGTTTCATGTATGTAGTATAGTTGTAACCATGTTGGTCCCAGAACACTATAGAGATAAAGCAAGTGAGGTAATACTGGACGAACTTTGATGTCAGCAACAGAAGCTGGTCCAGCCAAAAAGATTTCCTCCTTCCCCCCACCGTCTCCCTCAGAAGATTCATGTCTGTTTTCAAGTCAGGTTCAGAGTTTGTGTGTGTGCGCACACAGGCACGCATAAATATAAATTCGAAATCCAGTGATCAGCCTCCTAAACTTTGAAACTAAAGCTCTCCTATTGGCTGCATCAGTCTGGCTTTTTTCTGGCTTCTGGAAACTAGCGCTCATGTAGCAAGTCTGGAAGCTTAACACAAGTATTACCATAATTGCTCCCACATGAGCATAGACACTCCCATATTGGTAGTGTGATGCTTATCATTAAGCAGAGGGAATGCAACACAGCAACCTTCTGGAAACAAAGGGATGTGGCTGTATATTCAGGGGAAGGGGGTGCTGGATTGTCACTGAAGTGAGTGTTTCATTGTAAATACTGGGCTTTGGCGTACCAATACTGGGGGTTTGGCCGCTAGATATGCAGTGGTAGAGGGATCCTGCAATCTGAAGCTGGTTATAGAAGAGTGACCAGCCATGCTAGACTTCCAGTATCTCATGCTTCTGGGGAACTCTACTTTGAAATACAGCATAACTAACAGTCATTACCTCCCTAGTATGTTTGGAAAGGCATACAAAGCTATTCAAGGTGGTGATATATTTTTATGGCAATAGAACTGTCCTGTGTCTCACGTCACACTGTATGCAATAATGTTATTTTCTTGGGATCAAAGAGCGAAGTGAATCAGTCTGTTGGCCTACCAAGTTTCAGACCCAAATTTGACCTGCTTTAACTTATTAAATTGACCATTTTCTTACTTAGGGACCTGGCATGCTATAGTACAAATCTTGGTTGATGCATTTTGCAGAAACACTCTTTTGGCCTTCAGAACAAATCTGGCAGTTTTCAGGCCAAATAAATATTCTGACTCAGTTATAGCTGTGCTAAAACAGGGATTTATAATGGGAGTTGCGTGGAATTGTTAACCCACAACAAAAATCTTGCTGCTTCTGACACAGACAAGGAAAAACACCTCCACAAAACAAACAATTCCCCCAATTCTCTTTTTGTGTGTGTCTTGACATTTTTATCCAAGCTTCTAACATCCAAGTACCTAATCCCGTATCCATTGAAGTCAATGGCAAAACTCCCATTGACGTGTACGGTGCAGGCTTCAGGCCCAAATAACCAGAAATAAATTCTTCTATTACATTAGAAGCTTTTCTGTGTTACGGTAACACTAGAAGACTTACCTAACATTGCCTAAGTCCTTCAGGGCAGGTGTGCAGGGATGCAGGAGCCAGGCCAGGGGGTTAGGAAGTGCTCAAGGTAGAGCATGGGGGTGTGTGTGCAGGAATCAGGGTACAGGGTAGGGGAGGCTTTCCCCAACGTGAGGGGGGGCAGGCTGTACACCCCACGTGCCAGCTTGCCCTCGGGGCAAAGGGATTGGCAGGCTGCCACCCCACCCGTTGACTTGTCCCCCAGGTAAGGGGAGACCCAGGATAGGGGGGCTGGAAGGGCTTTTTTCCTTAACCCCTTCCACTGCGGCTGGTGGAGATTTCTCCCTCCCCCCATCTGATGGGACTTTTTCCCATCCCACAGGCCAAATTTGATGGTCATAAGAAAGGCCATCCTGGGTCAGACCAAAGGCCCATCTAGCCCAGTATCCTGTCTGCTGACAGTGGCTAATGCCAGATGCCCCAGAGGGGAGTAAACAGAACAGGGATCTTCAAGCAACCCGTCTCTGACAGGGACGCCATTCCTACCCATCTTGGCTAATTGCTATTGACGGACCTAACCTCCATGGTTCTAGCTCTTACCATTTCAGAGGAATCCTTGAACAAATAGATTCATGGATGGACAGACAGGTAGATGCACATTTCTAAAGTGAAGAGAGATTCCTAAATTTAAAATGAGTAAAAAGTTTTTATTGAAAAAGTCCTACTTTTTTAATATTCAGTTGCAAACTATACATGTCCAAAAGTAATCAGTCTTATGACAGTGTATTTAAATCCATTTTAATTTCTTTACCACTTCCAGGCCCCAATAATTTCTTTTTAATAAATGATCTATTTGATGGAAAGGAAGGAATTTTAGCACATTCTTTTCTGTAGTTAAGCAAATTTCCTGGGTCTTGCCTGCAGATCTATTTGAATACAGTGTTAAAAGTGCACCCTTAGGGTTGTCTCCACTATGCTGGGGATTGACGCTGCAGCAATCAATCTGCCAGCTGTTGATTTATCGCATCTGTTGAGACACGATAAATCGTTCTCTCAGACCTTTTCTGTTGATGCTGGTACTCCACCAGAATGAGAAGAGTAGCTGGTGTCAATGGGACAGCAGTACCCACTGACCTTACCTCGCACAAGATGCTGCGGTAAGTGCATTGACTTCAGCTACGCTATTTGTGGAGCTGAAGTCACATAGGTTAGCTCAATGGCAGGAGGTTAGTGTAGACAAGGCCTGAGACACATGTCCACCTCCTAGCATTGAGGTTCCTCACAGGAGGTGGGAAACTGATATTTTACTGGTTGCGCCAAATTATGATAGAAACAGCATTCAATATAATGGTGTATTATATGGATGGCTGCTTAAAGATGCTTTTCAAAGGTATAGCTGCCCTGCATGGATGAATTTCCCTGCCGCTCAGAAGCCTCCTCACTGCTGTGGTGATTCCCACCTCTAGGAGTCAGCAGTCACCTGCTGAGCGGAGGCATTACATTAAGTTTGTATGGTACATTGTTGGTCCTGATCCTGAAAATGCTTATCCCACATCTCAGTTTGCCCATTGTGGTTGAAGACTGCCATGGTGAAGGCAAGCAGGGGGCTAAGAGTCTGTAGCGTTAGGGACTTTAATTAGTATCTGTGCATACCAAACTCCTGATTTCTCAGGGTCAGTTTGAGGCAGGGTGAACCTAATTCCCAAAGCAGAAAATAGGACATAGCCCAGGGCTGCTCTGAGCTCTCCTGCCTTCCTTCACCCTCTGGCATGGCTGGGGTTGCCAGAACTCTGCTTGCCCCCGTGCTAGGTTGGTGTCTCTGAGTGCTGGAACCAGTGTTCCCTCTAAGATTTTCCAAGCATGAGTGGAGTGAGTTTTGGCTTGGGCACCAATATTGAGGTCATGTGCGCTGGTTTGGATGTGTGCCAATGTGGCACCCAGTTAATAAACACACACACATGTTCCCAACCGCTGGAGCAGACCCCCTCCCTGCCATGTGGCAAGTCCTATTTCCAACTACCAGAGCAGACCCTGCCCCTTCCCCCCGCCCTATGGCAAGTCCTATTCCCAGCCCCAGCCCCAGCCACCAGAACTGGCCCCAGCCACCCTGTCACATGACAGCCCCAGCCACTGGTGAAGCCTCCCCCCGCCACATGGCCACAGCGGGTCTCGGCCCCCTGCCCCAGCGGCTCTCTCACCATGATGTCTCAGCTGGCCTCCTGGGCGCAGCTCTCCAGAGGAGGTGGGCGGGGGAAGAATTTGTGTGCAGCCCTTAGCGGGAATTATGGCTGGAAGCCTGTCTTGCCTCCCTAACCTTGCACAAGCCCCGCTTTCCTCCCACAAGGGTCTGGATTCCCTGCTCACTCCCTCCACACATTCCTCTGCACCCCACGTTTTTGACAAAATGTGGCGTTTGTCCCATTTGCTCCTGCCAACTGATCAAGTCAGCAAGAGCAGATGGGACAAACGCCCACTTCTGCCAAAACGCTGGGACAGCCAGGCAGGGCCGCTGGCTGGGTGGGAGCAAAGGGGGCAGTTGTCACAGGGCCTAGTGATTCTAAACGGCCTGGGGGTCCTGGCTGCCGCTCTTACCGTGGCAGCAGTGGTGGCCAGGTCCCTTCAGAAATGCTGCCAGAGTGCTGAACAGGTCTGAAGGCCAGCAGGGGGGCAGCGCTGGGCCATCCAAGGGTGCTAAACGCCAGCTGTCCCAGCCCATTCCTTCCATGCTCGCTCCTTTTGGAAGTATGGACCCCCCCCCCCCCCACACACACACATTGAACAGAGTCCCGGTGACCCTGTCAGCTCCCCTGCAGACAGGACCGGGTTTTAGAAAATGGGACTCTGCTGGCCAAAACGGGACATATGGTCACCCTAGTTTGAGGCATTTGTTTAAAAAAACAAAACAAAAAAGAATCCTATTTCATACATGCTCCATGTATCTCCATGCTCTTAAAACTAAGTTGGCTCTTTATTCAAGCAAATGAGTACAGAAGTGCTGCAGCCAGAGTCCTGCCATGTGCATACTCTTGACTTCCTGGTCCCACTCCAAAGTCATCCCTCCTGCAATCTAAGTTCATCTCTTCAAGTTGTATGTAGGTTGCCGCAAGGAACTGAGAACTGCATGGCTTTATGCCAGTTTTTCTCAATCTTTTTTCATACCCGTTTAAAAAAAAAATTAAGTACCCTCTTTTATAAGTACCCCCAGTACCTACAGTTTTCAGGCACAATTTTTTTTTCTACCATTGCAACACGTTTGTTTAAGAACTTAATCGTAGCCAGGCGGGCGATGAAATTTTGGGGCGTAAAAAGTACAAAAATAATAAAGCACTGTAAAACTTAAAACAAAAATTCAGTTTTCTCCAAATTTCAGTTGTCTTGATGTACCCCCCAGACTTCTCTCAAGTACCCCTAAGGGTACTCGTACCACTGGTTGAGAAACACTGCTTTATGCAAAGGCAGAGACTGTCCTATGGTGTTTTAAGACGAAGAAGCACGAACCAAAAGAGCAAGTTACTTGGACTTCATAAGGGATAGATCGAAGGAGTGTTTGAACTACTGCTTCAAGTCCCTGTACAATGTGACCTCCACCTCTTCCTCTCAACTTAACCTTGGCATATGTGTGCCTAGTTACCTCCATCTAATCACTTTGACAATGCAAGTTAGATTTTTTTTATTAACCGTATTTTTTGTTTTGCTGCCAATCTTTTTAATTATCTAATTCTTTGAACTGACAGATTCCACTTCATTAAAAAGTGGATCCAGCATTTTGCCACTCGAAAAATGAGGGCAGTAAATTTTTACATCAATCAGAGTTTTGGTATCTGTCCCAGAAGTGGGAGGAAAAAAAAAAGTGTGGTTTTTGTTGTTGTTGTTGTTGTTTGTTTTTTTTTAAGACTGATTTGTGTATTTTAAGCTTTCTGACCTGAGTGACTTTTCCATGCTCACTGGGCTCCAATCCTACCTTGAACTTCAAGCACTCGCATGCTCTTAAAATATCTTATGCTGTCCCCTCTAGAATTACTGAGACCAAGCCTGAGCTAGTGTATATCTTAGTAACTATTGATATAAGTAGGTCTGTGCCTGTTGAGCATTCATTTTAGAGTCCACAGATCTTCCATTTATGTTTCTTTTGCTAGGATCCCGGAAGTATCCTGGGCCTGGCTCTGTCATCGCCACTATATAATATTCCAAATTAAATCAACTTAATATTACATGTGTGGCTGGAATTTTCAGTGGTACTTAAGCACCTAACTCTTTCCTGCTGCTTTGAAAGATCTCCATGCTGCACCTGAAGACATGAGATGGACCTGTGCCACAGAGTTTGGAGCCAAACTTTGCAAAAGCTTCGGTTGGTTTGGCTCTGGGATTCCGTGGGAAGCACATTTCAATCATACACATGTCAGCATTTCTTTTTGAGAAATCATGTGAGCCTGCCTTTGAGTCAGAAGTGTTTCTTTTTGTAATTCATTAGTATGAGCAATGTCAGCTAGCTCTACTTTTTGTAAATGGCAGATTTCGCATTCAGATTTGTCTGTTTTTAATAATGGAGTGGAAATATTTGTGTATTTTCATTTCATGTTAAACTGTACAACGTTTTCCTCTGACAGAGTTATTCTAAATTATTCAGCGCTAGTGTAGCTCTAATCCAATTAAGGCTTGTCATAGTACCTGAAAATGATGAGGTGGTTGTTTTTTGGAGGGGGAGGGGAAAACTGAGGTGGAAGAGATTCACATCATACGTTTAATGCCTTATAGCGTACAAAATCCAGAAGAGAGACAGAGTGTCTCTGGAATGAACCAGTGGTTGCAAGCAGAACTGTCACCATTCCTAGATCTGTTGGCAGATTCTGTGGGATCATTCCTGTGCTGTTCAGGCAAGTAAGAGTGTATTGAAGAGCATCGATTGCAAGTACTGCAACAACACTTCATTGATAATGAAAACATTTCTTTTCTTTGGCTCGCAGACAAATATTTTCAGTTGCTTTGGGAAGGGATTGTAAGAACTTTCTCATGGTTTACTGCTCTTTCCTTGACTTGGCAGTGAAGACTATCCTGAGCTGTTGGTGCCAGTGCCCGCCATTTACTTGTATTCCTGCACAGAACGCCTTCCTTAGCATTTTAGGTAAAGTTGTTAGATGGTGTAGCCCACCACTGTACACAGCATAGCATTTGAGTTGTACTGTAGTAGTGCTAGGAGCTCCATTTATTGGCCAGTACTCCATTGTGCTAGGTGCTGTATAAACACAGGACACAAAGCCAGTCCCTGCCCCAAAGAGCTTACAGTCCAATTAAGAAGCAAGTAGTTAGGTTATCCGAAAACTCACCTTCACTCCACTCATTGGCAGTGTTCCCTGCAAGCTGTGCACTTGTGCAGCCACTCAGGAGAGATTCAAATGCTATCCAGTGGATTAGCAGGGTGCCTGCAGCTAGGTTTTTGGTTTCTACTGGTGGTGCACGTTTCTTGGTGCACATAACATTTATTTTGCACCTGGATGGAAAAAATGGCTGGAAAAGATTAGAGGGAGTATTGCTTATTGGTCTCCACTTCCATTATGTCTCTTCTTCCACTCAATACCTACGTAGCTTCAGTGCACAGCTTTGGCCTGACCATGCTTACTGGTTTTACATCCATGTGATAACCCAGTCAGGGTAGATGTGGGCTTGCATCCATTTACAGCATGAGGAGCTCTGCCTGGCTTTGGTTAGGTATCAGTGGCAGGTGGTCAGATGGCAAATGGTTGCTGGGAGAAGCGTTGTTGGGAAAACCGTATGAATGGTTGACCCAGACTAGTTTATTTGATATTTTTAGTCACTTTTAAATGGGAGAAATGACTGAATTAAATTCTGCTTATGTGCGCCCATTGGTGCAGTTCCCTGTTTCCTCTCCATGCCCAATTTTCACCTGCCTCCTTTCCACTATGCTGCTTGTTCCACTTCTTTGCTTGCCACATCTGTCTCTAGTAGTAAGTGCCAGCCTCCCTGCATAAGTGCAGGAGTTACATTTAAGAGGGAGTTGAGGGTGACTTCAGCTCTCTTTATAATGCCAAAAGCAAGGGCTGTGACCCACAAGCTTTAACTTAGATGGGGCCCTGTAACTTGTTTCTGCAGCAGGGACACTTAAAAGTAATCCCTCAGAGTACTTTGTGGAAACTTTTCAGGTTTTGATGACATGCTTGCAAGAGCTCTGTCTGGACCAGAATGAGAAGGAAGGGATGAGATAGAGGTGCATCCCAGAATAGCACATAACCGGGTGATTAAGGCATTCACCTGGCACATCGGAGATCCAAATTCAAGGCTTTGCCCCAGATGCTGCAGTGTTTTTCATGAACATGATCAAAAGGTCTTGGTTTCATCCTGATCGGGAACAAAACCAAATGCTGAGACCTCGAAATCCTTATGTAAAACAGATTTCTTGACTGCCGGCCAGCCCGACTGGAAAGTGCCTTTGCTGTGACTGTCAAGCTGTTCGGTAGCGTCGATGCTGCTGTTCTGGAGCCCTCTACTGGAACTCGGATTGAATAGTTTGTAGTGATGGAACAGCTGCCCCAGGCAGATTCTGTATCCAGGAAATCTCTGGTGCTCACCCCCCTGATGTGAATGGCATATGGAATTGGCATACAGGTTGCAGCAAAATGACCATGTGCCTTTCTGTAGCAGGGAGTCCAGACCTCTAGACTTTCTTCCTTTTACATGCAAGGGAAGTGTTAACCGTGATGGTTTGCTTGTTGGAGGTGAGGGAATTTACAGAGATTTTTCTTTTGAAAACTCTCTTCTTTAATTTTAAAATCTTTAAAAGCTGTCCAGCCAGGAAGTTTTCCCCCTTGTGGCTTGCAATATTCTTAGCTTAATATATTGTGATTAAATTATTTACTTAAGCCTAATGTGTTCCTTTGCTTGGACTCTTGCTAATAAATCACTAAGCAGAAAGCTTTAATTTGAGCAATGGAGCCAAGAAAATAGTAAATACCCACCCCCATGAAAAAAAAATTACCATAGTTCATCTACCCAATCGATTGTCTAGCTTGAATAGCTAACTGATGGCCTAGCATTTATGAGAGCTCTAATTACCCCTCAAATTTCACACATAAATTTGCTGTGCAAATATGAGGGTGTGTTTATTTTGTCAACATCACTCAAACTATTCTAGGGATGGATGGAATGAATAGGACTGAAGGGTTCATAAACTCATGAACTATCTTGAACATATTAGGACCCTGGTGCTGCAAGCCCTGATACACATGCTTAACTTTACACACATGAGCAACTTGATATCTGTGACGCTTTGTGTGTGCATAAAGCTAAGCCTGTGTATGAGGACTTGGAGGATTGGTACCCCAGTTAGCAGGATTCATACCAATTCCTCTGAGGTCACACATCTGTTTTAAAATGGAATTTAAATCCCCAGTTTTATTAAAAAAAAAATCTAAAGCTTATGGGAATGTATTAGAAGGTACCATGCTTATAGCCTCCCTATTGGAACTGGTAGGCTTACAGACTGCCTATTCATAGATAGCAGGTTTAAAACAAACAAAAGGAAGTACTTCTACATGCAGTGCACAGTCAACCTGTGGAACTGCTTGCCAGAGGATGCTGTGAATGTCAGAACTTTAACAGCGTTCAAAAAAGAGCTAGACAAATTCATGGAGGTTAGGTTCATCAAAGGCTATTAGCTAGGATGGGTAGGAATGGTATCCCTAGTCTATCAGAAGGTGGGAATAGGTGACAGGGGAGAGATCACTTGATGATTCCCTGTTCTGTTCATTCCCTCTGGGACACCTGGCATTGGTGTCAGGAGACAGGATGGTGGGCTAGATGGACCTTTGGTCTGACCCCGTATGGCCGTTCTTATGGTCTTTTGATTTGTAGAGCAGTTGCACCATTTGAGCACTGGGGCCCCATTGTACCAGCCACTGAACAGATGTGCTAGGTGGGTACAGTGGGTGGATGCCCTCTATGCAGTATTGTGCTAGTTAGTTCATTCCAATATTTCTTTCCATGTTTTGCCTCCTTTTTCCTGTGTTCCTTCTGTTTTTTGCTGCTCATTCTCTGCTCCTCCCCCTTCCTCTTTCTGTATTCTTTCCCTCTGTTTCTTCCTTACCTCCCATTTTCCTCAAGTCTCTCCTAAGCAGAATGCAAATCTCATAATGTTCAGGCCAAACTGGAATTTATCTGCAGTTAAATAACATGCATTGCACTGGCCCATCTGCACACTCAGAGCTACTGCTCTTAGGAAGGAAGAAATGAAAAGGAGAGATATTCTCCCCTTCCCCCCCCCTCCCCCCCAAAAAAAAAACCACGGGTGAAATTCTGGCTCCACCGAAGTCAATGGCAAAACACCCATTGATCTCTGTGGAGCAGATATTTCACCCCAGAAGTTTTGAAACTGATTCCAGCCTGGCACAAACATTCATACTTTAGTGGGAGTTACGGGTGCTCTTATATCCGGTTTTGAGAATCTATGTATCAGCAACAGTTTTGCTCTATGAAATTGACACATACTCAGAGGGGGTGAAAGTAACTTAAATTTCTTACAGGTACTGTTGTATTGCAACCCTCCTGTAGGGAGGAGGGGGGACTAAGAGCAGGGAGGCTGGTGTGGGAGTGTGTGCAGTGCTCAGACAAAGGGGTTAGGTTGTGGGGAGGTGCAGGTGTCAGGACAGGGCATGGGGGGTGCTCTGGGGTGAAAGGGCCTGTGCTGCTTGGCCACTGGATCTCCTGAGATGGACCCTGGATGCACCGTGGCCATGCCACCCAGGGGCTGAGGGTGCTGTCTTGGGCCTATGGCAGGCCTGGACAAAATACCCTCCGCGGGCCAGATGCGGCCTGCAGACTCCTGGCCTGGGGCTCCTGGCTGCCGCTGTTACTGTGGTGGGAGGAAAGGGTTTGTGTGCTGCTCCCACCCCCACAACAATCCCATTGGCCAATGGGAGCTGCCTGTTGTCAACAGGCAGCTTGGGAAGCACCCTCCCCTCCGCTCATCAGGCTCCTAGTTGTTCAGGAACCACATGGCTACTGCAGCCAGTGTGGGAGTGGGCAGGCTGGGAGTCTGGTTGGGAAGGCTTCTGGTTGGAAGTCAAGCAAGTAATCTCCCAGCCAGAGCCTGCCTCTGGCACCCCTGCCGTAGGTCACAACCCAAACCCCTGCACCCTACTCCCCTAACCCAGGTCACATCTGCCTCCTTCACCCAAACTCCCTCCCAGACCCCACACCTTCTGCAAGCCCAATCCCTTACTGCAAGCTCCCTTCTACACCCAATCTCCATCCCAGACCCTGTACCTCCTCCATTAATATGGACGAGTACTGCCTTTGATCACTATCCAAATTTTTGGAGTGGCCCCGCCCCATCAAAAATTATTGCCCACCCCTGGCCTACGGTGTATAGTGCCGGCAGCATTCAGAGCCCTGCCCTCAGCCCGCCACATGCTGAGTGCGCGCTGGCTTACTTTCACCTTTTTGTACTTTTACACCCAAAAATTTCATCTCCCGCACTGGCTTACTTCATTTCCAGTGCGCGCTGGCTTACTTTCACCTTTGCATACTCCTAACTTTTGCTAGTGTCGTAAAAGTGATGTGAGATCCAACTACAAAGATATTGATGAACCTACAGGTTACACATTGAAAATACCCACATTGGCCATTATTTTGAACAAATTGAGAGAAATGTTAGTGTCAGACTTGGGAACTTTGTTGCTAGAACCTGACTGCTCACTGGTCAGCAAATCTGATAATGTTAAAGGAGAGCTCCTTGGTTTATGACCATCAGCAGATGTGATTTCCATGGGGTTTGCCCAAGTTGTGTGAAAATCTGGTCTTTTGATCTTGGAAACGAAATAAAATATGAGCCAGTCGATACTCTAAATTGAATCAGGGAATCCAGACAACTCCACTGATTGATAGAACTGTGTTAGGGGGAATAACCATTTGTATGGAATGAAACAAAGAAATGCACAGAGGGGATACTGCAAACTCAGCCGCTGACCTTATGAACTGCTGCAACTAGTTTAGATGGATTTGTTCTGCAGATTGTGACTTTGTTTAATCTATTTCTAAAACCAGTAGCATTTGTAATGGGATATAATATAAGTGATGCTCCGAAGGGCTTTTTTGGCAGTTCTTATTATGGAAAAGAAGTCAAATTTCATCCATAAGAATTTCCACAAGGGGTTTAATGATGATTTTTCCCACCCAGTTCCTGCCTTGGAATTCCAGTGCAGCTGGACGTGCCAACTCTGTCATTTTGTGCCAGTGTTCTTACTCATTTCCAGCACTTCTAATGGCATTGCTTCCTAAGGGAACCATTACATTGTTTTTAGCTGGCCTGGTGTCATTTAGAGAAGTGTTTCTCAACCTTTTTTTATAAAGTACCTCTTTTAAAAAAAAACTTACAAGTACCCCCAGTACCTACAGTTTTCAGTCACACACATTTTTTTTCTACCATTGCAACACATTTGTTTAAACAACTTAATTGTAGCCGGGTGGGAGATGAAATTTTTGGGTGTAAAAGTACAAAAATAATAAAGCACTGTAAAACTTAAAACAAAAATTCCATTTTCTCCAAATTTCAGTTGTGTTGATGTACCCCCCAGACTTTTCTTGAGTACCCCTAAGGCAACACATACCACTGGTTGAGAAACACTGATTTAGAGCAATTTGGAGACTTATTAGCCACAGCAAGAGGTTTGTTTTTCAGAGTCTGATCCAAAGCCCACTAAAGTCTGTGGAAAGACTCCCATTGAGTTCACTGGACTTTGGTTCAGGTCATAATAGCCAAAGTTCTTGCTCAGGGAAAAATCCCCTTTGTTGTAAACTGTATTTCAGGGGAAAGTTTAGCCTCAGTTTAAATAGTGCTGAATGGAGCCCAAAAGATGGGGGGAAATGAAGTATAATCAAGGAAGCAATGAATCAACATTCCTTCATGGTGGAATGAAGAGAGAGATCTAACCACTCGAGAGATCTTGGAGTCAGTGTGGATAGTTCTCTGAAAACATCCACTCAGTGTGTAGCGGCAGTCAAAAAAGCAAACAATGTTAGGAATCATTAAAAAAGAGATAGAGAATAAGACCGAGAATATCTTATTGCTTCTGTATAAATCCATGGTACGCCCACATCTTGAATAAGGAGGTTAAAATACGATTATCTGGCTAATAATATCGTCGATACAAACCGTCTTTTAAGCCAGCTCCCCCCAGCACCGGCTCCTGTCCCCCCCCCCCCCCTTGCTGCATCTCATAGAGGCAGCAAGGAGGGGGCACTGCAGAAAGCACTGAGTGAGGGACGACTGCTTGAGTCCCTGCTCACTCCCTGTGGCACTTCTGCTTTTGAAATGTACATGAGCCCCACAGGGAACTGGCGCAAGCAAGGAGGGGGCATAGAGGGGACTGAAGCAGTCCCTGCTTGCACCATTTCCCACTGTGCCTCTGCCTCCGCAGCCCCCCAGCACTGGCTTCTCCTCCCCCACCTTGCTGCTTCCCTCTGATAGAGGCAGCAATTGGGGGGGGGGGGAAGGGGGAAGTGACTAGTCAAGTCACTACTTGACTATCCGATAAGCATTTGCTTATCAGATAGTTGACTAGTTGCTTACATCCCTAATCTTGAATTCTGCGTACAGATTTGGTTGCCTCATCTCTAAAAAGGTACCTTTGCTTTGGAAAAGGTTCAGAAAGGGGCAACAAAAATGATTAGGGATTTGGAACAGGTGTCATATTAAGAGAGATTTAAAAGAGATTTAAAAAGACTGGGACTTTTCATCTTAGAGGCAATTAAGGGGGAATATGACAGAGATCTAGAAAATCAGGACAGATAAGGAGAAAATGAATAAGGAAAAGTTATTTACTTGTTCCCATAACATAAGAACTAGGGGTCACCAAATGAAATTAATAGGTAGCAGGTTTAAAACAAACAAAAGGAAGTTTTTCTTCACGCAGCACACAGTCAACTCCTGTGGAACTCCTTGCCGGAGGATGTTGTGAAGACCAGCGCTTTAACAGGATTCAAAAAAGAACTAGATAAATTCATGGAGGTTAGGTCCATCAATTGCTATTAGCCAGGATGGGTAGGAATGGTGGCCCTAGCCATTGTTTTCTCAGAGACTGGAAATGGATGTCAGTAGAGGGATCACTCGATCTGTTCGCTTCCCCTGGGGCATCTGGAATTGGCCACTATTGGAAGACAGGATCCTTGGCTAGGTGGACCTCTCATCTGACCTAGTATGATCATTCTTATGTGTTTTCCCTTTAATACTGTGTCAGTATAACTCTTAGTTAAGGATATGATTGATTTATTTTATGTTTCTACAGTCCCTTGTTTGGATGCCTTTTATACTAGTATATTATGTTGTTGTATATCGTATTTCCTCTTCTGTGTGGGAATAAGTAGTTCTGGTACAAGACACTCCTACATGGATATAATAGTGTCCACTTTTGAGGTGCCATACCACTTGAATTATATCAATATTAGTTAAAACAGAGCAATTTTCAATTGCAGAGGCCTCTGTGTAATACTGTCTAGGTTCTTTTTGTGCTGTTGTATCCAAACAGAATAAATATGAAATTATCAGTCTTCCTTGTTCTTCCAGTACAGCCCATCAATTTTAATCTTTATTAATATTTACAAGGTTTCAATGGAGCTAAATGAAAGCTTTGAACTACTGAACGTCTCATTAGTGTTTATAGATACAAAGGAGAATATTTTTCCAGGTGGCCAATGATATGTATGCTCTGGTTCACAAGTTCTTAGACGTGTTGCAGCTGTGGGTTAAAGGGTGGGAATTTTCAGTGGGGTTGTATAAGGCTGGTTTTTAAATTTGGTATGACAGCTGGTAACTTCAATCCATTCCTTGTCACATGTTTAAATGCTTTGCTGAATCGAGTCGTCAAAATTTGGTAGCAAAGAGTTTGAAAGCTCGGCACAAAGCAACTTTCATGTGCACTTTTATATGTAGATATGCAAACTTCTGTTAAGACAACAAGGCAAAGCAGTGAATCTAAGACACGTGATCTTCAGGGATTTTTATTGGCAGCCAGTATTAAACAGCTCATGAATTAGATGGACCTGGGGCAACTTTAACTTCCCAGGCAAAGCATCACTGCTGTTTCCCCAAAGGAGAGCCACTTTTGACAATGTCGCTTTCCTAAAATGTCTCCTGTCTTTTCAGTGTGAACTTTTGCTTCAGGCTGCAGAATCCATCATGCTGATTTCATGTAATGCCAAATGTGTGACACAGCCAGACACAGTTAGTCAGCATTACTGTTTGTTTCAGAGAGGTAACCATGTTAGTCTGTTTCAGCAAAACCAACAAGGATCATAGAATCATCCGGTTGGAAGAGACCTCAGAAGGTCATCGAGTCCAGCCCCCTGTCCAAAGCTGGACCAATCCCAACTAAATAATCCCAGCCAGGGCTTTGTCAAATCGAGACTTAAAAACCTCTAGGGATGGCGATTCCACCACCTCCCTAGGGAACCCATTCCAGTGCTTCACCACCCTCCTAGTGAAACAGTTTTTCCCAATATCAAATCTAGACCTCCCCCACTGTAACTTGAGACCATTGCTCCTCGTTCTGCCATCAGTCACTACTGAGAACAGCCTCTCTCCATCCTCTTTGGAACCCCTCTTCAGGTAGTTGAAGGCTGCTATGAAATCCCCCCTCGCTGTCTGACTTGGGGGGAATGATCCATCTTGATTGAAATTGAACTTGTTAGCACTGATCCTCCACGTGGTAATATGATTTGTCCATCTTTGAACGTGTATCTATCCCTGCCAATCTGAAGTTTCCACTTCATGCGTCTTACGAAGTGAGTTCCAGCCCACAAAAAACTTGTTCCCAATAAATTTGTTAGCCTTTAAGGTGCCACAGGGCTCCTCATTGTTGTTGTTATCTGTAAACCAACATGTCTGAATCTTGGTTGCTTTCAATACTGGTTGTAATAATTTTAGTCCTTTTTGTTTGTGTAATCTCATGAATATTTCACACCCTCCAGACATTGGTTCATTTTGTCTTTTTCTTCAATAATTCAGTAGGCTGGCTCCTTTCATAGTTGAGAGAACAAAAGTTCTTTCTGTTACATGGCCAAACAAATGGTGCCTCTTCTCTTGTCAGTTTCCAAGGTGGCAGTCTCACCAATTCACAAAGAAATCATTGAGCCTTTAACTTTGTGTGGACACACCTCAGTTGCCATCAGTGCAGCTGATGTCTAGCAGAAAAGGTGGGGGAATTGGGCCCCCAAGGCTGGCTTGGATGGATAGAAATTATAATACAGGCTCAGTTTAGCTATTTGCTGTACTGGTTTCTACCTGCTTGCTTCATCTATGCTTGTGAATGGCTGAGTGCAGATAACACTGAGGTTTTGTTTGGTGTGTTACGAACATGAACTGATTCTCTGGATAAGATGGCAATTTATTTTCAGCAACTGCTAACCTAGGCCAGTATGAGAGTCTGAGACTTATTCCTAGTTCCCCTGGGCCCTCCAGTCTCCTTATTTAATCATTTTCAGGCGTAAAATATGTAGCTCAATTACACACAGTTGGCGTATCTATTTTTATATAAATGGTGTATTATGTAACCATTCAATAAAGCTTCAGTACCCTTTTGTTACTGCTGCTTCCTGTTATGAGGTTAGTCCTGTGTATTTGTTCTAATTGTGAGGGGCCCAGCAAAGCTCTCGCTCGATCGCTTCTGGCTGTAATGAGCATTTCCAAAGTTCTAGAACAGGAGTGAGGAACTCTTTTTCAGCCAGTGACTCACAGAAAAATCAGTCGGGGGGCCACACACAAGTGGAAAAACCAATCATGGATTCCACTACTCACCTGCTCCCGAGGGGGGAAGCCAACCCCCCCAATTCCCACTCCTTTCACTCCTACTTAACTCTGTGCAAGCTATGATTCAGCCTTCCAGTGTGGGGGGGAATCCAGGCTTCCCCCACAGCTGAGTGAGCTAGCACACGTGTGCGCCAACCCCACGGAGTCAGGGAGAGGTGCTGAGGCTCGGGGCTTCTGGCCAGCACTGTGGAGACTTATTGTGGGCCAGATAAAATGAAGCGGGGGGCTGGATTCGGCCCACGCGTCCTAAGTTTCTGTTCCCAGCTCTAGAAAGTGAGAATCATCATCCTTCTTCACTGTAATGGCTTCCTGCTTCTAGATTCACTTTGTTTCCAAATTCGGGGATAGGAATGGGTGAGGAAATGGCCTAGTTTGTGGTCGAATCTTTTTTTTTTTTTTTTAAGGGGGATGGGGGGGGTAACATAATACTGAGTGGTTTTTTTTATATTATCCATATACCTACACTACAGCACTGCCATCTCCAAGTATTCAAAAACCAGAACCTAACTGACTGAAGTTAAACTGAAATGAACCTGAGTTGAAGCACAATAAGAACTTCAACAGAGCATTTTGTGCTGGTTTAATTAAAATCAGTTTATATTGGTGCAGCTTTGCTTGTAGACAGAGGAGGAAGGGGTGTGTGCATGACAGATTTGCTGGGCCTCTGGGCAAGGTGAATTCTGAATTTGTAGGGGGCAGAGCCTTGGGCAGCCAGCCAGCCCTCCGCGCTGCCCAGGGTACATCACACTGCCCCCCAGCCCTCCAAACCAGCTGCCGCTTGCCACATGGGGCTCCGGTGGTGATTTAAAGTGCCTGGGGTTCTGGCCACGATCACTCCTGTGATGGCCGGGACCTTTTGCTAGGTCCCAGGGCAACTGCCATTCATTCCCCTCCTCCCTGCCTGGTGGCAGGCCTGCATGTAGACAAATTCTCAGCATGTGTTCAACACCCAGCAAAATGAGACCATGATTGCAAGTGGACCCTGTTTTTGTTTATACACGTCAGCATCCTGTTGAGACTAGGATAAAAAAAGGTGTGGTGCTGACCCATGTTAGCTAACGCACGCCAATAGCATGCTGTAGCCTAGAGCAGGCAGATGCTTGGCTCACTCTAACTCTCCAAAACATATTCATCCCCAGTGCTGCTGCTGTGAACGGAATGCTATTTCTTAAAACTGAATTTAAACGCCACAAAATAAATTCAGGAAATTTGAAAATTCCAAGCACCACCCCGAAGATGAGCAGGTGCAGTAGGACACAACAAGAAAGCATCTTACAGTCCCTGTGAAGAAGCTCTTTCTACAGTGGAAAGTTGCGAACTAGTCGACTATCCGATAAGCTTTTGCTTATCAGCTAATCGGATAGTAGACTGGATAGTCGACTAGGCGCTCCCCCCCCCCCCCCCCCGCTGCCTCTGTCAGATAGAGGCAGCAAGTGGGGGGAATAAGAGAGGGTACTTAAAAGTGGCAGCAACAAGTGGAGCCCAGGATCAGCTGGGGACTCCCCAGCTGACCCCGGGCTCTGTGCAGCACAGCTGCTTTGAAATGCCATGACAAAGCCAGCATCAGGTTTCTTGTGACATTTCAAAGTGGCAGCACCTCATGGAGCCAACGAGTCCCCAGCTGACCCAGGCTCCACACAGCACTTTCGCCTTTGAAGTGTTGCAAAAGCCCTAAGGTACATGGGGCTGCTCAACGGTAGATTTTCAAAGTGATTTACAAAGGAAGGTTGGAATAACTTCCTAGAATGGAAAACTGAGGCACAGAGAGGGAGGGGAGGTGACTTCTTCAGGTCACCGGGAGTCAGCAGAAGTGGCAGGAAGCAACCTGTCTCCTGGATTCCTATCCATTGGAGACCCACAGTTTTCAGCATTATAGTATTTGGAACACAGTTGCAAGATGATCCTTCATATAATATTCTGAGAAGCTTTTCCTTATCTCAGATGCATTCCCTTCTCTTTCAGAGACCTAAAGCTGTTGAATGAATTTAACTTCTGGAGTACATTCTAAAGACTTTGTTTGAAATAATGGATTCTTGCTGGAATAAGCTTTATGAAAAATTTAAATTTTTCATAAATGAAATGTTAATGTAGACACTGTCACACTTTCAAAAGCAACGGTGAGACTTTGGCAATAAGTCAATGAGGGTTGGCATTCCAAGGGTGAGATTTTAGGTGCGTGAAAATACAGAGATGGAATTTAGATGAAATATAGGAGCCGCAGGTATTAACATACCCACGCATCCAACATTAAACTGCATTAAACAAGGTTTGGTGTTAGGTTTGTGGTAATTTCAGCTGGCTTTGTATCATGGCAAATACACCATTAAAAATCCTCTTAAACATTTTATTAAAGATACAAGGAGAACGCTTAAAACATTCTAAATGTAAAGTACTAAATAGGGCTTTCATTTTGACTACATCCCTCGTTCCCTCTCCCGTTAGCTGGAGAGAGATTTTAAAAGGGATAGAGTTCCTGTTTGAGAGTTTCTTGGATGGGGGGACGGGACTGTCCTTTCCTTGTAGGGGGAACTGTCCTTGTGGGGGGGAAGAGAAGACGACAAAGGTGGGTTGGAGCTGCTGTTAAAGTCTGATACCGTTTCCTATAAGACAAGCACGTGAACAAGGGGAGAAAGAAGACCAGCAGAGAGAGAAAATGAAGCTTCTGTCTCTGGTTTTGACTCTCACTTGTAATCATAGTTACCAACTTCCTCTCTATACAGGCAGGTTCGGATTAAGGTCTTTGTAGGCCCTGGGCACTCATAATTGTAGGCCCTTAAATTAGACTATATAGAAATATCTTATCACCTATACACTTAATAAAAAACAACAAATGGTCTGGTAGCGCTTTATAGAATAACGAAACATGTAGATGGTATCATGAGCTTTCGTGGGCACAGCCCGCTTCTTCAGATGATCGGAGTTATGAGTTGGGGATATGAAAACTGGAAATAAATAGGGGAGGGGGCAGAGAAAGAAAATGGGAGGGTGTGGGAGACAGAGCATCATTAAGTATCTGGAGAATGGGTACTTAAACCTAAGTAGATAAAAATCAAAGTCAATAGATAGATTCCTAAAACAGGAAGGATACCACTCAGGGAGCTGTTAGCACCTTCAGTGGTTATTAAGTAGGTAGAGTCCCCACCAGCCCATATCACGATTGAGTCCATTAGCATGTGAATTGAATTTGTGGATGAACTGGGAATCCAGGGCTTCTCTGTGTATTTAATTTTCATTCTTGAAAGTGGCGCATGGTGTGAGAAATTCATGGCACTTCATTCTAAAATAACAGCCATTTTATTGTGTATTACAATTATTCTTAGAATTCACCTGATAGTTAATCCACTGATAAGGTGAAAAATAAGGTGATGTTGCTGCTGCTACGACTGTAAAATCCACAGAGAAATGCATTGCACCACAGAGCTGATAACTTGGCAACATTGTGTCTCAAGATCGTTCAACATGATTTACAAAATAATAGTACGTCGGCTCATAGGGTTGTCAGGTGTCCGGTTTTGAACTGGACAGTCCGGTATTTGACCTTTGTCTGGGAAACAAATTGAGAAAATACCGGACATATAAATGTCCAGTATTTTCTAATTAAGTTTTATTATTATCATGAGTATCAGTACGTAGTTGCGTACTGCCTGGCTGGTTGACATGCTCACACTGCGTGAGCGTGTCTACCAGCCAGAAAGTATGCAACTATGCAGTAGAGGGGAGGGGCGGGATGGAATCCCCGGGGCCAGACTCACCCATGCATCCTGCCGGGACCGTGCACGGGACGGGCAGCACCCTGGGATCTGCGTGCGCCCGGGCCAGCACGCTTCCCACTGGCCTGTTCTCTTCCTCCCCCTTGCCCCTCTTCCCCCCCGCCAGCCCTGCTCCCCAGTGGCCAGTTCCCCCCTGGCCAGCCCTGCTCCTCCCGCCCCCCTCCTGGCCGGTCCCCCCCCACCCAATCTGAGATCAAGTGTGTCCAGTATTTTTTTTAAACCATCTGGTAACCCTAGCGGCTGATGCTGGCCATACATTTCCACCAGAAACAGTGGAAATGGTTTCTGAAACACAAACAGTGGAACGGTTTCTGAAACACAACTGTGAAATGCAAACACTGTAGTAACAAGTAATACAAAATATTCCAGCTAACATTTTCCATTCTTGGGTGGGTTGAATTTTCTTATGTATACCACCATCACAAACAAAAAAACCTAGATATAAATATGTTTTAAACAGCTCATAGATATGGAAGATACAAAATTTAAAACAAGGGATAATTAACAAGCAGCAATGCTTATGATGTTTATTTAAAATATCAAATAAAAAGAAAATTAAGACTACCCTGGGACTTCATGTATTTTATCATCCTTTCTAGCAACTCAAGCTGTAAACACACCAAAATGCGTATTATCCACACATAGCTCAGCTTTAAGATGCTAAACCAATCTGAGTCAACTGGAAACAGTCATAGTCTTCCTGCAAATATTAATACAATATTTATTTATACTGGAAAGGAGAGAAAAAAGCATGTGCTCAGGCTTATACAGTTTCTCTGGGATGTCAGCTCTTAATTTGATTAATAGTGCACAAACATAGAACAGTAAAAGTAAGTAATAAAGCAACACAGAAAGCAAATAAGGCCATAAACGTGAAAATAAGAAGGGAAGTAAAACATCAGGTGGCTGGTAATGGGTATTTAAAATTAATGTTTAGGATCACTATGCAAGTGAAACAGACCTGTAAACACAGATAAAAGTTATCCTTGTTTGAAACTTTCACATTGTGTGTGTCACCAGCTCAAAGAGTAGAAGCTCCAGAGCAGCACTTTAACACGTGGCATCAGAGTTTGTAGACAGATCCATTTTTTAAAGAGCTTGCAAATACAGTCTTCATCCTACAACACACCTAGCATCACACCTAGTATGCCCATTGAATTATGCCATATAGAAAAGATCTGGCCTTAATGCCCTTCCCCAAACAAATTCTAAAATGTAATGGAAATCACTTTTCTGGAATCCAACTCTAAGGGTGTGTCTAGACTGACGGTGTGTTTAGGGTTTTTTCGAAAAAAGTGGCCCTTTAAAAAAAAAAAAAACTTTCCCTGCGTCTAGACAGCTGCCACGTTCTTTCGAAAGTAAATCAAAAGAACGTCGCATTTTTTTCGACCATGGAAAACCTTGTTTTACGAGGAAGACTGCCTTTTTTTGAAAGTGCTCTTTTGAAAAAAGGCGCTATGTAATGCAAACTGCTTTTTCGAAAGAGAGCATCCAGACTGCCTGGGTACTCTCTTTCGAAAAAGCGGCTTGCTTTTTCGAAAGTGCTGGTTGTAGTATAGAAGCTCTTTTTCAAAAGAGGCTTGCAGTCTAGACGTAGCCTAATTGAAAGGCCAAATAAATAGGTTCCATGGCAAAGTTCTTCCAGTTTTAACAATTTATCATGTATTAATTAGTAACACAGGATATTTTAAAAAATAAAGATCAGAGTCTTCAGATATCTACAACTCTCCAAAAATTCTGTTAAAATAATTCTTTTCTTTCAATACCTTAAGCCATTAACACCTATGTAAACTTTCTTTGAAATGTAATTATGCAAATGTCATGAGCGAGGCCTAGCCACATAATCCTTATCTACAAAACATCAGTACAAG
The DNA here is from genome assembly GCA_032595735.1 of Pelochelys cantorii. Classification (NCBI taxonomy): domain Eukaryota; kingdom Metazoa; phylum Chordata; order Testudines; family Trionychidae; genus Pelochelys; species Pelochelys cantorii. The sequence continues at coordinate 13,561,273 of CM064346.1, forward strand.
AGAAGTCAGATCCTGCCTTAAGATCTGCTAACATAGAATCTGTGCACCCTCTTTGCCTGCTCTGGATCTGTCTCCTTCCAGACAAACTAATTTTTAGCTCAGGCTAACATATCTAGGCAGATTGCTTCCTGTTAACAAACTCTACATGGCCAAAACAAGCTCTTTATCTTTCCCTCCTGATACTGGGTGAAAAATGTTTTGATCTAGAACTGCTGAGGAGTCACTGTTTTGTGTTTGCTCTCAGGTCTAACAATTAGTGCTACCATCTACTATTTGTTGTTTTTTAAGTTTTTCCTGTTACAGACTAACTCGGCCACCCCTCTGAAGTTAGTGCTACATTATTGTTTCCCCCATCATATTTTCCTGGCATATTAAAGATCTTGTAATTATGTCACCAATCAGTTGGTAATTAATACCAACCCCTCCCCACTCCAGCCACAACAAGAAAAGGGGATATATTTGACTAAGCTCCCTCTGATGCATTAATGAGACAATGAAGTTTCCACAGCAGCATCTCCCCATCATTATCATATAACCACATGCCCCAGCCTATCAGTACCCTCCCCCTGCCCATGCAGCCTGCTTCCCCACCCTCTCCCAGCCCAGGAGAGAGTCCTATGTCTTTCCCTTGCACCAGCTGTTGCAGCCCAGACAGGAATGAGTCAGGATGCCCAACAAACTCCCCCTACTTCACCACGCAGATGCCAGCACCCACCCATCCGGTCTTTCACCCACCTACCTACCCCATGTAGTCTGCTCCCCCTTTTCTCCCCTTCCAGCCCAGCAGGCTGGAGACCGCTGGGTTTCTCACATGAAACAGCAGCCAAACCCAGCTGCCATAATCCCACCCATTTTCTCCTTGCCCAGCCCAGCCAGAATGCCCCAAACTCCCCCTCTCTAATCCTCCTCCACCCCACAGCCACGTATTGCCCTCCTCTTCCTCCTGTCCCCTCCCTACCAGCTGGAAGAGGCAAACTGTCTCCAGCATGGAACTGCTGTTGAGGGAGAAGTGCCCCTCCCCCAGTAAGGCAGCTCCCTACCAAGCAGCCCCTGAGCTCCTGGGCAGGGCTCATTAAACAGCTTCAAAGCCACATTGCTGCCCAGCTTAGAGGGAACCTTGGTAATTAGGTGGTGACTCTCTTCCCTTGCACTACTTTCAAGTGAGAGTGAACTTTTGAGGGGAAAAAAAAAAGACATTTGATGATGTAATCTGTGCTTTTGCGAACAAAAAGTCGCAAAGTAAATATTTAATTGTATGTAATACCCGTATGTTGTTTGACTAAAGATTTAGTACACCTGCATTTAATTGATCTTCAACATTTGCATATGTATTTAATAAAAACAGCAAATTACTAAGTTTAGCAGTTTTCTTAGTCAGTTATGACTTTTCTTTTTTTAGGTCCTAATTTTTTCCGTAGGCCCTAGACTCTCTCCCTACTGTGCCTAATGGATAATCTGGCCCTGTATACAGGGGGTGCTTCATTACCTCACTCTCTCTCTTCTTGATCCCTCTCCTGAATGCTACATCCCCACTCCCTCTCTCCCTCCCAGTACCTCTTTTATGCTGCAAAACAGCTGTTCTGCAGCATGCAGGAGGCAGCCCTACCAGTGAGGCGGAGGAGTTGATTGGAGGGCTGCTGATGGGCGAGAGGGGGCTGGAGGGAGGCTAATTTTTTTTCTGTGGGTGTTCCAGCCCTGGAGCAGCCACAGAGGCTACGTCTACACTACGAGTTCTCGGCAAAAAATATGCATGAGTTGCAATCTCATTTGCATATTTTATGCTGATCCGTTTTTGCACAAAAACAAGCAGTGTGGATGTTTTCTTTTTGCGCAAAATCCCCTTTTCCTGCAAGATCGCTATACCTCCTTTTTTGAGGAATAATGATCTTGCGGGAAAAGGGGTTTTTGTTCAAAAAGAAAACATCCACACTGCTTGTTTTTGTGCAAAAACCCCGCGCAAAAACAGATCGGCAGAAAATATTCAAATGAGATTGCAATTCATACAAATGAGTCCCTCATTAGCATATTTTTTGCCAAGAAAACTCGTAGTGCAGATGTAGCCAGAGTGGTTATTCTTGCAGTCTTGAAGCTGGGAAAAACAGAGGAAGAACACATTCTTATCTGCCATTTTGAGACCTGGCAATCTCATACCAGCGGAGAGCTTTGTAGAACACGGCTTTTAGCTTCCTTTTTCCACTCACAATTTTATAGCAGTCTTGGCTGTCTGTTGCAGACTCTAATATGACAGAAGGAGCTAGGAGAGGGACAGGAAAGAAAAGAAACAAGGGACAGAAGGAAAAGGACACCGTAGGCAGTGAGGGGAAAGAGAGAGTGAGTCTTGCATCCCAGATGATAGTGGCAATGTCCTTTGGTTTCCTCCCATGTTGGACCAGCCTGATCCATCCCATTGGTCAAGATCCAGATGAAGAAAGCTGGTCCCAGGAGATGGTGGGAGTATAAGCCATGTTGGTGAAGCTTACTCCAGTAGCCAATATTTCTCTCTAAAGTCTTTCTTTAAAAATCCACAAAGCAGTAGTGCTCAAATAGCCCAGACCTCCTTACGTTGTCCACCAATTAGGCCTAGTTTCCAACACACCAATTTTGGTTTACTGACTTCTGCTGGTTCTATGCTTTTGTTTCATTTTCTTGTTTACCAAGCATGATCTTAACACAGTCCTTGGGGTTATAGCAGGAGGGCGCTTGGGCTTGGACTAAGTGAGTCTTTCTGTCTCCCTTTCATACCTTTTCTTATCAACATTTGTTGACCTAGGTTATGATGATGACTTATGAACTTTTTGCATGCTTTTGCAATTGAACTCATAATTATGGTAAATTCATAGGCCCAATTAACCCAGCAGACACCTAGTGAAATTTTTAGTAGTTCCTAAGCAGGCTAATCACCTAATTCACTTGAAGAGTTGAACTGCTTCTTAGGCACTTCTGAAAACTCTCTAGGAACCTTTCTTCATCTCCAGGTGCCTAAATACCTTTGAACAATCTGGCCCTGAATTGCTTTTGAGAATGAGACTTAGGCTCATAAGTCGCTTAATTGTTTTAAATTAAATGTTGCTCATATGTGGCTTAAATGTTGACCTTGGGTAGCTTTAAAAAAGACTGGCTCATACAATAAGTATTAATAGTAATTTCAAATACAAACTTTAGGTTGTCTCAGATCAGACATGGTAGTAGAGGGAATGGACGCTTAAAATCCTAAGTTAGCTACATCGATTCAATTGCTGGTCACAAGACAGAGTGCTTGCCATACAACTGAACATATAAGTTTTAAGCTAAGTTTAAGTCAATTAGGCTATAATGACAATTCAAATAGAAACTGGGAATTTTGATTAAGCTTAGTCAAGCAATACTAAGATGTCTAGAAATTCTTCTGTTTTTTTGGTTTAGTGATATAAATATTAAAGTTTTTTTTGTTAACTCTCAAGTCCTTAGCTAAGTGTAACCTGAATACTAGCCATAGACATTACATTTCTACTCCTTTCTCTCTGTTTTGTTAGCACTTGTTCTACATGTGGGTATGTTACCTACTATATATTTGAGAAAGTTTGTCATTCTATTTATCCTAAACAGTAAGAGTTAGTACCACCAAATTTTGGTATACAGCTTCCTCTTCTCCTAACTTAAAGCAAGGTCAGGGTTTGGTTGTGCCAGGACAATGGGATGTGCCTGGAATGGGATTGCTGTTCAGAAAACCATACAGAAAAGAGACAGAATCACCAGGCAGGTGAAAGGGGCTGGTTGGGGTGTGCACTTCCCTCAGCTGGGACTGCCTGAGCCTCCCTCCCACCCACCTTTAGGGAGGGTAGCAGGTAGTGAAGCTCCCCCACCCCAATTCATATGGGGACATTGCTAGCTGCTGGGGAAAGTGCACAGGTTGATTCATTCCTTATTCTGTCTGGGAGCACAGGGAACAGATGAACCTGGATCTGCCCCAGCCGGGGGGGGGGGGGAAACATGCACCCCTCCCCCGGCTGTGCTTGCTGGAGCTACAGTTGCCATGCAGAGGTCCTTCTCACCTAGGGTTGTCCTTTCTCCTCAAAGCAGCCTGCACGCTGACCCCCTCATCCCCAGCCCCACCCCAGAGCAATGATTCAAATGAAGCATGGACATTTTCATTTTATTTTCCAAAAACCAAAAATTGAGTTAAGGACCCAAGCAGCACTGGATAAATCTTCAAGCTGTCTAATAAAGAAACTATTTTTGTTTCTGAAGGCAAAAAAAGAATCACCATAGCCATTAACTCACAACTCTTGTCTGCTGTGTAGCCACACAGGGCAAGGAACTGTGTTTCATGACTGTGCTGGCCCGGAGCCCTTCATAGATTGATTCAAAACTCACTGAAGTCAATACAGTTTGACTTCAGATGACACCCCCAGGTACCAGAATTAGAAAGGCCAGGCGGTTTGCAAGGCAGCCACTAGTGTTATTTCAGCAGGAAGATCTGGAGAAAGCAACTTCCAGCTAAGGTGGGCTCAGTACAGTCTTTTTCTTGACTCCCAATGAGAGCTCTTGAGCAAAGAATGAGACTCTTGGGGTGAGTCTAGACGACGGAGTTTTTTTGAAAAAAGTGGCCCTTTTTCGAAAAAACTTCACCTGCATCTAGACTGCTGTCTTAATTTCTTAAGGAATTAAATTGAAAGAATGCGGTGGTTTTTTTCGAAATCAGCAAACCTACTTTTACCAGGAAGAACGCCTTTTTTCGAAAGAGCTCTTTCGAAAAAAGGCGTTCTTGAATGCAAACAGGGCTTTTTCGAAAGAAAGCGTCCAGATTGCCTGGGTGCGCTCTTTCGAAAAAGCGATCAGCTTTTTCGAAACTCTTGTGGCTGTCTAGACGATCTCTTTCAAAAGAGGCTTGTAGTCTAGACATACCCTTGCAGAAGGCATCCAGCCACTAAGACAGCACCTCCACTCTTACCCCCAATTCAAGCAAGCATAGAAACATCTGCTTCAGAGCCCTGCTGAAATAGGGGTGGATTTAACCATGTACTCACATCCTGGGCTGAACCAAGGCATCAGGGTCCAACTTTGCCTTCCAGATATATAAGTGCAACACCCTTTGGTGCTATATTTGGCTCTTATAGAGTAGGAGAAAATGAGCAAATATATCACTGTTGCACAAAGCCATAGATACAAAGGCATATTTTCTTCATGGCTGGATTAATTTACTTTGAGGTTTGCATGATTTAAGCAGCTATTTATATAACCATTTTCAAGTCTCATCTGTGAATTCAGCTTTTGCAGCATCAGGGAGAAAATACCACCACAGTCAAGTCCCAAAAAACCAAGGGTAATAAGATCAGATGAAACCTAGACACTGCCCCCTCATTACTGCCAAAAAAGAACAGATGCCCACAGAAAAATCTAAGGGAAGAAGAAGCTTATTAATGCAGGCAGATGTTGGGCAGACTTAGTGATATGCAGTTTACTATTTATAGGCATGGAATGATTTTAAGTTAAGCAGCAAATTTAGGCAACATCATGCAAATAACTTCCCGCCCCTCCCCCCCAGGTCATTGGCAGCTCTGCAAAATTGTGAGTGTGGAGGAGAATCATTTTGGGTCATCCCAAAACAATTTTTTTTCTGTGTGTGTGTTGGTATTTTAGTATCAATGTCATGTGTTTTTACCTGCTGGTTTTATTTAAAAAAAATAAAGCAAAGAAGGGAAATGTTACAATAAAGGCTAGATTCCTAAGAGGACAAAAGTGAGGAGGATGTGATGGTGGTCATGCTGACCCCTATATACCTTATAGCCCTTGGTTGGATTACATAGTGATGGGGTGTGGTCACAGAAGACTGGTCGGGGATGCTTCCTGGAGTGCTGACAAAGCTACTGACACTCGCCTCCTCGCTCTCTGGGGCTTCTTACCACCCAGTCGTGCTGGGCAAGATCTCCTGGTCTCCCCCAGCTAAGGCACAGCAGGGCTGAGACTCCCATCCTGCCCCTGAGGAGCAATATAGACCCTGAAACTCTTCAGGTTTAAGGAGAATGCAGTTTTAGGCCCAGCTTCCAGGGAAACCCCTTCCCAAATGGGCTCAGAACCCCAAATAAATTGTTCAGGTAAGCCACTTTTAACAATGAAAGGAGGATGTACACACTGATTGCTCCCCCAGATAACAGTTATTTACACGGGGCTTGATGGTAAATGAAAGTGATTTTATTAAGTACAAGCAGAAGAATTTAAGTGGTTGCAAGTGAAAATAGGCAAAGTAGATTGCAAATTTAAAATAACAGAAAATGCATAGCTAGTTCTAACACTAAAAGCTCAGTACAAACTTAACCTAAAACTGTTCTTATTTCAGATGAATTCCAATGGTGCATCAAGACAGCACCCTTCTGTCGGAATAAGCTACGCAATTCAAAAGAGCTTATTTTGAAATTTGGCGTTATGTAGACAGCACCAAATCTCAAAATAAGGCTCTAATCTGACAAATCCCTTAACCCTAGTGGAAAGAGGGCTACAGGAACGCTGGAATAACACGCCTATTATTTTGGGAAATAGCGGGAGCCTTTAAAGACGTGGCGTTGCTATTTTGGGATACTTCCGGTATCGCAAAACAGTGCCGCCGTCTAGACGTATCCTAAGCCAGGGAAGATCTTTTTTTTGCCAGGGGTTTCTGGTTTATTCTCTTGGAAGGTGACATTGCATCCTAAATGGCCTCCTTTTTGGGGCAGGAATTCTTAGTCTCTACATTCTACCCTTCCATAGAAAATTATCTGGTCAGACCCTACCAGCTTAGGTGGCCACATGACTTCCTTAGACTAACCACTGCTAAGACTTATAGGAGAGAAGAGGCTGTTTACAGGTGATCACCCAGACATTGAGGGAAATAATCTTGATGTCTTTCATTTGCACATTTAAAACTATAAACCATTCCATATTCCACATCTCTAACTTTACATACAAGCATGATGCATACACCAAAATAAGATATACAGATCCAGCAGATTGTGACATTAAGATTGATAGGATTGTCCAAAGCATCTTCGAGTTGTGCATATTTGTGTCCATAAGTCAGTTTCATAAAGCATAGGGGAGTGAAACTGTCACATACATCTTCCACAAGACATCACCATCTCTCCCTTGGGGAGGGGAAGCAATGCATCCTGGGAGACCTTGGCTGTGGGGCATTATGGGAAATCTCCTGCTGGGGCACCCAACTCAGAGAGGGGAATGGGAACACGAGGTTGATGAAGTACAGCTGCCGGGGAAATTCCAGCAGCTTTTCCAAGATGCAAAAAGTGTTGGTTTTCAGCTGATACATTTTGGTTTTAACATTTTGGGTTGTGGAGGGGGTCTATGAAAAGTCATTTTTTTCTGTGGAAAATTGTCAGTACTGTGTATGGTTATGGTGAGGGACATGCCCAGAGGTGGAGGAGTAGAGGGGATATATTGTTAGGTGGCTTATTTCCTTGGCTCTTATCTTTTTAGCACAACTGTATTGTGTGTATTTACAATGCAGAGCACAACCCTGTCTAGGGCCTCTTGGTGATACAGGGCATCCCTGCTATACATCCAAGATACATTCAAAAAACGTAAAGCAGGGAATTTCCCCCCACATCTGACTTCCATTTGTGCAAACTGCTGCGCCTTTTTTTTTTTTTTTTTTTTTTTTTTTGTGAGACGTGTAAGCGGAGAATGGGAGGACTTATAATGCATCAATTCCTACAAACATCAACAACGTTAGTGCAGAACCAATGTATAGTGGGGGTGCCCTGTACTGAAATAAGTGTGACAAGAAGTTTGCTGCACAGATAATTGGATTACTTTAATCTTAGATTTGGGGCCAGGCTAGTGGTTCTCTCTCTCTCAGCACCCATGCTATTTAGAGGCTCCTTCATTCAAATCTCTGTACAAATTAAAGTTAACTACGTAAATATTTATCCCTGACTAATGTTAGGAACTGACTGACTCAAACAGTATATTATCCTAGCCTTAGAGAAAACAGGATTCAGAACGTTCAGAGAGGTATTTAGATATTGAAATATGCTCCTCTGAGGCCAAATTTAGCAAAGCAGTTAAGCACATGCTTAAGTGTTGCCCTGAATTAGAGATGTGCTGAATTGAAGTCTTAAGTACATAACACACAAAGTCCAACATCCTACAGTCAACTCCCTGTTTTAAAAGATCAAGATTAAATCCTTAACACTTTGTAACAATCACTTTATCCTTGGAATTTCCACAACAGCTACCAAGAAAAATAAATGAAAACATTCAATGAACCATATTTAGTCTTATCATAGGTAAAGGGGTTTGTTTTATTTTTTAGTTTCCATACCAGCTTATGAAGCTTCTTAGAGCAACAACCAGTGTAATAAAAGTCTGTTTTAGATCACATATTGAATAACAATCTTTTGTTAAATATATATCTAACAGAATTGTTCCATTTCAAGCAGCTGCTACCAATGTTCAATTTCCCAATTATGTCCAGAGCAAAGAATGTCACCACAAAAGGAGGTGTTCAAGTGAAAAAGGATTTTTCCACTCTATTTATGGATGGGCATTGTGAGTGTCCTCAATTAACATCTGCATCAGATAGGAAAGGCAACATTTTCTTTTTACCCCAGGTAAAATTCAACACAATAGAGACCTATTAAACATAATGAATTCACTTTCCCATAATTATTTTGTTTTATGGAGCAGCACATTCACAAAATATACAAATTAAAAGAAACCTACATTTGCCAACAGTTACTGTGCAGTGGAATCTGAAATCAGAGGTGATTTTTTGTTGTTGCTGCTTTGTTTAAAGTCAGACCTGATTCTTATTCCCACCTCTCTAGCAATGTAAAACTGCCATTACGTTACATTTCCACCGATGGTTAGTTCCTTTTTACGCTTCCAGGATAATGTGAAGGGGTGCTAGGATACATAAGATCTATTGTGGCAGATAACAATGGCTTCCAGAGCACAGAGACACACGAGTCATAAACTCAAAACAGCTTTTCAACTGAAAACTGTAGTTCTGATGAAGTTTGAGCAAGAGTTGACAGTGCGTGCACCAGAGTCTTAAGTCTGCCCCTCTTGTGTGAATTTCTGCCATTGCAGGTTTGCTGTAAACTCTCTCTTAACAACCTGAAGAAGAACTCTGTGTAATCCTGAAGGCTTGTCTTTCACCAGCAAAGTTGGTCCAATACAAGATATTAGACCTTGGTTTTTTTTCCTAATGTCTTGTGACCAACATGGCTACAACAACACTGCACATCCCTCCCAGGGGCAGCTCCCCCGGGCTGCCGGCAGCTGGCGCCCCAGGCGGAATGCTCGATCGGTGCCCCCGCCTCCACAGCCCTCAATGGCATGACGTCATCATTGGGCGCCCCGTTTAACGTGGTGCCCTAGGCGACGGCCGAGTCGGCCTATATGCACGGGCTGCCCCTGATCCCTCCTAATTCTTTGTTCCATATGTTTGGTGGTATAGCTTCAGTAAAGGAGCAGATGCAAAGCCATGTTTAGTTATCCCCTTTGTAATCTACTTTAAATCAGCCAGGCTTTGATTTTATGCATTTCTATCACATCCTCTACAAGTAAAGGTGAAATGTGATATTCTGTTAGAGAGATTTTTTTTCCTAATGCTATTATGGAAAATCCAAACCAAATTTTAAAGTCCTGCCTAAGAATGTGATTATACTACAGGACAAAATTGAATTAAGATATGCAACTTCAGCTATGTTAATTGTGTAGCTGAAGTCAGAGTAGCTTAACTGGGCTTTTGGCACTGTCTACACTGTAGGACGTTGAAGGAAGAACACTCTTCCTTCAACTTCCCTTTCACCTCATGAAAGCAGAGTTACCAGCATTGACTGGAGGGCCTCTCTCACTTTGAATTAGCTGTTTTAACTGGACCACTAATTTGAACCCTGGAAGATCTACAGCAGCAGCTTCCATCTTCCTCTGTAGTGTAGACGTACCCTGAAACAGCAACATTTGGAACCCTGGGAAGAGACTTCTCAAACAAAAGGATGAAATGTATTTTAAGTCACATATTCAGCAAAGAAGTTCCAATTCTATCATTTGCATTAAGAAACCTCTCTTCTAATTACTGAGCAAGGTCAAGAATGGTTTACAGTTACACCTACTCTAATTTGAAGTCTCTTTCAGTGTTGCTGCCCAGTTCTGGAATACTCCTTTTGTGCTTGTTTGTTTCTATGAAAAAAACCCCCACAAATCAAGGAGGGAACTCAGCCTAAACCAATTCCTTTAGTGCCACTGGCACAAAGAAGTGGTGTCACTCAATAGCAACCAGTTAAATGGCAGGCAAGTATGAAAAGTCTTCAGCAACATTTCTGAAAACAAGGGCAATGATTAGTCAGCCAGAGATCTGAATTGAGGCATCTATATAAATAAAATGTTTTAAAAGAGAAGGGTAATTTGCATTGTCTGGAAATGAGACTCAGACCCTCTTACACTGCTTTGTAAAGGGGCCTTTATGGTTCACACCTTTTTTACACCCACCATCAATCTCCGGAAGCTTGATGTGGATGAGAACCTTTATTCTTTTTTTGCAAAGCTAGTTTATCTTCCTAAGAACTGGCTGGCTAAGCTTCAGTTAATACTACAGTAAAACATGGTTCCCTAGAAACTGTTTTTCACTTGATGCAAATGTTTGTGGATCCTCCCCCTAGCCTCCCCCACTGGCTCAAGTTAATCATTCTTTCCTTATGTGGGAGAATTTGGTTGGATGGTAGAAGTAGCATTGAAATGTGTGTTCCTCCACTGTTTTGTCAACAAAACTGTATAATGTAGACAAAGCTTAAACTGGTTTGCCAGAGGAAGCAGATATGGGAGTCAAGAGGAAGGTTGGTTTTGAGCTGTGGACTTAGGGACACCATACACACTTCATTCCCGTTATTGTTAAGGGGAGTTTTCCATGTAATGGTGAGGCTGTGTACAACTCTGGTTGTACTGTGTCATATTTAAGCATTTGCCCAGGTCTTTGGTTTCAATGTGACAGTTCTGCATCTCTGGGCTTCCACCTCTGATGTTCCAGACAATGCAGGTTGCTTTGCGAGTAACAACATAGGCAGATTCATGTATTTAACCTTCACTTTGCCTCCATATGTGATGGGTTAGTCAGCTGGGATGTCCTGGCAGGCTGAGGGTATGTCCACACTGCAGTTAAACATCTACAACAGGCCTGTGCACTTGACTTGGGCTCAGGCTGCAGGGTTGTAAAAGTGTAATGCAAACATTTGGGCTCACATTAGAACCTGGGCTCTGGAACCCTGGGATAGGAAAGGTCCCAGAGCTTGGTCTCTAGCCAGAGCCAGAACATCTACACTGTAGTTTCCTAGCCCTATAGCCCTAGTCAGCTGACATGGGCCAGCTACAGGTGTTTAATTGCAGTGTGGACATACCCTGAGGGTACTTCTTCACTTGCTGCGCTGGAGATTGACATTCTGGTGTTCAACGTAACGGGTCTAATATAGACCCCCTCGATCAAAAGCTGAGGGCAGCTCCATCTCGTGCCAGTACTCCCCACAAACGTGAGGAGTAAGGGAAGCCAACAGGAGTGTTTGAACCTGTTAGCCTCCCACTGTGTGGATGCTGCCAAGCTCAGCTTAAGGTAAGCCGACTCCAGCTACATATTCTATATAGCCGGAGTTGCATACGTTAAGCCGGCCTTCCAGATCTAGTGTAGACCTGGCCTAAGAGTCTTGGAACCTGGCATGACTGCTGCATGTTATAGGTTTAGAAACCTAACAATAACCTGGCAGGAAGTGGAGAAAATGCAGTTTCTTTTAAAGAATACATTCCAAGTGGAAACACAAGTGAAAAATGGAAATGGGCACAACAAAATATTAACGATTTAGTTAGGCAGTTTTAGCATCCAGCAGACATGTTTTTCCTCTCCTCCTGTGGTGCAGTTAATTTTGAAATGGCTTTATTTCCCTATGGGACCGCCTGTGCCCACACAGCAATTATCCTGTATCATGTGTACAGAAGCCAATCTAACAGAGAGCTCTCCCTCTTGCGTCTTTCCCCTCAGATCCATGCACCTTGCTGGGGTTTTAAAATGACTTGTCCTTGAGTTAGTGTTTGGTCCACTGAGAAGTGGAATAGAAAATGTACCCCACTATTGTAGACTGTCAATCTCCTCACTGGTTCCCGTTTATTATAAACTTCTTTGACGCCTGTACAAAAGGGTTAACTTACACGCAGATACTGTTTGGAATCCAGAAGCAGGGATCTGGAGTGTATTATCTTTCCTGTGAAGGAGGACTAGTGCTTTCTACCTCTCCTATGCACATTTCTTTTCTTGTACCCTCTCTTCACTCTGCATCAGTCTCTCGTGACCTTCTCAGCCCATTCCTGAGATGAAGTGAAGTTACATGTGCTGCCATTAAATTAGAGACTGACGTCACACAGAAACTTGGCCTGCTTAGAAATGCAGTCTGCTCAATTGCGTCAATAGCAGCTTATTGGCATTCTCTTCTATGCATTCCCCCTGATCAACATGCACCATGTGTCAGTTCAGCGGGTATTTTTATCTTTCAAGTTTTAGCAGAATTATGCGTTTCCATCGTGATAATTATTTTTTGTACCCTCCCCTTTTAAAAATACCAGTTGCATTTAGGTTGGACATCTAGGAAACAAAGGCTGTTGATGAATAATTTTTAATTGGCTCCTATATGGCAAGCTAAATGGCAAAATTTCATTGCTCAGAGGGGCACTATAGCTCTGCTGCTCTCCCCCTTGGATGGAAACAGATGAAGTGTTATTGGTGGGGGTTTTTTTAAACATGTTGCTGGAATTTAATTAGGATTTACCTTGGCTGTCCCTTTGTTATCCTGGAGCTTCCATGGAGCCTTATGAAACTAACACAAACCTGCTGTGAACATATGGGTGGCTGAGCTAGCAGATCGCTTCAGATCCAGGCTTGATCTTAGTTAATGATCATATTATTTCATGTCTGTCCTTTCTACTACAAAATGTTTAGGAGAATTTGCTCTTGTTGAAAAGGCAAAGAGCCAGACTGACCAGCTTGTTTTCCAGGCAGGGGTTAGGAAGCGAAGGAACAGGTCCTGGGGAGGGTTTCTGAGACTCAGTGAATGTATCAAAAAGCTTGCCATATGTTCCCATTTAGGGCCACCTTTTCAGAAGTGCTCAGCACCAGATTTTCAAATGCCTTTTACAGCAACTTAATAAATGGCCATAAACATCTCTGTGAGAACTGCTGAAGACTTCAAAAGCCTGCCTTTGGCATGTTTTTTAAACTGACCCCCCTGCATACAGATGAATCCTTGGAGGTGATATTCCATTGATTCTGGGGATGTTACACCAGAGATGAACTTTGTCCTATTGACTCATTTTTAAATTGTTTTGGTTTTTTTCCTTACATAAGAACATAAGAACATAAGAACGGCCGTACCGGGTCAGACCAAAGGTCCATCTAGCCCAGTATCCTGTCTGCCGACAGTGGCCAGCACCAGGTGCCCCAGAGGGGGTGGACCGAAGACAATGATCAAGCGCTTTGTCTCCTGCCATCCCTCTCCAGCCTCTGTCAAACAGAGGCCAAGGACACCATTTTATCCCCTGGCTAATAGCCTTTTATGGACCTAACCTCCATGAAATTATCTAGCTTCTCTTTAAACTCTGTTATAGTCCTAGCCTTCACAGCCTCCTCTGGCAAGGAGTTCCACATGCTGACTACACGCTGTGTGAAGAAGAACTTTCTTTTATTAGTTTTAAACCTGCTACCCATTAATTTCATTTGGTGTCCTCTAGTTCTTCTATTTAGGGAACTAATAAATAACTTTTCTTTATCGGCCCTCTCCATACCACTCATGATTTTATACACCTCTATCATATCCCCCCTCAGTCTCCTCTTTTCTAAACTGAAAAGTCCCAGTCGCTTTAACCTCTCCTCATATGGGACCCGTTCCAAACCCCTAATCAATTTAGTTGCCCTTTTCTGAACCCTTTCCAAGGCCAAAATATCTTTTTTGAGGTGAGGAGACCACATCTGTACACAGTATTCAAGATGTGGGCGTACCATAGTTTTATACAGGGGCAGTAAGATATTCCGGGTCTTATTTTCTATCCCTTTCTTAATAATACCTAGCATCCTATTTGCCTTTTTGACCGCCGCTGCACACTGTGTGGAAGTTTTCAGAGAACTGTCCACGATAACTCCAAGATCTCTTTCCTGATTTGTCGTAGCCAAATTAGCCCCCATCATACTGTACGTATAGTTGGGGTTATTTTTCCCAATGTGCATTACTTTACACTTATCCACATTAAATTTCATTTGCCATTTTGTTGCCCAATCACTCAGTTTGGTGAGATCTTCTTGGAGTCCCTTACAGTCTGCTTCTGTCTTGACTATCCTAAACAGTTTGGTATCATCCGCAAACTTTACCACCTCACTGCTTACCCCTTTCTCCAGATCATTTATGAATAAGTTGAACAGGATTGGTCCTAGGACTGACCCTTGGGGGACACCACTAGTTACCCCTCTCCACTCTGAAAATTTACCATTTATTCCTACCCTTTGTTTCCTGTCTTTTAACCAGTTCTCAATCCAAGAAAGGACCTTCCCTCTTATCCCATGGCCATGTAATTTACACAAGAGCCTTTGGTGAGGGACCTTGTCAAAGGCTTTCTGGAAATCTAAGTATACTATATCTACTGGATCCCCCTTGTCCGCATGTTTGTTAACCCCTTCAAAGAACTCTAATAGATTAGTAAGACAGGATTTCCCTTTACAAAACCCATGTTGACTTTTGTCCAACAAATTATGTTCTTCTACATGCTTCACAATTTTATTCTTTACTATTGTTTCGACTAATTTGCCCGGTACTGGCAAATTATCCTTAGGATAATTCTTCCTAGGCAATATATTCCAAGAAAGATAAGGAGCAGAGATGTGATTCAAGTGCCAGCAAATATATTTGTTCTGAAAGCTTCTAAGTTTTGATCCATATTGAAGCAATACGTTTATCGGATAATCGACTAGTCGTTCACATCCCTAGTGTGTGCATTTGTAACACCGACAGGCCTGGGTTCTCTGGAGCTTAGTGCAGGAGCCTGTACAGCAGTGTTTCTCAGAGTGGTCCACGGACCTACTCAGAGAAGGCTGCTTTGGTTTGTTTACTGACTGGCTCCGCACCCACGGAGCCTTGTGGCTTCCATTGGCTCTGGTTTGCTGTTTGGAGCCAAGGGGAGCCGCAGGAAGTGGTATGGGCTGGGATGCTGCTTCCTGCAGCTCCTGTTGGCTGCAAATGGCGAACCACATCAAGTCGGGGTCTATGCTAGACTACACCTAGACCATGCTAGACCTGGAAGGTTAGTACGCAACTCCAGCTACATAAAATATGTAGACTACACTAGACCTGATGTGGTCGGGTCCACACTAGTCTATATGGGACAGTACATCACACCCAGTAGGTGTTTGGGTTAGCTATTCTGATAGGTCTTTCATACGGCGGCGTAAGAACTCCCCGTCACTGGGGTGACCACCTTCCAGAGTGCAAGTGCTGCCTCCTTGACCACAAGGGGATTGGCCATCATTCTAATCTGGCACACTTCACCAGTCTCTGGGTAACACCAAATCCATAAGTGGCCCGGCTCACCAGTCAGTGTGGCCCAGTGGCCAGAGTCAATATATATGCTTCAGTTCAGGGCAGTATGACTTGCTGGTTAGAGTCAATACATAGCCCTCAGTCCAGGGTGATATGGCCTACTGGATGGAGTCAATAAATAGCCCTTAGTCCAGGGCAGTATGACCTACTGGCCAGTGTCAATATGGTTGGGGCTCACACCCTGGTAAGGAGATCCGGGTCCACCCTGCTCCACCGGGTGCCAACCCAGGGCCCTGTGAGTAGCAGCACGGTCTGCCACTCCCTCAGCGGAGAATCCAGACAAAACATGCTGAGGATACAGAGGTGGGAGAGGCTGCTCCTGCACCCTCGCTGGGTTACTTCCTATCGCTTTGTTTGGATCAATGTCCCACGTGGTAACGGAGTCTTCCAGCTCTCCGTCAGTCGCTTCTCCCTGGGATTCTGTGGGGTTTGCATTGTGGCTGTCTCCTGGGCCTCTGGTTCTCGCTGCCGGGGTAGCTGGCAGCAGCAATTCAGGAGCTCTAGCAGGAGGTCCTTCGCCTTTGCTGGTCAGCCCAGACTGAGCAACTCTGCTGCCTTTTATACTGTGCCAGCACTTAGAACATGTCCAGTCTGGGTGAAGGGGCGGGACTTCCTCTGCCCACATAGTCTTAGTCCTCCCCTCCCCTTCAGTGCGGGGTATGCACTCCCCATCACACATACCAATATATATGGGTCCACACTAGAGGGATTTGCAGGTTTAACTACACCAGCATAACTATCCTAGCAAAATCCTGTTAGTGTAGACAAGGCCTCACTACAGATGAAAGGAAGCTTCATCCTCAGTTCTTCTGTTTTCCCACATCACATCCCAAGGCTGTCCAATCCTGTGTCACTTAAAGGAACTGTCCTCCACAGAGATGTACAAGTGACAGCTTTGAGAATCTAACCGGCTGACAAACCTTTCTTGTGTGTTACTGGCCAGTGTTTGCAAACCCCAGGAGATTCAAGTAAGTGTCCCAGCTGAACCCTAGACTTTTTCTAAGGGCCACTCCATTGCCGGTGTCTAGTTCATCTTCATGCTAATTGCCTAGGAAGGTAGCATGTATCTTTTCTGTTCACTGTAGAGATTTTTTTAGAAAGCTTTGCGATCATTCACATTTTCTGCAAGTTAAACTTCCGATGTAAAGTTGTAAGTAGAGTGAAGTATAAAATGATGGATTGTGGGGAAAGGAAACTGATGTAATAAGAGAGTCCCTAATCTTGTTGCTCTGTAGATTTTTTGTTTCAATAAGTACTAACGTGAATAGGATGAAGCTGATTGCATTATAAATTCCATCAACGAGATGCTCACTTTTGCAATTGAAACCTTTTAAAATGCTGACTCACCTCTGTGCCTCAGTTAGTTTGCCACAAGGGGATGTCTATGGTTACACTAGTCCTTCCATGGAAAAGGGTTTTAAGAAGGTCATTGCAATCCCAGTCTGCTGTATGTACTTGTAGTTTCTGAAAGACCTGCAACCAAGAGTTAGCAGTTGAATCTAAAAGCTCTGGATTAGAAGTAAGACTGTCCCAATTGGGCTGTCAGTGATGTTTGAATTCAGATCTTGAGCTTGGATTGCATGAGCCAAAGGAGTAATTCCACTAGCTGCCAGCTGTAGTAGACTTTTATCCTCTTATATGAACCGGGAGGGGACAAAGACCTATCTGTTACTAATATGACTGATTTAAGCTTAAAAGCATAGCAGAATGGTTTCTCCACGTATTGTGTTCAGTCTGATTATGTTCCAACCCACCTCCATGCAGTTTCTCTTTCACTACGGTTGTATCCTACAGATTGTGAGATCTCTAGGGCATGGACAATCATCTTGGTTGCTTGTCTTTGCAAAACGAGGTTTGACTGGTGTTCCTGTGTGATGTGTATAATAATCATATAGCAATCTTAGTCTATCAGATTAGTTTTAATCCTGATTGATTGTCTCTGGTGAGCTCCTGTGTTCCAGGGAACCTATTTTAAACCTGGCAGTGACTTTTTTTTAAAAAAAAAGCTCTTATCTCTGTTTATGATTCATATATATGTGTGTAGGTGGGTGCGTGGGGGGTGGAGGAAGGGGCACGTTATAGTAAAGGTAGATTGTTTCCAATAAAATTACTAGCTTGTGTGCTTTTTAATCTTCACTGGAGATGCAGGAATGAAAACTGGCTATGGACTTGATTAGGATAGCATTAATACTTTAATTTCCATGATCTTAATGACCCTCCCCCAAAAGCTATCAAATCCCAAGTAGAATTATGCTAGTAGCATTTTAATGGATTATGATGTTCTGTTATAATACTAAGATTTGATAGCACCATGCATGTAAATACAACTTCACATTTATACATAGCAAAGTGTCTTACAACAGTATTACCATTATCTCCATTTTACACCAGCTGAAGCATGGAGAACTAAAGTGACTGCTCCTGGCTCCTACAGTAAGGAGGTGGTGGTAGAGTTAGGGATGGAATTTCAGTCTTGTGTCACTCAGGGCTTGTCTTCCCTTACCCTGAGATCGATGTTCTGGAGATCGATCACCCTGGGTTCAATTTAGTGGGCCTAGTAAGGACCAGGGTTCCCTCCAGGGTGTGCATCTGTGCACCAAAAATTTGCCTCCTGCCCACCTCCTCAGAAGAGCCACAAAATGGCTGCTCAGCTGCTGTGGGGCAGGGCTGCATGGTGGGCAGCTGCCCTACCCCAGGAGCAGCAGGTCAACCACCATGCAGCCCTGGCTTCAGCCCTTCCCCAGGGCTGGAGCTGTAGGCTGGGTGGGGGGCAGCAGCTCCTTCTGCAGCCCCAGCCAGGGCCAGAACCGGAGCTGCGTTGTGGGCAGCTGGTGGCAACTTCTCTGGAGGCCCTGTGGAGGCCAGAGCCGGAGCGGTGCATGCAGCCATGTGGCGGGTGGCCGCTGCTGCAGCGGTCCCAGCCAGAGCTGCATTGCGGGTGGCTGCTTGTCCAGTGGCCCTGGCCAGGACCAGAGCTGGAGGCTGCATGGTGGGCAGAGCAGTCCTGGCTGGGGCAAGAGCTGGAGGCTGCGTGACTGGCAGTGGGCTGCTCTGGCGGCCCTGGCTGGGGTGGGGGCTGATCCTGCCAGGCAGGAGTGTCCCTGCCTGTGGCTTGCCAGGCACCATAGAGCTGGAGCAAGCCTGTTGGTTGACTGTAAGTAGTAAGCATCACCCAGTAAGGGTGATGGTAACCATTTACATCCCTGTTTTGAATAGGCAGTTGGGCTTTATTGCTTTACTAGCCAATTAGCCCGTCATAAGATGGGATTTTCAGGTCTCTCCTCCACATCGGTCTTCCCTCCTGAGCCTCTGGTCTCTTGTTCTCGCTCTCTCTCTCCCTCCTCCTCCTACTGCCTCCCCCCCTCTCTCTCAGCTCTTCTCCGCCTTCTGCCTCTCTCTCCTTCTCTCCCTTTCTCTTCTCCTCCTGCCTCTCTCTCTCTCTCTGCTCTCCTCTGTCTCTGTTGGGGATGCACGCTCGTCCAGGCCCCGCCCCCTGGGCGTGTAAGTCACCGCCCCGCTCCCCTTCGCCTCCCGTCGTGGCACTCGGCTGACTGCGCTGCTCAGCCGGGCCGCCGCATGGGAGCAAGCGGCACAAAGGGCCTCTCTCTCTCTCCTCCTCCTCCTCCTGCCTCGCCCTCTCTCTCTCTCTCTCTCAGCTCTCGTCCACCTCCTGCCTCTCTCTCCTTCTCTCTCTTTCTCTTCTCCCCTTCCCGCCTCTCACTCTGTGTTTCTCTTCTCCTCCTCCTCCTGCTGCATCTCTCTCTCTCTTGCTGTCCTCCGCCTCCTCCGTTCTCCTCTCTGTCTCCTCCGCGTCTGCTCCGCTTTCCTCCTTTTGAATCCGGTGCCCTTTCCTGATGTCAGAGATGCACGCTCGTCCAGGCCCCGCCCCCTGGTTGTTCCCTCTGGGTGGCGCTGTTGCCTCCCCGTGCTGCATGGGGAGCGCGGGGCCCAAATGGCTGCTTGCGCCGCTTGCTCCCACGCGGCGGCCTGGCTGAGCGGCGCAGAAGTCAGCCGAGCGCCGCGGTGGGGGGGCAACAGCACCGCCCAGAGGGAACAGCCAGCGTTTCAGCGTTATAGAGTCACAGAAATTGGGCTACTATATATTGCTTTATATTGACTGTGTGTGCGCGCACGCGCGCATGTGCGTGTGCACGCGCACATGTGCTAGGTTGGTTTTTGTTTTTAAACCACCCAGCTCGTGGCCTTTTTTGAGCTTTTAAAAGATTTTAAGTAAGAAGTGTTTTGTATTTTATAGGAATACCTATAATTATTTTTAAATTTTTATTTTAATGATAATTTGTATTGTTTTATTGCTTTATTATTGACAAAGGGATTTAAGGTGTTTATTTTGGGTTTCTCTTTTTATTTTCACTTATTTTATGTTTAATATTAATCATGTAAGGAAAAATTTTGTGAGAGCATCAGGATACTTGAAGAGTTAACTAACAAAGTTAAGGCTAAACTTAAAAAAACAACAAAGTCTGGAAGCACTTTAAAGACTAACAAAACATGTAGATGGTATCATGAGTTTTCATGGGCACAGCCCACTTCTTAAGGCTGTCAGTAGATGCTCACTGCCAGATAAAGAAGAGTAGCTCTCAGTTTTGCAACCTTGAATAAAACATTTGACTGATTTTTAGTGAAATTTTTAAAAAGCTGATATATATATTTGAAAATTTGCGGTCCCTTGCTATGTTTATTATGAGAGACTAAATATTTTAAACTTTCTTGGCTTACCTTTTACTACCTGAATTTTTGAACTTTTTTGTTTTTAAAATGATTTTAGACTTTCAAAGAGCTTTGGGGGGCATGTGTGTAAATTGCAAGTTCTGAACAAATGACTCATTTAAGTTGCCTACATTTCTAAACTTTAAGCTTTGACCAGAGTTGGTTTTTTTTCCAGCTGAGATATCAAAGCCCAGGCAAAAGAGAACTTCTGTATTTTAGCAATGTTTAGTTCCACGCACGATTTGCTTTTGAAATGTCCCACCCACCCTGCTGTTGCTCCCACAGAGCAGAGGATTTACCTGAGACAGTGGAGTGCCTCTATCCTCTCTCATCCTGGCTGAGCTGGCTGCTGTGTTTCCCCTCCTGCTTAGCTGGCTGGCCCCAGGTAAGGTCACCTGAGACTATTCAAATGCACCCCCATCACCCTGGGCATAGGGTTGCCAGGTGTCTGGTTTTGAACTGGACAGTCTGGTACTTGAGCTTTCTGTCCGGGAAACAAATTGAGAAAATACTGGACATATAAATGTCCAGTATTTTCTAATTAAGTTTTTATTATTATCCTGAGTATCAGTAGGTAGTTGCGTACTGCCTCGCTGGTAGAGACGCTCACAGTGTGTGAGCGTCTCTACCAGCCAGGCAGTACGCAACTACGCAGTAGAGAGGAGGGGGGTGGGGGCGGGGCTGGAATCCCCGGGGCCAGACTTGCCCGTGCACTCCGCCAGGACCATGCGTGGGACGGCAGCACCCCGAGATCTGCATGCGCCTGGGCCAGCCCTGCTCCTCCACGGCCAGCCCCGCTCCCCCCCCCAACCTCCTCCCGGCTGGTCCCCCCCCGCCCCCAATCTGAGATCAAATGTGTCCGGGTTTGTGTGTGTGGGGGGGTTTTTTTTTTGTTTTTTTGTTTTTTTGTTTTTTTTAACCATCTGGTAACCCTACCTGGCAGCCTCTCTGGTCCCTCAGGTGTAGGGCCTGCCGTGCTTCTGGATGGGTACATCCAGTCCCAGGAGCTTGTTGGTGTTTAATGCAACATTTGGGACTGCCGTGCTTTTTCTCTCACGGGTTTTCTGTTTCTAATCTATTCAACGTATCTCTTGATTGTTATGGCTTTGCTCCTGTGAGCCACAGAATGGCTGGGACTTGCCCAACGTCACACAATGAGTCAGGCCAAGTCTACACTGGCACTTCACGGCATTGTCAACTTTCTGGCTCAGGATGTGAGAAAACCGGTCCCAGTGCTGTTAGCTACTCCCCTTGTAGCTGCAGCTGTGCCTTAAATTGTGAAGTGTAGACAGAGCCTTAGGCGCAGAGTCCTGAATGGAATGATGGTCGAGGGTCAGCAACCTTTCAGAAGTGACATGCTGACAATTAACTTATTCACGTCTACTTACGGGTCAGCATGCTGGTGCTACTTTTTAAAGTAAATAATAGTCCTACTTACAGAAGCTTGGTTAATAAATAAATTAAGATGCTGATCATACTGTTTGTGTGATCCTTGGCCTTGCTTTGCCTTGCTGAGTTCTCAGGTTCGTAGTTTGATACTTTGAGCAGCACATAAGCCCCTGAGCCAGGGTTTGGCAACCGATGGCACGCCAGGGTGGCCACCCGAGCAGCCCCTCCCCACCCCAATGTGGCTGCAGACCCATCCCCATCTCCAACCCACATGCCCGTGGCTCCACCCCCCCCCCCCGGCAGCAACCCACCAATGCAAACCTTCAAACCCCCCGCCCCCGGCAGCAACCCACCCACACGCACACGGCTTCAACATGCTGTGGCAGCAACCCACTCACCTGCCATGTGTTCTAGGCCTGACATGCCAGCGGCAACCACCCCACTATGTGGCCTCAGCCCCAGCAGCAGCTTACTCCCAACATGGCCCTGGCTGCCCGAGCAGCCACCCCCCAATGTGGCCCCGGACCCATCCCAGTCCCCAACCCACCCTCCTGCAGCTCCAACATCTCCTGGCAGCAACCTGCCCGCCCATGGCTTCAGCCTCCCCACAACTGGCAGCAACGTGCCCACGGCTTCAACCTCTCGCTCAGGCAGCAACACGCCCACCACGTGTTGTAGGCCTGAAACACCGGCAGCAGCCACCCCACAATGCAGCTTCAGTGGCAGCTGGACCCCAACATGGCCCAGGCTGCCAGAGTGGTCATCGGAGCAGCCACCCCCCAATGCGGCCATGGGCCGTCTCCGTCCCTACCAGCAGGAGCAGACACGATACTCCCTTTCCGGAGAAGGAGGAAATGAGTGCTGCTGCGGAAGTGGGTGGGTTTAGATGAGAATTTTTTTGTACGTCGCTGCATAGGTGCACACATTAAGGGAACACTGGCGCAGGCTCCTGGCTGCACGGGGCAGGGCTGAGCTCCTGCCTCATGTGCCAATGAAAATTGGCAAGTGGCTTGTGTGCCATAGGTTGCCGACCCTGGTCTACTGGCTTCCAGCCCAATTCCCCAGTCTGTTGTACGACAGTCTACTCAAGATGGTGTGCTTCCTGTGCATAATTTGAATTTGGAATATTAGCATATATGGGTCCTGTCTCTAAAGCCAATGAGTCCAATGAAGTGTTGGCTTCTGAACTGTCTCCTTGTGTCATATACTCCTGTTGCTAAATGAAGCACTAGACAAGAAGAGCTTCCATGGTAGAATCCCAGCTTTTACATCACCAATTGTCTATCTGCTGCACAGGGGCAAAGCCTTGTTTTCCAAAACAAATGTAGGCCCTGCTTGACTGATGACATGAATGTTGACTTATGTGGGGGAAAAGAGTCTGTTCTCCTTGATTTTAGTGTATTTCAGCTGCTCTTATTGTTCTCTATTAGATGCCTCCTAATCCAGTCCTGTAGTGAAACTGAGATAATGTAGCAACATTAAAGCCTTTTGCTATGAAGAGCTAGTATTCCAAGTGATGAATAACAAGAGATCTGCATGGTTGCCTAAATAATGAGTCTAACTTAATCAGGAGGGCTGATAATTGAATATAATTGAATATACAGTGATCAGTGAAATTGTCATTTTCTAGAGAGTGTGTGTGTGTGTCAGGGTGGAGGAGCATGATCCTCCCAATGTTTTCAAAGCATGGCATAATTTAATACAATTTCTGCCCCTTATGGCTTCTCATTGGGCTGATGATGAAACCAGTTAGATTTGGTGCTGGGCATGAATAAATGAACACACTCAGACCAAAAACAGATTTAAAAAGGGACCTGTATCTAACATGAATAGTATAGAAAAGAAAGCTGCTGTTGTGGGGAAGGCATTGGTCTGGTTTTGGTTCTTGGCTGTGTCCCAGACCTGTTGTGTAACCACGTGCAAGTCATCAAGTCTTTCTGAGTGTGTCTACACTGTAACTGGAAGCAACCTTCCCAACTTGGGTAGGGTTTTAGACAGGTTTAAAACAAAAAAGTTTTTTTCATGCAGCGCACAGTCAACCTGTGGAACTCCTTGTCAGAGGATGTTGTGAAGACTAGGACTTTAACAGGGTTCATAAAAAGGCTAGACAAATTCATGGAGGTTAGGTCCATCAATGGCTATTAGCCAGAATGGATAGGAACGGTGTCCCAAGCCTCTGTTTGTCTGGAAATGAGTGACAGGAGAGGGATCACGTGATGATTACTGTTGTGTTTCC
This sequence comes from Pelochelys cantorii, assembly GCA_032595735.1. Classification (NCBI taxonomy): domain Eukaryota; kingdom Metazoa; phylum Chordata; order Testudines; family Trionychidae; genus Pelochelys; species Pelochelys cantorii. Next base: position 13,585,222 of record CM064346.1, read on the forward strand.
TCCCTCTGGGGCATCTGTATTGGCCACTGTCGGCAGACAGGATACTGGGCTAGATGAACCTTTGGTCTGACCCAAAGTATGGCTGTTCTTATGAAGTCGGGTCTGTCTGTCTACACTGCAGCTGGGACAACACTTTCCAGTGTGGGTAGGCAGCATGCTGAAAAGAGAAATGTGGCTGTGTCACCTTGGACTAGCTGCCCCAGGACAAACCTGCTCCACACTCCCTGTATGGCCGTGGGTTGCTAGCCCAAACTGCTGCCTACGCTGTCCTAGCCACACTGCTGTTTTTAGTTTTGGTAATGTGCTAACCCTGTGTCTGTTTACCTGTGCTGGGAACAGGCCCATTGATGGGGTGAAGGGGGTGGGAGAGGCAATTGCCCTGACTCCTGGTGATTTAAAGAGAGTGGCAGTGGCTGGAGCCCCAGGCCCTTTAAATAGCTGCTGGAGCACCACGCCGCAGCTGTGTGGCTCTGAGGGCTAGCTGTCTGGGCCCCGCCCCTTCTGCCTGAAGCCCCACCCCTTCCAGGAATATGGAGTTCTTCCCTCCCCCCGCACAGGGGCCTGCAGAAGCTATTGGCATACCTGTCTGGGAAGCAGCTGTGAGTCATATCCTGTGTGCGTACCCGGCACCTGGCACAATGGGTCTGCTTCTTGATTTGGAGCTACATTAGTATGAATAATCCTCTACAATACCATAGTGTGAAAACTGGTGCAGGATTCAGACTTTATAAACAGTGGGACCAGCTGTAATGGTTCCCCTATTTAAAAACAAAAAATGGAGGGACACCAGAGCTGGCTGGGAATGGGACATGTTCTGTTGGAAAAAAAAATTCTTCCCTATCCTCATGAATCCTCCTCAGGAGGGTGACCATTTCTGACTGAGGAGGCAGAGATGGGGCATGAGCCACGAGAGGGCACCGGTGTGGGCTGCACGATGCCTGTTCTGGAGATCCAATGTTTTCAAATTTGGCCAACCTGTGACTTTGTCCCCACTCTCCATTAGCTCTGTCTGTACCCTCAGTTAGTCTGGATCCTCTAAAATATCTGTTACTACCTTGGCTGTGTCCTGGGAGGAGAGCAGGGGAGAGAGGTGGATGTAATTGGGAACTGATTGGTGGTAGAATAAGCCTTTGACAACTGAAGGGAAGGTGGTACTGCCTGTAAAGCCATGTGGGCACCGCTTTGCCCAGGGCCATTTGGGTTACTGGGCCATGGTGCATACTGCACAGCAACCCGAAGGGTAAGAGAGCATCCTGGACCAGCAGTGGGTCAATGCCTAGGCTGGCCCTGGAACAGGCATCCTGAAAGTTGATCTCCAGTCAGTAGGCCCCCGCTCCTGGCATCCATTTCCTCATCCTCCTTGAGTGCGATTAATGGGGTTGTGATGATGGATGGTTTGAGCATCTCCGTGCTCTGCATCCATTTACCGGTGAGATAATGGATTTTATGTGTTGTTAATTGGAGACCTTATGAAAAGCTTTTGCTTTCAAATTCATCTCTCTCTCTCCTGCCCTCCTCCCCCACCTCATTTCCCAAGCACTCCATGCCAACAGATGGGACAGAAATGTTTTGACAGTCAATCACCACAAAGAAAGTGCAAACAAAACTGAAGGACCAAGAAATCAAACAAAAACATGAAGCTAACATGCAGTGTCCCATGTAATGGAATTGCATAGCATTGGTGCGCCTCTTCTCCTCCTTCCCCCATGAGCACACAGCAGTAGGGTCCATCTGCCCATAGGCATTTCTATTCATGGCCCGAATCGATTGGCTCATTATCTACTGGAATTGTCTAGTGTCTGCAGGATGTAGTTGACTGGGGAGAGGGAGGCCGTGTAGTAGGCTGCTCCAGGGCTAGGTCAGGGTCTAGAGTCTGGCCTGGCGTGCTCTGCTAGCTATCATGTGAAGCAGCTGCCCCAACTGTTTTCTCTGCTGCTGGTGGTCCGGGTCCCCCACTGTTCCATTGTGCATGGTGTCGGTTGCTGCCTTCTTTTTCTCCAGCATGGCATTGCTATAGCTTCGTTCTGCTGTTCCTGCTCCAGCATCTCTCTCTGCACTTTCAAGAACTGGATCCAACTTGCAGACAAAGTCCTTCAGCACTCTTGCAGCAGCTCATCTCAGTGCCTCTTTCTTTTCCCCTGGAAGAAGGCCCTGAAAAGCAGCAAAATAGCATATTATGTGTCTGTCCAGAGCAGGAAAAGGTTTTAACTTTTCTGCCCGACAGCAAGAAGGAAGTTGCAACTTTGATTTCCTTGACATATATTCTCTCTCTCTCTCTCTGTGGCTGCTGCATCCCAGGATTCCTGCCCACTAAGATCATGGCAGGTGTTTATGTATAATATATAAATGCTTTTTTCAGGTTGGGCATATCGGTGGACAAGTCAGGGACCTCTTTAGTAGTGACAGCTTTAATTATTTCACTGTGGTAGCGTTGGAATAAGACCTATTCCTTTCGGTATTCCTTAAGACTTACTGCCTAGATTGTGGCAATTTCTTGCTCACTTGCATGTGCAAACCTGTAGACTTAGAACTTATGATTTAGCTTTACTATTGTATTTGTCTGTATTTGGGCCTGCTTCTTTGAATAAGAGGGTCACAACATAGCCTCTATTGTAGCCAGATGGCTTGACTCATCTCTCTGGATTCCATTCATTTTACAATCCTGAATACCTTTAACCCGAGCATTTTCAAAGTTGCTGAAGGGGTTTGAAGTTAATCCCCTAGGCAACTTGGAAAAATCTCCACCTGTAATTTTTCTTTGCAAATGTCCCTGAAGAGACTTCATCCCAAAGGAGATTTTAAACTCTCAATATGCTAGATCAGCTGTGGGGTGTGGGGTGGGTGGTGAGTGGTGTGTGTGTGAGGGGGGGGGTGGTGTTTTTTTTTTTTTTTGTCCCACTCGGGGTATATCTAAGAGGTGACTTGTATTTGAAGGGTTTTTATAAGACCTTTTGCAAAAGGTAGGTTCAGATATGTGAATACCGAGGTGCATAAAATCCAAAGGGATCAGAAAATCAGGAATGGCCTAAGTGAAATTTGCAGTCTCTCCCTGTAAAGCAGCACAAACTGTGAGCAGTTATACAGTGCCAGCTTTGAGAAATCCCAGGGTTAAGAGTGTGGATAATTAGAATGTTTTGGGAAGCTCTTAGCAGTGTTGCTGATGCACACTGGATGTGTTGTAGGAGATGGTTTTTTTATACTGCTATAAACTACTTGGATATGGAGCAGTGATTGTGCTTCTCCTCCTGCACTGTCAACTCACTCTTGCCCATATTTAGGACTGATCTAGAATTTGCTTAAATACATTTTGGACCTCTCTGGTCTGGCACCCTCGGGACCTGACCGGTACCAGATGAGTAAGGTTGCCAGATGGTTTCAGAAAAAATACCGAAAAAAAAAAAGGACCCCGAGAGTTGTTAGGCATGGGGAGGCTTTTTGGCCCTAACAGGCTGCTGGCGGCCACCAGCCATCTTGCCTCCCTGCGCGGGGCTGGACAGCTCCCTGGCGGAACCCAGTAAGCACGAGGGTTGCCAGACTGCCTCCATATTGAGCTGGACAGCCTGGGATTTTCATCACCTGGCCGGGAAAAAATCAGAAAGTACCGGACATTTTAGGTGTCGGGTATTTTCTGAATTTTTTTACCAGACAGAAGGCGAAACTATCGAACTGTCCGGTTCAATACTCGACACATGGCAACCCTACAGATGAGGGATTTTGCTGGACCAGGGGAGGTCATTTCTGGGCCTCCTGCTGCTGGCCCCTCCATCTGGCCCACTGGCCTTCCAGCCAGCTCCTTCTCTCCTGCTGTCTCTGCTAGCCTGTTGACCCTGCTGGGCAGCCATTGTTGCCCTGGCTCCGGGTAGCTGTGCGCACCACACTGGGGCTCGAGGTCCCGCAGGCAGTCGCATGCCCTGCACTGAGGATCCAGGACCCACCGGGCAGCTGCGCGCTGTGGATTCCTGCCCCGTGGAGCTATCGCAGCTCCCAGCCCCACCAGGCAGCCATGTGCGTGTATCCAAACCCCGCTAGGAAGATCTGCTGCCACGTACTGTCAGCAGACTTGCTGTGGGCAGCCCACTGCCGTGCCAGCCCCGCAGAGATGCAGCCAGACCATGGATGTTGCCAGACCAAAGAATCTTGGTTAAGAGAGTTTTAACCTGTACCAGCATTGGGACACTGCAAACACAAGTTATCCTGCTGTAGTTCTTAATCCTCTTGATCTTTATAAATGTGTGCTACCCATTAGGGTCCATTTTAAGCATATCCAAGCATACTACGAACACCTCTCTCTCTCTCTCTCTCTCTCAGGTACATGTGCATGCACGCACACACACACACACGCATCACACATGCACGCACACGCTTTTTATCACTTTATGGCAGCGGTAGGTTTTTTTTTCTCCCAAAGCACTTTCACTTGCTGCTCTGAAGAACTTTTCCCATTACGCTAATCGCTGTTCTACCCTGACTCCTGACTCACCTTTTGTTCAGACAATAATTCTCCTTTCCCTCAGGCTCCACATGCCTGGATCTGGATGACACTTGGGCATCCAAATCCTTTAGGCATCTTTGAAAATATCCACCACAGAGTTTAAGAGGGTTTTCAAACTGCTTGAATTGCTTTAGTGGTAGTAATGAAGTAAAACCTCTTCTTAAAATCTCTAGACACTGCATATAATGATGTAGTCACAAACTGTCCTCTCCGTCCTTTCCTTCATGGGAAAGTCTGCACTGGACTTTTCTGACACACTTGTGCACCATAGCCACTCCTTCAGTCTCTGGCCTCCCTGTTGTGCCAGGAATGCAGGCACTGGTGATACTGGAGCTCAGCAAGGCAGGGTTCGAGGGAATGGGTTAGCTGCCTGTGAAGATAGCATATTTGCTCTGTGGACCAGCTGCACCTGTTGCATTGGCTGATGATGCAAGCAGCATTAAGCTGTGCCATTTGGCTTGGCTTAGTGCAGAAGGACAAATTCCGGTTGATGCTAGCATGGGCCATAGATGGGTTGTGCTCCCATTCCTTTTTCCTTGCTCTAGTCTGGATCTTGTTCTCTTCATTAACAGGCACCAAATATGCCTAACATTTGAAACCACCTGCTTCTCTGTGCTGACATGTGGGTCTTTCTGTGATCCACAGCAGTTTCTCAAAAATATACCACACTAAGTCATGGTAATGGCCTAATTGTGTGTGTGTGTGTGTGTGTGTGTGTGTGTGTGTGTGTGTGTGTTTAGTTTTGTATGGAATCTTGCATCTGCCTGTCCAGGCCTTTAAATTTGCTTCTTAGCCGGGGGTCCAGGGATGCTGGTGCCTAGCTCTAGAAGGTACAAGTTGTCAGAGCAATTTGGAAGAGAAAGGGTGGCCTTGTGGCTATGGTGGTGGACTAGTAGTCTATTCTAGGATCGGTTCCTAGCTTGGCCGTACTCAGTCTGACATTTTGGACATGCCATCTCATTTCTTTGTCTTGAAATTCCAACCTATGGAATGGAGTGGATAATACGTTCTTGCTCCCACCTTTGGTCTGTTTTACCTGTTCAGTGTCTGATCCAGAGCCCATTGAAGTCAATGGTAAAACTTCCCCTAGCTTCCCTGGGCTTTGGATCAGTTCTTAATACTTGATGTTTGACCCACATCTCCTTGATTTCCCCATCCGTTGTTCTGTCTGGACTGTTGTTCCCCCCTCCCTGCCCCAGTCAATGGGGGAAGGGCAGAGAGCATCGGTCAGAAGTAATTATTGTTGAGGCTACATCTACATTACAGTAGAAAGTCGACTTAAGCTATGCAACTCCAGCTTTGTCAATCAAGTAGCAGTTGATGTACCTATCATGCTCCCTATACCTTATGAGAATTGGCTTATGAATATACATAACTTGAAGATGCTTTCTGCAAAATATGTCATGTAACATCAGTTTTACAGTTACAATCTGCTGAATGTGTATCCTATTTTTGTGCATGTACCATTCTTGTGTGTGAAGTTAGAAATATGAAGTATGAATCTGTTTATAGTTCTAAATGTGCTAATGAGGATACTTCAGGTACTTAGTGACTCATTACTCAAACCAATGACCTGTGAATAATCTTGTTTGTCCTGTAAGTCCAAACTATGGTTGGTCCTAGAAAGACATGTAACCATGTGATCTATTACTGGAATCCACCTTGAACCTGTATTTCTCCATGGTGCCAAACAAAGGATTCCCACTCTGGCGGAAAGTCTGCTTCCATTGCTTGAATAATCAGCCTTTGTCATCAGCTGGCTTTTGAAACTGCTGGGCCAGCCCTAATAGGATACAAAGAATTTTGAAGAAGCTGTAGACCTGGGCCAGAGTAAAGATAAACTCTGAGGTGAACCTCTTTACTTAATATAAGAACAGCTCTTTAGAGTAAGAATTTGCACTAATGAAGTGGATTTTGTTAATTTATTTTAGTAATTTACTTTGACCTGTTTTCACTTGCTGCCACTTAAATCCTACTTTTCCATGTAATAAAAACATTTTGTGTATTATCAAGCCCAGTGTAAATAACTGTTATGGGATGGGGGGGAGAAGGGAGCGGGGAGAAGGAGCAACCACTGTGCATATCTCTCTCTTATCATTGATAAAGGAGACAAACATTCTTATAAGCTTTCTCTATGTAAAAATTTTACACAGATTTATTTGAGATTTTGGTTCCAAAACCTGAGTGCTGGTTTCCTGCATGGTGAACCCTTAAGAGCTGAGTCCTCCTAAAGCTGAACTGGTTCAGCATCTGTATTGCTCTGTAGGGGGCCAGTAACCCCAACTCTGTGCCTTGTTTAGGGGACACCAGAGGATCTGGCCTAGCAGGACAGGATGGTGGGAAGCCCCAGGAAGCAGGAAGATGTGCATCAGTGGCACGATCAGTACACCAGGAGACAATGCTAAGGGGACTTCTGTGATTCATCCCCTCCCTCCCCCCCACAGAGTACCTTAATTTAAGTTACTGTGAGGGGGGCGGGGGTTGATGGGTGAAACTCTTTTGTCGACTTTCCTTACTCTTCTCATCTGGGGTACAGTAACAGGGTCAATGGGACAGTGATCTGCAGTTGACTCGGCAGGTCTTTGCTAGACCTGCTAAATCAACCTCTGGTGGATCGGTCTCAGTGCATCAGTCTGGGCAGTAATGTGGCTGTAGCCTTAGAAGTTTCACTTTGTTCTTTCTGTGACACCTGGCACAACCCTGAAAAGCAACTCATTTCAAATCTCTTTGGTGTAATGACTTTGGCATTCCTTTTTGGGTGGGGCTAAAGCCGTGGTCACCAACTCGTCGATTGCGATTGACCGGTCGATTGCGAGGGCTCGACCAGTCGATCGCAAGGTGTTCGGGGCCCCCCATTTCCCCCCACCCCCAAGAAGCCCCACAACCTACCTCCAGTGACAATGGAGGTAGTGCCGCCTTCCTGCGGGGTGGATGGAAGTCCTGCAGCTGCGCGCCACTTCCGGGGGTTCTGGAAGTGCACTGGCTGTTCCCCTCCCCCAGGTCTGTGGCGTGTTGGGAACTTGCGGGGGGTTGGGGGAGTCCCCAGAGGAGGTGTGTGCCGGGGCTTCCCTGCTCTGCAGGAGGGGGGAGTTGGCCCTGGAGGAGGTGCACGCTGGGGCTTCCCTCCTCTGTGAGGGGGAGAAGGGAGGAGTCCCAGGAGGAGGCGGGTGTGGGGGACTCCCTGCCCCCAGCAACACCCTGTCCCCTGCCCCCACTGGCACCCTGTCCCCTGCTGCAGAACCCTGTCCCCTGTTCCCACTGGCACCCTGTCCCCTCTCCCCTGTCGCCCACTGGTACCCTGCCCTCTACCCCCACTGGAACCCTGCCCCCACCTCAGCATCCTGTCCTCTGCCCCCACTGGCACCCTGTCCCCTGCCCCAGCACCCACTAGCACTCTTCCTCAGTACCATGTCCACTACTCCCACCAGCACAGTTGGGGCCACATTAGTGAGGCTTGGGGGGTTTTTAGAGGAGTTATTTTTTTGCATCTCACTTGTATGGCCCCCAACTGACTTTTTTGTGGGTCAGTGACCCCTGACTCAAAACAAGGTTTCCCACTCTTCTCATAAATAAAGACAATGCAGAAACTTTTTGTGTTTGACATAGTATTTTATTTAAAAATGAATCCTGGCCAACAAACCCCCAGTTGGGGCCAAGCCCCCATCTGGCCACAGCATCATAACACTCCTGCACCCCCCCAAACCTTAGATCTGAGCCTGTCATACACTGGACCCCCCCCCTGCCCTGAGCCCCTCACATACCCGAAGCCAAATTCCTGCACCCTCACATCCACAAGCTATGGCTTGCTTAGTACCCCAACCCTTCATCTGACCCCAACACTCCCCAGCCTGGAGCCCCCTCTCCGAGCCAGCGTCCCCTTCTCCATCTCCTCCTGCATCCAAATTTCCACCCAGAGCTTGCACCTCTTATTCCTTCCCACCCCCAAATCCCTCATTCCCACCCCAGAGCCCACACATCTGTTTCAACCCAGTGAGGGTACGGCTAGACTGCAGGAGTTTTTCCAGGATTCCAGAGAGATCCCGGAAAAACTCTTCCGCATCGAGGGACGCGTTTGTTCTTCTGCTTTTTTTAGTGGAAGAGCAAACATACTCTTTCGGTAACCCCTGTATTCCTCGTTCCACGAGGAATAAGGGGGCTTCCAAAAGAAGGTTTTTTTTTTCTGACATTTGGTCCAGTCTAGACAGGCGAAATGTTGGAAAAACCTTTTCCTACAGAAGAATAGAAAAAAAAAAAAAGCGGCAGTGTAGAGTGTATAAGGGCTGGGGATAAGTGATGAAGAGGAGGAGAATAGAGAGGGAGGGGGCTTCAAGGAAAGGGCAGGGCTTCAAGGAAGGGGTGGGTTCTTGGGGGAAGGCATGGGGTGGTAGAGCTTGGCTTGTTCTGACATTTAAAAAGTGATCTTGAGTGTAAAAAGGTTGGAGACCACTGGGCTAAAGGGTCTTCTTGTAGACCACAATGTAATTTGCACTCTGAATGGCTGAAATATTGTTACATCCCCACAGTGTAAGCAATCTGTCCAAGGTTTTTAGACAAATCTCTAAGAGCTGTGCCTTTCTCCTTTGCCAAAGAGCCTTGAGAATGGAAGGCACGCAAGTGTTCCCTGAGCAGTCTATCACTTTGATGCCTGCTGGGATGCAGTGTGCATGTCCTTTTACTCCTCCTATAGCTGCCAGACCCTGAGATTTACAGCTTGTGTTCTTATCAGAGACACATTTAGAATCACACTGTGACTCTTTTTTTTTCTTCTTTGACTCATGTTTGTAAATTTTGCATGTATAACTTAAGGATGTGATTTCTCAAAGCTGATGAGGGGATTTAGACACTATCCCCAATAATGAGACTTGGGCATCCAAATCTCTTAGCTGCTTTGAAAATCTAAGGTTAAGATGCTGCTTTTTTCAGCAACTTGTTTGTGTTGCCCATGTGCCAGCCTCTCCTCTGTCATGTATTTCCAGGTGCAGCTTTAAAATACGTCATCAGAAAATAATGCGGTCTCCTCTGACAGTCTGAAAGTGACTTGCATCTGTTTCTGATCAGGGGACTAACAAGTATTAAAATTGGAAGGAGCAGCCAGACAACATGTGCTGCGAAACTTTGGTCTGCATTTATACGCAATAGCTAATTTTACCCTTCTGCTTTGAAAATCCTGTTTAACTTATCAATTTACAGTGGAGCTAAATGTGCTGCAGCTTCCTTATGAGAGAATTATATGGAAAAGAAAGGATGGCCTTGTGGCTGAGGCATTGGACTGTTATTTGGATCTAGACCAGGGTTTCCCAATCTATGGGTTGGGACGCAAATATGGGTCGCCATTACGTTTCAAAAGGGTCGCCAAGTGTCTCCCCAGGTGGCTCTGCCCTCCCTCCTCCCCCCGTTTTTGAATTGTCTTGGGTCACCAAATCTTCCTGAATTGTCAAAATGGGTCCCCATCTGGAAAAGGTTGGGAACCGCTGATCTAGACCCTAGACCCCTCATTCTTCTTGGAGTGATTACTCAAGTCCATTCCACATTCGGTGCGTGCTTGCCACATGCAGCGATGGTGGGAATTTTTCCCTTAGTGGTATCCCTAGAAGAGTGGCGCCCACATAGCATGATATAAAAGGTGCCATCTGCTCCCCTTACTCTTGGTTCCTTCTTGCTGCCAGTGACAGTGCATGGAACGTTCGCTGCTCTTTCCAGTGTTGCTTAGGCTTCCTTCATTGAATCTTTTGTTCTTTGTAAAGTGTCTGTAGCTCTTTCAGAGTGAGTTAGCCCTTTGCACTATTTGGTTTTGTTTGCCTCCTCTGGGACTCAGCCAGGGGATGAGGAGTGCCCTGGTCCTCAGGCTCTAAGCCCTATGATTGCTGCAAATGCCCTACGTCTGTCAACGATCCACATAGCACTTGCCCAGGTGCCTTGGCAAAAATCATATACACGACAAATGGCATGTCTGTGAGGACTTTAAACCCAGGACTAAAAAGGAGTACAAGGTCAGACTCAAAGCACTCCTGATGGAGTTGGTGCTCTCCCTGGCCCTGGAGCCAAGTGTCCAACTTGGCACCCAGCACCATGGCATTGGTGCACCGTATCCCGATGATGCAGTCAATGAGCTGGCACCAACACTGCCGCTGTCCTGGCAAAGAAGCTGAAGAAGGCTGGTGGTATCAATCTCCTACTCCTCACGAGGGGAAATCTAGGGCTGGGGTTGAGCTAAGATCTGCATCGGGCAGCTCATCTCCCCATTTGGGAAGTCAGGCCTCAGCCCGTGTTGAGTGGAGCAGCCCATCCCTTTCATTGTTTGGACCCCCAGACACCGAAGTGGGCTTCCATCAGCTTCAGATGCCTAGGGTTGCCAGATACTTTCACAAAAAATACTCAACATGGCAGGAAAAAAGTTGGCTGAGCAAAAAAAAAAAAAAAATAAACGGGGAACCAAAGTTGTTGAGCAAAAAAAAAAGTGTGTGGAGGGGGAAGACACACTGCACCTTTAAATCCCCCCCCACTCCTCCCGCCCTTGCCAGATGTTCTTGGCAAATCCATGCTGACTGTTCCTTTTCTTCTATTGTCTATTTTCTTTTATTTTTTTATTATCATCTACATGTTTTATATTGAGAACTATCCACAATGACTGGGATCTTTCTTAAGTGGCAACAGCTAGTTTAGATACCACCATTTTGTGTGTATAGTTGAGATTATGTTTTTCAATGCATATTACTTTGCATTTACCATCATTCAGTTTCATCTTCTATTTTGTTGCCCAGTTACAAATGGATCTCATTAAATTGGGTAACTCTTCACAGTCAGTTTTGGACTTAACTTTCTTGAATAATGGTGCATCATCTGCAAACTTTGGCTACCTCACGGTTTACCTCTTCTTCTAGACCATTCATGAATATATCCTGCAACTTGATGTGTGCAGACAGACCCCTTGTGGAGTCCCGCTGACTTTGCCAGCTGACCTAGGTTCCCCAAATCCCCACGGTCTCTAACTCAGCCCCTTATGGAGGGAGGTTTGAATTGTGAACTTCAGACTCAAGCTTTGGCTCAGGCGCCTCTCCAGAGGAAAGTGAATTAAATTCTGTCTATCTGTGCCCTGGGGTTGCATCAGGAAGCAGTACAGGACTTCCCCATGACTTCAATTTGTATGTAATCTTGAAATGGAAGTTACACAGCTTCTTCTTTGATGGCTCTACTACAAGAGCTTGTGCAAACTAATTGTGGGTCAGAGACTGGTTTTGTGTCCACTTTCTTCTTTGAGGTTAAGGACATGTGCATCCTGGAGATGAATGCATGGCTTCCTTTCCTTGCTGTTCCAAGGAAATGGACAGCTAAAAAGAGGAAGGGTCCAGCTGAGAAGAGAGAGGTTCCAGCTCCTGAAGAAGGCTAGGCTTGCCTCCTATGGGGATGGGGAGAAGGGAAGAAATACTAGCAGTTAGGAAGTCTTAAAAGTGCTTTATTTACTGTATCAGTGGATCATAGCAAGTGAATGATCACTATAATCAAGAATGAATCCTCAGTGAATCATACCTGTTGTATTGGGGTGAATGAATCATTGGGCAATTAATTCAAATAGATGCTTGACAAAATATGCAGGAAAGATTCAGGATCTGGTGAGCAGAGAATGGCCCTGATGGAGTAGGGCTTTTTGGCCTATCTAGTTGTCAGGCTTTCAAATACAGCTGTCACTTGTGGAATGTAGCATCCTGTTCAGTTCCCTTACCCACCCTCAGTGTGATGAAGATCCTAAATTCAGAATTACGTTTAAACATTTGACGTAGCTCTTTACTCAGAGCTGTCCATTCCACAGGATGAATTGGGGAAGCTGCCTCCATCCCTGAGCTTTTGGGGGCCCTGTGGCAGCTTCCCCAACCAGTGTTCCCACTAAGCCGTGTGGCAGCACAACTTCCTAGGTGACTTGCACAGAGCCTTGAGCCTCTGACAGGGTGGGGCTGATTAATCACCTAGGAATGTAAGAACATAAGAATGGCTATACTGGGTCAGACCAAAGGTCCATCCAGCCCAGTATCCTGTCTGCCAACAGTGGCCAATGCCAGGTGCCCCAGAGGGAGTGAACTCATCAAGCAATCTCTCTCCTGCCATCCATCTCCACCCTCTGACAAACAGAGGCTAGGGACACCATTCCTCACCCCATCCTGGCTAATAGCCATTAATGGACTTAACTTCCATGAATTTATCTAGTTCTCTCTTAAACCATGTTATAGTCCTAGCCTTCACAACCTCCTCAGGCAAGGAGTTCCACAGGCCGACCATGCGCTGTGTGAAGAACTTCCTTTTATTTGTTTTAAACCTGCTGCCCATTAATTTCATTTGGTGGCCCCTAGTTCTTATATTATGGGAACAAGTAAATAACTTTTCCTTATTTACTTTCTCCACACCAGTCATGATTTTATAGACCTCTATCATATCCCTCCTTAGTCTCCTCTTTTCCAAGCTGAAAAGGCCTAGTCTCTTTAATCTCTTCTCATATGGGACCCGTTCCAAACCCCTAATCGTTTTTGCCCTTCTCTGAACCTTTTCTAATGCCGGTATATCTTTTTTGAGATGAGGAGACCATATCTGTACGCAGTATTCAAGAAGTATTCAAGATGTAAGCCGCTGCCCAGCTTAGAGGGAACACTGTCCCCAACTATCCTGGGACTGGGAAATTATGGGTGTCTGGTGCGGTGGTGGCAGCAGGGTTTGCCTTGCTGTTCTCCCCCCCTCCCCACCCCACCCTGACTCGCCATGCAGTGGGAGCTGGAGCAGCTCAGCATCCTGCTCCACTTCACCCCCTCCCTGCACCCCCTCCCTGCCTGCTGTGCATGGCTTCTTAGTGGCAGAGGGAAGCATATCTCCCCACCCCAGGGTACTCAAGTTCCTGCCGATGCAGAGAAGCAAGGTGCAGCGGGCTGGAAGGGTGGCACAACAGGGCAGAGCAGGCTGCTGGGCTGCTCTGGCTCCTGCTGCCCACCTGGTGAGTCGGGGGAGGCAAACCCTGCTGCTGCCGTGCCAGGCCCCTATAATTCCCCACGTTGCATTGCTCAGGAGAGGGGTGGAGCTTGGGGGAGGAGAGGTGGGGCCTGTGATGCAGAGGGGTTGGCCCAGGCCCTGTGGTTCAATTGGGATGGCCTTGACTTTTTTCATTGATTTCAATTGATCTCCAGAATTTTTATGTATGTGTTTTTGCTTTGGAGTAGCACCAAGGAGCCTTAATCATAGCCCAGGACCCCATTGTGCTAAGTGCTCTACAATCACAGAACAAACACACAGTCTCTGCCCCAAAGAGTTTACAATCTGCATAATTTCCTGCCCTCCCCAGGGGTTTGATAAGATTAGGACAGATTAATAATAGTATCTGAACTTTGCGCTGTCAGGGTATGTCTTCACTTGCCCCCTAGTTCGGACTAGGGAGGCAAATGAAGCATACCGAAGTTGCTAATGAAGCGCGGGATTTAAATATCCCGCGCTTGATTAGCATATTCGCGGCCGGTCGCCATTTTAAAAAGCCGGTAGCCCGAATTAACTCGCCGCGTGTAGACGCGGTAGTCCGATCCAAAACCCTTCCCTCGAATTAACTGTTACTCCTCATTGCACGAGGAGTAACAGTTAATTCGAGGGAAGGGTTTTGGATCGGACTACCGCGTCTACACGCGGCGAGTTAATTCGGGCTACCGGCTTTTTAAAATGGCGACCGGCCGCGAATATGCTAATCAAGCGCGGGATATTTAAATCCCGCGCTTCATTAGCAACTTCGGTATGCTTCATTTGCCTCCCTAGTCCGAACTAGGGGGCAAGTGTAGACATACCCTCAAGTCTTTGTGCTGATCATTGTAACCCACACACTTAAAGAAAGGGAGTGAAGACAACAGGCCATACTCAGCGGTGGTCAATATTCCCTCCAATTTTCTCTTCACGTGTGGAATATTTTTTGTTATGCACCAAGGTACATGTGAATGTGCACCACCAGTAGAAACACATGCTGCTAGATGCGGGCACTCTGCTAATCAGCTGGGCAGCACTTGAATCTCTCTTGGGTAGCCACCCAAGTGTTCAGCTTACTGGGAGCACTGGTGGAGGGATTAGATTCTTCATGGTAAATTTCCCCCCAAAAAAATCTGAAATGCATTGTAAAAATATTCTGTTTATTTTTGTCTGACTGGTATCATAATGATCGAGCTCAGCTATAATGCACTGATAGCAGGTTCGCTCCTGACCCACTCAGATCAGTGGGCACATTGCCATTAATTACAGTGGAGAAGGCGGATGCACCGATACTGAATATTGACATGAAAGTCTCTCTCAAAGCAGCTATGTGAGAATATTTTGTTATAAAGTGCCCTTTTCAGCAGATACTCATCTTCAGTGTATAATATTTTGAACTGGTAAACCAAGTCTTCATTTTCTTGACAGATAACGCCATACTTCATTGTGTTATCTTTAAAGCTTGAAATAACTCTTCTCTCACAGTGACACCGACTCAAAAACATGAGACTTTTTAAATGATTTTAGACTGTTACATGGATGTAAATTGAAAAAAAAAATACATAATGCAAAGAAAGCTCTTTCCTTTGTGCACAGAAAAATGGATAACGGATTAATAATTGAAATAAACACTTTCTAAATACCATCACCTCAGTTACAAGAGCCATAATTCTTGGGCTTTTGCTCACATGTAGCTTCTTTCAGACTGTCAAACATGACTTCTCTAACAACAGTGTAGACCCTGCATTATGCGTACCCTGCAGGAATTGATGTGCAACCATCCGTATTCTATAATTACTCTGAGTGGGGTGGCCTTGGAGTTCTGCGTCATTCAGGGAGGAAGGCTGTTCTCTGCTTTGTAAAGACAAGTACACTTGTGGCATCTAGCAAATTTAATAATAGATATCAGCCATGCAGGCCCTCATTTATGGGCATCTGCAGCTGACTAATGTGCTGCTGTCTAGTCCTGGAGCAGTGGGAAGATGCTAAGAAGTCAATAGAGATGGGTGAACAATCCAGAGACACTTCATGTGACTCTGGTTATCTATTCCAGGATTCTCTATAGGGGCTTGCATTCACATTTACAATTGAACACATTCTTATTTCTGTTTTTAGCTCCTAGTGGCAGAAGGCAGCAACTCCAGTGGTGTCTCTTGTAGCTCACGATGCACATAACAGCAGGAGAAATCTGAAAGATGATTATGCTCAGTGAGGCCTCATCTCTCACACCTAAGGGCCCAGTACAGTTATCTCCCGCATCTAAGGGCCCAGTACAGTTAGGGTTGCCAGGTGTCCGATATTGACCCGGACAGTTCGGTAGTTTTGCCTCCTGTCTGGTAAAAAAAAAATTCAGAAAATACCGGACACCTAAAATGTCTGGTGTGTTCTGATTTTTTTTTTTCCCGGTCAGGAGGCGAAAATACCGGACCGTCCAGATCAGTACCAGACATCTAGCAACCCTACACACACTCAGCAACCGGGCCCAGCCCTCCCACCTCCTGCTTGCCTGGCTGTCTGGAGCAGGGAGACAAGGTAGCTGCCTGTTAGGAGAGGCATAGCCTACTCTGTTCTTAAAGGGGCCATGCTAGTTTGGTTTTTTTCGCTTAATGACTCTCGGGGTCCTTTTTTTTAGTCTCCCCCCCCTTTTTTTTTCCTCCACAGAATTTTTTCCCCAGTGTTTTTTTGGGGGGGAGAGGAAGGGTGTTCGGTATTCTTGGTTAAACCATCTGGCAACCCTAAGTACAGTAAAACACTTTAACCTGGACTTAATTGTAAACTTTCAAGTACAGGGTGTGGATCCATGTGTCTTTGAAAAAATGGGACTTCCTGTTTAACTGGGAACAATGTTCCCTCTCATTTTTTCCATCCATGTGTGGAACAAGTTTTGTTATGTGCACTAAGGCCCTTCTTTTGGGGCTCATGGCTTCCTTCCCCTCCCCCGTGCAGACTGTGCCCGTGGCCTTGAGCTTTCCTTCCCCCCTGTGCCCCACTGCACAACTTCTGCCTGGGGCCTTGGTCTCAGGGATCCCCCCAAATTCTGCTTGTGTTCAGGGGGCTTGCCTGGGGCCAGAGCCGAGCTGTAGAGGCTGAGGGCTCCTCTCCACTGCCAGCCTTGCCGGAGAGACCCCAACTAGCAGCTGGCTGCTGGCTGAGAGGAGCACATGGGGATCGGAAGGTGGCAGGTCTTGACAAAGCCCTGGCTGGGTTGATTTAGTTGGGATTGGCCCTGCCTTGGGCAGGGGGCTGGACTTGATAACCTCCTGAGGTCTTTTCCAGCTTTATGATTCTAAGGCAGCTCTGCTGCTGTTGGCAAGAGAGAGCCGCTAGAGGAAGGCGGCAGAGAGGATCCAAGAAAGCTGCACAGGAGGTGATAGGGCAATACGTAAGGTATGCAAATATATGTGGCTGCAGAGGGCACCCAAAAATTTGGTGCCCCAAATTTTCAGGTGCCCTAGGCAGCCACATATTTTGCATATGCCTAGGGATGGGCCTGGAGCCAAGAGGTCATTGATGTAACACTATGCTCTGGGTGTCTTTAAGCCTCTGACTGCCAGAAGATGGGAGTGGATGACAGAGAATGGATCAATCAATAATTGCCATGTTCTGTTCATTCCCTCTGAAGCATGTGTCACTGGCCGGTGTCAGAAGACAGGATGCGGGGCTAGATGGATGGCTAGTCTGACCCAGTCTGGCTGTTCTTATATTCAAACTCTGAATGATGCAGCAGCAAACTGCAAACAATGCTTAACCCTTTATACAACAATCATGAGTAATTGTGCCCTGCGCCAGTGGCCAGAATTCCTATTCCATGTTCCTTTCAGGGATTTCTAGGA
The DNA here is from genome assembly GCA_032595735.1 of Pelochelys cantorii. Taxonomy (NCBI): domain Eukaryota; kingdom Metazoa; phylum Chordata; order Testudines; family Trionychidae; genus Pelochelys; species Pelochelys cantorii. The sequence continues at coordinate 13,602,529 of CM064346.1, forward strand.
GAGTTGTTACTGAGGCTGTGCAAAGCTGGTATAGAAGCATAAAGAAGAACTTTCCAGCAAGGTGAGCTGAAAGTTAAAATTTGTGAACAGTGTCTGTTGCAAAACAATTAACTAGAAAAACTGTTTTTTCCTCCTTAGAAAATTGCTACCTAAAAATGCAAATGAGCCCTTGAAATTCTGTTGGTGGCTCCATAATTTGAAAATGTAAATTAACATGTGATATTAGGAGATACGATGACAACATAGAGGAGTCAGAAAGAGAGAAGCTTAGTTGGGAAAAAATAGCATGGTTACTAATTATATGTAGCATATAATTGCAGGGGTTTTCAGTGCTGAAATCACCATGGTCACTGTCAGTTTTGATATAATGGGAAAGAAGCGTTTTTGTTTAGCAGGGTATTGTGCAAGTGAAGTTCATATTAAATGCAATAGAGATGCACTAATGCCTACTGACTACTGGAAGATGCATTGCACTATGGAATTGTGCAAAATAACAAGTGTGATGAAATGTATTGACACATGAGCCAGTGAGTAGGGCACTAGAGTGTGAGTCCGAAGACCCGGGTTCTATTCCTTCTGCCACTTATTGACTTAGTGTATGATTTTGGTCGAGTTACCTAATCCGTTTCCTTCTCCTTTCTAAAGTGTTGTATGGATGAAAAATGCTACCTAGTCTTAACGATCACTTAGATCTCACTCCTGGAGTTTCTTCATATCAATTGTGCTATTATATTGCCATCTACCCAACGTAGTCCCTTTGATGCCTATTACTACTAAGTTCCTATATAATGCTTTCTTGTGCACAGGAATCACAAGTGCATTTCCCTTCTAGTACAGTATCACGGTATCTTAGGGCTGTTCCTAAGCCCACAGGCAAGGTTGTCCTTCTCCATATTCAGAATATGCAGCTGCGTAGTGCACCCAAAAATTTGGGGCACTACAGGGTCTTAATGTCCACCCATCAGACTCTTCCTATCCCTGTTTTATGACTGCTGCAGCCTGGTGAGTCTTCATCTGGAGAGGAGCTAGTTATAATGAAAGTGAAATATCCTTCTAGCAGGCCTAATAGTAGAACATTGAACCTGTGGAAGATTCATTCAAGTGGAAATGAAGCCATTTAACATGCATATACTGCCAGTTTCTGCATTTACTGTGTTGTATACGGGACCCTAGTTTAAAATGTGCTTTAAAATATTTCATCAGTGTGTTCCTGAAGATTATGAAATGACATCTCCAAAAAAAACCCCACAACAACCCCAACACCAACCCAGAAGGGGCACTAGTTTAACAGTACGGCATAAGGCCCCATCAATCCCGTAGACTGCCCTGTCCACAGGAGTCAACGGAAATCTTTCCAGTGAGCTTGAATGGGGTTTGGATCAGGCTCTTCATAGGGAACAGGAGAGCAACTCTCAGGCTGCTTACTGTACAGATGAATGTGGGATCCTGGCACCGTAATACCCCAAAGCCTCTGCCAGAGTGTGCCCTGGTTGGAGAGGGATACTTGGCTGCACAGGCTTGACAGGGATGTACCCTTCCTAAGGCAGCAGGCTCACCGTAATTAAGCAGGATGGAACTGTGAGCTGGTGTCTGTACTATGCTTTGCATGTAGGTATGGTAGATGGGCACTGAACAGGGAGACACCTCAGCAGGATCTGAGAGTATCACAGAGCCCGAATGAGCAAACTGAGTCTGGTGGCCACCACCTTGGCCAACACTGGGGACTGAACCAAGGGCCCTAGCAGGGCTAGATGCATGAGTCTCTACAGCCGAAGCAGGCACACTACAGCCCGCAGGCCACATCCAGCCTGTCAGCCATTTTCATCTGGCGCTCGAGCCCCTGCCGGGGAGTAGGGTCTGGCAACCCCCTGCTCCCTGTGGGTTGTGGAAGCAGCAGCGTTTTCCCCCCTCTGGCTCCTATGCTTAGGGGCTGCCAGAGAGCTCCGTGAGTGCCGTTGGCTGGGAATTGCAGCCCATGGAAGCTACTGGGGTGGTACCTGCAGACAGGAGAGCAGCGCATGGAGCCACCAGCCACATAGGAGCTGTCCAGAAGGGGGCCCTGCTGCTGCTGCTTCTGGGAACTGCTTGAGGAGAAAAGCATAGCGCAGAGCCTGCATCCCTGAGTCGCCCACTCTTCCATGCCCTAACCCCCTGCCCCAGGCCCGATCCCTGTCCTTCCCTCTGAATCTCTTAGTCCCAGCTCTGAACTCCCTCCTGCACCCCAAATCCCTCACCCCCAGGCAGAGCCCCCAATAACCCCACACTCCAACCTAGGGATGTTAAATATCGGTTAATTGAATAGTTGAGTAACCTCATGAAATTGTATCAGTTAGTCAAATATTCTATAGTCCCCGGGGGCAGGGCTGGCAGCCACTGTATCAGAGGCAGCAGCATGGGGTGCCAGGTGGGAGCTGGTCTGCGAGGGGAGCCAGTTTAAAAACCAGCTCCGCTTGTGGACCTGCTGCCTGTCACCCTGTGCAGCTGCTTCTGAGAGAGAGGCAGCAGCGCAGGGTGGTGGCAGGCCCTTGTCTAGGGGGGGTCTGAGCTCCTAGACCCGATGCAAGTCAGAACTGAGCTGGGCGACCTGCCCACCTGGCTCTTAATACACTTGAAGTGCAGAGCTGAAATGGGGGTAGGTCCTGGACCCAGCATGAGCCAGGACTGAGCTGAGCTGTCTGCCCGCCCAGCTCCCAATACACTTTTTAAATGCAGAGCGGCAGCAGGGGTAGGTCCCAGGCCCCGTGCAAGCCAGGACTGAGCTGGGCTGCTGGCCAGCCTGCTGAAAAATTTACTGGCAGGGAGGGGAGGGAAATGTGTGCTTTTGCTTATTGGGTAATTGATTAATCGACTACACTATTACATCCCTATAATAATATAATATATGGAGATATACCATCTCATAGAGCTGGAAGGGACCTTGTGAGGTCATTGGGTCCAGTCCCCTGCCCTCACAGCAGGACCAAGTACCATCCCTGCCCCAGATCCCTAAATGGCCCCCTCAAGGATTGAGCTCACAACCTTGAGTTTAGCAGGCCAATGCTCAAAACACTGAGCTAGCCTTCCTCCCAACCAACACCGTAAATTCTTGTCTATGAGCCCACACCCCCAGCCAGAGTCCTCACTCCTCCTGTACCCCAACCCCATTTTTGGGAGCATTCGTGGCTCTCCATACAATTTTCATACCCTCATGTGGCCCTTGGGCTAAAAGGTTTGTCCACTCCTGTTCTACTGTATCAGCTAAAGAATTAGACTGTGTAGCTAGCCTCGGTGTTGTAATGGACCCTTCTTCTCTGTGGATCAGTCACAGAGTGAGATGTTTAATACATGCTGACTAGTGGATTGTAGGAGCATACAGAACCGGATCCTGAGTGGAACCAAAGGTCCTCAACTCCCATTTGAAGTCTATGGATACTGAGTGGGGTACACTCCATGCCTTGCAGGATTGGGTTCTGGCTGCTCATTCCTCAATTACAGAGCTTTTGAATTAATCTGGAATCGTGATTCCATAAAGCGAGGTGCTTCCTAGCAGGCAATACAAAATAAGCCCTGTCTGTAGTAACTTAAAAAACAACAAATAGTCTTGCAGCACCTTAGAGACTAACAAAACATGTAGATGGTATCATGAGCTTTCGTGGGCACAGCCCACTTCTTCAGATGACTGGACTTTTAATACTCCAGTCATCTGAAGAAGTGGGTTGTGCCCACAAAAGCTCATGATACCATCTACATGTTTTGTTAGTCTTTAAGGTGCTGCTACGCTATTCATTGTTTTTTAAGTTTTTCCAGTTACAGACTAACTTGGCTATCCCTCTGGCGCTTATCTGTAGTGTAACACCACCAACCTCTATGGAGTTACAGCAGGGATGCATTTGACTAGAATAGCTTGTCTTTATTAAAATGAAGTGTGTTGGAAGGTGGTCTACAAAACAGACGTCTAGAGATAATTTGCCAGTAGATGGCACTCAAGATTATACAGCGTTGTTCACTGGTAGAGCTGCATGAAATTTTTTGGCTGTTTTTTGTTTTTTTTTTTGTTTTTTTTTTTTTAAAGAAAAATGCACATGTGGCGACACTGGCCATTTTTGTGACTTCAGGATTATTTTTCCAAATTGTTCATTTTGGAGGCAGGGGAAAGCCTGAAAAGTTGAAATGTGTTTTTTGGCCTGACATTTTCAAAACAAAGTGTTTTTTCTTTTTTTTTTTCAGTTTTAATGACTTTTTGCTTCAAAATTTCCTTTAATTTAAATTTTAAGTGAATCGAAAACTATTTTAAAAAGACTCTTAAAAACCACATGATCTGGTCCATCTAGAGTGGTCTGCGAAATCACTTTGAGAAAGCTGCTAACTGACCGCACCGGTGTGTTTATTTACTGGCGCTGCGACCACAGAGCCTTGCGACTCCCATTGGCTGTGGTTCGCCATTTGCAGCCAACGGGAGCTGCTGGAAGTGGCGGCCAGGCCCATGCCGCTTCCCGTGGTTCCCCTAGCCTACAAACGGCAAAGCAGAGCCAATGGGAGCCATGAGGCTCCATGACTACGGAGCCAGTAAATAAACACACTGGTGTGGCCAGTTAGCAGCTTTCTCAAAGTGGTTTCATGGACCACTGTGAGAAACAGTGGTCTAGATAGAGTTTCATCGCTCAATAGTATATGTGGCAATTCCTTTTGAAGACTGATTGTGTAAAGTTGTGTTCCCAAAGCAGATACCAATTGGACAAAATAAACATAAGAACATAAGAATGGCCATGCTGGGTCAGACCAAAGGTCCATCTAGCCCAGTATCCTGTCTGCCGACAGTGGCCAGTGTCAGGTGCCCCAGAGGGGGTGGACCGAAGACAATGATCAAGCAATTTGTCTCCTGCCATCCTTCTCCAGCCTTTGACAAACAGCGGCCAGGGGCACCATTCCTTATCCCCTGGCTAATAGCCTTTTATGGACCTAACCTCCCATAAATTTATCTAGCTCTTTTTTAAACTGTTATAGTCCTAGCCTTCACAGCCTCCTCTGACAAGGAGTTCCACAGGTTGACTGTGTGCTCTGTGAAGAACTTTTTTATTAGTTTTAAACATTCTGTCTCTGGAATAACCTATGGTGTCATTGCAGCCTTCACAGATGAAGAGATTTTGACCAGTAGTTCAATGCCAAATGCTTAGATTTTATTCAATAAAACCTATTATAGCATGATTAGAACTATTGTGGTGTGTGTGATTATGTATGATTTGATAAGTACAATACCTTTTAATAGAGATTTTCACAGAGTTTTGGGAACCCCCATACCATTAGTGCACAGAAATAGGGAAATGAAACCTGCTAGAAAACCAAACGTCAAACTGATGGGACAATAATAGTTGTTGCTGAAGCTTTTGGACTGAAAATTGTATAGTGTAAAAAACCAGATTTCCTTTGAAATCCTGTTCAGCAGAAACAGCTTAGGTGTTCCTGACATTTTTCAATGAATAAAACTGAAATGAAACCCAATGATTTTTTCTTTGAATCTGTTTCATTATTTTTAATGAAAAAACATGTCTTTTCTTTTAACATTTTAAAAATTCTTTACCCACCTCTTTTTTTCCTGCCTGCCTCTTTTCCTGCAGCCATTAAAAGGGCCGTGGGGCTCTAGTCCCTGCTCCTGTGGCAGTGGCCAGAGCCCAGGCCCCTATGAATTGCAGTGCCAAGGGGCCTTATCATGAAGACAGCAAGCCCTTTTGGTATGAAGATCATGCCTCCATGTTCCTGTAGGGAGTAGAACGGGGTGGGCAATACTTTTTTGAAGTGGCCTTGGGCCGCACCAGAAGGGGCGGGGCCAGGATGCTTCGAGCTTCCCCTCCCCCAGATCATGATTGGTCTGGGGGTGGGGGAGCCCCTTCCCCTGCTTCCCACTAAGCACCCATACCCCTGGCGGTTGGAAGAGACTTCCCGTGCTCCCCCACCCTCAGGCCAATCAGGGCCTGGGGGCAGGGGAGCACACGAAGCCTCCTCCCACCCTGCCAGGAGCACATGGCACTTCGAAGCACCGCATGCTCCTGGCAGGGCAGAGGAAACCTTGTGCGCTTCCACCTGCCCCCAGGCCCTAACTGACCTGGGGGCGGGGAAGCAGCAGGGCCTCTGCAGGCTGGATCAACCCGCTTGGCAGGCCAGATCTGGCCCAAAGAGGCCCTTTTGCCACCCCCTGGAGTAGGACTTACTACTGCAAGCTGTTTGGGATAGCAAATGCTATCCAACTTCAAGTGAACCCTAGTGATAAGCTTGGCAGTATCTAGAATAAGTGCAATTGAAGGTGAATCCCTGAGCCAGGAGAGTTGAGAAACTACATGAGCCCCATGATTTGATTGTTTTGCAAATCCGAATATGGTGACTGCAGTGCTTGGACGGAAGAAATGACAAGACTAGTTAAGACAGAGGAGCGAGAGTAATGCCTGTGTGTCCTCGTCTGTCTATCCCAGCAGGAGTTTTCTTGCCTCCAGAGTAAGGACGCAAGGCAACGTAGATGAATAATTCAAAGGGCAAACATGGTTTTGTATTCATTAGAAATGACCTGCTTTTTTTTAAAGACAAACTAAAATGGAAAGAGTACTCTGAAGATTTGAAAGGTGCTTTTTGTTGTTTCTGGCTCTTCTTAGATTGTTGCAATCTGCCTAAGACCAAGGATCAGAAAATGAGATGATCTGTATTCATGCTGAACACTCGAGAACCAGAAGTCAATGAAGATACGTAATTTGACTACAAGCCTCCTTAGAGTTCACGGCTTGAAAAAGCATTGAGTTGGCGTGTAGAGGGCTAGGCACATCAGACATACCATGTTCAAAAATGGGAGACACAACACCTAGTGTGGACAGGGAATGGTCTTCAGAAATAAAGTTGGTGAAATGACGCATCTGCATTCGGTCTATGCTGACTTACACCCGCTGAATATCAGACCCAGAACATGTACGTGGCTTTGCAAAGTGAAGCTCCAAGGGTGTTATAGGCATGTTAACAAGATGCCTTTTATTTTTTATTTTCACCCTTTTGATGTTGAAGGTCTGGAGGTTTAAAGGACTCCTTGCTTCCTGCATGAAGATACAAATTGGGTGTGTCTAGACTGGCAAGATTTTGCGCAAAAGTGGCCGCCTGTCTACACTGGCCGCAAGAATTTGCGCAAGAACACTGACTTTGTAATGTACAAAATCAGTGCTTCTTGTGCAAATACTTTGATGCTCCCGCTCAGGCATAAGCCCTCTTCTTGCGCAAGAGGGCCAGTGTAGACAGGAACGTTAATTTCTTGCGCAAGAAAGCCCAATGGTTAAAATGGCCATCGGAGCTTTCTTGCGCAAGAGAGCGTCTATACTGGGCACAGATGCTTTTGCGCAGAAGCAAATCTTTTGCGCAAAGGCACATGCCAGTATAGACGCTCTCTTGCGCAAATACTTTTAACGGAAAAACTTTTCCGTTAAAAGTATTTGCGCAAAATCATGCCAGTCTAGACGTGGCCATTCTGTTTATTGCAGTCTGCTATTCTGAGGGCAGCTTTCCCCCAGGGACCGTGTGGCAGACTTTACCAGATTTCCTAGAGGAAATGCATGGGCAGGAGCAAACTCCTTGTGGTTCGAGAAAAAACTTGGAACTAGCAGGTTAGCTTAATTTTTTTTTTTAAATTGGATTTTGCACTCAACAGAGGGATACAGCTTTTTCATTTCTAAGGCCAAAGGGCCAGGTTTTCATCAGGCATAAATTGGCCCAGCTCTGCTGAAGTCACTGATTTATACCTGCTGAGGCGCTAACCCATGCTGTTTGATGCCGGTGAGATGCAAACCGTACTAGTGAAGGCCGCTTTCAGGAGCGACTGCCGCAAGGCAAGGTGGGCAAATGTCCCTGTTGATTAGTTACAGTCTGGTAATTGCTGACTTGTTTTCCTAATGTATTGCAAAGCAAGAGAAGAATCTGAGGCATCACCATGGGACCCAACCTTTAAATCTTGCCATCAGTGGCATGGAAACATTTTTAAGAGCAAGGTGTCGAAATCCAGCCTCATTAACCTTGCCCACCGTTTGCTCCCAGCTGAGGCCAGGAGCAAAGCCCTGGCACATGAGGCTGGCAGCTGGGATACTGGGCTCAGGGCTGGAAGCAGAGCCCCCTGGTGTGTGGGGCCAGCTGCTGGAATCCCAGTACTCGGGGGGTGGGGGGAGTGGAGCCCAGTAGAGCTGGCATGGGGGATGCGGCTGGGAGCCCAGGGTGCTGCAGCACCGCCCCCCACCCCTAGTTCCTGAGCCCGTGGTTAACATGTTTTGCTTTCCAGCTGCACTGGTGTTGAGTGTAAGTGAAGATCCAGTGTAATGATACTGGCCAGTAACAGGGGTCATTGTTAGAGCTGGTCCTACGATGGTTAGGTTCCCACCTGCTCATGGGAATGTTTGAAGTGTGCAGTCCCCTGTCTCTCACATCTCTTTGGCCTATTTTTACAAGTGAAAATTCTCGATGAAAAAATGGGTGTTTTTTCTTCCAATGAAATATTAAAAAAATTCAAAGCCAGCAGAGACTTTACATTTTTGTGGGGTCAAAATTTAGTTTTCTCCTGGGGGTTGGTAGCATGATTTGATGGAAACATTTCAACCAGCCTGAGTCATAGCTTCCCCCATAAACATGGTTTATTGATGTCCATTTATCACTCCTTCTTGCCACCCAACACTCCCTTTTTGGTAGTTGTACATGCAGGAGTAAACAAACAAACTGCCCGTCAGCCACATCTGTGCTTGTCAGCCTTGACAGAGAAGGTTTTTGTTCCCCTTTTCTTTTCCATTTCCTATAGAGCAGGGCTACTCAACACATGGCCTGCGCGTTTATTTGGGGCTCAACACATGGCCCGGGGGTGGGAGCCAAAACAAAAAAGTAGTCAATATAATGGTCTTCTGTTGATATTCATTTTAGTAGTTAAATTCCGGGACTGTCATTGCTCATTAAAAGTGCTGTCATATGGGTGGAAATCAGGTAAATATTGCATTTTATTAATATCAGTAGAACTGACTTAAATGTGGCCTGCGTGTTGTGTAGTCCTGCCTTAATCTTTGTATTCATGCCCATCAGTGTGAAAAGCTATTTGCATATATTTGTATATATATTTGCATGTATATGCAACCACACTTATGTTGCAGCCCTCGGCATGTGCCACGAGTATCACTGTGGCCCCACGGGGCTTCCAAAAAGTTGAGTAGCCCTGCTATAGAGAGAACCACTTCCAAGGACAACCCTCATTTGATCGGTTTGCATCAGAGCAATTTATTTTCTGCTTGCCACTGATATCTTTGGTTGAGATTTTTCTAAACTGCATTAGGGATTAGGTCACCCAGTTCCCATGTAAATTTGGGTATGACTATCTGCTAGGTGGCTGATTGTGTAAACACATTGTCTGATTGTAACCTTTCTGAGTAACTAAGTCATCTACATATTTTGGTAGTCTATAAAGTGCTACCAGACCATTTGTTGTTTTTTTCTGTAACAGATTAACTTGGCTACCCCCTGAAGCTCCTAAGTTGCTATGGCGAATCCTTTCTGGAAATCCTCCATGGGCTCCATTTTGATTCCTTTGCTGTTGGCCGTGTTAAAGTTTGTCTGCACTAAAGCTGAAGATGTAATTTCCAGCATGGCTGAACCTATCCATGGTCGCTTTGACTGAGTGTGCCAAAAATAACAACAAGGAATCTGGTGGCACCTTAAAGACTAACACATTTATTAGGGCATACGTGTGGTGAGCTGCAGCTCACTTCATCAAATGCATGAAATGAAAGAATCAGGTGGCAGGGGTCTATACATACAGACAGAGATGGGAGTGTTATAACAGTATTAATGAGGCTAATTCAATCAGGGTAGATGTGGCCCATTTCCAACAGTGATAAGAAGGTGAGACTACTGTAAGGGGAAAATTACTTATTATAATGAAGCTTCAGAGAGGTCATCAGAAAAAGTGGGTTGTGCCCACGAAAGCTCATGATACCATCTACATGTTTTGTTAGTCTTTAAGGTGCTACTAGACTATTTGTTGTTTTTTATTGTAATGAACTAGCCATTCCCAGTCTGATGGTGTCAGATTTGCATAGGAATTCCAGCTCACCAGTTGCACACTGCAGTCTGTTTTTGAAGTTTTTTTGCTTAAGAATGGCAGCTTTCAAGTCTTGTAACATTGTGTCCAGGGAGGCTAAAGTACTCTCCTAGTTTTCATGTCTCTCCACAATTGCTCAGTGCAATATACACTTGCAGAGGATAATCTGTGCAGGCATAAAGGTGTGTCTGCATGGATCCAATTCAGGCAATCAGTAATCCTGCAAATTATAAACAATTTGGTGTCTATGTCGACATGGAAGTTCAGATTTAGCACAAAGAGATCTCCTCTTGACTGAAACTTCCGAGTACATCTTTAATAATAATACTGCTTACTAAAATATTGCATTAAAAAAGTATAAAGGTTTCCAAGCCAAGCTTTAAAAGTTAAGAATGGCCAGAATTAAGTTTGCACCTGTAACTTTAACCTTAGAGCAACATCAGGGGATGACACCCATCATGGAAAATTTCAGACAAAAACTTAAACTTGCTAAATTTATAAGCAATTGAAAACAAGGTCTTATAATGGAAAGCATTAAGCAACCTTATCTTTGTGTGTTGCTCCCAGCTTTCCCTATGATAGCTTTCCTTTCGTCTTCAAAAACTAAATAAAGGGGAAAAATCTCATAAACCAATGGGTCTTTCATGAGCATTCTCAAAACCTTCTCTGCTCCAGGGGAGGAAGAAATAGTGCCAAAATGCTTTCAGCTCTGATCCCAAAGCCTATTGAGGTGAATAGGAGTTTTGCCCATCCTTGTTGATAGGCTCCTAATTAGATGGTCAAAGCTTCTTGTAATGGAAACAATAAGTGCACCTTTCTTGGAGAAAATGACATCTGGCAAATTGTGGTTTCTATGCTGCTTCTCGTGGTAGACACGACTCGGGGAGAGAGCAAGGTAGCTCAGAAAATGCCACCTGGAATTCCTACTTCTTTCCCTCCACCAGCATTATAGCAAGAGATTGCAGCTACCTAAGAATTCCCTCCAGTGAAGATGGCAGTAGAAATCCATCAATGGAGCACCTTTCCAATTGAAAGCTTGCACCACTAGTTTGGCTTGCCTTTCAACCCAACTTTCCTGGGTTTGCATTTATTTCTCCCCCCCCATCCTATGCTCCTGATGAATAGGGTTGCCAGGTGTCTGGTTTTGAACCAGACAGTCCAGTATTTGAGCTTTCTGTTTGGGAAACAAATTGAGAAAATATAAATGTCCGGTATTTTCTAAATAAGATATAATGTAGATTGTGATGTCATGTCAAGTGTGTCCGGTATTTTTGTTGAAACCATCTGGTAACCCTACTGATGAAAGCTGTATATTTTTAGTGCTTAATTGTTAAAGAACCAATCAGTCTTTTCCCCCACTCTACCCCAAATGTTGTTTGTCATGTTAAAACTCTTCTTGCTCTGATATAATCTGTGGATGGCTCTGCTTCCCTTGGCTCCCTAAAACCTTCCATTCTGCCAGGTGAACCTCTGTTTGTTGTTCCAGAGGGGCAGCCATGTTAGTCTGTAACTGGAAAAATTTAAACAACCACAAAATAGTCTTGCAGCACTTTAGAGGCTAACAAAAAACGTCGATGGTATCAAGAGCTTTCGTGGGCACAGTGTTCTGCCTCTCCTCACTTCATAGAGCTCCTCAGAGCACCAATGCACGTAGGGTTTTAATCTGGGCACGCAGGAAGTTTTTCTTAGTATATCTTCTTTATGGAATTGTCCTCCCTTCTCTGTACTATTCTTCACTCTTCATTTCTTCATGCCCTTTAAATGGTTCGCTTTAATGCCCCTTGCCCTCCATTCTCTCCTATTTCCTTACACTTTAAAAAATATATATTTAGCCCTCCCTTTTATCTCTCTCTCCTTCCCAGTGAAACAGTTTCTCTGGCTTAATTAAAATCAGAGCCTGGTTCCACTGTTTTTTTCTTTTTTTAAAAGGTCTTTTGCAGCTGATTAATTTCAATGAATTAATAGGCTGTGGTGGATGTGTGTTTTGGTGCTTGGAAATGATGCCAGCCTGGGTTCTGAGTGATTAAAAAAAATAATCTGTCAACATGCCATTGTTTATAACTCTGTGAATTTAAACATAATATTTTCCCGTATATTTGTATTGAATATCTGCAAGAGATGAATAAAATCATCTGTTCTCTCCCTCCACCCGTATCCTCCTTAATAATTATAAAATAGTGAAACCTCTTTCACAGAGTGCATCGGTGACTGATGTTTTTGTCCTCGTCAGAATATTTAATATAATTGCAGTGACGAGGAATTGAAAGGGCCAGTTATCAGCAGTAAGATGTATGCCATGTGCTGCTTGTTCTCATTCTATCTACAGACCTGAATCTCTCCAGCAGTATCTGCTATCCAGCAGACTGTAACCCTTTTTTGCATGAGGCATTACTCAGCAGAGGACCTGTTTTTACAGCTGCAAGCCACACATTTAACGTTGATTGTGCTCTCTGTCAACGTGGATGAATTGAGTGTATAAAAGCTATATCATAAATTTTCTGGCTTGGCTAGATTATCATTTCAATGTGAAAACCTAAGACAACAGGTTAATTTTGAAAGGCATGCAACCCCCCCTGGGACTTTTCAAAAAGAACTTCATTAAAAATTAAACATTTTAAATATAGTTTGAGGCAGTGTGAGTCAGTGAATAGAGCACTAAACTGGGACCCAGGAGGTCTGAGCTCTTTTGCACTCCTGTTGGGTGACCTTTGGCAGGTCTCTTCAACTCCCAGTCTCATTTTCCACGTTTGTGAAAAGATATTTAGACTACATCTCTCCTTTTAAAAGTGCTTTGAGATCTCCTGATGAAGAACCTTTTGTGAGAGCTAGAGGGTGGTGGTATTAAGTTTATTTCCAGGTCAGTGTGCTTCGAAGTCTGGGGCACTGATTTAGTAAGACAAAATATTGATGTTGCAGAGGAAGGAAGAAAGCAAATGCATAAAAAACAGGTAATAGACATTTCTGCTGTATCCTATTTCCAACCTATTTAATTCTTGTACACTGTGGCCTACAATTTCAGAAGGGACTAGGAATTCTGACTGCAATTTTGTGTTTATCTAATCTGGCGACATAGTCAAAGAGGCCTGATTTTCAAGATTTGAGTACTTGGCATGTTCTGAAAATTGGACATCTTTTAAATTGGGCACCCAACACCATGAGACACTTTTAAGACTGTAGGCATGTGTATCTTTTTAGTTTATTTGCTGCTAAATATAGATATCTTCTTAAATGCCTCCTGGCTTTCTACCTCAGTGGTTTCCCCTGTTTTATTACCTATATTTTAATTTCCTCTTTGCCAGTCTGTGTGATTTTCCCCCCCCCCCCCCCCCATTGGTTGTATCACTACCACCACACTTAATTGACAACAAAAGCCGCATTCCAATTACTTGAAACTATTTTGCAACTAGCCACAATGTTCTGATTTTTCCCAAACTCATGGCTGTGGGATCAGGAAAGAGTTACACAGTGCAACCCAAGGGGTTAGATTTCGAAGGAGATGTCTGTGGTAATCTCCAGTTAAATCCTTGTCTAATACTTGGAAAAGTTGGCACTAATCCAGCAAAACATACAGATATACACGGAGACCATATTTTTGCAAGGATAGCCAAAAGGATGCATTTTACTCAAAGCAATGTTTTGAAATTGCATTGAGTGTTTAAGTGCTCGCTTTCTTCAAAGCACCTCGAGATGCTCTTTTAATAATAGCTATTGATAGTTCTATCCTAAGGTGTTCTCATGTTTTGTTTTTTGTTTTGTTTTTAAAGTACCCTAACCTGCTTGGTGTATAAGTTCCAGAAGGGTAGCCATCAGTGTTCCCTCTAAGATTTTCCAACCAGGAGTGGAGTGAGTTTCGGCTCGTGCACTGATATTGAGGTCATGTGCACTGGTTTGGATGTGTGCCACCGTGGCACCCAATTTATTAACACACACACGTTCCCGGCCACGGGAGCAGACCCCCTCCCCCGCCATGTGGCAGGTCCCCTTCCTAGCTGCAAGAGCAGACCTTGCCCCACCCCCTGGCCATGTCCTGTTCCTGGCCTCTGGAGCAGATCTCCCCTCCGCCTATGTGACAGGTCCTGTTCCCAGTCCCAGCTGCCAGAACAGGCCCTTCCCCCCCACCCCCCGCCCCACCACATGGAAGCCCCGGCCACTGGAGCAGCCTCCCCCCTGCCAGCTGTGGCAGGTCCTGGCACCCTGCCCCAGCGGCTCCCTCACTATACCATCTCAGCTGGCTCTGCCTGCTGGAGCAGCCGCCTGCTCTCCAGAGGAGGCAGGCAGGAGAAGAATTTTTTGTGCGTGGCCATGCAGGCATGCACCTTAGCTAGAACACTGGTAGCCATGTTACTCTGTAACTGAATAAACTTAAAAAACAACAAATAGTCTTGCAGCACCTTAGAGACTAACAAAACATGTAGATGGTATCGTGAGCTTTTGTGGGCACAGCCTACTGCTTCAGACGAATAGAGTTAAGGAGTCCAGGGGACAAATAAATAGCAGAAAAAGAGAGGGGGATGGGGAAGGAACGAGAAGGAAGAAAATATTGTGAATAGTGTCCATGGTAAATGAGGCTGATAGAGTTGATTCTAAGTATCCTAAGTAGGTGGTGCTTGGCTTTTTATGTCATTAGGGTGTAGAATGTAGCAGGCCATCCAGCAAAGGTCTTTGTTTAAACCTCTATTGCAGGTGTCAAACTTATAAATGAAATCAAGTTCTGCAGCTTCTCTCTCCAGCTGGATTTTAAAATTGCCTTGTAATAATATTGTCACTTTGAGATTCATTAATGATTGTCCGGGCAAGTTGAAATGTTCCCCAACGGGTTTCTGTGTGTTACCATTTTGAATATCTGATTTGTGTCCTTTAATCCTTTGTCATAGAGACTGTCCAGTTTGGCCAATATACATGGCAGAGGGGCATTGCTGGCACTTGATGCCATAGATCACATTGGTGGATGTGCAGTTATATGAACCTCTGAGGTGGTGGTTTATGTGGTTAGGTCCTGTGATGATGTTTCTTGTATAGATGTGTGGACAGAGTTGGCATCAGGGTTGATTGCGGGGGGGTGGACGGGGGCTCCTGGGTGAGTATGGTGGAAGTGTTGCATGGCTGCTGAAAGAATTTGAAGTTAGGGGGTTGTCTGTAGGTGAGGATTGGCCTATTCCCCAAGGCCTGTGAGAGTGAGGGGTCATTTTCCAGGATAGGTTGTAGATTGTTAATAATGCGCTGGAAGAGGGGGGTTAAGTTGGGGGCTGCAGGTGATGATTAGTGGTGTTCTGTTGTTTTCTTTGTTGGGCCTACCTTTAAGAAGCTGATGTCTGGGTACTTGTCTGGCTCTGTCAATCTGTTTTTTCACCTCTTTGGGCAGGTATTTTAGTTTTAAGATTGTTTTATAGAGATCCTGTAGGTGTTTGTCTCTGTCTATGGGACTGGAGCAAATCCAGTTGTACCTTAGGGCCTGGCTATAAACAATTAATTGGGAAATGTGGTTAGGATGGAAGCTAGAGGCATGTAGGTAAGTGTAACGGTTGGTAGGTTTCTGATATAAGGTGGTGGAAATGTGGCCGTTGTGTAATTGTACTGTAGTGTCAAGGAAGTGAATCTCTCGTGTGGACTGATCCAGGCTGAGGTTGATGGTGAGGTGGAAGTTGTTGAA
The DNA here is from genome assembly GCA_032595735.1 of Pelochelys cantorii. Classification (NCBI taxonomy): domain Eukaryota; kingdom Metazoa; phylum Chordata; order Testudines; family Trionychidae; genus Pelochelys; species Pelochelys cantorii. Next base: position 13,618,251 of record CM064346.1, read on the forward strand.
ATCCCTGTGGAATCCTTCAAAGGTCTCCTTCCTGTGTGTCCATATTTTTAAAGTGTGATCAATGTAATGTAAGTAGAGTAAGGGCGTTAGGGGGTGAGAGCTGAGGAAACATTGTTCAAGGTCAGCCATAAAGACGTTGGCATATTGTGGGGCCATGTGGGTGCCCATGGCTGTGCTGCTGACTTGAAGATACAAATTGTCCCCAGATTGGAAATGGTTGTGCATGAGGACAAGGTTGCAGAGCTCTGTAACCGGGTGTGCAGTGAGTTCAGCGGGAGTAGTGTTCCTGATGGCCAGTGATCCATCATTGTGTGGAATGTTGGTGTAAAGAGCTTCTATGTCCATGGTGGCCAGGATGGTGCTTTCAGGAAGATGACTGATGTTCTGTAGGTTCCTCAGGAAGTCGATGGTGTCTTGAAGATAGCTAGGAGTGCTGGTAGCATAGGGTCTGAGGAGAGAGTCAATATAACTAGATAATCCTGCTGTAAGCGTGCCAATGCCTGTGATGATCGGTCATCTGGGATGGGTCTGCTTGGGGTATATAACCGTAAAGCTGGTGTGTCATTCCGTTTTCTATTTACTAAACCTTTTACAAATCTTAAGAATATTTTCTGTGTAAAGAAAGCAGCCATTTAGTTCAGAGAGAGTGAGTGAGAGCTCCCATTGAAGCTTTATTTTTATCCTTTCTTTCTGGTGTTTCTCCTTACCCTAAAATAAGCTACATTAGACAGGATGACCGTAGTATTAGCTCTCTGAGTATGGAAAAAAACCAGGAACGTCCTTATTACAGCAGGGAATTTGGACACATTGTAGGCTTTGTCTTGTTTAATAGTTTTGCTTTTAACCGCATCTTCCGTGTTGGCAATCTTGTGTCCTGGGTATCTTTTAGTTTGCTTTTTGATGGACCAGACCCTTTTGTACCCTTCAACACTGGCTGCAGTATGTGGGACTAGGGTAGTATCCCTTTAAATAGTTTGGGAGCCTGCTAGTAGTGCTCTCTCTGACGCTTTCAGAAATCAATCAGAGCAGCAGTATGCTGTCTGAAGAACAAAAGATATAACAGCATCTCTCTGCACCAGCTCCCAGTCTCAGCTGTGTCCTTCCCCCTACCTCTCACAATCCAGCCCTTCTCTCCAAATGAATGAGCAGTTAACTGGACAGTAAACAAACAGAAGACCGAGGTCCCATCCTGGTAAGGCCTCTCTGCATGAGCTGATTTTTGACCATTGATTTTTTTCATCATTTAATTAGCATAATTGGGGAACCACAAAGGCACCAGAGAAACTGCTATCTCTTCTTGCCACACTTAACTACTGTTTGCTAGGGGTGAAAAGATGGAAAAGCTGCTTCACTGAAAAACTACAGTTCCTCAGTTCCTATGGGGAGTTTCTCTACAGTATTGACACTTTTGTGTGCTGTAATTGTGTAGCACAGCGTTTCTCAAAGTGTGGGTTGCGACACTTTTTTTTTTTTTTTTTTGCTTAACATCTTTCCCTGGCTCCTTTTTTGGTTTTGTTTTTGTTCAACAATTTTGGGGGGGAGGGGCACACAAATTCTCTGAGCATTTTAGGGGGTCGCAGTATCAAAAAGTTTGAGAACCCCTGGTATAGCAGCACATGATGCAGATTGATTTGGTATCAAATTGTTCCCAAGAATCATTGTTGAACTTCAGATACGAAAAGTAATAAAACATTATCCTTCCTCCATCAAACACCTTTGTTTTTGGAAAAACTTAAACAACGATTTTTTAAAAAAATAATTGTTCTTTAAGTTTTTCCAGTTACTAACTCGGCTACCCCTCTGAAAACTTTGTTTCTGTCTGTGTAGAATACTGCAGCTAAATAGTTTGTAGTCTTTAAGTCTTGGCTTGACAAAGCCCTGGCTGGGTTGATTTAGTTGGGATTGGTCCTGCTTTAGGCAGGGGGCTGGACTTGATGACCTCCTGAGGTCTCTTTGAGCCCTATGATTCTAGGGTTGCCAGGTGTCCAGTTTTGAACTGGACAGTCCAGTATTTGAGCTTTCTGTTTGGGAAACAAATTGAGAAAATTTAAATGAGAAAAAAGAAATGTCCGGTATTTTCTAAATAAGATGTAGTGTAGATTGTGATGTAATGTCAAGTGTGTCTGGTATTTTTGCTGAAACCATCTGGCAACCCTGTATGATTCTATGATTCTCTGGACACATTTTTAGCTAGAAAATACTATGGTTCTTTTTCTATGGAAATCAGTTTTCAAGTAGAAAGGAAGGGTGGACAAGGGCAGGGGTGGGAAACCTCATTTGGGTCGGATGCCACTGACCCACCAAAGAAATCAGGGGCCACATGCAAGTGAGACACGAAATTAAAAAAGAAAAAAAACCAACCTTCATCCTGACCTGGCCCCCGAGTGGCGGGTGGGGGGCCCTCACTAATGTGGTCCCCCTCTGAGAAGCAGGGAAAAAAAGGTGCTGCCCTCACTCCCCTTGAGCTCCAGCCACAGCGTATGGGAGGGTGCTGCTTGGGGGTAGGGGTGTGGGGTCTGGGTGGGAGGTACAGTGCAGGAGTGGGGTGGGGATGAGGGTGCAGGAATGGGGTGGGAGTGGGCAAGGGATGGGGGATTTGGAAGACTTGGAGTCAAATCTCTGCTCCTGAGTGCTTGGGCAAGCCAAATAGACTCTCCGTGCCTCAGTTTCCCATCTGTACCATGAAAATGACAGCACTACTCTGCCTCCCAGCTCTGTGTGGGTAAATCCATAAAAGATGTCTGGCTCAGAGACGTGCCTCACATTTCCATAAGCCACTGTGTATGGTAATGGGAGCCAGAAGCAGACATGGTATATTACCCAGCAGTGGAGCAGCTAATATTTTAAATGATCAATTGGACTCAGTGGCCCTGAGCGTTTTGCAGGCCATTGTTGTGTTTCAGGGAGAAAGTGGCTGTCTGGCATCAGTATTTAGGGGGAAAAAAAGCCTTTGACAGCTGGTAGCAACTTTTGGCTTCTTTTACTTTAGCTCCTCCAATAAAATGCAACTCGGATTACTTCTGTGAACACCACTGCCTGATTTCTTGAATGGAACATTGATTTCTTTGCTGTGTTGCCAGGAGGCTTCATTGAGAAGCACGTTCTATATTTAGCTCCGTTCAGTCTGGCTTTCCTGCGCACAAGGAGCAAAGCTGTGTGTCGCTCAGTCTTGGATGGCTTTTCATTTCAGATTCAGGAAACAACAGAAGGTGAACCAAAATGGAATTTCCAGGAAGTGCCAGGGTGGGACTCTGCGTTTCACATGGGCGGTGAGGATCCAAGGCCAGGGGAAGCAAAGCTTCCCTTGACCAAGGCTGTAGCCCTGCCCACATTGTGCCCCAAGGTCTTGCCTGCCTTCCCTCACCTTGTATCTAAAGCCAGCAGGGGCTCAGCAGGGAATGGGAAGGGGATTGTGTGATGTTGGTGTGACCGGGTACAGCCACAAAAGAGCCCTTGGGGGTGCTTCCTGGAGTGCTGACAGCCACTGCCACTCATCCTCCTGCTCTTTGGGGCTTCTCACTACTCAGTCTTTCTGGGCCAGCTCCCTGGTCTCCCCCAGCCAGGCCACCAAGCTGAGGTCACTGCCCCTCCCCCCCCCACTGAGAAGCAGTACAGACACTGAATCTCTTCAGGGCTAAGGAAAATGCAGTTTTGGGCCCAGCTTCCTGGGATACCGCTCCCCAAAGGGTATCAGAACCCCAAATGAATGATTTAGGTAAGCCCCCTTGAGCAATGAAAGGGGGATGTACACATTGATTGCTCCCCCAGCTAATAGTTATTTACACTGGGCTTGATAGTAAGTAAAAGTGATTTTATTAAGTCATAGAATCCTAGAACTAGAAGAGAGCTCAGGACCTCATTGAGTCCAGCCCCCTACCCAAAGCAGGACTTATGCCAATTAAACCATCCCAGCCAGGGCTTTGTGAAGCCAGGATGTAAAAGCCTCTAGGGATGGAGATTCCACCACCTCCCTAGGGAACCCATTCCAGTACTTCACCACCCTCCTAGTGAAATGGTTTTTCCTAATATCCAACCTAGACCTCCCCCACTGTAACTTGAGACCATTGCTCCTCATTCTGCCATCAGTCACTACTGAGAACAGCTCTCTCCATCTTCTTTGGAACCTCCCTTCAGGAAGTTGAAGGCTGCTATCAAATTCCCCCCCACTCTTCTCTTCTTCAGACTAAATAAACCCAAATCCCTCAGCTTCTCCTTGTAGGTCATGTGCTCCAGCCCCCTAATAATTTTTGTTGCCCTTCGCTGGACCCTCTCGAATGCGTCCACATCCTTTCTGTAGGGGGGGGGGGGCCCAGAACTGGACATAAAACTCCAGATGTGGCCTCACCAGTGCCAAATAAAGGGGAATAATCACTTCTCTATATCTGCTGGAAATGCTCCTTCTGATGTACCCTAATGTGCTATAAGCCTTCTTGACTACAGGGGCACACTGTTGACTCATAGCATCTTCTCATCCACTGTAATCCCCAGGTCCTTTGCTGCTGAACTGCTACTTAGCCAGTCAGTCCCCAGCCTGTTACAGTGTTTGGGATTCTTCTGTCCCAAGTGCAGGATTCTGCACTTGTCCTTGTTGAACCTCATCAGATTTCTTTTGGCCCAGTTCTCCCAATTTTTCTAGGTCACTCTGGACTTTATTCCTGCCCTCCAACATACCTACCTCTCCCCCTAGCTTAGGCTATATCTCGACTGAATCCCTCTGTCGACAGAGGGATGCAAATCAAGCACATTGAAATTGCTAATGAAGCCGGGATTTAAATATCCCACGCCTCATTAGCATAAACATGGCCACTGCTTTTTTTTCGAAACGGAGTTTTTTAAAAAAAAACAGCAGTCTAGATGCGGATCTGTCGAAAATAAACCCTTTTTTGACAGATTCTGTAAACCTCATTTTTTGAGGTCCATCCCCCTGTCATCATAGAAGGCAATCAGGTTGGTCAGGCATGACTTGCCCTTGGTGACTCCATGTTGACTATTCTTGTTCACTTTCCCCTCTTCCGAGATCTTCAGAATGGATTTCTTGAGGATCCCTTCCATAATTTTTCAGGGGACTGATGTGAGGCTGACTGGTCTGTAGTTCCCTGGATTGTACTACTTCCCTTTTTTAAAGATGGGCACTACATTTGCCTTTTTCCAGTCATCTGGGACCTCTCCCAGTCTCCATGAGTTTTCAAAGACAATGGCCAAAGGCTTTGCAATGACATTTGCCAGCTCCTTCAATACCCTCAGATGCTTTAAATCCATCCCCGTGGATTTGTATATGTCCAACTTTTCTAAATAGTTCTTAAACTGTTCTTTCTCCACCAAGGGCTGCCCACCTCCTTCCCATTGCCTAGTGCAGTAGTCTGGGAGCTGACCTTGTCTGTGAAGACAGAGGCAAAAAAAGCATTCAGTACTTCAGCAGTAGTGCAAGCCGTAGGATTTAAGTGGTTATAAGTGAGAACAGGCAGAGCAAGGCAGATTACAAATTAAAAACAACAGAAAATGCTTAGCTAACTAACTGAAATCTCAGTGCAAACTCATTACAAACTCACCCTAAAACTGTTTCTTTTCCAGCTGAGCCTTCAAACCAGGGACATCTGCTTTTCCATGGAGTCTTTGGTTCACTCCTCTGGGTGTGCCATGCCAGCCAGCCCAAAGACCAAGACCTGCTAAGGTTCCCATAGTTTTAAGGATTCCATTTTTGCACAGAAGTTAGCTGGCCAGCCCCTACCAGTTAGGGAGGTCATGTGACTTCCTAAGACTAACCACTGCTAAGACTCAAGGACAAAAGCTATTTACATATGATTGCCCAAACATTGAGGCATCCCAGCATTGGAAACACACACGATGACTTTCATTCTTACATGTAAAACCATAAAGCATTTCATACTACAGATGTCTAATCTTACACACAACAATGATACATAGACCAAAATAAGATAACCAGATCCAGCGGATCAGGACATTCAGATGGATATGTGACATGAAGCAATGTGTCCAAAGCATCTTGGAGTTATGCAGACTTGTGTCCATAAGGCCATTTCAGAAAACATGGGGGGTCTGTCCCAGTCAGGTCTACCTGGCACTCAAGGAGGGGACCAGGGCTCCTGTGGATATACAAAGGGGATGCTCAAGCTCTAGCAGGCAGGGTTAGAGTGGCCTTGCTGAAATGAAGGGTTCATGAGTCCATGCCATTCCTAGGCCAGTGGTGCCAGTCGAGCTACACTGGCAAAACCAAACAGTGCATTAGGCCTCAATTCGGTAGTTTTACCGGTGTGAAAGTGATGTGCAATAGGCCCATCCTGGAGATAGCTGCTATCTCTCCAACAGAACGTGGGACTCCTCCACGTTTGTAGCATGCGAAACAGAATCTCTTCAGCAGCTCTGAAACGGAAACTAGGGATGTGAATGACGAGTCGACACGCTAGTTGTCTAGTGGCTCCTCTTCCCCCCCCCCCCTCCACCGGCTTGCTCCGTCTATCAGAAAGAGGTAGCAAGGGGGAGAAAGAGGAGGGGGCGCTTCAAAGTGGCAGCACTGTGTGGAACCCGGGGTCTGCCGCTTTGAAACGCCATGTACAGCCTGGGTCCCTTTAAGCACGAGCTCCAGGAAGCAACTGCTGACCTGATGTCCTGCCTGAAGTGGTTCCGGGTGGCACCACTGCATCTTAATGTCCACCCACCCGCTCTTCCTTGTCTGTGGCTCTTGTTAACTTAAAAGTGAAAATCCCTGCCAGAGCAATTAGCAGAGCATCAAACCTGTGAAAGAGCCATTCACCAAGGGCAAGTCATGCCTGACCAATCTGATTAGCTTCTATGATGAGGTAACTGGCTCTGTGGATATGAGAGAGTCAGTGGATGTCAAGTACCTTGACTTTAGCAAAGCTTTTGATACAGTCTACACAATATTCTTGCCAGCAAGTTAAGGAAGTATGGATTGGATAAATGAACTGTAAGATGATATCATGGGGCTGCCTTTCCTGTCCCTTCCGGAGGGCAGGGGTAGGACCCCGAGTCTCTATATAAAGTCACGTTAACACAGGGCTCACTGGCCCAAGTCTCTATGCACAGTCACTGGGAGGCCCTTTAAGGCAGGGCCCGCTGACACAAGTCCCAATGCACCGTCATTGGTTGGCCCTTTATGATGGGGCTGCAGGGGCTGTGACAGCAGGTCACTGATGGGGTGGGGCTGCACCCCTGGTAGGTGAACCTGGGCCCACCCTACTCCACCGGGTACCGGACCAAGGCCCTGTGAGTGGCAGGATGGCCCACTACTCCCTCGGCGGGGAATCCAACCGAAACGCGCTGAGGTTCCTGGGGTGGGAGAGGCTGCTCCTGCACCTTCCCTAGGCCACTTCCTACCTGGTCTGACGGAGGCTCTTCCCACGAGCTCACAGGGTCCTCCACATTCCCGGGGGTGGCTTCTCCTCTGTAGACAGCCATAGAGACGTCCTCACTGGCCCCAGTGTCTTCACTGGCTTCTCCTGAGGCCAGCGCTGGCTGATGCGGGTCAGGAGCTCCCTTCCTAGGTCCTTCCCCTCCGGCAGTCAGCCCAGACTGAGCCTCTCCCCAGGCTTTTATAGCTGGGCTGCAGTCTGAGAATGCCCAGCAGGGCTGCGGGGGCAGGGCTTCTTTAGCCAGGGTAACCTGGCTAAACCCTGTGAGTTCAGTACAGGGCTCTCTCGCCCCGTCACAGATGGATAGAAAGCTGGCTAGACTGTTGGGCCCAGCAGGTAGTGATTAACGCAGGGGTGGGCAAAAGGGCCTTCGCGGGCCAGATCCGGCTCGCTAAGCAGGTTGATCCAGGCCACAGAAGCCCTGCTGCTCCCCCGCCCCCAGGCCAATTGGGGTCTGGGGGCAGGGGAGTGCGCAAAACTTCCTCCCGCCCCGCGAGGAGCACGCGGCACTTCGAAGTGCCACGCGCTTCTCGCAGGGCGGGAGGAGACGTGACATGCTCCCTCACCCCCAAGCCCTGATTGGCCTGGGGGCGGGAGGAGCGCGCGAAGTTTCCTCTGCCTCCTTTCCCCCTAACCCTAACCCTAACCCCGCCCATGAGTAGTGCATGGCACTTCAAAGTGCTGTATGCTCGCGCAGGGTGGGGGCAGGGCGAAGGAAGCTTTGTGCAGCTCCCCCAACCCCAGGCCCTGACTGGCCTGGGGGCGGGTGAAGCACGTGAAGCCTCCTCCCACCCTGCGAGAAGCGTGTAACACTTTGAAGTGCTGCGTGCTCCTCGCAGGGCGGGGGTAGTGTAGGAGGAGGCTTCGGGCGCGGCGCTCCCCTCACCCCCAGGCCAATCAGGGCCTGGCAGTGGGGGAGCTGCCCGAAGCTTCCTTCGACCTGTTAGGAGCACGCAGGGCGGGATGAGGCTTTGATTGCTCCCCCGCCCCCAGGCCCTGATTGCTCCCCCGCCCCCAGGCCCTGATTGGCCTGGGGGTGGAGGAGCATGCGAAGCCTCTTCCTGCCCTGCCAGGAGCATGGGTGCCTAGTGGGAAGGGGGGGCAAAAGGGCTCTCCTATCCCCAGACCAATCGCCCCGCCCCTTCTGGTTTAGGCTCCGCCCCTTCTGGGGCAGCCCCGGGGCACTTCAAAAATTTTTGAAGTAGCCTCTGACCAAAAATTATTGCCCACCCCTGGATTAACAGCTTGATGTCAGCTTGGCGGTTGGTCTCTAGCGGAGTGCCCCAAGGATCGGTTCTAGGGCCGGTTTTGTTCAACATCTTTATTAATGACCTGGATGAGGGGATGGGTTGCACCTTCAGCAAATTTGTGGATGACACTAAGCTAGAGGGAGAGGTAGACACGCTGGAGGGCAGGGATAGGGTCCAGAGTGACCTAAACAGATTAGAGGATTGGGCCAAAAGAAATCTGATGAGGTTCAACGAAGACAAGTGTAGAGTCCTGCACTTGGGACGGAAGAATCCCAAGCATTGTTACAGGCTGGGAACCGAATGGCTAAGTAGCAGTTCTGCAGAAAAGGACCTAGAGGTTACAGTGGATGAGAAGATGGCTATGAGTCAACAGTGTGCCCTTGTAGTCAAGAAGGCTAATGGCCTATTAGGTTGCATTAGGAGGAACATTGCCAGCAGATCTAAAGAAGTGATTATTCCCCTTTATTTGGCTCTGGTGAGGCCACATCTGGAGTATTGTGTCCAGTTCTGGGCCCCCCCACTATAGAAAGGATGTGGATGCATTGGAGAGGGTCCAGCAGAGGGGAACCAAAATGATTAGGGGGCTGGAGCAAATGACCTATGAGGAGAGACTGAGACTGCAGAAGAGAAGAGTGAGGGGGGATTTGATAGCAGCCTTCAACTTCCTGAAGGGAGGTTCCAAAGAGGATGGAGAGAGGCTGTTCGCAGTAGTGATGGATGGCAGAACAAGGAGCAGTGGTCTCAAGTTACTGTGGGGGAGGTCTAGGTTGGATATTAGGAAAAACTATTTCACTAGGAGGGTGGTGAAGCACTGGAATGGGTTCCCTAGGGAGGTGGTGGAATCTCCATCCCTAGAGGTGTTTAAGTCTCGGCTTGACAAAGCCCTGGCTGGGTTGATTTAGTTGGGATTGGTCCTCCCTTGGGCAGGGGGGCTGGACTTGATGACCTCCTGAGGTCTCTTCCAGCTCTATGATTTTATGGTAATGAAGCCATTTAACAGCCATTTGCCAATTCCAAGTACGTACTGTCAGTTTCTGAATTTACTGTGTTAGTCGATAGGACCTTAGTTTTAAAGCAAATTTTACACTATTTCATTAGTGTGTTGCTGAAGATTATAAAATCACATCCCTAAAAAATCATCACCCTCTCCTCCAGGCTGTTGTCGAGGATAGGGTCACCAGTTTAATAGCACAGTGTAGGGCCCAATAAATCCCAAGGAATGGGAAAACACCTGACTTAGAAGCTCACAATGTTTCTTAAAACTCAAGGGTTCCCTCCCCGCAATCTATACTTGTTTTTACTCTGAGTCCTGTGCTTCTTTCAACATCCATTCTGAGAGAGTTACTTGCTTAGCAGCTAGCAGGCTGACATACTTCCAGGCAGCTCAGAATCCAAGGCCATACAAGGTACATGTTTATTTCAAATCAGTGACTGACTGAGTGTTCAAAGTAGAGAAAAATAACACTCCTTTCTCCTCTTATTTTGACTGTCCCCATGTGCTTTCAAAATGATGGACGCCAAGCCTTTCATACGAAATTAACAGTCACAGCCCAGAAATGTTGACAACACTAAGACACAATACTTCCTGACCTTAAATGCACTGTTACCTCATAACTTGGAGCCGAATATATAAATTCTTTATGAAGTGTGGAACCTGTCTCAACTCGGCTGGCATTCTGTGCTCACATATCTGTAGTTTTACATGACTTTTAATGTGCGTCTCAAGGGCAAGCTTTTGTTTAACTCGCCTTCATAAGTTATTCTGAGAAATCCAATCACAGCTCTTTGAAAGGGAACAGGAGTGCATTTGAGGCCAGCTGTCCTCTGCTTTTCAGCAATTGATTTATATTTCTAATGAGCAGGTTCTGCCACCAATTATTCACAAGTGGTGCCTCCCTCCACAAAGAATCCTACTGGTTTCATAGAGGTACCTGCTTTCAGGTAACTTTGCATTAAATGGAACCACTCTCATAGCATGAACTACTCAATGTGAGTAAAAGTGGCAGAATCATACTCTAAGGAAGTTGAGTGCCATATATACTTGAACAAAGTTTTAATTTTTTACAGGAGGTGCTGGGATTTGTTAATTAACCCTATTTCCATGATTTCCAAGACGTTGTTTAACTTGAAAAAATTGTACAGATTAAACTAAATCAATACAGAAACTGATTTAACTAAATCAGGTGCAACCCACTTGTGTTCCCATTTCTCTTCACAGAAGTCCATACAAGCAGCTTGATGAATGTAACTAAAAGGGTTTAGTTTAATCAGTACAATTTTTCTGGCATAGATAAGGCCTAAGCAACAACACTCTGAAGTAAGTAACAGAGAAGTAGCCATGTTAGTCTAATCTTGGTAAAACAAAACGGAAAAAAAAAAAAAGTCATGTAGCACTTTAAAGACTAACAAGATGGTTTATTAGGTGATGAGCTTTCGTGGGGAAGACCCACTTCTTCAGATCATATTCTGAAAGTGAATAGGCATGACCATTATGTAACAGAGGGGTACAATGAAAAAGTAAACAAAATATACAGTAACGAATCAGATATATAGCATAGAAGGTGGGGGTGATGGGGGTTGGTGACAAGGAAGGAGGAAGTTGCTTATTGTAAGTGTCAGTTAAGTGGCTTATCTGGAGTTACTACCAATATCAAAAGGTGGGGAGGCTGTCTTTGTAATGTGTAAGGTAATTATCATCTAAATTAAGGCCCATTCGCAACATGTCATGGGTCCCAGGCCACAATAGCATCTTGTTTTCACCAATAATATAAGGACCAGTCAGAAAGAACTTAAGAGTATCCTGTGGAGAAAAAAATACATCCTTTTGTTGTTCTTATGTGCTATTTATAGATGAATAAAAAATATGAATGAAAAAAGGTAGAAAGAGGAAGCAGATTTTAATGGGATGTACAGAAAGTTTAGCTAAGCATTATAATAATTAAAAAAATAAAAACTTACTGGTTATCAAGAAGCCAGTGAACATTTCTACACTACAGTGTGTATTGGGAAAGTAGCCAGGGAACTTTGTGCTGCTACCAAAATGCAGCAGTGATCATTGTGTTTACTAGCACATCAAGCTAATGAGAGGAAACTGGTCAGGCTGATGTGACTCCCAAAATACCCACACGCCAAGAGTTCTCACGTGGAGGAGAGAAAATGTTGTTAATGCTGTGGGGAAAGCAACATTTGGCAAGGATATAGACCCAGAGGGGAGGAGAGCATGAATGTAAGTGGTGTATTTCAAGCTGTAAGGGTGAAGAGGAAGGCTGATGGAGTTTTCAATAGTGACAGAAGAGGAAAATGGTTACAGTTGCTTTGGGACATATGACAAAATGTTTCCTTTGGTTATAGCAGAGCCATCTTTCAAAAAAGGTGGGGAAAAAGGGGAAAATCTGCCCCCTCTTTGAAGATGGTGATGAGACAGGAGGGCAGAGGAGAAAAAATAGTGATGTTATGTTATTGGCTTTGATGCAGGAATTATTGGGTAGAGTTCTCTGGCTGGTGGTATGCAAACCAGATGTTCAAAATGGTTCTTTTTGGCCTTCACAACTTCTGCATAGGCAGAGTGAAAAGGTAAAAGGAGTGGGGAAGTATATTTAGCATGTCAAGTGACAGCTAAGCCCATAGGAGCATTAGAGACCAGAAAGAGAAATGTCACAAAAAGGACCTAACCAATTCAGTTATGAGATCAAGAACACACATTCCTGCTCATCCAGAAATATAATTTATCCCATCATGTGCCAACAGTGTCCATCTGCTATGTACATTGGACAAATGTCTCCGACACTTCACCAAAGAATCAATGCACACAAAATTGATATCAGACAGTTTCACAAAGAAAAAACAGTTTCTTGCCATTTCAACCAGAAAGGGCATTGTCTCAACGACTTGACTACCTGCATCCTGCTTCAAAGACATTTTAACACAAGACTTCAAAGAGAAACCTCTGAACTGTCATTCATGCTTAAATTTGACACTTTACGACTGGGCCTTAACAAAGATGCTAATTATCTTACCCATTACAAAGATAGCTTCCCCAATTATCACCTCTAATATCATTAGCTCACAGACATTAACTTCCCCCCCTCATCCCCTCTCTGTTCTGAAATTTGATTTGTCCTTTTTATATGTGTTCACTTTTTTTGATTGTATCCCTTTGATATATATGGTCATGCCAGTTTTCTTCCACAATTTGATCTGAGGAAATGGGTCTGGCCCATGAAAGCTCATCACCTAATAAATCATCTTGTTAGTCTTTAAAGTGCTGCATAGTCCTGTCTTTTGTTTCAGCTAGACCAGACTAACACGGCTGCATCTCTGTTACAAAAAGGCCAGTGACTCAGCCCAGGCAATCTCTGTATTTTCTATAGGTTTCCTCATAGTAAGCACCAGTCCATGATTCAACTGGGCATCAAATAACTAGGACAGAAGTTCAATGTCTGTGCTACAGCTATTTATAAAAGAGCTATAGCATTCAGTCAGACAGGCGCGTTGTTTGCACACTGACATTGTACAATCAGCCTGTCATGCTCTCCCACATTTGGCACAAATGCATTTCACACTGAGAAGTCCCAGTCAAGATTCTTAAATTTAGATGCCTAACTATGGACTGAAAAATAAGTAATGGCGCCTGGACACAGAAGCCAAAGAAAGATGGGTGGCAAGCCTAAACGAACCTGATTTTCAGAAGTGTTGAGCACCCTAAAGTACCAGAAAAGCTAATTGCCTACATTTGCAAAAGAAACTAGCCATTTTGGGTGTCTAACTTTGAGATGCCTTGGAGAAGGGTGGCCGTATTTCCCTATGCCAAAGATGGCGCACCTGATAAAATTGCTTGGATTTAACCAAGTGCAATGGCAATCAATCGGAACCATGCAGTACAAATGTTCAAAATAACATTATGTTGACTGAGCTCCCATTAAAAAGACAGTGTGGGAAGGCCAGCGGGGACATTCTTCCCCTGCCGCATCTGGCAGGGGAGTGGGGAGAATTAAAGACGCAATGCCTCTTTTTTTTTTTTTTTTTTTTTTTTTTTTTGCTCAACAACTTTGGCCCCCCCCTTTTTTGGGGTTTTTTTTGGTCAACCATTTTTTTCCGCCATGTTCGGTATTTTGTGTGAAAGTATCTGGCAACCCTAGGTGGGGGTGCAGGAATTAGGGCAGGAAAGTGTGAGGAGTGGAGGTGCAGGAGCCAGGACAGGGGCTGGGGGCGTGAGGAGGAGGGGCAGGATTCAGGAATCAAGGCAGGGGAGTGAGGGTTTGTGAGATAGTCCAGGGGCTGGGTTGCCTGCCTTACCTGCTGCCATAAAGGAGCTGTGGGCCGACTGTGTGGGGGTACTGCTGCTGGGAAACTGGCTTTTTCCCAGGTGCTGCTGGAAACAGTGGACAACAGGGACAGCATGTAGGTTGCCCAGCACAGGGGCTTTGTTTAAAGCGCCTGCCCCAGCTGGCTCCTGCTGTGCAACATACGGGGCAATCTGCCCGTTTTTTTTTAAAGATGATCCTATTTTACATTTGTAATCTGCTTCATTTTGAAGGACCCCAAAGAGCTTTACAAAGCACAGAGAGAACATTGCCTCTTTACCACGTGCTGGAATCCAGATACCTTTAGAACTGAACTGGGGAGCTGCCGAACAACAATGCCCCTGCCCTGATTCCTAAGTCCTGCCCTTTCCCCCCACCTCCAGCCCCCTGGCCTCACCACACAATGACTTGGGACAGGAAGCATAGGAGGGGGGAAAATATTGTATCCAATCAACTGCAGGGAAATTGTAGGTAGTCTTGGATGTGACTGGGGCTCAGACAGGGTCTGTAGATAATAACTTGCTCCTTTATAAGATGAGGAAGCTTCACTACATCTCATTCAACAGATTGCACCTGCGGCAGTGCTGTGCTCGTGACCACCACTCTAGGACGCAGCTTCAATACTGACTCCGAAGGAAGAGAAGAGCCTATTGAATTGCCAATGCAGTTACTTGAGGCATGGGGGTGTCCTCTCCCCCAAACTAGCTCTTTTAGACTCTGTTTAAACCAATGCTCTAGTCCAAGAGGATTCTTAATGAAACTGAAGTTCATCCACAGACATAAGAACCATGATCGTAGGTGGTGGCGTGTGAGGAGTTCAGTAGTGTTCATGCCTTCTTTGTTGTCTTTTGCTGTCTTTTGATTACTGGACACCTAACTTGGGAAGCCACTTGCTGTAGCACCCAACTCCAAGTGAATTTTTGGAAGCTGTAAAATTTCCAACATTGGTGTGAGTGCTAGCCGTCTTCTGTCATGTTCTTTCTAAATGCACCGAAAGTCTGTGGGCTAAATTGTTCTTGGATCCGGAGGGCCATGCAGGAAAGTCATGAAATTAGTCTTTAAAGCAAGAAGTTTCTGAGCTCGCAAGTGAAATCCGATGCTTGAATACTATGCAAGAGTCCTTTCTGATTTTATAGGAGCCAGGGCAAAATTCCTGGATGAATAGCCATTAGAAAAGAAATAAGGTGACTGTTACAGATACAGCTGCTGGTAATACCTGTAGTTAAGTTTACTTGCCTATTTCTATTGATCGTGTATATACTTATATCATAGTATGTTGTTTGTTCCTCAGATTTAAATAATAAAAATGTCATTAAAAGAGTTAACTCTTGATAAATCTTCCAGTAAAATGGGGCCAGTTTAAGCAAAGCATTTTAAGTACATGTTGAACTTTGACCAAGTTAATTTAGAAGTCAATGGGACTTAAGCACATATTTAACGTTAAGCATGTGCTTAACTCAGCCAGGCAGTGAAGCAAAACAACAGAGACGCCCTTCCCTCCCGTTGGCTTCAACAACATGCCTTCCATTTTCTCGCAAACCCCTGTTAGATAAGAGTGAGACTGTATTAGGGGGTACATAATATATAGTTATTATTAGATCTGTAAATAATACAATGATTGTTTTTATATTAGATGGCTACATCTACATCTCTAACGATGGCCTAAATTGAATGGCTGAGTCCCCTATAAAATCTCCTGCCAGTTAGAACAGCAAGATCACAAAACCCATGAAGCCCTTCTGCAGACAGCGCAAATTACCATTTATACTGTGTTGTCTGATAGCTTGAACTGTGACCTCAAGAGTATTATGTTCCCTTGGTTCAACCAGATCAGAGGGGGCTTGATGTTGGCTGAGTGCAGACCTTGCTGTTCCTTACTGAGGCTGAGATCAAAAGCAAGGAAGAAAGCAATTTGTCACAAGAGAAAATATAGCATTCCTGCAAGAGAGAGGAAGACAGCCATTAATCATCTATGTAACTCATGCTCTGCCTGTCATTTATCCAGCAGAAAACTGATATTAAGACCACAGAATAAATGACACTTATTTTGACCAGTAATGCATGATGTTCAGAAAGGGTGTGTACTGTGTTCAGTATATAACTTTTCTATGAATAATTAGGAACACGGGAATTGCTACACAATGACTCATATAGGTGAGGTGGCCTTTCTCTAACAATGACCAGAGGCTCCAGAGAACAATGCAGGAAATCCTAGAGCTGTGGAATATCCTTCCCCTAAGCTAATTTTCTTCTGATCCCAAGCAGATACTGATTGGTTTATCAGTTATCCTTTATTAGATACCTGTGGAGGAGTGTTCCCTGTAAGCTGAGCGCTTGGGCAGCTGCCCAGCAGAGTTTCATGTGCTGCCTAGCTAATTAGCAGAGCACCCATAACTGCTCAAAGAGGACAGCATGGATTTCTATTCGTGGTGCACCTGTGCACATTCCTCAGTGCATATAACAACATTTATTCCATCCAAGGATGGAAAAACTTAGAGGGAACCTTGCTGTGGAGGGTCTCATTACCCATCTAAATGTCTAATCATTCTCTGAATCCTGTGATGCATTTGGCTGCAGCAGTACCTATTGTATTTATAAATTAGGCCCAAAAGTGGCATTCTTAACAAGTGACTGTAAATGCTATTTTTGGTTTGGTTTTTGGGTGTTTTTGAATGCCAGCAGTGATTTGTTCACTTTTGTTGAGCTGGGACCATATGAATGAGGTAGATTGCTGAAACCTGAGTGAGACTTGAAATCTCTTTGTAAAACATACACAGCAGAATCTTTCAGCACAAGAGGGAGGATTTTATAACTTAAAATGTGTTGATGCAGCTTTTAGCAACAAGGATATGTCAACACAGCCCTGTCACTAAGAGTCAGCGGGTGTGAACACTATTTGTTGGCACTTTTGCGGACAAAATTTTTTTCTCTTCCCCCTCCCCCCCGAATGGCTTTCACTTTGTTGGCAGGAGAATGCTTGTTCTTGCCATGGCAAAACTTTTTGTATGAGAGCATTTCCTTCCTTCCAAGTGTGTGAAACATGGCAGCTGAACATGCGTGAATGTCAATATGAGCTAATGAAATAAAAGGCATGTACTGCCTACAGAAGCTTGGCCTGAACGGTTGAGAAAGGGATGGAAGAAGTGATGAATGGTTTAATTCCTGTCCCTTATGATCTGCTCTTACTCCATCTGCTGTGGTTGTTTAGTCTGGAAAAGCCTATGGCGGAGCCAGAAATTATAAACTTTTTAAAGCCTCATTTTCAAGACTGTGGGACATGCCTGAGCCTGTAGAACTGCACTTTTAATGTATGGATACGTATTCCAGCCTTCTGACCTAAACTCCCAAGGGACTGGTCTCAGATTTTCAAATGTGTAGGGTTAGAGGGAGGTTATGGATTGACACCCCTGCAGATACTCTGCTGGTGTAAATCAGTACAGCTTGATTGAAGTCATCTGATTTTGTGCCTGGTAAGGATCTGGCCCACAACTCCTCCATGAGGTAGGGTTAGCACTTGCAGCTTTTTTTTATATCGTCCTGTCAACTTGCCTCTGGAGAGAGCAGCTGTATGGGCTAGAAGGAAGTTCTGCCTTCAAGGGACACTCACAGTCTTTGCACTTGGCCAGCCAGTGCCAGTTGTGGATTGTGGTTTGGGGATAGAGATCATCATCAGTTTGTTTCAGCTCCTCCCCTGAGAACTGCTGGTCATGGCACTAGATGTGAATGACTCCACAGTGCATTTTCCATCTTCATTAGTTCCTTCAGTAAGGGCCTTTTCTGTCAGGTGCTGAACATTCTGAAGTCTATGACCTCATTGGGATTCAGAGCCCTTGACACCTTGAAGAAGATTCAGCACCACTGCAGGGTTGTTACTTAAGTATGACTTCAGACTGAGTACCAACAAGGTTTTTACCACTACTGGTTTTTAATGTAGTGTTGATCAAAAGAGGGCACATCTTCAAATATAAAACGTTTTACACCATAAGTATTCTATTTAATGTTGCTATTAAACAGGTGCTTATTATATAATTTGCTGCTAGACTGCACCCATTGTTGAGGTGTGCAGTAGAGTTGTAAACATGCCACTATTTTTTTAAAAATTCAGCTTGCATGTATTTTTGTCTCAGCATTGTGCAAATGGACCAGTAGCTGATGCCTGAATTTATATCTCTGCAGTCAGATACCTGAGATTTGCTATATTTCATTGATTAGCACCACTTAATTCATTGCTAACTATATAGCAAGCTCTTGGTAGTAGTGCTTAGTTCCTTAGCTCTGAAATGTAAGGCCAGTCAAAAAAGTGTTGTATTGAAACTGATTTTGTGTTTCCCCCTCAAATGATCAATTCCATTTTCTCTCTCTTTTTTTTTTTTTTTTTTTTTTGAGAGAGAGAGAGAGAGAGAGAGAGAGAGAAAAAACACACTTTAATCAGTGTCTTATGGAGATTTTTGCCTTTTTTAATCAAAAACCAAAATGTGTGAAAATGTTTTGATTTGGACATATCTCTGCAGTGTATTGTGGGAGTTGTGATTTGCTTTCTTCATGTTTCTATTGTTCAGGAGTTTTCCAACTGCACCAATTTCCTATGATGAAACACAGCCAGGGATTCTCAGGATGAAAACACCTGCTATAGCCATGAGGGGTTACTGTTTTCATCATAGATGGCATAGTTCAGTCAGGGAGTCCAGCCTATAAAGGAGAACAGAAACATCCCAAACTACAACTCCCATGTGATATTGTAGCAACATTTCTGAATTGGAATATTTCAGGTTTTGATTTTTTTATCAACTAGTTCAATTCTTCTATGGAAATTTTTTTTGTCAGTTTTCTTCTGGGGGGGAAATAACCTCTTTTTCAGTCAGCTCTACTTAACTATCTTGACCAACTTTTATTTCTTTCAATGAACTGAATTGTTCTATAGATGTGCATGGTACAAACCCTTAGATCTTTGAAACTGTAGTCTACATTTAGCAACTGGACCGGATCTTCCAAATGGTCTGAATCAAAATCCTGAATCCAACATACTTGAAATGTAGGATGTTCAGAAATTCTGGACTTTAATTTTCCTTCTTAAGTCCACTGTAGTTTCATCGTAGAACCATTTATCAAATCTAACATCTGGGAGTGCAGTTTGTGAGCAACAGAGCACTGCAGTTCTTGTGAGGAAGCAGTGCTGTAACAGCTCTTATAAGAAATTGCTTTTATAAATGAAGGTATTTTGCCTCTTTTCTCATAAGAGGTGAAAATTTACACTTGTCTTTCTATTGTTGCTGTGATGGGGTGGACCAGGCCCTGAGGCCCCCTGGCTGGAGGCCATGTGGTTCTGTCACACACTGTCTACTCTAAAGAAACAGTAGAGAAGTCCTCCAAGCAGCCTAGAGTAGTTGCAAGGGACACTGCCAATCAGGGGCCAGGAAGGCCATATAAAAGGAGCTGCAGGCCAATTTAGCCCACAGTTCCTCTTCAGACTTTAAGGTGTGCGGCCCTGGTGGCTGGCTGGCTGGCTGAGAGAACGGCAGCACTGGATAGCTCATTGTGGTGAGTTTAGTGGAGACTGTTGGACTATGCTGGGACTTTGAGATGAAGCCCTGAGGTAAAGGTGAAGATACTTTCTCCAGGAGGGGAAGCCCTGGCGTTATCACTCTCTGCCAGAGTGGAGAGCAGACTGAAGAGGGACACTAGAGAGGGCACCAAGATGGGCCCCTGTTAATTGTGTTCCTTGGAAGGGGTTTGTTGGATCAACACACAGGTGGTGTATAAGACTCGGCCAAAGAGCTGAATCGCTGAAGAGGCACTTGGCCAAAAAGGGGGCACTTGCAGGAAGTGAATGCTTCCCTGTTACTGTTGCTAATTGATTTGGCCCACATCTTTCTCCGTGCAAAGCAGAAATAAACAGAGAAGAGTCATCTATCTTACAGGACACCATTTTTACATTGATTGGTGTCACTATGCAGAAAGAATTGAAATTCTGTCATGCTTTCCTCTGTGCTCTTAAAGGAGAGACTTAATCAAGTCTTTTCTTTCTAATTTTCCCTTTGAAGCTAGACAAAAGGAACAAATTAGAGATGGGACCAAAGCTGCAAATTCTGAATCTGGGGTCAAATGCCTCCTCCTTTCTCTCCTCCTACACCTCCCACAGGGTTTGGGGTGAGTTCAGAGCCAAGCCGTTGCTTCTGGCTTATTTCTAGAATGAATTGTAAGGATAATGGGCTTCTATTTACATCAGACAGGCACAAGTGCAAACATTTCAGTCAGGAAGTGAATATAAAGACTAAAACATTGTATCTGATTAGAGAAATTAGAGTTACTAAAGGACCTCTCCTGTTGCCATAATTAATATTTATTTCTCATGTAATTAATATTTAGCGCTAACTAATTGTTGAGTCTTTTACAGAATTACTTAAATTCACTAAATTAATCTAGTGGGGATATTTGGATGGAAAGATTATTTTCCATGATCGCTAATGGAAGCCAGAACAGAAGGATGCCTTCCTTATCAGGAGATTTCTATTAATTGGAATTAGGCATAATGTAGGTGCAAGTGGATATTCCTCAATATGAAACTAGGAAAAAGGAGCCACCATTTAAGAATTACTGCACAAGGTGTTGGAGATACCATGTTTCCACTATCCCCTCTATATCAGTAACTATGGTAACCTTGTGGTGGGCAAATGCTGACTTTTTACTGGTGATCATTATATTTACTATAGCACAGGCAACTTAAATTGAGCCTCCAACACCGATCCTCTTGGAGCTCTAAATAACCAAAATGATATGGTGGGAAGGAGGGGATAGCTTTCAGAATAATGAGGGGAAATCAGAAACAGGCCGTGTTTACTGAAAACCTGTTAATTTGTATTGAAAGGCTGAGCTTTGCTGCTGTGATAAACATATTGATATGAATCCATTTCAGCCCATTTCAAAAGCAGGTGACAATGCTGGCTTGGGAAAGAACCCCAAGAGGGCTAAAGACAAAAATTAGATTTTACGACAGGTCTGTATCTGTAAACAATACAGTACAGTATTGAAAGTGACTCACTGCTGCTTTAACATATGAGCAATTGATTATATATCCCAGGCTTTCTCCTCTGGTCCCCCACTTGTCACACTGTCCTCCTATTTATAGTAGGAGGAAGGGTTATTGCTGCATGCTGTTAATGTTGATGAGCCAGATGGGTGGCTCTGGCAGCAATTAACAGGATGAGTTGCAGAAATGCACCGCTACAGAAAAGAACCTGGGGGGAGAGTGAGGGGGAAAATTTCTGTCTTATTTCCATTTCTGAGTGGCTAAGCCAACATCTCATTATACTACGGGGCTTGTGTCTGTGGAATGACAAGGTACTCTTTGATTGTGCAAAGGTTGGAAGTTGAGAAATAGACTGTTTTGAATCCTGTTCCCAGCTGGGCATTTTCACATCGGTAAACATTTTTGTTCTGAAGCCATGCAAATGTTGAGAGAGGCAGGAGAGGAATTTAATGAGTCAATGAGAAACCGGGATTGGATACTTTTTAATTTGTTGCTTGTATAAAAGGTAATGTTCTCCTCTGATGCAGTGTTACCCTGCAATGCAAGAGCATAATGTAAGCAAAATGAATGATTGGTCTTTTAATCTCAATACAGAACTATCAATTTGCAGAGCTCTTGACACAGAGCCTAACCCTGATAAATGCAAGGCCTGATCTTGCAAGTGTTTACAACTTGTAGGATTGCCAGGTGTCTGGTTTTCGCCCAGGCAGTCCATTATTTCTGGCCCCTGCCCGGTTTAAAAAAAAAAAAAAAGTAAAATGTTTGGTATTTTCTCTCGGATGGGTCCAGTGTGGGTGCGGGAAGCGAGGAGATATTTAAAGGTGCAGTGACTTTTTTTTTTTTGCTCAACAACTTTGGCTCCCTGTCTCCCCCCCCCCCCCCCAACCATTTTTTTTTCCCCTGCCATGTTCGGGATTTTTTGTGAAAGTATCTGACAACCCTAACAACCTGACATGAGGTCAAATCATCTCCTGGGGTAAATGGGTGCAGCTCCACTGACTTCAGTGGAGATATGCCAGTTTCCACCAGCAGAGAAATTGACCCACTACTAATTATGCTCTTACTCTTTTAAAGGCTTCTATTACATACTAGCACCTGGTGGTAGGTAGTTGTAGGACTGGACACCTTGATTCAGGTGTAATAACTATAGAAAGAGCCGAGGATATGTTAGATACAGGCCTGCCAATGGGCAGGAGGCAAAGGGTCCCAGGGCCCAGTGCTCCCAGCCACGGCTGCTACTGCAGCACCCAGAGCCCCAAGCCCTTTAAATCGCCAATAGAAGTGTTCTGGGTGGCTCTAAGGTCTGGTGGGGTGGCTCTAAGGACTGGCGGTGTGTGTGTGTGTGTGTGTGTGTGTGTGTGTGTGTGTGTGATGTACTCTAGGCAGTGCAGAAGGGTGCTTCCTGAGCCTCACTCCTTCTCCCCAAGGTCCCACCCCTTCCAGGAGCACAGAGCCACTCTCCCACCTTGCCCAGAGGCATGGTGTAGCTGTTGGCTCCCCTGAGTAAACAAGACAAAATATGGAGTACTAGTTTAGGAGAAGGAAGGGTATGGATGGGTTATTTGTGTGCACGGCTTCACTAGTTTACTGTGGTGCAGCTGCAAGCTCCCTAATATAGCCGATCTTAATTGAAGGGAGAGAGCTCTCTTGGCAGCTTAACTCTTCCTGCCCCCCCTCCTCCACAAACAGCAGTGGCTATGTCACCAGGAGAAGCTCTCCCACTGACACACCGCGCTGTCCACACCAGCATTTGTCAGTGTAACTTATATTGCTCGAGAAGGTGCACCCTTCTGAGACATAAATTATGCTGAGCTAAACTGTAGCCTGGACATAACTTCTCAGGCTTAGTTAAAAGTGGGAGAACTGGGGTTAGTGTGGCCTCTGCCCTGCCAGACGGCTGGGCGGAGGAGGGGGAGTCATGGCTGACCCATCCTTGGCCTTGCCTGATGGCTGGGGTGGGGGAAGCTGGGGCCGGCCCGGGCTTGGCCTTGCCCAATGGCTGGAGTGTGGGAGAACCAGGGCTGGTGCAGCCTTGGTCCTGCCTGATGGCTAGGGGATGGGGGAAGAGCCGGGGTACGGCCTCAACCTGGCAGCCGGGGGGGGGGGGGGGAGAGGAGAGGGTGCAAGCTGGGGCTGCCGTGACTTGGCCAGGCTCTCCCCCAGTAGCCGGGGGGTGATGTGGGGCTGCCTATCCCCAGAGAGAGGGGGGTTGGCGAGCTTAGCGAGCAGGGGGCGCAGCCCTTAGTAGTCTTTAAAAAGGTGATTTTATTAACAAAACAAAGATATAATTGGTAAAGCACAATTGGTTGCTCAGTGTTATAGAGCCGTTTAGAAACAGATTAAAGCACAGAGAATTGCTTCCCCAGGATTCAGCTTTAAGTACAGTGTATTGGGGAGGGAGGGGGTCATGGACTCAGCTCAGAGGAGTTTAACCAAACAAGAAAACAAAGAAAATAACCTGATAACACCTAAATAAACATTCCCTATCACTTGCATATCCATATCTTCAAGGTCCAGTCCATTTCTAGTCATGCGTATTCCTTTTCTAGGCATGGTTATCCCTGTGGTTCAATTAATCTTTCTCCCCTAGCTCCTGGTTTAAAACTTTCGCAAAGAAAGTAAAGCAGGCAGATTCCCCTTCAATTTAAATCTCAACACTTTCTTCACAGAGGTCCTCCTGGCTCAACATGTCCTGGATTTTTTTCAGGGATTCTCTCAGTTTAACCCTTTAGTTACTGAATGCTGAGATAAAAAAGGAGCGCACTCCACCCATCCATCACAGGGTGCCCTTCCACTCTCTCTTCCCCCCCCCCCCCCACATTCTCCTGTATGGACCAGGCTCTGTCCTTGGACTACATTTCCCAGGAAGCAATGCAGTTTCCTGTCTAGACTGCAAGCTTCTTTTGGAAGAAGCTTTTCTGGAAGAGATCTTCTGGAAAAACTTATTTCGAAAGAGCATCCACACAGCAAAAGTGCAACGAAAAAGTGATGTGCTTTTTCGAAAGATAGCGTCCACATTGATTGGATGCTATCTTCCATTTAAATTGTGATTAGTGTGGATGGCACGGCCATCAGGGCATGGGTGTTATTTCCTGGAGGCCTCTTCTTTCGAAAGAACTCCCTCTTCTGCATCCACACACGTCTTTTTCTGAAAAAGTTTTTTTGGAAAAATGCTTCTTCCTCGTAGAATGAGGTTTACCACAGTCCGAAAAACCTCTCTATTCTTTCAACTTTCTGTCAAAAGAAGTCAGTGGCAGTGTGGATGCAAGTATTGTTTTTCCAGAAAAACAACCGTTTTTCTGGAAAAACGCTGCAGTGTAAATCGTCCTAGTTGAACTGATGTTATGCATCATGGGAGCCATGTGACCATGGAGCATCTTGGGAAATGTACTGGGTCAAGAGAGCCCTGCCCATTAAGTTGTAGGTTTGGTGCTTTTTGGCCCTATCTAATTCTCATGGGGTGCTGCATCAGCTGAGGAAGACTGAGATAACTGTTAACCCAAACCAAAATGAAATATTTCAATTAGTTCAATACATTAAACGAACTATTAAAATGTGGGAATACTGTAATGTACCTGGAAATGTACAAAGTGTTTCTGACTTTTTTTTTTAAAATGTTGAATTTTCTGTTCTGTGCAAAATTTTGATATTTTGACTTTTCATCCTTGTTTGTAGTGACTTTTTTAAAATCAGAGGGTTTTTTGGGGGGGTGGAAATTCCCTTTGTGAAGCAGTTGTGATTTATGGATGCACTGAAAAGAAGTGTAACGTGATGATTCAAATTTTGGGCATAGTTGGTTGGATCTTCCAATGGGCTTATGATTTCCTCATTCCTTATGTGTTTCGTGAATCAACATAACATTCCCATGCAGGTAATAAAATAAACTGGGGCAGTGATGTTAGATTGTGGTGTCAGAGTTATAACACTTTTCACATTTTAAATGTAAAGACTGTTTAAATTCTTTACCCTAAAATGAAGATGGAAAATTACTTGTCCTTGAGGCATCTTGCTATACTCTGCAGAGGGACTCAAAGAGAGTCATAAACATTTATACTAATCAGACACAGCACTCATTAACTCCTGTGCTGGAGGTTTTCCAGCTTAATTTAAAGGGAGCACTGGGAGTCTGGAAGCACTTCAGCATAAGTGGGTGCTATTTAATAGGAAAACACATTCGAATTCCTTCTGTTCTTCCATGTTAGTCTAAATGATCAAGGTGTTACTCCATGGGTGCCATTTTCATTAGCAATAATGGGACACAATATGTTTATGCACATTACATTAAGAACCCAGCCTGTTGTGCCGATCAAATGGAATTGATTAAAGTAATAGTAGTACCATTGAACAGTGACAGAATGAATATTGTTTAGCTACAAGGTTAAATTTGCCTTCACCATTTCTGTGTTTTGCCACATCAACAAGGTGAATCATAGGAAATATATTGGTCTCTTCTGTGTCTAATTTCTGTGATTTTTTTTTTTTTTTTTTTTTTGTTAGATCATCCATTCCTTCAAGATCTGCACTTCCATAGAGGTTGTCTTTTCTCCTGTTTTATCAGAAGGTAGTGTAACCCACACCCCTAGGCTACATCTATACTGCAGTCTTCTTCCGCAAAAGCTTATGCAAATGAAGCGCGGAGTAGAATATCGCCAGGTTTCATTTGCATAATTAATTAGCAACCGTTTTTGCGCAAGAAGCTTTTGCGCAAAGAGGAGCTGTGTAGATGGCTCCTTTTTGTGCAAAAACCCCCTCGTGTACAAGAGCCGTTCTTCCTGAAAAAAAGAGGAAGAACGGCTCTTCCGCAAGAGGGAGTTTTTGCACAAAAAGGAGCCGTCTACACAACTCCTTTCTGCACAAAAGACTCTTGCGCAAAAATGGCTGCTAATTAATTATGCAAATGAAGCACTGTGATATTCTACTCCGCGTTTCATTTGCATAAGCTTTTGCAGTAGAAGGCTGCGGTATAGACGTAGCCCTAGTATGGTTCACCATCCCATGTTGTGGTCCTTAGATCACTTACTGCAAGAGATAAGAACAAGGGAGTTCTACAGCCAAACCAGGCCTGGGCAAAATACGGCCCGCGGGCTGCGTCCAGCCCACCAAGCCACTGTATCCGGCCCGCGGAGGCAGCGGGGAGCCCCATGCAGGCTCCCCAGCTTGCCCCGCAGCTCTGTGCACCGGGCAGAAACGCGGCTGCTGGGCTGTTTCTGTTCTAAAACTGGAGGGGAGGGGGGAAGTTTTAGTAGCTGCCCTGCCCCTAGCTTATTCCCATTGGCCAGTTTCTGGCAGGCCCCAGCCAATGCGAGCTGATTGTTGGAGTAACAGGCAGCCAAGAAGAATCACGCCCCCTCTCCTCAGCTCAGTTATTCATAAAGCACATGGCCAGGCAAGCTGGCTGGCAGGGAAACATTTTAAGTAGGGTTGCCAGGTGTCCGGTATTGACCTGGACAGTCTGGTATTTTCGCCTCCTGTCCGGTAAAAAAAATTCAGAAAATACTGGACACCTAAAATGTCTGGTGTATTCGAATTTTTTTTTCCCGGACAGGAGGAGAAAATACCGGACACCTGGCAACCCTAGCGCCCGGGCCTGGACCCAACCCCCGGCAAACACCCCCACCCTCCCGGCCCTGACACCCCCAGCCCCCCGCCTCCGGACCCCATGCTTACCTGGTTCCGCAGGGAAGCTAAATTCTGACTTGAACAAGAACACAAAATGGCCACCGGCAAAAAGCCTAAAGACCAAGGGGAAGCAATGCCTTCCCTGGGTCTTAGTGCTCAACGGCTCCCCTGTTCCTATCTTCCTATCCCTATTCTAACTTTGCACTCACACTGAAAGGGGCCATGCTGTTTTATTATTTAAATTTTTTTTTTTTGCTCAACAACTTTGGTCCCCCCCCCTTTTTTTTTCTTTAACAAAATTTTTCCCCTGGTGTTTTTTTTTGGGGGGGGGGCGGTGTTCAGTATTTTTGGTTCAACCATCTGGCAACCCTAATTTAAGCTCAGCAAGCAGGCTAGTTTGACAGCTAGCAAGTAAGTCTCTTGGCCACAGCCTGCTTCTGGCACCCCAGCCCTTTCCTGTCCCAACTCTCTTCCCCCCACAATATACCCAAACCCTCTGTCCCCCTCTTACACCCATACCCCCTCCCAGATCTGGCACCCCAATCTCCTGCCCCAGATCAGAATCCCCTTCTATCCTAGGTCACATCCCAAACCCCTGCACTCCAGTCTCCTGCTCTAGGTCACAACCACCTCCTTCACCCAAACTCCCTCCCAGACTCTATTCTCCCTCCTGCACCCCAGTCCCTTACCCCAAGCTCCCCTCTGCCCCCAGCCTCCACCCCAGACCCCGCATCTCCTCCATAAATACCATGGAAGAGTGCAGCCCTCAACCACTTTCCAAAACTTGGAGTGGCCCCGGGTCAAAAATTATTGCCCATCCCTGGGCTAAGCTGAAACCCAGCTGGCTTTATAGCTCAAGTTGTAGAGGCTCCTATGTTAAGATCCAGAGGGCCCAGGTTCAAATTTGCCTGGTGGTGGTTACAAGTGGGGGCTTCTCTGGGATCTCAGCTGGGTCTCTGAAGCTTGGGATATGCCCCCTCAGCTAGGGGAAGTATGTAACCCACATGCCAAGGGTGTGTCTACACAGCACAGTAATTCTGAAATAACAGTGTGTCCACAAGGAGAACCACAGCAGTCAGAGAAAAGGCTTTGCTGTCCCTCAGAGAGGTAGGCAAGTAGGAGAAGAACCTGAGAAGCAGCTGTATGAGCACGAGTCTCAGAGAGCAGCAGCTCGAGGAAATAACTGCGTCCTGATGCCCTGCCTGAAGTGGTTCCAGGTGGCTTTAAATGCAAGTTAGTATCCAGTCAGTGTGGACACTCTCTTTTGAAATAGCAAAGCGCTATTTTGACGTGCTTTTTGTGTATAGACGTGCTATTTCAAAATAAGCTATTTTGGAAAATGAATTCCAAAATAGCTTATTTCGATATAAGCATGCTGTGTAGATGTACCCCTAGTGTGGTTCACTGTCCCATGGAGTGGCACTTAGACCACTTACAGCAAGAGATAAGGACAAGGGAGCTCTACCACCTAAGCTGAGAATCAATTGGCTTTATAGCTCAAACTGTAGAGGCTCCTATATTAACCTCCACAGATCCTAGGTTCAAATACTGCCCAGCAGAGGTCACAGTAGCAGAGTAGGCTGAAGGGGTCTCTGGAACACTTTCTTGTTATGAGTCTTCTTTAAAGTGCCATATTTTTGGGTCATAGTGGTACGTGACCTTTAGCATGTTGAAAGTAACCTTACCTAGAATAAACAGCCGTCTCTTTTTGCAAATGCTCAAGGACAAGTGCCTGTTTCGAAGGGTGATATTTTGAGAATCATCCAGGTTAGAAACTACGGGCTATGTCCTAAGCAGAGCCCAAATCCCAGCCCTCATAGATACTAGAGTTGGAAGGACGCCTCTTTCCCCCCAGCTATGGCTTCTACAAAGGAGGATAGGTGGGGATGTCCTAGGAATTGCTGTGATTGCTTTAGGTTGCAGGAGGACTTCCCATGCAGGATTCCCTTTCAAACACAAAGCAGTCTGGACAGATCTGAAAGCTATATGCTATCAAAGTTGACAGCCCCCAAGTTCCAGTGATGTTGGACCAGTTTAATACTAGCTTTCATGCCTTGCAATGTGTCAGATGTTAAAAGCTCATTATTTTGATTATGCATATCATATCCATAGTGTGCTTATCCAATAACAACCTGGCCTGTGACCTAGCCAGTCTAACCTTTCTGGCTGGATGCATAACTCAGCAACAGCTTAGCTCAATATTTCTCAGGCTTTGCAGGCTGGAGACCCCTTAGTCTGGATATTTTTTTTATGGCTCTTTTATGTGTAGTTTAAATGGAAGAGTATAAAAAAACCAGTAAAAAAGTTTCAATGAAAGGCATGGTAGAGCTCTCTAATTTATATGGCATGCACATATGTTTTGAAATATTGACAGAGTCCTTACACTTACAGGGTAAGGGCATGGGGTAGGAGCGGCAGAGTGAGGATTTCTTTGCTTTAGAGCAGGGCTATTCAACATGTGGCCTGCGGGTGGGATCCTTTGAACATGGCCTCCACTGGGAACACGCTCCACAACAGCGAGACATCTCCCAGGCGGGGTGAGCACTGAAAGACGCAAGGCGGATGGGCTGGCTGGAACAGATGAGTACAGGGTGTCAGCATTTCTAACCCTGAGGGAGGAGGTGCGGGAGCACTGGGGCATTGTGGGAAGTGCTGGCTGCTTAGTCTTGTGGCAGAGCCTGAGAGATGCTGACTGGCTCACACTGGCCACATTTGGGTCCGGCGCTCCGGCTTAAGGCTTTGTATTCATGCCCATCAGTGTGAAAGAAGCTATTTGCATATATATTTGCATGTATATACAACCACAGTTAAGTTGCGGCCCTTGGCATGTGCTGTGAGTATCATTGTGGCCCCCAGGGCTTCCAAAGTTGAGTAGCTCTGCTTTAGACTGTAATACAATTGATACCTCACAACCAGTGTTCCCTCTAAGATTTTCCATCCGTGAGCAGAGTGAGTTTTGTCTTGTGCGCCAATACTGAGGTCACGTGTGCTTGTTTGGATGTGTGCCACTGTGCCAACCACCACCTTTCCCAGTCCCTGCGCAGCTCTGCTGAGGAGGTGGATGGGAGGCAAATTGTTGGTGCGCACCTGCCTAGGCATCCTTAGAAGGAATGCTGCCCCTGATTCCTCCGCCTACAAGCCTCTGCCAGAGAGTGTGCACATTGCTTTGGGGAGCCACCCAAGGTAAGCAGAACCTGCACTCTGCAACCCCACCCCCTCTGGCACCTACACTCCCGCCCAGAGCCTGCACCTCACACCCCCAGTCCCCTACTTCAGCTTGGTGAAAGTGAGTGAGGGTGCGGAAGAGCAAGAATGAAGGGGGAGGGGGATGAAGTGAGTGGAGGCCTCAGAGAAAGGGTGGGACAGGTGAGTGGCCTTAGGGAAGGAAGGAGCAGGGCAAGGGTCTTTGGATTTGCCCAATTAGACAGTTGGCAACTTAACCAGGCGGGCATGTGGAAGCCCTGTCTGTGCTGGAAGAGAGTGCCCAACACCGCAGCTGGTAGCTTGCTGGGCACCAGCCAGCCCACCCAAGTGGACCCACCTCTATACGGGTGTGGCTTGTATGTGTGTGTGTGGTGGCCCATTGACTGTTCTGCCCTGGTTCTGTAATTGTTGTTGGCAGGCCCGCCTGTGATTGGTACATGTAATGGGGCTACCGGGGCTCATTAGAGACAATTTTCTTGCACTCACTTTCCTCCCCCTCAGCTGGACTCTTCGATGGAGCATGGGGCAGACGTCTGTACTCTCTGAGGTATCATGCAGCATCGAGCCCAGGGCCTTTGTGTTAAAACTGAGTTCAGGGATGGGCCCCGCCAGAGCAGCTGTCACGTGGCTCCAGCCCTGACTGGGCCCGCGGCTGCAGTCGTCACCCGCTACACGGCTCTGGCCCCGGCTGTGCGGCTGCAGCTGCTGCCCACCATGCAGCTTCGGCCCTGGCAGCAGCCACCACCGCCACGTGGCTCTGGCCCCAGCTTGGGCCGCAGCAGCAATGGCCGTCCGCCACATGGTTTGGGCCCTGGCTAGGGCTGTGGCAGCAGCCGTCGCTCACCACCCACCACATGGCTCTGGCCTTGGCCGGGGCTGTGGCAGCAGCCACTGCCCGCCATGAAGCTTGGGCCCTGGCCGGAGCCATAGCAGCAGCTACCACCTGCCACGCGGCCCGTAACTCCAGCCCTACGAAGCTAGGGCCAGGGCCACGTGGTAGCTGCCCTGCTGCTCCTGGGGCGGGGCAGCCGACCGCCACGAGGCTCCACCATGAGCAGCCACTGTGTGGCTCTGCTGAGGAGGTGGGCAGGAGGCAAATTGTTAGTGTGCACCTGCACGGGGACCTTAGAGGGAACACTGCTCACAGCTCTGGTGATCTTTATCTGGGGATTGTGACCCACTGGCTGAGAAACACTGCCCTGTGTAAGTTGATTCAGGCCTAAGAGGTCTGTCTACAAGAGCGAAATTTCACTTTTGTTTCCTGATACTCTTTCGTCACCAATTTAAAATGTTTTTGGAAAATTCTCACCAGTGAGAAAAGTTAGCGACGTCACGCAGTTCTAAAACCCAGCCCATCTCAGGGGTTGGTCGTCATAAATACCAACCTGTACAATGCTGTGATTCCTTCCATTTTTGTATTTTCATTGCAGTTGTGTGTAGAGATCCCGCACAAGGGTCCCAGCCCTGTGGTACTAAGCAGTGTCTGAATGCATAATACGAAGCCAGTCACAGAGACCTCGTAGTCCAGAATGTATGAATCTGTGGTGTGTTGCCCAAGGGAGGACAGGGGATGGTTGAGTTATACGTGGCTACTTGGTAGTCACAGGTGTTTCCCAGGCTCAGAAAAATGTACATTAAAACCTTTGTTCTAGTGAAAAGGCCAGGCCAATATTGTTGAAATTCAAGTCCAAAAAACCTTTTATGCCAAGATTCAGCCCAGAGAGACTTGTTAGAGCCAAGATATAAACCTCCTATAGATAAAAGCTTATAAAGAAGTGCTGACACCAGGTGCAAAGGAACTACTATAATAAACGTTTTAATTTAAAGCAAATCTTTTAGCACTCCTAATCTCTGTGTAGACCTCAATGAGAGGTTCACACAGCTATTACGCAGCCAAGATAACATCAGCACATCCCCTTGGTACAGCCTTGGTTTTGGTTTGTTTTCCACTTGGGTTGCGGAAGGAAGACTTGCCACTTTCTAGGAAATTCATCACAATATTTCTTCCAATTCAGCCTGCTCAGACTGAGCTAAAGAGGAAAGCAGAAAGTAAAACATCTTTAGAGCTCTCCTTGCCAGACCAGATTCTGTCATCAGAGCAGAAATATGCATGGGAAGCTCCTTTGTTTAAACCAGGGGTGGTCAGATCACATATTTGGGCCAGATTCTGCCATTTCCTTCACGAGCAATAGCATTGAAACCAGTGGGCTCACCTGAACAGTAAGTAGTGCTGTGGCATGTTAGAGATTAAAAAAGTACATACAGTACCATGAGCTTTTGTGGGCAAAACCCACTGCCTCCGATGAGCTGGAGAGGGGTAACAGGAACCCAGAATTTATAACAGGAAGAAGAAGGGGAAAGAAAAAAAAAAGGTACCTGTCAATTATAGGACAGGTACAAAAGAGGTTAATTAAGTGAGCTGGAAGTGTCCCATATTTAGCTTTATAAAGCCAGCCTTCTCTGCATTTAACTATTCATTTTTACATAAAAAGATAACTATGGGGCACTTTGTCCACTTAATTAGCCTCATTAGTACTGGTCCTGCAGTTGACAGATACTTTTTTTTCCTTTCCCCTTCTTTTCCGTTATAAATTTTGGTTTCTTGTTATTCCTCTCCAGCTCATCTGATGAAGTGGGTTTTGCCCAGAAAGGCTCATGATACTATACTAGTGCAACCCCCCCTTCTCTCTGGGGGGGTAGGTGTCTGGCCAGGTGGGAAGGGACAGGAGCAGGCTGAGGGCAGAGTGTCTGGTCAGGGAGGAGGGGACAGGAGTGGGATGGGGGTGCAAGGTCTCAGTGGAAGAGGTAAGTGAGGGGGCTTGGTAAGCCTCTCTGGCTCCCCTCCTGGCTCTTCTTCCCCCTCCTGGCTCTTCTTTCCTCCTCCCAGTGTGTGTCTAGACTACACCTCTCTGTCGACAGAAAGATGTAGATTAGGCACATTGAAATTGCTAATGAAGCAGGGATTTAAATAGCCTGTGCTTCATTAGCATAAACATGGCTGCCACTTTTTTTCAAAACAGAGGTTTGTTTTTTTTTTTCGAAAAAAACGGCAGTTTAGACGCGGATCTGTTGAAAGTAAACCCTTTTTTGACAGATCCTGTAAACCTCATGTTTTGAGGAATACAGGATCTATTGAAAAAGTGTTTATTTTCAACAGATCCGCGTCTAGACTGCCATGTTTTAAAAAAAAATCCGTTTTGAAAAAAAGCAGCGGCCATGTTTATGCTAATGAAGCACAGGATATTTAAATCTCTGCTTCATTAGCAATTTCGATGTGCTTGATTTGCATCCCTCTGTTGACAGAGGGATGCAGTCTAGATGTAGCCCCAGCTTTTCCTTTCCAAGCTTCCCCTTGTTGGCTGGCCCCTCCTGGCTCTCCCCCCACCCCGGCTGACCCCAGCTCTCCCCCAGGCTACTGGGCAGGGCTGGGCTGCAGCATGCCAGCTCCAGTCTCTTGGTCCCCATCCCTGGCCGCTGGGAAGGGCCAGGCCAAGGCCCCAGCAGCTATGGCTCTCCCCCCAGCTGCTGGGGAGGGGAGGGGAGGGCTGGGCCAGGGCCGTAGGCAGCCCCAGCTCTCCACATAGGCACTGGGGAGGGCTAGGCTGGGAGTGGGTAGGGTTTGGCTCCTGTGGATGCAGAGTGATGTGACATGGCTACCCCTTTTAGACTTCTGGACAGTAAGGTCCTTATTTCTAGAGCTGAGCAAATAGTTGATTTTCCAGTTTGCAGGCAGTTCTGAAAACTAACAAAAATCACTTTGACCTAAACCAATATAGGGGAAAAAAACCCCAGAATTTTTTAACAGATTGGAAAAAAAGGGGTTTTTTTTTGTTTTTTTTTCAAAGGGAAATGAATGGGCAGTGTCCCCTTTTCATCCCATAGCCTACATGTCTGCACACTCACCTGGGAGGTGGGAGACTCAGGTTCAAATCCTTGTGCCAGAGCAGGGATTTGAATCTGAGACTTTAACACCGCAGGTGGGCACCCTAATCCCTGAGCTAGCTATATAACAAGCGTCTAAGAACGTCACTCGGCATCTCACTGTGGGTTTGCTGTTGGGTCA
This sequence comes from Pelochelys cantorii, assembly GCA_032595735.1. Taxonomy (NCBI): domain Eukaryota; kingdom Metazoa; phylum Chordata; order Testudines; family Trionychidae; genus Pelochelys; species Pelochelys cantorii. Next base: position 13,652,108 of record CM064346.1, read on the forward strand.
GCGTGAAGCAAAGGAAGCAGCTTCAAGAATGGTGAGAGATCTTTGCTTGGAATATCACCAGGCTGAATCATCACAGGGTTTCACGTCTGTTACTGCCCAATGTTTAAGTTCTCAGCCACTTTTGGCATTTTTACGTAAATGAATTTACAAATTACACACATGAAACAGCAAGGGCTTTCAGTTCCCCAGGTTACCACCATATCCTCTCCTTTGTTTTTGTGGAACCACTCTAGTGCCCTTGTAAATCTGACCTGAAAAAGGGTGTATGTTCAGAACTATTCAGTGAATTCTCTTCAAATTTGCGGATCATTTCAATCAACCTGAAACTGCATTTTTCAACACACAAAATTATTGAACCAAAAAGTTTTGCCCAGCTCTACTACTCAGTACACCTAAGGGAATCAAAATCTGGCCCTTGGTTTTACAGAACAAGTTTTCCAAAGAGTAAGCCTTTTAGAAATATTCAAATAATTTATTTATATTCCACTGGGAACAGTAATTGAAAAACAAATAGACTTTCTCCCTCAGTGATAGTAACCAAAGTCTTGAGCGACTTCCAATTCGTCTATTTCCCTTTTCCAACTTTATAGAGATACAAAAATAGCTGCAGATGGCACATACAGCATGAAGTATACTTACCTACTTTTGATAATATAAGGGAGTATATCTCAACAGGTAGATTGCATCCTCCAGGGAGTGTCATTAAAGGTAATTGGGAGTTGTGAGGTGCTGCAAATCTTATTACAAGTGAATGCAAAGAAAATCTCATTTCCCACAGTCAGTCAGTCCCCCATCCTTTAAGGTCAAGTGTTCTGTCAGTCTTTTGAAATACACAATTATAGGCTTATCATTGTTATCACCAATACACATTTTATTATTCTTATAGTAAACACTTGCTAAACTGAATGCTGAGGGCATCCCCTGTCAACCACAGTACTCAGAGTTACGACCAGTAAGGGAAGTTGTCGTGAGTTTCCCCTCTCGACCTCTCACTGTGGGGACAGCGCCGAAACTTGCCTTAAGTTACCTCGGCTTCAGCTACGTTATTTATGTAGCTGGAGTTGTGTACTATAAGCTGGCCTGCCCCCTGTAGTGTAGATCTGGCCTGAGTGATACAGTTACACCAAAGTAAGTAGATGGCCTATGCCAAGCCTAAGTGTAATTGTTAAACTGCTGTCAAATGACCAACTTCCCTAACAGGAATGGAGGGAACCATTAAAGCTCTGAGGTGCATTATGCTCCAAAAAGTAGCTTATGAATAACAAGTTTTCATCCTGGCACATCCTAATGCAGTGGTTTGAAGGACATAGAGACAGTGACGCAGTGCACCATACTACTACCTTTGCACCGTACCCACTGTAATTTTGAGATGTTCAGTTATATGAACTTTTCAATGTTTATGAATCCCTCAGTACTCAGTTTGTAAAATATGGGTTCCGCCCTGTATGAGTGAAGAAAAAGGTGGAAAAGGGGTTAAAAAATTGTACTATTATCATACCATTCATGAAATAAATTATCAGCAAAAGTTCTGCAATCAGACTACAGCACTAAATCATGCCTCTTGCTTTGAAACACTTCTGCCAGATCAGTGGCAATAATGTCACTGACTTACATTAGTGAAAAGCGCAAAGGCCTTTTCTGGGAGGATTTGATAACAGCACGGTGGCTTATTGATTCTGGCCACACAGAAATGAAGATAACTAAGCATTTTAAGCTTTTTAGCTGCTTAGGCATTTGCTAAGTGGGTAGCTCTGCTCTTACATTATCCCACGATATCACATATCTGTGATGACTGTGGATTTCTCTGAGGAGTCCAATTTTCAGCATCAATGAGATATGTCAGTTGTCGCTAATGAGTCCCAGAAAAGTTATGTCAACTACAAGATGAACAGAGTTCAGATCAAAAGCCAAATGCTTGGTTGGCCCAATCTCTCTATCAAAGGCCATACCAAGATGCTAGATGGGGAAAGGACTTGGTTTGGCTTTTACATTCCCACCATGTTACTTAACATGAGGGTGGGCTCTTTTCCAAGCTCTGACATTGACCAGTGGGGTGATTTCGGTCGAGTTGATTTGCCAGTCTGTGCCTTCATCTTGCTATTTGTAAAATGGAGATTGTGATACTGACCTCCTTTGAAACACACTTCAAGGTTTATGGATGAAGAACTCTTATTACAAGAGGGAAGTATTATTATTAGGTAATGATAAGGTTTGCCAGAAGGCCCCCAGTTAAGATGGGACAGTTGGCATTTGCCAGCAAAGTTTGAATGAACCTCTTTCTTGCACTTAAGTGAATAAAACTTAAAGGGCTGTTTTATTCTCAAGTAGATTCTCATGAAAAGATTAATTTAGTTTTAAAATGATAATGACCCATTTCCCATTGGCCCTCCCATTGGTTTGAAGGGAAGGTGCAAATGTACATGTCTTGTGATACAGCCTTTTGTTTGCAGAAATAAAATACAGCCTAGATGTGTCTATACTGGCGCGATCTTGCGCCAGAGCTATGCAAATGACGCTCAGCGTGGAATATCGCTGAGCCTCATTTGCATAACTAATGAGCCGCCATTTTTTCAGAAGAGGCTCTTGCGCAAGATGGAGCTGTCTACACTGCCCTGTGTTGCGCAAGAAAAACCCTCTTGCGCAAAGCCGTTATGCCTGAAAATAATCAGCATAACGGCTTTGCACAAGAGGGTTTTTCCTGCGCAAGAAGGGGCAGCTCCCCTGTGTATATGAATGCATTAAATGGAATGAAAATGGTGGCAATATTAGCCCAAGAGAGCACTGGCCAAATTCTAACTTCCCCCTAGCTATTTATGGTTGATTTATGATTTATGCGTGGTTCAGTTCTTTTATAAACATTTTTTACATCCTGTCCTAAAGTGTTATGTAATTCTGTCATAAACACGTACCACACACCGTCATATGTGGAATGCATGACACAAACTGTGTATATAGCTTCATGTTTTCATAACAGTGTAAGGTTGTACAATGTGTCTGGTCCGAGCTATATGAATGTGACACTGTTATTTAGCTCTCCCAGAATACTTTGGCCTTCTTATCTTCAAATAACAAGCTTCTGTCAAAAGCTACAAGAACATTTGTTAACAACAAAGAAAACAAAGCTCTTTGATGTTCATTTGAGGAAGGCACTCGGGTATGTCTACACTACCACCCTAGTTCGAACTAGGGTGGTTAATGTAGGCATTCGAAGTTGCAAATGAAGCCCGGGATTTAAATATCCCGGGCTTCATTTGCATCTTGCCGGGCGGGCGCCATTTTTAAATGACCTTAGGTCGAACTCCGTGCCCGCGGCTACACGCGGCACGGAGTAGGTAGTTCGAATTAGGATCTCTAATTCGAACTACCGTTACTCCTCGTGGAACGAGGTGTACCGGTAGTTCAAATTAGAGATCCTAATTCGAACTACCTACTCCGTGCCGCGTGTAGCCGCGGGCACGGAGTTCGACCTAAGGGCATTTAAAAATGGCGCCCGCCCGGCAAGATGCAAATGAAGCCCGGGATATTTAAATCCCGGGCTTCATTTGCAACTTCGAATGCCTACATTAACCACCCTAGTTCAAACTAGGGTGGTAGTGTAGACATACTCTCAGTGAGTGGGAAATTCAGTAGTTAATGTTGCAAATCTGCAAGCCAAACAGAATGGTGCATCTCCGTAAGAACTACAGATGAAATTCATTTCTAATGTGAGCTGCTCAGCTGTCCCTAGGAAATGCTTCTTTCTGCCTTTAGCAGTATTTGCACAGCTTGTGGGCAAGTTGGAATGTAATGGTCTGACAAGTTCAACTGAGTGGAATTTTTCTTTGTCTCTTAAGTCACTCCATGCAGTGAAAGAATTGCACACTGAGGATGCATCTACACAGCACGGCTTAACTCAAAATAACCTACGCAAATTGAGCTACGTCAATTGTGTAGCTTATTTCAAAATTGTCAGCATCTACACAGTGCTTATTTCGAAATAGAGCACTCTTCCTCCGACTTCCCTTACTCCTCGGACAATGAGGGTTACAAGAGTCAGAGTAAGAAGTCCTCCAGCTTGACATTATTTTGAAATAACTGCCTGTTGTATAGATGCGGACTAAGTTATTTCGAAATAACACTAGTTATTTTGAAATAATGTTGCTGTGTAAATGTACCCTGAGCTTGAACACAGTGTTTGCTTTAATTGTTCTAATTCAGATGATTTTGCCAAAAGTATAATTTTGCTGCCATCCTACGCATTTTGAGTGGCCCTCTCGCTAGATTAAAAAAATGTGAATTGGCCAAAATGAGTCTCTCACACAATTGACAAGGACTTAGACTTTTTTTTTTCCAGCGTGGCGTACAGATCATCATTCCATTTTGTTCATGTGAGTTTGTCTTTATTTCCAGCTGGTTCGCGCAGATTCAGTGGCGCTCAGTGGCATATGCAGAACATCATTAATGACTCTGTGGAGAGCTCAGACGATGAATTCTTCGATGCAAGAGGTACGTACGGCTGTCCTTCCTCCTCCCTCCCCCCCCGCCCACAGAATTTTATAGCACTAATATAAGTAACTACATTTGGATTTGCTTTTTAATCTCCTACCTGCTAGGTCAGGTTTTATAGACTTATTACGACTTTGCAGGAGAGAGGATCTTACGCAGGTGCTTAAATAACACACTTCATGCATTCCTATGGACATCAATGAGGCCACTTATGGTTGTGTGTAAAGTAAAGCATATATATGAACCTTGCAGGATTGGAACTTAAAAGCCAAATCCTGAGGGCCCTGATTATCTAGCTCAGTGTTTCCTGATTGGTGGTCCTCGGAATCCTGGGGTTCCGCTAGAACTTGGTACTCCCTCATCCCCTCTTAAAGAGACAGAGCCTTTTTGTGGCGGGACGAGGTGTTTTTTTGGTTTTGTTTTTTTCTCGACAAATATTACCCTGGCAACCCTAAGGGTTCCTTGAAATGCTTTCAAGCTGAAAAGGGTTCTGTGGCCAAATAAAATTAAGAAACACTGATCTAACTTATCAACTAATTATCTATTCATATTGCACCTATCTCCAGAGCATCATTGCACGCACAGCTCCTAATGAAGTCTATGGGAGCCACAAGTACTCAGCATCTCTGAAAAATCAGGTCCTCCATCTTTACTCTAGCAAAACTTCCACTGAAGTCAATTAGAGTTTTGTGAGTGAATGAAAACTGCACAAATAGAGCTTCAGGATCTGAGCTGAAATGAATGTGCTCAACTGGTTAACCTGAAGTGCTAACTTCTTCCCGCAACCTGCTGGGGCACTTAAACAGACCCGGAACAACTTTTGCTATGGAATACTGGGCTGTCTTCCATACCATGCTGGGGAGTTTTTGGGTTGAGCCCAATGTGGTTTGTCTACAGGAAACTGAAAGCTGTAACAACTAAACTGCAGGCTTCCCTTGTTTCCCTTCCCCCTTCTGGTTTACACATGAGTATGTGCATGTGTCATGGTATATGCACACCCTGTCCTATGGGATGCGGGCACAGGGGTGTGGATGCTGCCTGCTCAGCTCTTGGTCCATAGGCAGTCTACAATGGTCCATCGCCCTGAGGCGGTGTGGCCTATTGACCTGGGTCTGTCTAATAGCCCCTGGGTGCTGGGCAGTGTGGCCTACTGGCCAGAGTCAATAACACAGGATCTGTTGTTGTGCAAGAAGCCTGCAGTGTAGACGTAGCCACAGGGTTTTAAGCCCTTCAGTCCCAGTGCGTGGTATGCACACCCCGTCACAGCATGTTTGAAATAATGAAGAAACAACAACAACCCTACAGGACAAAGCTAAAATATCCAGGGGCTGGTTTTGAAAGCACAAACATTTTTCTATGTGATTGCTTTGGGCAATGGTATATTCAGCAGGCTTCTTTTGATGGCTTCTTTTTGCAAAAACATTCAATGCTTAATGAAGAAAATGGATATTTTATTTCTAATGGCTGAGATTTGTTAAATTTCCCCATCTGTTGATATGTATAGTATGGAGCTGACATATTTCAAATGCTTCCACTCTCAGCTTGAATGTGGCTTCTTTTCAGTAGATAGAATTAATCTTATTAACTTTCTGGGTTCTAGCCTCATTATTGTGTGACTGTTGAATGTCTGTAGATGCCTGATGGTGCTGCAAAAGTTAATAGGTGTTTTGGGTAGTACCCATGCATGCATGTTTAACTGCTTTGTGTGCTGTCTTGCTAGAAAATACCATAGTTTAAATGGGTTTTCTTTTCCTTGGTGGGATTATTGGAGAACCAGCCTGCATTCATTAGAGAGCCACCTGGTGGGTTTTCACATTGACATATGTTTGAGTTGAAAGCCAGTATGAAGGAGACATTTTGTCAGGTTTTTTTGGCTGCTTGCAAAATGTAAGGGAGAGAAAGAAAATGAAAAAACTGTTGCAAAGAAGATGATAGTGCAAAATATGAAAATCTGCCATAAACTTGGGTGCTGTAGAGTAGTGTAATGGGGTAGGCAGTTTGGCAAATTTAGGAAAAGGAAAATCCAGGCACTTTTTTTTGGAATGATCAGTAGGGTATCTTCCCTGTGGGTATGTCTACATAGCAACATTATTTCAAAAAACTAGCATTATTTCAAAATAATTTAGTCCACGTCTACACAGCAGGCAGTTATTTCAAAATAATGTCGAAATATTGTCAAGTTGGAGGACTTCGTACTCCGACTCCCATAACTTCATTGTACGAGGAGTAAGGGAAGTTGGAGGAAGAGTGCTCTAATCTATTTAAAAAATAGCTGCGCAATTGACATAGCTCAATTTGTGTAGCGTATTTCGAGTTAAGCCCTGATGTGTAGATGCACCCTGTATTAGATTCTGATCCCAGTTACACTGGTGGTTAATCCAGAGAAGCTGAGCAGGGGAGCTATTCTGATCTCAGTTATGTCAACATAAATCAGGAATATAATTCTCCCTACCATTTGTTGTTTCATTATTTTTACGTGCGCGCATGCGCGCGCGCACACACACACACACACACACATACACACTTACCCGGTGTTGCAGGTGTCCAGTATTGACCTGGACAGTCCGGTATTTTCACCTCCTGCCCGGTAAAAAAAATTCAGAAAATACTGGACACCTTAAATGTTTTTTCCCCTGCTAGGAGGCGAAAATACCGGACACCTGGCAACCCTACAACACACTCAGCAACTGGGCCCGGCCATGGCTCCTGGGCCCCCGCCCCCAGACCCACTGCTTACCTGGTTCTGCAGGGAAGCTCCCTTCTGATTCGACCAAGAAAACAACATGGCCACCGGCAAAAAGCCTAAAGACCTGAGCAAGGGGAAGGAATGCCTTCCCTGGGTCTTAGTGCTCAATCTCTCCTCATCTTTCTATCCCTATTCTGACTCTGCACGGATTTAAAGGGGCCATGCTGTTTTTATGCTGTTTTAGTTTTTGGCTAAACTCTTTGGGTCCTTTTTTTTTTTTTGCTCGACAACCTTGGTCTCCCCCCCTTTTTTCCCCATCAATAGAATATTTTCCCCAGTGGGTTTTTTTGGGGGGTGGGGGGGATGTTCGGTATTTTTGGTTAAACCATCTGGCAACCCTATCAGGGGAGGAGTCAAGGTTGGGAAGTGAGGAGATGCTCTTGGCAGGGGACTGTATGTCTGTAGAGAGAGGTGGCGGTGTGTGTGGAAATCTTCCCACCTCTGAAATTCATACTAGGGCTGCTTACTTTTCCCCTTTCTGTTCGTGTCAGGAAGTGAGAGCAAAGTGCACAGCTTGTCTGCCCCTTGCGTGTCCCAGCCAGAGTGAGGAATGCAGCAAACTGTGCACTTTACCTTTGTTCCTTGAGGAAGGGGAAAAGCCATCAATATTCCCATGTGGATTGTGGGGGGAGAGTTTCAGGCCTCCCCGACCCTACCTAAAGGGCACTGGGGATGGTGCAAGGTTCAGGGGGTGGGGCAGTCCTAAGCCGGAAGGAAGGGAGTGGCTCCAGCCAGCTCATTTCACTTGCCTGGTGATTGTGTCTCTTTTTTTTCTGTATGGTTTTATGAGAAGCAAGTTCCTTCCAGGCACTTCCCATTTTCCTGGCACAACCAAAGCCTGACCTTCTTTTAAATGATGATAAGAGGAAGCTATATACTGAATTTGGTGGTCCTCGCATTTACCATTTAGGAGGAGTTCTTGAACAAATAGACAGACAGACAGACAAACTCTCTCAAGTATATAGTAAGATAATTAATATAGCTGAACTATTACTTGGGGAAAAGTGTGGTCTGAGCATAGGACTGGGAGCAAGGAACTCTTGAATTCTCTCCCTGGCTCCAATTATTGCTCTGTGTGGCACTGAACAAATTGATTGGCTTCTTCCTTTCTATTTTGCTCTCTGGGGTCTCTTACAATAGTTGTAAAATTAATGCCAACTTCATACTTGCAAGATAAGGTGTCTGTTGGAGAGCTATATTTTTTTCCAGTGTTGAAAGACAATCCTTTCTGCTAAAATAAGTTTACCTCTGTTTGCATGCATCTGAATTCTGTATCCCTTGGTGACCCGCTTTTAGTAGTTCTCAGGCAGTTTCTCTAGTCCGGCTTGGGGCTCTGTCTTTGAGTAATATCTGCCCTAGTGCAAGGCTGTATCCTCAGTACTTCCTCTTTGGAAACTATTCTCCTGGGGCAAGGGTGCCATTTCGGGGGGGGGGGGGGGCAGCAGCCATGCGCTCTGGGATGCGGCTTGCTTTTCATTCCATTCCCTGGACCATCAGGGAGTGAGGGGAAAGTGCTTGCATCCCGTGCATGCCTCTCACACCTGGCTGGTGAAGGAAGCTCACCAGCCTGGTGTGAGAGGCATGCACGGGATGCAAGCACTTTCCCCTCACTCCCTGATAGCCCGGGAATGGGATGAAAAGCAAGCCGCATCCCAGAGCACACAGCTGCTGCCCCCCCGAAATGGCGCCCTTGTCCTTGTCAGTTCTCACCCAGTCCCTGCAGCAGCTCCCTTTAATGCTCCCCTAGTCCTTGCTTACAAATTGTCCTTAGCTCTGTCCAAACAGCCAGCCAGTATACTCTCACTCCCCAGTCCCTGTCCTCAGTTAGCTGCTGTTGTATTGCAGTTCCTTCAGGCAGCTGGACATGCAGCTTTTCTCCTCCACTTCCTACTACCAGCCCATCCCAACAACTCTGGCCAATTCTCCCTTCTGCTCTGTTCTGCCTCTCCTTTTTATATGACCCTGATTGGTTGCGTCCTATGGAGCCACTCTAGCCTGCTTGGAGGACCTCTCCAGTGCTCCCTTTCTGGAATGGGTGTGGCAGAGCCCTGAGGTCTCCAGCAGGGGGCCTTTGGGCTTCATCCACACCCTCAGAGAAAATATCTTTTAGTGGATCATCTTCTGTGGGTGAGAGAGACAAACTTTGGAGCTTATATAGCCCTCTTCTTCAGGATGCCTTTCTGGAGTAAGTTATTGGGCTGACTGAAACTGACTGGGGAATCTGTTTCCCTGACTCTCAGATGAAACTTGTTCACACCATATGTAATTACTGAAGATAGAAATGGCCCCTTAGTAGTACAAATAACTTACAGCTGAAGCTCAGGCAAGCTGTTGATAATGCTATTTGCAATTTCATCCAGACGGATACATATGTCCTCTCCCTTCATTTTATTCAGAGTGCAGTCTCTGGAACACATTTTTTTGTATCCCTGACCTCACTGTTGTAGTACTAATATTATTGTGTGTTAATGAGAGCCCCACTGTTTGGGGTCTTTCCTGACTCCCAGAAAAATGCTTAGAGTTGCAAAGGTTTCTTCTGTGCTTCTGTAAGTTAGATTTAAAATATTACTTGGCTATTCCATAGGGCCTTCCATTTGAAAATCCTCAAGTAGTTTACAAATTAATGAATTTAAGTGCCACAATGCCGCTAAAAGGTGGATAAATACTATCTACTCCCTTTTATCTATGGGTTAACCAAGCCACAGAGTGATTACGTGACTTGCCTGAAATCACACACTACATTTCTGCTGGCATTGCGGCTAGAATCAGATCTCCTGACTTGGAGCTTTGCTTTAGCTGCACAACTAGGGCATGTCTAGTCTACAAAAGTGGACTTATAACTCACTGCTATGCGTTCCATCTTTCCCAGTCTTGTTTAGACAGCTAGGAGTGGACAGTGTTGGCTAAAAAGCAACAACTAAGTTCGCAGAAATTTGAATGCACATTTCCATACAATCCACCTAGAGCCTGTTAAAATCAATTTAAAAAGTCGTATTGCATGGGCAGCAGGTAATATTGGCAGTGGCATAGTGAGGGGTGTATGTGGGCAGGGGCAGTTGCCCCCGGGTGCCACAGTAGGGGCAATTTAGTCCCCCTACGCTTTCCCTGTCATCCCTCGGCTCACCTGCTTCTCATCCACCTGCCGCCACTGGCTGGAGCCTCCTCCCCGCCTCTCTGCCCCCAACCCAATCCTGCTCCATCTCCACCAGTGGGTTACTGCATGTGGGGACCTGGCCCCAAACTGGAGGGGGCAGGGGAAGATGCAATACAAGCTCCCCCCCCTCCTCCCAGGGTCAGGCTCAGTTGTGCGCCAGGTTTAGGGCCCTGCCACAATGGGAGAGGGGAGAGGAAACAAAATAAACCCAGACCTTTCAGGCCAAGTCTTCACTACAAATGCCAGGAAGAATCAGTTCAAAAGGTTGGAGACAATAAGTAGATCTGCTTTGAGGTGGAGGCCTCTTGTAACAGGGTGTTCTACCTTTTTCAGGCTAAGTGGGGGGGACAGCCTGCAGCTAGTCAGCCAAGTTTGGAGGCAACCTATCCTAGCTCCAAGTGAGGGGCCCTTGGTAGCTCCCCCTGTCCCAGGCCCCGCTGCCTCTTCTCACTCCTCCCTTCACCCCCTCCTCCACGCCCAGCCCTTGCTTCACCCCTCCTGCCCCCTCTCTCCCCAATCGCATCCCTTCCCTGGAGCGACATGAGTTGGAGGATTGTCGAGGGCTCTGGCATGGGGTGGCAGCAGGACTCAGGCCATGGCACTCAGTGTAGTGGCTGGAAGCGGAGTGCCCTGGCCCGGGGCCACTGTGCTCTGCTCCCCCGAGCTCTGAATCTCTCAGGCTGAAACCAAGTTGCTTCACGTACCCCTGCCATGGTGAAGTGGAGCAATATGGCTGGGAGATGGGCAGCGGACCGGAGCAGGCTGTTGGGTCGCTCTGCTTCCCGTGGCTGCCGTGGTGAGTGTGTGTGGGGGGGTCCCAGTGTCGGCTGCTGCCCCTCGCCAGGCCCCCCAGGTACTTTCCCAGGCCGCCATGGGACCCATCCATAGAACAGTTGAGGTGCCATCCTGGGGGCCCTCAAAGCATGGGACCTGGAGTGGTCACCCTGAACTGCTCTCTAGGGCATGTCTCAACTATGTTTTTTTTCCCGAAAGAGGATATACATATCTTCTTCTGATCTCACTTTCGAAAGAGGATCTTTTGAAAGTGAAAGTAGTCTGGATGCGTTTTTTTGGGCAAAAAACCTCCTTTTTCGAAACCCCCCCCCCCACGTAAACCTTCTTTTTTAAGGAAGAGTGTTTTTTTTCCGAACTCCCCCCCCCTCCCATCCAGACTAGTTTCACTTTCAAAAGATCCTCTTTTGAAAATTCTTCATCGTCTAGGTGAGACAATGCCAGTAGCTCAGCATGGCTGCAAGCAGGGATGTTTGCGCCATGGAGCCGGCATTGTCACCTGCCGGGTAAAAAGGCAGGGGAATTTCAAGCTTTTTGAGGGTTTTCAGGGGGAGGAGCAGACATCAATTTAGCTGGTGTCAGAGCAGCAGAGCTGGTGGCTAGAATGACCACTGTGGGGATACCTTGGGGTATGTCTAGACTGCATCCCTCTGTCAGCAGAGGGATGCAGATTAGGCAGGTCGACATTGCAAATGAGGCAGGGATTTAAATATCCTGTGCCTAATTTGCATAAAAATGGCCACCACGTTTTGCCGACTCAGCACTTTGTCGGCAAAAAGCGGCAGTCTAGATGGGGGGGTCTGTCGAGAAAGAAAGCCTGCAAGGAGGCACAAGGAATCGGTTGGAAAGTGCTGAGTCGGCAAAACACAGTGGCCATTTTTATACAAATTAGGCGCGGGATATTTAAATCCCTGCCTCATTTGCAATGTCGACCTGCCTAATCTGCATCCCTCCGCCGACAGAGGGATGCAGTCTAGACATACCCCTGGAGAGCAGTGGTTCCCAACCGCCTGTCCGTGGCTTCTGGCTGCCGGGCCACAGAGGCTCTGGGGACCAGGTCTGGGGTACACCGCTCCTGCCGCGATTGCTGGGAGAGGCATGTCCTGGCCCGCCTCTTAGCCATCCTGCCTGGACAAGAACGGGGTCTCTTCCCAGCCGGGGATGAGCACTTTGCTGCACAGTGGGAGGGCTGCGTAGAGCCCGGCAAGGCAACTTTAGAGCAGCTGTGACCCAGGCAGCGGCACGCAGCTGGCGGCTGGGAGGCAGCGCAGGGCTAGGTGAGGGGGGTGGGGCAGGTACTGGGGGGGCTCTGGAGGTGAGGCTAGTGTTGGGGGGATTTCTGGGGGCAGGGCTAGTACTAGGGAGCTCTAAGAGGCGGGATGCTGACAGTGGGAGGCACTGGGACATCTGGGGTGGGGAGCTGGCACTGGGGGGCTATGGGAGCAGGGCTAGTAGTGGGGGAGGTTATGGGGGAAGGGCTGGCATGGGGGACTCTGGGGAATAGGGCTAACACTGGGCACTGGGGACTGGCACGGGGGTGCTCTTGGTAGGTTGGATGCAGTGGGGTCTTTGAAACAAGAGGCTGGCCCTGGAGTCTGGAGGTGGTGGGCTCTAAAGGGTGAAGGACTGGCACTGAGGCGTTTGGGGTGAGGGACTGGCACTGGGGGGCTCTGAGTGTGGCAGGCTGGCACTGGGGGGTTGGGTGCAGGTGACTGGGGTCAGTGGCTGGCGCTGGAGGGTTGGGGGGGGTCTAGGGGTCAGGGTTGGCACTGGGGGGCTTTGGGGGCTGGGGCATTTGATGGACCAGTAACAAATAATGCATAATGAATATGCAAATATGCAAATAAAATGTTACCGGTCTGCCAAAAGTTTGTGAATGGGTTTTCCAATCCCCGGTATAAAAAAGGTTGGGAACCACTACTGTAGAGGCTAAAAGCTTTGTATACAGCAACTGCAAAAGCATCACCGGCAAGAACTGTATACCTCTCGTGGGGGGAGGTGTTCTTTTGCAGTGAAATGTCTCAGTTTCACCACAAAAAGTCCTTGGCAAGAGTAAGCGCTCCTATGTTTTTTGTGGAAAAAGGGACTTTGCCACTTTAAATGGCAAGTGTAGACATGCCTTAAGCTTCAATAACTTTTTATGACTCAAAGGATAGTAATGAGTTGCACAGATTTTTTTTTTTTTAAAGAAAAAAATTCCTCGAATGTCTTGAATTTCTCTTTTTGCCGTCCTCAAAAGTGACTATTAGCGTTCTTTGCCTTGAATGCTTCTTGCAATAATACTGGCAGCTGATAAATTCCCTGTGAAAGAGTTGACAAAGGAATACGTTGAAGTGAGATTCTAGAGGGTGAGAGAAGTAGTTAGAATTGCTCATGTATAAGAACATACCTTTTTAGATGGGAGCGGCATTCCATCTCATTTATCATGGCTGGGAGAGGCAGAAACCTATTTTTCAATCTTGTGGCCTTGGTACAGGGTAGAGAGGCAGAGCAGTGAACAAATGAAGTGAGTGTGCTTTCAAATACTATTGTGACACAGCTAAAGCAATCGTGTGTGTATGGAAAGGTTGCAGAAACAGCAAGAACATATTTTGCACTGAAAGACAGCTGTTCACTTCTGCACTTCTGGTGATTGCCTTTTATTTCCACACACATATTCCAGTGAGTATTTTAAAAAAAAAAGAAGAAGAAATATAATTGCTGTTTGTATAGATCAGAAGACGGTTGGGATAGGGCTTGCACAAACATCATAGCAAAGAGACAGACAGCCCCTGCCTCAACGAGCTTAATGTCTTAGGTGATACAACCCATGAGTATGACATACAGATGGGGTAGCATGAGATAACGATGAGACTCAAGTGGTCAGCATGAAAGGCACTGGTCACACGTTGCTGTGAACTTTCAAAATCCCCCCCCCCACCCCCACCCCCCACACAGTGACTGGGTTTTGTGGGGGGTTTTCTTTTGCACAGCTCTCATCAGCAGCTGACTTCAGGGTGGCACAGGTGAGTACGGTGATGTATGGCTGCTGTTACATGCCAGTGTCGTCTTCATCGGTCACAGGGGAGGGGGGCGGCAGGAGAGCAACCTTCATGGAGCTGCTCCTCACCTTCCTGCATTGGTGGTGGGTAGAACTTTGGCTCTGTCTCTCCCAATGCCCTTGTCAGCACAGATGGTCTGAGTGCACGTTGCTGCTTTGCTACTAGAGCAAGGAGCCAGGCTGGAGCTCTGATGTATGCTGATTCATGATTCCTGACCTGCTACAGGTTGCATCTTACTTTGCACTTGCCGTACAACCAGTTTGGGGGAAGTCTGGGGAGCAGGAATTGGCACGGTCTGTTCATAGAGTAAGTGGAAAGTAACTGTGAACCAGATTTCTAGAGGTACTTGGGCACATAAAAATGTAGATAAGTGCCTAGCAGGATTTTCCAAAGCACCTCGGTGCAGCGTGAGTTAGGCATTTCTGAAAATCCCGCTAGGCACTTATCTGCATATATAGGTAGCTTTAAACATCGAGGGATACGTGACTTAGTCACAGAGAATGAAATTTTTCTTCTGTGGGCAGAGCCAGCTCAGATCCTATGCACCACTGATATACAATATAAGCCTTCCAAGCAGCAGACTGAAATAGGATGGCTACCTTAGAGAAATTCTGAATGTTCCCTTCAACAATGCCACGGTCTGAATGATAATTTCAAGGCTTTGGTACTATCTCTTTGCTAAAGAGATGGTGCCAATTAATCCCACCCCTACCCCCCACACACACAGATCAGATTTTTTTTTAAAACAAAGTCAGTCTATATTTAGACCTTGCAAGTGCAACACAGAATTTATAAGAGGCCTGTAATCTTGGCAGAATGGCTTCAAACTAGATAGTTATAGTCAAATATCATGGGAGTTAAAGGTGCTAATGCAGAGAGAGGCTAAAAAAATGTTAATCGGTATCCTGCATATTGAATTTTCTTGTTCTTTTTCTGCTTTTCCTTCCCACTCTGGGATTTTTCCCCAAAGCTGAATAGTTATCTTAGGATAATTATAGCTTGGGCAGACACAGGAAGCAAAGGTGCAATGGATAAATTATATTTCATTCCCATGAGTAGCAACTATTGAAGGATATCATGAAGGACAAATTTACTGTCCATAATTTGCCATTGTTTAACTCACTCGCACGTTTCCTCTGTGCTCCTTGCTACATGAGTGCATGGCCGTGCTTTGAGTTGTGCACAAAGGAACGGTTCTAAGTTACCCATTTCCTCATGGGTTGAAAAACTGCATTGAGCCTCGCCTCACTCTAGGGTTGGACAGCAAGGGGAGAACACAAGCGTTTGAAGAACGCTGCTAAACCAGGAGCTGTCTGGCATTTGCTGCACAGCGGTACAGGGAGGTGTATGCATGGCATACTGGTTTTGCCTTCGGGTAGCACCATAAGACATTTTGCCTCATGCAGTTCTGTTAAAAGAACCAAATGACTTATATACAACAAAATAGCAACCACACAACAAAAAGAGAAGAGAACTATATAATGCTACTTGCCCACTTTTGGGGAGGGGGTGTTTTATTAGTGGGACAGAGACTGAATTGAGTTGGAAATCCTTTTAATAGTCTACATTGGCCTTGTTTATAAAGCCTCTGGCATTTAAGGGAGTATGAATCCTGCATGGGCTATCCATGTTGCCAGAGATGGCAGGGTGGAAAGCAACAATCAGCCTCTTGTACATGTAGAATAGGTAGGCAAGGGCAGACACTGGCAGATATAGAGTTCAGCATAGGCTTGCCAGATACCTTCACAAAAAATTCTGAACGTGGCAGCGGAAAAAATTGGTTGACCAACCAAACTTGTTAAGCAAAAAATAAAACAAACCCCAAAGACTTGTTGAGCAAAAAAAAAAGGACTCTGCGCCTTTAAATTCTCGCCTGTTCCCTCCGCACCTGCCAGATACGGCAGTGGAAAAATGGCCCCTCTGCGGCCCTCTGTCCAGGAGAAACAGAAAATACCGGGTATTTTCAGGGTTTTTTTTACCGGACAGAAGACGCTATTTCTGGACTGTCAGGGCAGCATGGTCAGTAAGTTGTGGTGAGATGCAGGAAAGCACATAAGCCTATTCTTAAACCCATTCCTACTTGGGGAAGCATTTAAGCATGTGCTGAAGTTCCAGTGATGTCACAGGTTCTTAAGCAGAAGTGGGCTTAAGCATACGCAGGGCCGTCCTTAGGCATACGCGGAGTATGCAGTTGCGTAGGGCACCACACTTTCTGGGGAACCACTCTGCCAGCCCAGGACGGAGGGGAAGCATAGGCGTGCGTTCTGCACCGGAGCCAGTAGGGGCGCTGCCGGCACTTACGGCCCCGCCAGAAGACCCCACCAGGCCGAGGGACTCTGGCGAGGCGGCCGGCAAGCTGACCCCGGCTGGAGAAGGGAAGCTGTCAGCCCGGGCGGCAGCATTGGGAGGAGCTGGGGCTGCGCCGGGAGCGGGGTCATGCACAGCGAGCCGGAGGGGGCGGGGTCACACGTGGCTTGGCATTACGGCGCCATTTTTAAAAATGGCCAAACCGTGCCTCGGGAGGAGACGCGCCGAGCGGGGTGTGGGGGAGCAGGGCCTCACTAGGGTGGGACCAGCTGTGTTGTGATGGGCCAGGGCTGCGAGCGCCGAGCGGCCCAGCTCCAGCTCTGGCTCTGGCACCTGGTCTGGAGCCTGGGCTGCAGGGACGTCTGGGGCCCGATCGCAGCAGACTCCAGCCCTGCAAACGGGAAGGTAGGCAAAGGCGAGGGCGAGGGGGAAAATAGGGGGAAGGGGTGGGAGAGGAAGGTGCTTGTGCTGATGGGAGGGGGGCAGGTTAGGAGGAGAAGAAAGGGGAAGGCACCAAGGGAGGGGTGGAGGAGAGACTAATGCCGAGGGGGGCAAGTGGAGACAATAAGGAAAAGGGCAGGAGGGGAGGTGTCAGTGGGAGGGGGGACAGGGTGATACTGGGAGAGGAGAGGAGAGGGGAAGGGCATTGGGGGCTATAGGGGGGGAGGTGCTGGGAGATGGCTTAAAAGAAGGGGTGGGGATGGAGCAAGTCATGTATGAGGGCACAGAGGGGCATGAGGGGAATGGGGGCAGAGAGTGGTGAGGGGGTGGGCATCAGGGAAAAAGGGGGCAAAGGGGGCGGGGGCAGGGGCAGTAAGGGAAGGGGGAGGCACCAGGAGGGTGCAGGGCTAAGGGAAGGTGCAGGTGCCAGGGGATTCTGGGGGTGAAGCAGAAGGGCTGACACCTGCAGGGGAGGGACCGGCACCACAGGAGAGAGGCAGGGCAAGTGTGTAGAGGGAGGTGTTAGGAGAGGGGATGAGGAGAGGTAGCTCACACGATCAGAGTGGGGCTACTGGAGGATTGGGCACGGGGGAGAGAAGGGCTGGTGGAGGGGGGCAGGTCTCAGGAAGGCTGAGGGCAGTGAGAAGGGCAGGAGTCAGGACAGCAGAGGAGGGTGAGGGGTTGGGGGGCAGCAGGCACCAGGGGAGCTGATGGAGCAAGGGGAGGAGACATGGCAGCAGAGGGAAAGGGTAGAGGTTTGTAAGATATATATTAATAACTTGGGTGCCACAGTGGCACATCCAAACAAGCCACATGAACTCAGTACTGGTGTACAACACAACATTCATTTTGCTCATGGGAGGAAACTTAGAGGGAACACTTCCCCCAGCCTCTCCGCCTCCCCGAGTTAATGTCACACACATTGGGTTAATGCAATTGCAGGATAGTTGCATGAGGGGAGTTTGGTGCTTGGTGGGGGCCAAACTAATCCCTATTGGTAGGAGGATGGTGGGAAAAGTCCTTGGGGGGGGGTGTCACATGACACCTTTTACTTTTGGTCATGTGTCCATCTTGCCCCGAGAGTGTTGCCTCCAGAGGCATCGCTAACGGGGGTCAGGGGTGTGGCTAATGGGGATCAAAGTACATTTAAAAAAATTCTTTGGGTGCACACCGTAATGAAATGTGCTGTGCACGCCTATGACGGGAAGCAGTGGAGCATGTAACAGCAGGGCTGGGTCCTAGAGAGAGCCAAATGCGCTGCCTGCAGCACAGTCTGAGGGAAGGGATTGGCTCCTGGGGTCTCTGGGAAGGGGAGGGGGTAGGGGTGAAAGAGCAAGTCAGGCATAGGGGCACCAGTTTAATAATCTCGCATAGGGCACCATAAATCCTAAGGACGGCTCTGAGCATATGCTTCAATGCTTTACTGAATGGAGGCCGTAATGGCAAACTTGCCACTGCAGTGATCTATGATCACAGAAGTGCTATCATGTGCCTAGGGCTATTACTTTCTTACTGGAATAGATAGAAGAGATGGCTGGGGGAAAAGCACTTATATACTATTTTAATATTCAAAAATAGGGGAAATCTGGCAATAAAATATGTAAGATGAGAAAATCAACACCATGTGATAGCTGTGTGGTCACATTGTTTAATACACTACTGGGAGGCACTCAGATACTGCAGTAGTCATGAGCATGGGATAAGAGCCAACATAGATTAGAATAGACTGCCCCATGTTCATTAAATAAACAAGCTTTCCTCAGATGCCTTAATCCTAGAAATCCTCTTTAGATGATGGTCGTCATTGTGACTCTTCTTTCTTCCTGATAACTACTAACACCGAGAATTAAATATCCTGCAATGATGAGTGCAGTAATAACAAATGTTCTACAGATCCCATGATGGCTGGTGATCATTGCCATTCAAACATATTGATTAAAGTGTGACATGTTTATCCCTCTAAATTCTCTACGGTTTTATAATACGCTCAGATTAAATCATAGCAAAAGCATATTTTGACCTTTCCCCTTGAAGATCTAACCATTGGAATGATAGAAAATTGGTCAACACAGTACCTCTGGAATTGCCTCTGAAGTAAATAATTATGGAAGTTGCTAGCACTCTTTGTATACAAGAAATAAGTTTGCTGCAGAAAGGAGCATGTGAATTATGAGCATGAACCTGGGAATTAACATCTAGACTTGTTTGCGTATAAGGGATTCTCTGACTTTGCCAGTTCTGAATATGAAGTGCCCAGTGGAGTCAATGTCAGTTCATCTAAACAGATCAGACTCGCGTATATTATTCCATACTACTATTCTGACAGCAGTGTAGATTTCTCTAAAATTATTTTTAACAGGAGATGGTTCAAAGCAAGTAATTTTATGCAAACCTTTTAAAGTAATATCTTGTTATTAAATTTCAAAAAGAACTCATAGGATGATGGAACAAAGGGATAAATGTGGAGCTAATTATTCCACTGAGCATCTAACAGTAATGCTATAGTATCATCATACTTTTGTAGAAGCTGATTAAATTACTTTCAGAATCTTATTTGATACTGACTGTTTGGGGTCTTTTTTTTTTTTTTTTCCTTTCTTCCCTGCTGCAAAATAATCCTGGTTAGCTGGAAATCAAGCTTTGTAGTTTAGAAAACAAGAAAAGCCTTTTATGGGAGGGTATAATTCAGTTTGTTCCAGTTTTCAAGCTGTACCTCAGGCAATTAGTCATAGATCTCCAAAAGAGTAAATCCATTTTCAAGTACCTTGAGATATTTAGAACACTTGTAGAATGTGTTGACAATACAGTAGTTTGCGCTGGTGTCCTTGGATAGTTTGAAATAGAAATGTGTATCCCTAAGCAAGTGGGCTCTGTTGAAAACAAAAGAATAGTTTGAAAATCCTGTGAAAAATAAGTGCAGATAGTGTTTTTATGAGGAAAGCTCAGATTTAAGAGAATGACCAAGAGTCTGCTCAAAGTTTCAGAATGTAGAGTGGGGCTACTCAACACGTGGCCCGCGGGCCACATGCAGCCCACGGCCCATTTGTTTGTGGCCTGTGGTGCAGTTTGGATTTAAGTAGGGCTCAACATGCAGTCTGTAGGTAGGATCCTTTGAACATGGCCTCCACTGGGAACATGTTCCACAAGGGCGAGGCGGGGTGAGCATCGAAAGACACAAGGGGACATACTGGCTGGAACAGACGGGTACAGGGTGTCGGCATTTCTAGACCCCAAGGAGGAGGTGCCGGGAGCACTGGGACATTGTGGGAAGTGCTTTGTATTCATGCCCATCTGTGTGAAAGAAGCTATTTGTATATATTTGCATGTATATGCAACCACACTTAAGTTGCAGCCCTCGGCACGTGCTGTAAGTATCATTGTGGCCCCTGGGGCTTCCAAAGTTGAGTAGCCCTGATGTAGAGGATGGGAAGCCAGGTTATGACTTGTACCAACTTGCTGCAGAGTCCATGTCCCATGTGGGTAGTGCTCCAGCTGCTCTCCAGAACTTTCAGTGCGCTGTGGCAGTGTCCACATGGGACGCCATGACTCCCAAATCTTTTGAGGGTCTCTGCTTCCCAGGATTGAATTCTCCACCCTGTTAGTATTCTGTAGTACGACATGACTTGACTGTATTGATGTGCCTATTGTTTGCTTGTGCCCAGCTTACCACACAATGCAGAGATCACTCTGTATCTATGACCAGTCCAATTTGTTACTTGTCACTCCTCCAATCTTTGTGTTACCAGTAAACTATCAGTAATGATTTTGTTTTTTTCCAAGTCATTGATAAAAAATGTTAAATAGTGCCAGAGGATGTGTGAGGATCAGTTCTTTAACAGGGTTCAAAAAAGAACTAGACAAAATCATGGAGGTTAGATCCATCAATGGCTATTAGCCAACATGGGCAAGAATGGTGTCCCTAGCCGCTGTTCGTCAGAAGTTGGAAATGGGTGACAGGGGAGGGATCACTTGATGATTCCCTGTTCTGTTCATTCCTTCTGGAGCACCTGGCATTGGCCACTGTCAGAAGACAGGACTCTGGGCTAGATGGACTTTTGGTCTGACTCAGTATGGCTGTTCTTAGTAGAGGACCCACTAGAAACATACCTGCTTGATTATGAGTCCCCATTTACAACTACATTTTTTAGGCCTGTGAGTTCCCCAGTGTTTAATTTAGTTAATACATTGATTTTGTATCATTCTAGTTTACTAATTAAGATGTTATGTAGTTTGACAAGATCTGTTTTCTATAAGCCCACACTAATGGCATAAGGTATTAATCTTGTTTCATTCTTTTTTAACATATCAGTGTGCCATTATTTTGCCCTGCATTATTGATAGGCTGACAGACCTGTAATTATCTGAGCCATCCCATGTACCCTTTAAAAAATACTGGCACCACATTAGCTTTCTTACACTGGCACCTCCAGGATGTTCCCCGACTTACTGAAAATCAACTTCAGTAGTTGCAAGAAGCCTCCAAAATGACCTGCAGAGCTGGCTGGAAATTTTCTGAGTGGACTTTTTCCATTCGAAAATGTCAGTTTGTCAAAAGCAACATTTTTGTACAGAAACGTGCAGTGTTTGTCTAAAGATTTTTGTTTGGATAGACAAGTTGGAGGAGGAGGGAAGCATTTCAATAAGGTTAAAAAAAACCCTCAGTTTTTCCTTTGAACACAATTTTTCATTTCAATTTTTTAAAATATTGTTATACAATATACTAGAGTCACAACTGGAAGGAAGCACCTTGATTTTATACTAATGGAAAGTTTCAATCCTCCCAAAACTAAAACAAAGTGTCATTTAGTGGGCATCATCTTTTTTACTTTTGTTCTGTTTCAGAATGGGTTCCCCCCCAAACTCATGGCATCCCCCACTCAAAATGGAAAAGCCAGTTCTTAGCCTTCTCTCATGATCTATTTTTATAAGAGGCTTGGGGTCAAGGAACCAAACCCATTGCCTTCCATTGGTAACTCCCATTTGGTAATCTCAGAACCCTTAGGCTATGCCTACCTTGCGCATTCTTGTGCAAGAAGATATGCAAATGAGGCGTGGCAATGAATATGGCCATGCCTCATTTGCATACCTAATGAGCCGCCATTTTGCACAAGGAGCAGTCTACACTGCTCCTTCTTGCACAAAAACCCCCTCTTGCACAAGAGCTGTTCTGCTGCTTATTTTCAGGCAGAACATCTCTTGCACATGAGGGGGGTTTTGCACAAGAAGGAGCAGTGTAGACTGCTCCTTCTTGCACAAAAGCCCCTTGCGCAAAAATGGTGAATCATTAGGTATGCAAATAAGGTGCGGTGATAGTCATTGCCGCACCTCATTTGCATATCTTCTTGTGCAAGAATGCTCAATGTAGATGTAGCCTACATGATTTTTTGTGACACTTTATCGTATGTCCCTTCAATAGCTTCCTTTCCATTAAGATACAGTACTGTGTCAGTGGCCTGACACATCTCTGTCTGGTAATATTTCAAGTTGCAACCCTAACTTTTACCTCTTCAGTTCTATCCACAGGCTATAGACTCCGAGACTAACTTATTTGTCTGATGTGAAAGCACAGGTCCCATTGAGTAAAATGGCATGATAGACACCTTACTGAGGTAGCATCAGGCTCCAGATTCATATCAATATCTCGGTAATAGTTTCCTTGGTTACACATCTTTAACATATGTGCTCCTTTTGTTCAGAGTATTTCCACAGTGGTGTGTGTTTGGGGCCTGAGCTGAAGCCAGTAAATCAATGAAAAGATACCACTGACTTCAAGGGGCTTCTGATTGATGATAAAAACTATTTGCTTTAAAAATGTATTGATATCGAGATACTAATATGGGTGTGCTATTACAAAGACTCAGACTAGGATTTCCAAAGCAGTCTAAAGGAAGATAAGTTCCTTAGAAAAAAACGTAGCCTAGATTCCTAAATAACTAGGTTATTTTCATGTCAATACATGCATTAATAAGTTTTTATATTAACTACAGAAAAAATTCTTAGGACTTCTAAAGTGCCTCGTTTGCTAGCTTTTCCCAATGGAGAAGGACATTCTGAAATTCCCCACAGTTCCCTCGCACACCAGAGCCTTGGGGGCCCAGGCTAGCAGATTTTGTGTGCTCCAGCCCCACAGAGGGAGGGTGTGGGGGAGTGGAGCACCAGCACAGACTCCCCAATGCTGGGGGTGGGGAGTTCTGAGCTTCAGAGCCCAGTTCCAGGCAAGCTGGGGGCTGCATCCTGCCCATGGACCTAAGGTTCCCCACCTCTGCCTTAATGGGATGGCATGTGACACTAGGGTTGCCAGGTGTCCGGTATTGACCCGGAGAGTCCGGTATTTTTGCCTCCTGTCCGATTAAAAAAATTCAGAAAATACCGGACACCTAAAATGTCCAGTATTTTCTGATTTTTCTTCCCCTTTGCCAGGGGCGAAAATACCGGACACCTGGCAACCCTATGACACACTCAGCAACCGGGCCCAGTCCCCGGACCTCCCCCTCCACGCACCCCCCCCCCCCCCCCCGCTTACCTGGTTCCGCAGGGGAGCTGTCATGTGGCTGGAGCAGAAAAACAAGATGGCCGCCGGCATAAAAGCCTCTTCTTAAAGGGGCCATGCTGTTTTTTAAATTTTTTAATTAAAATTTTTTTTTTTTGCTTCACAGAAAAAAAGGTCTCCCCCTTTTTTTTTCCTCAACAGAATTTTTCCTCAGGTTTTTTTTTTTTTGGAGGGGGGGGGGTTGGTATTTTTGGTTAAACCATCTGGCAACCCTACTTGACACTCAAACAATAAAATTCCTAGCCTATAATGTTGAAGTGGGTGTGAAATTTGACCCAAGAGCTCTTCTCCTTAGAGGTAACTATCCATTTCATTAACATTTCAAGTTGACAATTTTCACATTTTCATGAACCTCAGTTAAAGAACCCCTTGGTGTTCATATTCCAGAAAGTATTTTAGGTAGCAGGATGATTCTTTTTTGTATTGTGGTAGTGCTTAAAGGCAACATTTGAAATCCAGGTCCAAGGTATCATTTATATTTTGCTTGTTGGTGGAGGGGAGAGAATCCCCTTATGGCCTTCTCTAATTTTAAGAGATCTGCATGTTTGTGTTTTTAAGGTAGAGATGGAACGGGTTAGCTGCTATAAGCCCCAGTGTGCAATCCTGTCATGTATGTAGATGGCATCTGCTTTAGTCAGACTTTTTTCCAAAATGTCAATAGGTTATGTTGCAGCTGTGCCAACCTCTTAATACCGAGAGATAAAGCTTCATTTTCCTGGACTGCTGTTATTTTTTTCAGTTAATGAGTTTCTTTGTATTCTTGGAACTCATTTCTATAAATACATTTTATTTCAATTTTACATGTTAGTTCTTAAGTTTTAAGAAGAATTTGCTAAGAATCCTAACGTATCTTTATCATACACTTGCAGAAGACACATGGACATAGGATTTGTGTCTATCAGGTGCATTCTAAAGTCTGGCATTGTTTTATCCCTTAATTTGAATTGTGTTTTGGGATATAATAAATCCATGGAGAAGAATCTCTGCCCTGTTTCTGTCTTTCATTTCCCTCTCGCCCTCTTTGCTTAATGGATTTTTCTATTGCAGGAGATGTGTCGTGATTACATTTTCTGGATATTTCTGTGCAAAATGCATTTGAGAGGTTCAAGTGCTTCCTGTTCATAAATCTTTTGAGCTGTTGCTTAAAAATGAATAGCAGCTGTTTCTTGTCTCCCATCATTATAAATGAAAGCCAATACAGAATCTTCCATCAGACAGTGGCTTTATACTGGAGCGGAGTTGCTCCATAGCAACCAAAATACACTGTGACAATAACAGTTTCAATATTTTGATGCCAGAAGACTTGAAATTAAAAATATTTTTACAGTTCATCGGTGAGCAGCGCAGTGAGTTTACACAGACAATAGTCGCTTTATCTATTCTTAGATGGCGTTAACGCATACATCCCATTCTAGTTAGTGCAGATAATGTTAAGGTATTAATAACTTACAGCACCGTCAGTCTATATCGGTGATGGGCAACCCAGACTAGTGAGGTGCCCACCATCTCAATGGACCACAAGACTGTCATAACCAAGATGTTCTCCTGGAATAGAGAAGTTTTGCTACCTGCGCTTGCATACCTAGAATGTGCAGGGTGTGCTGATTGAACCATAGCAGCACTTTGATTGGATGCAGAGGGAGCAGGTGGCTTTTACAGTCAATGTTGTGTGTAATCAGCACGCACCTCACTTCACATGTGTGTCACTTTAGTAATACTGGTAGGAAAAAATGATGTAGACAGAAACCAGTGGAATCTGGCAACCCTGTACGTGAGCAATGGCAAACGAAATGTCTTGCGGGCTGCACGTAGACCCTGGATGGGCCAGAGGTTGCCCAACACTGGCCTACAAAGTGCATCACCAACCTGTGGGGCAGATGCATACCCTGCCCTGAAGGGCTCACAATTGCTTAAAAGACCCTGGTGACTAACTGGAGCTACCCTAGACTACTGGGGGCAAAACGACCCAGTCAACCCAATGGGAAGAAATCTACATTTTGGAAAGCTGCAAGTGATGGGAAAGGCCTAACTTTTTGGGTGCCCAACTGGAGGTACCTTTTTAAGCTGCCTGGTTTTCAGCCCATGCGGAGCCCCTGCCTTTTGAAAGCCACGCTCCTAGATGGGTATCTGAAAAGTAGGGTTGCCAGATGGTTTCTGCAAAAATACTGGACACACTTGACATTACATCACAATCTACATTACATCTTATTCAGAAAATACTGGACATTTATATTTTCTCATTTAGATTTTTTCAGTTTGTTTCCCGACAGAAAGCTCAAATACTGGACTATCTGGTTCAAAACCAGACACCTGGCAACCCTACTGAAAAACAGAGGCATCAAAAACTCCCGGTTGATTTTTGAACATTGTTTCAGTCTACCCCAGGCTCCAACAGACCATCTCACTTCCCTAGTTCTTATGTTATGGGAACTTTTCCTTATTCACTTTCTCCATACCTGTCACGATTTCATAGACTTCTATCATATACCGCCTTAGTCTCCTCTTTTCTAAACTGAATATTCCTAGTCTTTTTAATCTCTCTTCATATGGCACCCATTCCAAACTGTTTTTGAGATGAGGTGACCACATCTGCACACAGTATTCAGGATGTAGGTGCACCATTGATTTATATAGAAGCAATAAGGTTGTCTTATTCTCAATACATTTTTAATGATTCCTAACATTCTGTTTGCCTTTTTGACTGTTGCTGCACATTGAGTAGATGTTTTCAGAGAACTATCCAAAATGACTCCAAAATCATCTTCTTGAATGGTTATAGCTAAATTAGGCTACATCTAGACCTCGTGCTTTCTTTCGGAAGAAGCTTTTCTGAAAAAATCTTCGAAAAAAACTTCTTCCAAAAGAGAGCGTCCACATGGCAAAAGCACATTGAAAAAGCGATCTGCTTTTTCGAAAGATAGCATCCATTCAGTGTGGACACTATCTTGCATTTCAGCTGTGATTACTATGGATGGAATGGCCACCAGGGCACCTGTGCTTTTTCCTCTTTCCTCTTCTTTCGAAAGAACTCCCTCTTCTCCGTCCACATATGCCTTTTTCCTAAAGAGCTCTTTCAGAAAAAGGCTTCTTCTTGTAGAAAGAGGATTACCAACATCGAAAAAACCCCTCTGTTCTTTCGTTTTACTTTTGGAAGAACGCGATTGTAGTGTGGACATAACTCAGGTTTTGTCGGAAAAATGGCCATTTTTCCGCCAAAACTCCGTAGTGTAGACATACTCTTGCAGTAGAGGCTAACTTATTTTTTTAATTGTTAAATTACTTTGAGGCAAGGGTTTCTTCTATAACATTTAGGTTGAACAACATGGGTGAAATCTTCAGCTCCATTGAAGTCAAAGTGAGTATCAAAGTGTTTTGTTACATGCCTATGTAAATGCCCTTATTCTCCAAAGTTAACAAATCCAGTATCTTTCAGAAGTGCTAAATTCACATGAGAAATTTTAAAGTAGTTGGGAGATGTGTACATGTTTTACATAGCTGTGTATTAAATATAATTGAGGAGGGGAATTCCATAATACACCCATCTATTGCAGGCTGACAACTATTTATCAAGTGTGTTGCTTTCACAGAGCTATTAATCAGGAGCTGCTTTTTAATAAAATATTGTTTAATATTGGGAGTAATCTGCTTTAGGTACGTCTTCTGAACAAGAGGCCTTTTAATAGAACGTTCTTTTTCATAATCTGTTTGAAATAAAATGCTTCTGTAGTATATGGCTAATTGATGACATCTGTCACATAGTTGTTAATCCTCTAATAGGCTTGTAATAAGAGGTTATAATTTAATTAATATTTAGTAAACTGCTTCTTATGAATCAAAATTAATTATGATATTTTATGCTGGAATTTCCCAAGAAACGTATATAGGCATTAGTTGCTGAATTCCTATTGAAATTTAATGGGAATTTGGTGCCCAACTTATGTAGGGGCCTTTGAAATCTCAACCTTACTTGAAGGGGACATTTTTCTAAATGAATAAATGGGTGCTAGCAGCCAAACTCTCATTGTTTCTTGAATAGTAATAGAGAGGTAGCCGTGTTAGTCTGATCTTGCTAAAACAAAAGGAAAAACTGTGTAGCACTTTAAAGACTAACAAGATGGTTAAATAGGTGATGAGCTTTCGTGGGCCAGACCCACTTCCTCAGATCATATTCTGGAAGAGAATTGGCATGACCATATATACCAAAGGAATACAATGAAAAAAGTGAACACATTATTAAACTGATAAATCAGATTTAGTACAGAAGGTGAGGTGAGGGAGAGGAAGGGAGGGAATAGCTATTTATGAGTCAATGAATGGCTAATCAGGGGTGATAAGTGGGAAAGCTATCTTTGTAATGGTTAAGGTAATTAGCATCTTTGTGAAGACCCATTCGTAAAGTGTCAAATTTAAGCACAAAAGAAAGTTCTGAAGTTTCCCTCTGTAATCTGGTGTTAAAGTCTCTTTGAAGTAAGATGCATGTAGTAAGGTCGTTAAGACTATGTTCAGGTAGGTTGAAATGAAAAGCAACTGGTTTTTCCTTGTGAAGATGTCTGATGTCTGATTTGTGGGCATTAATTCTTTGGCGAAGTGTCTGAGAAGTCTGTCCAATATACATAGCAGAAAGACACTGTTGGCACATGATGGCATAAATTATATTTCTGGCTGAACAGGAATATGTGTTCTTGAACATATAACTGACATGGTTAGGTCCAGTGATGGTGTCACCAGAGTAAATATGTGGACAAAGTTGGCAACAGGGTTTGTTGCAAGGGAAAGTTCCCGGGTTGGTATTAATGTGATATGTCCTGTGGTTGTTGGTAAGAATCTTCCTGAGGTTAGGTGGTTGTCTATAGGAGACTATGGGTCTGTCCCTCCGAGCCTCTCGGAGTGTAGTATCCTGTTCCAGTATAGGTTGTAGGTTATTGATAATGCGTTGGAGGGGTTTAAGTTGGGGGCTATAGGTGATGACAAGTGGTGTTCTATTGTTGGTTTTCTTGGGCCTATCTTGAAGTAGATGGTTTCTGGGTATTCGTCTGGCTCTTTCAATTTGTTTTTTTATTTCCCCCGGTGGGTAATTGAGATTTACAAATGCTTGGTCTCTGTCAGTGGGATTAGAGCAGATGTGGTTGTACCTAAGGGCTTGACTACAGACGATGGATCATTTGGTGTGTCCTGGATGGAAGCTGGAGGCATGTAGGTAAGTGTAGCAGTCAGTGGGTTTTCTGTAGAGAGTGGCATTTAATTTTCCATTAGTGATTTGTACTGTGGTGTCAGGAAATGGATCTCTCGTGTTGAATGGTCCAGGCTGAGATTGATGATGGGGTGTAGGTTGTTAAATGTTTCCAAATTCTGTAGAAAGTTTGAATTGCTGCTACTAGTATGAAAATGAAATTTCCATCTAAAAAGAGGATTAAAAGTGACCTGGTAATTCTAACGTGGTTGAGGTGGTTTCTGTGAGAGGCAGTGTGCTATTATTAGACACCGGCTTTGGGAATATGACCAGGAACTGTATTTAACTGGGGAATAACTTGTGCTCTGTCTGAGTTTACTGCGCAAAGAACACTTTAAAGGTCAGCATAGCAATTGTGTGTTTTTTGTTTTGAGCTGTCAAGGCACTGATTGTAAAGCAAGGAAAGGAGAAACTGTGCCTGGAGAGAGAGAAACGTGATTTTCTGTAACACTTTAGCCTGAAATACTAAACCAACATAAAATTACATGTGGTAAGACTGAAATCTTGAGAAGGGGGTTAATACACCAGAGTGATTTGTTAGTATGACATTTTTGCCTGTAGGTTTCAAAAATGCTTTTTTTATTCTACTTTACTCATTGATTGCTACTGAAGGTTTCACTGCTCTATTGAAATAAAAAAGATGGCCAACACTCTGAAGCTTCATGTAGGATGTTAACTCCACTGCAGTTGCACCTGGCGGCTGCAATCAAGATGAGGGTCTCACAGCACGAGGTCTGTATATACATAGGGTAAGAGATGAGACAGCCCTTGCACTTCAGACTTTACAGACAGTCATAGAATCATAGAACACTAGAACTGGAAGGGACCTCGAGAGATCGAGTCTAGTCCCCTGCCCTCACGACAGGACCCAATACCATCTCCATCCCAGATAGATGTCTATCTAACCTGCTCTTAAATATCTCCAGAGATGGAGATTCATGACCTCCTTAGGCAACTTATTCCTAACTCTGACAGTTAGGAAGTTTTTCCTAATGTCCAACCTAAATATCCCTTGCTGCAGTTTAAGCCCATTGCTTTTTGTACTAATCTCAGAGGCCCAAGGGAACGATTTTTCTCCCTCATCCTTGTGACACCCTTTTAGAATTCTGAAGACCACTATCATGTCCATTCTCAGGCTTCTCCCTTCCAAACTAAACAAGCCCAATTCTTTGAGTCTTCCTTCATAGGTCATGTTCTCTAGACTTTTAATTATTCTTGTTGCTCTTCTCTGGAGCTTCTCCAATTTCTCCACATCTTTCTTGAAATGTGGTGCCCAGAACTGGACACAGTACTCTAATTGTGGGCTAATCAGCGCAGAGTAGAGCAGAAGAATGACTTCTCATGTCTTGCTCACAACACTCCTGTTAATGCATTCCAGAATCATGTTTGCTTTTTTTGCAACAGCATCACACAGTTGACTCATACTTAGCTTGCGGTCCACTTTGACCCCTAGATCCCTTTCTGCCGTACTCCTCCCTAGACAGTCGCTTCCCATTCTGTGTGTGTGACACGGATTGTTCCTTCCTAAGTGAAGTATTTTGCATTTGTCCTTATTAAATGTCATGCTATTTACCTCAGACCATTTTTCTAGTTTGTCCAGATCATTTTAAATTATGACCCTACCCTCCAAAGCAGTTGCAGCCCCTCCCAGCTTCCTATCATCTGCAAACTTAATAAGCGTACTCTCTGCTGGCAGGTGTTGCATGTCTTCCTGACCATAGTAGGACTCCCTCTTAAACTTCCCTCTCTGCAGCCCCTTGGTCACTCATCCTCTGGCTTTAAAGCGTGCTCATCTAGGTCAGGCCTACCCCCTTGTTATCCACACAGGGGAAGGCTGATCCTGAGTTTGATCAAAGGCAATCAAGGGAGCAAAGGATCAAACACTCCCAGACACACAATCCCAATTGCCACAGTAACTGAAACGGAAAAAGGGTGTGAAAACAGGCAAAGAGGTGAAGTGATATGCCCAAGGTCACACAGCTGATTGGTGGCAGAGTTAGGAGTAGCACCTAGATTGCCTCAGTTCCAGTCCATTTCCCCATCCACTTGACTGTACTGCATCCCAGTGGTAATTCTGGCCATACACAAACTGCTAGGGTCTGATTCTAAAATGGCAATGGAGTAGCCATATTTCCAGAAAGGGGAATGGGAGGTGGGTGTTCGTATAGACTGTTGGCCAGCTGGACATAGATGTTGTTTGATAACCAGATAAACCACATAAGGACCTGCAGGATGATCTTTGATCCTGGGCTTAACCTTTCTTAGAGCATGAAGGAGGCGGTTATGTGCATTGGACAGAATGGGGTGAGTATAACCAGAGGTTCTTAAATCAATTTATTTTCTGCTTTCACCAGACAGTTCTCCCTTACCACTTCACTTTGCTTTAATGATTTGTGTATTTATGGACCATGTTAAACCTACAAAAACCTCTTTTATTCAAATATTTTTGAATAACCTCAGCTAATTATGGTTTGACTTCCCCAGGCAAAGATCTAATGCTGAATAAAATCTCCGTTTCTTACTTTGCAAAACTAATTATTTGGGGGTAGAGCTAGTTGGAAATTTTCTAATGGAAAGTTTTTCCCACCTTAAAATGCCTATTTCTTGGGAGCAGAATCTTTCCTGGGAGCATGTAGATTAAAAAAAAAACCCAAAACACCTTGTTTCAGGATCTGGGGAATAATTTTTCTTTTTCAGAAAATGGTTGCCCACAAGGGGGCAGTCAAAGAGCCACATGCAGCT
Source organism: Pelochelys cantorii (assembly GCA_032595735.1). Taxonomy (NCBI): domain Eukaryota; kingdom Metazoa; phylum Chordata; order Testudines; family Trionychidae; genus Pelochelys; species Pelochelys cantorii. The sequence goes on from CM064346.1 coordinate 13,683,596, forward strand.
CCAGACCCACAGGCTGCCAACCTCTGCCTTAGCCCCAAGTCCAGGAGCCAGATGGCCTGGCCAGCTGCAGATGTCTAACAATTGTGTAGATGTGCCCTCTCTGTGCTCCAGGGTCAGTCACAAGAGCCAAGTTTCCTCATGCAGCTCTCCTTCCCAGGGAGCAATCACAGCCCTTCTGAAGGATCCGCCGACCCATTCCCAGAAGGATCTCATTGAAAAGGGCTGGCCCAGGCCCTTGGCAGGACAGCTCACTCAGTTACAGATACCTATTGGTGGCCCACGGGATTGTGTTGTGGTCCCTTTGGCATGGCCCTTCCACGCTATGAGGATAACATCTGGGCTGTGCTATTCTCTAGGCCAAACTTTTTAAGCACAAGATCACTTTTTGAATTTAAGTCAATCCAGGACCTACCTCAAACCCAAATACCCTGTCTCCTTCCCCATCCCTTCTTCATAGGGTTGCCAGATGTCTGGTATTGAACTGGACAGCCTGGTATTTGGGCCTTCCGTCCAGTAAAAAAATTCAGAAAATACTGGACATGTGAAACTAGGTTTTTGTGTGTGTGTGTGTGTGTGTGTGTGTGTGTGTGTGTGTGTTGGCGGGTGGGGGGGGGGGTGTCAACAACTTTTCCCCTGGAATACTGGCACCTTTTTTTTTAACACTGGTCCTGGGAATTAAAGGGACCATGACTGTTTTTCGGCCCAGGTCAGTTCCTTTTTTTCCCCCCCGGTGTGGTTTTTTTTGGGGGGAAGAGGGGTGTGTGGTATTTTTTTGTTAAACCATCTGGCAACCCTACTTCTTAAAGGCCCCACCCCTTTTCTGAAGACTTTTCCTGCTCATTCGGTGGAGGGGGGGAAGGAGCAGAACGAGGGGGAGACCCTAACAGTGTCACCCTGATCTGCTTCTCCTACCCTGCACAGCAATCACAAGGCTCCCAGGCACAGCTCCAAGGCAGAGGGCAGGAGCAGAACAATGGTGAGGGGAGGTGTCAGCCGGTGGTCAGGGCAGTGCATGTGTGTATGTTACACCCGAGTCTTCAACTGCTGAGACACAAGGCCCCGTTGCAGTGGGCAGTCTAGGTGAGACTGACGGGCGCCCCGAGGAGTTTAACGTCCGTGTCGTTACCGCTAGGATTGGGATCCTTTCGCGGCGGGCAGCCAACAGGCCGACAGACGCCCCAGAGTTTACAGGGAGAGCTTATTACACCTCAGATTTTGACTGCTAGGATACACGATCCCTTTGCAGCGGGCAGCCTGGGGAGGCTGAGAGATGCCCCAACGGATCTGTCCCCTGGAAGTGACACGATCCAACGCTCAAGCTCTCCCTATATCCGTCCCTTATGACCAGCTGGAGTTCTTTTAAAATTGTGCTTGGTTCTGTTACAGCAACTGAAGGAGTCAGGTCACAGCTTAAACAGTTACTATTTTATTGTTACAGGGTAAACTTAGCTGTTAAATGCTACTACTGTGTTACAGATAACACAGCCACTACAAAGGACAGGACAGAAATTACACTAATAAGTCACTTACAGGTACCATGAAACCCTTTTGGTTCTCTGAGCTCTTATTAAATGCATGCAAAATAGACACCTAGCAGGTATATATTCTCACCCCTGCGTTCCAGACTTGGCGTGGCCAGCGTCTTTCTCTCAATCCCTCGGGAAGAAGTAGGGCGAGGCTGGGCGTCCCACAGACCTCGGGAGGCAACCAATACCTGCCAGCAGGTGTAGATGATTGGAGCTCAAATGGGGTGGGCTACTAAACCCCTCTTTATACCCCTTGGGTCACGTAGGCTTCTTCCTGGTCTCAAGTGGCCAATTAGGAAAAATGGCTTTGAATGCCAAGTTTCCCAGGAAGGGTGCAAAGCATAATTCACACCTGGGAAAATGCAGACAATGGGCACTTCTAGTATGTGATGGGTGAAGATTCCTCTCCTGGGACAGTGTAGGCGTGTCAATTACTGGTACTAGCCATCAGGGCGGCAGGAGGCCCCGGGTCGTCAGCTAGCCCATTTACTGTCTGGTTTCTGTTTATGATAGAGTCAGGGACAGGCAGCACACCTGCGTTCCCAGGGCATCAAAGGCTGACTGCCTTTCTCTTGCTCTCTGGCGGGGGGGGGGGGAACAAGATGGGGTTCATGTCTGGCTACATTCCACCCCCTTGACACGCCTCACTATGTCCCAGAACGCAAGATGGCAGTGATGCCAGCACCTTTTTGCCCTCCTTGGAGGAAGCTAAAATCGCCCTATCGGCAGGGTCTGATCAGATAATTTTGGATCAAGGGATTGATTAGGATCGCTTCCCAATGCCATATACCGGACTTATGCAGAGGAGGTGGCAGTGTACACCAAACGCTTAACAATACATAGAAGCATGCAACAAGCAATTACAACAAGTAAAATGGTTAATATAGTATTTACAATAGAGTGAAGGAATGGAGTTAACGGAAATCCTAGGTGTTGGGCTAGCCAATCTAGCCATGAGGCTTCTCCGTCCTCTGTTACAGCGTGTAGCACCTTAACAGTGCCCTTTATAGCGAGTACATCTTGTTCAATTTGTCCTGATTTATTTACATAGAAGCAGCAAGATTGGTTAATTACTGCACATACTCCCCCCCGCTGGGCTAAAACTGCGTCTAAGGCTATTCACTAATGCCTTCTCCAGCTCAGCTACTCCAAGCCAGGGCAGGAATGCATGGGTGAACTGGTGAAAAATCTGTAGAGCGTTCTATAAGGGGGTTCAGGGTGACTCTTCTTGGCATCCGGTGCAGGAAACTTCCAAGGTTAGTGATACCAGGAGCCATAATGTGGGGGTGTACAGTGAGTCCCCCAGGGGCAGCATGCCCCAGTGAGCAGCGCCCCATCCAATTCAGTGGCAGATACTTGTAGGCTTTCTGCCTGCAAATGAAAAAGAGTCCTGGCTCTTCCTTCAGAATAGGGGAGTAGGGTGTTACTGGTTACCAGTGTGGGGTTGTATATTTGACCGGTGTTAGGAATAATGAATAATGACTGATTGTACCAGGCTTTTCCTTCCGGGTATTGGCTGAAGTTTAGGGGAATAATGGTAACATTGCTAGATAGTGGTGTGCCACCTTGGGAGATGTTGTATCCCCAACACCTTAAGGGTTTTTGGTGGGTTGCACTGGGACAGACATCCCAGACTTTTAACTTCTCATTAAAACTTACAATGTGGGTACACTGCTGGTCCCCTAACCACCCAAGGTGGGGTCCGGTACCATTTTTGTTCTCAAAGCAGATGGGGTACACTTCCCTGGAGCTTCCTGTTATATACTCCAGAGTTTGACCCCATAGTGTAGGTTGCCATTGTCCATGCCACCCCCAAGTTCCCTTCCCAGAGTCATTTAAAAGTTTGTAGCTGCTCGAGCTGCTGTCATCAAACCAGGCTGGGCCCCACTTGAAAACGTTGCTCTTGTTCCACTAGCTCTTCAAGTTTAAAGGAACAAATTCAATCCCTAGTCCTGTGGAAAAGTTCATCAGTGTACACGTCCAACAGTGCGTGGCGGCGCCAGTTTGGGTGGCATTCTGGAAAGGGTGTCTGGGAATGGTGGAGGCTGCTGTGGCCACAAGGAACATTACAACGAGTCCAAACATCATGCTGTCGCTCGGATTGGGGTCTGCCACACAACCAAGTTTGATTCTAAAAGAAAGCACAAAGTCAACCGGTCTTGGATACAATCCAAGCCTCAGTTATAGTTAGTGACAGCTTGTCAGGGTTTGCAATAATCCAAAGCCCTTGTCTTTATAAGACTGAAGTACACAGGTATGTGTGCCCAGGCTGGGGTGTTTGACTACAACAGTATCCCCAGGGGCATATTTGGAGTCCTTATCTGATTATATTACTTGGAGTGTTGGGACGAGTGCTGTTAAGTGGTTTAGTCCCATGATGGTTGACAACCCCGTTGCTGATCGGGTCGGGTAGGCAAAGCCAATTCCCGAGACAATCTCTACTCCAGTCAAAACATATTTCCTTCTCTGTCTGGTGGAGGGTAATGGGCCAATGTAATCAATTCGCCAGTTTGCCCATTACCAGTTTTAGCAAGGAGGGTGGCCTTGTTCACTAATCCCCACAGGTCCTGGTCCTTTTCTTAAGCATATTCCTGAAAAATCTAAGAGTTGCTTTAACTCTCAGTACCCATCCTTAAGGGAATCTAGCTCTGTCTGGGTACTGAGGGACATGCATTTCTACCTCTCCACTTCTGCAGCAGAGGCTTTTACAGTTTTGCAGTTTCATATTTGCATTCTTATATTCAGTCAATTTGAGGAACACCTCATTACAGGTTTTCCATAGAAGTCAAACTGCAGCTGCTTCCCCCTTCATTGGGGCCAAGGGTTTACATATCCACAAGTAGTTAGCCAATTTGTCTTCTAGGTCTGAAATTGTATGGACAGTAGCTAACACTTGATCAGACCAAGGGCTATGCCCGAACCTTTACAAGATTTTGTTCAAAAGGGGTAACATCTTTTACAAATGCCTATTTCTCAGTCTTCTCTCTGGGAGCCTTCTTAAAAAGACTGCTTACATTTAAACATTTTCTAGTATACCCAACCTCCTATTGGGACTAAAATAGCAATACCAGTATCTCCTTTTTTTTCTTTCAGAGGATAAGGCAACACGTCACATTTATTGAACATACATAAATCAGTCAATACTTATCATATGCATATGATACATTACACTCATGTACTCTTACACACCCACAAGCACACTCCATCTTCTTGTTACCAAAGGTTGCTCCCCCTTCTGTATCTGTTCTCACATTTAGCATTGTGCAAACATAAATCCTTTTAGATTCTCACTTTTATGTTTGACTTTCTGGAGGGCTACAGTTTGAACTTTCTGATCTCAGGTAGTTTGCTGATCAAACTTAGCCATTACCTGCAAAGCTTCTTTGTGCTGCCAGCTAGGGCATTTGCATCACAAAGGAAATTACAACCTGTTGTGGCTCCTGGAGCCTCCACAGGATTTTGATTTGTTTGCAGTTTTTACCCCTTCTACAATATGCATGGCATGTCACAGGAAAATGTGCAGTCTTTGTTTACAACACTACTTAGCCACATTAAACTTTGCATAGGGTGTAACTCTTTCTTTATGCTTACAGTTTACCTGTACTTTCATTAAACAACTTGGACTGAAATGGTCTTACTAAAAGTAAACCAAACCAATTTGTTTTAAACCTACAAACAAGATTACTGGACCTTGAAAACCTCACTTATTTACACTATATATATGTATATTTACACACAGATGCACATACATTCTCTCTGAATCTTTCTTACACTATTTCTACATAGCTGTACAACAATTACATTCCCTTTTTATTCATTGGGATAGTTAAGTTACAATAGAACCTCCTTTTAAAGTTCTTTTAGCAGTATCTATAATCAAATGTATGGATTTGAGTCAAATTTGCCTGGATTATTTACAGACATTCCTTTGGAAAAAGGGCCCATTTTTCCTTCAGAATGGCTGCAAAGAAACCACAATTTTCTTCTACTCCATTTTAGCATTTGCACAACTGCTCAATTCTCTCCATTCTCCGTAGAGTTAAATTCTCTGTGGGTTTTTCTTTTTCTTAAAACACTTTCTTATCTCTAAAAAATAAAAAAAAAAACTGGCCTTGTTTCAGATATTACTCTTGTAAGTATTGTTTTAAGGATTTAGATTTCCAGGACATGTACTTACTGCCTTTTCCTCAGTTCTACCACAAGGCCTTCAATCTATCTGTTACCTGCCTGCTTGTCTGGGCCTGATCCTGTTTTCCTTGCTAAATGGAAAGTGGCTCCTTTCCACAGACTCAGGCTTTGTCCCATTCTTTAACTTGCAAGCAGTTCTATACTTACAGAGCTGCACCCACAACTCCTCAGGATTTCCCCAATCCTTTTCTAACATTTCTCTGTTCCATTTGGGTTGCCCCAACCTTCCTGGGCAAAATTCTTTTCTACTTTACTGAAATCAGTATTTACCATGACTAGCTTCATGTTGCTGTATTTAAACCTGTAACACAATCCTGCCGACTACGCCGGGGGGGGGACGGACAAGATGGGGTTCATGTCTGGCTACAGGAGGAGGGGCAGCTGGAATGCTGGCACTTGAGAGCCTCCTGGCTAAATCAGTCAGAGGCCCCTGTCAGAGGCTCCAGGATCTACCAGTAACCTATGGGTTGGTGACCATTGTCCTAGCTGTCCTGCCAGCTATGCCATTAGTCTGCTCTGGACTGCACAGCTGCTGTATATCTGTGCTCCCCATAAAAGGCTCCTGGGTTACGAACGTGACTAAGTTTTGATTGTGGTTTTCAAGAGTGCTGCAGGCATGTGTCCTATAACCATGGAAAGGTGAAAGGGGGGGGTCTCTGGAGGGGTCTGTCTGAGCTCTTGTGTGGTGGTTTTTTAATGCTGCTGGGATTTCCTTTGTTGCAGTGTTAAAGGCAATGGTGCCCAAAGCCTGCAAGAATGCCTAAGTCTAAAAATTAGATTTTAAAAATTTAAATCAGTGACTAGCCTATAGTCTTGTTTCCTCTCGCTACTCCCCAAAAAAGCAATAAAACAAAACACTGGTCACAATACACCCACTTCACACTGGCGTAGTCTGAGCCGGCACAGAGACCGTCCCTGCAGCACGGAGGTGCTGGTATACTGTGTCTGTGAGCCTGGTGGAAAGCACTTTGAACCAGGGACCATGTCATGGTGTATCCATGTTGGGCAGTATGTTTGTACAGCACCAAGCGCACAATCTGCCCTCACTGTGTGACCAATATTAACAGCATCAGATCCTCTTCAGAACTTTGTGTCCTGTTCTGTAATTGTCTTATAGGCCATCAGGAAAAAACCCACATACTTAGTAGAAAGCAGAAGAGTGAAAAGGATATTACTGCCCCACCTCTTCGTTAATTAATATCCTCTGCTCATAAAATCTGGTCACTGGAGCCAACAAATGATCATTCAAATATGAACCTTAAGCTGCATCTGCATTTCTTACTGCAGAGACAAAAGCTTCTGCCCTAATAAATTTGTGAGTCTTTAAAGTGCCACAGGACTCCTGGTTGTTTTTGCTAAAACAGACTAACACGGTTACTCTTCTGAAAACAGTGATGTACAGACCTCTGCCCTGGCCTCCTGTACAGGGATGAATTTAATCTCTATGCAGTAGTTATCTTGAAGCCAAGGCAGAGTATCAATGGTCAATCTAGCAGCAAATCTGTTGTCAAAGTTCAGCATCTGTGTGATGGGCCGCCAACGGCCCGCAGGCTGGATGGCCAGGGCTGCCGGGAAACGAGCGGGGCCGCTGGCGGAACACCCCCGGGGCTGCTGGAGAGTGGCGGTGGGGCTGGAACTTGCCGCCGCGCCTGCGCTGCCGGGAGGCCGCGGGCCCCTCCCACGGGATGGCGCAGGGAGGGGCCGGCACGAGGAGAGACAGCAGGGACATGGCTGGGGAAGCCGCCACGTCACCGGAGGGGTGGGACCTCCGGACCGCGTCAGAACCGGCGGGCCTTTCAAAAGGGCCCACCGGCAGAGAGGGGGAGGGCAACCTCCTCCAAGGGAGGGAGAGGAGGACCGGGGCCCAGGACGGACTGGGCGCATGCCCGAGACCGGCAGGCGGCCCGTCCCCATCCCAGGGGCTCCCGGGACGGCCCCCGTGGCTGGCGGACAGCCAGCCCAGGGCCGGAGGACGAGCTGGACAACCCTCGCCACCCGTGGAGCAAGCGACCTGGCCAGGACAAGATCCGAGGGAACGGCTGGGCCGACGGAACATCCGCGGAGCACCCCAAGACCCAACCAGCAGAATTCCGGTAGGCACAGAGGGCCGGCAGGTGGGCTCCGAGGGCCGGAGGAAGGGAGGAAGCAGCCCGGTGTGGGGTCCTTGTGGCGCCCGTGGGCAGACATGTTACAGGAGGAACCCCCCCCCCCATCTGCCGTGCAGGGGCGATGGCGTACCCCTGCACTTAAGGCCCCGGGCTGGGACCCGGAGAGAGGGCGGGCCCGGGTCCCCCTCCCCATACCCCTTTACCTCTCAACGCCCTCCAGCTCTGAATGCCCGCATCCGTGCGATTGTGTTGGCCGGACACAAGGGCCGGCTAGATCAGCGCCTCTCTGAGGGGGTGAACTCGGAGCGCAAGCATCCCCCCCGCTGAGTCGGGGTATAGACGGCGGGTCTGCTGAACCCCCCCCCCCCCGCCCAGCAGAGAGTGGGTGATCGCACCCAACCGACGGGACACGGGATCGAGAATCCCGTTCGGGGACCCGATTATAGGAGGAAGGGGTTCGCTGAGCCCCCCTGCTTGCCAGGTAGGGGGTGATCGCACCTCACCGCTCATCCACAATCTGCAAAATGTTTGAAAGGGAAGATGATGCATTGCTTGGAATTTTTAATCAATTGCCAGTGAAGGGAATGATGCTGTATTATGCAAAACAGGTTTTGGAAGGGATATAAACCCTCATGCTTCAGGGTATAAGACAATCCCTGAGACTTGTGGGTCAGGAGGAAACTTTGTGGGAACAAGTTATCCCATAACTGCCTACTGCATGGTTTCTTGCACTTCCCTCTGAAGTATATGGCACCAGCCATAACGCAATAATTAGCTAGATGGGACTGTGATCTGAATGATGGAAAGCCTGCACCTTCATTCAGCGGTGGGAAACACCATTCAGACAAACTTAATTGGCTCATTAGCCAGTTGAAAGAACTACAAACTCAGGGAAGACCTATCATGGGGTCTGGAAAGCTTATGAGCAGTATTGCAATCCCACCCTCAAAACACTGATTTTATCATTTTGATTTCAGTAATCAGCTCCTTGTTTTCTGTAACCCACTTCTTACCTTTTTCTCCCAGCCATTCTCCAGCATGTGTTGAGAGCATCTCTTCAGTCCTCTTGTGGCACTCCTGCAGCCGGAAGGACTCTGCTTAGTGTAGGATCCTGGATTGTACATCTGCCCCTGTCTAATTTGTCCAGATGAGGGTTCATCTGAAGTAGGAGGCAGTAGATGCAATTAAATCTTAACCATGGCGAGCTACTTCAGCTTTCTGAAAAATATCTGAGGGCAACCCCCATCTGCTCCCGTTTCTCCGTGATTACCTGTCAACACAAACCATGCACCTGTGTTTTGAATAGAAACAGTCATACCTGTATTGCCTACTTATCTATCTGCCTTGCCAGCTGCTTGGTTTATCTATCTGCCTTGCCAGCTGCTTGGAAATCCACACAGAAAATGGAGAAGTTATTTTTTCCTTACTACAGTAGACTTCCAATAATCTGGCACCTTTGGGACCTAGGTGGTGCCGGATTATCGGATATGCCGGAGTATCAGGAGGTACTATAAGGGGGCATACTCCCAACCCAATCCACCGCCCCCCCACCTTATGCTTGGGACCTGGTGCCAATGGTTCAGCTGCGCGTCTCCCTCCAGGCGCTGGGGCATGTGCGCTGAGCAGCCGGCTTTTCAATGAGCTGGCCTGGATGCCGTGCACAACCCAATCCCCCTCCCCTCCCCTTTCTTTCCCCAGAGCCAAACACCTCCCCTCCCTGCTGCCACCCAATCCCCCCTTCTCCCCCAACCTTATGTCCAGGTCCCGAAGCAGCTGCCTGTGCTCAGTGGCCGGCTGCTAGCACACGCAGGCTGGACACCGTGTGCGCTGGGGACCGTGAGCGGAACAGCGCAGGCCATGAGTGTGCATGCGGCTCACAGCGGCCCAGCTGTGAGAGCAGCTGACCTGAGCATTTCCGGGTTCCAGTTGATGCTGGACTATCAGGCATGCCGGACAACTGGATGCCGGACTTTTGGAGTTTTACTGTATCTCCTTTGATAAACTCTCCTGTATGTTATAGTTCTCCTCCTCCTCTGAACGTTGTACTGCGTACTACAGACACACAATTCTCAATCCTGTGCAGGGATTCAGGTTTGGGCGATGTTTCTTATATGTGGGGAATTTATGTATTTATTTTTTTAACTCCAAGGCCAGTAGGCTGGCTCCTGGTCAAATTATTTATGATCACTGTAACTACTACTGTTACTAGCACTTGTGAAATCAGGGCCCCATTGAATTCGATGCTGTAGGTACAGCAAGGGTCTCAAACTGAATTTACCATAGGGCCACTGCCAATCCTCAAATCCTCCTAATAGGCCTGTGGGGCCTGGCAGGGCACTGGGAGAGGAGTGGGAGTCTCAGCATATTCCTTCCCCTCACGTGTCTTCCAGCCTTGCCTGCTGCCCCCAGGTGAGCCCCTGCTGTCACCACTGGCAGTGCAGTGGGGTTAGGGTCGCTTCCAATGAATAGCATCTCTGTGGCTGGGGGAGTTGTGTGCAGAGCGTCCAATCCGTAGTCAGTTCAGGGCCGCTGTGCTGAGCTTTGCACTTTGGGGGGGCCCCCACAGTGGCTGCCCCAACTGTCCTCTGCAACAGATTCTTATCCTCTGCAGATCAGGCACGGAGCTGGGGACCTGTAACACAAACCCATTGATGAGATATGTGGCCACAAATAGGGTTGCCAGGTGTCCGGTATTCACCCGGACAGTCTGGTATTTTCGGCTCCTGTCCAGTAAAAAAAAAAATCAAAGAATACCGGACACCTAAAATGTCCGGTATTTACTGAATTTTTCCCCGGCCAAGAGGCGAAAATGCTGGGCACCTGGCAACCCTACAAACACTCAGCGCCTGGCCTCTTCCTCCCCTCCACCCCCCCACGACCCTCCGGCCCCAACACCCCCAGCTCCCCGACCCCAGCCCCCATTCTTACCTGCTTCCCCAAGGCTGCCGGCATAAAATGGCTGCTGGCCAAAAGACCTAGGGGAAGCAATGCTTTCCCGTGGGTCTTAGTGCTCAACCGCTCCCCTGTTGTTTTATTTTAATTTTTTTTGGCTTACTTGGCGTCCTTTTTTTTTTTTTTTTTTTGCTTTGGTCTCCCCCCTCCTCCTTTTTTTTCCCCCTTCAACAGAATTTTTTCCTGTTTTTTTTCTGGGGGGGGGGCCCCTTCGGTATTTTTGTTTCAACCATCTGGCAACCCTAGCCACAAACTCCCAGTGGTGAGAAATACACCTGCTACTGGCAGAGGTGCATGTGTTGATTTACCCTATCTGGAATGGGACTAAGACAATTGGACCTATCTTGCAGGGGTGTTGTGAGGCTTAATTGGTATGCTGGATCACGGATGTTGCTGGACCAGAGAGCCCTGGTGGCTAGAAGTGAGGGACAGCTGAGAGTCGAGTGGCTGGGTTGTTTCCAGCCACAGCCAGCAACTGAGCCAGACCAGCAACCAGGAGGGTAGTCCGTCTGGCAGCCCATGAGTACAGAGCCCAGCAGACGGGGCCATGCCAGTGGGTGGGACTGATGGCAGGGCCAGCAGTGGCCAGGAGGGGAGCCCACTGCCAGGTGTCCAGTTTTTGCCTGGACAGTCCGTTATTTCTGGCCCCCATCTGGTTAAAAAAAAAAACCCAGAAAATACTGGACATGTAAAATGTCCGGTATTTTCTGTTTCTCTCGGATGGAAGGCCAATGGGGACATTCTTCCCCTGCTGCGTCTGGTGGGGGCCAGGGGATGTTCGGGATTTTTGGTGAAAGCATCTGGCAAGCCTAGAGCCCAGCTGGGAGGCTGGCAGCCCCCTGGGAGAGCCCAGAGGCCAGCAGCAGCGATGCTGAACTCCCTCGTTCAGGACAAATTAGGTGCTGGAGCAGAGAGTTCCAAGCGTTATTTGTAAAGTGACTTGAAAAATAAGTATCAGAGGGGTAGCCGTGTTAGTCTGAATCTGCAAAAGTGCCGAGGAGTCCTGTGGCACCTTATAGACTAACTGAAGTGTTGGAGCATAAGCTTTCGTGGGCAAAGACCCACTTCGTCAGATGCATGTAGTGGAAATTTCCAGAGGCAGGTATAAATATGCAGGCCAGAATCAGGCTGGAGATGACAAGGTGGATCCAATCAGGGAGGATGAGGCCCACTTCTAGTAGCTGATCTGGAGGTGTGCCACAGGACTCCTCGCCGCTTTTGAAAAATAAGCAAGACAGTTATTTGAAACAGAAGCAGATTTTGCTGTCCTGATTTGAGTAGCATGTTACTCTGTTGAATTCTCCATCCCACTGATTTCAATGGGGACTATTTGCAGAGTGAAGGTCTCCCTAGCATTATCTGAGTGTCATTGTCCTTAGGTGGTGGTGTCTTGAATTCAAATGTCCCAGTCAATGGCAGGCCAATTGTACTACCTCTTCAGCAAAAATGCTGGTGTTTACAATAAACATGAGACAAAGCAAGCAGTGTTAATCATTAGCTAAAACTCATCCGACTTGATTTAAAATTTACCCCCTTAATCTCTTCTAAGCATTTCAATGGAAAGTGCACATGCTCAGTATTCATGAGGCAGATAAGTTCATGATAACTGCGAGAGAGGAAAAAAAATACTCCGTGTCTTACAAATTAGGAAAATCACATATTTATATTCTAAGCACAAAAAAATGATGTTTTGCACGGAGACAAATTAACACTTGAACAATGGAACAGAATTTGAGCTACATTTTTCAGTCTGGTGAACATCAGCTTCTTGGTAATTATGACTGTATAAAACTATCCTGCTGTTAACCCATTTCCCTCCCTGAAATTGTAATTCATATGCTCACCTAGCAGTTCAAATTGTCTGATGTTGTAAACTCATGCCTTTCAATAGCAGTATTAATCATAACTGTATATATTTATTGTTTTACACCCAGATTATTTTACATATGATTTTTACCTTGCTCTGTAATTATTTTCTTGTGGCTGTAACTTTCATTTATATATTTTTTAATCTGGCCCTGCTGACTGACTTTTGATACTTCTGTGTCTTCTTGAAATGCTTTCCATGACCATTTTAATTGGTTGGCTGCTCTGAATGCTTTCTGAGGATTGTGCTGATTGAACTCGGCGAGTTGCCTAGGATTTATCATTTTTTGAACCAAAGGAACCTTTATAAAGATTTTATTGCTCGTAGGTAAACCTGGCAGGGTTTCAAGATATGTTTGCTTTGTTTTTCATACAGAAATGAAACCCATTTTTAAAATGGCCTGCTTGTCTTATAAACTGTGATGAATTGTTATTTTGGTGATATAAATAGACCTGGATGAAAAGTTTTGGCTTTTTTCAAGAAAAAATTCAGCTTCAGGTTGATAAAAGCATTTTGTGAATTTGTATTGAATTTGCGGAATTCTTTCTGTCAAACAAAGCAAAAAAAATCCAAACACCCATTTTTGACATCATCAAAAAAATACTTTAAATTTTCTCTTTGAAAAGACTTTACATTTCCAATTTTACTTCAATTTTAATATAGAAAAAACAAAGTACCCAAATCTAAACTCTCAAAAATAAAGCTAAATATTTAATTTGACCAAAATAACTTTTAAAAAAATCTTTTTCAGTTTGCCCAAAATGTGCACAAATATTTTTGGGAGGCAACCCAAAACATTATTTTCTTTGGTTAAGCCAACAAACTGAAAATTCATTATTCCCATAGCTCTAATTATAAACACTATGCCAGTGTTTCCTGAAGCATAGAATATTCATGGTTATGAATGACTAAATAAGAATGCACATACCAGACTCTTAGTTGTATTTCAGAGCTTTCAGTACGTGCATTAAAAATAAGAACAGAATAAAGCCTTTAGTAGTCCAAAGAAAACCTTGGAAACCTGCCTGAGTTTAACCAAGGCAGCAGAATATACCTGAGTTGGAAAAGAGTCTGAAACAATAACTCTGAGAGATGGGAATAACTCTATTCATCTTAGTGGATGAAAATGATGCTTGATATGGTTTAACTATTTCACTGCTTGTTGTAGCAAGTAAGAAAGGAGAGGGAAAGATTGTGTTCTGAAGATCTACTCCAGAGGTGGGGAACCTTTTTTGGTTCAGGGGCCACTAACCCACAGAGATACCAGCCCTTGATGTGGTGTGATGTTCTTTATTTTTTTAATTTAGAACTAGCTGGAGTTACCTGGTGTTGCTTGGGAAAGTTGATGTAACTGAGGTGAGGAGCCTGAGGGGAGGGCAGGGGAAGGGAGCCATGCGCCTGCTGCCGGTGCCCGAGCCAGCCCTCCGCTTCCTTGTCCCTCTGCCAGCCTAGTAAGTGACTGTCCCCGCCACTTCCCCCGGGAAGCCGCTTCTCCCTGCACTGCCAAGCTCCGTGCAGCCCCGGGGAGAGGCGTCGGTCTTTCATCTCTTCCCTCCCACAGTACCTTAAAACCTTCTCCTGGATGAAAGGTTATCCCATGCAAAGTTTGGATGCAGTAGCTCTTATAGTGTCCAAGTTATTAGCATACAAACATTCTCCTTTATATGTTATAGATTTCAGTATGATGGCTGAGTTTGCTTTTCCTTGCCCAGCTGTGGCCGCCCCTTCCTTCCTAAAGGCACCCCATGCAGGGAAGGCGCTGGGGGGGGGGGTTTCCCTTCCCTTCCCTCCCACTCCTACAAGGGATTCCCTCTTCCCCCAAAGTCTCTTTAACTGTTAGGGGGGCACTGCTGGCAGCATGTGGCCACCCTATGCAGGGAAGAGATTGGGGGTGAGGGGTGGGAGAAACTGGCCCTGCTGTGGCCTCCCCCCATGCAGGAAAGGGGGCTCAGGGTCTTTCCTTCCCAGTCCCTGCATGCATCCTTAACAGTTCCAGCCTCTTCGCAGCTGCCTGGCTGGTTCCGCCTGCCAACAGCATTTGGGAGGCATATGACAGGATCAAGCCCAGACTGGAGGCTTCCCAGTTTGCAAAAGAAGATTAGAGCTGCAGTTAGGGGAAGGCATTACACGTAACAAGTGTCTTAGTTTGTTAATCCTAGCTAGGGTGTTTTGTTTTATTTTGCTTAGTAACTTACTACTTTCTGTCTCGGGTATGTTGTGTGGAGGAGCGGGGGGGAGCAAAGATGCCCCGAGGTTCCCAGCGTCGCTCTCGCCACTGTAGCAGTGGCGGCGGCAGCTGGAGCCCCGTCCCTTTAAATTGCTGCTGGAACTCTGCCTGGCATGCTCCAGGCAGCATTGAGGGAGGGCTTGGGCACAGTGCGCCCTGGGAAGCAATGAGGCTGCCTGGGAGAACCTGGCCCCAGCCTGTCCCTTCTGCCTGAGGCGCTGCCTTCTGGAGGTGCAAAGTCACCCCCTGCCTTGCTGGCGAGTCTGTTGGCGCCACTGTTCTCTGTGCTATTATTTATAACCACTTAAATCCTACTTGCTTATACGTAATAAAATTTACTTTAGTTTATTAAAAATCCCAGTGTAAAGAATTGTTTCCTGGGGGGCAAGCAGCAAGAAAGGGAATGAACAATATGAGCTTACCCTGTACAGAACTTCATACAGAATAAGACAGATTTATCTGGGGTTCAGGTCCCATTGATCCTATGCACCTGGATGCTGAGGTGAACCCCTTTAACTGAGCCTCCCCAGAGCTGAGCTGACTTGAGCGTCTATAGTATACTGCTGAGGCTTGTAACCCCATCTCTGTGTCAGTGCTGGAGGAAGCCAGAGGGCCTGGCTCAGCAAGATTAAGTAAAGGGGGTGCCCAGGAAGGCAGGGTGGTTAGCTCAGTGGTATTTCAGCATGTCAAGTGACAGTCACAAGGGGATCTCTGTGACCAAACTCATCAGTGGCATAGTAAAGCAAGGGAGTGTGCCCAGCTTGTGGTGCTGGAATGCTGGTGGTGATTGTAAGTGACTTCTAAGTGTGGTGGCTGGGGAACCAAGCGGTCCCTGCTTTATTTTCTTTTTGCTTATTTCGGGTAAGGGAAATAGAGGCAGGAAATCAGCAAGATGAGCGTGAGTCGGGTCACAGAGAAACTGGAACTGCATAGGCTCCAAAGAGATGAGAATGAGAGGGGGCATAAAGATAGATGGAATTACAACAAATGGAAACTGATGTGCAAATTGCCACAGAAAAAGCAGCCCCTGAGGCTAGGTCTACGCTACAGTCCTTTGTCGGAAAAAGCTCCGCAAATTGTGCTCCGAAATTTGTGTAGCTTTTTCCAATTGCTTTTCTGGAAGAAGCTTTTCCGTCATTTGGCCTAATCTAGACGGGGCCAAATGGTGGAAAAGCCTCCTCTTTCGGCGGAGCCCTTATCCCTCATGGAACGAGGAATACAGGGCTACCCAAAAGAGCACTTTTGCTCTCCCGCCAAAAAAAGCGGAAGAGCAAATGCGTTCCCAGGACGCGGTGGAGTTTTTCTGGGATGCCTCCAGAAAAACTTCACAGTGTAGACGTAACATGAGAGAGCCATAGAGGCAGCAGCATCCAGACAAAAAGCTGCCCACCAGTAAGCCCTAGAAATGAAAGGAGAAAGAATTGGAAGTCCAGAAGGAGTCCAACAAGCTGCTGTAGAGGAGAAAGAAAGGGAGAGCATGCATGAGCTGGAGGTAGTGGTGTGAAAGAAACAGCACCCTGCACAGCAAGCACACTCTTCTGAGAGATGTGGGCTGGAGAATGTGTTCTTTTTCCCCCCTGGCAGCTTGTGGAACATGTACATTGAAGTAAAAAAAAAAAAAAAAAATCTGTTGTAGATTAGCAGCCTTTCAGATCGTTGCTTATGCAATGCGACTCTTGTGAAGTGTTATCACTTGTAAGATAGGAGTGTTGCTAATTCTTAGACTTCTGTCATGAGTGTCACAATATTTAGTTTTCCTGAAGCCCTAGCTCTGGAGTCATGTTGTTATATATTTATCCCAGCATAAAAATGTGTTAAAGAAAAATCAAGCAAGGTTCTGACTCTCATGGTTGAGGAGATAAGCCTGAAAACATAAACCCTGAAGGCTCAAAAACCAGAAAGCAAATGAAAAGAATAGAAAATGTTTTGTTGCATCTTTAAACGTGAGTAGCTACCCAATATCTGTGAGTTGCTCCTGTTAAGAGTAGAAATTGATGGAGTCAGATATTCCTTCAGTAACATCTGGTTTATTTACAAAGAATGGACAGAAAATCCTGTTTCCTTGAGCACAACAGAATTAAACAGAAGGCTGTTTCTTTGCTCACACTTACATGCCTATTAGTATAAACCAGCCAGAACTGGGCTCAGAAATACTCTCCCTCTTGGCTTTTTCCAAGGACAATCTATGTTCCTCATACTTCTCTTACTGGCTGTGTATGCTTACAGACATACACCTCCACCAAACAAAAGACTAGCCAGCCAGCCCCCAGTAAAACCTCACTTCTCACAAAGCTCAGCTTCTGACCAACCATGTGTGTGGGAGAGATGTTAAATATCGGTTAATTGAATAGTCGATTAATCGCATGATTTCTTATCAGTTACTTGACTATTCTATAGTCCCCGGGTGTTGGGCAGCAGCCAGTGCGCTTCAGCCCCACTCCTGAGGAGCCCTCTGCCACTCCATGCTGCTGCCTCTGCGTCAGAGGCAGCAGCGTGGGGTGCCTGGCAGGAGCTGGTCGTGAGGGGAGCCAGTTTAAAAACCAGCTCCCCTTGCAGACCAGCTGCCTGTCGCCTCACACTAGGGTGGCAGCAGCCCCTGCCTGGGGGAGGGTCTGAGCTCCTGGACCCAGCGTGAGTCAGAACTGAACTGGGCTGCCTGCCCAGCTGGCTGCTAATACACTTTAAATGCAGAGCTGCAGTGGGGGTGGGTCTCAGACATGGTGCAAGCCAGGACTGAGTCAGGCTGCCTGCCTGCCCAGCTCCTAATACACTTTAAATGCAGAGCCATAGCGGAGGTTAGGTCCTGGACCTGGCCCAAGCCTGGACTGAGCTGGGCTGCTGGCCAGCATGCTAAAAAATTTACTGCGGGGGAGGGGGAGCTTTTGTTTATTGGTTTATCGACTACACCAGTGTTTCCCAATTTTATTTGGCCACGGAACCCTTTTAAACCTGAAAGAATTTTGTGGAACCCCTAATAACAGTCTAATACATGGCCATCAGCGCTGAGTAGTGACATCATCATCCCCACTCTGGCTAAGCTGGCATTACACAGGGACACTTATCGTGACAAACACAAATTAAAATTGTTTTCAATAAAATTAATAAATGAGTAAATATTAATTATTTTTTAAATCATAAAATGTTATTGAAATGGAATTTTCTCGCAGAACCCTTATTTTCACTTCGCGGAACCCCGGGGTTCCACGGAACAGCCTTTGGGAAACACTGGACTACACTATTACATCACTAGTGTGTGGCTTGTGTTTTTGGGTGGTTGTTCCCATCTTACTCCCAAAAAATTGGTTCACCTGCATCTTTTATTCTAAATCAGGTTGGAACTATCACACCCACCAGCTTCAATGAGTAATACCCAACCTCCATATCAGTACAGGTTCAACCCCTCCAATCCCGCATTCTCTGGTATGGCAACATCCATGGTCTGGCATGATCTTATTAGACAAATGCCCACTTGGCCATACACCTGATAAGTTTCCTGCAGCCTCATAAAGTTTGTTTACACAGCCACCAGTCCTAGCTCTCAGTGTTCTGTGCTGTTATTTAGCTTTAATTTACTCCTAAATGTCTTTTAACCTCCCAGCAAGCAGTGGAAGTGTTGGTATTGCTGCTTGAAAATAGTGACTACCTGTGCTCTGGTAAGTTCTCTGGTTTGATACCAGTCAGGTCCTGAAGGTGCTGGACTAAAAAGGGTCAAACTTTATTTTTAAAATCTCATGATTTCAGGAGAGTTGGATGGGGCTGAGTCTTGTCAGTTTTGAATGCTTAACGTTAACAATGGCTGGTTTATTTGCAGTATTTTGTAGTCATGTTGGTCCCAGGATAGGAAAGAGCTAAGTTAGGTAAGGTAATATCTTTTACTGGACTAACTTCTATTGGTTCAGGGGGCAGCTGAGTTAGTCTGTACAGGATAAACTTAAAAAACAACAAATGGTCTGGTAGCACTTTATGGACTAACAAAACATGTAGATGGTATCATGAGCTTTCATGGGCACAGCCTACTTCTTCAGATGACTGGAGTTTTGAGTTTAGGATGTGCAGACCCAAAATAAATAGGGGAGAAGGGAGAGAGGGGAAGGGAAACAAAGGAAGGGTTCGGGAAACAAGGAGCAGAGTAGAGGGTATGAAAATATCAAAGGGAAAAACAAATAGGCAGAATTGGTACTTATAAGCACCTAAAGATTGGATAGTTAAAAGAAGCAGATAAGGATCATAGGATAGCAATTAAATAAGAAGGGTACTAACGCAAGAATCTATGTAGACAAAGAGCAGTTAGCACCTTCATTGACTGTTAGGTTGATAATGTCCCAGCCATCCGTTATCTCGATTGAGGTTATCAGTGTGAGAATTGAATTTGTGGAAGAATTGTAATTCCAACGCCTCTGTGTATTTGGCTTGTAGAACTGGTTTGTGACAAGACAGCCACCTGGAGATCTTTTAAAGAGTGATTAGGTAGATTGAAGTGTTCTCCAGCAGGTTTCTGTATGTTCCCTATTGGTGCAAGATACAGGCTTTCAAGCTGCACAGTGTTCAGGTTGGTCCCATACAAGATGGATTACCAAACTTACTTTGATTCTTTCAATGAGTGGTTTATAACATAACGGAGTGACACCATGGATACTTGGTACAACAACACACCTTTTTGATCACAATATAATCTTTTAACTCAGTTCAGTTCCTATTGAATAGCTATGAGCAATTGCAATCAAAATAGCGATCAACACACGTGTCTGGATACTGTGTAATATTTTGTTACATGTTTACTTTAAATTGCCATACCAGAGCACACCCATATTTCCTAAAAGATGATCATAGCTGTCACAAAGAAGCAATATTTCTCCATTAGATAGTTTCAATGAAGTGATATTAAGGTTATGAGCAGATTGGAAGTCTGAGAACCCAAAACAGAAGCGTCTTTTGGAAAAACATGTCCATAGAGTGTTAGCATTTGAATGCCAGAGTGTATTTCTGGTTCAGGCATGGCAGCATGTGGTGTGCATATAGCTACTTCAGCAAACCCAGAATTTCCCAGATCATGGTACAATGTGAACTTGTTATTTACACAGAATCTGAACTTGAACCTCTGTCCAACTTTGTCCTTTAGCACATGTTGTGTTATGCATACTGGGTGGGACAGTGATTCCTGGGACAGGTTGAACCTCTCTAATCTGGCATCTTCAGGACCTGACCAATGCCAAACCAAAGAACTTGCCAAACCACAGGAGGTAACTCTTGTCTAGCAGCATTACGAACACTTCCACTGCTTACTGGGCTTCTAGAAGACATTTAGGAGTAAATTAGAGCTAACTTACAGCACAGAACAGTGACAGCCATGACCAGTGGGTGTAAAAATACTTTATGGGACTATGGGAAACTTGGTCACATCCTTGATAAGTAGACATCTGGCTAACTAAAATCATGCCGGACCACGGATGTTGCCGGACCAGAGAGTGCCGGACGAGAGACATTCAACCTGTAGTCATTTTGTTACATGTTAATCACTAACATGGAATTGAAACCACTGGTTGGCTTTTTCTTTCTGATTTTTGTTGTAGTTGAAGCAGCAATGATGGACTTAAAAAATTAAGACACCAAATGTTATTTTTACCTTATCAAATGCCCCTTGAAGTTAATGGGAGAATCTTTTTATTAACATCAAAAAACATTGTATTTAAGTCCATTATAGGCGATGCTCTCAGTTTGGTAGCTATCTTTATTGCCCTGGAGAACTCTGGGTATTGTACTTGGAACATGTGAGGGATGCTAGAATTCCGCATCAAGCCATGGCAGCATTGAACAAGTTGATGCTGAAAGCTTCTGGCGTGAGTCATAATTTTATCTTAATTAGTTTTATGTTTAATCCATTTTGCACACAATCTATAGCAGTGACCTTGGCTTTCATAAAAAATATCCTATTTGGCAATGAAAGAGGTGTATATTAAAGTAATGCTGAAAGAGAATTGATTTTCGCTCAGTTGGCTTTTTATCTGTTCTAACTTCAGCTGGATGCATTATATGCAATTTTGTGTGTTTTCATTGGTTTCCTTTTGGTATCTCCTCTGATTACAGGGTGGAAATAGAGCTATACAAATAATGTATTTTTCAGTTTGCTGGCAGTTCTGAAAAAATGTTCTGAGTAGAACAAAACATTTTGGTATTGACAATTTAAAATATTTTGGTTGATTTTTATTTCAGAATTTCTTATACTTACCAATAAAAAGTCCTTTTGACTGAAAAGTCAAAATGTTGCAGTTGAAAATGTCAAAATGAAATATTATACATTTTACGGGTTGTTTTTTTTAACTAAAGCAATTCGGCAAAAGCTAAACACAAATTTCAAATCTCTAATTTTTTCAGAAAAAAAGTTTTGTCTGAAAAAAGTCACCTAGAGGAATGCTAATACCAGCTTGTATTGAGGATGGCATATAAATCCATGTCTCTTTTTTCCTCAATTTTTTAAAATCAGACCTTTTGAAATCTAGCAATAATTTTTCTTACATTTTAATTTAGTTTGAAACTTTATTTTAAATAACAATTTTGAAATGAAACCATTCTCAGCTGGCAGTTAAGGGACAATGAAATTCACTAGTGAACTAACTCAGAATGAAGTGTTTTAGATCAGGTTAATGACCTGATATGAAACATTATGATTTTGCGAATATTAAAATGTTTCAATAAAAATGCTGAAACAAACATTTTGACATTTCTAGAAATATTATTTGTGACCAGGGATAGCTAAGGCAGCCCTTGCTGGAAATGCAAAGATCAGGGCAGGCTGCAAAAGGCAGAGCAGATACTCCCAAGACTAGTGGGTACCACTGAAGTTAAACTCCCCAATCAGTTACAACAGTGGTCACCAACCAGTAGATCTGGATCTACTGGCAGATCTTGGAGCCTCTTACGGGTGATCCTGACTGGTTTGGCCAGGAAGCTATCAAGTACTAGCACTTCAGTTGCCCCTCCACCCACTGTCATGCTGCTCCTGTCCTCTGACTTGGAGTTGCCCCCCGGGAGCCTCCTGCTTCCTGTGCAAGGTGTGGAAGGGAAAAGAGGGGGGTGTTGATGTCAGGGTGTCCCTCCTCCCCCCACTTCTGTATCCTGTTTCCACACAGAGAAGGGGAGGGGGAGGGAGCTTGGCAATGCAAATCTTTGTCACTCTCACACACTGTGTGTCTCTGTTATTCTCACAATCACACTATCCGTCATTCATCTCCCAACCCAACTCAACCACCCCCCATGTCTGTTACTTCTGTTACTGCTTGCAAAATGGGTTATTTTTGTTTTTTGACTGGCCTGTGCATTTCATCATTTTCATTTCTCTGGGAATGTCTACACTTGCTCCCTAGTTCGAACTAGGGAGGCAAATGAAGCATACCGAAGTTGCTAATGAAGCGCGGGATTTAAATATCCCGCGCTTGATTAGCATATTCGTGGCTGGTCGCCATTTTAAAAAGCCGGTAGCCCGAATTAACTCGCCGCGTGTAGACGCGGTAGTCCGATCCAAAACCCTTCCCTCGAATTAACTGTTACTCCTCGGGTAATGAGGAGTAACAGTTAATTCGAGGGAAGGGTTTTGGATCGGACTACCGCGTCTACACGCGGCGAGTTAATTCGGGCTACCGGCTTTTTAAAATGGCGACCAGCCACGAATATGCTAATCAAGCGCGGGATATTTAAATCCCGCGCTTCATTAGCAACTTCGGTATGCTTCATTTGCCTCCCTAATTTGAACTAGGGGGCAAGTTAGACATACCCTCTCTTAGGCTTAAATTTAATTATTTGAGCAGTGAGTTCTAAAACGCCTAACCTGTCATGGCTGAGTAATTAACTCTATGGTAATTGCCAGGGCTCGACAAATTATGGAAAACCCGACTCGCCAGACAAAAAAGGGACTTGCCACCCCCTTCCCCCCAAAAAGTGTTTTTTTTTTATGGCAAAAATTCCTAATAAGAATAAGAACAGTAATTACTAATAAGTTATTAATAAATATCACCCAAGTTATTAATAAATATCTTATAAACCTCTACCTTTTCCCTCTGCTGCCATGTCTCCTCCCCTTGCTCCATCAGCTCCCCTGGTGCCTGCTGCCCCCCAACCCCTCATCGTCCTCTGCTGTCCTGACTCCTGCCCTTCTCACTGCCCTCAGCCTTCCTGAGACGTAGCCCCCTCCACCAGCCCTTCTCTCCTCCCTGTGCCCACTCCTCCAGTAGCCCCACTCTGATCATGTGAGCTACCCTTCCTCATCACCTCTCCTAACACCTCCCTCTACACACCTGCCCTGCCTCTCTCCTCTGGTGCTGGTCCCTCCCCTGCAGGTGTCTGCCCTTCTGCTTCACCCCCAGAATCCCCTGGCACCTGCACCCTCCTGGTGCCTCCCCCTTCCCTTACTGCCCGTGCCCCCTTTTCCCCCTTTTTCCCTGATACCCACCCCCTCACCGCCCTCTGCCTCCGTTCCCCTCATGCTCCTGTGCCCTCACACATGCCTTGCTCCATCCCCGCCTTTCTCATTCCCACCCCTTCTTTCAAGCCTTCTCCCAGCACCTCCCCCTCCCCCTCTAGCCCCCAATGCCCTTACCCTCTCCTCTCCCAGCATCACCCTGTCCCCCCTCCCACTGACACGTCCCCTCCTGCCCTTTTCCTCATTGTCTGCACTTGGCCCCCTGGCATTTGTCTCTCCTGCACCCCTGTCCCTTGGTGCCTTCCCCTTTCTTCTTCTCCTGACCTCCTCCCCTCCCCTCAGCACAAGCCCCTTCCCCATATTTTTCCCCTTCCCTTTCCTTCCCCTCCCCTCCCCATAGCACAGCCCCGCCCCTTCCTTTCCCTCCCCTCCCCCTGCCCCTGCCCCTTTCCCTGCCCAGCCCCAGCCCTATCTGGCTTCTGCCTTCCACTTTGCGGGGTTGCCAGAGCCTTTTTTAATCCAGCGGTCGCCGGCTGTGACGTCAGGACGCCACGTCACGCCAGCGTCCTGCCCTCTGGCTCGCGCCCCGCCTCCTTGCACCGGAGCTGCACGCAGGCAGCCTGGTGCTGAGAATTGCTGCACTTCCCCCTTCCCGGCGGCGCTCTGCTCCTCCACCGGCCGGGGATCGGATGGGGCTGCGCCGCCCATAGTGCGGGCTTCGGCCAGCCCGTCACAACGGCCCACCGGGCCAGTCCACCCCCGCACTCGCCAGTTGGTAAAATCTACTTGCCACGGGCAAGTGTATTTGTCGAGCCCTGGTAATTGTGGCTCCTGGAAGTGGCTGGCATGTCCCTGCAGCCCCTGAGAGAGGATGAGCATGCTGTCCTTGCCTGCAGACACCTCTCCTGCAGCTCCCCTTGATCAATAACTGGGAACTGTGGCCAGTAGAAGCTGTGGGCTCAGTGCCTGTGGATGAGGGGCAGCACATGGTGCCATGGATCCATTGCTGTACATGCCAGCTGCTTTCAGGAGTGGTGCAGGGTCAGAGCAGGAGTAAGCCTGCCTTAACCCCGTTGCTCCACCACCTGGAAGCTGTCTTAGTTAAATGGTGTCCAGTCAGAGCCTGCTTCCTGAACCCTTGTCCCAGCTCTGAACCTCCTCCTGCGCCCAACCTCCTTTCCCAGATGTGAGTCCCTCTGCACCCGAACTCCTTCCCAGAGCTTGCACCATGAAATGTCTCCTAGACCCCAATCTCCCACCCTTGGCTAAGCCCAGAGCCCCTCCCACACTCCAAACCCCTTGGCCCAAGACCAGAGCCTGCACCCCAACCTCCTACCCCAGCCTGGTGAAAGTGAGTGAGGATGTGGGAGGAAGAGGGAGGGAATGAGCAGGGTGAGGCCTTGGAGAAGGGGTGGAGCCGGGGTAGGGCCTCAAAGAAGGGGCGGGAAGGAAGTGGGGCGGGGGTATCTGGGTTTGAGGTAGATCTTACATTGCACTTACATTGAAAAGGTGATCTGGTTAAAAGGTTTGGGGACCACTGAGTTACAAACTGTGCTTCTGATCCCCCACACACCAGTTATCAAGAAGCAAAAAAAGGATCCACACCACCCATTATAACTTTCCAGTTCTCTGGCTCCAAAACAAAACTCTGCTCACATATACAAAATGTTCTTCTGACCAAAAAGGCTCAGCCACGTCATCAGGTCAATATAGGTTTGGCTCTTATTTTAAAATATGCTGTCAGTTGATTCTTTAATGTCTCAAACTAAGGGCTCGTCTAGACTGCATTCCTCTCTTGAAAGAGGAATGCAAATGAAGCAGATAGAAAATTCAAATGAAGTGTGGATCTGCAAATCTCATGCTTCATTTGCATAATCGTGAGAGAGTGCTTTTTTTGAAAAACGGTTTTTCAAAAAAATCCCTGCAGTCTAGACGGGGTTCTTTCGGGGAAAAAAAACCCTTTTCGAAAGAACCCATATGCCTCATTTTTTCAAATCTGCGCTTCATTTGAATTTTCGATCTGCTTCATTTGCATTCCTTTTCAAGAGAGGAATGCCGTCTAGGCATAGCCTAAAGGTGAGAGAGAGAGAAAGGAAGAGAAGGAGAGATGGATGTTAAATGATAGAGTCACAGACACACAAAAGTTCAAAGTGAATGTATCAGGTTCTTAGCAGTAGTGGTGAGTTTGCTGGCTTGAAAGTTGCTCTGGAACTCATCCACAGCTTGGACGGATCATTCAGTTTTTTGTTCAGAGCTTTTATAAAGGTTACTTGGCTGCAGTTTGCAGCTCCCTTTGGCTGGAAATGGTGACAAACCGCAGCCAATGGGGAACGGCAAGGCTCCGTGCTACAGACACATTAAATAAACCAAGTGGTGCAGGCCTGCCAAGGACTTATCTTGATGGCCTCACAACACAAGTTTGAAAAATGCTGCTTTAGATCACCACGGGAGCCCTGGGCGATGCAGGCTGGGCAGCATTGGTGGGCTGGCTAGGGGAAGGCTAGCCCTAACCTCACCTCTTCCACCTGAGCCCTTGCCCCTTCTGGTGACCCAGATCCTGCTCCCCACACCTTGCCCAGGGACCTGGCAATGCTGTCCACAGCCCTGGATAAGAAGCAGGGCTGAAGATGCAGCTTCCTCTTTTTATTTATTTTGCCATGTGGCTTCTTACATTGTCCCAAACACAGGCTACCCAGCATGTGGCCTGGATACCATAGAATTCTATCCATAGGCATCCCCCTACATGCCTTGTTGAGTCATAGGCATATTCCTTGCTTTCTCTCAGGCCAGGTCTATACTAGACCCAGAAGTTTGACTAAAGGTATGCAACACCAGCTACGTAAATAACGTAGGTGGAGTTCACGTACCTTAAACTGAGCTTGGTGCCGCATTCACAGCAGGAGGTTGACAGGAGCAAATGCTCCTACTGGCTTCCCTTACTCCTCACAAATCTAGGAGTGCCAGTGCTGACCGGGGTCACCCTCGGCGTTTGATTTAGCAGGCCCTTAGTAGACCCACTAAATCGAAAGCCAAAAGATTGATCTCCAGCACTGAAAGTGGAGATGTGGCTTCAGTGAATCAGTTGAATAGCTGATGGTTTTTGATGGGCCATCAAGCAGGCTAGGCAGTGTATTACCAAACCATCTGTGGGTGCCACTCAGAAGCCTAGAACAAGTTTGGTAAAACAGAGATTCATACATAGCCACAACCCAAAATACAAATATATTTGGCAAATTACCACTCACTGCAATTTACAATATTGATGTTCATAATATCCTAACGTCCGTTTTCCCCCCCCCCCCCGCCCAAGATTTCATAAAAGGTCACCTTATTCCATGAACGTTTTCAACATTTTAACTCTTTGTCTTGATTTGGGGGCAAAAACAAATGATAAAAGGTAGGAAATTCCAAGGTGCGAATTCCCAGTTTTGCTCTGCTCCACTCTAATTCTCCTACACTATCTGCCTTTAACTGGCGCTTGTTTTTTCATCATTCCCTTTTAGCTGTATTCTACTCTGCATCAAATCTAAATTATGGACAGATTCCTGGAGCTCTTTTCCAGGAACAGACAGCAAGCAGGCAGCTATACAAAGCTGCCTTTTCAAACAAAGGCAAGGCTGTAATTCTCGAAGGGGGAGACAGCGGACAGCTAGAGCTCAATAAGGCCACCTTTCCACTTGCATGGGATTAAAATCTATTTTTAGCACGTTAATTGTGTTGTGAAATACTTTGTGGAATGTTATTGTAAGGTAGAAAAAAGCGTTGACCAGTTTGTCTTAGAGAGCTGGAACATTGTGCAGTTTGCAATTGAACTTGGGCCACATTGATTCATAAAACAGGGATCTTTTAAGTAACTTTGTTCACAGTAAATGGTCTGGTAGCACTTTATAGACTAATGAAACATGTAGATTGTATCATGAGCTTTCATGGGCATAGCCCACTTCTTCAGATGACAGGAGTTATGAGTTGGGGATATGAAAACTCGAAATAAATAGGAAAGGGGAGAGAAAGAAAAAAGGGAGGGGGTGGGAGACAGAGCATCATTAAGTATCTGGAGAATGGGTACTTAAACCTAAGCAGATAAAAGTCAAAGTCAATAGATAGATTCCAAAACAGGAAGGAGTGGTATCCTATGCAGCCAATGTACTGCTCACCAAAATACTCAGTTATTTTTTGTATTCCTTCACAGCGATATAGTTTGAGTGGGGTACTCTTTCAAAATTTTGGAGGGGAGGGAGATCGGGGGCAGACGATGAAAATTACTAAAAGAAATCGGAAATACTGTGGCTGCATGATCATTTTCATTCCTCTTCTCTTGAGATTATTTGGTCTCCTTTGATGTCAAAAATCAAATGACTATAAAAAAACATTAATCTCACTTTTGCAAAGCTGCAGATAGTTACCGAAATCCAATTTTAATAGCCTAGTGCAGTAGAGAAGCCTTAAGTTATTGAGGGAATGTCTGTGTTGCAATTGGTGTAGACATACCTGAGCTAGGTTTATTTTTGCTAGCTCGGCTATCAATAGCAGTGATGCTGTTAGCACATACGGCTTTCCAAGTGGACTACTTGGCTGAAATTCTAGGCAGAACAGCTTCCCTGCTACCAGTATCGGAGCTAGATCAAAGCTAGCTCTGGCATCTCTATGTGAGCTACAGTCACACCCCCTGAGTGCAGTATATATGTCATCTGCGAGTTTGTCACTCCTACAAAATCCTGGAAGTACTATGAACAATTATAAAGGAATCAGAACTAAACTTGTCAGGTGAACAAAATACATTTTGTGATATAACCTTTTATTTTGTTGTTGCTAATGTATAGATCTTTTTAATCCTCATACAGTTTGCAAGTTATGAGCTCATAATGTGTGAGACTTTCTTGTATCCAGTATTTCCATACCTCATAGATTGAGAGTTTCATGATAGTTAGTATTTTTCTTAGGCTAGGTCTACATTAATGGGGAAGGTCAAGTCAATAAATGCAACTCCAGCTATGTTAATTATGTAGCTGGAGTCGACAACTTGATTTGAGTTTCTCCACCATCCCACAGTAGGAGCAGGTATACCAGCTGCCAGTGGGGGCATCCTCTGAGTTAAATTTAGCAGGTCGTAACTAGACCCGCTAATTCGAACTCTGGAAGAGTGATTACAGCAGTGTTGATCTTCTGCTGAGTGAAGGAATGGCCTTAAAGCCTATGCTCCTGGACTCACCTGATTAGAAGAGAATCTTAGCTTTAATATTTAAAAAAGTAAGTTTCCTTCCCTTCTGAATCCAGTGAAAAGCTTTAAGAGGAGGTAACCCCAAGTGCATCTTAGACAGAGCTGGGTGAAATGTTTTGAACAAAACTCTTTTCCAGAGATACCTGAAGATTTGGTGACACATCAGTGTTATGTGAATTTGTGCCAGTTTTGTTGATTTTATTTTTGTCCTCAAAAAGAGACACATTTTAAACAAAAATCAATATATTTCATTTTTGGGTTCAAAATGACATTTTTTTATTTGAAATTTCTTTTAGTTTAGTTTCTAAAATAAAATACATAGAAGATGCTTGACATTGAAATAAAAACGTGTAATTTGATGCAAACTAATTTCCTCCTGATTTTCGATCTGCTGAAAATCACAATTTTTTGTCCAACCTGAAATGTTTTTTTCTACTTTTCAAAATTTCCAATGAACCAAAATAGCAGTTATTCACCTGGCTCTAAACATGATGGCTCAGAAATGAGAAGATAAATAAAACAAACCTGAAATGTATTTTTAAAAAGAAATCTCATGATCTTAAGGCCTGACTTGTGATTTTTTAAACACAATTCACAATTCTATATGTCCTATTTTTGAACCCTCTTAATCATCTCCCTGAACCTAAGAGGTGGAGTACCTATGAATCACTAAAGCTAGTGGAAATTTTGTGTGATCTGCACCTATCAGCTCTGTGCTAATAATAGCTGTGGTATTGGAGTGTCTGTAAATGTAACTGATGTGCTAACAAGATTAAATGCATTTTTAATCACTGTCATTTCTGCAGCCATTGTTTTCTTCATACAGAATCTGAAATGTTTTTGTGTCTGTTTATTCTGTGCTAGAGGTCTCAGAGTGCAGAAAACTATTATGTAGATTTCCATTGATGGGCACTTTCCAAGTGTGTGTTTACTAATTACTGATGTTCCTGGATATTCCTTGATTCAAAATATATAATTATCTCTTTCCTTGCTCATATTTGTGTATGCCCAGTTGCTTCAAGATCAGCTGCTCAGATGTAAACAGTGCTGTGTTCAAAACTTAGGTGACAGAAGCAAGTTATGGAGGCAAGGGTTTTCTGTCTAGCAACTTCTGCTCTGAACAGCACTATGCCTGCATCACATAATTAGGTGGAGATTGCTGGTATAAGCAGTTCTGTATGTATGCTTACATATTTACTGGTTTGGGTCTAACCGGTTTGCTTCTGAGAACTTGTTCCCCCCTACCCCAAAACTAAATCTAATGCATAAGACTTCCTTGGGAGTCATAGACATTGCATGATGAAGTGCCAGATCAGTTGACTCAGTGGATTTTCTCTGGATTTACACGAATGCAGAATTATGGCTGAGATTTTTGCATTTCCACATGGGATCTAAAAGGACTAGGAAGGACATCGGCAATAAAATGAAAAACATATTGCATATTTTTGGGAAGGGAAGGGGCGTTTGCTTTTTCTGAGCAACTCAGATTTCAGTTTCAAACATTTCCAGCAACTCAGTTTTAAATATGGATTTTTTGCAGTTAAAACCATGAACTTTAGAACTTGTGGGTCACTCTTCAAATAAATAAAGGGCTTCAGCCATAGCTTTTGATATGGTGATGATTTATCAGCAAAATAAAGAGTTTCTTAAAATAACTAGTTAATGAGAAACTACTTTAGTGTTGTGATGTTGTGCTATGGTAGTGCTTAGAAATCCCAGATGTGATCAGGACCCCAGCGTGTAGGCATTATACACATGCCTAGTCAGAGACAACCTCGAAGAGCTTGATGTCAAAACATTTGAGCCTTTGTACACTCGTGTGTGTGTGTGTGTGTGTGTGTGTGTTCACTCATGTGAGTCGTGCCATTAAGTTTGACATAAATAGTCATGGGCTTAAAGTCATGCACATGCTTTAAGGGTTTGCAGGATGAGGGATTAAAAAGAAAAGACAAAGGTGAAATCCTGGCCCCCATGGAAATCAATGGCAAAACTCCCTCACTCATGTGGCCTTTGATGTAGAAGGGGAAAAACATTCCCCTCGCACACTGGAACTTGGGACCCAGGCTACTAGTTTTTGTTTGCTCCAGCCCCATGGGAGGAAGGCAGGGGAGCTGGAGCATCAGTGCAGGCTCCCCAGTGTTGGGGGGTAGCCCTGAGCCTTGGGGGCCGGATCCAGGCAAGCCGGGGGCCACATCTGGCCCTTGAGCCTTAGGTTCCCCCCACCCCTGAAGGACAGGAATGTTATTCCCATTTTGCAGATGAGGAGAAGAGGTTCAAAGAGACTGTCCTTTTCCAGCAGAGTTATAATTCACTGACAACCATGCTTTTAGATGGACTGTCATAATGAGTGAGACTAATTTGATGGTGCAAAACTCCCTCGTAACAAAATAACCTTTTCAGAAGCAAGATTATAAATCCCTGTAGGCTAAAGAGTGATTACAGCAGTCTCTAGACTCTGGGGCTGAGTCTAGACTGGCATGATTTTGCGCAAAAGCAGCTGCTTTTGCGCAAAAGCTTACCAGCTGTCTACACTGGCCACTTGAATTTGCGCAAGAGCACTGACGTTCTTATGTAAGAAATCAAAAGGGCCGGTGTAGACAGCTCAGATTTGTTTTGCGCAAAAAAGCCCCGATCGTGAAAATGGTGCTTTTGCGCAAAAGCATCCGTGCCAATCTAGACGCGCTTTTGCGCAAATACTATTAACGGAAAAACTTTTCTGTTAAAAGTATTTGTGCAAAATCATGCCAGTCTAGACGTAGCCTGGCTTATCAGCCTACAGGAATGTTTTAATTCTATGAACAAAACTTGGACTTTTTTATGGTCTAGGATAAAAATTTACCCTCCTTTTTCTGGTCCTGTGCTGCTATAAATATTTGACTGCTACTTTTTGAAATGTTTCCTCTGGAGGAATGGTACTTGGGAAGGTTTTTTTGGAACACCTGCTGTATGATGGATTTTTTTATTATTATTATTTGAAGATTTCCTGGAACACATCTAAGCACACTGCATCTCTTTGATACTTCAATTCCCAACCCTGTGAACAAATGTCCTTTTAGAGCAGGTAATGAAATCTTTCACCATTGTGCAATATCAATGGGTAATTGCATTGCTTTTCTGGCTTCCATAGACATATGCTTGAAAAGCCTCACAAAGTGCTTAGACCAACTCCCCTGTTGATGTGTTTCCGAAGGGTTTTGATCAGGCCCTTAGAGGTGCTGTGCCCTGCAACTCCCAGTGAAGTTAACAGAACTAGGAGGTAGGAGAAGCACACTGAAGGCACATAGCAAAACATTGAAGCCTGTGGTTTTGTCCATCCCTGATCAGCAAATCAGCATGTGCCTAACATTTAAGCATATGCTTCAGGGGGTAGCCGAGTTAGTCCGTACAGGATCAATTAAAAAAACAACAAATGGTCTGGTAG
Organism: Pelochelys cantorii; assembly: GCA_032595735.1. Classification (NCBI taxonomy): domain Eukaryota; kingdom Metazoa; phylum Chordata; order Testudines; family Trionychidae; genus Pelochelys; species Pelochelys cantorii. The sequence continues at coordinate 13,715,516 of CM064346.1, forward strand.
CACTTTATAGACTAACAAAACATGTAGCTGGTATCATGAGCTTTCATGGGCACAGCCACCTTCTTCAGATGACTGGAGTTTATGCTTTGATCCTTATCGGCTTCTTTTTAACTATCCAATCTTCAGGTGTTTATAGATTGCAATTTCTGTCTATTTGTTTTTCCCTTTGATATTTTCATACCCTCTGCTCCTTGTTTCCTGCCCCCCCTTTTTCCCCTCCTTCCCCATCTCCCTTCTCCCCTAATTATTTTGGGTCTGCACATCCTAAACTCAAAACTCCGGTCATCTGAAGAAGTGGGCTGTGCCCACGAAAGCTCATGATACCATCTACATGTTTTGTTAGTCTATAAAGTGCTATCAGACTATTTGTTGTTTTTTTTAATTTAAGCATATGGCAAAATGGTTTGCTGAATAGGGATGGACTTCTGAGCTGGGGCCTGAGTTTGGATCCTAACCGTAGCTAGTAACAGGCACCCTGGTATGCTTTTCCTTTGTATTCATGATGTTACATTCAAGTCAGGTCATCATGACCCGTATTCTTCTCACACTGTGTGAAATGATATTCCAGCTCCATGCAACAGAGCACAAAGGGGTAACTGAATTCTATTTTCTTGCCTCATTTTGCAATAATTTATTTTGGGTACCTACCTTGCTTGTATCCAATTTGTTCCACATGTGGCGTATGTTTTCCATATAGATGTCATTTTGACAAATCTTTTCATATGCATATTATTAAACCCCCGTTGCTGAACCTGCAATGAACTTCTTATGCATAGCATTAGGATAGTGCATAGCCATCTGCTGTTTCGTCTCTGCTGTGGATCATTGAGAAAGTGCTTCACAAGAAGAATGAATGTTCAAGGAATCTGAGAAACCGTTGGAAGGAACAATGAAAACCGAAGGACACATTGAATCTTATGGAGGGGGCAGAAATGTGTTATCACATGTTTATCATGTCCTGCATATACATTCCCCCTTTATGCCCTGGACCTGCTGCCCATAGTTCACTGGCCAGGGGATGTGGTTATAAACAACAAGCTCCTATGCAGTGAAACCAAACCAGTGTTGTGAATTAGGTCATTGTTTATGCAGTTCCAAGTTTTATTGGATTGGCGGAGAAGAGAATATATCTTTATATTTCTGCAGTGAGCAGCACTGTGCCACCTTTGTAAATCTCCACCCTTGAATACCTTTTGGTCCAAAGTGCCAGGAGAAGGCAAGGGGGAAAGATGAGTGGTTTGGTTTTTGAATGCGCCAAGCAGGCACCATGCCCTAACATGGACGGCACTTGCTGCTGCTCAGTGACCTTTGAAAACTGGGCCAAAGCCCCTTTGGATAGGTCTGTACTGCAATCAGAGCTGCAGTTGCAGTTTGGGCGGATGTATTTGCACGAGCTTCACCCATGGTAGCATTGCTAAAACCAGCGACGTTGGCGCAGTGGCACAAGCTTCAGCACATGCTAGTAATGTGTGTGCCTAGGGTCCCAAGTGTGCAGGTACAGTCCATGCTGAAGCCTGCACTGTCACATCAGTCCAGCTATTTTTAGTCATGCTGGTGTGGGCGACGCTAGCAGGGGTATGTTTACCCAAGCGGCAGTCTCATCTTGGATTGTAGCATAAGAACAGCCATACTAGGTCAGACCAAAGGTCCATCTAGCCCAGTATCCTTTCTGACAGTGGCCAGTGCTAGCTGTGTCAACAATACTCTACCTCAGAAGGGGTTACAGTGCAGTATTTCTCAATCTTTTCAGGTTGGGGATCTCTTATTCAAAGTAAAAAAATGTCATGACTCTCTTCCATTTACTGGAGAGGAATGAAAACCGTATCAATGAAACAGCGATGGACCTATATATTAATAAGTCTCTTTTGAGGAGCGGACAGAGAATGCTTTACTTTAGGACATAAGCACGGCCATACTGGGTCAGACCAAAGGTCCATCTAGCCTTGTATCCTGTCTTCTGACAGTGGCCAATGCCAGGTGCCCCGGAGGGAATGTACAGAACAGACAACCATCAAGTTCTCATCCCCTGTTACCCATTCAAAGCTTCTGACAGAGACTAAGGACACCATCCCTGCCCATTTTGGAGAACTGCCAGTGATAGAGCCATCCTCCATGAATTTATCTAGTTCTTTTTTGAACCCCATTAAAGTGTTGGTTTTTGCACCATCCTGTGGCAAGGAGTTCCACAGATTGACTGTGCCTGAAGAGACCTAGACAGACTCTTTGAGATGGGGATACTCTAAATCAGCTTGCAGTCTTCACTTTCTATGGCCTATTTTAATATTTTCAGACGGGGAGGGCATGCTCTTGCCGAGGAGTGTGAAGAAGGCCCTTCGTTGCTATTCAGCGGTACAAACAGGAAAGGCTTTTCTCTCACTTGTGTTCGTGATTGTGCCTACACTTTGATTCCCAGCTCAAGAAAACATACCTCTGCTGGCTTTGATTGAGCTAGCATGCTAGAAATAGAGCATAGCCATATGGTATAACTTAAGTGTCAGGCCTGGCTAGCTGCCCAGAGTACATGCCTGGAATCTGGGATGGGTACACAGTTGGGCTGACTGGTCCCTCACACTGCTTGTGCTGCTATGGATATGCTTCGTACCAGAGTCATGTCATCTGGAGCTGGAATTACACCCCAGCTTACAGTGTGAATGTGAGATGGGTAACTCCATTGGAATAAGTGGAATTGCATCAGTAGAAAAGTGATGAGAGTGGTGAATCGGGCCCATGGACTTGTTGCAATTGTGGCTGTAGAGAATGTTCCCTTTTTTCCTCTTCCCCTGTGCTTGTCCCCTCTCTGTTCTCTATGATATTGTTCATCAAGGCTATGTCTAGGCTGCAAGCCTCTTTCGAAAGAGGCTTTTTAGAAAAATACTTTAGAAAAAGCCTCTGTCAAAAAAGAGCGTCTAGACTACAACCAGTACTTTCGAAAAAGCAAGCCACTTTTTTGAAAGAGCATCAAGGCAGTCTGGATGCTCTTTTTCGAAAAAGCACAGTTTGCATTACATAGCGCCTTTTTTCGAAAGAGCACTTTCAGGGGAAAAAAGGCTTTATTCCTCATAAAACAAGGTTTTCCATGGTCAAAAAAACTGCTGCGTTCTTTCGATTTACTTTCGAAAGAACTCGGCAGCAGTCTAGACACGGGAAGTTTTTTCAAAAAAAGGCCACTTTTTTTCGAAAAAACCCTGTAGTCTAGACACACCCCAAGAGTAAATGGCATGAAAAGAGTTGAGCCATAACTGAAATATATCCTGGTTCAGGGCATTTTCCATTCTGAATGTGTGTCAGCAAAAAGATCCCAGTTGAGTAGCAAGGCCAGCAGGACTCTGGGTTGGAAAAAGGAATGAATATTTATCGTGGCATTTCATCAGTTCATGAACTTCCAACCTAGGGCTTGGAAGTATCTTTCAGAAGTCATGCCTTCCCCGTTCCTTTCCAGCTAGAGAGGAGGCCCGGTTCGAAAACGTGTGGAAGGGCATGTGTCTCAAAACTAGTTTGCGCTATGACATAGGCTCACAGTATGGTTTGTGCTGAGAGCCAGTGCATCTTGGTAAATTCCATCACATTCCGGACAGTATTCAATGCTGTCTCAAAGCCAAAGCCAATAAAAACAAGCATGAAAGTCTGTGATCGCTTCATCTTATTTTCTCTCAATATTAAGCATTCTGGCCATCTGGAATGGTTGGCTTAGTGGCTTATGTAACAGGAAGAATGATAAAATAATGTTAGATCTAATGCTCAAACAGTTTTACAGCTCTATTTTCTCTTCAGCACACATCTTCTTAGCATTCTTCTTGACACATTTCTGAAATGCTAATGCTAATCCCAGTTCAGGCACTGCAAAGCAGGATATAAACCCAGCTTAATGGGACACTTGTGGACTGTCCCTATGAAGGGAATTCCTCAGTTGGTGCAGAGCTGCCAGCTGTGGAGAATCGGGGAGGAACAAGAGCGTGCAGGTACCAGGAGGAAGAACCTGTAGTAAGGAATGTGCTGGGGAAGGCTGTGGGGAAGTGGCCCAGGGATTCGTAGCTGTCATGCAGTTGTTACCAGAGACATTACAGACAGCAGCTCTCATAGGTCCCTAGGCTGAAGGGTGGGCCTGGTTTCCTCTCCTTCTCCCAGCTGCCCAGGTGTGTAGTAGAAAGAGACTGGTTTTGGTACAAGGTTTGTCTTGCCCTGTAGCATTAGGAAGGACCACAGAGACCATGAAGTTTAGTTCCTCTCTTTTCCCCATGCTGGCCAATGATGTGAGTAGCACAACAAACAGCAAGCTGGGGTCTAAACTGAGGGTTGCTATGAGCCTCTGAAGCAAGTAATCTGATTGAAAGTGCAGGACCCACCAAGGCTGAGAAGTTTTTTTCATAATCCCTAGACACTTCAGGCTGTGGGTAGCTTCCAGCCATTCAAAACCTCACCTAAGGACTGGCAAGGATGGTTTCCCTGGCCACTGTTTGCCAGAAGCTGGGGAGAGGGGATGGATCACTTGCTGATTGCCTGTTCTGTTCATTCTCTCTAAAGCAGTGGTCACCAACCAGCAGATTGGGATCTACCCGTAGATCTTGCAGTCTCTGACAGGGGATCCTGACTGGTTGGGCCAAGAGGGCTACCAAGTGCCAGCTCTTCGGCTGCCCCTCCCCCTACTGCTGCGCGCCTCCTGCCCTTTGCCTTGGAGCTGCCCCTCCTCGGGGGCCTCCTGCTTGCTGTGCAGAGCAGGGAAGGGAAGGGAAAGGAGGGGGTGCAGATGTCAGGATGCCCCTCTCCCACCCTGTATCCTATCTCCACAGAATGGAGGGGGGGCACAACAGGGCTGGGGATGGAGGGAGTTTGCTGGCTGCTTTTGAGAGTTGTGCAGGGCCAAAGCAGGGGTGAGCCTGCCTTAGTCCCACTGCACCAGCACCCAGGAGCCACCTGAGATAAGCAGTGTCCAGCTCTGATTCCCTGCCCCAGTCATGAACCCCCTCTGCATCCCAAGCCCCTGCCCTAGCCCTGAGCTCCCTGGACCCAAACTCCCTTACAGAGCCTGTACCCTGAACCCCCTCCTGCATCCCAACTTCCTGCCCCAGGCTCCACTCAGAGCCCCCTCGCACTCCAAATCCCTTAGCCCAAGACCAGAGCCTGCGCCCCAACCCTCTGCCCCTGCTTGGTGAAAGGGAGGAAGATTGGGGAGGGTGGGAGGATGGAGTGAGCAGGGGTGGGTCCTCGGAGAAGGGGCACGAAGGAGGCAGGGCCAGGGTGTTGGAGTTTGAGGTAGATCCTGGATTGCACTTAAATTCAAAAAGTGATCTCATTACTTTAAAAGGTTGGAGACCCCTGCTCTAAAGCACCTGGGATTGGCCACTATTGGAACACAGGAGCCTGGGCTAGATGGACCTTTGGTCTGACCCATGTGGTCATTCTTTAGAATCTGACTCTTGCAAGGGTAAAAGTAGCTTACATTTCTTACAGGTACTGTTGTATTGCAGGGGATGGGGGGCACGATATGACAGTGCCTGTAAGAAATTGAATTGTGGGGTGGAGCGTGGAGGGCTCATGGCAGGGAGCTGGGAATGTGGGAGGTGCAGGAGTCAGGGTAGGGGACGAGGCATGTGCGCAGTGCACGCGTCAGGGTTGGGGCGTGTGAGGAAGAGCTCAGGGCAGGGGGCTGGAGTTTGTGGAGGGGTGTAGGAATCGGGACTGGGGACATTGGGCTGCTCAGGGCGGAGGGTTGGGGTGCAGGAGTCAGGGATGGGGGGGGTTGTCACTTTCAGGGAGAGAGAGAGGGAAGTGTACAGTGTGGGTCACTCACTTCTCTGCCCCCTGCATGCTGTGTGCTTTCCTCACTTCATGACAGCGATGGAAGGGGTACAGCAAGCAACATGCAGCACTAGTGGGAATGGGGGGGCTTCAGCTCCCCCCCTCCCCCACTCTCTAAGGGCATCCTGTGAGGGAACCGAGGCTGGGACAGTCCCAGATTGGTATGGGGCATGCCCACTTTCACCTCTGCTAAGGGTCCACTATCACAAACTTTCAAGCATACACAGAGTAAGCTATGAAAACTCAAAAGCTTGTCTCTCTCTCCAACAGAAGTTGGTCCAGTAAAAGGTATTACTTAACCCACCTTGTCTCGCTAATGTTTTGGGTCCAACAGATCTACAACAAAAATATTTGAAACTTGCAAAGTTAACAGCCCTTTCTACCCCCTTCCAACTCTGGCCACCCTAACCCCCCCAACTGAATAACTAAACAAAAACACCTGAAACAAAACAACCGTTAGAGCAAACAATAATTTAAATAAAATTGAAAACAAACAAAACCAAAAACTACCCAAGTGGAATTTGTACCCCTAAAGAGTGCCAGAAAATCCATGAAGTTCACTGAAGACTTCAGACTGGTATAAGTTCTGCTGAGGTTTGAAGAGTCGCTGTCAGCCTGTACAAAGAGGTGGCGTCTCGGTGACCTCTCGCTTGGTAGATCAGATCCTATGGTGGTGATTGGCAGTATGACATCTTTAATAGATGGAGATTTTTGTTGCTTCAGTGTTCCCAAAATTTCTTTTTTTTTAAATGCTTTACTTCCAGATAGACCTACCACTGTCAAATACACCAGTTACAAGATACTATCTGTATTTGCATTTGAAGAGCCAGAAACTGAGTTTCCTTTTAAAAATGTTTTAAAGGTAAAACTGAAGTTGATCTAAATTTGGATAAAACAACAAGGAGTCCTGGGACACCTTCAAGACTAAGGCTATGTCTATACAGCAGCGCTATTTTGGGACACCAGAGGTATCCGAAAATAGCTATCCTGTGTCTTTTGAGCGCACCCCTTATTTCAAAATATAACAGGCTCACTATTCCGACATCCCTGTAAACCTTATTCCACAAGGAGTAAGGGGCATTTTGGAATAGTGATTTATTTTAAGCTAAGTGCTGTGTAGACAGCAGCAAATTTTGAAATAAGCTATTTCGAAATTGACTTGAAATAAGCTATGCAAATTGCTCTGCTTATTTCGAATTCTGGGTGCAGTGTAGACGCACCTGTCCAGATTTATTTGGGCACAAGCTTTCGTGGGTAAAACCCACTTTCAGGTGCATCTGATGAAGTGGGTTTTACCCACGAAAACTGATGCCCAAATAAATCTGTTTGTCTGCAATGTGCACAGGACGCCTCACTGTTTTTGCAGATATGGACTAACATGGCTCCCCATCTGAGACTAAATTTAGGCAATGTTATCTTGAAATCTCCTGGCCCAGTTCTGGCTCCTCTTGCTGAGCCCCTATTTGCAATCCACAGTACTGCTCAAGGTCCATTATCTGAATCATCATCTCAATAAATAAAGAACTCCCAGTCCCCCATTTTGCATTTGCATTCTGCTGTACTTCTACTAAGCATGTAGCATACAGTGACAGCCTGTCTGAATCCACATGGAAATGCTTTTAAATAAGTTCATTCAGAAGGGACTAATGCACCTCCCTTCCTCAACAGCTGGTAAACCGAATGGAAATGTTTTCATACAGATTTCTGGCCTATAAAGGAGAACATCTGCAACATTCCATTTTTGTCTGTGCTTCCCAACCCCCTTTTGAGATGAGCTGCTGATAAAAGAACACATCCTCTAACGGAACTGATTTGCTGTGCGGCAGGGGCTGTGCGATTCCATAATCTCTTCTGTGCTGTCAGATAAAAGTTTAATAGCTCATGTAGCACAGATGGTATTTGATGAAAGGATAAAACATGCTTGAAATTTGTATGAGAACTGGTCTGTCCTCCCCCCCTCCATTTTTTTCAGAAATTAATGTTCTGACATCAAAATTCAAGAACAGTGAAATCTAAAGGACAGTTTGTGGGGGGGTATAGCATTGAAATGCCTGATTTTTCATGCTGAATTAAAAATCTATTCAGAAAGAGTATTTTACTTAGGATTTTTCTACACTGGAAAAGTTTATAATATTCATTAGTGGCATAATAAAATCAAACCAGTATAAGCCCTAGTGTGGATTCAGTTATATCTGAATGAAAGGTATTATACTAGTGTAACTATTTTCTTTCTTGAATTGGAATAAGCTTATACTAGAATAAGCCTTTTATACCATAAATAGTAAAAATATACTTGTATAACTGCATCCACACTTGGGAGCTATGTTCTGCTTTACCTGTGCCAGTGTAATTAAAGCAGCAAAACTTTGTAGATTAACCTAACGTTTAACCAGTTAATTGATTAACTGGGATTTTATATCCCTAATCACAACTCTGCCCAAGCCTGCCTCCCCTCTTACCCCCAATACCAGCATTGCCTCCCTCTCTTACTTCATAAAATCCGAGGTTCTGTTTACTTCTAAGTCGCTCTGAATGATTCCTTTACCCGCCTCCTGTTCCCTTGGGTCTGTGCAAACCTCCATCCTGATTGTCTCTTATCGCTCACCCACTTGTACTCCTTCAGGTTTTTCCTTGTACTTGGCTAGGTTTGCAGATCCTTCTCTTTTCAAGGAGCTCCCAAAATCCACCCAATTTTGAAGCATTTCAGGTATAATAACTAGACACTTTCTGTAAGGCTCGCTCACATGTTTTATTCCCACTCCTATCATTATCTCATGCTCTCCTTGGAGCAGGGATTATGTTCTTTTGTATAAGCATGAAGAGCAGCTACAAAGTGCTGTGGCATACTTTATGGACCTACATAAATTATTTCTATTATTGCTTATTTGACACCATAATTTTACATGGCCCTTTACAAATCCAGAATAAAACACATTGCCTGCCCAAAGGAATACAATTAAATCTCATCCAGCAATCGAAATTGAGTTAAAAAGACTGCCAAGGCATACATCACGGTCTAGAGCAGTGAATCCAGGGTACGGAAGCAGAAAGACAAGAGTTTTAATATTGTTTTCCCACTGACTGATGCTGTGGCCTTGAACAAATGTGAACCTAGGATGTGTCAAGTGCAGTGTTTCCAGTAGACACAGGAAAGGATTAATGCCTTTGTAAAGGATACTGGTGAAACATCATCTGGAATCGACAATTCGTGCTCAAGAAAGAGGAACTTAGTCTGGCTACTAGGAAGATCAGAGGAGCTTGTCTTGTTTAACCTGGCAAAATGAAGGCTGCGAAGAGATAGGATTGCTGTGTATAAATATGCAAGACAGGTGAACATCAGTGTGGGAGAAGAGGTTTCCAAACTAAGTGTACGTCTAGATTACATCCCTCTTTTGACAGAGGGATGTAAATTAGACACTTTGAAATTGCAAATGAAGCAGAGATTTGAATTTCCCGCACTTCATTTGCATATTTGCATCATGGCGCTCTTTCGAAGCGCTATTTCGAAAGTAAAACCGTGGTCTAGACATGGTTCTTTCTAAAATTGAAGCCTTTTTTGAAAGATCCTGTAAACCTCATTTTTTGAAAAAGCTCATAACCTTCTTAACCACATTACAGGGCTGCAGTGATGGTTGACTGACAGAAAAAAATGCAATTTTGTGAAAACAGACATTTCCTTGGGAAAAGAAGACCACAATTTTTTATAGGTTTTCATTAAAAACTATAAAAAGTTTCAGTTTTTAGCAACTTTTTTTTCAGCTAGATGGTATAATTGTTTGGGCTTTTTTTTTTTTTTTTTTTAAATGTTCACCTAACTTACTGAAAATTTCTGGCAAAAATGAAAAAGTTCCTAGTCAGCTGCTTCATAGGAGAGGGAAAATATTTCCAACCAGATCTGTTAATTAGATAATCTGTGTAAATCAATCAATATTTATAAAGGGCTTTTCATGCATAAAGTTCTATCTGTTTTTCTACCTCTCTCATGAATATTTATTTCAATCAATTTTATTTTAATAATTTTGCAGAAGTAAATAACAAAGATTTGCTGAATTCCCTTTCCCTTTGTTTTTTTGCATTGTGCAATGGATTTGGCATGGAAACACATACCACTGTGAACGTGAAAGCAGGAAGCCCTCTCAGAGTTAAATCATGTGGAGTGTATTCCCTTTAGGGATCATAACAAGCCACATATTTTTCTGATAGTTAGTAACAACCTAATCCTGTCTTTGTTCTCGTCTCTGTGATTGCAGTTTACCCTCTTCTCTGTTTTCTTGTTGCAGAGGAGGTGGTGGAAGGAAAAAGTGCCATTCTCATAGGAATGAGCCAGTGGAACTCAAATGACCTGGTAGAGCAGATCGAAACAATTGGGAAGCTGGAGGAAAATCAAGGTAACATTTAATTTGCTCTATGTGTATATTTAGATTAACAAGTAAACCTCCATACTTAGACTGTCAGAGGCCTGATTTTTGGTATGACACTTGGTACAAATGGCATTTCCAGTGTGTCAAAGCATAACTGGTATTACAGGTAACATTGATATACAACTGTTAACTGCTTCCCAGTAGTAATTCAAGTCCTGTTTCTGCAAGATACACCCTGTGGGCAGACCGCCTACTCAGACCTGAGGTGCTGCTTGAGTACAAGGCTCCATTAGGGTTGCCAGGTGTCTGGTATTCAACCGGACAGTCCAGTTTTTGGGCCCTCTGTCTGGTAAAAAAATTCAGAAAATACCGGACATGTGCAATGTCCGGTATTTTCTGGTTTTCTGGCTGGGCGCCCGACGGAAGCCTGGCGGGGGTGGTGAGAGTGTCTGGGAGATGGGGCGCGATCGGTACTGGAAGCCTCTGGTTGTGTCTGACTTAGGAGTGATGCCTTGGGGAGGAGGAGAAGCCCTGTCCGTGCTCCTGAGCGCTGTTCAAGTGCGTTGTGGAACTGTGGCCAGACTCGCTCGTGCTTCGGCGGGCAGCGGCTTGGGATTTGCATGTGCCCGAGTCAGTCCTGCTCCCTGCTGGACAATTCTATCCTGCCCCACTCCCCTGTCCCGGCCAGCCCTGCTCCCTCCAACCCCTTCCCGACCGGCCCCGCTCCCCCCGATACCCTCCCGGCAAGCTCTGCTTCCTGCTGGCCGGTTCTCTTCCTCCCGATCTCCCCCAGACAGCCCTGCTGCCCCCTTCCTCCCCCCCCAACCAGCCCTGCTTCCTGCCGGCTGCCCCTCCGATCTCCCCCAGCCAGCCCCACTGCCCCTGACCCCCCCTCCCCCCCGACCAGCCCTGCTTCCCGCTGGCCGCCCCCCCGATCTCCCACGGTCAGCCCCGACATCCCAGACACCCCCCCCCCCGCCAGCCCTGCTTCCTGTCCCCCCTCCTCTTCTCTCGGCCAGCCCCGCTCCCCTCCCAGCTGGTCTCTTCCCACCCCTCCCAATAAAGTGTGTCCGGTATTTTTTCTGAAGCTACCTGATAACCCTAGGCTCCATCCACACAAAACAGCTTGTATGCCCAAGATCTAGGGTCAGGCCTGCTGTAAGGGTGGGAAGTGTGTGTGTGTGTGGGGGGGAATGCAGCAGCTGCCCAAGGACCCAGTGATTCAAAAGGGCCCCGGGGCTCCCAGCCGCCATTGCTGCTGGAGCCCTAAGTAGCACGCTCTGGACTGGCAGAGGGAGGCTAGCCCTCAGCTCCACCCCTTCCTCCCTTCTGGGAGTGCAGAGCCGGGCCCCTCCCTGCCTGAGATTGTATATCTGTCATGGCTGTCACACACATCATGGACTTATGGGTCATTGTTCCTCAGGCCAGCTCACTACTCAGGGCTAGTCGCTCTGCTGACACCAGTGGAGCCATTTGTGTAATAAGGGTGTGGTTTCTCAAAGGGACACAAAGGTGTTAGGCCTCTCGGGTTGCCAGGTGGTTTCAACGAAAATACTGGACACACTTGACAGTACATCACAATCTACATTACATCTTATTTAGAAAATACCGGACATTTATATTTTCTCAATTTGTTTCCCAAACAGAAAGCTCAAATACTGGACTGTTCGGTTCAAAACCGGATACCTGGCAACCCTAGGCCTCCCGGACAGAATTTTCAAACCTGCTGAAGTAACTTAGAAGCTTTAATTTCAATGAGGCTTAGAGTCCCACATTACACGGGTTTTTGAAAATGTTACCCCCAAATTCCCAGTGATTTTAAACAGGAGTTGAGCACATATCTTCGGCAGGCAAAATCCCACCATAAGATACTATGATTCAATGTAAACAGTAGTGTTCATCTCTTCTTTAAATAACTTGATAGATTTGTCCATTGAAGTATGGGGTTTTCAAATGATTAGTTGAATGTTATTAAATCATTTAAAACATTTTTATTGTGAATTAAATGGTATTTGTTTTTGGGGAGGTGCCTCCTCCCTGTTCTTTCTGTGTGGTCCTCCCCGCACGCCATGCCTCCAAGGACACCAGTCGCCTATCGTCAGGGGGAAACCAGAGAAAATATTTAATGTATTTTGAGCGATTGAGGGTTTGTGCTTTTAGACTGTTTGTTTTAAAAAGACTTTCCCCATTTCTTACCACACATAGCTGTCGTGACTGGACTGGAGTGTGTTAGAAAGGAATATTTCTCTATAACAGATTGTAATTTCAGCAATCTCTTGTGAAGGGAATTCATTTATTAATGATCTTTGTTTAGTGACCCTTTTCTCTTTATCTTCTGTGTGTTTCCTTTGCTAGTGGTTAAGTTGCATGTTGACCAACCAATCCAAATGGCATGTTGTTCAACATTATTAAGTGGATAATTAGAGAGGGAAGATGTTTATGTCTTACATCTGGCCTTGACAGAGGCATAAAGTGCTCCCTCATGTTGCTTGGTAATTTATTTCGATTGGAGTCAGGCATTCAATGGGATTGTCGTAAGAGATGCTTACTGAATTGTAAATGTGCCTCATCTCTCTCCTGTAAGACTCTTGAGAGAAATTGATCCAATGTTGCTCCACAAGTAAGGTAACTTTTTTGTAAAATGATCACATAAAGGCAGGCCAGTCTGGGCTATTTGCCAGTATTCCTGGACTTTCTTCCCTGACTGCAAAGTTTTTAATACATTTACTTCAATATTACAATGTTAGTTTTGATAGTTCCTAGAGTTGGCAATAGGATCACAGCACCATTGCTCAAGGCACAAAAACCCTCCAGGGAGAGTCCCTGCCCCAAGAGCTTCCAAATGAAGCAGACAAGACAGATAAAGGGAGTATTATTCTTCTTCTCTCTGTCTCAGTGGCGGGCAACTTGCAGCCCATGAGGCCCATGACATGTTTTGTTTACCACTGCTCAGGGTTGCCAGATTCTGTTGGTTTTCGTCAGTGTAGGTTGTTTCCTACATAAAGCAAGGGCACGTGAAGTGAGGTGCATGCTGATTTTACCCAACAGTGTCTGTGAGAGCCGTGTGTTCCCTCTGCATCCAATCAAAGTGCTGTTATAGTTCAGTCGGCACACCCACACGTTCTAGGTACACACGCGTAGTGAGCAAAACTACCCTGTCCCAGGAGACTGTCTTGGTTAGGACAGTCTTGAGATGAAGGAGGCCACTCGTGTCCCACTCACTAGCTTAGATTGTCCTTCACTGCTCTGTTACAGATAGGAACAGATGCCCAGAGAACATAAGTGACCTACTCAAAGCTATGCAGGAAGGGTGTGGCTCACATCCTGGAGATGAACCCTGAATCCCAGCCCAGAGTCTTAACCATGAGACCCTCCCTCCCTTAATTCAATGGTATCTGAACTTTTTTTTTTGTTCTGAAGACTACTTTGTAAGCAGAGAACTGCTTTGGTCACTTCCTAGCACGTTTGCCTATGGAGGGAAATGGGGGAAAGGACAACTGCCTTTGTGCCTGGCAGTTGATTTGAAAGGGCACAGGGTACCTGGTGGCCACTGCAATTCAAAAGGGCCTGTGGCTCCCAGGCACTGCTACTGCAGCAGCAGCGGCAGTCAAAGCCCTGGGCCCTTTAATTCACGGCTGCTGCCCCATGCATAGAACATATAAGAACATAAGAGGGCCATACTAGGTCAGACTAAAGGTCTATCTGCAGGTGCGCTATGGGCTGCTTGGGGGAAGCTAGCCCCAGCTCTGCCCCTTCCACCCAAGGCCTTGCCCCCGCCCTCCCCCTGGGGAGGAGCTACCCATTGATTTTTTCCTGCTGTGAAATTACCTTGCCCAGGGACCCAGTGAGTCTGTCGGCCCCACTGGTTCCTAGCCCTCTTACCTTGCATTGCGTGGTGCTCACCTTGTTTTCTGCTGGAGAATACTAGACAGAGCTTAGAGGACTACTGCTCTAGGTGGACCCTAGTTTGAGAATGGGCTTACATACATCATCTGGTTACATGTGAATGGCTTTTTGCAACACGGTAGCCTACTTCAAGTCAGTGTTCACCATGCTGGGGTATACGACGTTGCACACGATTGGGCCTATTTTCAGAGGTTCTGAGCAACTGTAACTCCAGCTGACGTCAGTAGGAACTGTGGGCAGTAAGCATGTCTGAAAACCCGACCTTATGCCACATCCACACAAGGCAGCTCATGGCAGAATGGAGAGTTCATGTTTTGTTATCTCAGTAATGCAGAAGAAAATAGAGCAACAGCTGTAATGCATGTTGCCAGTTAAGAGTTCCTTGATTGGCCTCCTGCTACATTCATCTGATTAAACTAGACCATGCATTTCAATGCATTTTCTCCTCTTGAACTCTGCCACATTATACTGTAATGTTCAGTTGTATTGATTAGCTACCCATTGATTTTTTCCTGCTGTGAAATTACCTGCCAAATGCGTATAGATCCTATCATTGTGTTTTTCCTGCAGCTAATTATGCAGTACTTCTGTTAGAGAATGAATAGTGTTAGGGAATGCTAGAAAACCCCTCTGAAATTAGCAACTGCAAAACACAAATAATGAAGGTAAAGTGCACACAAAATATATTTGATGGAGGACTATATCATTTTCTGAATTAGCTGCAGTCAGAAAGCATTTCAATGTTAAGACAACCATTTGCATTCAAAGCATTACTCAGAAAAAGCTGACTCTTTTTTTTTACTGAATAATTTCATATTTAAAAATAGAGGCCTGGAGTCCCATACCTTTACTAGTGGTGAATGAGTAGTCCCTTGAAGTCAGTGGAGTTTTTTGTGGAATAAGCTGCTGCTCAACTGTGGAATCAGGCCCATTCTTCCTTCTTAATCTCTTTTTAAAAAGCTGCATTGATTTATTACCTTTCTAGAGTGTGCAGAACTCATCAGTGTTTGCCAAAATAAGGTTGCATTTGGAAAGCCCGTGTATATTCAGACAAGACATGATCAGAGGGAACTTGATAGTTCGTAGCTCACCTCCAGATTTTTTCTGTTAACTTCAGCCCAGATGTGTATGGAGAACCATACAGTGGTTTATGAGAAATAGCTGGTCTCAGTCCAAACTACGACACAAACTACATCTAGGATTGGCGCCTTGTTTAATTGTATCCTTTTGGCTGACAAATGTGTACAAACTGCTCTCATTGTTGAAACCAACTGGCTAAATGCTTCTTCATAGATCACTCAATGATTGCGCGTTCTGTTCATGTTTGAGGAGGGATTTGGCATTGGACATTGTCAGAAGACAGGAAACTGGGATAGATGGATCATTGCTTTGATCCAGCATGGCCATTCTTATGATCCAGTGCCCATTGAAGTCAATGGCAGTCTTTCCACTGATGCCAATGGATGTTAAATTATTTCCTAAACTGGGATTTTCAGAGGAGCCCAAGTGAGTTAGGTGACTTTTACTGGGACCTTGGCACATAAGTCCCCTACAGGCTTTGAAAAATTCAGGCTCCAATTTGCCATGTCCCTCTCTACTGCACAGGGTGTATATTATTCAGGGAGGAACTCTTTTAGCTCAAGGGATAGCAGCTTGTGATGTGGTTCTGAGGGTCTCAGGTTCAGTCTCATCCGACTGCTCTTGTTGGCAGTGAAGGTGTCATTTCATTCCCTTTGCAGTTGTGCCCTGCAGCACAGACTCAGAGAACATCAAACAGTGTGATGTTGAGGTGGGGAAAGAGAGGGGGAGGACAGTGTGCAGTCCGTTTGCCTCTGTTGTACCTTTTGTGGTTAAATCAAGGGCAGTCATCTTTGTTCAGTGCTATCTGAACAGCTGCTTTCATGAACCCTATTATTTGCATTGGGTTGCGTGTGTGTGTGTTTTTTTTTTTTTTTTTTTTTTTTTTTAATACAGGACAAAATCTTACAGGCATTCATAGAGCAGAGAACTCTTGTTGGCTGGCCAAACCACTGGATCTGACCCATGATTATGAAGGACATATTCACTAGGGATGTTAGATATCGGTTAATTGAGTAGTCGATTAACCTCATGAATTCCTATTGGTTAGTCGGCTATTCTGTAGTCCCTGGGGTGGGGGTGGGGCGATGTGAGACTGGCAGATATTGCGCTCTCGAGGAACCCCCTGCCACTCTGCAGTGCTGCCTCTGTATTGGAGGCAGCGGCATGGGGTGCCAGGAGGAAGCTGGTCCATGAGGGGAGTCGGTTTAAAAACCAGCCCCCCTTGTGGACCGGCTGCCTGTCACCCTGTGCTGTTGCCTCTGATAAAGAGGCAGCAGCACGGGGTGGCAGCAGCCCCTGTCCAGGGGGGATCTGAGCTCCCAGACCTGGTGCGAGCCAGAACAGAGTTGGGCATCCTGTCTGCAGACCCACAGTGGGGGTAGGTCCCAGACTCAGCGTGGACTAGAACTGAACCAGGCTGCCTGTCTGCCCAGCTCCTAATACACTTTAAATGCAGAGTTGCAGCAGGGGTAGGTCCCGGACCCTTCGCAAGCCAGGACTGAGCCAGGCTGCTGGCCAGCCTGCTAAAAAAATTACTGGCAGGGGGAGGGGAGAGAAATGCGTGTAGTCTGTAGCTTTTGTTTATCAGTTAATTGAGTACACTATTAGATCCCTCATATTCACTGCAGCTGAGAAGGAAATGTCTGAGATGCCAGGGCCAGATTAAGGTTATTAGGAGCCTAAGGCTAATGGGAGGAAGGGGCTTATCTATGAATTTCAAACTGCAAAAAAAAAAAAAAAAAGTTTATAAAGTCATCAAACATTTCTCTATATACATGTTTACATATTATTTATGTAAAATTAACAGGTTTATTCTACTCTCCACATGGCACAGTGCAAAGCCAAAGCCCTGCAGCAGGTGTTTTCCCCAAGCTATGGATCTCCAGCACACTTCCTAGCTCACTCTGACTGCGGTCTGGGAGACAGCTCACTTTTATTATTATATTCACGTCAACCCATCTGAGGAAATGGGTCTTACCCATGAAGGCTCATGATACTATAGATTTTTGTCTCTAAGGTGCCACAGGACTACTCGTAGCTTTTATTACATAAAAGAAAAGTACTTAGGTGTAAAATCCAGTGAAGCAGAGGAAGTAATAGTGTATTTTAGACTGCCTTGCTCTGAAAGCTGACTTAGTGTTGCACCGGCTGAGGACACTGAACCCAAATATTATTTATGGGGTGATACCCAGTTTGTGTAGAGAATCTCCAGTGA
The DNA here is from genome assembly GCA_032595735.1 of Pelochelys cantorii. Classification (NCBI taxonomy): domain Eukaryota; kingdom Metazoa; phylum Chordata; order Testudines; family Trionychidae; genus Pelochelys; species Pelochelys cantorii. The sequence continues at coordinate 13,732,874 of CM064346.1, forward strand.
TTCACCACATCTGGGCATTCTGTCACCAACCTCTTCCACAAGTAGAACAGACTCATAGGACTGGAAGGGACCTTGGGAGGTCATTTAGCCTGGTCCCCTGCACTCAGGGCAGGACTGTTCTAAGTAGTGTGATGAACAGCTCTGCCCCAATGTGAGGGTTAAGCAATGAGTTCTGTGTGCAGTGCACCAGCTATGGATTGCATTTCATTTGTTTTAAGCTTTCTGTAAGAAAAGGTAATGGCTAGAAGTGACACAGCTCTTTATAGGGTTGCCCATGTCATACTAGTTAGCATTTTTGTGCCACATTGGCTCTTCATAAGAAGTGTACAAACATTAAACTAACGTATTCTAAAGGTTGTCCGCTTTTGAATGAGTAGGAGTTGACACGAGAGCTGTTCCATGTTGCCTTGTCTGCCCCCCTGCGCAAAAAGACTTAATTGAAAAACATGAGAACAGCCATATTGGGTCAGCCCAAAAGTCCATCTAGCCCAGTATCCTGTCTGTCAACAGTGGCCAATGACAGGTGTCCTCAGAGGGAGTGAAGAGAATAGGTAATCATCAAGAGATCCCTCTTCTGTCACCCATCCCCAGCCTCTGACAAACAGAGGCTAGGGACACCATTCCCACTCATCCTGGTTAAAGCAGCATCTTAAAAGAACCAGGATCTTTCAAATGAATTGTCCAACCCAGGTTGTTATAGTGACACCCATCCGGCCTGATCAACGTTTACAAGGCTGGTGTGGAATGAGGCTCAAGCAGACGGCAGACAACTAACTTCAGGTTATTTAGCTTTAAGGTTTTGGAATGAAACTTTAAAAGACATCAAATGTGAGGTACTTTTATGATGGATTGTAGTGCTAGAGACCCAGCAAATGGACAGTGTCAACTCACAGGGCCAGAGCCCAACAGGGTTGTGGATTTGCTTCAGGACAGAGTCGATTAGGGATAGTTGCTTTTATTAATCTCACTGTGTTACTACTATTATAGGCTTAATACTGCCAGATGGTTACACAGCTACTGCAAAGTAATACGCCAATAAGCATAGGCAGAGCAATGCATAAAAGAGTAACAGGCACTTGGAAATGCTTACGCCCCTTCAGTCTGCGGGGAGTCCTGTTCCGGTCACCTGGCACCAGGCCACAGTGGACATGGCTTCAGCGGGGGAGATCCAGGGCACCCTTTGAGGTGTAGGTCCCTGGTGAGACTCAGTGGGCACGGGACTCTCTACACTAGTTATACTAGTTGTTTACCTGGTGTGCACATACCTGGCTCAACACCATTCTTATCATTCTTATGAACTGAGACGGAGGTCAAACTTGTTTACCGCTTAGTTTCCCAGCTCAAGACATGGGTTAAAGCTGATAAAGCCCAGCTGCTGTTTGGGCTTGCAGGGTCCCAGGCTATGCTAAGCTGGGTACAGCAGGGATGGAAACTTCCATCCCAGACCTGCTAAGCTGCAGGGCCCACATATGACTTTTATGTGACAGACAGACCCCTCTGTCAGCCTATTCAGCCAGTTTTCTATAATAGCCTGCTAAAAAGTAAATTTAAAAGCCTTGGGGGAGAGTGTGGGGTGGGAGAAACATACAACATTATGTGTTGAGCTTCCTCCAGTGTTTTTGCAACCCATTAAAAGTCCAAAGATGCACTGGCTTGTCAAAGTAGGAAAGAGCTTGGTTGTCTGTGCATCTCAGTACAGAAAAGTACAACAAAGAAAAAAACTGGATTTCTTTGATAGTACAGTTCTCTATCTTTTGAACACAGTGCGTCATGAATCTGAACCCCCTTGATGGAAGGTACTGTAAAAGTTAGAGGTCTGGCAGGCAGAGTGGGGTGTTTTTGTTTTCCCTAATGTGTGGGAATTCCTTCCTTATACACGGGAAGGGGCAGGAGATATAGTTTTGGCTGGAGCTAGAGAGTGTACAGGTTCTGTGCAAGCTTCCCACCACAGTGCTCTGGTACTGCCTCTTTCCCCTGTTGCCCCTTCACTCTGCCCCTGCCAGGCATTCACTAGTTGCCCAGAAATGTACCCCGCACACATAGATAAGAGGGACAGGCACTAGGACCCCGGACGCAGCAAGGGAGCCTTCTCCCTCCCTGACAGCTAAGAAGACTTCCAGAGAAATCAGGGGTGCGGCAGTGGCCCCTCAAACTGCACCTGCAGCTGGTACGAGGTCCCATAGTGTCTGGTCCCCACCATTAGCCAGATACCTGGCAATCTGCTCCTGCAGCAGCATGGGGAGAGATACAGAGCAGAGGGAATGGAAGTAAAAGGCTGCTGCTGGCAGGTGGCCAACCTTCTTCTAAGCCAGGGCTATGCGGGGGAGGAGAGGGGAGAATAATTTTTGATGGGATTCTACTCCAAGAATTTAGTAGGTAGTCAAAGTCCATACTCTTCTATGATATTAATGGAGGAGGTGATGGGTGAGGGATGGAGGCTGGGTGCAGAACTCAGGGTAGGGGATTGGAATGCAGAAGGAGGTGTGGGGTCTGGGAGAGGGTTGTGACCTAAGGGAGGGTGTAGGGCGCCCCCGGAGAGCAGAGGGGCACCCCCCTTTCTGTAGCTCTCCCCGTAGTGGGGAGGGCCCCCTTTTCCAAGGATTTATCGTCCTGTTCATTCTCAACTGTATGCCCATCACCCCACCCCCTTTGTCCCGTATGGCCTCCCCCTTGCCCCGGTCGGGGGGGGGGGGTTACGTCTTTAACTCTCTTTGCCTCCAATCCCTCTGTGCAATGAAATCTAACCCCAGTCCCACCATACAATAGAGTCAAGAGAACCCCTTTTGTCATTCTCCGACTTCAGGGTGGGGGTAGGGGGACCCGGGCCCGCCCTCTCCACCGGGTCCCGGCCTGGAGCCCTGGAAAGGGATTGAGCTGCTACCCCTTCCCTATTGGTTGACGGGGTCGCCACGCGTAACACGTCAACCCGCGGGCACCAAAGCCCCGCTCCGGGCCACTTCCTACCCTACCAACGCCTTCCCTTACCTGCGCGCTGAGTCTGTTGTCAGCTTGTCCCTCTCCCCAGTGGGTTCCACTGATTCTATCTTGGGCTTGCCATTCCGGGGTTGTCATCAGTCCTGATCCGCTTCGGTGCCTTCCCAGCGACCTATCCTGGGGCGCCGCTGGTCCTGTCTGGCTCCTGGACCCTCGCAGCCATCTCCCCCCCCCTCCCCCCCCCCCCCCCCCGTTCCTTAGGAGCTCCTCCTCCAAGGCTCGCCTCCCCCCTCTGGGCATGTAGCGTGCCATTTTTAAAGTGCGCGCTGCACTGCCTATGCGACTGTTGTGCGTCCCCTGTGGCATCTGGCTCCTCCCCTTCCCGCCGGGTTTCCCCTAGCGGCACTCCCTGGTGACCCGGGACGCCCGTGCCTGCGCCCTCCAGCTGCCTGGGGTTCTCCCGGCTTTCTGCCGGAGTGCGGGGCGGCATTCTCTGGCAATCCAGGATGCCCGCGGCTGTGTCCTCTGGCCACCACGGGTTCACCCGGCCTTCTGCCGGAGTCCGGGGCTCGTCTGCCCCGTCACACAGGGATTCAAGAGGGAGTGCAGGGGCATTGGGTTGTAACCTTGGGCAGGAGAGGGTTGCGATGTGGGGCAGGGAATTGAGGCTCAGGGTCTAGGAGGAGATATGGGTGCAGGAGCGAGGATGGAGAAGGTTTGGGTTTTAACTTGAGGAAGGGATACAGGAGGGGGGCAGGGAATTGGGGAGAGGGAGAGGCTGGGGTACCAGAAGCAGGCTCTGGCCAGCAGGCACTTACCTAGACAGCTCTTGGTCAGCAGCCCAGCAGGTTCCTTAGGAAGACTCTGTGCCCCTGCATGCTGCTTAAAGCACCCAGCCGCATGGGCCCATGTGCTTCTCTAAGCCCCAGAGCCCCCTGGGGAGTACTTCGTGTGCTGCCACAAACACAGCCTAGGCAGCTCCCATTCCAGCCAATGGGAGCTGTGAGATTGTGCAGGGACACGAGCAACATGTGAAGTCCCCCCCACCCCACCCTAGCACATGGCATGCAAAGGCCTCTGCATGCGGCTACTTTGAGTGATGTCTGGCAACTTGGCAGGCCAAATCCAGCCCACAGGCCATATTTTGCTTGCCCCTGTACTAAGCTATTGGGGGCTGCTTTGTCTTTCCTGCTGGCAAGGGTGCTCCAGTAGGGCTCCAAGAGTAAGCTTGCTCCTGTTCCCTCATCTGGCCCTGGCTCCTGCCTGAGCAGTGGGGCCTAAACAATAGGAGGGCCTAAAGCTACAGCCTTCTTAGTATAATCCAGCCTTTCGTGATGCACTTTGTTGTAGTTAATCCTGCTTCCAGGACCTGTGATTCTGCTATTTGCCTGTCCAGCAATTTTGAAGTCTGTGTGCATTTGTTTTTTTTAATGGCTTAATAGATTGACTAATAAAGCACACAATTAAGAGCTGTTTCAATAAATTAAGATGTATGGGAAGCTGCAATATGCTCTGGGCAGAATTAGAGGCACATTGGGCACTCACTGCTCCTTTAAGAAACAACCTTGCCACAGTTCCACTGAGAGAGACACAAGCTTATTAGTACCCTTATAAATAGCATGTATATAAATTAATTCAATCACTGATTCTCACTAAGTACACCTGAGAGCACTTGACCAACAGACTTCCCTATTAGTGCTATAAATACTTCTTTGGGGGAAAATCTGGAATCCAGTAATGCCAATTTAATCATTTAAACAGAGAATAACACAAACAGCAATCAAGCTGAATTAAAAACCTATAGAGCTGCATAAATTATCTTGATGGAGTTGCTTTTCCAGTGGCAGAATCAAAGCCCTGTATTAATATGGTCTCAAGGCCAAATTCATGACTGGTGCTAAGCAGATATCAGTGGAATTGGACCTGCTTAACACCAGGAATGAATTTGGCTTATTAAATATTAGTTTTTTTTCTGTCCCTTCATCACCACTGCCTTTGGTCCTGATCCTGTGAGTGCTTATAGTGCATGCGTAAACAACTGTTTAAGTTTTTGTAGGATTTTATTCTTGCTCTGGTTTGGGGGCTTTTTTACACTGTGCTGCAGTGCAGGCAACATGAGATGCAAACTGCTGGAATGAACTAAAAGGGTTGAAAGAGGACTATGTTAACACAAATCAGGTACTGCTGCATTCATAGGAGGAAGACAGAATGCAGCTTATGATGGGGTGTGGTCACAGAAGACCCCTTGGGGGTGCTTCTTGGTGTGCTGACAAAGCCTGCTGACAAAGCGTACTCACACTCTCCTCGTTGTTCTCTGGGACTTCTCACCACCCTGTCCTGCTGGGTCAGATCTCCTGGTTTCCCCCAGCCAAGCCACCGAGCTGAGATCACCGTCCCCACCCAAAGATCAAGAAAGACATTTAATCTTTTCAGGTCTGAGGAGAATTCAGTTTTGGGCCCAGCTTCCAGGAACCCAACCCCCAAATGGGATCAGAGTCCCAAATAAATCATTCAGTTAAGCCCCATTTAACAATGAAAGGAGGATGTACACTCTGATTGCTCCCCCAGGTAACAGTTATTTACACTGGGCTTGATGATGAATAAAAGTGATTTTATTAAGTACAAATAGTAGGATTTAAGTGTCTGCAAGTGAAAACAGCCAGAGCAAGTAGATTATAAATTTAAAATAGAACTAGCTGTGCGTTTTCTGTTAACACTAAAAGCTCAAAATTACCCTAAAACTGTTCTTCTTTCAGCTAAATCTCCAAGCCAGGGAAGATCTTTTCCCCCTGGGGTTTCTGGTTCATTCTCTTGGGAGTCACGGGCCAGCCAAAAACCAAGGACCTGAAAACATTGCATCCTGAATAGCCTCCTTGTTGGGGCGGGAATTCTTTGTCTCTACATTCCACCCTTCCATGGAAAATTACCTGGTCAGACCCTCTACCAGTTAGGGGGGAGGGGTCACATGACTTCCATAGACTTAAAGGAGGCTGTTTACAGGTGATCCTCCAGACACTGAGGGGAGTACCCTTGATGGCTTTCATTTGCACATTTAAAACCATAAACCATTCCATGCTCCATATCTTTAACTTCACATACAAGAGTGATACATAGACTAAAATAAGATATATAGATCCAGCAGATTGTGACATTAAGATTGATAGGTTACATGAAGTATTTTGTCCAAAGCATCTTTGAGAGATGCATATTTGTGTCCACAAGTCAATTTCATAAAGCATGGTGGGTAGGGGAAAACTATCTTACAGCTCTTTGCTGTGGTTAAAAATACAGGCCACATCTTCACTCCTTGGAAGATCACAGTAGCCAGATCGTCGTAGCCACGATCGATCTTCCAGAGTTCGAGTTAGTGAGTCTAGTTAAGATTCGCTAAATCAAACTCAGAATGCGCCTCCATTAGCGTCTGGTTCACCTGCTCTTTCCAGGTGTAAGGGAAGCCGATGGGAGTAAATGCTCCTGTCGGCCTTTTGCTACGTGGACGCTGCCAAGCTTGGCTTAAGGTAAGCCGACTCCAGCTACATATTCTACATTGCTGGAGTTGCATGCCTTAAGCCAAGGTGTCAGGTCTAGTGAAGACCTGGTTTCAGTTTCAGAATAGAGATACCTGTGATGAGATATAGTAAAATAAAATCTTTAATTCCCCACAAAGGTATTGCGTCCAGATACTTTTATTTCCAATGTGATTATAGTTTCTTTACAGATACTTGATTTAGAATTCGATTTGTTTACTATAGATCCATGCACACCAGTCTCATTTTTAACTTTATAGCAAATCAAACTGGTAATTTTTATAGCGCATATATGCCCTCCTCCAGTTTTACCAATGCGACGTTACAGATTTAAGGTTGTGTCTACATTTCAGCCATAAGGAGTGAAATCCTGACAAAAATCCTGTTGATTAGGACAGATATAATTAAAACGCAAAATATATGTTTTGTCATAGAAACCTACCGATGACGTCTGTGGCATTACTTGGGTTATTCTGTGTGATGAAATGCAGTGCCTGTTAGCGGATAGGGCCCTGGCCTAGGAGTCAGTGTCCATTTTCTTTTCCTGGTTATGCCACCAACCTGCTGTGTGACCTTGAGCAAGCCTCCCCCCCCCATCTGTCTTGTGCATTGAGGATATGCCTACACTACAGAGTTTTGTCAGAAAAAAGGCCGTTTCTCTGACAAAACTTGAGGAACGTCCACACTGCAATCGCCTTCTTCTGCAAGAAAATCGAAAGAACAGAGGAGTTTTTCTGGTGTTGGTAATCCTTATTCTACGAGGAAGAAGCCTTTTTGCCAAAGAGCTCTTTCACAAAAAGGTGTGTGTGGATGGGGAAGAGGGAGTTATTTCGGAAGAAGAGGCCTCCACGAAAAAGCACAGGTGCCCTGGTGGCCATTCTGTCCATAGCAATCACAGCTCACATGCGAGAGACCATCCATTCAGTGTGGATGCTATCTTTTGAAAAAGCAGATCACTTTTTTGATGCACTTTTGCAGTGTGGACGCTCTTTTTCGGAAGTTTTTTCGGAAGATCCTGTAGTCTAGACGTAGCCTTAGACTGAATCTTTTGCTTCAGTTTTGTACAGCATCTAGCATAAGGGGGCCAGTTCTGTTGGGGCCTGCCATCACACATAGCTGTTCCCTGTGCCTATGCTAGACGTATGATGATAGAAATGGCAGTGGTATTCGTGTGGTGGTTTTGAACACAGAATACATTGCGTACCCATGCCATTACTGTTCACTTACTGCCTAGAGAGCAATGTAACTCTGCTTTGCAAGAAGCTCTGGAGAAAGACATTTCTTTAAGTTAGACAACAGTGCAGCTACCGTGCATAACTTTTGGGGAGACACAGAGCAGTAAATATATGCCCCTTGCAGTGAGCACAAAGGTTCAAAATATGAAACTTCATAAATTGCACCACCAAGATAAATATTTGTTTGCCTGTTGACTCCAATTGAGACTTCTCAGCTGGAAAGAAACTCATTTTCCTTGTGCTTTACATGGCAGGTAAGGTGTCTAAGCAGCAGCCTCTTAGGGGCAGATTATTGCTTAGCTTGCATGGTGAAACTGTCAGCACTAACTTGAGAAACACAAATACCTAGTGTGGTTTGTGCAAAAGGCAGCAATCGGTCCAGCTGTGCTTTGGCAGAAAAGTGGCAGCAGGGGGTGGGAAAAAATTCAGCACAGGACAACCATGATCTTTTGGACCCCTAAATCCCTTGCAAGCAGAATGGCTCAAAGTCTGTAATTAGTACTGAAAGCAACATATAATTTTTGTGAGCCCCCATGTTGTCAGAAGGTTTCAGAAGCTGTTTTGCATTCCCTGTAAGCTGTATGCTTACGCGGCTGCTCTGGAGAGATTGAAATCCTGCCTAGCTGATTAGCAGAGCACCCCCCACTGGGTTTTTTTGTTTCTCCTGGTGGTGTACTGTCACACATGCCTTGGTGCACATAAAAGAATGAATTCCACACGTGGATGGAAAAAACCCCCCACACATGATTGGAAAAGATTAGCAGGAATGTTGGTTGGCACTTTTGGTTGATACTTTTGCAAGACCTGAAACCCAGTTGTAAAGAATGGGAGTGAAAACAATAAGCCATAAACATGGGAAAACTGCCAACATTTTTGCAAAATTTCTTCACTCATTCATCTTGCTTATGTTTTGACCTGATGAAAATAGCTTCAGATTTGTCTTTAGCAACAACTGCTCCTGTAACTCCACCTACACAAGTTGTGGTTACAAGCTGCAGAGAGTTGTCTCTTCAGCTCTGGATGTCCTGTGTGAAGTCCAGTGTGTTGGCTAAGATGATGGTTGTCATGCTAGTACCCAGCCTAAGTGAGTGAGCAGAATGGGGGCTTGATGCATAATTTTTAAAGGCTTGGGGTTGGCAATACTAATAAGTGCATGCTGGATCATAATAAGGGCCTTAGTTTCATAATTAATAATTCATACAGGTTGGACCTCCTTGGTCCTGCACCCCTGGGACTTGATTGGTCGTGTGAGGCTAGATGAGGGATTTTTCTGGATTAGGGGAAGTCATTTCTGCCCCCCCCCCCCCCCCCGCTGCTGGCCTCACCCCCTGCCTTGCTGCCCCATCAGGCTTCCCAGCTGGGTCATGTGCCAGTCTTCCTGGCTCCCCCCACCCACAGCCCAGCTGATCCATGTGCTGGAGTTCCTGGCTTCCGCTCCCCACCCCCCCGGCAATATGGCAGATTCCCAGCTCCCAGCCCAGCTGGGCTGTGCACTGGGCTCCCCACCCATCCATTGTGCCGGGCTCCCGACTCCCCCTCTGCATTGCATTAGGCTCCCCTCCAATCTTTGCAGTGCACTGTGAGACTGGTGGACCATGGATGTTGCTGGACCAAAGTGTCCCGGTTTATAGAGGTGCAACCAGTAGTATGTGGTTCTTATTTCATGCACTATGAACACAATAATACAGCATGACCAAGAACCTCTTAGTACTGAGACCATCAATTTGTATTAATTTATATGTTGGCACACTTAATGTGCGATCTCAAGTGATGAGCAGGTTGATATATTGCTGGAAGAACTGCATCGTATTTGCATTGATATTCTTACCATAAAAGAAACCAGAAGGAAAAAGGAAGTCGTTTCGGAATTGGTCATCTGTGTACAGTCAGACCATTGAACTATTTTCTGCTGAAAAAATGTGACAGAGAAGGCATTCACAACTATCGACCCATCTGTCTGCTTTCTCATATTTATAAGGTCTTTATGAGAATGATCTATGTCCGTATTGAGGGCCTCCTCGAGGAACACATGAGAAGGGAACAGGCAGGCTTTCGTAGGGGATTCTCCAGAATGAACCATATTTTTGTGGAGACACAGATGACCAAAAGGTGTAGAGACTACAAGATCCCACTATGCTTGTTATTCATTGACTTCAAAAAAGCTTTTGACTCAGTGGAACAAATACAGTTTTAAGTGCTCTCCTTTCTCAGGGTGTTTCTCCTGTGTATGTTAGAATCATACAAGATTCCATGATGGATGTAACTACAGAAATCATGCTTTTTGATGATCCCTTGATCATCGAAGTTAAGTGAGGGGTAAAGCAGAGGGACATTTGTTCACCGAAGTTGTTTGCCAGCATCCTGGAAGACATCCTGCAGAAGATCAAAATGAAAGATGGATTTCTGATTGATGACAAGGTTCTTCAGATGCTCCTTTTTGCAGATGACATTGTCCTAATTGCTTCAAAACCCACAACATTGCAAACCCTCCCCAATGACATCAGTAAGAACGTGAAGGAGATTGGCCTGGCCATCCATACTGGAAAAACGAAATGAATGAAAAATGCATATTGTTCAGAGTACGTCATGCAGTTGATGGACAGACTGTTGATCTGGTAGATCAATATGTATATCTTGGACAAGTGTTGCAGATGGACAACGAGGAGGTCGAGCTGGATTGCCTTTGGGAGGCTGCATAGTGTTTTTGTCGATCCTAAACTTTCCACCACCGCAAAAGCCCATCTCTTTAACACCAGTATCTTTCTGGTAATGCTCTATGGCTGCAAATCCTGGAACAAAATGCTTACAGAAGAATTAAAGCTGCAAATCACCCAAAGAGCAATGGAAAGACACATGGTGGGTGTGTAAGTAGGCTACAACATGTTACTATCTGCTAGTTCTGCCTTAGCCACGGATAACTTCTCATTCCACCCACAAGTGACAGAGATGGATGACACAGTGAAATACAAGTGATTTATAGTTTTTACCCTTTAAAATGTTTTATGTAGTGCAACATGGCTCCCATTACTGCATTTTTGCGCCATGGAATTATCTCAAGTACACAATCCCTTCACCATTAAAATGAAGTTTCTTGCAGAGTGTGATAGACAAATCTGACAGCAGTTATTCTTTATCAGATTCTTTTCAGGTTTGATCACTCAAAAGGTGAAGCTGAACTAAAATGGCAGGGAGTGACTCAAAGGATGACAGATATTGCATGTGACTCTCAACTTGTCTTCAATAGTTTAGTTATCATGAAGTCAAAGTGGAGCTAGTTTAAATTGTTTGCAGAGCATGATACATGTATTCAAATTTTGCCTTGAGATGCCTAGTGAACACGACTATCCAATATAATATATCTGGTGCAGAGAGATTTCAGAGGCTGCGAAGGAGAATCTGAATCAGAATAGGAGCTGTGAAAGAGAGTCTGATTTACCTGGAGAGTGAGGAAAGGGTTAAGTAATTTTGGAGATGTACCTGAAGGAGGGGGCTTTGGGCATTCGGCCAATGAAACGCAGATAAGAAATTTCAAACTGAGAGAGGGTTTTTTCCCCTTTTTTGGGGGTCAGCAGCAGTTTTTCCCCAGGTAGCAGGAGAGACAGACTCTCCCAGGAGCAGACTTCTTAAATTCATTGAAATGTGTACCTAGGGAAAAGTTTATATAGTCCGTCTGGTTTTATTGTTTTCCTTATTTGGGGGTTTGGAAATCATGTCTGAGATGGTTAATTGTTTTTCTCTTTTGTAACTAAGGATTACAGCCCAGGAATTCTCCCTGAGTCTATTTCAGTCCATGGCTTTTAACACCCAGTCATTTACTATGCTTGCAACAGTAGTCTTGCTTTAATAATAAAAGTGTTTTCTTTTTGTTTTGGTTAACCGGTATTCGTTGATTTTTGTGATCTTAAACCTATCTGCCTAAGTTACCCGGGAGAAACAGAGCCCCATTGTTCTCTGTCAGTTATCTCTGTTTGTTTTTGCAACTCCAAGCAAAACAGAGGTTGAAGCAGGGGGAGGGTTTTGCCTCAGGGAGGGGATTCCAAGTGACCTTTTCACTGGAAAAGGGTTTATTTTATATTTTTAGCTACACTTGGTGGCGGCAGCAATCAGTCTTCTTTCTTTTTGGGTCTCAGGGAAACTGAGACTGGACAAGTTTCTCTGGGAGTTAGAGGCAGGTTCTTACAGAGTTTATTCTGCTAGTCAGCACTCCAAGTGCCAGGTTGGGGAATTGAGCTGAGACAGAGACTTTGTGTACACAGCACAATTTTTAGCCACATGGTCATGTTGATCCAATTGTGTCGCTAAAAGTCAGGTTGCATAGCCACTACGCTTGCCGCAACCAAACTTTTGTCTTTCGGAGGTGATTGGGGACAGGAGTTAGTACCTCTGAATGACAAAACATTCAATTGCCAGTGTAGACGTAGCCTGAGGCACAAACCAGACTTTATTGTTACAAATCCTGAACTACAGTTGTGTAGTGACCAGCTTGACCAAACTAGGAATATATTTACTGCCAGGAAAACTGACAACCTCATTGCCCCACTACCCTAAATATTTATAAGCTCTGCCCCACGTCAGCAAATACAGTACCATTGCATAAATGGTAGCCAATACACAGTACTTCAGAAGAAAGTATAACTTCTTTAATCCTTCTCACCTACTGCATTTATCTTTTCAGTGCTCTATCATGGTGGGAAATTTTTCCTGGCTGCAGCTTGGGGATCAGTTAATGCTGGAGGCATGTGAATCTCAGCCCTTATACAGTATAAAATGGCCTTCTGCTCTGTTGATTTACACTCATAATTTCCATTAGGAAATGACAGTTTCCTTACTTCATAGGAGAATCCCAAAAGTTAGAGTTGGAAGAGACCTGCTAGATTATCCAATCTGTCTCCCAGCCAATTCAGGACTATGGCCCTACAAAACATTTGCTGCCTTTTTAAAACTAGACTGCAGAAAATGTCTTATGTATCAGGGCTTACAGTGCACAGATGAATGGTCAGGTCTTCTCTGATATTGAGCCTATTTATTTCTCTTCTTAAGCTCATCCTGTTATTTCTAATTATACGTCCACACATCTTGTTATAACCCCTCCCCATTCTTGGTGCAAACATTCTTCTTAGGAAAAACGGAACATTTGAGTCCTGTAGCGAGCTCTCCTAGTCACTCCATCCATTAATTCTCTTTCTCGTTGAAAGTAGAGTGAACACTTTGGGTCACTTGCATCCAGAAAGCGCAATTTCCTGCCAATGTGGAGTCCTGCTCTATATTAAGGCTGAGGCAGTTGAGGTCAAAATCCACAATACCCCTACAATATGTATGAGGTGAGGTCTTCTCCAGCCAGTTATTGTTGAGTCAAAGTTGATATGGATTCTGGCATATGGAATAGAGAGCCAAGCAATCTGAGAGGGTGTTGAGTCTCTTGGAAAACATTGGAAGTTGACTGATCTGATGCCAATCACCTTATGTATAATGTGATGCAACCATGATTTACCATCAATAAGTCATTGCAATGTCATGTCAGTGTCCAGCTGACATGTTTGCATTTCTGGGTTAGCCCAGGTTTCAGGGCCATACAAAAGGACAGAAACTGCAGCTGCTTGATAGACACACAAGTGGGTTTTGCCCATGATTGCTCATGAGACTATATATATTTATGTTAGTTTCTAAGGTTGCCACAGGATTACACGTTTTCAAAGTTACAGACTAATGCAGCTATCCCTCTGAGACATCTTCCTCTGAGTTTGTGGTGTCAGTGCCACATAAGGCTTCCCAAGAACAACCAGACTACAGCATTTTGCATGAATTGATGTTTCATGTCAACAAGGCAACCTCCCTCCTTGGTGACAACAGAGCTAGGGTACTGAAATGAATAAATGATTACGATGGGCGAGGGCCGAGGTTCATAACCCATGTACATCGGTTTGGGTTTCCCGTTGACTTGAAAAGCAAGTTTACTGCTTTTCCACACACACATTCAGGGCATTGATGAGGTTAGTTTCTGAGGACATGACTATAGGTCTTGTTATCAGCATACTGCATGTCAGTGATGCAAAAGCCATGAAGCATCACCCAGGGTACATGGCAAGTGACAGTTTCTATAATTTGCTCAGTAACAGAACAGAAAAGATCAGGAGTAGCCATGCACCCTAGGCCAGATCTACACTGCAAGGGGATGGTCAGATTAAGGCACACAACTCCAGCTATATAAATAACGTAGCTGGAGTTCACATACCTTAAACTGCGCTTGGCACCACCTTCACAGCGACCTTGCTTACTCCTCACAACAGAGGATGGCCTCAGTGTTTGATTTAATGGGTCTTTACTAGATCCACTAAATTGAACCCCAGAAGATCAATAACCAGAGCATCGATCCTCTGGTAAGTGGAGACATGGTCTTAGACAGATGCCGCTGTTGTACTCAGGCTGGTTGGACATCCCAGTACCTTAAAGGGACACCGTTCTCACTTTAGCAAAGCACTTCTGTGAAATGGTAGTGGAGCTGGTCTGGCACACCAGCGGTTTGCAAGCTGAGCCAAAGGGAGCAACAATGAACAGAGTCAAAAGCAGCTTTTAAATTCACAAAGGCAGTATCTATACCTCATTCTTCCCATGTTGAAACTCCTGAGCTTTTACAGTAATTTGTCTAATGGCAAACATCTGCTCCATGGTTGATCGGGCATAAACCTGGCTTGCTCTCCTGTTGCTCAGACTTAATTATTTTCCCAAACACTTCACTGAGGACAAGCCAGTTATTAGAGGATTGAAATGTAACTCTGCTTGTCAGAGTGAGTGTCCTCACATCACATCGCACTCCATTTTCACTTTTAAAGTGGTTCATGTAAGTTGACACGAGGATTCAAATGACAAACTCTCATTGGCTTCATTAGGAGCAGGACACTGGGTCCTTGCTTGCTAATTAGCGTAGGGCTTCCAGTAAGCAATGCATGTCAGCAAGACTCTGCTGTAAGCAGGCCGGATAATCTGTATGTGTAGGTTTGTATAGCTCAGTATCTCCAGCAGAGCTATGCTGATTTTATTCTAGCTCTGTGTTTTAATAGCTCCTTCTATGGAAGCTCCCCCAAAGAGCAGGCATTTTCTTGTCCAGCTATTTAAATAAGGTAGTCATTAGAGATCAACTTTAAATTAAATGTGTACTCACAAGCTGGAAAGCGTAATGGGAGAGCTTAACATGGCATTACGTCCCTCTCCCTCTCCTGCACAAATTAAAGTAGCAGGGATTCTAGAAACATCTGGAGCAGGATAAAGAAACACAGAGCTCCGTGGGGAGATAATAAATACTTGCCATTTCATTTAGCGATTAGCAATCACGCTGGGATACAGGCTCTGCAGGGGATGGAGTTCCTTGTTCTGGGGATTGGAAACACCTTCTTCCAGTTTCCAAGAGTGAGAGAAACCTTGGAGTCTCTCAACTCCACCAACCGGTGCAGAAATCCCCTGGTGAGGGGGGAGTGACTGGCCTGCACAGTGCACCCCAGCATAACTCAACGTTGCTAGCTAACCAACATGAGACAGAGCCGGGAGCCAGAACCAGTTTCACCCACTTCAAACTGCAAAAATCAAAGGCTGATGACGTCCCCATTACACTCCCATCCTTTTAAACCAAACAGCCCCAAACCCAGCTGGCTCTTCTGCTATTTAATTAGCATTGAGGGATGCTTTTTCATCCCCATGCTAGTTGGTAGGCATGGCCGGCCAGCAATGGCTGCAGTTTCACCCATAGCCACAAGCAGGGGCTAACTTTGTCCATGTAGGCCTTGATCTTGGGCACGGATTCAGCAAAGCATGTGAACACTCATGCATAACTTTAAGCTGGAGAATAGTCCCATTCAAAGGACCTTTATGCTTAAACTTATGCATGGTGTAAGTGCTTTGCTGGATTGAGGATTTGGTGTCCTTATATTGTCTCTGCCATTTTGTTATTCTTCTCCAGTTGTTGCTGCTTCATGAACGCTCCACAATCCAACCAACTTCTCCCCAGAGTAACCTATTGCCCTATAACATTAAAAAGGTTTTTCTTTTCCCCACTTTACATGGTCTCTCCTTGTTAAGCTGAATATAATTCAAGTGTCATTGTTTATAACTAGGGTTGCCAGGTGTCCGGTATTCACCTGAGATGTCCGGTATTTTCTGAATTTTTCCCCGGCCCTGAGGCGAAAATGCCAGGCACCTGGCAACCCTAAAAACACTCAGCACCCGGCCTCCCTGCACCCCCAACCCCCATGCTTACCTGGTTCCCCAAGGCTGCTGGCATAAAATGGCTGCCGGCCAAAAGACCTAGGGGAAACAATGCTTAGTGCTCAACTACTCCCCTGTTCCCTGCACTCACTCTTAAAGGGGACATGCTGTTTTAATGCTTTTTTATTTTAATTTTTTTTTTGGCTTAAGACATTGAAGTCCCCCTTTTTTTTTTCCCAACAACTAACAACTTCGGTCTCCCCCCCCCCCCCCCCTTTTTTTCCCCCCTTCAACAAAAATTTTTCCCGGTGTTTTTTTTTTGTGAGGGAAGGTGTTCAGTATTTTTGTTTCAACCATCTGGCAACCCTATTTATAACTGCAGCAGAGACCTGGTGACACCCTTCCCATCAGGTAGGCAAGAGGCAGGATGAGAACAGAACACACTTTGGACTGAGTTCAGGGAGAATTTATTCACACTAATCAGAAAATGCTAGGGTCAGCCCAATACTGTGGCCCAATCTTATTTTTCCAACAAGTAAATATATGAAATAGTTGGGATAACATGCACAAAAAAGAGCTATGCACATACCAGACACGCGCACACACACACACACACACACACACACTCACTCACTCTCTCTCTCTCTCTCTCTCTCTCTCTCTCTCTCTCTCATACAAAGATTTACCTGGCGTTGGTCTGGTCTTTAACTCAAACAAGTTTTGGGGTTTTTTTCTTCATTTAAATTATTGCTCTGGGGTGGGGCTGAGGACAAGAGGTTCAGTGTGCGGCTGCCCCAGGGAGAGAGGACAACCCCAGCCCTCTCACTGCAGTGGCTTGGGGCCTGGTGAGAAGTGCCTGTCCATGGCCACTGCAGCTGCAGCAGGCACAGCTGGGAGAAAACTGCCCTGTGTCACAGATCCTAGCAAGCATCCCTTTCTGGCCACTCATTTGGATGGCTGTGAGGGGAATCCAAGCCTCTGTGCTGTGCATCCTCTGGGGTGTGTTTAAGATTCTGGAGCCTAAGTGGACTCCAGCCACTGGTCTAATCTTGGGGGCCTTAGGCACACACTCTGGGCATGGACCTTCTATCTGGCACCCTCCTGGAACGTTGGAACCTGCTTCCTGCCCACCCGTCTGGCTGCTGTGTGCCCTTCAAGGTCCCCCAATAGTTGAATACCCTCCTCTCCCAGAACTCTGCTGCACAGGCATGTAGGGTGTGTCTAGACTACAGGGTTTTTTCGAAAAAAGTGGCCTTTTTTCGAAAAAACTTCCCTTGCGTCTAGACTGCTGCCGCGTTCTTTTGAAAGTAAATTTTCGACTGCGGAAAACCTCGTTTTACAAGGAATAACACCTTTTTTCGAAAGTGCTCCTTCGGAAAAAAGGCTCTATGTACTGCGAACCGTGCTTTTTCGAAAGTACTGGTTGTAGTCTAGACATTCTTTTCCAAAACAGGCTTGCAGTCTAGACGTAGCCGTAGGTTTTGGTTGACAGTTTCACCTTTGATGGGCATGCAGTAGTTGTGAAGCTGTCAGCACACACATGTTGCAACGTTATGTTCTTTTACAGTTAGCCAAGTAAAGCACATCAGAATATAGATAATACAACTATATGTGCAGTGGCTCTCGCCAGCTCATCCTTCCTTTGGGAGATCATCTGCATTGAGTGGGTCAGGCTGGGACCCATCCTTCTTGCTTCCCTTACCCCTTCAGCAGCTTTCCTCATCTTAATTTGCCATTGTGTGGTTCCTCATCTCTCTCCTGCCCCTTCCACAAGCCCATTTAAAAACTCCTGCTGGCTTACCTGCTTCTTTGGTTCGCCCCTGAAAACTTCCCATTATATTCCAAGCTTCCTTGCAGATAGGAGGAGGAAGTGTCTTCTAGCTGCAGCAAACCTATTGTCCTAAGATGGTGGTCTTCTAATAGAGCGTTGCTGAGTGTTGGTCACTCTGGTGTGGGAGAAACATGACACAACCCTGCTAACTTTGGCGGGGGGTCCTCACACGTTACAGGCACAATAATTTCATGATACAATTTCATAAAGTCATCCATAACTGAGAAAACTGAACCCCCAATTTGTCAGTCCTTGTTCTTCACGAGCCCAGCACAGTCACCTCCCCTGAACGGGGCTGGCTCATCATGCCAGGACAAGAGAGAAGCAACTGTGTTTTGTTGTGTGGAATGGACTCTTTATTGAAACGATGAGAAGTCCTGTGGCACCTTCAAGACTAATGGATTTATTTGGATAATTTATTTTTTATTGTCACTGTGACGGGTTTTCTGAGACTCAATCCCATTCCAGGCACAGCCCATTGTCCTGGCACAACCAAACCCTGACCTTGCTTTAAGTTATCATAAAGAGGAAGCTGTATAGCGAATTTAGTGGTCCTAGCTCTTACCACTTAGGATGAGCTCTAGAACAAACAGGGACAGACAGACAGATAAACTCAAATATATAGATAGATGATACAATCTATAATTGCACAGTCACCTAGTATTTTTCTCCCATAGGGCAATATGCTGTCTAGATGCATCCGCAGAGAGAGAAAGGGAGTCTGAGAACTGGTTTAGGGTAGCTTTATTGTAGGTTATATAAACCACACAGTATACAGAGGTGACACAAATTCCTGAAACAGTTCCTGGGCTATAACTAGCTGTGATTGTTTCCTATGGAAACAGTTTCACTTTCATGTGGAGCCTTGAAAGATGTAGAAAGAAATGGGCATCTCGGCATGTCTATGAACCATTTCTGCAGGTTTAATTTGTTTATTTGCACCAGCTGCTCCCTCTTCTGTTTTTCCTGCTTCTTGTGAAAATACACACGCTTTCTCTCTCTCTTTTTGGGCATATTTTAGCCGAAGATGGACTAAAGTTGAAGGGGAGGGAGGTGCACTAGGTTGTGATTTTAATGTGGATTAAAGCAGTGATAGGTCTCTTTCCACCTTCATTCTGAATGTTCCCCATGGTAGGTATATTATTATTGCAAGGAGGCAATGAAACTGTTTACCTAAAGCACTCAGGAGCAAAAGAAATGAATGTTGACCCTCGTGTGACACACAAAAGAAAAGCCGTCTGTTTTTGTGCCCTTGTCTCAAAAGGCCATGTTCTATGACAAAAGGTTCATTGACCTCTGCTGTTTAAATAGCAGAAGTTAATTAATAGCTCATCTGGAAAGCATTCAAGTTAATGCCTTATTCTTGTTTGCAAAGAACTTGCTGAAGTACCTGGAAGAATCTGCTGACAAATGGGACTTCATGGCATCTTGAAATGAAAATGTATTTATTTAATAATACCCAAGGGGCCTGGATAGGTCAGAGGATTGGTAACGAGATGTGGAGAATTTAACCTCTAGATTGCCAATTCAAAAAGAGGCCATGTGAGTTCTGGGAGGTCATTGCTGTCTGAGGCTGTTAAGAGATCAGTGAGAAACTAGCCAGTGATCTGTCTGGCAGAATTTTTAGTGGAGACTATGACAGGGTGCAGTCACAGATGACCCCTTGGGATTGTTTCTTGGTGTGCTGATTATGCCACTGACAATTAGGGATGTTAAATACTGGTTAATTGAATAGTTGATTAACTTCATGAATTCTTATTGGTTAGTCGACTATTCCATAGTCCCCGGGCAGCCCCTCTCTGGGAAGGAGGGGTCTGAGCCCAGACCTGGCACGAGCCAGAACTGAGCCGGGCTACCTGCCCGCCTGGCTCCTAATACACTTGCCACAGCGGGGGTAGGTCCAGGACCCAGTGCAAGCTGGGACTGAGCTGGGTTGCTGGCCAGCCTGCTAAAAAATGTACTGGTGAGGGTGGGGGGGAAATGCATGTAGTCTATAGCATTAACCTATAAGCTTTTGCTTATCGGTTAATCGGTTAATGGACTATACTATTACATCCCTACTGACAATTGCCTTCTTGCTCTCTGGGCCTCCCCATCACCCTGTCCTTCTGGGACAGATTTTCTGGTCTCTCCCAGAAAAGGCACAGAGTTGAGGTAACCACCCCCTGTGATGAGCAAAGCAGAGACTGAACCATTTCAGATCTTGGAGAATGCAGTTCTAGGGCATAGCACCCAGGAAACCAACCTCCAAAGGGGATCAAAACCCCAAATAAATCTCTTTCTCTGAGCAAAAGTTTTACACAAACAAAGCTTATGAGGATGTTCACCCTCTTTATCAATGAAAGAGGGAATATGCACACTGATTGCTCCCCTCAGGTGCACTGGGTTTGATAGTAAACAAACACTTTATTAAGTACAAACAGTAGACTTTAAATGGTTGCAAGTGAAAATGGACATTGCAAAGTAAGTTATAGAATTAAAATGAAAAGAAAACACGTAGCTAGTTCTAATATACTAAAAAA
This sequence comes from Pelochelys cantorii, assembly GCA_032595735.1. Taxonomy (NCBI): domain Eukaryota; kingdom Metazoa; phylum Chordata; order Testudines; family Trionychidae; genus Pelochelys; species Pelochelys cantorii. The sequence continues at coordinate 13,753,119 of CM064346.1, forward strand.
ACCATTATTACACGCAGTCTCTTACCCTAAAGAACTTCAGAGGGGTAGCTGAGTTAGTCTGTAACAGGAAAAACTTAAAAAACAACAAATGGTCTGATAGCACTTTAAAGATTAACAAAACGTGTAGATGGTATCATGAGCTTTCGTGGGCACAGCCCACTTCGTCAGATGACTGGAGTGTTGGAGGTCCAGAACCAAGAATAAATAAGAGAAGGATCGGAAGGAGGGGGATTGGGTAGATAAGTTTTAAAGGATAAATTTTAAAAACAACAAATAGTCTGGTAGCACTTTATAGACTAACAAAACACGTAGATGGTGTCATGAGCTTTTGTGGGCACAACCCACTTCTTCAGATGACTGGAGTTTTAAAGGGTTAGGCGGAGCCAGTCTGTAACAGGAAAAACTTAAAAAACAACAAATAGTCTATTAGCACCTTGAAGACTAAATAGTTACAAGAGACTGATAGGAACCATTAGTTTGCACTTGGAAAGGAAGATGACCAACACGAGAGTCTACATAGACATCACGAATAAGAGCTTCTTCTTATGTCAGGCCTGTCTTCAAGTCTAGATGATCATTTATTCTGACTTGGTCTCCCATGTTTCTCTTTGTTTCTCTTTATTCTTAGCTGTCAGGCATTTTCCCAGGCCAGCCAGAGACAAAAGGACAGATAGTCTCAAATTGTTTATATAGATTCTCTTTGGGCGGGAATGTTTTGTTCTCTACCCCCACCTTCCATGGAAAATTATCTGGTCAAACTGGTACCCCACTTCCCAGTGGCGCCGCTTAGACTTAAAGGATAAACGAGGGTATTCTCAAGTTGGTAAGTTGATCACCCAGTCATTAAGGCTTCTGGCCATTGTGGGCTTACATTAGCATATTTAAAACCATAAACTATTTTATACTTCATCTTTCTAACTTTTCATACAAGAATGATATGTGCTCCCAAATAAGATATGCAGAGCCAGCCGATTGTAACATTAAAATTGATAGGTTACATGTAGTATTTTTAGGGTTGCCAGGTGCCCGGTTTTGAACTGGATAATCTGGTATTTGAGCTTTCTGTCTGGGAAACAAATTGAGTTGAATGTCCGGTATTTTCTAATTAAGTACGTTTTATTATTATCATGAGTATCAGTATGTAGATTCATACTGCCTGGCTGGTAGACATGCTTACGCTGTGTGAGTGTGTCTACCAGCCAGGCAGTATGCAGCTACGCAGTAGAGAGGAGGGGAGGTGGGGGTGGGGCCGGGGCAGGATGGAATCCCCGGGGCCGGACTCGCCTGTGCACCCCGCCCCCCGCCGGCCCTGCTTCCTGCCGGCCGGTTCCTTCCCCCGATCTCCCCCGGCCAGCCCTGCTCCCCCCGACCCCCTCCCAGACAGCCCTGCTTTCCGCCGGCCGGTCCCCCCACCCCCGATTGCCCCCAGTCAGACCCACTCCCCCCGACCCCCTCCCAGCCAGCCCCGCTCCCCCCGACCGGCCAGCCCTGCTTCCCGCCAGCTGGTTCCCCCCACCCCCCTCCCGGCCAGCCCTGCTTTCCGCCGGCTGGTCCCTGCACCCCCGATTGGCCCCAGTCAGACTCACTCCCCCCGACCCCCTCCCAGCTAGCCCCGCTCCCCTCCTGGCTGGTCCCCCCCCAAGATCACGTGTGTCTGGTATTTTTTTGAAATCCATTCGGTAACCCTAGGTATTTTGTCCAAAGCATTTTCAACTTACACATATTGTGACTAAGCTCCTACTCAAATTTGGTGGGTCCTGCACGTCCAGGCAGATTTGCTTGCCTCACAGGCTCAGAGCAGCCCTTACTTAGGTACCACACCTCTGGCATCAGCTTGCTGATGGTTGGGCTACTCTCATCATTAGCCGGCACAAGGTATAGAGGGCAACCAAACTCCACAGTGTCAGTGGATCCCCAAATGATGCAGCGCTGGACAAACCTCCTTCTTTCCCCTAGCTAGTCTTTTCCTATGAGTGGAAATGGGGAGGTGAGTGTTGAGGGGAACCCAGGCCCACCCTCTACTTCGGGTTCTAGCCTGGGGCTCTGCAATGGCAGCTGCCTGTAAGAGTCTCCAACACCTGGTGTGAGACAGCTACAAAAACCCAGTAGGTCATCAGAAGACAGGGCTTTTTGCGCAAGAGTTATTCCTCTTTCTACAAGGAAGGCGTGTGTGGACGGAAAACACGGATTTCTTGCGCAAGAAATCTCTATGGGAAAAAGCACCGTGTCTCTCCCTTTGAGAAATATGAGAGTCCTGGGTCTTGTGAATTTGAAAGGGAGAGAGGCAGCGAGAACCTTCTGGGTCTCTCCCTTTGAAATGTACAGGAGCCCTGGGCGGTTCTTGTACATTTCAAAGGGAGAGGTGCAGAGAGCATTATCGAAATTCCATTGACTACTCGATTAGCTGATTAATCAAAATTTAACATCCCTAGTTGGAATGCATTGGAATTGTCAGTGAGGGAGAATCCACACAACGATAGTCTCTAGTTCAAATAAAAACTAATTCTGTGAATTCCTGTGGCCTGTGTTATGCAGGAGGATCCATTCTGTCTTTCTCATCTCTGAATCTCTGATTTTGCACTTTCCATGTAATCATTTGAGTGCTTTACAAACACAAATGAATGAAGCATCCAGGCCTTCCTGAGAGGTATGTATCTATTAATATTCCCATGTTAGAGATGTGGAAAGTATGCTAAGGAGCCAGCAATACCCAACTCTCCTGCCTTGCTGTGCGGTGTTGTAGCCACAATACAGTCATTCCTTTCCTTCTAACATGCACCTCCACGCACACTTAAACAGATGGTGCCAATCCATCAATTAGAGTCCTAAAATACAGTCAGAATCTGTAGAGACTTGCTCCATAAATGTTAAGTTGTAGTGAAGAGGCACTCAAACACTTAACAGCAGAGGAATGGGCCTGCTTCTTTTTAAATGGTGCCTTTCCCTTTTTGGTGCCTTTTTCATAGCAGCACTTTTCTTCCCATGGCACCTGTGTCTCTACATTGCACTGCTGCCATCTGGGGTTTTTTTAGGCTGTTGGTTTTACTAAATCAGCTCAAGACCCGAACTGGGCAGAGTGAAACTATGTTGGAAGGGTTCCCATCCAAAGAAATCTAATTTTAAAACAAGCTGGGGCAGCTTCCAATTGAACTGAACAGTGGGAATCAATCTTTAGGCAACAAGATGAGTGGCTTCCAATGCAAATACATTTCCCAATGGATGTGACCTAACCTTAAGAGCTAGGTTATTTCAATGTTGTGTCTGGATGCAGGAACTGCATTGTACAAACCTGTTTGGAAGTAAAACCCAGAGCCAGCATTCAGTATGATCTTGCATAGCATTAAGCAATGCCGTCAGCTGTGACTTTGACAGGATGCTACTGAGGGTGGTTGGACCACTTGTAGGAGGCGCTTCTGGATAGTCTGGAGGTTTGGTCCTGTGGAACCCAGGATCCTGTTAGGAATGAGACTGACCCCTTACACACTCAGCAGAGTGAATCTTTTTTCTTTGAACCAGCTCTTTCAAGACAACTCTTCCGTTTTTGAAAGGTCCTGGCACCTTTTCACCCTGCAACTTTACCTAGAGCTGATGATGGGTTTTTATATGTGTACTTACAGACAGATTTTCAAAAGATCTCTTCATGAGCTCTACAGTTGGGGGCCAGATTCTGAGACGAGCGTAGGATGTTTCATGCTGAGCTATCTGGAAAACCTAGTTACAATGGGTATGTCTCCATGGCAATTAACAACTTGTAGCATAGCTGCTGCTGGCCCAGGCCAGCTGATGTGGGTTTGGGCTGTGGTGCTAGAAATCACAGTGTAGATAGATGTTCTCATAAAGGGAGGGTTTTAGAGCCTGGGCCTAAGCTTAGGTCTCTGAATGCCTAGATTGCATTTGTAGCTCGCAGTCTGAGACAAACCCAAGACAATTGACCACTCTGAAACTTGGTGGCACAGTTGTTTATTGCGGTGTGGACATAAGCAATAAGAGCTGCAGGCCACCGAGGCCTTGTCTACAGCACATGGTGGATTGAAGCTGCAGCGATTGATCCATCAGCTGTCGATTTATCGTATCTGCTTATATGCAATAAATTGATCTCTGAGCATGCTCCCATTGATGCCAGTATTCCACCAGGACGAGAAGAGTAGCTGGTGTCAAAGGAAGCGTAGCTGAAGTAGATTGACGGCACCGGTTAGTGTAGACGAGCTCTCAGTCAATGTGCAGAAACCTGCCCTATAGGATCTTTCAGTAACGGCAAACCCCTCCCCCGCACATTACCACACATTATAATTTGTACTGAATAGTGACAAATTTCATTGATTTTGCTCACTGTTCCAGGTTGAAGGTAACACATTTATTTTTCTTATTTTTATCTTTCAGTACATAATAGACTTAGTTGCTGTTAGATAAACACCTCCATTAATTTGCCGTGCTCTGACTCATTAAGTGTGGTTTTTGTTCTCTCACTTACACTTCAAAAATTTTACTTTCTGAAATGTCAAACAGATTTTTGTAAATTTCATTTTACTTTGGCATTTAATTGCATTCAGCTTTTCATCCTCTTTAGTGAAGATAATGAGTTTGTCTTAAATCCATTCCTTGTTTGAAGATACAGTTTTCCAGATTGGGTGATAATTAACTCTGCTTTTAAATAATCTTCTCTCGATTAAGTTTTCTCTGGGTTACATAGGTCCAGTCCAGCTTTTTAGTCATTGTCCTTTGCCTATAAAAATGGGTTATCTGAAGCATATAGTAATCATCAATCGATATTTTAAGATCCCCTTGAATGTAACCAAGTTTTGTTCCTTGAAAATTGTGGTACTGCAATTCATCAAGGAGCTGATTAGGGCTCAGTCTAGACGCACATTATGTTTGGATGGATTTCTGCCATGCTAGGTCAGAAAACTGCCATTAAGTCTATTTATCATTGTCATCCTTTCAGTATGGTATTTTCTTGCCAGGCTCCTCTGGCTCAGAAAAATGAATCTGGAGTCCTCTATAATTATAGTCTTGATGCTTTATGTGCTCCATTTAATCATTGACCATTATTTCTTTGCTCTGACCTCTCCATTTTGATTTTTTTTTTTTAAGGTTTCTATGAGTAATTAAAACCAGGAGAGTTAAGAATTTTTTTTAAAGTATAGGCTGGCGTTTTAAAGAGTCCAAAGGGTGTTAGGTATGCTTCTCCCATTGTCAGTGGCAGACAGGCACTCAGCTCCCATTCAAGGTGAATTAGAACAGGTTTTAAAACCATAAGGAGATTGTAATTAAGCAGGGGATATTCAAGGATGTAGGTGCCTCCATTCTTACTCCATTAAAAATTTTGCAGTTAGCAGGTTTTCTGGCTTCTACTCCAGGCTTTGTCTATTAGACTCTTCTGCCTCCTGTTGCTTCACGTAATACAGTTTTCAGTTGTGATTCCCTGCTTTCACATTTAACCCTGTTTAGAGGCTGAAGGGTGAAACCCGGCTTATTCAGCCTCTGCGTGGTTCCCCGAGCAAATCTTGATCACAGGCCAATGCTTTCAAAACTGGCTAACAATCACGTGTGTCCATTTATGGGTGTCTTGTCATATCTTAAAGGGGCTTGGTTTTTTTTTTTCCACAATGTGCTAAGCATCCTCCTGATGAAAATCAGGCCCCTTTAAGATGTGTCAGGTTGAGTGTGCAAAATCACTAGTCACTTTTCAAAACGCTTGATGAGGGCACAGGAGGTTATTGCTGCGAAGGTGCCCTGTTCAGAGCATCGAGGAGCCAGCTCAGGCATGCCTGCACTGCGGCTCTCCCTCTGTGAGGCTGGAGTGTCAGCTTCCTGCTATGGGGGGGAATCCGGAACCTCCTGGACCGGAGTCAGAAGGGCCAGGGCCTGATCTGACCTGCGTGCTGCCGCTCCTGGGCAGCTGGGCAAATGGCAGCGCAGGCTGGAGGCTTTCCCCCCACCACTCCAACTGGCCTAATCACAGCCAATTTGGAGCAGCAGAGGGTGGTGCCTAGGAGGGGTGGGGGACACGGAGCCATATGCATCCTCAAGGAGCTGTGCCAGGTAAGTGCCCCCATCACCCAGACCCTGGTCCTGCACCACCCCATCCACCCAGTCCTACCCCCAGTCTACTCTTGCACTCCCCTCCCACTCAGTCCCCACACTCCCATTTCGCTCCTGCACCCTACCTCCCATCCACACCTTCATCCCCAGTCTCCAGCCCGCTCCTGCACCCTACCTCCCATCCACACCTTCATCCCCAGTCTCCAGCCCGCTCCTGCACCCTACCTCCCACCCAGCCCCTCATCCCCAATCCCCAGCCCGCTCCTGCACCCTCCCAAACCCACCACCCCCAACCCGTTCCTGCACCCTCCCTATCACCCAGACCCCATACTCAAAACCTGCTTCCTGGCACCCCCTCCCACACACTGAACCCCTCATTGAGGGGCCCCACAAAATCTACTAGATCTCTCCCACCCACCCCCCGCTCTAGTCTGCGAGGAGAATATTGGTGTCGTGAGAACCACAGGCCCGATGATGCATACCTAAGGGGGGAAGGACAGAACCAGGTGGACCGTTTTAGCAAATAAAAGATATTTATTTATGACAGTGATGAATGTATAGTATTTATTCTAAGATTTTTAATAGACCGTGTCAATAATGAATTTACAGTATTTATTATATTTATTCTACAGTTTCTAGTTAAATGTGTCAGAAATATAAGGATGGGAACGGCAAGGGGAATAGTCTCTATTCTAAAGATATCCAGCTACACTAATTAAATAACAGTGATAACTACAAACTTTATGTACTACCAAAACAACTACAACACTAAGCTTATACAACAAAGAAAATCAAATCATACATACCAACTTACACAGCACACGGAACATTTCAAAGATATCAGTTCGGTTGCGAAGGCCTTGGTTACGCCCGAGAGTCGGGGGAGGTGGCTGGTCGGTTGATCAGGCCGGCAGCGCTTTGAAGTATATGGAAAGGCACACGCATGGTGGTACATGTGTTGCGAAGACCTCCTCGAGCGAACTGTGCGATGGGTATTTATCCCTAAGTCTGCACATCGCATTCCCGCGCTTGCATGTTATCATATACGGCCCAACGGTCATCAAGTGGGGGTCTGTGTCCCAGGGGTTGGGCCGAAACTGTGCAGGTTTCATGCGACCAGGTAAGCCCCGCAGTTCTCACTCCAAGGTGACGGGTGGGAGAGTCCAAGGCTATTTTCCCCTTTTCACACCTTCCCTTTTTCTAAAGGCAATGGTATGCAGGAAGGGTGCGGCCGGTTTCTCCCAAGGAGTACTGCAGCCTACTATAGCAAGAGCGGCCTGGCCAAACTTTTTACTGGGGGGCAGTTTTTTTTCTAACAATGGGGAGTGTTTTTCTGCTTCTCAGTCCGGGGCCACACTTTTGCTTCTCACTTTTGTGCAGCCCCGACTGATTATTTTGTGGGTCAGCAGCCCCCAACCCAAAAAAGGTTCCCCACCCCTGGCTTAGAGGCTAGAACCCTCATGTCCAGCCCATTACACTTTTCCAAGCAATTTATCTAACTGAAGCCAATTCCTTTGGCTTTCAGGTACTCTTCTGGTTCTTTCACAGTTGATAGGGTAGGTGGAGGGGTTTCAAATATGCTTCCTATGCTCATAAGCCACTAATGGAAGACATTCTAAAGGCCATGGAATCAGATGGGACTGCAATCTAATCATAGAAGGGTTGGAACTTAACTTCATTCAAAAGTTGAATTCTTATGCAAATGGTATGAACCCGGATATGGGATGGTTCCACATTATCTTCCACATCTTAATGACTTAACCAACCAACCAAACCATGAAGGTGCTAATGGTTCTTGAAGTCTGTGTAGAATCTGGTGTTGGTCATCTTCCTTTCCAAGTGCAAACTAACGGTTCCTATCAGTCTCTTGTAACTATTTAGTCTTTAAGGTGCTACTAGACTATTTGTTTTTTAAGTTTTTCCTGTTACAGATTAACTGGGCTATCCCTGTGAAGCGTATCTACTCATTGTCTCTTTTTTTTCCCCCTTCCCCCCCTCCTTTTTTTTTCTCCCCCCTCCACCCTTTCCCTTATTTTTTCTTGGATGTGGACTTCCAACACTCCAGTCATCTGAAGAAGTGGGTTGTGCCCACGAAAGCTCCTGATACCATCTACATGTTTTGTTTGTCTTGAAGGTGCTACTAGACTATTTGTTCTTTTTTAAGTTTAACCTAATCATTGTTACTGTATGAAGTCTCAAAACAGAGGCTTTACTATCATTTTGGCAATACAAAAAGTAAACAGGCAAACAAAAAAATGACAATTTGATTTCTGCAATGCAGCCTGCCACTGAGGTTGCCTATTGATTCAATGCACCTTAATTCAATTTGAAGAGTCATTAGTTAATTTTGCCAGCAATACACTAAAGTTTTACTCAGAATATTGTAGCTAATTCAATTGAAATTCTGCAGAGGATGATGAATTCTCAGCTAGGTAATTGACAAGATGTAATTATTAGTAATTTAAGGTATAACTGTAAAATGCCTGTGAAATTCACCTTTTCTGTGCTCCATATGCCACCAATGCTGACTGATATGTTGTCTTCCCAAAGACTGTAAGACAGACTTAGGTGTCCGGCTGCTGCTACTGGCAATTTTCACACCATCTGAGTGAAGCACTTGGCCTTATCTCACTGCACCAGTTGATTTATTCCAGATCAGCTCCAACTGCTTTAAATTGCAACCACACACCACTTCCATCTAAATGTGTACCAAAGCTTTAGCACATTAAGGAAGGATGAGTTAGTCTGACCCCAGGATTTTAAAGAATCCCAATAATTATAGCGGGTTAAAAATAATTAAAAATGACAAGGCTGAAAAAGCTTTGCTGTTTGAGTCAGAGCCCCGGGTGCCTTTAACCACACAGGGGACTTCTCGGATTCATTCCTGACTTTGGCACGTTGGAAGTTTCATCATTCTGGTGGGGCTGGATTTTTTTGACAGAGCTCAGGGCTTCATCTTCCTGTGCTCAGAGCCCCAAAACTGACACTAGATTGCAGGTCAGCACCCAATGCTGTGAGCGCCTTTGAAAATCGGGCCTGATTATGGGTGCTCAAGCAAAGCTACTTCTGACTGTTTGGGGGATTTTGCCTGTCAGGATAGAGCCCAAGGTGTTTGTGTGATTAGGGAAAAATAGAGAGATGTAATAGATGGTTGGAGTCCACTGATAAATGTGGTGTGGGTAGTATATACTGAAGTTATCAATTTGGACATTTTTGTGGTCATTATAGTCAATGGTAACTAGAAGGGAAGCCATGAAAAGAGAAGCAAAATGTCCATCTCTCCAGGGCAGCAAATTATATGTTAAGCATTTAATACAAAGGCGGGTTAGCCAAATCATACTTATCTGTCATTGGCACTCACACAGCCGGTAACACACTGTACGTACAGCTGAACATTGTTCAAGCAAAAACATATTTCTGCCTTTCCTTTTCTTTCAAATTATATGCAATCTGGTATTCACATGGGGGAGCCCCACTGAGTGTTACAGGCCAGGGACAGAAATCTCATCAAGCTCCAATAATATGGTTTCCTAATGTCACCTTTTGATTTCTGTTTCTTATTCTTTTTGTGTTCTCTTCCAATTTGCTTTCCTCGGTGGCTCTTCCACTCTGGTGACCAGGAAGCCATGTGGTGCTTTGGCACAGAGAAAACAGAATGTTCAGTCCTTTCAGTCACATGCACATCACATGGAACTGATGCCTTCCTACTCTGAAGTGTCTTGGGTTAGCCACTCTTGGATACAGGATGCTAGCTTAGAGATGGCCTGGTCTCCTGTGGTTATTCTTATTCTTACGAGAACAGAAAGGCTATGTCTAGACTACATCTCTCTGTCGGCAGAGGGATGTAAATGAAGCACTTTGAAAGTGCAAATGAAGCCGGGATTTAAATATCCTGCACTTCATTTACATAATCATGTAATGGCGCTCTTTCAAAAAAGCGCTCTTTCAAAATTGAAACCGCAGTCTAGATGCGGTTCTTTCAAAAATGGGGCGCTTTTTTGAAATATCCTGTAAACCTCGGTCCGATCCGATCCGATCTAAGGTTTACAGGCTCTTTCAAAAAAGCGCTCCGTTTTCGAAAGAACAGCATCTAAACTGCGGTTTCAATTTCAAAATAGCGCTTTTTCGAAAGAGCGCCATTACATGATTATGCACATGAAGTGCGGGATATTTAAATCTTGGATTCATTTGCACTTTCAAAGTGCTTCATTTACATCCCTCTGCCAACAGAGGGATATAGTCTAGACATAGCCAAAGGAAAGAAGGAAGGTTTTGGAGGGGCTAGCAAGCACTGCTTTACTCCCTATATTTATACCATGTTCAGCAGTTGAGAGATCCTAGGTCTTGCATCTTTCCTCGCTTCCATTGTTGCTCTCCTCTGCCTCACACCCTCAGTTAAACCTGGTGCCTACCTGCCCCGTCTCTCCATCCACCATTTTTCCTTCTGGAATATCCAGGGACATTTTCTATACTCCTGGGAGATCAGCGCTGTGCAGTTCGATCTTCTAGGGATTGATTTAGCAGATCTAGTAGAGACCTGCTAAATCAACCACTGATTCCACTCCTGTCGACTACGCTATACCCCTGGAGTGAGAAGAGTAAGGGGAGTTGACGGGATTGTTTCTTCCATTGACACCCTGACAGTGGACATGGTAACTTGAACTGAAGTTCGTAGACTTCAGCTGGCTATTCACATAGCTGGAGTTGTACACCTCAGTTTGACATTGCCCCCTAGTGTAGACCTGGCCGGCTTGGTCTACTCTACAAAGTTTTGCTGCCATAGCTATGTGAGGCAGGAGTGTGGAGGAAAAAAAAATCACATGCTCTGACGTAGTTACCCTGGAAAAACCTCTAGTGTAGATGCATCTGTAGTGATAGAAAAGGGGTTTTTGTCAAAGCATTTGCTGTCATTTGGGTAGATGGTGTAGCTATACCAGCAGCAGAACAATTCCTTTGGCAAACATATGCTGTGGCTATAGCTACACTAGAGAGCTTACAGCTTCATCAGTACTAGTGCAAATGCTGTAAGACAGTGGAAGAGAGCTCTCCCATTGATTTAATTAATCCACACCCAACAGTGCAGGACCTGTGTCTACCCCAGTGCTTAAGTTGGTGTATCTTATGTCCCTCAAGGTGCTGGCTTCTTCACATCCATGAGTGACATAAATTATTGTCACATTGTCTGAGATGTGACTCACAATGGAGAGTGCCGAAGACTGTCAGAGAACAGGGCAGAAACCACAAACGCGTGGTATGTTCTATAATTAGATTTTACTAAACCAGGAATAAGCAAGCACTTCTGGATACTGTTAGCCTCACCGTAGAGTCCTAGTTAGTCTCCCATTGGCTCTCTGGTCCAGCACAACTTGCCACTCAGACAAAATGGGTTATTAAAGCAAAAAAATCACCTGACGTTCAGCTCTTCCAACCGCAAGGGATCAGTCACTGACTGCAGGTGAATGGATACTCCGGAACCCACACCAAAACTAATGCTGACAGCTGATGTCTTCAGTGAAATAAACTGAAGATTCTTTTGCTAAGAAGAGAAATGAGAGTTATTGAGATGTTAAAGCTGATAAAATATATAACAGGTGAGTCAGAGTTTGTAAATCCAGTTGATAGCAGAGATGAGCTGTCGGCTAGTTCCCATACGTCTCTCAAGGTTACTAAAATTGACTTTGGGGACCTCTATCCATTGGCTCAGAGATGCAGAACTGTTCATCAGTTCAGAGATGCAGAACTGTTCCAAGAGTTCCTTGTTGAAAACAGTCTGGCAAGAGTTTTCAGCACTCAGCATGGGCTTCTGCCTTGTTTACTAATCAGACAGAGTTTGTTGATTCTCCATTGTTGAACACAAAGATAACATGCTACTTCATTTATAGTTGTGAGGCTTCCATCCTGTTTAATGGGCAATTTGGAGAGAATGGGTTTAGTTACAGCCACTCAGAGAGTCTTTCTTTAGTTTACAGGAACAAAGAGATAATCAAAAACAATCATTCATTAGTTTTTGTGCACTCTTATATATTAAATACATTCTCATCCTAATGCTAACAAACCTTTTGATGAAAGGCTAAATAAGTACAATGTAAATTAACAAGTTTCAGATGAGTGGAGACACTAACATTAGTATTTCATTTGTTTTCAAGCTTTAATGGCTGGCATTTGCCATCTCCATGTAATGTAATAACATCCCCCTTTGTTGCACACTACATGATTCTTGACAATAAAAGGAGAGGGAGAGACTAAAGTCCCGTGCAGTGGTGGAAAATTTTTGTTGCTAAAACTGGGCATTTGTTGTGACTTTTGTTGTGTCACAATGTGAATGCTCTCCAGGTTTTGTTGCCAAAACTGGCCAGTGTAGACAAGGCCTAACATGTGAATTGGCTGGAATGTGCTATGACCTTTTAATATATCTTTGATTTCTATTAGCATGTATGTGAATTAGCTGGCTGCCTTGGGTTGAGCTGGCAATTCTGCTGGGCTCTATCAAAGAGATATTGACCTAAGCTGTGCTGTGTGTCTCCACTGGGATGCTTGGATGGCATTGTTATATCTGTAGGTAGGCAAGTTGCCAGACATTAGTTAAACCGCAGTCTTTGACTAAAGCTGTTCGTTCTCTTGTGACCTTCAAAGCGGATTATTCAGGCACTCTGGGCTGCTCAGTACTGCACCCTGCAATTAAAGGCATTGGAATTAATATATGCTAATGACACTCCAAAACCCCTGGGCTCTAGCTGGCTTGAGGTCTCATACTCAAGTCTTATATTGCACCCAACCCACATTATTTTCATTAGTGTGTGGTATAATCGATCAATCCTTTGGGCTGTATATTAGTTGACTGTTTTTTTGTAATATGACTGAGCAAAACCTCTAGATAAATTGGAAAACTTGTCATCTTAAATTTTCACAATGATTTTATTATGACTGCGTTTTTGAAAAGTCAATAGAACTAATTTATATTTTTAGCCTGAAGGTCTAATTTAAGAAATTCTTACGTGAAGTCTGTATGTGTGAGCTTCCCTAACCTGTCACATCCCTAGGTGCCTATTAATTGAGACATCTATCATTCTGTCAGCTTTGTGTCAAGACCCCTTAAACGCTGTCTGCTTATCATCCTGCATTTTTTTTTTCACCATGACTGTTGAAGCAGAACTCTGAAATCTGGTGGTTCTCTGAGCTAGTGACTTTGAAATTAGGGATGTAAGTGACTAGTCAACTATCTGATAAGCAGAAGCTTATCGGATAGTCGACTAGTGATGCTACCTAATCATTCCCCCCCTTGCTGCCTCTATCAGCAAGGGGGGGAGGAGCACCGTCTCTGTGGGGGGCAGGAGGGTAGAGGCACAGCGAGAAATGGTGCGAGGGGGGACTGAAGCAGTCTCTGCTTGCACCGCTTCTGCTGCGATTCTGCTTTTCAAATGTACAAGAGCCCCACTGGGGCACCCTGAGGCACCTCAGCCTTTAAAATGTATAAGAGCTCCCTGCAGGGCTTCCGCCATAAGGTGGAGGTGCCCTTATAGATTAATCGATGGACATCCCATCGACTATTTGATTAGTTAATTAATCTAAATTTAACATCCCTATTTGAAATAACATGAAATAAAACTGGCTGCGCTGGAGAAGAAACAAGGGCATACAATAAATTCTGCTGAAATCTTTAAGTCTTAATGCATTGTGGAATTTTCTGGAGAATATTTGATCTGCTGACAAAAAGAATGATCAGGCTTCTCTCCATTAATTTACAGCATTATTGAGAAGGTCTTAAGTAGTTGGTGGGGTCTGATCAGGTAATTCATTGTACTCTTTAACAGTATGTCTCTACCTTTTTTTATGTGCCCATCTCTGTGCTGTTGAAGCACCAGTGTCTTTAGGCACCATCAGTCCAAAAGACTTGAACAGTACTATCCATGAAAGGACAGTCTTGTGGTTGAGGCACTGGACTGGGATTCAGGAGATCTGGTTCAATTGGTGACTCTGCCACAGGCTCCCTTTGGCAAATCCATTAGAGTTTGACTACGCTGCTCAGTAGTTCAGGACTATGAATAGCACCGTTCATGGAAGTGTAGGGCTGTAACTCCCGTGTGGACATTGTGGGCATGAGTTCAGGCTATGTCTATATCCCGGCTTAAGTTGGTGTAAATCATGTCAATTAGAGGGGTGATTTCTTCACTCCCCACCCTCTTACCCCCGCGAGCCATATGAGTTACACAGACATACATGCTGGAATGGACACAAGCATAGCTCCTGCTGTTTGCAGGATTAGCGCTCTCCCATCGACTTCGTGTGGCTACATTGGCGAGTCTGCAGTGGTGTAGCTGTGCTGCTGAAAACTCTCTGATGTAGCTGTAGACAAAAGACTCCTAGGGTAAGTCTAGACTACAAGGCTCCGTCAACGGAGCCATGTAAAATAGTTTACCTGGCACAGTCAAAGAAGCGGGGATTTAAATAATCCTCGCTTCATTAAAATAAAAATGGCCGCCGTGCTGTGCCGTCGATCAGCTGATCCGGCACAGCGCAGCAGTCTAAACGTGGCACGGTCAACAAGGGAAGCCTTTGTCGACCGCTCCGGTATGCCTCCTGAAACGAGGCTTCCTTTGTCGACCGCACCGTGTCTAGACTGCCATGCTGTGCCGGATCAGCTGATCGTCGGCACAGCATGGCGGCCATTTTTATTTGAATGAAGCGGGGATTATTTAAATCCCCGCTTCCTTGACTGTGCCAGGTAAACTATTTTACATGGCTCCATCGACGGAGCCATGTAGTCTAGACGTACCCCTAGTTCCAGGCCCGTCGACAGGGGGAGCAGTTGCCCTGGGGCCTGGCAGTTCTAAAGGGCCCAAGGTCTCCGGCCGTTGGTGTTGCTATTGCGGTGGCTGGAGGCCTGGGCCCTTTAGAATCACCATTGGAGTGTCATGCACTCCAGAGTACCACACTGTGCAGTCCAGATGGTTATGAGGGCTAGCGGCGGGGGAGAGGGGCAGGGAGGCAGTGCTGAGGGCTTTTTGCCTGAGGCCTCACCTCTTCTGGGACCGCAAAGCTGCCTTCCCCAACCCTTTTCCCAGAGGACTGTTAATCTTGTTGGCTTCCCTGCATGGTTCTCAATAGTTTAATCCTCTTCCAACAGGATTACGTTATGCAAACTAGAAACCCTATAGTTCTCCCATGTACAGGGCTGAGGACCCCTGTGAAAGGTGTTGGTGGGGGGAGGGCAGCTCTGGCCCCTGCCAGAAGGTGTGGGGCCTCAGGTGGGAGGAGTGGGTTGGGCACTAGCCTCCCCCCCACCGGCTGTTCTGCACTGCCCGGACCGCGTGGCCAGGGGCTCCAGCAGCAATTTAAAGGGCTCAGAGCTCCGGCTGCCATCACAGCAGCAGTAGTGGTGGCAGCCAGGAGCCCCAGGCCCTTTTAAATCTCTGGGCCCTGGGGCAGCTGCCCCCGTTGGTGGGCCTGCACATGCGAAGTCCAGACGAGGGAGATACAGCACAGCACTTAGGTACCCACTGCTATTTACCTGCCATGGTCCAAACCTCATGGCAGTGAGGACACAAGTCCAAATCTCAGAGATTTCCTTCCCTGTCTGTAAAGTAATGGCGTTCCCTTTTGTACCCTGGCATAGCTCCTCTCCTGAGATTAAATTCTCTTGAAGGGAGAAAGTGTTCCTAAGGTTTGTACAACTCCTAGGGCAATGGGTTCCTGGCTTCATTTCCCTTAATACAATAGGGTGGGGCTGGCATGCGTTCAAGGCTCTGTCTTGCATATTTGAGTCATTACGGGTGCACGTAAACCTAGTTGCTGCTGTTATGGGAGGTGGGGCTCCTACGGTGATGGAAAAGCTCCTTATATCGCTCTAGGGAATGCTTATGGAATGCTGGCACAGCCGTGGCACCCAGAACAGAGACGGAGCCTCCGCTGTGCAGTTCCCACTGACTTTTAGATAACAAATTCCATTAGGCTCTTGTAAATAAAGTGTTGTAGAGGGATTGCTCTCCAAAGACAGGCATTATGGCAGGTGGAAAAATAAAATTGTGCTGGATCCCTGCCATAGGCTGTGATTTTACAAAAGGGTGGTCTTTGTAAACACCCCTTTCCACCAGCCCACCCTTTCTTTGCATGCATTTTGGTCAAAAGTATGACGGTTCCATTGACTTGTGATTTCTTTCTCTCCATTCCCTGTCTTTGGATCTCAGGTTTTTTCCACGGCTGTATAAAAAGAGCCTGTTTTATGTGTGGCCTGGTGCAGTTATAAGTGATGACAGGGACAATTTCCAATTGACTCGCTGAGCTGCCGCATCTGGTTCCCTGCCAGGGATGATATCTGCAAGGCACTGAACAAAATCAGAAGACTAAAATAATTTTCCTTGAGCAAGATTGATTTTGAATTGCATCTGTGGAGTGAGCTAATTAGACTTTTTTATTTCCCTCCAGTTCAAAACAAGCCAGTTTTATATAAGCCTCCAGCAAAAGCAATCTGCTTGCATTTGCAGCACATACTCTGTGGTCCTGACTCTTCCCACCAATGGGGCAAATTCTGGTCTGTCTTGTACCAGTGTGAATTTGGAGTTGGCCCACTGAAGTCACTGTATTTACAGGACTGTAATTAAGACTGGAATCTGGTTTACTGACTTCAGTAGAGTTGTATAGGTTGTTAAACCAAGGCAGAATTTGGGACACTGGATTCTGTGGAAGTGAAAATACATTCAGTACACTTGCAAAAGGGTAACATTCACAAGCTTCTGTTCACTAATTAAATTGCAACCTAATAGCACTGCGATTTGGGATGGTGTTTGTTATAATATTTGGAATTCACGTTGTCCATGGTGTCACGTGTGCGCATAGCATATTACAGAATGAATGAAGAAATGGGCAGCAAGGTTTTAAAAGTGATTCGAGATTTTAGATGCTGCAGCTTTGGAGTGCCCAGTTGGAGACCTGTTTCAGGGCCTTGATTTTTCGTAGTGCTGAGCATCCTGAAAGAATTAGGCCCCTTTAAGTTGTTTCATGTTAGATGTCCAAAATCACTACAGGGCAGAGCTACTCAACTTTGGAAGCCCCGGGGGCCACAATGATACGAGGGCCGTAACTTAAGTGTGGTTGCATATACATGCAAATATATATGCAAATAGCTTCTTTCACATTGATGGGCATGAATGTAAAGATTAAGGCAAGACTAGACAATACACAAGCCCCATTTAAGTCAGTTCTGCTGATATTAATATAATATTTTCCCAATTTCCACCCATATGACAGCACTTTTCACGAGCAATGACAAACCAGGAATTTAACTACTAAAACACATCTCAACAGAAGACCATTATATTCACTGCTTTTTTGTTTTGGCTCCCACCCACAGGCCGCATGTTGAACCCCACGTCAACCCAAACAGCACCGCAGGCTTCAAACAAATGGGCTGCGTGTTGAGTAGCCTTGCTATAGGTTGGACCTCCCTGGTCTGACACCCTCAGGACCTGATGAGTCCTGAATGAGGGGACTTGCTGGACCAGGTCCCCACCACTGGCCTTCCAGCTGCTGCTGGCTACATTTCCAGCCCCAGAAAGTCACCCTGCCACCAGCTATGGCCAGACTGCCTGCCACTGGCCTCAGCTCAGCTGCTGTGCAGCCCCAACCCCAGCTTCCATGCAAGGCTGCCACATGGCCCTGGCCGTGGCTCCCATTCCAGGCTGCTCCAAGCCCTGCTGGGCAGGGTTCCCAGCTGCTGGCCCTTCTGCTGCCTGACTTCCAGCCACCAGGACTCTCTGGCCCAGGAACATCCATGATCCCAGACCTCAGATTGTGCTGGACCAGAGAATCCTGGTTTAGGGTGATGCAGGATGTAGTCATTTAAAAAAAAATTGCTACATCCTTCTAGATTAGGATTTCAGTTTTCTCTTCTGTGAGATGATTAGGGAGAGATGGCATCAGGCAAGGGGAGGGGAATATGCTACAAGGTAAGTGACTGAGGTGTTAACTAAGGATCTTAAAGAGTGGTTATTTGGCTAATCATGTAGTTAATACGATCTGTATCAACTACATGATTGGTTGATAAGGAGAGCCGCTCTGCAGAGCTGCAGCAAGGGTAGCTCCTGGAGCCAGTGAGAGCCAGGACTGAGCAGTCCCGGCTCATGCTGGCTTCGCACCACTGCAGCTCTGCATTTTTTGTGTAGTGAGAGCCCCCAAGCTTGTACTACATTTAAAATGCAGAGCCACAGCGTGAGTGGCTCCCAGAGCCAGAGAACCTTGGCCTGCTGCGGACAGAGGCTGCCTTGCAGCAGCCTCCCCTACCCTTTCCTCTGCCACTTCTGACAGTGCTGGGGGGAACTCGATTCTCCAATAAGCTTGGCCGTTTCAGGTAGTCGAGCACTCGACTACTCGCTTCCATCCCTAGTGTTAATTGATTCTGTAGGGAAACATTTATTTCTCCCTCTAGGTGAAGGTGCATTAGTGGAGACACGAGAGAGTATATTGAATATTTGGTTGTTCATTGAACATCAGCACTTTTTAATTGTCTGCTGCGTGGCAATTGTGCTTTTGCTTTCCACCTAATCAAGAACTTATCCAATTAGGTGTTTTGAAAAGAATAAGAGGGTAGGAGGAGGAGGCTGCAGGGGATCTTTGCATACTGGTCTTTCTAGGTGTTTACCAGCCTTTCAACCAGATTGCTATTAAATATGAATCTGAAGTATGCCTGTGGGGAGTTTATGTAGAATAGTCCCTGACTGAGCTACTCTAAAGACAAAGAGGAAGCTTCTTTTAATAACTAAACCTCCTACTGTGTTTCTTGGGGATGAAATTCACCTGTACTTAAGGACCAGAATAAGGCCTACATACTTGTTTAAGTGGTGCATCTGTGTAGGGTTTGCCCTTTATACAGAGGTAAATTATGTGGATGGTGGGAAGTGTAAAAATGATATATCTTAACCAGGGGCAGGTAAGGTATGGCCCACAGGCTGGATCCAGCCCACCAAGCCTTTTAATCCGTGGCCTGTCCCTGCAGCACAAAGCAGTGCCACTCAAAGTGGCATGCTGCTTTCTGTGGCTCTTTTTGATATATGTGTGTGTGTGGGGGGTGGGGGGTAAGGCTTCGTGCACTGCTCTCACCCACAGCAAAATCACTCAGATCCCATTGGCTGGTTTCCAGCCAATAGGAGCTAGGAGATTTCTCTGGGGATGGGGCAGTGCAGCAGAATTTCTCAATTCCCATTGGATAGTTTCTCCAGGTCACAACTCCCTCCTAGACCCTGTACACACTCCTTTATCCCTCCCCCAGACCAGAATAGTCTCCTGCACCTCTGTGATGGATAGGAGGAGTCCTGGCCAGCACCCAGTGACTAAGGGGTTAAACTCAGGTAGCTAGCAAGGTTGTTGGCAGGGAGCCAGAAGAACCAAAGGAGATAGAGGGTTGAAATTTGAATTGTATAAGATACCTTGCCTGCTTTCTTTGTGTGGGAGAGTTAAACCAGGAGTTGAGAGACAGACAGAATGATTTAAACCCAGGCAGGATTACCATGCCTCCAAGCAATGTGGGGCATGGAAGTGGACTGAACCTAGAAGGGATTGTGAGGAAATAAAGGGGAAAAGTGTATCTCGTCACGATCAGGGTATTTATTTTTGTGGTTTGGTTTGAACTGCTCTGTGTGAATCTGTCTCCCAGCCCCCGTTCACCATCTAAGAGTTGTTCCCAGAGATTTTCTCTGTGTTTTAATTTGTCTTAGGGTATGTCTACACTGCTAATGTAGGCATTCGAACTTGCAAATGAAGCCCGGGATTTAAATATCCCGGGCTTTATTTGGATGTTCCCGGGCGCCACCATTTTTAAATGCCCCGTAGTTCGAACTCCCTGCCCGCGGCTACACGGGGCACGGACTAGGTAGTTCGAATTAAAGCTCCTAATTCGAACTACCGTTACTCCTCCTGCAACGGTAGTTCGAACTAGGGTGGCAGTGTAGACATACCCTTACTTAGTTGCTCTATAGCACCCATCAATCAAGTATGCATTATCAAGTATATCTTTTGTTTTGTTAATAAAAATCAATTTTTTAAGGTGATGATTTGATTCTTGTGTCCTGGAAAGTACAGGATGTGTGTTGGTGTGTCACCAGAGGCTGCAGCTTGTCTTTCTCTTTGTTTTTTCAAGCTCTCTTATGGCAGAGGATCTTGGGTTACTCCTGGGGAAGGAAGTCCAAGTGCTCTCTTTCTGGGTTCAAGAAGAAAGGGGTTTGTTTCACTTGGTGGTAGTAGCTGTTTTGTTTATTTCTTAGAGCCAGTGTATCTGTGACTTGGTTTTTTTGTAAGCAGAGCCTAGAGACCAAGGTTTTTAACTTCCTGTCAGGGTGGTCAACCACTGGATTCAATTGCATAGGGAAGAGGCCCTTTTAAATCACCCAGCCTCAAGGCAGCTGCCTTTCCTCTTCCCCTCTGTCAGCAGCCATGGGGGTTGGTGGCCTGTGATACACAGGAGGTCAGACTAGATCAGTGGTCTCCAACCTTTTTAAACAAAGGATCACTTATTCAATTTAAGTGCAATGTAAGATCAACCTCAAACCCAAATATCCTTGCCCCACTTCCTTCCTGCCCCTTCTTTGAAGCCCTGACTCTGCTCCACCTCTTCTCTGAGGCCTCACCCTGCTCACTGCATCCCCCTTCCTCTCCCATCATCACTCACTTTCACCAGGCTGGAGTAAGGGGTTGGTGTGCAGGCTCTGGTCTTGGGCCAAGGGTTTGGAGTGTGGGAGAGGCTCTGGGCTTAGCTCAGGGTGGGGGATTGAGGTCCAGGAGGGGTTTCAGGGTGCAAGCTCTGGGAAGGAGTTTGGGTGCAGGAGGACTCACATTGGCGTAGGAGGTTGGATGTAGGAGGAAGTTCAGGGCAGGGACAGTCAATAAACAAAAACCACACACTTTGCAAGCAGCAAGAGAAGTAACAACCACCCCCCACGTATGTGTTGGGTCAGGAGATGAGAGTGAAGGACAGTGTGTGTTTGTGAGAATGACAGACACACACACAGCGTGTGAAAGTGACAGAGATTTGCACTGCCAAGCTCCCTCCAGCCCCTTCTCTCTGTGTGGAGACCGGGTATAGAAGTAGGGGGAGGATGGACACCCTAACATCAGCACCCCTTCTTCTCCCTCCCACACCCTGCACAGCAAGCAGGAGGCTCCCAGGGAGGCAGCTGCAAGGCAGCGGGCAGGAGCAGCATGACAGTGGGTGGAGGGGCAACTGAAGTGCCAGCGCTTGAGAGCTTCCTGGCCAAACCAGTCAGGATCACCTGTCAGAGGCTCCAAGATCTACCGGTAGATCCTGATCTACTCGGTGACCACGGGACTAGATGATCTGGTTGTTCCTTCTGTCTGTAAACTCCAGCACTCTGTGCTTCCTCTGCACTGAATTGTCAATATAGCCTCTCTGGGGGGATCATCTCAAGGGTGGAGTAGCACAGTCCATAACCTCTCTGCTAAAACCCACATTAGCTGCAGTATAAACATTAGTCCAGCAGGACCTGAAGCCAAACCCCTGTCTCATTTCACATAGGCCAGGGGGAAGCCATTTGACATTGGTTAATTTTGGTCACTCCTCACCCTACAATGGATTGGAGCCACTGAGGGCAGGTCTACACTACAGCCTCACAACGCAAGTTTTGAGCTGTCCATACTGTGCTATGTTCATGGGAGGTGCTCTCCCGCTGACATAGCTTCTGCTTCTTGCCAATGTGGAGTAGTTATGCTGACGGGGGGCCCAGGCCCATGTCACCTTGTCGTGTAGACTTGCCCTCTGTTCCTTAGGCAAATTATGTAAAACAAACACATTTCCCCCATTGTTACAGTTCATGCCCTGGTCTTTTTTTGGAGCGCTGCTGGGCAAGGGCCTGCTTTTGCAAACTTGTTCATCAGATGTTACGCCTCTTGCTGTAACTACTGGGTCAGTCAGTGTATTAAGAATTCTTCAGGGGCTTATGATTTTCTCCCATCAGTGTCATTAATCGACCCCTGTCCAAGTAGCCACCAGGAGAGGCTGCCCCGCTGACATGGCGCTGTTTACATCAGGAATTAGGTCGATCTAACTACATTGCTTTGAAGGTAGATTTTTCACACCCCAAGCTATGCAGTTATACTGATGTATGTTTTTATGGCAGAACCGACTCAAGTCTCTGCAGCTTTATGGGTTTCTATTTTTAGCATAATGGCTTTTGCTTATTTCTCCTTTTCCTCACATGCCTCTTCTTTTACATCCATGGTATCTACAGTGTATTTGGTGTAAACAAGCCAGTTACTTTTTTTCAGTTGATACATGACTTTTTTCCCCTCTCTATCTCTTCCTGGAGTCAAATAATTAAAGGGTGTTTGTATATAACTGACTGTGCAGTTTATGCTGCTAGTAATTGTATTGCCATAGCATCTGCCATTGCCGAATGATGTGAAGAACAGCAAACAGAATACTTGGCTTAGTGCAGCAAGCAGGGAAGGGAGAGGACAGATAATTTAATACTCAGCAGCATTCCAAAAAGTATCAGATGGCTGATGTAAACAACAGACATACTTATACCAGCAGGTTTTAGGGATAAACAATGAATTGGATTCCTGCCATACTTTACTTGCGGACCGTCGATGGCAGCTTACCTCGATGCAGGTAACTGGCCCTCTTCTGCAACTGCTGTCTTCTCATTTCTTACATTTTGGTTTATTTATCTTTTAAAATACAGATCAGCAAAAACAGAGAAAATGTAGAGGGCTTAAATTGATTGGCACATGAGTTTGAAAATACACCCTCAGGCCCTGATCCTTCCATGAATCCCTCAACTGGTTTTCCCCTTCTTGCTGCTCTGATAAAGGCCAATGCAGCACCCACTGAAATTGGTTCCTTATAGTGTTTTTCATGGGCAGAGATCAAAAGGCTTCACAAAGGAAAGTCAGTGTTATTATCCTGATATCATAGAAGGGGAAATGGAAGCACAGAACTGATTTGCCCAAGGTCACATAACCCATCAGTTGCAGAGCTTGGAATAGACTCTAGGTTCCCTTGACTGCCAGCTTAGTTTCCTATGTCCTAGAGACCATACTTCTTCCACACTTAGATTCTTTTCTCTGTTCTCCTTTAAGCTTTGATATCATTCTATTCCTATCTATTTAACATTTATCATGGACAGATAAGAAAACAAAACTTAGACCTTAAAAATAAGGAATGGTCCTGTGGCACTGTAGGGTATGTCTACACAGCAAAGTTATTTCGGAATAACAGCCATTATTCCAAAATAACTATGCGAGTGTCTACACAGCTATTCCGTTATTTTGAAATAATTTCAAAATAATGGGTGGCTTATTCAGAAATCTGTAAACCTCATTCTGTGAAGAATAACGCCTATTCCGAAATAGCTACTGCTATTTTGAAATAACCCTTCACAAGGGCGGCCATTCTAAATTATTCGTCCCCAGTGGGCTCTAAATTGAGATAGCACATTCGGAAAGCCTCCCTCAGACTAAGTTTGAGGCTTCCCTGTAGTATAGACATGCTATTTTGAAATAAGTTATTTTGGAATAACTATTCCGGAATAGCTTATTTTGAAATAGATGTGCACTGTAGACGTAGCCTCAGAGACTACAAAAAATGTAGATGGTATCATGAGCTTTTGTGGGCACAACCCACTTCTTCAGATGAATGGAGTAAGGGATCCAGGGTACAGATAAATAGCAGAGAAAGAGAGGGGATGGGGAGGGAAAGAGAAGGAAAAAACTAGGAAACAAAATATTGTCAATTAGTGTGTGGGTGCTAAATGAGGCTAATAGAGTGGGCGGTAAGTACCCTGTGCATAGCTTTTGATGTCATTAGGGTGTAGAATATAGCTCATCCAGATCAGGTCTCTGTTCATATCTTGATTACAGAAGTCCATCTGGTTTTTGAAATTGCTTTGTAATAGTGTAGTTACTTTTGATCCATTGAGTGTCCCGGCAAGTTCAAATATTCCCCAACAGGTTTCTGTGTGTTACCATTTTAAATATCTGATTTGTGTCCATTAATCCTTTGTCGTAGAGACTGTCCAGTTTGGCCAGTGTACATGGCAGAAGG
Organism: Pelochelys cantorii; assembly: GCA_032595735.1. Taxonomy (NCBI): domain Eukaryota; kingdom Metazoa; phylum Chordata; order Testudines; family Trionychidae; genus Pelochelys; species Pelochelys cantorii. The sequence continues at coordinate 13,777,210 of CM064346.1, forward strand.
CATTGCTGGCACTTGATGGCATAGATCACATTGGTGGATGTGCAATTGTCTGAGCCTCTGATGTGGTGGCTTATGTCAGGGGTGCGCAACCTGGGGGTCACGACCTCCCTCGGGGGACTTCCTGGGGGGTCACAGCGTTGGGCTGGTCGCCATTTTGTTTTTCTGGGTTGGTGTACAATGTGCGCACAGCGGGGGCAAGGAGGAGTGGCAGGGGAGCAGACCAGCGCTTAAATTAAAGGGGCTGCAACAAAATGTTCCAGACGGATTTTTTTTTTTTTGCTGAACAAAAATCCCATCCCTAAAGGGTTGCGTACCACTGGCTTATGTGGTTAGGTCCCATGGTGGTGTTGCTTGTATAAATGTGTGGACAGAGTTGGCACCGGGGTTGATTGTAGGGGTGGGTTCCTGAGTGAGGACGATGGAGGTGTTGCTGCATGATTGCTGGAAAGATTTTGTTTCAGGTTAGGGGGTTGTCTGTAGGCAAGGATTGTCCTCTCCCCCAGGAACTGTGAGAGTGAAAGATCATTTTCCAGGATAGGTTGTAGATTGTTAATGATGGTGTAATGGACAGGAGGAGTGCTGACCAGCACCAGGTGACTAAGGGGTTAAATTCAGATAGCCAGAAGAACCAATGGGCATACAGTGCTGAAATTTGAATTGTATAGGATTCTTTGCCTGCTTTCTTTGGGTATGTCTATACTACATGGCTCCGTCTACACTACATGGCTCTGTAGACGGAGCCATGTAGATGAGCTTTGTAGACATAGCAAAATGAAGCGGCGATTTAAATAATCCCCGCTTCATTTATATCAAAATGGCTGCCGCTCTATGCCGATCAGCTGTTTGTCGGCACAGCGCGGTAGTCTGGATGCTCGGTGGTCAACATCAAAAGCCTTTGTCGACCGCCCCGGTAAACCTCATCCCACGAGGCATAACGGGGCGGTCGACAAAGGCTTTTGATGTTGACCGCCGAGCGTCCAGACTACCGCGCTGTGCCGACAAACAGCTGATTGGCACAGCGCGGCAGCCATTTTGATGTAAATGAAGTGGCAATTATTTAAATCGCTGCTTCATTTTGCTATGTCTACAAAGCTCATCTATATGGCTCCGTCGACGGAGCCAGGTAGTGTAGACGTACCCTTTGTGTAGGAGAGTTAAACCAGGAGTTGAGAGATACACAATGATTTAAACCCAGGCAGGATTACCATGACTTCCAGGGAATTTGGGGCATGGAAGTGGACTGGAAGTAAGTAAAGGGAAAAAAGTAAATCTAGTTGTGATCAGGGTATTTTCTTTATTGTGTAGTTTGGTTTGAACAGCTCTGTGTGGATCTATCCCTCCCCTCCCCATTTACCATCTAAGCATTGTTTCCAGAGATTTTCTCAGTGTTTTTAATTTGTTTTCCCTAGTTGCTTGGTAACATCTAGCAACCAAGTATATCTTTTGTTTTGTAATAAAAAAACACTTTAAGGTGATGATTTGATTCTTGTGTCCTGGAAGGTACAGGAGGTCTGTCTGTCTGTGTGTCTGCATGTCTCAGACTGAGGGGTCAGCTATTAGAGACTGCAGCTTGTTTTTCTCTTTGCTTTTTTCAAGCTCTCTTGTGGCAGAAGAGCTTGAGGGTACACTGGGGGTGGGGTGGGTTCAAGTGTTCACCCCCAGCTTTAGGGATAAAAATCACTGGATGGTGGCAACGGCCCCCCAAAATCTATGTATTGTGATCCTGGGGGAAGTTTTGTAACCAGTTTTTTTTAAACCAAGCAAGGTATGTTTAAAGTCTTTGCGGGCCCCCTCCTTCTGTACTTGGAGTGCCAGAGTGGGGAACATCCCTGAAAGATGCTGTGATGGATAGAAGTGCTGGCCAGCACCCAGTGACTAAGGGGTTAAACTCAGGTAACTTGCAAGGGTGTTTGCAGGGGGCCAAAAGAACCAATGGGGATACAGTGCTGAAATTTGAATTGGATAGAGATACTTTGTCTGCTCTTCCTTTGTCTGGATTCTAAGTTAAGGGCTGGAGGGACCATATGCAGTTATCAGAATTACCATGCCTATAAGAAATATGGGACATGGGAATAAACTGGACCTGGAAATACAGATCAGCCTGGATCATGGGTAAAAGGAAAAGTGTATCTAGTCATGATCAGGGTATTTGTTCTTTATTTTGATTGTTTGGTTTAAACTTCTCTGTGTGAACCCATGCCTTCCCTCTCCCATTCACTATCTAAGAGTTGTTCCCAGAGATTTTCTCTGTTTTAATTTGTTTTACTTAGTTGCTCTGTAATCAAGCATGCTTTATCAAGTATATCTTTTGTTTTGTTAATAAAAATCACTTTTTTAAGGTGATGATTTGATTCTTGTGCCCTAGAAAGTAATAGGGTGTGTGTGTCTGTCTGTCTGTCTCTGTCTTTGCCTGCCTGCCTAGACTGCTACCAGAAACAGCATCTTGTTTTTCTTTTTTTTTTTTTTTTTTTTCCAAGCTCTTTTGGAGCAAAGGAGCTTGGGACACCGCTGGGGGAGGAATTCAAGTGTTCCCCCCCGTTTTCTTTTTAGGGTAAATCACTTGATGGTGGCAGCTTTTGGGGTTTTTTCCTCGGAGCCAGTACATCTGTGAGACTGGGGAATTTTTGTAAACAGAGCTTATAGAGGCAAGGTGTTCAAGGTTTCTTGCAGGCCCCCAATTTCTGCACTTGGAGTGCCAGAGAGGGGATCAGTCCTAAGAGAAGCGCTGGAGGGATTTAAGTTGGAGGCTGTAGTGAATACCAGTGGTGTTCCATTGTTTTGTTTGTTTGGGCCTTTCTTGAATAACTGATGGCTGGGTACTTGTCTGGCTCTGTCAAAGTGTTCTTTCACTTCCCCGGGTGGGTATTTAAGTTTTAAGAATAGTTGATAGAGATGCTGTAGGTGTTTGTCTCTATCTGTGGGATTGGAGCAAATCCAGTTGTATCTTAGGGCCTGGCTGTAAACAATTGATTGAAAAATGTGTGTTGGATGGAAGCTAGAGGCATGTAGGTACGAATAACGGTTGGTAGGTATCCGGTATAAGGTGGTGGAAATGCGGCCATGGTTTATAGTGTCAAGGAAGTAGATCTCTTGTGTGGACTGTCCAGGCTAAGGTTGATAGTGAGGTGGAAGTTGTTGAAATCCCTGAGGAGTTTAAATTGATTTCTAAATCTAACCACAATGTCACAATATTCTCACCAGAGGGGGGAAAATCCTCCCTGAATTCTGAAAAGCAAAATTAGTAGTGTTTTACCCCAATGGTATTTTGATTTAAAATAAAAACTAGAGGCTGATCACTAGAACAAACAAGATTGCAAAACTGATTGCCACCCCAGAAACTGATGCTCCATAGCCAAAAAAGTCGGATGTTTGACTAATTCTGAGGCTTTGCATATTCTGCTCTGTCTTTTGAAGCTACTCAAGGAATAGCAAAATGTAAGCACAGGAGACCAGAATTTTTGTGCTGAACACTCAATGACGACACTGGAGAACAGTTTCTGCAAAGGTTGCCGCATGCACAATGACTGCATATTAAATGTAACTCTGCTATGAAAAGTCACTGTATAAATTGCACCCTTCCCCTGTGTATTTTGAGTCCTGCCTGCTTGCTTTTACCTCTGCCAGCACTGCAAAGCCAATGCAGATCTGGGAGGGTGAGCTAGGTTTATGTTGACTAAGTTTTGACCGCAGAATTTCTGTGTCTGGTGATGTGTGACCCAGAAAGATTCCAGCTCATCTAGGGAGGCAGAACTACCAGACAAACTGTGGAAATTGGTGCCAGACAAACAAACATGGGGCCCCAGGATGCCATTTTTAGTTACTTTTCAGAGCAGAAATCTCATGTGGGCCTTGATTTAGGAAAGTGCTTATGCACCAAGTGAACAGTCCCATTGACTTCAGTGTGATTACTATTTTGATAAAGTAGCTTCCAGAATCAGGCTTTTTATATGTAGCATAAATTTCAGTCACTTCACTTGTCTAGTCTGTCAGGACAATCCCCCTCCACCTCTCCCTGCCCCTGCTCTGCCCGCTCCCTACCATTGCTCTGCTCCCACCCCACCTCTTCCTCCAACCAGTGCGGCCTAGGGGACTAGCAAGGCTGGCACCCCTCCACACCCACTGGGCAGCAATACAGCCCCAGCTCACTTGGCTCCCTTGGTTGTGTTGCTCTACACTCTGGGGAAAAGTCTATTTAAGCAATGGGAAGCAATCACCTTTTGTCTTCAGCTGGCCTATGAAACTGCCTGACACCCCCTAAGTGTAAGAACTGTTAAGGGGGGAGACCCAAGTTGAAGTAAAAACTAACTCTGATTTGATGCTTATATCTGAAATAAAAATAGCTGTTTAGGGTAAGAATTTGCATGCAACAAGTTTCCTAATGGATTAGAACTAGCTTTGCATTTTCTGTTCATTTTAATTTAGTAATTTACTTTGATTTGTCTGTTCTTACTTGAAATCAGTTAAGTCCTACTTTTTGTACTTAATAAGAACACTTTTGTTTATTATCCAGCCCAATACAAATTAGGGATGTAAGCGACTAGTTGACTATCCAGTAAGTATATACTTCAAATAGTCACTTTCCCCTCCCCCAGTGCTGCCTCTATCAGAGAGAGGCACCAATGGGGAACAGCACCGTTTCCGGGTGGGGGGAGCAGGGGCACAGCGGGGAACTGGTGGTGCTTCCACCTTGGAAATATAGCTACTTTTCAAAAACTGAAGTGCCATGGAAGCAGGGAGCAAGCAGGGGACTCAAGCGGTCCCCCAGTGGCTCCATGCTCTCTGCGTGCACTTTGGATTTGAAATGTACAAGCCTCCCCCTGCTTTTAACATGTACAAGAGCCCCAGAGGGAGCTCTTGTACATTTCAAAAGCAAAGCACGCACAGAGCCAGTGGGGAAGTCCCCCGTGGGCTCCATGCTCCCCGCAGCACTTCTGCCTTTGAAATGGTGGAGGTACCTTTATTGACTAATCGAATCATCAATGCAAATTGCATCAACGATTCGATTACTTGATTAATGTACCCTTAGTGCAAATAATTGTTACCTGGGGGGGAGCAACCACTATGTATATTGCTCTTTCATTGCTAAAGAGGGTGGAGCATCCTCATGTGTAAAACTTGTACACAGAGGAAGATGGATTTATTTGGGGCTTTGATCCCTTTTGGGTTGGTTTCCTGAGTGCTGAGCCGTGGAACTGTGTCCTCCCAGAGCTGAAGCGGTTCAGTGTCTGTACTGCACTCCAGGGGGGCAGCAATCCCAACTCCGTGCCAGTCTGGGTGGGACCAGGATCTAGCCCAGCTAGACAGGGGTGTGGTGGTAAGGGGCAGCTCCAGGGAGTAAGAAAGCCAGCATCAGTGGCATGATCAGCACTCTGGGGAACAATTGCAGGGGGACTTCTCTGATCACACCCTGTCACCCTCCTCCCCATGGTCACTATCCATCTGAGCTGGGAGAAATTCCTTCTTGACCCCACGTATGCCAATTGGTTGTAGACCCTGAGCGTCTCAGTAAGAACCAGCCCTCCCTCTCCAGTGTCCCATCTCCAGCTGTGGCCATACCTGGCTATGTCTACACTACAGAGTTTTTCTGGGATACAGGAGATATCCCGGAAAAACTCTTCCACGTCCAGGGAACGTGTCTGCTTTTTCAAAAAAAATTTCAGAAGAGCAGGTGCACTTTTTCAGCATCCCTGTAAAACTCATTTTCCGAGGAAGAAGGGATTTTCTGAAAAAGGGTTTTTTTCCAACATTTGGCCCAGTGTAGATGGGCCCCAAATGTCGGAAAAGCCTCTTCCGAAAAAAGAAGCAGAAAAAACAACGCAAATTGCAGTTCACAATTTGCGTAGCTTTTTCTGGAAGAACAGAGTAGTGTAGACATAGCCTCTGATGCTTCAGAAGGAGGAGGAAAACCCCCCAAACAAACACCCAACTCACCTCCACCTCAGAATACGCAGGGGGGAGAATCCCTTTCTGACTCCTGTAGGTGACCAGCTGAAGCCTTGAGGCAAGAGATTTCAGGAACATAAGACATAAACCAGAAAAGACCAGCAGTGATTTTCCTTGAGCTCATAGACTCATAGACTCATAGACTTTAAGGTCAGAAGGGACCATTATGATCATCTAGTCTGACCCCCCGCACAATGCAGGCCGCAGAATTCCACCCACCCACTCCTAGAATAATCCTCACCCCTATCTCTCAGATATTGAAGCCTTCAAATAGTTTGAAGACCCCAAGATGCAGAGAATCCTCCAGCTGTGATCTGTACCCCATGCTACAGAGGAAGGCGAAAAACCTCCAGGGCCTCTGCCAATCTACCCTGGAGGAAAATTCCTTCCCGACCCCAAATATGGCGATCAGCTAAACCCTGAGCATGTGGGCAAGACTCCCCAGCCAGACACCCAGAAAGTTCTCTATAGTAACCCCTATCATCCCTCCATTGACCTATTTACCACTGATAATGACTAGTCAATTAGTTACCAAGACCATGTTATCTTGTCAAACCATCCCCTTCATAAACCCATCTAGTTTAATTTTGAAGCCAGGTAGATCTTTTGCCCCCACTACTTCCCTTGGAAGGCCATTCCAGAACCTCACTCCTCTAATGGTTAGAAACCTTCGTCTAATCTCAAGTCTAAACTTCCTACTAGCCAGCTTATATCCATTTGTTCTTGTGTCCACATTGGTATTAAGCTTAAATAATTCCTCTCCCTCCCTAGTATTTATCCCTCTAATATATTTAAAGAGTGCAATCAAATCCCCCCTCAGCCTTCTTTTGGTTAAGGTAAACAAGCCAAGCTCCCCGAGTCTCCTTTCATAAGACAGGTTCTCCATTCCTCGAATCATCCTAGTGGCCCTTCTTTGTACCTGTTCTAATTTGAATTCATCCTTCTTAAACATGGGAGACCAGAACTGCACACAGTATTCCAAATGAGGTCTCACCAATGCCTTGTATAATGGCACTAACACCTCCTTATCCCTACTGGAAATACCTCGCCTAATACATCCCAAGACCATATTAGCCTTTTTCACAGCCATGTCACAGTGGCGGCTCATAGTCATCCTATAATCAACCAGGACTCCGAGGTCCTTCTCCTCCTCCGTTACTTCCAACTGATGTGTCCCCAGCTTATAACTAAAATTCTTGTTATTAATCCCTAAATGCATAACCTTACACTTCTCACTGTTAAATTTCATCCTGTTGCTATCACTCCAATTTACAAGGTCATCCAGATCTTTCTGTATGATATCCCGATCCTTTTCTGAATTAGCAATACCTCCCAACTTTGTGTCATCTGCAAATTTTATCAGGACACTTCCACTTTTGGTGCCAAGGTCAGCAATAAAAAGATTAAATAAAATTGGCCCCAAAACTGATCCCTGAGGAACTCCGCTAGTAACCTTCCTCCAACCTGACAATTCCCCTTTCAATATGACCCGCTGTAGTCTCCCCTTTAACCAGTTGCTTATCCACCTCTCAACTTTCATATTAATCCCTATTTTTTCCAATTTAACCAATAATTCCCCATGTGGTACTGTATCAAATGCCTTACTAAAATCGAGGTAGATTAGATCCACTGCATTTCCTTTATCTAAAAAATCTGTTACTTTCTCAAAAAAAGAGATCAGATTGGTTTGGCACGATCTACCTTTTGTAAAACCATGTTGCAACTTATCCCAATTGCCATTAACCTCAATGTCTCTAACTACTTTCTCCTTCAAAATTTTTTCCAAGATCTTGCATGCTACAGATATCAAACTAACAGGCCTATAGTTACCCGGGTCACTTTTTTTTCCTCTCTTAAAAATAGGAACTATATTAGCAATTCTCCAATCAAATGGTACAACCCCTGAGTTTAGAGATTTATTAAAAATTTTTGCTAATGGACCTGCAATTTCATGTGCCAGTTCCTTTAATATTCTTGGATGAAGATTATCTGGGCCCCCCGATTTACTCCCATTAAGCTGTTCAAGTTTGGCTTTTACCTCAGATATGGTAATATCTACCTCTATATCCTTAGTCCCATTTGTTATATTACCATTATCCCTAAGCTCTTCACTAGCCTCATTAAAGACTGAAGCAAAGTATTTGTTTAGATATTGGGCCATTCCTAGATTATCCTTAACCTCCACTCCATCCTTAGTAATTAGCGGTCCTACTTCTTCTTTTTTTGTTTTTTTCCTATTTATATGGCTATAAAACCTTTTACTATTGGTTTTAATTCCCTTTGCAAGGTCCAACTCTACCTGCCTTTTAGCCTCTCTCACTTTGTCCCTACATGCTCTAACCTCAATAAGGTAACTTTCTTTACTTATCCCTCCCATCTTCCACTCCTTATATGCTTTCTGCTTTTTCATAATCACCTCTCTGAGATGCTTGCTCATCCAGCTTGGTCTAACACACCTGCCTATAATTTTTTTCCCTTTTCTTGGGATACCGGCTTCTGACAATTTCTGCAACTTTAACTTAAAATAATCCCAGGCCTCCTCCACCTCAAGATCCATAATTTCTTTAGTCCAATCAACTTCCCTAACTAATTTCCTTAATTTATTAAAGTTAGCCCTTTTGAAATCAAAAACCCTAGTCTCAGATTTATTTTTGTTTATCCTTCCATTCAATTTGAACTGTATTAGCTCATGATCACTCGAGCCAAGATTATCCCCTACAACCATTTCATCTATGAGGTCTTTGAAATAATATGGAGGGGGAAGGACTTTGCGACCTATTAGTTTTGTACAGTCACTGTGTGTGGGATATGTTGTGCAACCCTGGTGCATGTTGTTGAGTACTTTGCTTTTGTGGCTATTCCCTAAAGTATGGGTTATACAACTGAGCCCTATGAGTCAATGACGGACCAGATCTGAGTAAGCCTATAGATCTTGGTTCACTTTCTTGTGAAGCATCTCACAGCAAAGCTCTGGGTAAGATGGTAACTATGGTAGCGCTGGCTTTCTGTTGTAATATTTGTATGTTGCCGTATCCCTTTGGGCCCAAACTTTACCTGGATAAAATTGCCAGCTCTGTGGTGAAACCTAATGATGTTTTTGAGACGTATAAATCTGTTAGGAACATCTAGACTTTCCCAATTGCCTTTGGTTACTTTATGATCACAATAAAGCTGAGTAATGGCAGCTTTCTGTGATATAACTGAACCAGGGAGTTGTGAACAATTGGCCGTGCTTTATGCCTCATGACTTTAAGTGCATTCCAGCAGGGCTATCCCTAGGGAAGAGCAGAGCCTGGGACAACCCCTCCCCTGCCTCAGGAGCAGAGCATGGGAAGGTGCCAGTCAGGCCAGGACCCTGTGGGTGGAAGGAGGGGATGAGGTGGCTTGTCTTCCTACTGTGTCCCGCACACGCCGGGTCCAGCACTCGCAGCATCCCGCAGAGAACTTCTATCCCTGGCCACTGGAGGGGGGGGATGTTGGGGGAGGTGTGTGTGAGGGGCAGATGCCACTTGCTGGAGAGAGTGCTACTGGGTTCCCCTCCTTTTCTTCCCCCCCTCCACCCCAGTAGGTTCCCATGCACAGGCTCAGTCTCCTCCGCATTACTGCATTTGACCAGGAGCGGATGCTGCCTGAGTATGGGCATGACCCTGGGCCATGTGTGGCACTGCTGTGTGGTTCCACAATCCCAGACTCCTTAGTGCTGACTTGGTGTGGGAAGGTGTCTCACCACAGAGGACAGAGTAAGGCAGGCCTCTCCAGGAACCTTGTGAGAAGGAGTGAGGGGTTCCTGTGAGAGAACATCGTGGGGCTGAGTGCTCTGAACTGGTACCCCATGTGCACAGGTTGTTGTGTGGCCCTCAGGCCGAGTAGGCTGAGAGAGGAGTGCATAGCCCCTCACAGCCCATCGCCTGACCCCACATGTATATAGGCAAAATTATAGAACTCACCTGAAGTGCCTTCCCCAGGGTCATCTAAAGCCTGGGAGACATCCTGGGAGGGGGAACTGGCTCCAAGGAGAGGAGCAGGTCCTGGCTGGTGAGTATGGTCACCTGGCAGGCCTCTTCCACCTCCTTGTCTGCAACCCTGCCCTCGTGCAGGCATGTGCTGGCTGGAGTCAATGATGGGGGCAGCGGGAGAGGTGAAAGCTCCCCTCCCAGGATGGTATCCAGCTGCTCATAGTAGCAGCAGATGTGCAGTGCTGCCCCGGAGTGTCCGCTCTGCTCCCTGGTCTTGTGGTTGGCCTGCTGAAGCTCCTTGATCTTCATCTGGTCCTGGTCCAGGATCCAGTGGTGACCTTTGTTGGCCAGCGATCCAGCTGTAGATGTTGGCATCTTGCTTTCTGGTGCGGAGATCCTGGAGGTTGGTCTCCTCCCTCCAGACCTTGATGAGGTCCAGGATCTCTGCATCAGTCCAGTCTGGAGCTCTCCTGCATCCCTGGCCAGTGGCAGCGGAGGGAGCAGCAGGAGTGCTGGCAGCCGTGGGAAGCTCTGAGGGAGCATTGGGGTCAGCCATGCCTCCCTCAGATGCTGCTGTGTCCCATGGGGCTTTAATGTCACCATGTGGGACAAGCCCTTCTCCTGCTGCCTGGAGTTTTAAGCTCTTCAGGAGACAGGAGAAGGGGAGCAGTGGAGACGCCAGTATGGCCAGAGCGGTCAGAACTGCAGCTGAGAGAGGCCCCTGGAGGCCAATTATTTCGAAGCAGCAGCAGATCGTCTGCACTAATGCTATTTCAAAATAACAATTTCGAAATAAGTGTTATTCCCTGAGGAAAGCAGGAGTACTGATTTGGAAATAATGGGATTGGTAATGTGGATGCACCGCTTATTATTTCGACTTAAGGGGGATTATTTCCAAATAACTCCCCAGTGCAGACCAGGGCTGAGAGGCAATAGCTGGGTCAGTGGTAGGTCTTGTTTAAATAGCGCTTTCTGTGCTGGGAGTTTAGTCAGCACAACTGCATCCCTAGGATGTTATACCAGCATAAATTGGTAGTATAAATGCATCCTGACAGTAAACTGCAAATAAGAGGGGAAAGGTAGGGTTGCCAGATGGTTTAACCAACCGCCCCCCTTCTCCCCCCAAAAAAACAAAACAAAACCCACTGGGGAAAAAATTCTGTTGAGGAAAAAAAGGGGGGGGAGACCAAAGTTGACGGGGAAAAAAAAAAGACCCGAGAGTTATTAAGCAAAATAAATAAATAAATAAATAAAAATAAATAAAAGAAGACTCCTTTAAGAAATGCCTTTGAGGCTTTTTGGTCCTAACAGGCTGCTGGCGGCCGTCCGCCATCTTGATTTCCTGCTCCGGGCCAGACAGCTCCCCTGCAGAACCCAATAAGCACCCAGTATTTTCGCTTCCTGGCCAGGAAAAAACTTTAGATGTCCGGTGTTTTCTGAATTTTTTTACTAGACAGGAGGCGAAAATACTGGACTCTCCACTGGGAACCTTAGGGAGAGGAGGGAGCAGGACTTGGAGGGCAGGGGCTGAAATATAAAGTGGGAGCATGTCTCTGTAGCAAATGAGGGTGCGATTGTAACAAGGCTGTTGATTAATCTCCCTTAACTCTCACGATTAACTAAAAAAATTGTGATTAGCCCATTTTAATTGCACTGTTAAATAGACTTATCAACTGAAATTGTGCAAATATTTGTAATAAAAATAAATATAAAATAAGCCCTGTGCATTTTGTATTCTGTGTTTTAATTTGAAAATGTAGAAACTTCCAAAAATATTTAAATAACCAGTATTGCGTTATTGTTTAACAGTGCGATTACATTTTTTTAAATTGCTTGACAGCCCTAATGGTAACATAGGTAGGCTTACCTGTGAGTTTCCCTGTGGGCTTTGTTCTGCTATATCAAACACAGGAGATATATGAGGCTGAAGCAACTTCAAGCAGGCAAAATCAAGAGTTCAGGAAGGTGCTGAGCAGAGAGAGACTTATGATCTACTTTCAGTCAGGGATCAGAACACAGGCAGATGGCAAGCTAGTACACGGGAATGTGTGCCCAGAGGGCTAAGGGGAAGAGATTTGGCGGACCATTTCATCTTGATTGTTGTGATTGCCAGTGGCTGCACATTTTCACTAGAGCTAACTTGGAGTCTGCATTATAGCTCAGGGTGTGGTGACTGCCCCACTGCACAGCACTGACAGAAGCATGTGCTTGTGAACAAGGAGTGAGTTCATGGGAAATCCTGTGGTTAAGTCTTCAGTGAAGAGAAGACCAGAGGTCCTATTCCACAGACCCAAAGATAAGAAACCTATTGGTGGTTTAAATAGGCTTCGGATTGGGCCCTAAAGCTCTAGGACCAAATTTTCAAATGGCTGGTGGGCCAGGTTTGCTAGAGCTCAGCATCCATAATCATGGTCCAGGTTTTCTAAAGATGCCAGCTCTCTTGTAGGCACCTGGATATGGCCAAACTTTTCAAAGCGTTTAGCAGCCAGCAGCTTCCATTGTAGCAGTTCAGGCCTAGGGAAAACAAATGATACTCAGCTTGCATTACCCAGTAGCAAATTTGTGCATGGTCGGTTTTTGCCATTGTAATACATGTGTTTGCCCCACCCCCTTCCACCATGTCAAGTGACATGATGAGCTTTTAGAATTTTAAACAGACCCCAATCATCATAAATTAAATTCCTTCAACCACCATGAAGTGAAGCCTGTTGTATTATTTTTTTATGTAAATGTAATTATTTTTAAATTAGATTTATAAATTATGTAGATGTTTGATCAAAGACTGTGAAGTGAAATGAAAAGTTAAATATGCCAGGTCTCCTGATTTCCTTTGGAAGAAATACTCTTAGTGGGAGCACAATTCTATGTCTACACTCCAGAGTTTTTCCAGAAAAACAGCTGTTTTTCTGGAAAAACTACACTAACATCCACACTGCTATTGTGTTCTTTCAACAGAAAGTCGAAAGAACAGAGGGGTTTTCCAACAGCGGTAAACCTCTTTCTACGAGGAAGAAGCCTTTTTCCGAAAAAGCTTTTTCGGAAAAAGGCGTGTGTGGACACGGAAGAGTGTTTTTTCAAATGAAGAGGCCTCCAGGAAAAAGCACAGGCCCTAGTGGTCACTCCGTCCATAGTAATCACAACTGAAATGTGAGATAGCATCCAATCAATGTGGACGCTATCTTTTCGAAAAAGCAAATCACTTTTTTGTTGTGCTTTTGCTGTGTAGATGTTCTTTCAAAAAAAGTTTTTCCGGAAGATCTTTCGGAAAAGCTTCTTCCGAATTAAGCCTGCAGTCTAGACGTAGCCTAAGGGAATTCTGTTCTGTCACATTCACATGCACATGTAACCCACTGGTGAGCATCTCCATATCAGGAATAATGTACATAGATCACTGCTGCTGGAATGTGTGACTCTGTAAACATGTCACCGCTCTGTCAGATAGTTTGCTCTAAGTGAGAAAAATGATGCTTAAAGATATTCGCAGCACAGGGGAATGTGTGAAAGGCTTCTGATACAGAACCCATCTCACCTCTCTTCCCTCTAAGAAAAGATTAAACTTACGGATATGTCTGGAACCCGTGTAAGCATTGATTGGAACTTTGGGAGTGGAAGATGTAATGTGATAAATTTTCAGCATTTGTCTTCATAGCAGATGATACTGTAGCCTGAGGCAAAATTAGTGACTCCTGAGAATGTGAAAAATCTAGAAAAGAAAAGAAAAAAGAAAAATCAGTTTACCTCTAAGGAGATGACTTGTCATTCTGATTGTAGCTTCATCCCAATTCTGCTAGATAAACCCAATTTTCCTACCATCGTCTAGTAGTCTCTCTTCTATTTCTGGTGCTTCCATTGTTACTAAGCTTACAAAGTGATTTTCAGTCAGTTTCATATTTTATGTAGGAATGCTGAGGACACACCTGTCAAGAAATAACAACACCAAATGGAAACATGATACAGGTTTTGATGATAGAGGACATTAAATCTAGTGACTTGAGAGTGAGCCATAGGTGCTGAAATTAGGAGTGGGGAAGGTGTGGCTGCACCCCTGGTTTCAAATGGCTTCCATTATATACACAATTTGCAGTTGGTTCAGTGACTCTCAGCACCCCCACTGTACAAATTGTTCCAGCACCATTGGAGTGAGCAGCCTATTTTTAGTCTGTTTTCCAATTTTCAATTTGTAATTTTCTCCCTCTTTTTCCTTCTCTCTCCCCCCTCCCGTTTACTGGTGAAATGAATGTAGTTTTTTAAAAAGCAGGAGAAAGGAAAACAAAAGCATTCATCTTTTTAAAGAACAAAATCTTTTCAACAGTGAAAAATGTTATACAAATTTTGAATTAAAAGAGTTTCTTTTTGAAATCTGCAGAACAAAAATGAATTTGAAAGCTATTTTCTATTGTTCAGCCAGCCTCATTGTGCAGGGTTGGACAACTTATTATATTCAGTGTAATTTTAAGACATCTTTATCCTCTGTCCATAATTAATATATTTAGTAAACCAATACTTGGGAATTTAAGTACCTGGTGAGCAGAGATATACACACACACTGAGCTGTAGCAGTTACAAGAAAGTTCTATTCCTTTATTGTTTAATGGATGTCTTGTATTTTTGTATGCAGTGTTGTTGTGGCCATGTTGGGTCTCAGGATATTAGAGAGATGGGGGTGAGATAATATATTTTTCCTGGACCAATTTCACAAGCCTGCTTTTCTCACCAACAGAAGCTGGTCCAATAAAAATATTCTCTCCCCAATTAATTATATTACCTCATCTCCTTATCTCTCTTGTATTTTTTGCTACTTTTTGGGCCCGAGTCCTTTGAAACATTTAACATTTCCTCATGATACAGAGGCATAGTCGTTACACTCAACTCGACTTGATTCCTCTGTAATGTGACAACTTTGGAACACTGCAGCTGATTGATTCTAAATGTTCAGGAGATGTTCTAGACAGCAATGGGCAGAACCCTGTTGATTTTTGGGGAAGTTGGGGAATTGAAAGGGGGGAGGGTGTAACAGATGAAGCCTTTGCTAGCTCTTTAAGACAACCACAGCCTCAGCCTCAAACACCTCTTCCGTTGTCTGCAGAGAAAACAACTGGGGGATGGTGTCCATGGATGCCTTCCTTCATAACAATACTCCATCTCACTTCTGCCTCTTCTCATAAGCTATGTCTACACTGCACCGTAGTTCAAAATAAGATACGCAATTTGAACTATGCAAAAAAAAAAAAGCTTATTTCTTAATCTGGTGCTGGGTACACAGCACCAAATTTCAAAATCACCTGCTATTCTGAAACATGTTACTCCTCGAGGAATGAGGTTTACAGGGACGTTGGAATAGCGAGCCCAAAATAACGGGCTTGCTGTGAAGGTGCAGGATAGCCATTTCGGGATACTCCAGTATCCCGAAATAGCGTTGCAGGGTAGATGTAGCCCTGGAGCTTGAGGCTATGTCCAGACTACAATTTTGTTTCGAAAGAGGATATGCAAATTCTGCGGGAAGTTAAGTCATTCGAGATGCTAAGATGTTAGGATACGTCTAAACTATGTCTTCCGAAAGAGAAAAATTTGCATATCTTCTGATCTCACTTTCAAAAGAGGATCTTTCGAAAGTGAAAGTAGTCTGGACACATTTTTTTTTCAGAAAAAAAACCCACTTTTTCGAGGAAAAAAAAACCAACCCAAAACTGTTCTTCCTTAAAAAATGAGGTTTATGCGGTTCAAAAAAACCATGTCCAGACTACTTTCACTTTCGAAAGATCCTCTTTTGAAAGTGAGATCGGAAGAAGATATGCAAATTCCTGTGGAATTTGCATATACTCTTTCAGGGAAAAAAAACATAGTTTAGATGTACCCTAACATGTTGGCATCTTGAATGACTTAACTTCCAGACAAAAATAATGGTGGTGGGCAGAGAAGGGTAATGAAATGGGGACAGGGTGGGGGGTGAAGAATGGGAGAGCCTGCTATGGGGGCGGGGGTGAATAGAGTCCACATAACCCTGGGCTCTCTGGTCCCTTCTCCTTATGTCATTGGGGGAGGTATGGGGAACCATTGCCATGGTGACCCCCACTGGGGGCGAGGAGATGGGATAATAGGAGACAGAGAAAATCTCTGCCTTGAACGGTGGGACTTGATTGATGGGATGGGGAACAGGGAACACAAGGAGGCCTTGCCTTGGAGGGAATGAGGGCACAGGGGAAGTGTGAATGGGATGCCCACGGTGCCATTAGTATGGGGTGGAGAATGGGTGGTGCACACAACCCTTGGCAGGGGGTTGGCTGGGGAGAGTTGTAGGGAGTTCCTGAAACACAGAGATGGGAGCATGGCACACAGTAGTCTGAGAAGGTATGGAGCTACTTAAGGAGCCTCTGGTGTGAGCCATAAGCTAGGCCTATGCAAGTCACAAAGCGTGCAGTGACCTAGTTTTTAACAGCCACATTTCTGAAGACTTCAGAAGCCCTTCCACGGATAGTGACCGATGCTCACCTCAGCAATTATTCTTCTGCCTACCAGCTACTGCAGAGAGCATTTTCTCCCCAATCAGCTAAAAGGAGATAACGTTTCTGACCGCACTCTTTGGCAGTGTGCTGTAATCCACAGAATGCCCCGTCGAGGTGCTGATAAGTGAGAGAGATTGAATATGAAGATTGAGAAGAGGTTAATTCAAAGAGTTTTCTTGCCTCAAATGTCAGATGCCAAGAGACTTCATTGCTTGCCATTTCAGCATGAAAAATGGAGAGTGGCAGCTTTTTGTTGCTGTAAATTAGAGGGCCTGTCACTTGCTTTTCTTGGTGTGCTCTGTGCTGCAGGGCTATTTAAAAGCTGAGGTGCTGGCTGTGATAACTTGAGGACCTGTGACAGAAAAGAAAGCTGTGACTGAGCTGCTAGTCTCAACTAGTCCATCCATCAGTGGTAAAATGCATTTATTCCTTTTCATGATGGGGCCGGCCTTAAGCCGTTCACTCTTTTCGGCTTTCTAATTGTGCTACAGGTTGTAGCTCCCTTAACTGGGACTCTCTGGTCTGGCAACATCCATGGTCCAGCATGACCACGGATATTCCTCGACCACAGAGCCCAGGAACAGAGAGATCTGGTGGTGGGCTAAGAGCGCGGTAAGGGGCACTGGAGACTCAGCCGGAAGGTCAGTGTTGGGGGGGGAGGGGCGGACGTGGCATAGCCGGGAGTTCTAGCCCCAGCAGCAGCCATGGAGCTCCGGCCGCAGCCAGGGCACTGTGACCCTAGCAGCTGCCTTGCAGTTCTGGCCCCAGTCCCAGCTGGGGCCGCTGAGTCCTAGCCGTGGAGCCAAGCGGCTGCAGAGCTCTGGCCCCGGCTGTGAAGTCCTGGCTGTGGAGCTCCGGTTATGCCACTCTGGCCCTAGCAGTAGCAGGGCTGGTGGCAGCTAGAACGCTCCAGGGGGCTGGGGCAACAGCAGGGCCAGGCTGAAGCCGTAGTTTGGTGGCAGGAGGGGGACAGCAAGGGCCAGGAGGAGAGGGACCTCCTCTGGTCCAGCAAATTCCCTCGTTCAGGACTGGTCAGGTTCTGAGGGTGCCGGACAAGGGAGGTGTAACCTGTAGTGCAAACCTGTAGTGCAACAGCAAAATCTATTTAAAATCTGTTGGCTGAAGAAGACGACCTGCTGGGACAGTTGGCTTAGGAGCTAACTCAGTAGTCTGTTACTCAACTCCCCACCAGTTTATGTTAATTGGCCTCTTATTGAAACACAGGCAGTTGGCAAAGGAGGCCAATTAACAGAGATAAAACTGAAGGGCTAATCAGGTGGCATTATCCCTAGGAGTTAAGACCCTATAAGCAAACAAGAAGCAAGGGCTGGAGGAGATATAGGGAGCCTGAAGGAAGTCAGAAGTAAGCAGGACTGACTGCTGCTACCACTTTGCCATACCCTAGATGTGGGAAAGCCAGCTTGTGATTGGAAATATCATTGTAATATAAGACGGATGGACTCTTTCTGATTATGCATGTATTTATGGCACCTAGCACAGTAGAATTTTGATTTGAATTTGACCTTTAGGCTATGTCTACATAGCAGAGCTATTTTGGAATACCTCCGGTATCCCATCTTTAAATGTCTTTAAATGTCTTCCATGTCTTTAAATGTGCCCTTTATTTTAATGGGCACGCTATTCCGGCATCCCTGTAACCCTCGTTCCACAGGGGATAAGGGATTTGTCAAAATAGTGCTTTATTTCAAAATTTGCTCTGTGTAGATGTAACCCACACACCTAGTGTGGTTCACTGTCCCATGCAGTGGCACTTAGACCACAGCAACAGATAAGATCAAGAGACCTCTACAGCATGGGCTGAGAGCCAGCTGGCTTTTAGCTCAAAGGGTAGAGGCTCCTCTACTAAGCTCTAGAGGTCCCAGATTCAAATCTGCCTGGTGGCGGTTACAGACAGTGTCAAATTTTGAAATAAGCTATTTTGAAATAACCTCAAAATAAGCTACGCAATTTGTGTAGCGCGAATTGCGTAGAGCTTATTTGAAGGTAAGGGTGCTGTGTAGATGCACCCTTAGGAACTACTACAATGCAAACAATAAACAGTAAGTATAAATGGTAAATAGTAAATTATCAGAATTTTTTAAAACACCAAATGGCATTTTTTTGTAGCATTTGTCAAACATTTTCAAAAAGTCGTAAATCTGACAAAAGACATTTTTTTCAGAAAAGTTTCTTGAAATTATAATGTGCAATTGACAGCTGCCCCATAAAAGGCTTTTTCTCTTGAACAGGCTATAGAATATTAGGTCTGCCCAAATGTTTCTTTTACAAATGGTGAATTACCAAAAAGGCTACAGACCTTGGGAGAAATTACCAGATGATGTAGAAGAGACAATAACAATTACAGTTTTTCTGGGAACTCATCCACAATTTTCCACTGGCTTTAGATGCTATAGGAGATGTGGTTTACATCACTGACATATTTTTCCTGGCCTGCGACAATTTTATAATTGATGCTTGTTGTGTGTTGGTAATTGTTTTTGGTTGGTTGATGCTTGATAAATTGGAAATTTTTTATAGTGGAGGTCACCTTGGCCATTTTAGAGCCGATAAGGCAGACTGGTGAACCATTTAATCAGTACTAAACTGAAAGAATGATATGATGATAAACAAGGTGAAATTGATCAACAAGATTTAAATGTGAAATGATGAGATTTGTAGGGCTTTACAGTAGTTCATGCTCTATGATTAGGTTCTACATTAGATCTGGTGTCACCTTCCAACAAGTTTGGATTCAGTATTC
The DNA here is from genome assembly GCA_032595735.1 of Pelochelys cantorii. Lineage (NCBI taxonomy): Eukaryota > Metazoa > Chordata > Testudines > Trionychidae > Pelochelys > Pelochelys cantorii. The sequence continues at coordinate 13,796,373 of CM064346.1, forward strand.
ATTTCTATAGCACTTGTTGAGTTCTGTGTCAGGGAGTGTATGAATCAAATCACCAGCCCGTCTAATCCTGACAGGAAATTCAACTAGAGAATTTCTTAGGTCCTGATTTAACATCTAGCAAAGTCAACAGGAATCTTTCCATTAACTTTATTCAGAGCAGGTCTACATGACAAATTTACATCGGCACAGCTGTCCTGTGACGTTTTTAACAGGTGCACCTGGTATGCTTCTGCTAGTGAATTTCAGTGGTGTGTATTTAGCATCAATCCTAGTCAGACAGACAAGGAGGAGCATGAATTAGTCTGACAAATTGATGACACAAGTGACCAAATTAAGTAATGTATGCTCCTTTCCCTTCAGAATCTTTTGCTACTATGTGATGAATAATTCCATGGAGTAAGACTGAGTTTCTTTAAAATCAAACAAATAGAAAGCCATTCCCTTTCTGCCCGTGGGCCAGATGCAGTTTGCCTGGGTTAGCCCCTGGTAGGCCACTGGATGCTTTATCTATCTGCACTTCCACCACTGTTTCCTCCAGCTCCCAGTGATCGGGAATGGCAAACCATGGCCAACGGGAGCTGCGAGTGGCTGTATCTGTGGATGAATGAATGAGGCTATGTCTACACTGCAGAGAAAAGTCGGAAAAAGATACGCAAATTGCAAACCGCAATTTGTATATCTTTTTCTGCTTTTTTTCTGAAAGAGGCTTTTCCGAAATTTGGCCCATCTACACTAGGGATGTTAAATATCGGTTAATTGAATAGTCGAGTAACCTGATGAATTCTTATCGATTAGTCAGCTCTTCTATAGTTCCCAGGGGTGGGGCTAGCAGCCACTGTATCAGAGGCAGCGGTGCAGGGTGTCAGGCAAGAGCTGGTCCATGAGGGGAGCCAGTTTAAAAACCAGGACCGTCTGCCTGTCGCCCAGTGCTGCTGCCTCTGATAAAAGGCAGTAGCGCAGGGTGGCAGCAGTCCCTGCCTAAGGGGAATCTGAGCTCCTGGACGCAGCAGAAGCCGGAACTGAGCTGGGCTGCCTGCATGCTTGGCTCCTAATACACTTTAAATCAGCAGAAGTAGGTTCTGGACCTGGTGTGAGCCAGAACTCAGCCAGGCTGCTGACCAGCCTGCTAAAAAATTCACTGGCAAGGATGCGGGGAGGGAAATGTGTGTAGTCTATAGCATTAACCTATAATCATTTGCTTATCGGTTAATCGACTGCATTATTACATCCCTAGTCTACATAGGGCCAAATTTCAAAAAAACCTTCCTCTTTCGGAACATCCTTTATTCCTCTCACCGGGAGAAATACAGGGGTGTCAAAAGAACACATCTGCTTTTTTGGAAACTGTTTCAAAAAAGTGGACGCGTGCCTTGGACGCGGCAGTATCCCGGAAACGCTCTGTCATCTAGATGTAGCCTGAGTGAGTGGGTGAGCGAAGCGCCACCTGGTGGCTCGGCAGGGGCCAACACTGAAGAGCTGTGTCCGGCCCATGGGCCACTTGTTGCCCACTTCTGTGCAAAGGTCCAGTCCACTCAGTTTTTATTGCACTATGACTATGTTGGCTAGGAGTGTGGTAGGGCTTATGCTGGTATGCACCTATCATGAACACAGTTTTACTATAATAAAGTTGCTGTATTCCAGCATAGCTTATTCTGTACTGCTTCAACTATACCAGTATGTAGACAAAGCCTAAACCTCTTGTCACGTATTGAAGAGTGAATTTGTTTGTGCCATATGCAGTTATTTCTATTAGGGATTTTCTATTCTAGTGCAGTTCAACAGGTCTATATACTATGATGTTGTCTGTCATAGAAGCCAGCTTTTTTCCCCAGAGCAATGCTTAGTTATTATTTTAATTTTTCCATGTGCATCCAAAAGTTGATTTTACTCTTCAAACAGGATTTTTATAAAGGCATAAAACACTGACACATTTAATGTGCAGAACCCATAAATTGAATCAAGCAGAAAAGTGTCCAAAAATCTGTACATCAAATGCCATTAAATCTGAAACTTGGCATAGAAATACTCAGTAACAATCAATATTATTTGCAAGTATTAACAATTACCACCAAGTGGTAGCTGGGAGACTGCAGTTATTGTGGAAACAAGAACTTCTTATGTGAATTGTGACAAAGTCCCTTGGTAGCTCCCTGGGCGTTCTGCACTTCTTGGCAGTTACTTGAGCATCTCAGAGACTCACAGAGCCCCCTTTGTTGCCCTGGGATTTCCCTAGAGGCAAGGGTCCTCACTTACTGAGTCATTCTCATCACAGGCCAGTCCTCGGGGTTCAGCATTTCCTTACTCTGCTCTCCAGCTCTCTTCTGTGCACCTTCCAAAAACTCCCTCCCTGCTGCGTGGGAGGAATCCTTTTATAGGAACCCTGCAACCCCGCCCCCTGCGGAGGCCTTAATTGGCAGCAGGTGCTTAATTAACCCCAGCTGCAAGCTGCCTCCTAATTAGGCCTCTATTTTCTACCCTGGCTGCTGGGCTGTGTTCAGGTGAGGCTAATTTGGAAACAAGAAAGCATTAACCCACCTCCCAATATGGCTGCCTTCTATAAGAGTTTTGCAGTTTGCAGGCTGTGGTCTGTCAGAGAATGTAAATTTACAGCTTCAATTCCATTATGATCAGAATGGCTGGAAGGGCCTTGCTCCTGCCTATGCGCCTCTCCACGCTCTCTAAGCTGCAATGGGAGTTGATGCTGGCCCCAGCACTAAGAGCCGGCATGAGCCAGGCTGTCAGCCAGCCTGCTAAAAAATTGACTTGCTGTAGAGGGAGAGTATTATGCATAGTTGACCGTGTTAACCGATAAACACTCGCGTATCAGTTAATCGTTTAATCAACTACACTATTACAGCCCTAGTAGGTAAGCTAGCTGTGATCCCTTTTTATGAAAAAAAATCTGGCAAGTGGAGTAGTATTTGATGAAAGCTAGATTCATTTCCCAGCATCATTCTGCATGCTGGGCTATTCCCACTGAAGTCAAGGGGAACTTTATAAATCAGTGGTCAGTTGTGGCCCATTGTAATATGCACACCCCAGCATGCAAGAAAAAAGTAAAGACCTTGACTCATGTAAACAAGGCTCATTTCACTTTTTCTTGTTTCCTTAGCAGGTGAAGAGTCTGCGGTTTGTTCATCTGGCTTTCTCCAGGAAAAGCAACGTGAGTCAAGGTTTTTTACTTTTTTGTTATTATTCTATGCTGTGCAACAAGCTAGTGGTAACAGCAGAAATCAGGGCTAAATTAATCATTGGCCAGTTTTAAGTCTGTTTTTATGCTCTTTTGAAATGTTATGTCTGAGAAAATCACAGTTATTTTCGTCTGACCTTTAACAAGAGTGATAAAACGTATTAATCAAGTTGCTGTAGCTTTTAATTTTTAATGAGTTAAGCAATGTTTTATAGTTATGTTTAGAGTTGAGGGGCTATAAAGTAATTGGACAGTCAGACTATGTCTACACTGCACATTTATTTTGAAATAAGGAATTTCGAAGATATCTTCCAAAACAGCTTATTTTGAAATAGTGTGTCTACACACAAAATGTGCATCGAAATAGCGTGGAGCTATTTTGAAAGAGAGCGTCCACACTGATTGGACGCTAACTCGCATTTAAGGCCACCTGGAACCACTTTCAGGCAGGGCATCAGGATGCAGTTACTTCGTGTGGCTTCTGCTTGAGGCTATCTGGGTATGTCTACACTTGCACCCTAGTTCGAACTAGGGATGCAAATGCAGGCATTTGAAATAGTCAGTGAAGCAGGGATTTAAATATGCTAATGAAGCACGGGATGATCTCGCCAGCGCGTTACTCCGAATGCCAGCTGTTTTGAAAGTGCGTGCCAGGACGCGTTAGTTCGAACCAAATCCCTTGGTTCGAACTAATGTTACTCCTCATTTTTTGAGGAGTAACGTTAGTTCGAACCAAGGGGTTTGGTTCGAATTAACGCATCCCGGCGCGCACTTCCTGGTTCGAATCAGCTGTGATTCAAACTAGCACGCCGGTGAGATCATGCTAATGGAGCGCAGGATATTTAAATCCCCGCTTCATTGACTATTTCGAATGCCTGCATTTGCATCCCTAGTTCGAACTATGGTGCAAGTGTAGACCTACCCTCTGAGGCTCTTGCTCAAAGGGACCCCCCTATACAGCAGTGTCTTAGGCTTTTTGTCTTTGCCTACCTCCTCGAGGGACAGCAAAGCCCTTTCTTCTGCCTGCTGTGGTTGCCCTTGCGGACACCTCAGCTTGCCGGACTTGGAGCCGGAGCTGCCTCTGAGCAGTCTACGGCTATTGCAGCTTGTGCTGCAACTCACGCAGCAGTTTCTGAAGGCTGCAGCCCAGGCTCTGCAGGAACCCAACCCCCAGCTCCTCCTCAGATCACTGCGGGTGCAGCACATCCAGCTGGATCCTGCCCACCTTCCCCTGCCCACCATGCCCTTCTTCCTCTGGCATCTGGACACCAGTGCAGACTGGTGGGACTTGATCATCATGGAGCAGCGGAGAGACCAGCGATGGCTCCAGAATTTCAGGATGAGGAAGGACACGTTTCTGGAGCTCTGTGAGTGGCTCGCCCCTGCCCTCAGGACACTCACATGAGACCTGCCAACCCCCTCCAGAAGTGTGCCGCCATCGCCCTCTGGAAGCTCGCCATGCCAGCCAGCTACCGATCCATTGGGAATCACTTCGGCGTGGGGAGATCAACCGTCGGGGCTGTGCTCGTGCAGGTATGGCGCTCTCGGGCTGTTGTTCCAAGGGGGGTGGACTGCAGGAATGGGGTTCCCTAGGGAAAGGGGAGGAAATGGAGGGTGATGGTGCAATCCTCCTCCCTAGGAGGTTTTTTCAGACCCGCCCTCACCAAGCCCTGCTGGAGGTTGGGGTGAGTGGAGGGGGTTGCTCCTGATGTGTGGGGGGGAGCTAGAGGAACTCCCAGGGGCCCTGGCACCCCTGTGAATCTCTTGTTTGTTTGTCTCCTTCTACAGGTGGTGTGGGCCATCAACACCATCCTGCTGCATAGGGTCTTCCACCATGGCAACATGGACCCCATTGTTGCTGGTGTTGCTGACATGGGCTTCCCCAACTGCGGTGGAGCTATTGACGGCACCCACATCCTCATCTGGGCCCCCGACTACCGGGTATCTCTCTTCATCAGTCGGAAGGGTTTGACTTTTCAATGATCCTGCAGGCCATCGCGGACCACCGGGGCTAATTCACCGACATCTATGTCGGGTGGTTGAGGAAGGCACATGACGCACGTGTCTTTAGGAACTCTAACACGTCCCAGAAATCTGCACACCGGAACTTTTTTCTCCAACCGCATATCAGGGTCGGGGACATGGACATGCCTATCTGCATGGTGGGGGACGCAGCCTTCCCTCTCTTGCCTTGGCTCATGGAGCCATACGCTGGCCACCTAAACCCCTATCTGGAACTCTACAGCGCTAGACTCAGCAGGGCCCACATGGTCATGGAGAGCGCCTTTGGCCATTTGAAGGCGCGTTTCAAGATGCCTCCTCACCCAGCTGGACCTCGGGGAGCGCAACATCCCTCACATGGTGACTGCATGTTGTGTGCGCCACAATATTTGTAAGCAGAAGGGGGAGGCATTCCTACCAGGGTGAGGGGCAAAGGCTGACTGTATTGGCATAGCCTTTGAACAACCAACATCCGGGAGGCCCTGAGGGGGAGTTTCTCACAAGGACCCCAGTGACAATCTCCTCAGGGTCTCCCCTCTAGGGGCCTGTGCGTCGCTCCTCTCTGTCTTTCCCCCAACATCCGTCCCCTCCCCCCTTCCCTGCTGGGACAATAAACAAAAATGTTGCTTTGGAAAAAATAAAATCTGTTTCTTTTTATTTGGGGTCAAAGAAACTGGGCAGAGACTGGAGACAGGACTCTGGGAGAGGGGAGAAGGAGGGGGAATGTGAACCTTGGAGAGGGGAGGAGGGAGCTGGAAGGGGGAAGAGGGGTGAGGAGAGGCTAAGAGCTGGGGCTGGGAGTGGTGCCTGGCTCTGGTGATCCCACTGCCACAGGTGCGGGTGCCATGGCAGCCACTGGGAGGGAGGGTGTTGGAGGAGTGGGAGGAGCAGGAGGGGGAGCAGGAGTGGGAGAGGAAGTGGGAGGAGGAGCTACCGTGACTGCAGGAGTGGGAGCGGAAGCAAGAGCAGGAGCAGGCATCATGCTGGCAGCCAGGGATTGCACGGCCGCACACATGGAGCGTAGTTGCTCCAGCAGCTCCCGCCAGGCGTCTCGTGGCAGCTGGATGTCCTCCTGGAGCCTGCAGTCGATGGTCTGCTCCAGGGAGCGGAGTGCCACGAGGTGCTCCCTCTGGAAGTCATCCATGGGTCTCCGGTGCCTGCGGGTTCCTCGGGTTCTGGAGGCTGTCCCAGGTGATGTTGACTGCCCCCTTCTCACAGCTGGTCTGACTGGAGAATAAAGAGAGACGATCAGTCATTCCCGGGGACACTGTGCCTGAAGCCTTGCACTCATCTGTGAGCTGAAAACGACAGTTCTCAACTCAGTTGAAGGTGAGGTGCTTGGAGCAAGGCCATGTGTGCTCTGGCCAGTGGGCCCATTCCTACAGGGGCCCAGATGTCCCCGGGAGTGGGTGCTGCCTTGAGAGTGCGGGCATACTTGTGTGCCGTGTGTGGGACTGCTGAGTGAGTGTGTGTGCGTGAATGTCCCCAGCCTCCTCCTAGAGGTGGCTTGTGGAGGGAGGGTGTCCCACCCTGGGTCACGAGCATGGCAGGCCTCTCCAGATACCCTGTTGCCAATAACACAAGGGTCCTCTGTGGCAGCCTCCTGGGGCTGTGTGGCCAGGAGAGGCTCGGCACATGCTCCCACGTGCACAGGCTGCTGTGTGATCCACGGTCCGCAAGGGCCGAGCGAGGAGCGCCCAGCTACTCCTTGCCACCAACCCCTTCCACCCTCTGTGTGAAGGGAACGTAATGGCACTCACATGATGTTCCTTCCCCGGCCTCGGACGATGCCTGGGACATGTCTACAGGGAAGAGTACTGGGTTCCAGGGTCAGGAGGGTGCTGGTGCTAGCCTTGTCCAGCTCCTCTTCCTCCACCTCCTCCTCCTCCTCGTCTCTCTCCCCAGTGGGGACAATGACGGGCCTCTTGAACCCAGAGTCCACAGCCAGGGGGTGAAGGGACTGCCCTTCCCCCCAGGATGCGGTCCAGTTTTTTGAAGTAGGGGGAGGTGTGGGGTTCTTTCCCAGAGCGGGAGCTGCCCGCCCTGGCATATGCCTGGTGGAGCTCTTTTACCTTCATCCATACCTGCTCCTGAGTGCAGATGTGCCCCTTGTTGGCCAGGCTCTCAGCCATCCAACCATAGACATCCGCATTCCTGCGTCTGGTGCAGAGATCCTGGAGGTTGGTCCTCAATACGGTCCAGGATCTCCATACCAGACCAGGAAGGCTGCACGCCTCTTTTGGCCCCTGGCAGGCTCCTAGGAGCAGTGAAGCATTGGGTGGGAGCAACAAACTGGCTCATTTTTTGAAAAAAGTGAGGCGGGGCAGTTGCAGGGTGGCTTTGGGCTGTCAGGGCCTCCTGCTGGCCACAAGGCCTTTCTGCTGAGGCGGCAGCTTTAAGGGCTCCAGGAGAAGGGGAGCAGAATATAGAGTTTGGCTGAGTGTGGAGAGAACAGCCAGCAGGGCACCGTGGGAAGGGCTGGAGGCCCCTTATTTCAAAATAACTGCAGCTGCCCTGTCTACACAGCCTCTATTTCGAAGTAACTATTTTGGAAGATGCGTTATTCCTTGCAGAATGAGGTTTACAGATTTCAGACTAAGCCATTCTTAGTCTGTGGTAACACATCTGCCATTCTGAGACATACTACAAAGGATCTGGCCCATTTTGTTTCATTATTTTCTTGTAAACATTGTAGTCTGCAAGGAACTTAATCTCAAGTATATTAAAATATCCTTTATCATTGGTTAATAGAAAGCATATGTTAGCAGTTTTGTGTGACCATATTTCTCTTGACAGATTTGTTGTTATAAGCATCTCATAACAGTGCAGCAGATGGCAAAGAAAAGTGTGGTTTCTTATGGGAGTGCGGCAATAAATGTTTCTTTGGGGATTCAGACCATTTTATGCTTTTTTTTTACTTCAAATTAGTTTTCTCTCAGGCTATATCTACACTACCAGATTATTTCAAAAAAGTTATTTCGAAATAATAACTCCTGAAATGACTATTTTGAAATAGTGCGTCCATACTACAGGAAAGCCTTGAAATTAGTCCGAGGCAGGCTCCTTTAACGTGGATGTGCTACCTCAATTTAGAGCCCCAGGAAACACTGGGAAGTAATTATTTTGAATGACTCTGGGGAATAGTTGTTTCGAAATAACAGCAGCTGAGTGTCACACTAACCCTATTTCGAAATAGCAATTTTGAAATAGGCGTTATTCCTCGTAGAATGAGGAGTTATTTATTTTGAAATAACAAGCCTGTTACTTAGAAATAATCTCAAAATAACGGGCTTGCTGTGTGGATGCTCACCTTGTTGTTATTTCGAAATAATGGCAGTTATTTGAAATAACTCTGTAGTGTAGACATGCCCTCAGAGGGGTAAGTCATGTTAGTCTGTATCTGCAAAAACAAGAAGGAATCCTGTGGCACCTTAAAGACTTAGCAGATTTATTTGGGCATAAGCTTTTGTGGGTCAAGACCAGTTTGTCAGATGAAAGTTGCATCTGATGAAGTGTTTTTACCTATGAAGTGCACTCCTCATTGTCTTAGTTTTCTCTTTGACAGTTTTACTCTAAATTCCTCTTGAATAAACATATCAAGAAATTAGGGATGGTCTGGATAAAATAAGAGTTGACCTAAAACTTGATTCAAACTTGAACTGGTTCTGAACTTTAAGAAGTTAAGCCACAATCCCTTGTGGGTTATCATTTATGCTTGTTAAGGCTTGAGCTGGTATTTTCAAAGCTGTCTATGGGCTTTGTATGCCCAGTTCTTCAAATTCTTAAAATGGCTTTGAAAATCTTGACCTTCCTGCGTAAATACTTATACTACTTCCCGTTCGGATCCTTTTTAAAAAACAAACAAAAAAACACACTCCAAGATGCTATTCCAATCTGATGCACTGCAAATGCAGTGATCAGTTTGGGAGTATCCCCAGCCTGACATTGAAACTCCTTCTCAGAGACCTTTGTAAACCACTGGTCAAGGTAGTACAGGTTCCTCTTTCTGTCCCCTAGTCACGGAGAATATGAACCCTTTATAGCAGCAGCCTGAGCCTCTTAGCTCCATCAATAGTATCTCATGCTTTTCTCTTTGGAAGTCCTCAGTTCAGTCTGTAATATGTTGGCCAAGTTGGTGGCCATCTAGCCTTGATACTGACTTAGGCTACAAAGTATAATAGTTTGCCTCTTGTAACTCGAACAATCCAATTCACCATTTTTTTCTCTTCCCCCTCCCCCTCCTTCCCTCACCCCCCGCCTTCCTTTATTTATTCTTGGATCTGGACTTCTAATACTCCAGTCATCTGAAGAAGTGGGTTGTACCCACAAAAGCTCATGATACATTCTACATGTTTGGTTAGTCTTTAAGGTGTTGCTTGACTATTCATTGTTTTTTAAGATTTTCCAGTTTCTCAAGAGATATTTATCACATCACATTCAATGTATTTCTTTGAGTTACTATCTACATTTTTTGTTAGTCTCTAAGGTGCCGCAGGACCATTTGTTGTTTTTTATTTTTTTTTCCAGTTACAGACTAACACAGCTACCCCTTTGGGACTTCTTTGAACTGACAACTTCTATAATTTGCCAATTTTTTTTCTCAGATGTGGTTAACTGTTTGGTACTTTTGTGTCAGCCCTACTTCATCTTAATTGCTGTCAGTCATGACTTTTGCTAACAATTGCCGAAGTATTAACATATTTTTTAATGAGCTGATGTGCAGTCCAGCAGCTGTCCTGCCAAATGATGCTTACTAGTTCCTGCTGATTTTCATAATGAGACCTTATATCTCTTAAACAAGAAACCCTTTTTATCTTAAGACTGATTGAACTTCTTTTAATTTGCTGCTGTTAATACAATTATCTGATAATCTATGACCCTGATTCAGCAAGCTATTTAAACACACACTTACATCTCAGCCAAGTGAACGATTCTGAATGGGTGCCTGTATACCTTATTTCACTTTTAGAAACTATGGAGGGCCACAGTTCTGCAAAGATGTGTGGTTAACTTCATGCATGTAAGTAACCCTTTTTACCATTCAAGTCCTTGCAGAATTATGGCCTGAATATGTATCCGCTCTCTTCTTCCATAGGATGCTGACCATGAATACAGGGCGGTGACACTCTACTAATGCTCTTAACAAATAGAGTTACTTCTTCCACTCAAGTGGTAGAAGTCTTTTCCGAATGGCTCCAGTTCAACCTCTGCTAATGACCTATGCGGCAAGTCTTTCAGTGTTTCTCAGATACATTGATCATTAAGTTCTGCTTTCAAAGCAGAAACGACTAATTTTATCAAAGCCTCGCTAAGATCATATGGTATGTGCAGCTTGAAATCAGCTTGATTTTTCCAATGCACCTTGATGCCAAAGCAGCAATTGCAATTCCTATGCATATCTTGAAATAAAATTTAGTTACTGCAACAAGCAGGCCTCTGCCACTGAGGGGGAGGGTGGGAGGAGGGAACAAAGGGACTCAGCAATTCAAAGGGAGCTGCGGCTCCTGATTGCCACTGCTGCTCCTGTGGCAGTGGCAGCGACTGGAGCCCTGGGCCCATTTGATTTGCCACTGGAACATTGCGTACTCCAGGCGGCTTTAAGGGCTGGGGGGCAGGGGGAAAGATGCACCATGCTCCAGGCAGAGCTGAGGGTTGGCTGCCCAGATCCCGCCCCTTCCAACTGAAGTGCTCCTGGGGGGCTGCTGGAGGGCTCCAGCTCTGGTCCTGCACTACCCCCAGCCAAGCTGCTGACTCTGATGTCCCACCTGGCTGTCCGTCCTGCCCTTATACTCCTGGGCTTTCTGCTCCAGGAGCACCTGTAATTGGACCTGCCAGGCCATGGATGTTTCCGGACCAGAGGGTCCCAGATTTTGGAAGTACAACCTGTATAACCTTCATTTTTAAGATGATGGCTCTGATTCCCCACTCGGTGTCAGTAAGGAAGCAAATGGAGTTAGAAATAGATGTAAAACCAGTAAACAAGCGAATAAAAGGCTCTAGTGTAGGTGGGAGGGACAATGATGCTCGTGAATATATTGGCCAAAAGTTGTGACTCTGAAACTTGGTAGAAATGCAGAATTGGTCAAAACAAAATAAAACAACACTCGGAACATGCAGGTCTTGAGTTGCCACAATTGTATATTTGTCTTCCACATTGAAGTTTTTAATTGAATCTTGCTGCTGTTCCAGGATAGCACACACTCCACTTAGGCTATGTCTCTACTATCAAGTTTTGTTGCCAAAAACTTCCTTTTGGTGACAAAACAGTGAGCGCGTCCGCCCTGCAACATGACTTTTGTCAGGAAAAATGCCCCTACAGTGAGAGGGTTTTTTTTCTTTTCCTCTCCCTTTTATTGTCGACAAAGAGCCAGTGCAGACACTGCTGGGTTTTTTGTCAACAGAATTGGCTTCTGCCAGTATCACACAATGCCTGCCCTGTTTGTTGGCTCTGGCCAGAGTTTTGCTCTCTGCATCCCTCCCCTTTCAAACTCCAGACAGTATCTGACAGCTGTTTGGGGACCAAAGAGCAAATCACTGGACTGCTCCTATTCTGCCCTGCACTTGGGACATAGTGGCAGGCAGGCTGCTGTTCCAGGGGAAGGGAGATAACCTGCGTGCTGCTTTGACAGTATGGGAAGGAGGGGGCCAGCCCTCCATGGAAAAAAAACAAGGTAAGAACTATTTAAAGAAGTTGGAGATACACAAATCCATGGGCTGGATTCGGCCCACCAAATAATTTCATCTGGCCCTCGGGGGGTCCAAGAACTGTAAAATGCTGTGGGGGGAGGCCTGGGGGCTGCTTTAAAAACTTCTCCCAGCCTCCTCTGGGCCGGATACTTCCAGTTCCTCTCCTGCACATGGGAGAGGCGTGTGCAGGAGATGTGGTGGGAAAGAGAAGCTCCACATGCTGGAGCCCTGTGGTGTTTCCACGAGGCAGCAGTGAAAGAGAGGCTGGAGCTGCTTTCCAGCCTCTGGCAGCTGCAGAGACTGCCAGCAAAACACTCTTTGCTGGTAAGGAGGCGTGCAGGACTGGGGGTATCCATTCCCAGAGTGGGAGGGAAGGGAAGCCCCTGAGCCCCTTCCCTGCATGGGACACCTTTTGGGAGGGACGGGAGGCCACAATGGGTCATCTTCTCTCCCTCATCCCCTTCCCTGCAGCAGGGAGCAGCATCTGGCAGGCTGGAGCCACATGCTGCCAGAAATGCCTCCTTCGCTGTTAAGGAGGAGTGCAGGACCTGGGGGGGGGGGGTGGGGAATCCCTTGCAGGAGTGGGAGGGAAGAGAAGCCCCCCCCCCCCAGCCCCTTCCCTGTATGGGGTGTCTTTAGGGAGGAAGAGGTGGCCACAGCTGGGCAAGCCCCAGAACTCCTTCCCTGTATGGTGTGGCTTCAGCAGGGAACAGCCCCCCCCCCACACACACACACATCCCCTTTCCCTGCAAAAAGCAAACTAAAATTCTAATTAAAAAAAAAAAATCATCATACCACATCGAGGTGTTTTGTGGAATCTTTGTGTGTGTGCGTTAGTGTTTGGATTTTTTTGTTTGCTTCTCATTTTTGTGTGGCCCCCCCCAACTGATATCTCTGCAGGTTAGCAGCCCCCGATCCAAAAAAGGTTCCCCACCCCCGATCTAATGCATCCGAGGGTGCTGAGGGAGTTGGCAGATGTCATTACAGAGCCATTGGCCACTAACTTTGAAAACTCATGGCGATCAGGGGAGGTCTCCGACAACTGGAAAAAGGCAAATGTAGAGCCCATATTTAAAAAAGGGAAGGAGGACAATCTGGGGAACTATGGACCAGTCAATCTCATCTCAGTCCCTCGAAAAATCATGGAGGGGATCCTCAAGTAGTCCATTTTGAAGCACTGGGAAGAGAGGAAAGTGATCAGGAATAGTCAACATGGATTCACCAAGGGCAGGTCATGCCTGACCAACCTAACTGCCTTCTTTGACAAGGTAGCTGGCTCCGTGGACATGGGGAAGGCGATGGACATAATGTGTCTTGGCTTTAGCAAAGCTTTTGATATGGTCTCCCACAGTATTCTTGCCAGCAAGTTAAGGAAGTATGGATTGGATAAATGGATTGTAAGGTGGCTGGAAAGCTGGCTAGATTGTTGGGCCCAACAGGTGGTGATCAACAGCTCAATGTCTGGTTGGCAGTTGGTATCAAGCAGCATGCCTCAAGGTTCAGTTCTAGGGCTGGTTTTGTTCAACATCTTTATTAATGGTGGTATGAGCTTTTGTGGGCACAACCCACTTCTGAAGTGGGTTGTGCCCAGGAAAGCTCATGGTACCATTTACATGTTTTGTTAATCTTTAAGGTGCTGCTAGAGACTATTAGTTGTTTTTTAAGTTTTTCCAGTTACAGACTAACTCAGTTACCCCTCTGAATCTTTATTAATGACCTGGATGAGGGGATGGATTGCATCCATAGTAAGCTTCCAGATGACACTAAGCCAAAGGGAGAGGTGGATACGATGGAGGGTAGGGATAGGGTCCAGAGTGACCTAGGCAAATTGGAGGATTGGGCCAAAAGAAATCTGATGAGGTTCAACAAGGACAAATGCACAGTCCTACACTTGGGACGGAAGAATCCCAAGCACTGTTACAGGCTGCAGACCGACTGGCTAAGTAGCAGTTCAGCAGAAAAAGACCTGGGGATAACAGTGGGTGAGAAGCTGAATATGAGTCAACAGTGTGCCCTGGTAGCCAAGAAAGCTAATGGCATATTAGGGTGCATTAGGAGGAGCATTTCCAGCTGATCAAGAGACGTCGTTATTCTCCTTTGTCCGGAACTGGTGAGGCCACATCTGGAGCATTGCGTCTAGTTCTGGGCCCCCCATTACAGAAAGGATGTGGACACATTGGAAAGGATCCAGCAGAGGGCAACCAAAATGACTGGAGCATATGACTTATGAGGAGAGGCTGAGGGATTGGGCTTATTTAGTCTGGAAAAGAGAAGAGAAGAGTGAGGGGGGGATTTGACAGCAGCTTTCAACTTCCTGAAGGGAGGTTCCAAAGGGGAAGGAGAGAGGCTGTTCCTTCACCCTAAATCCCTCTCAGACTCCCACTCTCTCCCCTGTGCCCCAGTTCCCTACCCAAAGCTATCTTCTGTACCCAACTGCTGTCTCAGATCCCGCACCTCCCCCATAAAAGATTGGGGCCCTTGGATCCCGCCATCAAAAATTATTGCCTACCCCTACCCTAAATCCGGATATACAGCCGGTCCCCAAGTTACGAACGGGTTACGGACCAAACACTTGGACATAACTTGAAATGTTCATAAGTCAGATCCCATTGAGTTACATTGCGACTGTGCTGTTCGTAAGCACAGGTCACGTTCGAAACTTGGGGACCACCTTTACGACCGCTTAATGGGAGGTTTGGTCATAAATGCGAATGGTCGTAAATCGACCGTTTGTAACTCGGGGACCGGCTGTAACAATGGTCCTGTCCATTAGTCTGTTTGTGCTGGAGTTTGGGCAATGTGCTCGGACAGTGTGCCATCCTTTTTGGTGAGCTGCACACTAACGCCCCTCCTGCTCATCTGTTTTGTCTATCTATGTGGAAGTTTACAATCCCATGGCACACTTTAAGGTGAATAACAGAAATAATTCTATGTCCCTCCCCCCCATCATAATGGCCTCAGTAATAACTTCTATTGCTTGCATAGCACTTGATCCTCATGAACACTACTTCAGCTTTTCAACAGCCCTTTGAATCAGATAAGTATAATTGTCCTCCTTTTTCTGATTGGGAAGCAGTGGCCAGGAAGCTACAGAGCTTGGATTAGAGCTTGAGTAGAGGTGGTTGAAAAATATCTAATTTCAAACATTTTCCATCAGGCAGAAAGGAAGACAAATGTTTCATGAAAGTTTTAGTGAAACCCAGTCCCATTTTTCAACCAGTTGTACCCCAGAGGTTGTAGCTGTATGGTCTTTAGCTCAAAGGTGAAAATAACTTCAAATTTCTTACAGGAACTGTTCCATGGCAACCTGGATCCCTGCCAGCTCTTTAAATAGCTCCCTGATGGCTTTTGCCTCAGTTCAGCCAACTCTACCCGGAGCTGCGCACCAGGGTGCACCTGCTTACTTTCACCTCGGCTCGGCTCACGCTGCACAGCTAAACTCTTCCATGCAATCTATCAGGCTACTGCTCAGTGCATAATGGTGGTTCTGTGTGACTACAATCCTTGCTCTCATTGTGATTACATGAATTCATCACCGAGGTCTTCAGTGAAGCTGCCCTAGTGGAATTGAGAGCAGAATTCATCCCCCTTGTGTCCAACACACATCTTTCGATAGTTCTTTTTGCTATGAAGCAAAGAACAGTAACTAAGCTTTGCACATTTGTGGGTGGGAGAATATACAAGAATATATGGTCCCTGAAAGTGGCTCATTAGCTGTGTTTCTTACCCATTTTACTTGCTAGGCACTAGTTAGATGAAGAAACTGGTAACGTTTTATAAAGCTAGATGGTTATAATCTTGGCATATATAGCAATTATTGTAGCACGTGATAATGGTACTTGGCAAATAATCTGAGGTTATGCAAGACACATTGGCTGCGTCTAGACTGGCATGATTTTCCGCAAATGCTTTTAACGGAAAAGTTTTTCCGTAAAAAGCATTTGCGGAAAAGAGCATCTAGATTGGCACGGATGCTTTTGCGCAAAAGCACTTTTTGTGGAAAAGCATCCGTGTCAATCTAGACGCGGTTTTGCACAAGAAAGCCCCGATCGCCATTTTCATCATCGGGGCTTTTTTGCGCAAAACAGTTTTTACCTGTCTACACTGGCCCTCTTGCGCAAAAGCATTTGCGCAAGAGGGCTTATCCCTGAGTGGGAGCATCATAGTATTTGCACAAGAACACTGACAATCTTACATTAGATCGTCAGTGTTCTTGCGCAAATTCAAGCAGCCAGTGTAGACAGCTGGCAAGTTTTTACGCAAAAGCAGTTGCTTTTGCGCAAAAACTTGCCAGTGTAGACGCAGCCATTGAGTTCTAAGGATCAATCTACATTAGGGAAAAAAGGTGCCCTGAGAAATAATGCCTTATAGTGATAGACACAAATTTATTTAGCTTAACAAAAAATGAGGCTAAGTGTTGACTTGATTACAGTGTTCAAGTGTATACATGGGGGAATAAATGTTTAATAATAGGCTCTTCAGTCTAGTGGAGAAATGTACAACACAGTTCAGTGGCTGGAATTTGAAGCTAGATCAATTCAGACTGGAAAGAAGGCCTATATTTTTAACAGTGAGAGTAATAACCATTGAAACAGTTTACCAATGATTGTGGTGTATTCTCCATCACTGACAATTCTTAAATCAAGATTGGCTGTTTCTCTCTAAGAGATGCACTCTAGGAATTACTGGGGGAGAAGATGCATAGCCTGTGTTATACAGGAGGTCAGACTTTGCTGGTCCCTTCTGGCCTGGAAGTCAGTGAACCTTGAACAGCTAATATATATGAAAAGTGCAGTTTTCCCTGACTGGGCTAGGATGGTAAATGTGTTACAATGCATCTTTCCCTCCAGTGTATTCCTGCCCTAACACTACAATGAAAAAAGTTATCAAGCCCTCAGCACACTTGTCATTCCAGCATTGCAGATGAGATGAGAAACCTACATCATTGTGGCAAGTCTCAGAGGGGTCGCCGTGTTAGTCTGTTTCTGCAAAAACAAGGAGTCCTGTGGCACTTTAAAGACTAAGGGTACATCTACACTTGCTCCCTAGTTCGAGCTAGGGATGCAAATGTAGCCGACCGAAATTGCTAATGAAGCGGGGATTTAAATATCCCTTGCTTCATTAGCATAATCTCGCCCACACGTTATTCCACTCAACAGCTGATTCGAACCAGGAAGTGCGCTCCGGGCTGCGTAAGTTCGAATCGAACCCCTTGGTTCGAATTAACGTTACTCCTCAAAAAATGAGGAGGGAGCAAGTGTAGACGTACCCTAACAGATTTATTTTGGCATAAGCTTTTGGAGGTAAAAACCATTTCATCAGATGCATGGGCTGGAAATCACAGAAGTAAGGAGTGTATATATGTCTGTACTAGCATATAAAAATGTGCTACAGGTTGGACCTCCTTGGTCCCAGATTAGGGATTTTTCCAGACTAGGAGAGGTCATTTCTGGTCCCCCTGCTGCTGGGCCACCCCCTGCCCTGCCACCCAGCTGGGTTGCTAACTCCCCTATGCAGTCCAGCTGAGCTGTGTGCCTACTCCCCGCAGCCCAGCTGATCTGTGCTCTGGATCCCGGTCCCCACCCTACCACAGCCCAGCTGAGCCACACGCTGGCTCCTGGGCCCTCCATCCCCTGCAGCCCAGGTGAGCTGCACACCTTGCTTCCCAGCTTTCCCCTCCCCCGCCCTGCAGCCAAGCTGAGCTGCATGTCACCATCCCCCGCCCCCTGCATAGCGCCGGGGTCCTGACCTCTACACCCACCAGGGCTGATCCTGGAACCTCCCAGGTCCTTCCACACCACTTGTGTTGCCAGACCAGAGAGTTCCGGCTTATAGTGGTGCAGCCTGTTGTACATTTCCACCTCTGTGATTTCCACTCCATCATCCAATGACGTGGTTTCTACCCACGAAAGCTTATGCCCAAATAAATCTGTTAGACTTTGAGATGCCAGAGGAGGCATCATTGTTTTTGCACATAATTGTGTAATAGCTGGTATGTGCTGTCCTGCCAGTTCATTTGTTTTTCCTGCTTATTGGTCTGCTATTGATTCTCTGCTTGGTATGAGAGTCTAGCGCACAGATTGAAAATTGGCAGTTTGAAACAATTGGAGCCATCTTTCAAGGCTAAAAACCCTGATCATAATTAGCATATCAGATCTTCTATTAGACAGGCATAGGTAGGTTTACTGGCCTTATTCCATCTGGCAGATCAGATCAGAGAAACCTGGGGCATCTGTGTAGCCAGACAGGTTTTTTTCTGGCATGTATACGAGTATCATGTGAGTCAGTAATGCAGAATCATTATCCGCAGTAATGACTGGGAGGGCTTTTATTTTGGTACTGTTACTTGAATTCACAGAATTCTCTTAAGGCTAGTGGAGAAAGGGCATCTCTGAGAACTCACAATTTGTTGTTGATGTTAATAAAATAATCAATTCTTTACATTGTTTTCTGTAATAATAAGCAATGGAGTGCGGGTTTTGGTCAACAGGGTGCTAGCCTGCAGCAGTATTCTTCCCTGGTAATATAAAGCTCTCCGGAGAAAAGACTGTAATATTGGAGCAAAAACAGGCAGAAAAATCATCCCTGAAACTGAGAAATAAGGAAATGGCCAGAGGAGCGGCTCACTTTTACCTTCACTCTTTCACACGTCAATGAGGGAGTAAATGGGCTATTGCTATTTTGACTTAAATAGAAACAAGTGAGGGAAAATAACTAATGCTCAGCAAAGTCAATTGCAAAAAGAAAAAAAAATCCCATAGTGACAGATGTAACATTTATAAAAGGCTGGACATATTCTGTTTCTCTGAATCCCCAGTTTGATTCAATTGCTTGCGGGAGATGATGTTGATGGAAAATTGCCTAAATATTTAACTAAAATGGCTTTTTCTTGTATTTTCGGAGGTCCCCATTAGCATCAAGTGAATTAACACAAGCCCACTGACTCAGGCCATGGCTTCGCTATTTGGAAGATTGATGCTGCTGTGATCGATCTTCTGGAGTTCGATTTAGCGGGTCTAGTTAAGACTCTCTAATTGAAGCTCAGAGAGCACCCCCATCCGTGACCATAATCCTACTCCTTCAGGGAGTAAGGGAAGCCTATGGGAGTATGGTGGGGAAACTCAAAACAAGATACGTCTATTCTAACTACATAAACAACGTAACTGGGGTTGTGTATCTTGATTCAATCGTTCCATTTAGTGTAGACCAGGCCTCAGAGGAAGCTGCATGGAGTGATGGACCTGTCATGACCACGCTGTCTATACAGTTAAAGCTTAAGACCTTTTCCCCAATATTTTTTAATGAAAAAAAGGTTTTTCATACAATAGAAGTTTATACAAACATCCATTTTATTGCAAAACCTTATATATTTAATTTTAGTAACCAAAAATGTTCTTGGTTTTGAACTGAAGACATGGTGTTTTATTTGCTGAACATAGGGCTAGAGTGAATTAGTTTAGATGGTTCTTTTTCCAAAAATGTGAAAAAAAATTCAAAAAGATCAAAACTCACTAAAATTCATTTGCATGAAAAACTTATCACGTGGTTTGATTTATTTTAGATCCAAGGGAAACCAGGACACTACAGGACTACTTAACCATTTTCGTATTTATTGCAAGCTTTAAGCAGTTAATACAGTTGTTTAAGTTTTGCAAGCCTTAAAAACAATTACTATATGATTTGAACCTTAAATACTATAAATTCTAAAGCAATTAATACAGCGCAAAGCAACGCAAAAGCAATTAATAGAAAATCTACTATAATACAGTAAGAAAGCCTAATTCACTTACACTTTGCCCATATGCTACCTACAGTACCATGCAGGAGGTCGTGGTTGCTTTTCTTCCCACGCAATGGAATGCCGTGCACTGGGTCGCCAGTGAGAAGGGCCTATTTACTTCTAGTTACATCGAGCAGGACGTGTGGGTCAATCCTGCCCATTCCCTCCCATCGATTGTTCTTACTAAACCCATTTTATAGCAAAGCGAGACTTGGTCATTCTAATAATATTTACCAATTGATTACGTATTGTGTAGGATACGTAAAATGCCCAGTGCCCCTATTTGGAGTACATCCTGCTCAGGATGTTACCTAAAACTATGTACACAGTTGACAGTTTCATGGCTGCATCTGTACTATGGCTTATCGGAAACAGAAGTACCAGTACAAGGTTGCTTGTCGTGTGCTCTTGACATGGTCTTGCATACCCTACTTAATCTGCATTACAGCCTCTCTCCGACTTATGAACCGGTTACGGACCAAGCAATTGGTCGTAACTTGGTTTGTTCGTAAGTCGGACCCCATAGAGTTACACGTGACCGTGCTGTTCGTAAGCGCGGATCGCGTTTGTAACTTGGGGTCCGCCATTTACGACAGCTTCTGTCGTAACTGCGACTGGTCGTAAGTCAACCGCTCGCAACTTGGGGACCGGCTGTATTATGCAAAACAATTCCTGACTCTCGCGCCTTGCCTGCGTGCTTTGGCGCACCAGACTTGAGACAGGCCAGAAATCCGCACTTTGGACAAGGCAGACATAGCCATTTATTGCTAAGGCAGGGTAGTCCAGGCTCCCTGACAAAATTGTTGGCGGGGGAAAAAAGAATTTATTTCACAACCAACTCTATAGAAGTCTGGATTCAAGTAAGTTCACAAGGTGCAGCTATCAGCCAGTATTTAAAGCAATCCTTTACAGTTAGATCATGAGAAAACAATCTGCCCTGCATAGCTGCAACACCTGAGGAGCTAGGCCAGAGAATGAATGGCATCTCTGAGCATCAGAATTTTGCATCCTCATTTTGCTACCACAAGGAGG
Source organism: Pelochelys cantorii (assembly GCA_032595735.1). Taxonomy (NCBI): domain Eukaryota; kingdom Metazoa; phylum Chordata; order Testudines; family Trionychidae; genus Pelochelys; species Pelochelys cantorii. Next base: position 13,817,063 of record CM064346.1, read on the forward strand.
AGGGCTGGCGTTAGGGGTTTTGGTGTGTTAGGAAAACTATGACTTTGGTGTCCCACCTCCTCCTTCAAAATAGAGAAAAATGCGTTATCTAGAATTAAATTTTGCCTTTGTTTACTTGGCATTCAAAATTAACAATGTAAAAATAAAAATAAATATTTGTATTGATTTTTTTTGTACTTTTCATTAACCCTAACACAGTTTTATTGTATAGTGCAGTGTTTCTTAAACTGTGTTCCAGGAAACACCGGCGTGCTGCAAGGCAGTTGGAGGTGTGCTGCGGAGAACAACAAAGTTCAAAATGGCCGCCTTTTTTTTTTGTTGTTGTTCAATTACTTCCCCCCCGACCTCCTTTTTTTTTTTTTTTTGCTCAACAAAAAATCCTTTGTGTTCCTCATAAAAAAAAATTATTGTTTGGTGTTCCTTGGTCTTAAAAAGTTTAAGAAGCCCTGGTATAGCGTGAACTGCCCAGTAGCTGACATTTTAATCGTTTTGAATTGTACAGAGTTTCTGGTCAGCGGTGTAAACGGTGGCATGTCAAGTTGCCACTGTCTTCCTTCCCAAGGAACTGATTTTTGGGAAGCTATGAAAAGCTTTATTCCTTGATACTAACTGAAGTTTGGTTTTGAGTTGTAATCCTTTTGGAGGGCTTTACTATTACTTTCACAGTAACAGTCTACAATAAATACGCAATCTTAACCTTATAAGTACTTATGATTCTCCTTTACAATTTTGTTAAGATCTCTTACCAATTTTCAAGTCCAACACAATGAAAATTCTTTGTGGGCACAGTGTCTTTGGGACCACAACTTGTAATACAGCAGAACAGCTGTTGTGGGTCACTGAGTGGCCTTCACTAAGCAGCAAGTCAATGGGAGTGGTGGGAAACAGCACAGACTGGGACATCACTTCCTGCAGCGCCGTTGGCTGGGAACAGTGATCTGCGGCCAACGGGAGCTGTGTAGGGAATAATTCTGGACACTCTGGATGCAGGTGAAAACAAGCTGAGGATTTATTGTACACCAGCTGGTGGAGTGTCCCTCAGGGGTTAACCTGGTGAACACTAGTTAATCAAAACATTATAGTAGATTATATAGACAGCAGATGGGCGGAGTGGAAGCGATTTGATAGGGTCAGGTGGCAAGACATAATGAGCACATAAGCCAATAAACTACAAAGGTTACACAGCATCTCCGCCCATTGCCAATTAAACATCTTATCAGTAATACAGGTAGTTATTCCTAACAAGCTAAATAAGCCAACATAAACAAGACAAGCATTTTAATGGCAACTTTGTCTGCTGAAATTATGATGCGTCTGCTGTGGGGTGATAATGCCTTGCATTGGTGTGGTCCTTGGGATCCAGGTTTATATCTAGAATTAAAGGAGACAGTGAGAACAACTTCCGTGAAGTTTGTTTTGGTACCAGCCAGCGTCTTATTGGAGTGAGGCTCTCTTGGAATGTGGTTGCCAGGGAGACCAGGGTCATGTTAGTTGCTTGTTCTACATGTTCCCAGGCCTTGCCTCAGATTTTAGGATTTGGTTAGGAGAGTTCTTAGCAGAATACCATGGACTGCCTCAGTTTACCCCTACAAGCTGTGATCGCCTATACCTGTGGAGGCACAGGTAAATATAGTGGTGGGGGCCCACCAGGGTTTAACTCTGGTGAATCACTGGTGGTTTACTGCCCACCCCAATATAGGCAAACTAGGTGGTTGCCTAGGGCAGTGTTTCCCAACCAGTGGTATGAGTACCCTTAGGGGTATTCAAGAGAAGTCTGGCGGGTATGTTAACACTACTGAAATTTGGAGAAAACTGAATTTTTGTTTTAAGTTTGATAGTGCTTTATTATTTTTGTACTTTTTACACCCAAAAATTTCATCGCCTGCCCATCTACGATTAAGTAATTTAAACAAATGTATTGCAATGGTAGAAAAAATGGTTGTGTCTGAAAACTGTAGGTACTGGGGGTCCTTATAATTTTTTTTAAAAAAGGAGTACTTTATATAAAAAAAAAAAAAAAAAAGGTTGAGAAACACTAACCTAGGGCAACAGGCTTTGTAAGTTCCACATTAAATAGAAGAGATTTTTTTCCTGTGTAGAGCAGGAATTATCTGTATCTCCCACAGCCTACATCAACACCTGACCTGCTGGGTGCTCTTCTTTAGCAGATTAACGAAGTATTCAGTACTTCCCATTGAAGTCCAGAGAAGTAGATGGCTGTCATCACCTCACAGAATATACTCCGCTCCTTGCCAGGACCAATACATTATGTTATCTATGTTAAGTCTCAGCTATATTCAAGCAAATGGGATTCTTGGTGCTTTTGACATTTTGCTATTTTAGACTAAAGCATAGTAGCAGTGTTACAACATTGACATGTGCAGTGTTGTTATAGGAATGTGGGGGCCAGGATATTAAAGAGGCAAGATGGATGAGATAATATCTTTTATTGGACCAATTTCTGTTGGTGAGAGAGACCAACTTTCAAGCTCACGTGGAGCTCTTCTTCAGGTTCGGAATTACAATAATGCAGTAAATTACCACTTTCGATTTGCAGTACTGCAGAAATGTCTTTGTGCATATCCCAGATAATGAACCTTTCAGATACTTTGCAAACAAGGAACAGCATGACCTGTGGAGTCAGTAGTATCTTTACACTGTCTGGCATTAAAATCATTGGGCTCAATGTTAGATTTGTGAGTTTAGAAACAAGTTTCTTTCTGTTGTGAAAGAGTGCATTAATATTCCATTTTAAATGTTTTGTTTAAGGTGTCTTAAAACCAAAAAAATCCCCAAACCTCTGAGGATTAGTAAACCTACAAAAAGAGAGAAATAGGGGACTATTTAAAATCCTGAAATCTCTGTTAAAAAATGACCGCTTCTTCCAAGGGTGCATCATCAGAAATTCTAATCTAAAAGATAGCTCTCAACCCCATACTATTGCTTGCTTAAGATGACAAAGCAGTAAGTTTAGAACTAATAAAAGGAAATGTAGTGTTACTCAATTAAGGCCACCTCTTCCATCTGCAGAAGATCAATGCTGCTGCGATCAATCTTCCAGAGTTTGATTTTGCTCCCATTGGCCTCCTGCTGTGGGGAGACTGCCAAACTTGGTTTATGGTAAGCTGACTCCAGCTACATATTTTATGTAGCTCGGGTTGCATAGCTTAAGCCGAGCTGCTGGGTCTAGTGTAGACCTTGCCTTAGTAGGAGCTGGTGGAAATTGCTGCTGTATGCCTCAGGGCTGAATGGAGTATATTCTCTCAGGATAGAGACAGTTGGCCTGTAACTGGTGCTTTTCTTGTATGAAAGAGGCTTGATCCCCTTTGGGAGAGTATGTATCGAAAACACACAAGAGCTGATGGCTAAAAGAGAGGATGATTCAGTTGCTAGTGTACTAGCTTGGCACTCAGGAGAGCTGGGTTTAGTTCTCTGCTTTGCCACAAACTTCCTGTGTGACAGTAGATAAATTGTTTACAGTTAGTTTCACACATACAAAATGGGAAATGACTGCCTAGGAAGGAGTTCAGAAAGGGATCTAGGAGTCATAGTGGCCACAAGCTAAATATGAGTCAACAGTGTGCCACTGTTGTGCCCCTCCCGCCCAAAAAAGGCAAGCAAACTTTGTTCTGGGATGTATTAAAAGGAGTGTTATAAGCAAGACACAAGAAGTAACTCCTCTACTTTGCTCTACGCTGATTAGACCTCCACTGGAGTATTGTATCCAGTTCTGGGCACCACATTTCAGAAAAGATGTGGAGAAAGTCCAGAGAAAAGCAGCAAAAAATGATTAAAGGGCTAGAAAACATGACCTGTGAGGGAAGATTGGATTTAAGTCTAGAAAAGAGAAGATAACTGTTTTCAAGTACAGTACATAAAGGTTGTTGTAAGGTGAAGGAAGAAAAACTGTTCTTATTAACCTCCGAGGATAGGATAAGAAGCAATGGACTTAAATTTGACATTAGGAAAAACTTCCTAACTGTCAGGGTGGTTAAACATTGGAATAAACTGCCTAGGGATATTGTGGAATTGCCATCACTGGAGATTTTTTAGAGTGGGTTAGACAAACTCCTGTCAAGGATGGTCTGGATCGTGCTTGGTCCTAGTGCAGGGGACTAGACTTGATGACCTCTCAAGGTCTCTTCCATTTCTAGGATTCTATGATCTTCAGTAAGGGTACGTCTAGACTACAGGCTTTTGTCGACAGAAGTTTTGTCAACAGATACTGTCGACAAAGCTTCTGTCGACAAAGAGCATCTAGACTACATCCAGTTCTGTCGACAAAGCAAGCCGCTTTATCGACATGACAGTGTAGATGCAAAGGACAGTGTAGATGCAGTAGTGCCTTCTGTCGACAGAATTCTGTCGACAAAAGGCGTTATTCCTCATAGAATGAGGTTTACCGCCGTCAACAAAACTGCTGAGTTCTGTCCATGTTATGTCGACAGAACTCGGCAGCAGTGTAGGCACAGGTATAGTTTTGTTGACAAAACTCCACTTTTGTCAAAACCCTGTAGTCTAGACACACCCTAAGAAAGGAGTGTGTGTGTGTTCAACTTGTGGTGACTAACAGAAGGTACAATCTAAGCGCAGACAAGACAGTTTGTCATTTTCATATGTTAGCAGGCTGCGGTAAACACTCGGCTCCTCCCATAGACTTTCCCTTTCCCTACTGACTCACGTTAAAACTCCAAACTGCCTTGTCTTCACTAGGATTTTGCCTCATTAAATGTGATAGGTAACATGAGTTAAGAATACCTTTTCTTTATCCCCCTCGTGAAAACAAGGTCTTAGTCTGTCGGTTCCCTACTTGTAAGCTGGGATAACAGCACTGCCCTAGCTCACAGGAGTGTTCTGAGGGTAAGTATATTACAAGACTGTGAGGTGCTTAGGTACTATATTAATGGGGAGCCACTGAGGCACCTAAGATGGGTAAAATTAAAGTAAAAGTTATTTGCTTTGGAGGAATGAATATAAAATAAATAGCTTCCATCCCAGTGATTGAAAGATTCACACTTCGGTGGTGTTAAACAAAAAAGAAAGTGAGATTTTGCTGCCTTGCAAGTGTCTGTACTTTATCCTTTAATAAAGCTGCAATTGACGTGTTTTTACAAGTATAATATTACACTTGGTCACTGTCTAGCTGCTGGTGGCAGACAAACCCTATTTATATTTAGGTCAGCCTTGAATAGAGTCAGCTGGGGACTAATGCAACATATCTCACTCCTCTGGAAAGCTGCTATTGAAAGCTTTTACCAGATCATTGTTTCCACTGTTTGACTGTCTTTCCTTCCCTTGAAAGGCCAGACACTTTTCTGATCTTCATAATCTTCGCTTTCATCTTTTTCTAGAAATGGCTTTTTGCCCCTTTGTCATTTTCCACTGGCATGGTTCTCCCAATCCAAACAGCATTTCAATACAAATTGCCTCTCAAAAGCTATGTCGACCCTGGGAAGGTTTGGAGATAAAAGTGCTGTTGACATGCAAAAGTAAAAACTGGTCAAACTGTTTTTTCTGCCTCCCATTGTCAACATTTCATGGCCACTTGCTAGAACCCTGAGGACAAAGAAAGCAAAGCCATGTAGTAAGCATCCACAGGGCAGTATTGTGGGAAGGCAGAGCTGATCCCTGCACTTGTGATTCTCCCCAAGTTCTCCCACAGCCTTCTGTAGCCAGACATGAACCCCATCTTGTCCCCCACCCCCCAGAGAGCAAGAGAAAGGCAGTCAGCCTTTGATGCCCTGGGAATGCAGGTGTGCTGCCTGTCCCTGACTCTACCATAAACAGAAACCAGACAGTAAATGGGCTAGCTGATGACCCGGGGCCTCCCGCCGCCCTGATGGCTAGTACCAGTAATTGACACACCTGCACTGTCCCAGGAGAGGAATCTTCGCCCATCACATACCAGAGGTGCCCATTGTCTGCATTTTCCCAGGTGTGAATTACGCTTTGCACCCTTCCTGGGAAACTTGGCGTTCAAAGCCATTTTTCCTAATTGGCTACTTGAGACCAGGAAGAAGCCTACGTGACCCAAGGGGTATAAAGAGGGGTTTAGTAGCCCACCCCATTTGAGCTCCAGTCACCTACACCTGCTGGCAGGTATTGATTGTCTCCCGAGGTCTGTGGGACGCCCAACCTCGCCCTACTTCTTCCCGAAGGATTGAGAGAAAGACACTGGCCACGCCAAGTCTGGAACGCAGGGGTGAGAATTATACCTGCAATGTGTTTCTTTATGTGTATACTTTAATTGTTACTATGTTATAAGTTTAGTTACTCTATTATAGTTTCTTAAGTCAAACTGTTTCATTTCTATTGTAAACTGCCTTTGGTAATGTGATTCAACTATAAACTGTGAAAACCCAATTAACCTGTCAATCAAATCGCTGCCCTGTTTTGTTTTTTGGACCACTGCCTAAATTATAGTAAAAATAAGTTTGTGCCCTCATTCACTATATCTATATCTATAGAACCAAGTTTTCTTTCCTTTCTTTCTCTTTCTTTCTCCTACAAATAAGTAAGTGCGTGTCATGTTTCTGACTTGAACCCGTGCTGCTGTACCCGAACCGAACACAAACAAAAGAACCCCCGCCTGTCCTGGCTGCCTAGCGTTGTTACTGGGCAGCATACACCTTGCCTCACCTGACCATTAGCTGGCACCTGTGCATTGGCTGACAGAATTGGCGTAGTCGGCAGGATTGTGTTATAGGTTTAAATACAGCAACATGAAGCTAGTCATGGTAAATTCTGATTTCAGTAAAGTAGAAAGGAATTTTGCCCAGGAAGGTTGGGGCAACCCAAAATGGGATAGAGAAATGTTAGAAAAGGATTGGGGAAATCCTGAGGAGTTGTGGGTGCAGTTCTGTAAGTATAGAACTGCCTGCAAGTTAAAGAATGGGACAAAGCCTGAGTCTGTGGAAAGGAGCCACTTTCCATTTAGCAAGGAAAACAGGATCAGGCCCAGACAAGCAGGCAGGTAACAGATAGATTGAAGGCCTTGTGGTAGAACTGAAAAAAAGGCAGTAAGTACATGTACTGGAAATCTAAATCCTTAAAACAATACTTACAAGAGTAATATCTGAAACAAAGCCAGTTTTTTTTTTTTATTTTTAGAGATAAGAAAGTGTTTTAAGAAAAGAAAAACCCACAGAGAATTTAACTCTACAGAGAATGGAGAGAATTGAGCAGTTGTGCAAATGCTAAAATGGTGTAGATAGAAAATTGTGGTTTCTTTGCAGCCATTCTGAAGGAAAAATGGGCCCTTTTTCCAAAGGAATGTCTGTAAATAATCCAGGCAAATTTGACTCAAATCCGTACATTTGATTATAGATACTGCTAAAAGAACTCTAAAGGGAGGAGGTTCTATTGGAACTTAACTACCCCAATGAATAAAAAGGGAATGTAATTGTTGTACAGTTGTGTAGAAATAGTGTAAGAGAGGTTCAGTGACACCTCCTCTGCTGCTGGGAGCCGCATCAGGAGTACCTGTATGAGCTCTCTGTGCTGAGGAATGTCAAAACAGCACAGCAGTCTCACCAGCCCTCCCCCTGCAGCAGCAGTCTGCCTGCTGCTGTGTGCCTAGCAGGGCAGAACAGGAGCATTCTAGTGATTTGCTTTTTGTTTGTTCCCCAAATGGAGCAGCTCACTCAGCTGTCAGATTGCTTCCTGGAGCTTTGAAAGGGGAGGACATATCCTCGGCTCAAAAAACACTTTGCAGAAATCACAGAACACTGAGTACTGCCATCCTGATTGGCATTGTGGGATACTGGTGGAAGCCCATTCTCTAAACAATAGAGTCCACACTGGCTCTTTGTCAACAATAAAGGGAGAGGAAAAGACAAAAGTTTATTGTGGCCAAAACTGGGTGTCCCCTCTCCCCCCACAAAATTTGCATTGTGGAGCAAACACTCCCACTGTTTTGTCAACAAAAGGCAGTTTTTGGCAACAAAACAAGTCAGTTTAGACAAGGTATAAGACTTGCCCCCAGTGTTCTTTCTAAGCCAGGGCTACTCGACTTTGGAAGCCCCAGGGGCCACAATGATACAGCACGTGTGAAGGGCTGCAACTTAAGTGCGGTTACATATACATGCAAATAATTTCTTTCACACTGATGGGCATGAATACAAAGATTAAGGCAAGACTACACAACACACAGGCCCCATTTAAGTCAGTTCTGCTGATATTAATAAAATGCAATAGTTACCCAAATTTCCACCCAGATGACAGCACTTTTAATGAGAAATGGCAGTCCAGGAATTTAACTGCTAAAATGCATATCAACAGAAGACCATTATATTGACTACTTTTTGGTTTTGGCTCCTACCACATTAACCCAAATTACGCCATGGGACGCAAACAAATGGGCTGTGGGCCATTGAGTAGCTTCGCTCTAAGCTGCATGGCAGCACGGCTTCACCCAGCCCCACCCAGTCAGAGGCTCAGGGCTCTGTCCACAGCACTGTGCCAACCCTCCAAGCTAGAGTTAGGGTAAAGGGTTGCCCACGTTTCCTCTGCCATCAACAGTTTGCACTGGGGAGAGGCACAGAGCAGCTTTAACTGCTGTCATGGTGTAACACTGGCAGACCCTGGTCATCTACAGGTGGAATTGAACCTGGGACATCTGAAGCTTAGTGCATGAGTCACTTTCGCGTGAACTAAATGCCAGCTGGCTGTAGTGTAGAGCAGACACATTATTCTCGCTGTAAGTGGTCTCAGTGCCACTAAATGGAACAGGGCACCACCCTCCTGAAGGTGTGTGGTTACAATGGTTCCCCCAAAAAACCCTTCGCATAAGGCAGGGACAGGGAACCTTTTTTGGGTTGGGGGCCACTGACCCACATGTAAGCTGGGGAATGGTCCTGTTATTGTGGGGAACTTTCCTGGCTTCTATACTACCCAGGTGAAATGGACCAGCGAAAGGATCTGAGTCCGTGCTTCCACTTCTTTTACCCAAAAGCCTCCCTGACCCTGAGGACTCCTCTTCCACTCTCCTGAGTAGCAGAGTCCTCGAAATCCCAACAAGACTGGGCCCAGGTTTTCTGGGGCTTAATCTCCAAACTTGTAGTCACTTAGGGCAGGGGCTAGGGTGTCCCCACTCTGGGGTGCTCTCTTCACACTGGATGCTTTCTTGACCCACTGATCATTACATACAGTTCAAAGCAAATACAATTTATTAAACAGCAGCTGATTAAAGAGAAAAGAATAAGGAAAAAATGAAAAAGGTAAAATGAGAACACATAGCCCCGCTCTGTGGCACGGGGACATCACAAACAGCAGTTTGCAGAGTTTAAGGACAGTTCACACTCTGTTCCTTATAGGTCCCAGGACTCTCTCAGGCCCTGGCTGTGCTGCATGGGGGCTGCAGGTTGGACACGCTTGCTCTGGCAGTGACCACATGACTTCAGGCTCTAGGTGAAAGGACCCCTCTTCCAGTTGGAGTTACAATCCCTCTCCAAGTCTGGCCTGCAGGGCCTCTTGGCTGGTGGCATCTCCCTGCCCAGAGCCTCTTTTCCCCCCTTTGCTGGTCCCAGCTGCTCACCACACCCAGCTGCAGACTATGTTGCTTTGCCAGCCTCCAGCTCCTAGCATTGCTCCTCTGACCCCTTTGGCTCTGGTCACTGCAGGTCTGTCTCTCAGCGCAGCTTGCACTCCTTGGGCTGTGTGAGTATGTCTAGACTACATGCCTCTGCTGACAGAGGCATGTAAAATAGGCTACCTGATATAGTCAATGAAGCAGAGATTTAAATATCCCCGGCTTCATTAAAATAAAAATGGCCACTGCGCTGTGCCGGCACAGCTGATCGTCGGCACAGCGCGCGAGTCAAGACGCGGATCGGTCGACAGGGGAAGCCTTTGTCGACTGCTCCTGTAAATCTCGTTTCACGAGGCATAAGGGAGCGGTCGACAAAGGCTTCCCCTGTCGACCGATCCGCATCTTGACTCACGTGCTGTGCCGACGATCAGCTGAGCCGGCACAGCGCAGCAGCCATTTTTATTTTAATGAAGCCGGGGATATTTAGATCCCCGGCTTCATTGACTATGTCGGGTAGCCTATTTTACATGCCTCTGTCGGCAGAGGCATGTAGTCTAGACATACCCTGTGTGTCTGGCTCTGTCGCTGCAGGTCTGCCTGGGTATGTCTACACTACAAAGTTAATTCGAACTAACAGCTGTTAGTTCGAATTAACTTTCATGGGCGCTACACATGCAAACCGCTAGTTCGAACTTAATTCGAACTAGCGGAGCGTTTAATTCGAACTAGGTAAACCTCATTCTATGAGGACTAACGCCTAGTTCGAATTAAGTAGTTCGAATTAAGGGCTGTGTAGCCACTAGTTGGAGGCTAGCTCTTCCCAGCTTGCCCTGGTGGCCACTCTGGGCCAAGCCAGGGAAACTCTTCTGCCCCCCTCCTGGCTCCAGAGCCCTTAAAGGGGCACGGTCTGGCTACAGTGCCCATGCCAGGTGCAAGCCTGCCAGCACCCAGCCAGCAGCCCCTGCACCTGGCACAGCATGAGGCAGCCACCCACTGCCACCCAGCCCTCCGCCTCTTCCCAGGACCAGGCTGGCGGCTCCCAGGAGCCTGCCCGGGGCCGCAAGAGGTGGGCGCCTGCCTGGTCTAATGTGGAGATCGTGGACCTCATCGCGGTTTGGGGGGAGACCTCCAACGTCCACGACCTCCGCACTAGGCACAGGAATGCGGCTGTCTAGGGCAGGATAGCTGCCAGCCTGGCCACCAAAGGCCACATGCGAACCCAGGAGCAGGTTTGCATGAAAATCAAGTTGGTCCAGTGAGACCCCCGACCCTGAGCTTAGAACATAAGAACGGCCGTACTGGGTCAGACCAAAGGTCCATCTCGCCCAGTAGCCTGTCTGCCAACAGCGGCCAACACCAGGTACCCCGGAGGGGATGGACTGAAGACAATGACCAAGCGATTTGTCTCGTGCCATCCATCTCCAGCCTTCCACAAACAGAGGCCAGGGACACCATTCCTACCCCCTGGCTAATAGCACTCCATGGACCCAACCTCCATGACTTTATCTAACTTCTATTTAAACTCTGTTATAGTTCTAGCCTTCACAGCCTCCTGTGGCAAGGAGTTCCACAGGTTGACTATTTGCTTTGTGAAGAAGAACTTTCTTTTATTAGTTTGAAGCCTGCTACCCATTCATTTCATTTGGTGTCCTCTAGTCCTTGTACTATGGGAACTAATGAAGAACTTTTCTTTATGCACCCTCTCCACACCACTCATGATTTTATATACCTCTGTCATATCCCCCCTCAGTCTCCTCTTTTCTAAGCTGAAAAGTCCCAGTCTCTTTAGCCTCTCTTCATATGGGACCTGTTCCAAACCCCTAATCATTGTAGTTGCCCTTTTCTGAACCCTTTCCAAGGCCAAAATATCTTTTCTGAGGCGAGGAGACCACATCTCTACACAATACTGAAGATTTGGCATACCATAGTTTTAGACTTCCCCTCCTCCTTCTTCCCCTGGCTTCTCCCTTCCAGCTCCCTCCTCCCAGGTTTCCACCTCCCGTCTTCCACCCTCTGTCTTCCCCTCTCCCACCACCTTTTCCCAGTCTCCCCAGAGGTTAATCCCCCCCACCCCCAGTTTTGCTAAATAAAGAGAGTTTCTACTTTTGAACACGTGTCCTTTATTTTTTACATCAGGAAGGGGGGCTAGGGAGGGGTAAGTGGAAGGAGGTGAGGGAGGAATGGGGCACGAGCCCCTGATGGGGAGGACTGGGGTGGCTCTGCGGGCTCCTCGGGGTGGAAGCTCTCCTGCAGGGCCGCCTGGATCCTGACAGCCCCCCGATTGACACCCCCGGATGGCAGCCTGCGGCAAGTGCAGCCGGGCTGATGGCCCAGTGCTGTGATGTGCCGAGTGTGGGCACTCAGGGCACTCCAAGACAGGACTGCTTTGCTGTCCCTCATCGAGGTAGACAAGCAAGCGGGGAACCCTGAGAACTGTCTGTCCGGGGTGGGGGCTCGGGTCCCTTTAAGCACAGCCCTCGGCTAGCCTGAGGCAGCAGCTCCACGCTCTAAGTCCTGGTTCCGGCCAGCCTTAACTTCGGTTCAGGGTCCACTCAATGTGGACATGCTAGTTCGAATTAGCAAAATGCTAATTCGAATTAGTTTTTAGGTCTAGATGCACTAGTTCGAATTAGCTTAGTTCGAATTAAGTTAGTTCGAATTAGTGCTGTAGTGTAGACATACCCCTCTTAGCACAGGGTCTGCGCTCTGCTGTATGGGCCTCTGGCTCTGTCACTGCAGGTCTGCTCCTCAGTACAGCCTGGACCCCTTGCTACTCTTCTTAGCTCTCTCCCCCTTTGACTCAGACCCAGAAAATCCCAGCACACAGGGAGGACGGGACCTGGCCTCCTAATTCCCCCATTGGCCTGTCCAACCTGTCAGTCAGGCTGACCTGGAGTGTTGGCTTGTTCCCATTGTCCCTGGGGTCTGTCAGTCTCAGGGCCCTGATTTCTCACGGACCCTTCCCCTTTAGGTACTGGGAGCTGGCCAACCAAAAACTCCCACTGAGTTTTAATAAGGGGCTAACAGTCCCCTTACACACAGAAAAATCAGTCAGGGGCCACACACAGGTGAGAAGTGGGTAAAAAAATCCTCACTGTGGCCCCCCACTGAGAACGAGAACATTTCCCTCTCACACCAGAGCTTAGGAGGGCCACAGACTAGCAGATTTTATGCTCTCCAACCCCCGGGGGGGGGGGGCAGCAGGAGGGCTGTGATTGCCATGCTAATTGCTATAAAAACTCTCTCCCCATTTCTTAATGAGTTTATTTTATCAATACTTCAAAAGGAGAAATTTTAAAGTTCTTTGTCGGTGTTTTTAATCAGTAGAACTGATACAACCTGATTAATAAATAATATCTAAGTGGCTTATTGTGTGAAATACCCCGGATAATCTAATTTTCTAAGAGAAACTAGCAGCCTTCTGTATTAAAGCTTTCACATCTCCAGAGGAGCAATAAATTAGTCTGTCCCTCAGAACACTGTGGGCAGGAGAAAGTCATTGCATCCCTCTAGACTTGTTTTGTATAAATATTTTGATAGGGACAATGCTGTGTATTCCACAAATCCATTCTTAATCACTAGTATTTGCTTTATTATTTCAGTCACTTGCAGAAAAACTGAAGCGTGTTAAATTAGGTAGCTGCAGTCTATCACCTATTCCTGATTTTCCTTGTGCATTATTATCTCTGCTTTTTTTCCTTCACAGTGTATAAAAGTAGGGCTCATTGGTGCAGAAATACCATTGTGTGTGTTAAACAGCTTCATCGGGTTCAATGCAGGAGGGCCTTTTGAGCGATGAGAGATTAAAAGGCAACGCTGTTGTCTTTTGACAGAAACAGCATAGGATGAATTGACGCTGGCAACGTGTGCCATTTCCGATAAACTGAAGCTGACAAACCACTTTTATGTATCAGTCAGGGTATGAGAAACCATTTGACTCTGGTTGTATGGAATTGAAAATTAGGTTGGCCATTTCAGATTAAGAGACTAATCGCAGTTCAGTAGATGGCTGCTGAATTGATCCATTTATTTTCTTGATGGCTAATGACAGATAAGTTGAAGGACTGAGGCCAGGAGGTCTTCCCCTTGTCATTCAGGCTTTGTGTTGTTGATGTACTACTCTGTCTTGTACAGACATGCCTGTAGAAAGCTGGATCATTGACTGGTGCAAATTTGTGTGGCTCCATTGACTTCAGTGGAACTAGAATGATTTACATCAGATGAGCATCTGGCCCTATTTGTGCATTTCTTTGTGAGACGGTATGCAGGCCTATCTGGAACACTTTTCTTGGCAGAATGTGGCACATTTGGTTCTCTAAATACCTTCCTTTTAATATACAAGTCCCTTCATAATAATGCAAAATGGGACAAATCCAATGCCCATGGATTCCAGTGGGAGTCCTTCCATTAATTCCCACTATGAAGGAAGACTGAAAGAATTGGGCTTGTTTAGTTTGGAAAAGAGAAGACATGACCGCGGTTTTCAGATATCTAAAAAGGGTGTCACCAGGAGGAGTGAGAAAAATTGTTCTTCCTGGCCTCTGAGGATAGAACAAGAAGCAGTAGGCTTAAACTGCAGCAAGGGAGGTTTAGGTTGGACAGTTCCTAATTGTCAGGGTGGTTAAACACTGGAATAAATTGCCTGGGGAGGTTGTGGAATCTCCGTCTCTGGAGATATTTAGGAGTAGGTTAGATAAATGTCTATCAGGGATGGTCTAGACCAGTGTTTCCCAAACTATGGGCCGTGGCCCGGTACCGGGCTGCGGGAAAAAAATACCAGGCCTCAGCGTGGCTGCTGGGGTGTTCCGGGCTCCCGGAGTGCCCGTGTGGTGCCGGGTCCCCCAAGCCCTCGGCCGGGCTGGGCAGAGTCTTCAGCCGGATGTTCAGGGCTCCCAGCAGAGGCATAGCTAGGGTTACCAGGTGAGTTAAAAAAAAAACAGCCACTGGGAAGGCGGGCTGGGGGAGGTCAGGAGGAGGAGGAGGAGGAGGGGAGAACCAGCCACTGGAAGCAGCGCTGGATGGGGGCAGTGAGGCTGGCTGGGAAGATGTGGGGGAGGGAACTGGCCAGCGGAAGCAGGGCTGGCCGGGGGGGGCTGGCCGGGGGAGATCGGGAGGAGGAGGAGAGGAGAACCGGCCGCCGGAAACAGGGCTGGACTGGGGCAGCGGAGCTGGCCGGGGAGATCGGGAGGAGAAGCGGGGGAAAACCGACCAGCTGGGAGGGGGTCCGGGGGAGCAGGGTTAGTTTGGGGGGGGGGAGTTGTTGGGGGCAGCAGGTCTGGCCAGGGGAGATCGGGGGGCCTGTGGAAGCAGGGCTGCCAGGGGGTACGAGGTCGGGGGTAAGGGGGCTGGCCGGGGAAGATGGGGGGGATGGGGAGAACTGGCCGCTGGAAGCAGGGCTGGACAGGGGCAGCGGGGCTGACCGGAGGAGATTGGGGGCCTGCGGAAGCAGGGCTGCCGGGAGGCGCGAGGTCGGGGGCAGCGGGGCTGGCTGGGGGAAATTGGGAGCGGAAGTGGGGGAGAACCAGCTGGCTGGGAGGGGGCTGGGGGAAGTGGGGCTGGCTGGAGGGGCAGTGGGGGGGAGTGAATTGGCCAGTGGGGAGCAGGATTGACCCAGGCGCATGCAGATCTCAGGGCACTGTTCATCCTGCGCATGGTCCCGGTGAAGCACAAGTGAGTCTGGCCCCGGGGATTCCATTTTGCCCGCCCCACACGCCCCCTCGAGTAGTTGTGAACTGTCTGTCTGGTAGACACACTCACACAGCCTGAGCACCTCTACCAGCTACACAGTTCTCAATTACAAACTGATACACCTAATAATAATAAAACTTACCTAATGAGAAAATACCAGACATTTTATATGTCCGGTATTTTCTCAATTTGTTTCCTGGACAGAAGCCTCAAATACCGGACTGTCCGGTTCAAAACCGGACACCTGGCAACCCTACCCCTCCTTGTACCCTGCTTCCTAGCCAGATACCCTATCCCCAGACTGCTCCTGCTCCCGCCCCCGCCTCCCGGAGTGCCTGTGTGGCGCCGGGTCCCCCAAGCTCTGGCCCGGGCTGGGTGGAGGATGCAGCCGGGTGAAACAGTGAAAATAGATTCATTTTTCATTCTTTTTTAATATACGTTTATATTTTTGGACTGCAAAAAACAGTACTGAAAAAAAAACGGGTTCCAACTAAAGTAAAAAGTTTGGGGAACCCTGGTCTAGCCAGCTTTCTGTTCGTCTTACATCCAATCCATATTCCCTTAACTTGCTGGCAGAATATTGTAGGTGACCAAATCAAAAGCTTTGCTAAAGCTGGCACTGGGGGCTTTGGGAGGACCAGAAACAACTTATTTGAGTAGTCATCATTTGCTTAATGAATATGCAAATATGCAAATGAATGTTACCGGTCCTCCAAAAGCTCGTGAACGGATTTACTGGTTCCCATGTCAAAAAGTTTGGGAACCCCTGGTCTAGACAGTACTGGGTCCTGCCATGAGGGCAGGGGACTGGACTCAATGACCTCTCGAGGTCCCTTCCAGTCCTAGTATTCTATGATTCTATGAGCACTCAATCAGGGTCATTATCACCCGTACAACTTGTTTAACATTGTTATAACGTGTTACCTAGGGCATGTCTACATTGGGGAGTTATTTTGAAATAACTCCCCTTACTTCGAAATAACAAGGAGAGCATCCACACTATGGTTGTGTCTACACTGCACCGTTATTCTGGAATAATGGCCGTTATTATGGAAAAACAATACTAGCATCCACAAAGCAATTGCGTTATTTTGGAAAAAAAACCAAAATAACGGATGGCTTTTTCCAACGTTGGTAAACCTCATTCCAAAAAAAAAGCTTTTGGAAGAGGGTGTGTATGGACGCTCCACTGCTTCTCTGTCAAAATTGCTCCTCACTAGGACCATTCTAAGTTATTCCTCCCCAGTGCCTCCTGGGCCTCTAAACTGAGATAGCACATGCACATTAGGGGAGCCTGCCTCGGACTAATTTTGAGGCTTCCCTGTAGCGTGGACGCTCTATTTCAAAATAAGCTTGCGGTGTAGATGTACCGTACCAAGCCTGTTATTTCGAAATAATGGGCTTGTTATTTTGAAATAATAACTCTTTCTTGTGAAGAGGAATACGCTTATTTTAAAATAGTTATTTTGGGAGTTATTATTTCGAATACCTTATTTTGAAATAACCTGCTAGTGTAGACATAGCCCTAGCATCTGTGAATATTTATACTATTGCAATGCAGCTCACTTTCTGAACTTGAGTGGTTTATATGATGATATATGATTGCAAGATGGGCCCATGGACCAAACTGCTGGCTACACAGAATCTCACGCACATTTAGTATTGTACTGATGGTAGGGAAGACAGAAATATCCAGCTGATGAATCAGCCCCAATATCTGTTCTCCAGGATTTGCCTGCCAAAAAGTTCTGTTGTTATGAGTTGTATTTTTGGGGGGGAAGGCACAGATATCTGACACGCCTGAATGTGGAAAGAGATTTTGGAAATATGCATATCTGTTTGAACGTGTTTGTAATACATCAGCTTGCTTTGCTGAACTGTGGGCGACTCAGTCCTGGGGAATAAAGTATGTAGAAATGACACAAGGAGGATTCGTAGTGTTCTTTTAGCTATGTCAGTGCTAAAAGACATAGCTAAAAGAACACTACAGTGTGTTAGGGAGACAAAGTGGGTGAGGTATCTTGTATTGGACTGACTGCTGTTGGTGAGAGAGACAAGCTTTTACACCTCATTCACCTTGTCTCACGAAGAGGACAGAAATAGTGTAATTCCTATATATCAGTTTCCATTAAAAATAACATAACTGTATTATAAACTAAGTTAATCTTGTATTTAACTAGTTATTGATACTGATTTTTGCACTCATTCAGTGCAGAGGAGCTCTTGCCATTTGCTTTACATGCTCCTGATGCTGAGTAAAAACACTTAAAATGATAGGCTCCCCCACTAACCTCCTCCGACAAATCATTAACCTCGGTAGTAACCTAACCAAAACCATGTGTAACATTTCCCGTTAACTTCCTCCTAATCCCTCGCAGTAAGGGAGGAAAAAACAGCTTGCTTTGCAACTGGGGGTCAATCAGTTAGGACTATTGTGTAAAGGGAATGTGCAGGGGCAAAATACTAAAATAGGGGCTGAAGAGGCAGTGTGGTCTAATGGATGGAGCACTGGAGTGGGAGTCATGGGTTCTTGTCCCAGTTAGGCTGTTGGCCTATGGGGTGAGCTTAAGCAAGTCTCTTTGCCTCAGTTTCTCCATCTGTAAAATGGGGATGATGATACTGATACCCTTTGTAAAGCATTTCACATCCGACTGGTGAAAAGTGCTAGATGCGGTCATATAATCCATTTGGTATCTTTGAATAGACTAGGATGAATGATGGATAGGTGAATACATTTGATTCAATTACTTCAGCTCTTGGGAAGCAGAGTTGCCCTGGGGAGTTGAAAAGAACTAAAATAACTGAATCAAATTAATTCTAAAATTGGAAGTAAATAGTTTCTGAACTGATCTTATTTTCTCTTAAGTGTTTTCTACCTGTTGATACCCTCTGCAATGGGAATGTTTGGGGTTCTTTCAGACAGTTAAGGTGTGCTATTTGTAGAAGTAGCGTCCAGGTAGTCTAATGCTCAAAGCAAGGGGACTTGGGAGGAGTATCTTAAGGCCCTAGACTTTGACTCTGTAGATCTGTGTTTAATTTTTGTTTTTTCCCCACACACTTCCTGTGTGACTTTGGGCAAATCACGTTCTGCCTCAGTTCGTGTCTCTAAATCAGAGATGACAGTGCTCATCAGCTCCTGCTTTGCAGGAATATCAAGAGACAAAAATTATGACTGTTTCTGAGGTAGTAGTGGTCTGCCCCAGAGTTACGTGTTCTGCAGTCATCTCCACCCCTGTAAGTTGGCTGCTTGGAAGCTGAACAGAAGAGTGTCAAAGTAAAAGTGAGGTTCAGCCGAGGTGGCTCACCAGCAGCAAGAAACAGTCAACCTCACACTTGTGCTTCTGCCTTTTGAAGCTCTTGGCCAGATATCACACTGCCAGAAACACCTTCCCTGAACACTCCAAAATATTTTGTACTTTCTACTAGTGAGATGTAAAAAGAGCATTAAAGGCAGTATGCTTAAGGCAGATGCATTTGCTACTTCTACAATTGAAGGAGAATTTGGGGGTTGGGACATTCAGAGCAGTGGTATTTAACCAGGGATACACATATACAAAGGTCTTCAAGACAGCATATGAAGTCATCTGGGGTGCATCTATACTTGCTGCAAGATGGATGCTTCAGAGGTCAATTTTCTAGCGTTTGTTTTAGTAGGTTTGGTATAGACCCATAAATTGAATGCTTAGGGCAGCTTCTGTCAGTGTCCGATACTCCTTTTGCAAGGAGTATGGGAAGCTGATGGGAGTGTTTGCTCCCACTGGCCTCCTGCAGTCTGCACACTGTCATGGCTCAGCTCAGGATTTTGCATAGTTGGATTGTGTACCGTAAGCCAACCTTCGAGGTCCAATGTAGGCCTGGCCCTCGATATTTGCCTAGAATTACAACAGGCTCCATGAAAAAGACTAGTAAAGTCAGTAAAAGCTGAAATTTCGTAGGGACAAAGATTTACTTATTCTGCTCTACATACTATTTGCTAAAATGTAAATACAATATTTATATTCCAGTAGATTTATTTTGCAATTAGAAGGTAACAATGAAAATGTAAGTAATTTTTCAGTGGTAGTTGTATTTTATGTATGATTTTTGTAAACAAGTAGTTTTAAATGAGGTAAAACTGGGGAGAGGAGTTATACCAATCAGATCACACACTTGAAAGGGGTATAGTAGTCTGGAAAAGTTGAGAATTCCTAAATCAAGAGGCTCTTTCTTTAATCTGTATTGCCGAGACCTGCTATTTGTTAGACAATCCCATAGTAGGCTCCATCCTTCATTCTTCAGGTCCTAATGTGACCTTTCTTCATGACTTTTCTTCTAAGGGCATGTCTACACTAGGAAACTATTTCAAAATAACTAAAATTGATTTAGTAACGCCTGAAATAACAAAATCGAAATAGCGTGTCCTCACTACGGGGAAGCCCCAAAATTAGTCCAAGGCAGGCTCTGTTAATGTGGACATACTGCCTTGATTTAGAGCCCCGGGAAGCACTGAGGAGTAATTAGTTTAAGTTACTCTGGGGAGTAGTTATTTCAAAATAGCGTCACCGGAGTGTCCACACTACCGCTATTTCAGAATAACTATTTTGAAATTAGCATGATTCCTCGTGGAAAGCAGGAGTGCAAATTTTGAAATAACGGGCTTGGTAGTGTGGACACGCCACTTATTAACTCGACCTAAGGGGGGTTATTTCGAAATACAGCCCTTGTGTAGACCAGGGCTAAAAGAGCACTCTCAGCTGCTATCACTTTTGTTAGGGTTGGTTAAGTGAGATCTGTAGTCCTATCTCTACCACCTCATACATTTTTTTTTTCCCTTGAGAAGCTGGCTTTGTATCCCTCATCAGACACAATTCGCAAGATGCCCACAAAGTCTTTTCTCCATGAGACTAATACTTTACTTCTATTTAGCTCTAGCCTGATATACCCCCAAGTAAAGAAGTTTTGATGTTGGAGCTACATTGCTCTCCAGAGTTTAGGAAAACAACATTAGTTTATCTATTGTGAGAGCTGTTGTGAAGATAAAGAGGAATCAAAGTCTACCATGACTAGTTGGCTACACGCTTGTATCCTTGTAGTTTACAGTAAGGCTCGTGGACCCCCAAGCTGTTGAATAGCTCCTCTGATAAGGCAGGGCTTTCAGTCTGTGGGTAGCAGAACCAAAGCGTCCATCTCTGAGTGTAAGGGGATGTGGCCTGGTCATCTCCTGCCACCGTCATACCTACTACCAGCTGGACTTTTCTGCATCTTACAACACCTCTGGGTACAGAGTCCTTCCAGTAATAGAACTTCCAGGGTAATTCAGTATGTGTGTTGACTGTCCAGACTGCCTGTTAGAGGATGGGAGAAGAGAGACGTACAGGGGAGCCGAAAGTCTCTGTGGACCCATGGGCAAGGTGTGGAGGAGGTGGGGCCTTGGGCAGAAGGGGTAGGATCAGGGGCAGCCAGCTCTCTGTGCTGCTCGAGCACCCCCCATCCCCATCCCTCAGAGCTACCCGGAGCGTGCAGTGCAGCACTCCGGCGGCAATTTAAAGGGTCCAGGGCTCCAGCCACCATCGCTGCCACAGTAGTAGTGGCAGCGGTCAGGAGCCCTGGGCCGCTTTGAATCATCAGGACCTGGGGCAACTGCCCCTTTTGCCTCCCCCTACATTGGCAGGTCTGGAGAAGTCTAACAAGCAGAGGTGAAAGAGGGCCAGTATGGGGTACCAGCAAGAACTAGCTGCTGGTACCAGCCTGTACCCAGCCAATGTTAACGGTGCCCCTTTTGCTTCTCCCCATTAGCAGCCCTGCTGGTAGGATCTAGCAGTGCTGCTGACAAGGGGGGATCAAAAGGGGCAGCTGCCCTATAGCCCAGCAATTTAAAGGGGCCCAGAGCAGTGGCTGGAGCCCAGTGGGAGTTCCAGTCCTTTCAAATCGCCACTGGAGCTCAGGGCACCTGGCCGCTGCAGTCTCAGAACTCGGCCATGAAGGGCTGGCTGGGGGAGTCTGGTTCCTAGCCCCACCCTTTCCAGGGGCTCAGAGCCACCCCCCCCCACACACCTTGCCCAGGACCTGGCCACCCCAGGCTGTGTTCCGAGATAACAAAGGAATATTACTCACTAGTGACAGCTGTGATCTACTGCGCCCTCCCCATAGTCCCACCTATTTCACTTCTGCAACAAGGTGACACTGCTACCCTGTTCATCCTTTTGCTTTCAACCTTGTTTCTCTGTCTGTAGCTCTGCAAGAGAAGAGAGGACCTGGTTTTACAGATACCAATGCAGCAACAAACCAGACCTGCCAATAGTGGGATGGGGGGGCGTGTAAGCAGGAGGGTAGTGGCTTTAACAGATGTTACTGAGCATGTGCAGTTCATGTGAGCATGCTCAGTAGAAGCCAAGCAGCAAATCCAGGAGAAGGAGTGGCACACAATCCCATGTGACCCCACGTACAAACCTTGCGTCACCTCTATAGGGGGTTAACTTTTTGTTTCCTAGGGCTATTCCAAATGCCTAACATATAAAGGGAGGAGGTGATGACAATCAGAATACAGAAAGTAACTTCTCTTGATGATCATTGTTTGTGGCAGTAATGTCCTAGCATTAAAATCCTGTTACTTTTGTTAATTTCTTCCCTGCCCCAGTGCCCATCAGCATCTGGCTTTGTGTTCCTGTGTGTCACATACACACCGACCTGTAGCATGTTTGATGACGTTCACAGTGCACAACATGTTCATTGACCAACAAAGCATTTCTGGTTCAGTGTTAAATTTTAAAGCAAAGCATGGATGAGTTTCTGGACATGCTCTGGCTCAAATGGCATGAAAAAAATTGGAGCACGGGATATGGAGGTTCTATTTCATTTACATTTTTATTAACATCGCTGCTTTATCTGTTCCTCCCCATTATCAAACTGTGAATTTCAGTTACATAAAAGCTGGTGTCATCACACCCTCTTTGTCAGCAAGACTTCTTCTCAGAGGCCATTACACAGCAATTTATAGCCCAAAGGAATGGGAGAGGTATAATTCCTTTTTATTTTCTATGTCTACTGCAGGCTGATCTACACTGAATCCAATTCTATGGAATAAATATGTTCTTTAAAAAATAACTCGGATTCTGGATTCTTGGTAGATAGCTGGGCTGTAGGGAACAGAGGCAAAATGATTCTGGCTTCAGAATTGATGACTATTTTAGTCCAAAGAGAAAAATGCAATGCTATAAAAATCTCTTTTCAGTTTTTCAGGTCACTTAAAATATTATGAGAAGTGAACATAGCAGTTGTGGGTGGGATTTCCTTAGCTGCCTATGGGAATTTGAACACACAGAGCCCATTCATATTTAACTAGCATCTATATTTGTTGGGTCTGCACTCACAAATTTCACCATTGTAATTATGCCTAGACTGATACAACTCCTTTCTATTGCAGATGCATTTGTACCAGTCTAAATTAGTGCTTTTATATTGGGATAACTGTGCCCACATTATGGGTAGGGTTGCCAGATAGTTTAACCAAAAATATCGAACAACTCCCCTCCCCCCCCAAAAAAACACCGGGGAAAAAATTCTGTTGAGAGAAAACAAAGGGGAGACCAAAGTGGTTGAGCAAAAAAAAAAAAACCCCAGCGTGGCCCCTTTAAGAAACACTTTTGAGGCTTTTTGGCCCTAACAGGCTGCTGGCGGCCGTCCACCATCTTGTCTTCCTGCTCTGGGCCAGACAGCTCCCCTGCGGAACCAGGTAAGCACCTGGGATTTTCGCCTCCTGGCCAGGAAAAAAACCAGAAAATACTGGACATTTTAGGTGTCAGTATTTTCTGAATTTTTTTTTTTTTACCAGACAAGAGATGAAAATACTGGACTGTTTGGGTCAATATCAGACACCTGGCAACCCTAATTATGGGTGGTACCAGTCTAACTATTTCAATAATAAATAAATAAATCATGCCTGGTACAAAACCTGTGTAGCACAGGCCTTGGACGGATTTGAAACGTTCACGCTCTGTTTTTAATGTTAAGGTTGGCTGAAAGCTGTTTTTTTCCTTTGCCAACTTTCTGCCCCTTCTTATGCGATAGTTTCCAGCAGGCCATAATGCCAGGTGTTTACTTGCAGTGGGGATTACACGAGATATTGCCCCCCCCTTCTGCATGGGTGCCCTTTTGGAAAAGCAGGGCATACTGGGACGTGGGTTGCTTTTCTTCCCATTCCCCTATCAGGGAGCGAGGGAAAAGTACTCGGATTCCATGCATGACTCTTACTCCTGGCTGGTGAAGGTGCGGGGGGGAGGAAGGGGGGAGCAGAGGAGTAATTCATGGTACTGTCTCCTTGCTCAGGGGAATTGGAAGAAAAGCCAGACGCATGGCTGGTGTTCCCCTCCCCCGCTCTCCCGAAATGGCGCTCTTATTCGGGATGTGAATGGTTAACCATCTACCCAGTGGGGGCTGGAGCAACCCCCCACCTGCTGTGAGTAAGGGCTGCTCCAGTCCCGCGGGGCCCACCGTGGGCAGAGGGAACTCCAGCCTGGCTGGGCTGGAGTGGCCCGCCCCCCATTTAATCAGGTAACTGGTTAAACATAATGTTTAACCAGTTAACTAATTAAATGGGATTTTACATCCCTAACTCTTACCCTTCGACTTGGGTGGTGGGTAACATAGGCAAGGGAAGGCAATTGCCTTCCCAAAACTGCCCACACTACAGCTGCCTGGGAGGGTTGGGGCCGCATTGTGGCTGCCCATGAGAGCTGAGGCTGCGATGTAGCAGCCCGGCTCCCTGGTTGCCAGGAAGGGTGAGCCTCCGGCACAGCAGCCCCAGCCCTCTGGATGGCCAGGAAGGATCAGGCTTCAAGGCTGGGGTTGGGCAAGGGTTGGTTCCTTGGGGGGGAGGGGCCGGTTGCTGCAGGGACAGGGTCTCCAGCAGAAGGAGCAGGGCTTGGACTTGCCTTCCATAGCTGTGCCTTCACCCGCTGCCCATGCCCTTCGGTGTGGTGTTTTGTATGGCAAGTGTGGCCAACTTGCTCATTTGTAACAATTTGCTGAAAGAAGCCTGCAATCTAGACATAGCCTCAGTAACAACATTAGAGGATACTTGTCTGAGTTCTTGTCCACACTGGTGACAGTGTAGCTATGTACTGCGGTGAAAAGCAGAGCCACTAAAAAGCATGTGCAACTGGAAAAGATGGGAGAGAGATCATTTTTCTCTTCAGAAATGTATTTCTTCAGTCATGATGTCTTATCCCAAGAAAAATTTAATCACAAAACCAGGGTCTAATCATCAAAGAAAAGCACCTAAATGACTAGTGCAGTTGTAGTGTATTGATCTGGGCCATGATAAATGTTGTTTCAACTGAAAATTTGGCTAAGCACTTTATGTTGTCACTGACTAGGAAAAGTCCATTTTTGTCAGGTACCTCTGTGCCATTTCATCCAATAGTCCAGTTATTTTAGGATCACGTGATTAAAATCTCAGGAAGTCACCAAAAACTATTCTTTATGGAAGAGAGCAATGTGAACTGATGCAATATCTGTATTACTGCAGAACCACACACATTGTACCTGAGTTATCTTCTGGTGGATTCGCAGAACTCAGACATTGTCTCTCTGAACCCATCTGTCCAGCTAGTTGTTGTGCTGCACACTGTGCTATAGAAAAAATCAACTTTATAATAAAAATAAAGTCCATATCTTGTGTGTGCATGGAGGTGTAATTCAATTTCTCTCCTCTCATAATCCTTACTCAGGTAAAACTCCAGTGGGAGTTTTGAGGAAGATCTTCATGATTTGCCCTGTTGTTCTGAAGAGTTTCAGGATTGGTGGTCAATTTTTCAAAAGTGATTTCAATGACAGCCAAGCACTGAAGTATCTTTAAAGATTTGGGTCAAAGTGGCTTGAGCTCCTACGTGCCTAAGTCCCTTTTGAAAGTAGGTTCCTAAGTTCCCATGGACTGTCAGTGGGACCTAGATGTGAAGCTGGCAGATTCAGTGCCAGCTCATTCCAAGGTCCCTAGGACTGCACACAGACTAGTATAAAGCGGGAAACTACTCTGGCTCTCCTGTGTGTTTTGGTCTTGATAAAATAGATATTAAAACACATTTCTATAAACGGCATGTTTGGAATGTATTAAATGCTTGTGAGTTGCTCCTTGCATTTATCTCACTTATAACTAAGGCTACATTTTAGTCACAAGTATTTTTAGTAAAAGTCATGGACAGGCCATGGGCAGTAAACAAAAATTTACAGCCTGTGACCTGGCCCTAACTTGGATTATATACTCTGACTAAATCTTGGGTGCTCTGAGACAGGGGGCGGCCTGGGGACACCATAGGTGATGGGGGTTGGTGGTCCTGGGGCATGGTGGGTGCTGAAGGTGTATGGAGGGGCTGGGAGGCTCCCTACTTGGCTCTGTACAGCTCCCTGGAAATGGTGACATCTCCCTCAGCTCCTAGGTGGAGGTGCAGTCAGGAAGGCACCGATCCCAGGGTATGTCTAGACTACATGCCTCTGGCAACAGAGGCATGTAGATTAGGCTACCCGGCATAGGAAAATGAAGCGGCAATTTAAATAATCACCGCTTCATTTAAATTAAAATGGCTGCCGCGCTGTGCCGATCAGCTGTTTGTCGGCTCAGCGCGGTAGTCTGGACGCTCCAGGGTCGACATCAAAGGCATTTGTCGACCTCCCTGGTATACCTCGTGGGATGAGGTTTACTGGGGAGGTCGACAAATGCCTTTGATGTCGACCCTAGAGCGTCCAGACTACCACGCTGAGCCAACAAACAGCTGATCGGCACAGCGCGGCAGCCATTTTAATTTAAATGAAGCGGCGATTATTTAAATCGCCGCTTCATTTTCCTATGCCAGGTAGCCTAATCTACATGCCTCTGTCACCAGAGGCATGTAGTCTAGACATACCCCCATTGGCCATGGTTCCCAGGCAATGGGAGCTGCAGGGGCAGTGGCTGTAAGAGGAGGCAGGCCATGCCTTCCAGGCCATGCCTCCTCCTAGGAGCTGAGGGAGATGTCACCACTTTTGGAGAGCCACCTTAAGCACCACCCAGAACCGTCACCCGCTCCTGTGACCCAACCCCCCTTCCCATACCCAGGCTCCCTCCTGGAGCTTCCATCCCACATCCCTTCCTGAATCCCCTCCCATACCCCAAATCCCTGCCAGAGCCCACACCCCCTCCTGCACCCCAATCCCATGCCCCAGCCCTGAGCCCCCTCCCGTACTCAAACTCCTGTTGCTGCTGGGGAAGGGGTGCGGTAGCCTGAGACTGCCCCAGCAGTGACCAGTATGGCTGGCCCAGGGGCTGCCCAAGATGTTCGAGTGGCTTCCAAACCAGCAACACTGTCGCTGCAGAAGTCATGAAATCCGTGGTCATGAAATCCATGACTTCTGTCTTCTCTGAGACAGACTCATAGCCTTATTGATCATATATGTATCCCATGCTGTATACCAGGGCTACTCAACTGTGGAAGCCCTGGGGGCCACAATGATACTCACAGCACATGCCAAGGGCTGCAGCTTAAGTGTGGTTACATATATGTGCAATATATGCAAATAGCTTCTTTCACACTGATGGGTATGAATACAAAGCACTTCCCACAATGCCCCAGCACTCCGGGCACCTTCTCCCTGGGGGTTAGAAACGCCAACACCCTGTACCTGCCTGTTCCAGCCAGTCCGTCCACTTGCGTCTTTCAGTGCTCACTCCGCCTGGGAGATGCCTTGCTGTTGTGGAGAGTGTTCCCAGTGGAGGCCGTGTTCAAAGGATCCTACCCACAGGCCGCGTGTTGAGCCCTGTGTAAACCCAAACCGCAATGCAGGCCACAAACAAACAGGCTGCAGGCCGCATAGGGCCCATGGGCCGCATGTTGAGTAGCCATGCTTTATAGAGTAATATCAGAGGGTTTGCTTAGTAACTATAAGAGTATTTGCTGTGTAACTGGAAACTTCCACAATTAGGAAATAAGCATTACCCAGTGTGAAATACTAGTTTACCACAAGAGCTATCTGCCCACCAAAAGAAGGCCTACAGACATCAGATGAACACATTGTGGAACATTAGTGAACAAAAGTCTTTGTTGATTGCTCCCCCAACATCTGTGAAGAATGGATGTACACAAACCCTCATCCCATCAAAGTTTGAACTCTGGGGGACGGGAATAAAACAAGAAAGTACTGTATCACTATGCTGCTTGGAATTTGGAGAGGGCAGTATTTCTAAGCATAAGCAAGGGATCCCCAAAAGGTTAGTTTGGGTTAGCCCTAAAGGACATTACAGCAATTTTTATTACTTTTTGAAACCTAAGACTGCAACTCATTTGTGCGTAGATGTTAACCCATTTTAACCTTGCAAATAACTCTAATTTCTTTTTCTTAGTTAATAAACCTTTAGTTAGTTTAATATAGGAATGGCTGTGAGCATTATCTTCGGTAAGAGAGCTAAAGTACAAGTGACTGGGGGTAAGTGACTGTGAGTAACCTGAATATTATCATGATTTTGGAAGTAAGGGGCCATCGGGCATGTTAGTTTGGGTGCTAGCAGTGCTTTTTTTGTGACAATACACCCCGGGACGGTGAACCGGCACCTATTTTCCCTGCATAACTTAAACGAATTGCATTCCCCTCTGGCGTACCAGCCCCTCTTTTCCTGGGGTGGCTGGCCTCCTGATGATGGAAGCCTGGTTGAGACACATGTCACTTTTGTTTTTTTTGTTTTGTTTTGGTTTGGTTTGGTTTGGTTTTTTTGCTCAACAACTTTCCACCAGAGTACCGGCACCTTTTTTTCTTACAAAAAAAAGCACTGGGTGCTAGGATACATACAGTCCCCTTGGATCCTCAATATGACTCCATAGTTAGGCTGTTGTAGTGCTTCAGGGTTCACATCTGATACTTGGTTGAAGAAATCTAACACTAGGCTCAAGAGTCATTCTTCAAAATGTCCTCCTTGGTCCAAGAGATAGAATATTGGGTAAATATTCAGTACTCTACTGTGTGTTTTTATGATGTGAATGAACACAATGAAACATAGGCTCAAAAAGTGTGTGAAGATAAACTTTTCTGATGCCCCCTTTTGAATGCATGCAGGAAACCAAAGCAGTGGATATAAAAAAGAAGTATTCAGAAAAGCATTCATACAGGCATTGTGGGAAAATACATAAAACCCGTTTTGGTGAAGACCAAAATAACACCAACCGCTGTCTCAGATAATACGCTCTTTCACTTGAAGACCTAAACATCTGCATTCTTTTCAGTAAGATGACACAGAACCTTATTAAAGAGCAACTAGTATTGATTAAACATCAGTCTCTGTTGGTTAAAGAACCTGGCTGTTGCCTCAGGTTGTCGGTGTCCTTTGCACTGTAGTCTGAAGAATCCTTATCCCCCATCCCAGCAATTCAGAAAGCTTAATTAGCCAGCCTAGTTGCTTTATTATTTTGAAAGCAAACCCTTGCAGGTGACCTTTCCGCTAGAAAGTATTGGCGAGGACCCAACTGTTTAGAGGGGAGCTGATACTTCATTACTAGCACTGCTATATGCCCTCTAGTCTCTTGTGTCGGCAACAGGCCTGCTGAGCCCTATGCCCTTTAAATCGCTGTTGGAGTGCCCCACGGCATACTTCCGGCAACTCTTAGGGCTGCCTGGGAAGGCAGGGGTGTGGCGGGATGCACTCCAGGCAGGGGGGCCCACCACGATACCCAGCGGCACTGAGTTCCGGCTGCCCTGGCCCCGCTCCTGCTGCCTGAAGCCCCCCTCTTTCTGGGAGCATGGAGCCACCTCCACCACCTTATCCAGGAGCCCAGTGAGGCTGGCTGCTCCCCTGGATGGCAATGAAAGAAACAGAGCCTATTCAGAAAGAAGCAATCCTTTGTTGGTAAACAGTCCACACAAATAGCTGTTCTTATGCAAATGTCAGTTCTTAACTGGTCTGGAGGAGGAATCACCTCTCACACACCTCCCCCCCCCCCCCCCCCCCCCCGCAGTGCTGCCACAGCCGCAGTCAGCAGGGATGCTTGCCCTGAAACCACCTCATAATAGACTAGAGCATGGGTTCCCAAACTGGGGGGCATGCTCCCCTGGGGGGGGGGGCATGAGGCGACCCAGCCCCTCCCCCATCAATCCCCCCCATCCCCAAGTTTTGCTGCTATTTTTGTTTTTCGGCCCTGGTCAGTTCCCCCTTTTTTTGCTGCTATTGGGGGGAGGGCATGATGTCAAAA
The DNA here is from genome assembly GCA_032595735.1 of Pelochelys cantorii. Taxonomy (NCBI): domain Eukaryota; kingdom Metazoa; phylum Chordata; order Testudines; family Trionychidae; genus Pelochelys; species Pelochelys cantorii. The sequence continues at coordinate 13,846,466 of CM064346.1, forward strand.
AGTTTGGGAACCACTGTAATAGAGAGAGGAGATGCCTGGCAGGGCTTTCTCTGTGGCCTGCTCCAAGACAAGGGTCTCCAACCTTTTTAAGCACAAGATCACTTTTTCAGTTTAAGTGCAATTCAAGATCTACCTCAAACTCAAACACCCTGGCCCCACCTCCTTCATGCCACTTCTCTGAGGTCCCACCCCTGCTCACTCCATAATCCCTCCTTCCTCTATCCTCCCTCTCTTTCACCAGGCTTGGATAGAGGGTTGGGGTGCAGGCTCTGATCTTGGATTAAGGGTTTGGAGTGTGAGAGGGACTCTGAGCTGAGCTTGAGGTAGGCAGTTGGGGTGCTGAAGGGGGTTCTAGGTGCAGGCTTTGGGAGGGCATTTGAATGCACGGGTGCTCAGGGCTAGGGCAGAGGCTTGAGGTGTAGGAGGGGGTTCATGACTGGGGTAGGGTTTTGGGATGTGGGCTCCAGCTGGGCACTGCTTACCTCAGGTGGCTTCTATGTGGTGATGCAGTGGGGCTAAGGTAGGCTCACCCCTGCACTGGCCCTGCACGACTCCCAAAAGCAGCCAGCAAACTCCCTCCCAAGCCCTGTTGTGCCCCCTCTCTGCTCTGTGGAGAAAGGATACAGAGTGGGAGAGGGGCACCTTGACATCAGTGCCCCCTCTTCTTCCTCCCCTGCCCTGCCCAGCAAGCAGGAGGCTCCAGAGGGGACAGCTCCAAAGCAAAGGGCAGGAGATGTGCAGATGAAGTGTGGGCACTTGATAGCCTCCTGGCCAAACCAGTCAGGATCACGTGTCCGAGGCTCCAAGATCTACCAGCTGATCCCGATTGACTGGTTGGTGACCACTGCTTTAAGGGGACTGGACTCGATGACCTCTCAAGGTCCCTTCCAGTCCTAGTATTCTATGATTCTACGACTCTGGAACTTGCTTCCCTTTTGGTTCACTATACTGCACATTTGGAGACTCTTGGGCATGCTACACTAGGGGTTTTGGAGAGGGCTAAGGAGGGTGAGCTAGCTGTAGGCTGGCTAGCTCAGCTGATTAGATTGTGGTTCTGCTAGGTGATGGGATCAAGCCCTATATCGACCACTTGACAGTCTTGATGTTTGACATAGTGGCAGATCTTCCTGTATTGTGGAATCTCCATCCCTGGAGGCTTTTAAGTCCTGGCTTCACAAAGCCCTGGCTGGGATGGTTTAGGTGGGGTTGGTCCTGCTTTGGGCCGGGGGCTGGACTCGGTGGCCTCCTGAGGTCTCTTCCAGCCCTAGGATTCTATGATTCCTAAACAACAAGGGGTAGAAAGGACTTTTAGTGGGCAGCTGGCTGGCTCAGCTCCTGTTGAATTGATTATTTTAATGGTGCAGGGAATTTACATTGTATTGTTAATGGTGTGATTTAGGGCACCTAAAGCTTTGCATAATCATCTTTTGTGTTATTTCAATGGGTATGAATTAATAGATCAGGTTAAAAACATGAACATACCAGCAGGATGGAGCATGTGGGAAAAAGTAATTGGGTCAGATCCACTGCTGTTGTGCATGGATGTAATACTGTTCTAATCACCACATGAACCCCTCTGCTTGTGCCCTTGACCACTGCTGCAAATGTCAGGAGCTGGGAGAAGTGACAGGACTTTGGAGGGGAGATGAAGTTTCCAGTATTGCAAATCAGAATGTTTTCATTCTGCGACAATGCCAGGAGTGGGCAGCCTTTGAGAAAGTGGGAACAAAATGTTCTGTCCATCAGAGGAGGAGACCTCGTCTAAAGGAAGCTAGCGACAAACAAAATAGAAGGTTTGTTATAAGTGTTCTTTAAAAGCTGTTCACAGAAAAGAAAAGGGACCTACCATGTATTATGTGAAATTTTGCCTAAAGCTTTTGAGCACCTCATCAAATACAATAGATAAGCCTAAATGCATTGCCATCACATTCATAGCTTCTAAGACTAGAAGAAAACACTGTGATCATCTAGTCTGACCTCCTGTGTAACATATATCAGAGACCTGCTCAGAAATAACTCTCATTGGAACTGCAGCCGATCTTTTAGAACAACAGCCAATCTCAATTTTAAAAATGTCTGTGATGAAGAATCCACCACAACAATCCTTGGTAAATTGTTCTAGTGATTAATTACCCTCACTGGGGAACGTGTATGCTCTATTTCTGGTCTGAATTTGACTTTCTTCCTTTGTTTCTCTTACTTGGTCTCTTATGGGGACTTTTAAGGCCTTGATCCAGCCAAGTTCCTCAGTGTTTAACTTTTAGGACCTGAGTAGTCCCATTGGTGACTTTTCACTAGAATGTCTTTTATCTTATTACCTCTGAAGCAGTTATATACTTCCCAGAGAAGTGTGGGCTAATGAAAGGTCACTCATGGAAGTACTCATGTGTTGAAAGGTAAGTATGTGCTTAAGTATTTTGCTGGATTTGGGTCTATGCTGTGATTTGGGTTTTAAAAATATTTTTTGTTTTTCTTTATTTTCCTCGGTAACTCTTAAAGGGGATGTGGTTTGGTCATGCTTTTTTTGTAGGCTTTGCCCTACTATCTTGAGTTCCTTTTGTTCCTGCTAGTGTCCTTCTGGATCTTATTGGCTAAGACTTTCAAAGCTACTTAGGGGATTTAGGCACCAGATTCCCTCTCAGTTTAATGAGAATTAGGCATTCAAATCCTTTAAGTGGGGTTGAGAACTTCAGCCACATTCCTGGAATACTCTGTCTGGTCAATGATTTGTTTTGTTTGAACTTCTGTGAATTACTGTATTGATTCTTGAAATATTAATAGAACTAGAAGATTTACCCAGTATTGCTCGGGTCCTTAACTCAAATACATTTTGTTTTTCTTCATTAAAATCACGATTCTGGGGTGAGGCTGGGGATGAAGGATTCAGTATGCAGGTTTCCTTTGGGAGTGAGGACAACTCCAGCCCCCTCTCACTGCAGCAGCTTGGGCCCAGATGGGAAGGAAGAGCCTCTCATGGCCACTGCATTGGGCACAGCCAGGGGAGGGGTGCATATCCTCCAGCTGGAGGATAGAGAGACATACAGACAGATAGACACACAAACAGACAAACTCTCTGAAATACAAAGTACATCGCTGCCCCATTCTCTATCCCTGCCCCCCTGTTGGCCCAATAGAGTTATAGCTGGCCCGGACCCCATATCTGGACTTTGCTGCCCTCTGTGGTCATTCAACATTATAACTTTCCCTCCTACCAGATCTCTTCCTTTCCATTGAATTTCAGGCACGCCCCATTGTTGTCATACAACTAAACCCTGGCCTTGCTTTAAGTTATGATAAGAGGAAGTTGCATACCAAATTTGGTGGCCCTAGCTCTTACTGTTTAGGAGGGTTATGATAAGAGGAAGTTGCATACCAAATTTGGTGGCCCTAGCTCTTACTGTTTAGCAGGAATTCTTGAACAAATGGACTCATAGAAGGACAGGCAGACACACAGACAGAGAGGCAAAGTTTCTAAAATATATAGTAGATAAATCAGTTACCAGCAAGATGAATGGACTGAACTATTGGTGGAGTTTGGAAAATACAGTGCATTTTGTGACAACTTATGCTGTGTATTTCTATAGGCCTCCTTTTGGGCATGTCTACATTGGGGAGTTATTTCAAAATAAGAAGGCAAGCATCCACACAACCAAGCCTGTTATTTCAAAATAACAACTCCTGCTTGTGAAGAGGAATAAGCTTATTTCAAAATAGTTATTTTGGGTGTTATTATTTCAAAATAACCTGGTAGTGCAGACATAGCCTTTGTGATTCCATTGCTACCAGTGAAATGTATAATTCAGCAACTGTGGTAAGCCACATCTTCCCCTCTGAGGCTTGAACCATTTTAAGTGTTGTCTATGCCAATATTTCCAGGCCAGTGCCATGGAGAGTCAGGAAGACATTTTGAGAAAGCCAGGTATATGTAAAAAGAGAAAACAGTTATGTAGTTCACAGGCCTTGAGAATCTTTTATTCTAAAAGAAAGACATTCATAGGGAGAGGGGGGAAGCCAGATCCTGTTCACCTGGTTCACTGAAGCTAATCAAGCACTTAAAAGAGCTCTGAGCTGTGAAGATCACTCCACATCAGAGCATTGCGTTGTGAGTATTACCAACAAAAGAAAGGACACGTCTCAGATTTTCCTATCCTACTTCTCTAAAAAGTTTTTTTACAGAATGAGACGAGGACTGAGATAATTCTGACTATAAAACTTCTATGACAATGCTTCCACTGGCTCTGTCTAGTATAGGTCAAAATATTCTGGTGACACCATGGCTTATTGGCACTGACACTTAAGCATGGGCTTAGTTTTAAGAGTAAGAACAGTCACTGCAATAGGCTTTACTCACATGCTTAAAGATAAGCACATGGTTATGTTCTTCAGGGCTTTAGTTACTCCTTGTTCTCTTAAAAGTTGCAAAGTATTGCAAGAAGAGAAGCAGGTTTGCCTCTAATGCAGGCAAGATGGCTAAGGACCAAATTAAAGCTGCAACAATTTGGCCTATGGTGGAGTGAAGGGAGGGTGCCCTACTTGACTCAGAAGGTTCAGAAAAGAGCAACAAAAATTATTAGAGGTTTGGAACGGGTCCCATATGAAGAGAGATTTAAAAGGCTTAGACTTTTCAGCTTAGAAAAAAGGAGAGTAAGGGGGGATATGATAGAGGTCTATAAAATCATGACTGGTGTGGAAAAAGCGAATAAGGAAAAGTTATTTACTTATTCCCACAATATAAGAACTAGGGGACACCAAATGAAATGAAAAGGCAGAAAGTTTAAAACAAACAAAAGGATGTTTTTCTTTACTCAGTGCACAGTCAACCTGTGGAACTTCTTGCCAGAGGATGCGGTGAAGGCTAGAACTTTAATAGAGTTCAAAAAAGAGCTAGATAGATTCATGGAGGTTAGGTCCATCAATGGCTATTAGCCAGGATGGGTAGGAATGGCGTCCTTAGCCTCTGCTTCTCTGAAAGTGGGAGACAGGGGAGGGATCACGTGAGGATTACCTGTTGTGTTCCCTCCCTCTGGGGCATCTGGTATTGGCCACTGTCAGCAGACAGGACACTGAGCTAGATGGACCTTTGGTCTGATCCAGTATGGCTGTTCTTATGACTGGCCGTATCTGGAGTTTTTGCATCTGCAGAGGATAGGGGCAGACTTAATGACACCAGAGGAAAACTGTATACACACATCCCTTCCCACACTAGCCACCAGCCTCCAAGAGCTTGCTGGAGTATGGTGAGTAGAAGCAGCCCTGACTGCCCCCTGTAACACTACCAGTAGTGCTAGTAGCCTTCCAAACCTTCTGTGATCTAGGACCATATACAGCCTCAATATAGCTGCCTCTGACATTGGAGAGATAGCAGATGGAACATGAGTGTCAGTCACCAATTCTCCTTTACAATGAATGCTTGAAAGCTTGTTCCCTGAATGTCTCCAGACTGTCTCACCTCTGATACATCTCTAAGAGCAATGCTCTGCTTTCTAAAAACAACACTTAAAACTGATTTATTCTCAGTGATTTTTCAACATAAAAGAAGTTGGGTTAGAAGAGACTATGGTGATTCAAGCCATTAGCTGGCATGAAAGATGGGGGGTGTTTCCAAAATACTTTAGAAGAAAACTAATCCATACCAGTCTTTATTAGAATCCTGTTTTCTCTCTTTATCTTGGGTTTCACCTAGAGGCAAGACATGAAATGAATGTGACAGTACTGATGTCATTAAGATCATGTTAAGTGGTCGAAGAATAACCTTGCAACACAGCGGTTTTTAGAACTTGCACTTGGGAAGCAGGGAATGCTTTTTTAGAGCTTGCTTACCTTCGTCTTTAAAGAGCATAGGAATAGTTGAAAATGGTGTTGCTATGGAGGTAACAAGATTCAAGCTATAAGCTGTGAATTTTGTACTGGCAAAATTGTATTAACTGGTGGGTTAGGACTTCCAGGGCTGTACTCCTGCCAAATATGGCTAGAATTCTGCCTATGCTTTTCTGGCCATAGGAATGTATCTGTGTATCTTGGGCCAAGTTATCCCTGGGGTGACTCACCAAAACTCCATGGAATCTGGCCCCTTTGGGCTTCTACATGGCTTGTTCTGTCTTTCTAATACAGCCCAGGTTTCCTTGCCATTTATGTATAGCAGAATTTGGACCAGAACAATGACTGAGATTCAGTGAATTTATCATATCATGCTAAACTGCATACAGTAATTCCTCATTTAACACTATAAATATGTTTCAGAAAATGATCGTGTTAAGTGAAAACGTGTTATGCGGGGTCAATTTTCCCATTGAAAATAATGGAAAAGGTGGGGGTTGCATTTCAAGCGGTGGTGTCTGTTGGGACCAGGACATAAGGTTGGGGGAGAAAGGGGACTGGGTTACAGCAGGGAGGGGAGGTGTTTGGCTCTGGGAAAGGGAAGGGGAGGAGAGGGGAGGGGGATTGGGTTGGCAGTATGCCCCTGTGACGGGTCTGCCGGGACCCGCACTGCGTCTGGCAAGGGGGGGGCCACTGGGGAACAGTGCGGCAAGTGGCAATTCCACCGCTTTGCAGGGAGGCGGGGGAAGCCCTGCGCAGCCGCCAGAGATGGGCTGGCTGGGGAAACCCAGCCGCCAGCCTGCAAGTGGGGGCAGAGGAGAGGGGGCAAGGTGTCGGGCGAGGGGGAGTTAGCTGGGAATGGCGCAGCGAGCGGCAAACCCTCCGCCACTTTGCAGGGAGGCGAGGGAAGCCCTGCGCAGCTGCCGGCAACAGGCCGGCTGGGGAAATTGTGTTATTCCAGGGACAGTCATGTAATTCAAAAAACGTTCCCTAAAAAAAAATCGTGCTATCGTGAAAACGTGTTAAGCGGGCATGTGTTAAATGAGGAATTACTGTACTTAAAACCTCTTTGCTCACAGGGATGAGCAAAACAACATACAGATGCTGGTTAAGTGACTCTGACTGTGTATGAACATATGATCAGAAAGAATGTATTTATTTAGTGCTAATATAAAACGTTCCACTGTTATATCCTACATGACTCTTTCAATCACAAATGGGAATACAGCTGAGCAATATACATGATCAGTTAAGGTGCTTCTACACAGCACCCTAAACTCGCAATAAGATAGGCAATTTGTGCTATGCAAATTGTGTATCTTATTTCAATTGACTTTTGAAATAGCATATTTCGAAATTTGGAGCGTCTATACTGCACCAAATTTTGAAATAACGCACTATCTTGAAACATCCCTTAACCCTTGTGGAATGAGGGTTACAGGGATGCCAAAATAGTGTGTTCGCTATTTCAAAACCTATCTCAAAATAGCGGACATGTTCAAAAGATGCAGGGTAGCTATTTCAGGATTCTTCCGGTATCCCAAAATAGCCCAGCTGTCTAGATGTACCCTAACAGATATCTTTTCAGTGCTTTTCAGACTGGCTTGCAGCACTTTGTGATCTGTACCCTGCTTCTCAGGTGAAAGACACAAAGTGGCTCAGGGCAGTGACATACCTAAATAGACCAACTAAAACATGATAGGCCATTCACTTGAGAAAGCTATTCTATGTATCCAGAAATGGTCATGTCCCCTCATTCTTTTCTAAGTAATTTGTTTTGCTGTTTTCTATCAGGAAATATGATGGAGAAATTGTTAAATGTAATGGAGAATATTTCTAATCTGCATTAGTAATTTACACCGAATCTACTGAATTATTCCAGCTAGAATCTTAAAATTACATTTGTAGAGATGGAAAAATTGTGTGTGTGTGTGAGAGAGAGAGATGTGATAAATTGCAGAGCCAAATAAAAAGGCTGGGACTTTTCAGCTTAGAAAAAAGGAGACTAAGGGAGGGGATATGATAGAGGTCTATAAAATAATGACAAGCATGGAAAAAATGAATAAGGAAAAGTTATTTACTTGTTCTTCTTCGGGGATGTCCCCGCGGGTGCTCCACTATGGGTGCTGGGCTTGCCCCGGCGCTGCAGACGGAAGCTTGTGATAAGCAGTGTTCGGCCGGACTGCGCATGTGTTGCGGACTCGCGGCTTTTGCGCCCTTTTCTGTCTCGCGCGGTCCAGCACCCCGCCAGTTCCTCTTTATCGCCTCAGGCTGCAGACGCTTGGAACTGCGCTCTTCATTTAGCTCACTGAACTAGATTATTTCTAGTTCCTTCCTTGTACATACACCCTTACTTCTCTTTTCCCTTGTTTTTCTCCTTATTTAAAAAAAAAAAAAAGAACCACACCTATAAGAATTGTACAGGAGTAAGAATAGAAACCGCTTACTGTTCTTACCTCCCGCCTCTCAGCTGTTCTCCCTTTTACCCTTGTATATAGTTGCGTTCCCTGAGGACCAAAAAAAAAAAAAAAAAAATAATAATAACACCACAACACATAGAGACAAGAGAACAGAGACATTATCACCACATTACCATTTACTCGGAGATAAAACTCGGCTGCAAACAACAACTGCCTCAGGGCAACCCGCAAAATGTCAACTGTCGGCTTCAAAAAATGCGGCTCTTGCCGGGAGGCAATGCCAGCCTCCGATGGCCACTCAGAATGCATCCGTTGTCTGGGGGAATCTCATGTCCCCCAGAAGTGTACCCACTGCACCAAACTCACCTCCAGGGCTAGGAAAGACAGAGAGAGGCGTCTGCGAATGCTTCTCTTTGACAAAGCCCTGCAGCCGCAGCAAACTGATTCTGACCAGCAGCCCCACAAGCGCCGGGCTTCCTCCCCGACTACGGGGCTTCAGAAAAAGCCTAGGGTCTCCCCGACGAGATCCCACCAGCTGCCTTAAATGGAAGGGAAAGTCAGCCTGACAGACCTGGGACCTCTGGCACCATGAAGCCACGTCCCCCTGCCTCAGCAGCTCCAAAGCCGAAGCGCCCGCGGGAGCCTTCTCAGACTCCGGCTCCCCAGGCAGCATTGCCTCAGCCCCTTCCTCTGCCTCTGTTGCAGAGCGCTGAGCCGGCTCTGAGAACTGACCCGGAACCGACCGTCACGGCACCGGCACCCGCACCGCTTCCAAGCCATCGTGCGGTGCCGGACTACAAGGCACCGATCCGCCTCACTACCGGCACGGCGCCGGTGGCTGCTGCCCCTGAGCCACCGGTGCTGATCAACAGAGCGCCTGCTAGCTCTTCAGCGCACGCCGCCAGATCAGGAGCGCTGAATCCTGCTCCTTTGATCTCCCCGCGCCGGAGCTGCTCTCGCTCCCACTTTCTCTCGCTGGCACCGTCCTCACCACGCCGCTATACTCACTGGCATGGATCCCCCCATGCCTCCTCCAGGCTGCCTTCACCATTTCTGGCTGCTGCGCCTTCCCATCGCAGACATTACTACAGGCAGCTCTCTGCGTCCCCTGCTTCTTCCAGGGCATCAGACATCCGCTCCTGTTCGCCCTGCTCTCCGTACCGTTACCGGTACTACGCCCGTTCCAACTATCACCATGACCGCTCGCCGCGACATGACAAATATCATCGTGCAGACCGCCACTCTCGAGACTCCTGCAGCGGCTACTCTTATCGATCACGTTCTGCCTATGATTATCTATCACGCAGACGCTCTCCAACTCCGGCTCCCCTTACCCCTCCGCACCATTCAGCATCACCACCTCATCCTCCATCAGAGATGGATCACACCGCCTTCGGGGACCACCTACCGGGGACTTCCATCCCAGACTCGTCCCCACCAGAGGAGGCAGTCACACCGGGCGACAGCTCTCCACCAGATGACCTCCGTCAGTTCCAAGAGTTGTTTAAGCGAGTAGCCATTACACAAGAGATTCCGATGCAGGAACTCAAGGACAAGCAGCACAAGCTTTTCAGGAATCTCCAATCGCAGCATAGGTCACGCCTGGCCATTCCTCTTGACGACGGCATCCTGGAACTGGCTGATGAAGTGTGGCATGCTCCAGCGTCAACCCTTCCGACCAACAAACAGGATGACAAGAAATATTTTGTACCACCGAAGGGCATGGAATTCCTCTTTGCCCATCCACAACTGAACTCCCTAGTAGTCGACGCAGCTCAACAGAGGGCTAGAGCCCCACACCTCAAACAGCAGGGCTCCGATAAGGACGTAAAGAGACTTGACCTCCTGGGCAGGAAGGTCTACACTTCAGCAACGCTACTCCTCAGAATCGCCAATTACTCGGCGCATCTCTCCAATCACACCTTTGATACGTTTTCATGCCTCACCCCCCTCATGGATCATCTCCCTGATTCTAAGAAATCGATCCTGAGGTCAGTAATCCAAGAGGGCTACACATCAGCGAGAACGTCCCTCCAAATCGCCATGGACGTCGCTGACACCGCTGCTCGCTCCACTGCTACTGCCATTGTTATGCGCAGAGCTTCTTTCCTTCAAGCGGTGGGAGTTCCGAAGGAACTACAGGCCAAAGTCGAGGACTTACCCTTCGACAAGGATAAGCTCTTTGCAGAGACTACGGACTCAATCTTACACTCCTCTAAAGACTCCCGAACAACCTTGCGAACTCTGGGGATGTACACTCCCCCCTTTAAGAGACGCTGGTACTCACCATACCAGCGCAGATATGACTACTCCTACATCAGACATCAGTGGCAGCAACAACACCAGCAACAGAGACCCTTCGACAACCAACGCTCTCGCCAGAGGCCTCAGTGACGCCGAAACCTTAACGGCAGGTCGAACATGCCTCCCAACAACAAGCAACAGGTTTGATGCGTTGGTCGGGGGTGAGCAGACAGTCACAGGCAGCATCACGAATTGTACAACCCAGCTCTTTCACCACCGGCTGAGGCCCTTTCTACATCAATGGGCAAAAATCACTACGGACAGATGGGTCCTCGAGATTGTTCAATCTGGCTACACTATCCCTTTCACAGCCATCCCACCAACCACTCCTCCCATCCCGTCCCTCTTCAGGGACCCCTCTCACGAGACCCTCCTCCGACTAGAAGTCGACCTCCTTCTCTGTCTGGGTGCCATAGAGCCAGTCCCAAAGGATTTCAGGAACAGGGGCTTTTACTCACATTATTTCCTCACCCAGAAGAGGTCCGGAGGTCGGCGCCCCATCCTAGATCTCTGCCGTTTGAACAAATATCTCAAGAAACAACGATTCAAGATGACGACTTTAGCTGCCATAATCCCTGCGTTAGATCCACAGGACTGGTTTGCCGCCCTCGACCTCCAGGACGCCTATTTCCACGTCCCTATCCATCCAGCTCACAGGAGGTTCTTGTGCTTCGTTGTGGCAAAGGACCACTTTCAATACAAGGTCCTCCCCTTTGGGCTATCGTCAGCCCCCAGGGTGTTTTCAAAGGTTCTATCCGTGGTCACGGCCTTCCTCCGATGCCAAGGGGTACTCATCTTCCCTTACTTGGACGATTGCCTACTCAAGGGCCCTTCTGCACACGAGGTCTCCCAGATGGTTCACCTCACAAGGCAAGTCTTTCAATCGCTCGGACTCCTCCTCAACGAGCAAAAGTCCGTTTTGCGCCCCACTCAGAACATCGAGTTCATTGGGGCCCGCCTGGACTCACTTGCCGGCAGAGCGTTCCTACCCTTACAGAGGTTTCAAGCCATCCAAGACCTCATTCACACCATCACCGTCAGCCCTACCGTTCCACTCATCACATGCCTCAGACTGATGGGCCATATGGCTGCCACAACATACGTGGTGAACTACGCCAGACTACACCTGCGTGCCCTTCAGTACTGGCTGTCTCTCGTATACGACCACACGCGATACGATCTCCACAGGCCGGTAACGCTGCCACCTGGCGTTCTCCAATCACTCCTATGGTGGACCAGCCACACAAACCTGCTGTCAGGTATACCTTTCCATCGGCAGGAGCCACTCCACCAAATCACAACGGATGCCTCCGTACTAGGCTGGGGGGCTCACATGGGCTCCTTCTCAGTCCAAGGCCAATGGTCCTCACAAGAAGCACGGCTACACATAAACCTTCTAGAGCTATGCGCCATTTTCAACGCATGCAAATCCTTCCTCATCTACATTTGAAACACCATGGTGAGGATACTCACGGACAACATCACAGCCATGTATTACGTGAATCACCAAGGCGGTGCTCGCTCCCGTTCCCTATGCACGGAAGCCATCTGCTTTTGGAACTGGTGCATTCGCCACAAAATAACACCTTCGGCATCCTACTTACCTGGCACCACAAACGTGATGGCAGATTTCCTGAGCAGGCACTTCCATGTGAACCACGAATGGGAAGTACACGATGGCGTCCTACGCGAGATCTTCCAACGTTGGGGTTCTCCCCAAGTGGACCTCTTTGCAACTCCCGCCAATACGAAATGCCACAAGTACTGCACCAGGGCGGGCCTACGCCCCGCATCCCTGGGGGACGCCTTCCTTATGACTTGGCGCGGACCCCTCCTCTATGCATTCCCTCCCATACCTCTGATCCCCAAAGTCCTTCAGAAGCTGAAGGCGGACAGGGCAACGCTGATCCTCATAGCCCCGAGCTGGCCTCGCCAGTACTGGTTTCCCTTCCTCCACCGTCTCTCCGCGCGGACACCGATCCGCCTGCCGCGTCTCCACAATCTCCTCACACAAGAACGAGGATGCCTCAAACACCCCCAGATACAAATGCTGAACTTAACAGCATGGTTCCTAACTGGCTGACTCCATTCGAATCCCTCTGCTCCATCCCAGTCCAGCACATCCTAGTACACAGTAGACGACAAACCACGAGAAAAACTTACCTTCACAAGTGGCGCAGATTCTCCTCCTGGTGTACCTCGAACCACCATGATCCGACATGTCCGTCGATCCCCTCTGTCCTGGACTACGCGTTGCACCTAAAGAACAAAGGCCTCGCGTTAGCCTCCATCAGGGTGCACCTCGCAGCAATTTCAGCATTCACATCACCGATAGATGGCGTTTCTGTCTTCGCTCATCCTACTACTAAGAGATTTCTGAAGGGCCTTACCAACATGGCCCCACCGCATGACCCAGTCCCACCGGTGTGGAGCCTGGATGTACTCCTCGACGCCCTAATGAGGCCGTCATTCGAGCCTCTGGCGACTGTATCCTTGCATTTCCTCACTTTGAAAACCGTTTTCCTGCTTGCCATAACATCGGCACGCAAAGTGAGCGAGCTTTCCGCCATGATGGCCACGCCACCATATACAATTTTCCATAAGGATGGAGTAGTCTTGAGACTACACCCAAGATTCATACCCAAAATCGTCTCACATTTCCATGTCAACGAACCAGTGATCCTGCCAACCTTTTTCCCGAAGCCCCATGCCTCACCACGAGAAGCGGCCCTACACTCCTTGGACACCCGCAGAGCCTTAGCATTCTACATAGATCGCACTAAACCTTTCAGGCATACGGACCATTTATTCGTATCCCTGGCACAGAGGTCAAAGGGTAAACGCCTATCTTCCCAGAGGATTTCCAATCTTGTAACCTCATGCATAAAGCTATCGTACGCAGCAAAAGGCTTACCCCTTCCATCCCAACCACGCTCCCACTCCACTAGAGCCATGGCCACATGTATAGTGTTTCATAGAGGGGTATCTCTGAAGGACATCTGCAGGACGGCGACCTGGTCCTCTCATGAGACCTTCGCCAAACACTATTCTATTTCTCAACTCACTCGTTCAGATGGGGCAGTGGCGACTGTGGTGCTCTCCACAGCGGATAAATAGGGACTCCTTGCCCTCCTTTCCGTTCTGGCGACTACTGCTACGCAGTCACCCATAGTGGAGCACCCGCAGGGACATCCCCGAAGAAGAAAGCGAAGTTACTCACCTTCGGTGCAGTAACTGTCGTTCTTCGAGGTGGTGTCCCCGCGGGTGCTCCACTACCCGCCCTCCTCCCCGCTTTGGAGTCCTCTCTCTCTCTGCTCTTGTCTCTTACAGACTCCGAGGCGGTCTCAAGGAACTGGCGGGGGGCTGGACCGCGCGAGACAGAAAAGGGCGCGAAAGCCGCAAGTCCGCGGCACATGCGCGGTCCGGCCGAACACTGCTCATCACAAGCTTCCGTCTGCAGCGCCGGGGCAAGCCCAGCACCCATAGTGGAGCACCTGCGGGGACACCACCTCGAAGAACGACAGTTACTGCACCAAAGGTGAGTAACTTCGCTTTCCCATAACATAAGAACTAGGGGTCACCAAAGGAATTTAATAGATAGCAGGTTAAAAACAAACAAAAAGAAGATTTTCTTCCCATAGCATACGTTCAACCTTTGGAACTCCTTGCTAGAGGATGTGGTAAAGACTAGGACTTTAAGAGGGTTCAAAAAAGAACTAGATAAATTTATGGAGGTTAGGTCCATCAATACTTATTAGCCAGAATGCATAGTATTGGTGTCCCTCACCTCTGTCAGGGGCTGGAAATTGGATGACAGGAGAGGGATCACTTGATAATTACCTTTTTCTGTTTACTCCCTTTGCATCATCTTGCATTGGCCACTGGTCTGACCCAGTCTGGCTCTTTTTATGTTCTTGTGATCAATTATGGAACTGTATGATACAGAATGATGTGGTAATTTGTCATTTGTCACTTTTGACATTCTTACCAGCTCTCTGCCCACTTATCCATCATGTCTGGCATGTACTCTGACATTTTACAACTTGGAGTAGTTTAATTCAAAACTGCACCATTTATTATTTTTTGTTTTTTACAAAATCTGTCATCCTCTCAAATGTGGAAACTCCCCTTGGCCCCTCCACGGGCCAACATGATGGGTGGCATGCAGCCATATGCTTTATACTGCTTTACAAGACTTCACACAGCTTTAAACTTCGGTGTACCACAGCCCTGCAGAAATACAAAAGAGCTTTCTGCCACTGGAAAATGGGTTGATTCCATCTTTATAACAGAACCCAGGACTCATTTGTAACTCTGGAAGGGCCCAATAAATGACTTTACTCTCCAGTTGTGACATTTTCAGGGACAGGAAAGTTTCTTAGAGCATATTTAGACATTCATCTTGCTGTCTTTGAAGCCTGTACAGTTGGTAGTAAAGGCAACTAGTTGTATATGTGGGGGAGAGATATAGATATAGATAAAAAACTCACAAAGTACGTGTTGTACATATTTTTAAAGCCTAGCCTCCCTAGTATATGACTTACTTCATGACAACCTTAATATATACTTAGATTATTAGCTCTTTGGAGGCAGAGAGTGAGTTCTGTGATTGGCCCCTGGAAACCAAACATATTACAAATAATATATAATAAACGAGAAGATTTACCCAGCATTATTCAGGTCCTTAACGCAATCAATTTTTTTTTTAATTTAAATAGTTGTTTGGGGTGGGGCTGGGGATGAGGGATTCAGTCTGCAGGCTGCCCTGGGGAGAGAGGACTGTAGCCCTCTTGTACTGCAGCAGCTTGGGGCCAGGGGAGTAGTACCTCTCCATAGCTGCTGCAGCTGCAATGGGCACAGCCAGGAGAGAGGCAGGTCTAGGTTTGTTTGCGCTCCCCAGCCAGATTGAGGAATGCAGCAAACTGTGCACTTTCCCCTCGCTCCCTGATGAAGGGGAACAGCCAGCAATGTCCCCATATGAATGGGGGGAGGAGAGCTTCAGCCCCCCCCCCATGCCCTCCCTAAAGGGCGCTCGCTTGCTCACAGACAAACTGTCTCAAATATATAGTAGCTAATATTGTAAAACCACTTTAAGAGTGTGTCGTGGTTCTTATAATTACAGTATATGAGTTGAACAATTGCTGTATCAGAACAGACTAATGGCCCAACTAACCCAATATGTTCTCTAGGTGGATGCTGGAGGGCAAGCCATGCAATTCTTCTAAATATACTAAACTAGACCACAGGGAGAATATTTTTCTGGCCTCTGATCTCTATGTTGGCTGGAAAAAAATGTACAAAATTCCAAGAAGGCCTTTAAACTATCGACTTCCCATCTGAGGAGGCTCCTGTGTGCTGTTTATTCCAGAAATATCCTGATACCAATGAATCATGGAACAACTTACCTTTGTTTGACTGGAGTATATAAATTATTGATATTGCAGAGCTAAAACCTCTGATAGTTTCATTATCCATGTCCTGCGGATGCTGAGGTAAATAAAGCGCCTGGCGGTCCACCATGGGCTAACCCCAGTGTAACGCATCCGGCCTATTGGCCACTTATTGCCCGGCCCTGTTCTATTCTAATATAGTGAATAGGTGGGATTAATGCTTGTTCTTTGTATTAGTAACCTAGGCTGGAAATGGGTATGTATGAGGGTAATTTACATCATAACTGATGATGAATGTTAGGGAAGGGAGGGATAACTCAGTGGTTTGAGCATTGGCCTGCTAAACCTAGGGTTGTGAGTTCAGCCCTTGAGGGGGGGAATCTGGGGCAAATTGGTCAGGGATAGTACTTGGTCCTGCTATGGGGACAGGGGACTGGACTTGATGATCTCTCAAGGTCCCTTCCAGCTCTATATGAGAGGTATAATGTTGTGTAAACGAGATGACCCCCCCAACCTGCCACAGTAAATCCAATTACTTCTGAACTTCAGTATTGCCCAACCCCTAAACCTGGATCTTAAATTTGCAAATGGACTTCTCCTAGGGTTGGCAGACATCTGTTTTTTGACAGGAATGCCCAGTTGAAAAGGGATCCTGGCAGCTCTGCTCAGCACCTGTGGGTATGTCTACACTACAGAGGGTTTTTTTTTGGAAAAACAGCCATTCAGTGTGGACGCTCTCTTTCAAAAAAGCAGGTTGCTTTTCCAATGGGCTTTGGCAGGGTGGATGCTCTCTTTCGGAAGAAGCTTTCATTCTAGACGTAGCCATTGACAGGGCCATTGAAAGTGAGATCCGTGGCGCAGCAGAACTAAAGCAGTTTCCCTGCCTCCCCTGGCGCTGTGCAGTTCTCAGAAGTGGCTACCCTGTCCCACTGCCTCCATGTCCCCGCTGTGAACTGCGACCAATGGGAGCTGCAAAGGCTGCACCTGTGAGCAATGCTCAGAGTCCCCTGATCCCTCTGCCAAAGAGCTGGACATGCTGGATGTTTCTGGGAGCCGCGTGGAGCCAGGGCTGGCAGGGACCCTGCCTTAGCTCTGCTGTGCAACTGACCTGGAGATGAATGAGGTAAGAGCCACTTGTGTGGTGCCCACATTCCTATCCCTCTCCTGCACCCCAACCCTGTACCAGGTCAGGACCCCCTCCTGCATCTTAACTCCCTCCCAGAGCCTATACCCCAGCCCTTTGCCCCAATCCTGATCTCCCTCCCACACCTTAAACCCCTGCCCCAGCCCTGATCCCCCTCCTGCACCCAAACTCTGTCCTGGAGCCCACACATTTGACCCAGTGCCAAGCCTCCTCCTAGAGCCTGCACCCCTCACACTCTCCCCCAATTTCCAACCCCCAGTTCCAGCCATGCGCCTGCTGCTGCACTGCAAACTTCTTAACCCTGGTCCCATCCCAGAGCCCTCACCCCCAGCTGGAGCCTTTCCCCTACCCCCTCCAACCCAACCCACTGAATTATTAGAACGATGCATTGATCTACAGTTGGCGAAACAAGTGCCCAGGTACATTTTTACACTGCTGTAGTTTTGCTCTTCTTATTACTTGTTCTCTTCTTTGCTGATTCTCAGAATTCAGTGATTCTCAATGGGTTGGTGATCTGTTCGTCTGAAGTACTCCTGTGGCCTACATAATGCAGAGCATCTGAGAGCCTCACAATTTTATAATATACTTATTGTTAGAATACCCCCGTGAAGAGAGGCTGTGCTATCATGCCCATTTTACACATAAGGAACTGAAGCATAGAGAATCTAAGGGCATGTCTACACAGCAGGGCTAAAGCCAAAATAAGCTACGCAATGTGAGCTACGTCAATTGTGTCGCTTAAGTTGAAATAGATTATTTTGGCTTTTGGTGCTGTCGGCACAGCAGGAAGTCTGAGTTAGAGCACTCTTCTTCCGACTTCCCTTACTCCTTGTAAAATGAGGGTTACAGGAGTTGGAGTAAGAAGTCCTCCAGCTTGACACTGCTGTGTAGACATAGCCTAAGTGACTAGCCCAATTTCACTGTGTCCCAAGTTAATGCCCTAACCATTGGCATCCTCCTTTCTCTATCATTACTCTATTCTCTGTAGATTCTTACATAACCCTAATCTCCATTGGAGATGAGCCTCTTCCATTAGTACAGTAAGCGATGTGACTAATGTCTGTTATGAGATTTGCTCTCGTTTTCTTACTCTGGAGTTGCTATGTATTTGTTAGAGCAGGCAGATTGAAGAAGGCAGAGAGTAGTGAGGCTTCCAGTGGTCTTTTCTCGCTTTGGGAGTTGGTTCCACACTCCCAGACCCAGATTCTAGAAAAAGCTCTGCTTCCTGTATAGTTGAGTTGTACCTTGTGGTAGATAGTTCCATTGTGCCCGAGGAGTTCTTGCGCATGACCCTCAGTCTGGTGCTTCAGGTCATCTTCTAGATATCTTGGGTGCACCTTGGAGATGAAGACAGAGATCTTGAGGGTGATTAGAGATTCTATGGGAAGCCAGTGAAGAGCGTGGAGGACAAGGTATCTCACTAGTGTGAGGTAGGATCTGGTGTAACACCCTCGGAAGTCAGTGGGAGACTTTCCATTGACTTCACTGAACTTTGGGCTCAGGAATCAGCATCCACAGGGGCCAAATTTTCAAGAGCACAACTCCCATTTAGGCACCAAAATCCATAGCTTGGTTTTCAAAAGAGTTCAACATATTTCATGCTGAAAGGTCACAGTGGCAACTGCTAGTTCGTGATCGCCTGAAAAAGTGGCCACTTCTATAGATGCCAAAATAGGAGCTGAGATTTCCTGAAAAATCTGGTTTTCAGGATCTTCTCCCATCCCTGTGACTTCTCTGCTTCTTCCAAGATTTGAGAGGCCTATGAGCAGTCTGTAGCAAGTTCTTTTTCAGGTTTAAATTTAAAAAAAATCATTGTTAATGTAATCTCATCTCTAACTTTCCCCCCCATTACTTGCTATTAGACTATAAGCTATTACAGTTCATTGGTTTCTGCCTCTGTATGGGATCTGATTATCTTTTTTGTTACTGTAATTTACATAATGATGTAATTAGCATAAATTGCTATAATGATGGTATAAATAAAGACTGCCAGAAAAAAATCTGTAAAACGTTGGTATCTCATCAGTGAGGTTCAGTCCCACTAAGCCTTGTTATTATTTTACCTCATTAAAACACTTCTAGTAAATAATAAAACACACAATTTCCCCGTAATCAGTTTCATTTCAATGGCTAATGAAATTTCTCTGTCATTTTCTCTAGTAGGTCATGCTGTACAATCCTGTCTCCCACAGAGCTATAGCTCTTCGGGGGTACTATTTTGTTACATTGCCATCATGACAAAGAAGGCCTTCTATTATGGAAACCTCCATAATGCAGCCTTCACAATAAAGCCAGTGTGGTCCTGAGATCTGACGCTCTTTCAGAACTCATGAACAAAAAGTCTCTTACAATAAGCCAGTTTTTAACCCCCTTCTTTCTAGAGGAAAGGAAAATAGGAGTATTTGGATTCATTTATGTACTTGTTTGGGTAGTAAAATGTGTAATATTTATCTGCTAGAATGATAGCTGCATGAAGAGTTGATTTTTTTTTTTCCAGTTCAGAGACCCAACTTGAAGCCTCCCAAAAGATTTAGTTTTAGGTCAAAACAAGTGTCTCAATAGACCCTAAAGAAACTTTTGTTGTTGTTTTTTCTGTTGGGTTATTTTCAGGTGTGTTTTATTCCATGAGGGAAGGAAAAGTTTAAAAGAAAAAAAGTTAAATTTCTTAATGAACTGTCATGAAAAGTTAAATGCTTTGACCAGACTGTCAGTTTATCTGCTAGAATGATAGCTGCATGAAGAGTTGATTTTTTTTTTTCCAGTTCAGAGACCCAACTTGAAGCCTCCCAAAAGATTTAGTTTTAGGTCAAAACAAGTGTCTCAATAGACCCTAAAGAAACTTTTGTTGTTGTTTTTTCTGTTGGGTTATTTTCAGGTGTGTTTTATTCCATGAGGGAAGGAAAAGTTTAAAAGAAAAAAAGTTAAATTTCTTAATGAACTGTCATGAAAAGTTAAAATGTTTCACTTGTAAATGGTCCGTGTTTCAAGTTTTTCAAGAAAAAAATTCCTTCACTTTTCCCAACCTGCTTAATTGAATTCAGTACAAATTTGTGAATAGTTTAAAAAATGCATTTTTCAGCAAAATTACTGTTTGAAAAACAAATCCACCCAGCTCCATCTAAAATCATCATCAATGCTGCAAATAAGCATCTGTGCCTCTTAATTAAAGCCTGCATGTTTTCCATCCCATTGAAACATTGTATTTTGTGGTCTGGATTTTCAAAAGAACATTGCATCCAGCAGCTGCTATTGAAGAATAAAAGATGCAGTAGAATCCAAAGCTCAAAACTGTGCCCGTATATAAAATTCTGTTAATTAACCAGTAATATTTTGTCACTAGTGGGGCCAGGGGAGAAAGAAAGTTGTTTTTAGGAAAGTGCATACACACAGAAAATGGACTTACTGAGAATACTAAGCCTTGCATTATACGTGTACCTCTTAGTGGTCCATTATGATGCTTGGTCCCTTTCAGTCTGGAATTTTCAGTTCCCATGCATGCTGCTAATCGGATGCCCAATAGGAAACTGCATTTTGGACTTCTTGCCTCTTTGGCTAGCAAGCAGGTCAGGCAGAAGACCTGAATGGGTATATCTATGCTGTGAAAACGCAAACAAACAGAAACCCAACCCACAGCAGCAGGCCTAAGAGCCTGGGCTAACTGACTCAGGCTTACACTATGGGTCTAAAAATAGCAGTGTAGACAGAATCATAGAAGATTAGGGTTTTGAAAGAAACTTCAGGAGGTCATCTAGTATACAGTAATGGCATGAATTGACAGGAATGGGATAATTCTTCAGATTGGTGCCAAATGACAATCACTTGCAACTCCCATTGAAGCCAACTGAGTCATGGTGTTAATTGTGTGAGAGAGGTGAAACATAAATCCATGACCTTGTCCACTTATCAATAAAGATTCCATGGTTCCTTGCTCCTGGCATGGTCTTGCCCACAGGTGGGCAATAAGCAGCCCATGGCCAGGTGCAGTTTAGCAGGATTGGCTGGTACAAAGCACTTTATTTACCTGTGCATCCTCAGGTACGGCCACTCACAGCTCCCGTTGCCCATGGATCACAGTTCTTGGCCAGTGGGAGCTGTGGGAAGTGGCGCACACTGGGACATTGCTTCCTGCAGCTCCCATTGGCTGGAAACGATGATCAACGGCCAACAGGAGCTGCGAGCAGTCGTACCTGCAAATGTACAGGTACATGAAGCACCTGACAAACTGTGTCCAGCCCACAGGCCACTTATTGCCCACCCTTAGGATAGCCTATTGTGTTCTTGTTTCGGTTTTAGGTTTAAGATAAAATTTAGCTCAGTAGTTACTCCACTTTATCTATGACACATCTAGTACCTTCCTATAATCCTCCTTGGCTTTCACAGAGCTCTCATTCATGCTGGAGTTCACTTCATTAGGAGAGTAGACAGCTTTTGGAATCCATGGCTGGTTTCTATGTTGTGAGGATTTCCAGAAAGGGCATTCGTTGAACACAGTGTGGTGGATGTTTCAGGGTTGCTATTTCCATTTATTTCATTTATGTATTTATAATGCAAACATTACTTGGCTAATTAATTACTCCCGCGTTTATATATAAAGAACCCAAGATACAGAGAATAAATGTCTTTGATTTGCCTGTGACCACGCAGCATGACAATGGCATAATTTGGAAATGGATTAGTGTTGTACTCTGGAACAGATGGGTATAAAAAGATGAAGTAGAGACCTGCAATTAATACTTTCAGTGCCCGTCAGTCTTTTTTTGGCATTCTAGTTTCCAGTCTTATACAAGTTTACAAGAGCACTCTGTGTTTTTGCCTGATCTAAGATTACTTACGAATTTCCAGTTACTATCTTTGTCCCAGGATTGGGCCCAGTATTCGATTATTCTGTGGTTAGGAACCCTGATGTGCACAGTTGCAACACTCACATTATAGGAACTCTACATATTTACAAATTATGAATACATTTAGCACAGTCACAAATACCCCAGTTTCATAAGATAGATAGAGAATGTACAGCTATATTTCCATACCATATACTCGCACCATTCCTTCTAGAACAACCTGAGGTGTTAACATCATCTTCCTCATCACCTTCACCTTCCCCATCATCACCAGCGGCCACATCAATCTGGCACCTTCCAAAGACTACATCTTCTTTTCTTACTGCCCCTAGTCTGGGATGCCACTTTTATTATGCTGATGTCATGTTTCATGTATACTCATTCCCCTTGTTTGTATTTCCTCACCTTATTAAGGGTGAAGTGTCCATTTCCTATAGGTCAGTATATAATCAACTTATTATCATATACCAGTGTTGTCTTCAAGTCGTCATTGTCAAGTCTGAGTTGAGTCTCAAGTCACTACAGTTCAAGTCTCAAGTCGAGTCTTGAGTCCCTAAAATCACTTTCAAGTCAAGTCCCAAGTTGAGTCTCAAGTCTTAATTTAAAAAATGTCAAATCACTTTTGTACAATCCATCAATATCGGCATTTTCGGACAATTTTTTCACCAAGTCGATTTAACAAAATTAGCAAGTCTCAAGTCGAGTCTCAAGTCACAAACAATGAACCTGAGTCAAGTCTCAAGTCAAGTCACCTAGGCGACTTAAGTCGGACTTGAGTTCAAGTCGTGGGACTCAAGTCAACAACTCTGTCATATATGTCAATTTGTTACCACGGGCCTTTGGTGGCTGTCTGTCATATTAGTTATTTCTATCCTACCCAATTACTCAGTCTGGTCTTAACCGGTTATTTTGGGGTTTTCCAAGTAATGATGGATCTGCTAAACTTGAGGATATTCTTGGAAGACCTGGGGGAAAGGTCCCAAATATATGCACACTGGTTTTGCTATCTGGGTGAAAAATCCCGAACATGTGCTTGCTAGTTTTGCCTTAACTCAACATTCAGGATGTGGCCTATAAGCTAAGATGCCAATATAAAGCTATTGTAACTTCTTATAATCTGTATATCTATAGGCAAGCAAGAAGGTTATCCCTACAGACTACACGCCCCCCTCCCGCCTTTTATGGGCTGAAACAATGTAAAATGAACCCTGGCACACAGATATGGATGTGAATAGTCAGATATTGGTAGGAATAGTTTCAATGCTATTTTCTCCAATTTGGGGTGGAGGAAGACTATCATAAAGATGATATTTCTGATATATTTCTGGGATGCACACCATATACATGTATATTTGCTGTTATCAGTATTTGGTACCTGTTTACGTCTTTGCTTATACCTGTTAGATTTGTATCCTAGAATAATAAAAATAATCTCAATAATCCCTGATTTACGACTCATCCTTTATAATCCAACATCCACACCAGACTTATTACCTTTCTTCATTAATTGGGGAATAGCCTGTTTTGCTTTATCCAAATTTGTAGTAATTTCTATGAAGTGCATCTCTGTATGAGCTAACAAATGATGCTGACTATAATCTTAGGGAAATTGCTTGGTTTCCCATCAATGTCGGACACTTTCAAGTAAAACAGAAATTTGCATTTGTGACAGGACACTCCACATTTGTGCTTGTATTGGTTGCTTATATTGGTTACACACTGGTACTCTATTGATTGGTTACCATGTAAAATTGGCCAGAGGCTAACATAGGTAACCAGAGTCTTCCATTTTCACTTCACTAGGCACGATGCTGATTACGTGTTCCCTAACTCCTCTCTCTGTGGTCCACAGAGAACAGTGCCTTCTCAAACATATTACTTCTCCAGAGGTACTTAACCTCTATCCACGCCCCCAAAATTCGGAGTTTTCCATTGGGTTGTTAGTCTGTACAAAGTGCATAAGTCTCAAGATTTGTACTACCTTGCTGAAGCTAATGTCTTATAGCAGTGCTTTCCAAACGCTGGTCCATGGACCAGTGCCAGTCTGCAAACCACTGACTGCCAGGCTGTGGCAGTTGCCGGAGATTTTGCCCAGAGGCAGCTCTGGGGCTGAGGCAGCGGCAGGAGGAGGCGGGGCAGGAGGCACCTTCCTCCCTCCTCTCCCCTCCCACCAAGGTAAGATGGCGGCCCAGATGGGGCTCCATGCTCCCCCCCACCTATGGGGGCACAAGACATGCTTGGGGAGGAAGGGGGCACACATGCTGCCAACGGCTGCTCCCCCTGCCTAAAGTGATTTCCTCTTAAATGCCAACGACATTAGAACCACCACCAGAAACCCATAGTGGCAGCAGCAGAAGCAGCAGAAAATGTCAGAACCTAAATTAAACAGTGACTAGGTTTGCTACTTATTAAAAAATACCAGAAGCCTATGGATTTGCTTGTGTTTTTTTTAATATTACTCCCAAACACTCTTGTATTTGGAACTTCTACCTGTTTTAAAGGAAGGAACCTCGGCTCACCTTTCAAAACAGCAGATCCCTGCAAAACAAGTGGGGCTGCAAGACTGTGCAATGTCTGAAGTGATAAAATACACATTTTCTATCATTGACTTTCACTGTCTGCTTTCCCTCTGAGGCAGAGCAGAAAGTGTTAGAGACTAGAGATGATTCATTTCTGCTCTCAGAGGATTTAAGGCTTTCTGTGCAAGAAAAAGAATGTGACATCGTCAGCACCTGCTGTTATTGCGGAGTTTTTTTTCCCAGGGAGGCTGAGTACCCCCATCTCCAGCTGAGGAAATCCTCCCTCCTGTGGGGGTTGTGTGCTTAATTAGTTTATAAAGTCTCGTGAGAACTTGAAATGAAAGGTGTCATGTTGGAGTTAAATAGTCTTTAACTCTATTATGTTTTGATTGTATTGTAACAGGGTTATTTTAATCACAAGTCTGCTATAGTTTACAGCAGGGGTGGGGAACCTTTTCTGAGTCAGGGCTGCAGACCCACAGAAAAATTAGTCAGACGGGGGGAAGTGGGGGATGGAGTGACAGAGGGAGCTCCCCAATGCTGGAGGGGAGGAGCTCTGAGCCCTGGAGGCTGGATCAGGCAAGGTGGGGACCGCATCTGGCCTGGGCCTTAGGTTCCTCACCCCTGATTTACAGTGTCTCTGATTTTAAATAGAACCTAATTCTTCTCCCTACTGAGTCTAGTAAGACGCGTAGTCCTGTGGCACATTATAGACTAACCCAAATATATAGAACAGGAGGGCAATCATTTTTGCAGGGGAGCCACTTAATGAATTTTGGTACTGGTCACAGGTCAGATCCACTCCCCACTGCCGCGGAAGGGCTGAGGTCTGGGGTAAAAGGGGCAGGGCTGGGGACTAGCCTCCCTCCAGAGTTTTCTGGGGTGGAGGCTTTGAAATAAAAACAGAGCAAAGGGCTTGCAGTTCCCGGCCCAACCACTAATAGGGTTGCCAGGTGTCTGGTATTTTCGGCTCCTGTCTGGTAAAAAAATTCGGAGAATACCGGACACCTAAAATGTCCGGTATTTTCTGAATTTTTCCCCAGCCAGGAGGCAAAAATGCTGGGCACCTGGCAACCCTACAAACAGCGCCCAGCCTCCCCCCTCCCCGGAATCTTCCCCTGGCCCCCAACACCCCCGCCCCCAGCCCCCATGCTTACCTGGTTCCCCAGGGCTGCCGGCACAAAATGGCTGCCGGCCAAAAGACCTAGGGGGAGCAATGCTTCCCCTAGGTCTTAGTGCTCAACCGCTCCCCTGTTCCTATCCCTGCGCTTAAAGGGGACATGCTGTTTTATTTTTATTTTTATTTGGCTTAATAAGTCCTCGGAGTCCTTCTTTTTGCCCCCCCTCCCCCCCTCAACAATTTTGGTCTCTCCCCCCCTTTTCTTCCCCTTCAACAGAATTTTTTCCCATTTTTTTGGGGGGGGCGGGTGTTTTGGTATTTTTGTTTCAACCATCTGGCAACCCTACTACCACATTGCCTGGCAGCTGCCCCGGACTGCGGTGGCTATTTAAAGGGCTCACGACTCTGGTCTCTGCCAGGGTTGCCCCACAACCAGGAGCCCTCTAAATAGCCACAGGAACCCCAGGGGGCTCCCAAGCAATGCGGTAGAGCCATGACTGTGAGCCATGAGCCATTTAGATAGGATCCTGCTGCCTGAGTCGCGGCCTGGAAATTCAGTGCCACGGGGAGCAGGATATAAACAGAAAGTGGCCAGATGCAGTCTGTGGGCCGGATCAAAGTGGTAAGCGGACCGGATCTGCCCCCCGGGTGGCATCTTGCCCAGCTCTGGATTAGGAAGATGTGGAACAGCCATCCTGGGCAGTGCTAGAGAGTAATGAGAGACTGGAGAATAGAAGCAAGGCTCATGAGAGGAGTAGACTGTTGGAGGAAATGAGCAGGTTAAGGAGATAAAGCAGATGGCTCTGTGTTTGGACCAGAGTTCTCCGAAGCTTATGTTCTGCCCAGGCATATTCCAAAGGAAATGGGAAGTTCACCACCTGGTTGGTTCTATAGATCGTTGAGTCACTAGACCAGGGGCTGGCAAATTCCAGCCTGCAGGCCAGATCTGGTCCACAGGGTTAGTCCCTGGAGGGCTTCTACCTCCATGTTTACCTGCACATCCACAAGTATTAGAGGATCACACCTCTGGTTAAGTGGCGAAAAGCAGGGTCCTGGTCCATGCCGCTTCCCGCCGCTCGCATTGGCTGCAAACAGCAATTTGCAGCCAGTCAGAGCTGCAGTCCTCCGATACTTGCGGAAGTGCAGGTAAACATAGCAGCAGTGGCCTGCCAGGGACTAACCCTGTGCTCTGCCTTTTTTTTTTTATTGCCCACCCCTACGCTAGACAAATAGCAAATTCTACTTGTTGAGG
Organism: Pelochelys cantorii; assembly: GCA_032595735.1. Lineage (NCBI taxonomy): Eukaryota > Metazoa > Chordata > Testudines > Trionychidae > Pelochelys > Pelochelys cantorii. Next base: position 13,873,273 of record CM064346.1, read on the forward strand.
TTTCAGGTCTTAAAGGTTAAATTCATTTTTTCACTGTTTGGATTATTTGTCTTTCTAGTCAGGTGAAAAGCTAGTGCTGGAAAAGTGTGAACAGGCAGGGGAAGGGGCTGTGTCAGATTGTTTTCTAGACTCAGAGACAGAAATAGGTCATTCTTGATGGGGCTGCCTGTTAAAGAGACTGAACTGACTCAAACGCTACGTAACCACCTGAGTCTGTGGCAGTGGGGCTGACAGCCTTGCCGGGTCTCTAGGCAAGGTGAGGGGGCCCAGCTCTACACTCCTCAAAGGAGCAGGACCTCGGGCAGAGAGGGTGGGGCCGGGGGCAGCCAGCCCTCAGCATGGCCTGGAGTGTGCTGAGCTGCACTCCCCACCCCGCTGCTAGCCCTGAGAGTTGATTGGTGCTCTGGTGGTGGGATCTGGCTACTGTTGCTTCTGTGGAATTGCCAAGCCCTGGGGCAGTCACCTCCTTTGCCCCTCCTCTCCCCTGTCTGGGCCTGGCGTGTGGTAAAGATGAGATGCCAACTCGACTGTGCAAGAGACTCTGGCTGAAGGGATGTGGAGGGTCTGGGCATCAATTATTTGTTTGTAATGTTTATATTAAAAATAGGGAAGATGTATCGGGATCAGAGGAGTGACTGGGCCCATGTTTCCTGATGGGAGTGTTATTGATGCTAGGAAAACAGGACTGGGCTGGAAGTAACTCCACCCACATGGATGTGAGTGCGCAGACTGTAATAGTTCCACTGGCTCAACTTGAGCTGTGTTCAGCTTCACTCTTCACTAATAAAAAGGGGCCACCTTACAAGCGCTTTACAATCTACGTGGAATACCATCCAGCCTTAGTTTCTGTCCTTCTGTCCTCTAGCTGCTTTTAAATGGCCTTCTATAAAATTTTGTGTTAGGTGAAGTTCAAGTACTGTTTTAATAACTTCTGAAGCTTCCTTTGTTGGATAGCCTAAGAGCACAGTAGCAGATATTGACATAAAATGGACTTTCAGAGTGTGATAATCCCTGTATGCTTTCATGAGAATAGCCTGTTATACAATATAAACCTGTAGGCTAAGTCTACATTGGCATGATTTTGCGCAAAAGCAGCCGCTTTTGCGCAAAAACATGCTGCCTGTCTACACTGCCGGGGAGTTCTTGCACAAGAACACTGACGTTCTAACGTGTGAAATCAGTGCTGCTTGCGCAAGCACTATGATGCTCCCACTCAGGAATAAGCCCTCTTGAGCAACTGTTCTTGCGCAAGAGGCCAGTGTAGACAGGCAACATGAATTTCTTGCACAAGAAAGCCTGATGGTTAAAATGGCCATTGGAGCTTTCTTGCGCAAGAGAGCGTCTACACTGGCATGGATGCTTTTGCGCAAAAGCACATCTCTTGCGCCAAGGCACATGCCAGTGTAGACGCTCTCTTGCGCAAATACTTTAGCGCAAGAACTCTTGCGTTAAAGAGTATTTGCGCAAGATCATGCCAATGTAGACATAGCCATAGAGTATGTCCCAGTATATTAATGTTGGGGCAAACAGCCAGCAGAATTCACCTAGGGTACATCTACAGAGCAACATTATTTTGAAATAACTTAGTCCGCATCTACACAGCAGGCAGTTATTTCGAAATAATGTCAAAATTCTGTCAAGCTGGAAGACTTCTTACTCCGAATCCTGTCACCCTCATTGTACGGGGAGTAAGGGAAGCCAGAGGAAGAGCGCTCTGTTTCAAAATAAGTACTGTGTAGATGTTCCTTGTTTCGAAATAAGCTACACAGTTGATGTAGCTCAGTCTGCGTAGCTTATTTCGAGTTAAGCCCTGCTGTGTACATGCACTCCAAGTAGCAGCAATAGTGAGTCAAGCTAATTTAATTATTTGTGCTGTAAAGTACTTTAAAAAAGAAGTGCTGGTTTTTTTCCTTTTTTCCTTTGGAGCAAACAGCCAATTAACCCAGGACAGAGAAAGTCTAGTCAGAACTATGGAAAGTTTTCTGAATGTCTGAAGGTCCCTGCTTTGGCTACCTCTGCAGCTGTAGCATAGCAGCTGGAGTCTCTGGCTGGTTGCTCTCTGCTGTTGCATCCCAAGGTCACAAGGCAGAGGGGAAGGGAAGGCACCACCTGGATGTGAGATACCACTGTGTGTGCGGGGGCGGGGGAGAAGGAGCAGAACAGAGGGTCTTTTCTGCACAAAGCTTGACTGATCCCTTCTTATCCAGATGTCTCATCATGGCCATAAAACGCAATAGGGTGGAGTGGCCCTTAATTGTCAGCAAGTGGTTGGCCATATGTATAAATGTGACAATCAAGCTGACAACAGAACTAATCAAATCCCATCTTACAACTGTTTCCTAGGTAACACACACAGCGAGAGAAAAAGCACTGACAGCAATGTGCAGACACCAGAGAGTCTTGGCAGGTCTCCTTTTAAATGGTTTTAAGAATACTGCTGAAAAACAGCCTCCCAAAATGGACAATATGATGCTCCATTTATGCTTGTAAGCCTTGTCCATCGGGAAGGAATTCTTAATATGAGACACACTCTTTTTCACGTAACGCTTGTGGGGTTTGTTCCCCCAGGCTTAGTAGACACCTATTCCTATCCACCAATCAACACTGTCAAAAAAGTTCTGCCATCCTTAGTATATTGCTACCTGTGTGTGACACAGCCAGTTGTGGGTCCTTCGGAAGGGAAGGATGAATGTAGTACTCACTGAGGCTCTTGGTAGATATTTGCCTGCCTTTTCTCTCCTTTTCCTCCTTCCATTGTGATTGCTTCATGGAAAGGAATTTCTTGATGCTCTGAGCAGTGTGTGTGATGTTTTTTCTCTTCCTCTGCAGGGCTTTACAGTCTGAGTGGTGGTTTTTTGTCCCCCAGAATTGTTCAGAGGGGAGAAACTCTCTCTTTCCATAGCCATGGGGACAGTGGAAACTGATTTGCTCAGCCAAGATGTGAACTTGTAGGCATCTGCAGATGTGTGTCCAGCCTGCCTGCTTACCAAAACAGGTTCCTTTCCTTTTAGAGCATGCATTTGGGGCCTGTGACAGGGTGCTTGCCCTGCACTTGCCCTTTAAGGGCAAAAACCCAGCCCTGAGCGAGGGCTGAGAGTGAAGCCCCAGCTGAGGCAGTTTTGGCTAATGAGGGACCAGCTGGGGGCTATAGAAAGAAGGGCTTCTTGGGGGAGAGGAGGAAGCCCACTCTAGCTCTGTCTTGGCTGCCTGAGAAGCAAGAAGCTTCTTGGAGGTAGAGTAGTGCGGCCGGCCGGCCGGCCAGCCAGCCAAGCCCTGTTGCAAGGCCTGAAGCTACTGGGGCTGCTAGAGGCAGCCGTGGTAGGTGGGGATAGCAGGTCCACACCCGTTTGTGAGTGATGAATGGCCATTTCAGACTGCAATTTGCCCCTGAGGCAGGGGCTAGATGAAGACTGACAGTGAGTCACTGAGGCAAGGTGGGTACAGGAGAACTGGGTGTTCCCTGAGAGAAGAACTGGGTGCCCCTTGGGAGGGGAGGACCCTGGAGTGTGCAGTTGGGTAAACCCTACCCTCTCCCAGGAAGGGGGTATAGAGAGACTGGAGTGGGCACAGCTGGAGGGCAGTATCGTGAAGAGGATGCCGCGGTCAAAGAGTGACCTGGGTCTGGACTAGAGGGAAGAGCGAGAACGTGGGGAGACACCAGCTAGAGGGAGGCATCCAGTGAGCTGGCAAGCTCATTCCCAGAACTAATTCCCATTTTTGGTGAGTCTGCCCCGTGACAGGGCCCCTCTAAAACTGGAATGTTGCTTTAACTTTGGGTTGAGTCAATAATATGCAGAAAACCCTTTTTCCATAGACTTTTGTACTCTCAGTTCATTTGATTAAAGCACAGGGTCTGTTAATGTAGCTTCTGAAATCTGTTTTGTAACCTGAAGGGTTTTATTAAGCTAAGCAAGAAATTCATTTGCACATCATCTACAAGGCTTTCCTCTATTACGGGGGCCGGCGGGTGGGATAGGGAGACACATGAAGATTAACTGTAGACTTACTCATGCTAGTGTAATAATCTATCTGGCTGCAGTATAGCAAGATGACAGAATCATTATAGGAGACCCATCAAATATTGCCCATTTACATTTTCTGAGAACATGTTTTGATCCTGGAGATTTACAAGTCTCCAGTTTTTGAGAACAGATGATGAAAAGATATAGTGACTTTTATCTAGTATAGTGTAACTTTGCTGCAAAACATCAGCACTGTTTCAATAATCATTTCTGAGCAGATGTGAGCATTCGGGCATGTAGGGAGGATATATTGTATAATACAGCATACTTACTTGTCTTTCACTTCTGGAATTTATGAACAAAAGTATTGCAGTGTAAGAGCACACTAGTTGTTCTTTTTCTTTGGAAGCAGGAGGCATTAGAGAAAGCTACCAGAAATCCAGTAATGGGCATTTATTGAATAACTTGCCACAGGGGAAGTTTCTTTCTGTTCACAGCAAATTAGTGATTGGCTTATGCCCTGTAGTTTAAAGGTTTACATTTTAAAACAAACCGGAAAACTTTGGATTTTCACTTTTTTATAAATTGATGGGTGAATAAGTATTTAAATAAATATCTATTCTTAAACCTCTAGATTCCTAATTCCCTTCAGATACTTTTATATATTGTGCAGCCATGTCAAAAATATTGTTGGCTTTCCCTCTAATGGGGATGGGGGTTTTTGAATATCTAACTCTGAAATTAGAATATAACTGGATTCATTTGCTTTTCTGTTTGTTACCTAGTGAGTGTTAGAGCTGTACATTTATGCAAATTACGGGAACAAATATTCCAGGGATGCCATATCTAGACCTCAACCCCTTTGCTAACAAATGTGACAAGTGCTTTTACTATAAATAATTGTCTTTACCTTTGTAGGTTAAAGAAAATATGAGAGAAACTCTCTTCTATAAAACATGCTGGTGTTGGTATCAGTAATCTGCTTGTTGAAGTCAGTGGTACTGTGGCCCACTTCTGAAGCCAGTGGAGAGGCTTCCTATTATTAGGCCAGGTCTACACTAGACCAGGAAGGTTGGGTTAAGGTACACAACTCCAGCTACATAAAATACAAAGCTGGAATCAGCCTACCTTAAGATGAGCTTGGTGCCATCTTCACAGAGGGAGGCTGATGGGAGCAAATGCTTCTGTCAGCTTCCTTCACTCCTTGCAGTTGCAAGGAGTCCCAGTGCCAACCGGAGCAGCCCTCAGGGTTCAATTTAGCGGGTCTTAACTAGACTTGCTAAATCGAACATCAGAAGATTGATCTCTGGTATGGCAAGTGAAGACGTGGCCTTATTGTTTACCACATGGTAGTGTCTAGTCCTCCAAAAGAATTTATGGCCCTGTTGAATAATCCAAGACATTCCCTGCCCTATGAAATACTACAGGGGAAAATGAGGCACAGAAAGATTACATGACTTGCCCACGGTCAAACAGGAAGTTGAATGGGCTTTTCAGTCGAAGAAAAGTGTAACACATTCCCACAGCTGGATATTAAAGTTAGACAAATTCAGATGCAAAATAAAATAAATTTTTAATAATGTTTGGAATGAACCATTAGAACAACTTGACAAGGGCCATGGAGGATTCTACATCCTTGAACAATTTAAAATCAAGATTGGTGGCTGTTCTAAAAGATCTTATTTAGGAATTGAAGTAGTTCAGGACAGTGATACAGTAAATTCAGAATTCACTGGTGTGGCATCCTGACAGATTTTCTGCACCATCAGTGATGATAAATGTTCAGCTGCATGTGTTTTAGTATGCTCCCTTAGTATATCATACTGGCTCTGCTCAGGTAGCTAACATGATAGACTTCACGAGAGCTCCCAAAGACCACAAACTCAGATAAGATACAAAGGCACCCAAGCTGGGTTTATTGTTGAATAAAGTACATTAATAATTGTTGGTAGCCAGATGGCCTTTGAGCCCCTATGTATTTGTACCCATGACAATGGATGCGGCTCAGTCAATAGTATGGATTTCACGATTGCTTTTTAGGCCGGCCAAAGAATTAAGTCGAGGTACCCAATATTTACAGACAGAAATGAACAATTTGATACACACTGTACTATTATTTTAGCAACAATGATACGGTTGGTACTGCCCTTTGCACTGTCCTCCAAAGCATTTACTACCGATTGTTATGCTTACGTTTGTTGTTTTAAACAATTTTATTATGTACTTGGCTGGTTGTTTCTGTATTGTCTTGATGGAATCTATTTACGTACTTCATGTGCTTTTATCAGTGCTAGCAGAGACACGCTGGCAAACATCTGCTTTTGACACGGCCTGTCTATTACTCAGGGTATGTCTAGACTGCATCCCTCTGTCAGCAGAGGGATGCAGATTAGGCAGGTCGACATTGCAAATGAGGCAGGGATTTAAATATCCCGTGCCTAATTTGCATAAAAATGGCCTCCGCGTTTTGCCGACTCAGCACTTCGTCGGCAAAATGCGGCAGTCTAGAGGGGGGTCTGTCGAGAAAGAAAGCCTTTTTCAACAGATCCTGTAAACCTCCTTGCAGGAGGCATAAGGGATCTGTTGAAAAAGGCTTTCTTTCTCGACGGATCCCCCTCTAGACTGCCGCTTTTTGTTGACAACGTGCTGAGTCAGCAAAATGCGGTGGCCATTTTTATTCCAATTAGGTGCGGGATATTTAAATCCCTGCCTCATTTGCAATGTCGACCTGCCTAATCTGCATCCCTCTGCTGACAGAGGGATGCAGTCTAGACATACCCTCATACTATAATTCTGGCTTACTTTGGTTCAAGCACCAAGCCCATGCTTTAGGCTCTTTCTTTCTCCTATAGGAATGATTGTGGGGCTGGCAGGTGGCAGGACCCTGTGGGGCTTGCAAAGTGCATGAAACCAGCAGGACCTTACGTGGGCTGCCCAGAGGCTGGGACCTGGGGCTGGAGGAGCCAAGTGCAAAACTGGTGTGCTGCAGCACACTCTATCCCTCTACTTCTCGCATCTATGTTCTCTGACTTCAGAGAGTATTGGATCATGCCCTGTATAAGAGCTAAGCATTCCTCTAAGAGTAAAACTGCAAGACACTTAGTCCTTGCTTCTGGGTGATCACAGGATTCCCAACAGAGATATTTCTAATTTAAAACCAGACTAAATGGCTGGTCTACACGGCGGTGTCTATACTGCACAGGTATTTTGGAATAAGCTTTTTTGGAATAGTTATCCTGAAATAGCTTATTTCAAAATAGCATGTCTACACTGCAGGGAAGCCTCAAAATTAATCCACGGTAGGCCTCCCTAATGTAGACGTGCTATCTCGATTTAGAGCTCCAGGAGGAATAACTTAGAAAGCCCCTCACCAGGGCCAATTTCAAAACAGCAGAAGTGGAGCGTCTACACAACCCCTATTCCGAAATAGCTGTTTTGGAATAGGCATTACTCTTCGTAGAATGAGGTTTACAGAAGTCGGAATAAGCCATCCATTATTTCAAAATTATTTCAAAATAATGGAATTGCTGTGTAGATGCTCGCATAGTTATTTCAGAAAAACAGCCGTTATTCTGAAATAACTTTGTTGTGTAGACGCACTCCACATGGAGCTACTCAGGAACAGCTATTGTGCTTTAATTTGAATTAACTTCTCTAAGTGCAGGAATAGTGACTCATCTCTACAGATCTCTTTAGGCCACCAGCCAAATGCTGAAGTGTTAAGTTTCTGTCTTTTTTTTTTTTTTTTTTTTTTTCACCTCTGCAGGTGAATTATATAGAGCCTCCTTGAGAAAACAAAGATTTCCTGCCCAAAGCAGCATTGAAATACATGAGGACAATGAGGTGAGATGTTTTCCTCCAATATAGCTTTGTTGATTTCCTGAATTTGAAGACTAGATGCAAAAGTAACTGTTGATTACAAAAGTCTCTAACCCAGTTTCCTTAATGTTCTTGAGAACCAGATTGTACAGGCATGACATCTATTTTTTTTTTGTTATTACATTTTATACATTCACTAAAGGTGCCTCTCCACAGCCTCTAGGAGCGCTTAGCTTTTAGCACAAATATAAAACCCATCAGTATCCCCAAATGCAGCCACCTGTACCCATCCCTACAACTACTGATACCAACCAATCTTTCCCACATGTCATATTTCCTTCCCCCAAAGTCTGTCTGCTCTGCAACATTCCATGAACATCAGTGGGTCCAGGTTATTTGGGAAGAAAAGGGTTATCCTCAAAGGTGAGGGACCCTCATGGACAATGTCCTGCAGATTGGCTTTTTAAACCAATGTGGTCCAGAGCACATGCTTCTGCTCTTGCAGCTACAACACAATTGAATGGTGGGTAGGGGGAGATTCTTTTATGATGGCAGCTGGTTCTTTGTCAAGGTGTTATAATATCTTTATATCAAGATGCAGTTTGGAAGTAGAAAATCGGAGTACAGTATAATGAGTCGGTTGAGCAGTGCACAGGTAAAACTCTGTCACCTCTACTAATACTAGGTAGCTCTTTATTCTACGAGTAGACTTGCTGCTAATAGGTCTGCTATGAGGTTACCACCTGACATGAATAAACGTATCAGAATCTAGCCCCCTGTAATTCTAGGATTCTGCTACTTGTATCAGCTCATCTCTCTAGGACTATGAGCCCATCAAGACAATTCCATTTTCAAACTCCAAAGCTACCCCAAAGTTCCAAACTGTCTGAGCTCTGAGGACATCTCAGTGGAGTTAAAAGCACTTTTGATGTCTCATTGCATCCTTTCCCCTGTCTAACAGGTACACGTGCAGTCACAAGAAGTCATTAGTGGCCTTTCAAAGGTGTTGCTTAATTAGCTTGGCTGAAAAACAGACACATTATCCAAAGAGAGATTACCAAGTCTATTTAATGCCACAGTGTGAAGACCTATGTTGATTGCAGATTTAGTAAAGCAGTCTCATTAGCAGTAATAGAACATAAATTTGTTTTCTAGAAGAAAGAAGCAAAGCACAACACTCTCTAGCTGCATTTAGCTAGCCAAAAGTCTTCTATTTGTCCACACAGTAGTTAAAATGTGGGCATAGAATCATAGGGCTAGAAGAAATATCGGCAGGTCATCGAGTCCAGCCCCCTGCTAAAAGCAGGACCAATCTGGAACTAAGCCATCCCAGCCAGGACTTTGTCAAGGTGGGATTTAAAAACCTCTGGGGATGGAGATTCCACCACCTCCCTAGGTAACCCATTCCAGTACTTCACAACCCTCCTAGTGAAATAGTTTTTCCTAATATCCAATTAGACCTTTCCCACTGTAACTTGAGACCATTGCTCCTCATTCTGCCATCTGTCACTACTGAGAACAGCCTCTCTCCATCCTCTTTGGAACCTCCCTTCAGATAGTTACAGGCTGCTATCTAATCCCTCACTCTTCTCTTCTGTAGACATAATAAACCCAAATCCCTCAGCCTCTCCTCATAAGTCATGTGCTCCAGCTCCCTAATAATTTTTGTTGCCCTCCACTGGACTTTCTCCAATGCCTCCACATCCTTTCTGTAACACAATACTCCAGATGTAGTCTCACCAGTGCCGAATAAAAGGGAATAATGACTTCTCTAGATCTGCTGGCAATGTTTCTACTAATGCTGCCTAATATGTCGTTAGCCTTCTTGGCTATGAGGGCACACTGTTGACTCATATCCAGCTTCTCATCCACTGTAATCCCTAGGTCCTTTTCTGCAGAACTGCTGCTTAGCCAGTCGGTCTCCAGCCTGTAAGAGTGCTTGGGATTCTTCCATCCCAAGTGCAGGACTTTGCACTTGTCCTTGTTGAACCTCATCAGATTTCTCTTGGCCCATTCCTCCAATTTGTCTAGGTCACTCTGGACCCTATCCCCATCCTCCAACCTGTCCACCTCTCCCTCTAGATTAGTGTTATCTGAGAACTTGCTGAGGGTGCAATCCATCCCCTCAGCCAGGTCCTTAATAAAGATGTTGAACAAAACCAGCCCCAGAGCCAACCCTTAGGGCACTACACTTGATACCAACTGCCAACCAGACGTTGAGCTGTTAGGCACTATCCATTGGGGCAGACGATCTAGCCAGCTTTCTATCCACCTTATAGCATCTGCAGTGCAAGCTTTCCCACTCTTGCCCAGCCAGGTCCAAAACACATGGAAGTCATTCACTGCACTGATTTCAGTGTGTTTTTGTTGTCTCTCTGTAACCCACCTCTAGGCATGAAGGCAGTTCATTCGCTTGCTGAAACTGCCAAGAACAATGCCAATTTACATAGGCTTGTAAGTTGCTTTTGTGATGACAGGAACGGGACTGACTCCGTTAACTTACTCCCCATACTCCATCTGATGACAGTGGCTTGCTGACCTGGCTTGAATTTTTACTGGTAACCTAGATGCTGTGTCTCATTCCTTATTCTTTGAACTATCTAATCCTCCAGAACAGCCTTCTGCAGTGCCAGTTGATCAAAGAGAAAGAATTTAGTGTTGGCTGTGGAAGGGGATAATCCTGTCCTTTGAGCAAAATTGAGTGTCTATATTAGTCAGTTGCATAAAGAACATTGTTGGGGGGGGGAAGGGGGGGAACCTGAGAATTAGAAAAAAGGATAGAACCATATTAATGTTTGCTTTGCTGATCTGCGAAATTCATACGACACATGTGGCAGTAATTGCTCTGATTCTCAGCAAAATTCTTCAGCCGAGCATTATAATGGGGTCTGTCATTTCTAAGCCCTCATTACTTTTTACTTAATAGACTATACTCCATTTAGCAGTGTTGTTTGTATTGCAGAAATGCCTAGGGAATGTTGTGATGGCCAGAAGTATAACTGGGGTAAAAAAAGAATAAGAAATTCATGAAGGAATGACCATGAATGAGCTAAGATAGTCAGCCCCATGTTCTTAGAGTTCCTAAGCTTCTGACTTCCAGAAGCTGGGACTGTACAACAAGGGATGTATCACTGGATAATTACTATGTAGTGTTCATTCCCTCAGAAGCATCTCACACTGCCCACTTTTAGAAGACAGGACACTGGGCTAGATGGACCACTTGTTTGATCCAGTGTGGCTGTTCTTATCTTCTTAGACAGAGGCTGCAATCACAGGTCAAGGCCAGCGTTCCCTCTAATCTTTTCCATCCATGTGCAGAATAATTTTATGTGCACTGAGATATATGAGAATGTGCACCACCAGTAAGTAGAAACAAAAAACCTAGTCAAGTGCTCTGCCAGTCAGTTGGGCAGCATTTGAATCTCTCCTGAGTGGTTGCACAAGCGATACCTTACAGAAAACTCTAGTTAGGGCCCCATTCTGCTAAGCACTGTCCCACAGAGCTTACAGTCTAGTATAGAACAAGAGACAACAGATGGGTACAGACAAATGGAGGAGCACATCACTGTAAGATTATTATGATCAGTAATGTAAGAAGTGGTCACATATAACAAGAATTCTTATCAATGAAACCTGGTCAAACTAAACACTGTATATTTGAGATTGCAGTATTCTTGATATTTTGCTTTAAAAACTGTGTTCACAGTCTCATTAATTCACACAATTCTGGTAATCCACAATGGCTCTCCCCAGTTTTTTGTAAAAAATTATCCATGTTTTACTGCCATTGTCTCTGCTCATTATTTAAATTGGTTTATATAGTTTCACTATAAGGTTTTAGGGACCATATGTGCCAAAGTCAAAATTTAAAGTGGCATTCCAGACAAGAAAATTCCAACCTGCTTTTCTGTTGTTCTGAGTTATTCAACTGGTGGTGCACCACTCTTCAGGACAATCATGAAAGGCAACTGAGGAGTCACAAGGTGCTGAACATTATATTACAATCGTAAGCAAGGAAACTCCTACTCCCCCGCTCCCTGTACCCCATTACCCTGCAAGGGTAATTGAGAAACTAAACAGCAATGAATCGCTAGGACCAGATGGTATTCCTAAGAGTTCTGTAGGAACTCAAATGTGAAATTGCAGAACTTCTAGCTGTAGTTTGTATCCTATCATTTAATTCAACATATGTATCAAATGATTGAAGGATAGCTAATGTGATGCCAATTACAGGCTAGTAAGGCTGACTTCAGGACCAGGCACACTGGTTGAAACTATAGTAAAGAATAAGATTGTCAGACATACAGATGAACCTAACTTGTTGGGAAGAGTCAATATGGTTTTTGTAAAGGGAAATTATGCCTCACCAATCTACTAGAATTCTTTGAGGGGGTCCAGTGGATATAGTGAATTTAAATTTTCAGAAAGCCTTTGACAAAGTCCCTCACCAAAGGTTGTTAAACAAAATAAGCTGTCATGGGATAAGAAGGAAGGTCCTCTCATGGTTGGTTTAAAAAAAAGAGTAAGTTAAATGGTCAGTGATCAATGGAGAGAGATAAATAGTGGTGTCCCACATGGGTTTATACTAAGACCAATCTTATTTATGATATTCATAAATGATCTCGAAAAAAAGGGATAAACAGTGAGGTGGCAAAATTTGTAGATGCTACAAGACTACGCAAGATAGTTGAGTCCCAAACAGACTATAAGGAGTTCCAAAAGGATCTTACAAAATTGGGTTACTGGGCAACAAAATGGCAGATGAAATTTAATGTTGAAAAATACAAAGTAAGGCACACTGGAAAACATAATCTCAATTATACATCTAAAAAGATGGGGTCTAAATTAGTTGTTACAACTCAAGAAAGATCTGGGCGTCATTGTGGATAGTTCTCTGAAAACATCCGCTCAATGGGTAGCAACAGTCAAAGTGAACAGAATTTTAGAAATCCATACAATGCCCATATCTTGAATACTGCAAGCAGATGTGGTTGCCCCATCTATATATATATATATATATATATATATATATAGGAAAAGGTTCAGAAAAAGGCAACAAAATGATTATATGGCAGCTATTCTGTAACCCTGAAGAGAGATTAATAAATCTGGGATTTTTCAGCCTGTAAAATAGATAACTAAGTGAGGAATATGATAGAGGTGTATAAAATCATGACTGGTGTGGAGAAAGTAAATAAGTGTTGTTTACTCTTTGTCATAATACAAGAATTAGGCATCACCAAATGAAATTAATCAGCAGCAAATTGAAAACAATCAACACACAGTCAACCTGTGGAATTCCTTGCAAGAGGTTGTGAAGGCCAAGACTACAAAATGATTTTTAAAAAACTAGATAAGTTGACAGATGATAGGTCCACCAATGACTGATAGCCAGGATTTGTAGGAATGGTGTCCCTAGCCTCTGTTTTCCAGAAACTGGGAATGGGCAACAGGGTTTGGATCACTTGATGATTCCCTGTTCCGCTCATTCCTTCTGGGGCACCTGGCATTGGTCGCTGTTGGAAGAGACTAGATGGACCTTTGGTCTGACCCAGTATGTCCATTCTTATGTTCCAAAATAAAGCATTCTCTGTCAACTTCTCAAAACAGACACATCAATATATAGGTCCATCGCTGTTCCATTGATAAGGTTTTCATTCCTTTCCAGTAAATGGAACAGTGTCATGAAATATTTTGTCTTTTGAACAAGAGATCCCTGGCTTGAAAAGATTAACAAACACCACAGTCAACCCCTGCTGAGGTAGAGTGTTGTTGACACACAATTCTTTTTCTTCTGTAGAAAATGTGAGGATTTCAGTTTAAACTTTTCTGACAAATCCAATAGAAACAAGATTAGTTTAGCTCTTGAAACCTAGACATTTAAACTGCTTTGAGATTTTGGACATCTTTCCGTCTGCGTGTACTGCCAATAGCATTTGTTGTGCATAAAACCATTAATAATCTTCTTTGGATCTGACTCCTACATCTTAGCCAAAGGCATAAAAGCTTTTATGCTCCTGTGTAGTGTGCTGTATCTAACTTGGAGATACTTGAATGAAATTGGTTTTTTTTCCCCAAAAATAAAATACAAAAGATCACTCTGAGCCTGAAAAAAAATGGCACTAATTGTCAGTGGAGGTTGACATCAAGTGCACCAACATTGCTCTTGCAAAGCCTGTTCTAACAAAAGCCTGTTCAAATGACTGTTTCTTTTCTTCAGGAAGGAGCTCAGCCCAGGAACTGTAAAACTCACGTCCTTATTCTTGTCCTACATGGGGGCAACATCTTAGATACAGGAGGAGGAGACCAGAACTGCAAGATGGCTGACATCAACACCTTCAGTTCCGTATTTGAGAAGGTGACCCGGGCCCATTTCCCGGCTGCACTGGGCCATATCTTAATCAGGCTTGTCCCCTGCCCAGCCATCTGCTTAGAGGCTTTCTCTCTTGTTTCCAAGTAAGTTAATCTGCATTTGAAGGCACAGCTTTGCAAAGTATGGCCCTCAAAGGTCTGTGATAATCACAAGCATTTTTACATGGTTAAAATACTTTCATCGGCCAGGCATGGAATATTGCAAATCTTTCTTACCCATTTAATTAGTAAGGATGTGGTCCTGTTCCTGTCCTTTTCTGGATGGATACAGCAGTAGAAAAGAGGGTTGTAAGGTGACTCTACTTTCCTATTCAGTGCTCAGTGGTGACTGCAGCTTTCCACTGGTGCTGAAATACCATGGTTCCCAGGGGAGGGTGTACACTGTTGACTCAAGAAGTTAGTGAGATCCTTGGCCTTAATACATGGGCTGTGATGTGCAGGTATCATTAGGTACACCTTAATGTAGGGTCTCCTTACCCTCTGGCTGCCCGTATCCATTCTGCCCTGGTTTGGCAAGATAATTCCAATGACTGATGTGTTCCCACCTCATACCTTCAATACACGTCAACTCCTGGGATTTAGAGTGTGATTCAGCTCGTGTGACTAGTATTTACGATGTGAACAATGGATTATTGCTTGCTGTGTTTACACCTGCATCTGGGTTACATCATGGTCAGTTTCAGACCCACAGAGCCCAATCCTGAAGTCTTTGTTTAAAGAGGCTCAAAAAATAACTCCAATAGTTCTGTATCTGTAATATCTGTCAGCGTGAGGAAGGGAGATTTTTTTGAAAACATTTGGCAATTAAAGTGCACAAATACCATTGACTTTTAACAGGAATTGTGCTCCTAAATCCTTTAGGTGATTTTGAAAATATCCTTTATGTTCAATGATATGAGTAAAAAAATCTATTATTTACCTGGGTTCTGTGTCCAGAAATATAATGTACCCACATATCATTTGACACTTAAAAGAAACTTAAGATGTACAAATTGCTTTTAAAAATTCCCACATCCCACAAATGGAAAGAAAACTGGGACTGGATGAGTATTGATGTTCCTTTTCTCTAATAGCTGAGAATGGCTCTGAAAAAATCCAGTCACCCTGTATCTTGTTTTAAAAGCTATGACCGCTAGATCTGCATGCCAGTGTCTCAACTGGCATTGACAAATCTAACCTCTCATATTCATTGTTTAGATGCTGAAGTACTGGATACAGTAGAATTTAGTAGATAATTTTCATTGTTTAAACAACAAAGATGGTTTATTGCTGACATTGGCTTAAGAATAAAGTGGAAGGAAAATTCCAAAGAGTTAAAAACAGAACTCCAATGAACTTTTCTTATCACTGGAAAAACAGGAAGGTAGAAGACTTTAACACAAATTAGTGGCTTGTGATGAGCTTTGTTGTGATGAGTTTTGAGAGGGAGTTTAGAGGGGAAGGTTAGAGGGTGCTAGCGACTTCTGACCCTCTTTAAACATAACTTTTATAATAATCTATTTTCCAGACATTTAAAAAGAAGCCCAGTTTATAATTAAACTTATTCATAAGAAAAATGGAGACAGAAGCCCAGCAGCAGAGTGGAGGCTATCCTGTTTATTGCGTCGAGTGTAACATGTATGATTACCTGCCCTGTGGGCGGGTGGCGTATGTGTGCACCCGTTGAAAGGAGCTCCTGACCCTCAGGGACCGAGTTTGGGCTTTGGAGGCCAGGGTGGCTGAACTAGAGGAGCTAAGGGAGGCAGAGAGCTATGTTGATGAGACTTTCTGGGACACCGTAGTACTGTCCCACCTCCAGTCTGAGAGCCCCAGTGCTCTTAAGGAGGATGAAAGGCTCAGGGGAGCAGAGCATTCAATGGGAACAGAGGGAAACCATCGCATAGTTGGGGACCCTCCTTCCAGAGGATGTTGCGGTAGCCTCTCGCACTAGGGATACCTCTGAAGGGGAGGGAACGCTAGTTGTTAGGAAGAGGCAGGTGTTAGTAGTGGGTGATTTGATCGTTAGAAACATAGATAGTTGGGTTTGTGATGACCGGGAGAACCGTATAGTCACTTGCCTGCCTGGTGCGAAGGTTGCGGGTCTCTCGAGGCATTTAGATAGGCTTATGTGTAGTGCTGGGGAGGAGCCGGTGGTCGTGGTACATGTAGGTACCAATGACATGGGAAAGGGTGGGAGAGATGTCCTGGAGGCCAAATTTAGGTTGCTAGGAAAGAGACTGAAATCCAGGACCTCTATGGTAGCATTCTCAGAAATGCTTCCAGTTCCGCGCGCAGGGCCAGGTAGGCAGGCAGAGTTTCAGAGTCTCAATGTGTGGATGAGTTGATGGTGTAGGGAAGAGGGGTTTAGATTTATTAGGAACTGGGGACACTTTTGGGGGAGAGGGAGCCTATACAGGAAGGATGGGCTCCACGTAAACCAGGGTGGAATCAGACTGCTGGCACTGAACATTAAAAAGGCCGTAGAGCAGTTTTTAAACTAGGAGATGGGGGAAAGCCGATTGGTGCGGAGAAGCACGTAAATCAGACGGAGGCTTCTCTTAGAGAAGAATCCATTGATAGAGATTCTCTAGGCTGTAGTGAGAGAGAGAGAAGGGGAGAGGACAAACAAGGGGCCAGAGCAGACAAACAACCACATACAAAGGAATCTAATACATCAGGAAAGGGCAGACAAATAAACAGTGGCAAATTTTTAAAGTGCTTCTACACAAATGCTAGAAGTTTGACTAATAAGATGGGTGAACTAGAGTACCTAGTATTAAAGGAGGAGATTGACATAATAGGCATCACAGAAACCTGGTGGAATGAGGAAAATCTGTGGGACACAATCATACTGGGATATAAAATATATCGGAAGGATAGAACAGGCCATATGGGAATCAAATGAAATAAAAATCTTAAATGAATCAACATATTCAATAGAATCACTATGGATAGTAATTCCATGCTCCAATCATAAGAATATAGCAGTAGGGATATATTATCGACCACCTGACCAGGACAGTGATAGTGACATTGAAATGCTAAGGGAGATTAGAGAGGCTACCAAATAAAAAAAACTATAATAATGCGGGATTTCAATTATCCCCATATTGACTGGGTAAGTGTCACCTCAGGAAGAGATGCAGAAATAAAATTTCTCAATAGCTTAAATGACTGCTTCTTGGAGCAGCTGGTACAGAAACCCACAAGGGGAGAGGCAATTCTCGATTTAGTCCTGAGTGGAGCACAGGATCAGGTCCAGGAGGTAACTATTACAGGACCGCTTGGGAATAGTGACCATAATATAATATTTAAGATTCCTGTGGTGGGAAGAACACCTCAGCAGTCCAGGACTGGCATTTAATTTCAAAAAGGGAAATTACGTAAAAATGAGGAGGTTAGTTAAACAGAAATTAAAAGGCACAGTGACTAGAGCCAAATCCCTGCAAGGTGCACGGAAACTTTTTAAAGACACCATAATAGAGGCCCAACTTAAATGTATACCCCAAATTAAAAAAACATAGTAAGAGACCTAAAAAAGAGTCACCGTGGCTTAACCACCATGTAAAAGAAGCAGTGAGGGACAAAAAGGCATCTTTCAAGAAATGGAAGTCCAATCCCAGTGAGATAAATAGAAAGGAACATAAACACTGTCAAATTAAGTGTAAAACTGTAATAAGAAAAGCAAAAAAAGATTTTGAGGAACAGCTAGCCAAAAACTCAAACAATAGCAAAATGTTTTTTAAGTACATTAGAAGCAGGAAGCCTGCTAAAAAACCAGTGGGTCCCCTAGACAATCGAGATACAAAAGGAGCAATCAAGGACGATAAAGCCATTGCAGAGAAGCTAAATGATTTCTTTGCATCAGTCTTCACGGCTGAGGATGTTAGGGAGATTCCCAAACCTGCACCGTCCTTTATGGGAGATGAATCTGAGGAACTGTCCTGGATTGAAGTGTCATTAGAGGAGGTTTTGGAACAATTAGAAAAACTTATGTTAACAAATCACCGGGACCGGATGGCATTCACCCAAGGGTTCTAAAAGAACTCAAATGGGAAATTGCAGAACTGTTCACTGTGGTTTGTAATCTATCCCTTAAATCGGCTTCCGTACCTACTGACTGGAAGGTAGCTAACGTGACACCAATATTTAAAAAGGGCTCTAGAGGTGATCCCGTCAGTTACAGACTGGTAAGTCTAATGTCGGTACTGGGCAAATTAGTCGAAACAATAGTTAAGAATAAAATTGTTAGGCACATAGAAGAACATAATTTGTTGGGCAAAAGTCAACATGGTTTCTGTAAAGGGAAATCATGTCTTACTAATCTATTAGAGTTCTTTGAACATGTGGACAAGGGGGATCCAGTAGATACAGTATACTTAGATTTTCAGGAAGCCTTTGATAAAGTCCCTCACCAAAGGCTCTTGTGTAAATTACATTGTCATGGGATAAGAGGGAAGGTCCTTTCGTGGATTGAGAACTGGTTAAAAGCCAGGAAACACAGGGTAGGAATAAATGGTAAATTTTCAGAATGGAGAGGGGTAACTAGTGGTGTCCCCCAAGGGTCAGTCCTGGGACCAATCCTGTTCAACTTATTCATAAATGATCTGGAGAAAGGGGTAAGCAGTGAGGTAGGAAAGTTTGCGGATGATACTAAACTGTTTAAGATAGTCAAGACAGAAGCAGACTGTGAAGAACTTCAAAAAGATCTCACCAAACTGAGTGATTGGGCAACAAAATGGCAAATGAAGTTTAATGTGGATAAGTGTAAAGTAATGCACGTTGGAAAAAATAACCGCAACTATACATATAATATGATGGGGGCTAATTTGGCTACGACAAATCAGGAAAGAAATCTTGGAATTATCGTGGATAATTCTCTGAAAACGTCCACACAGTGTGCAGTGATGGTCAAAAAGGCAAATAGAATGTCAGGAATTATTAAGAAAGGGATAGAAAATAAGACCCAGAATATCTTACTGCCCCTGCATAAAACTATGGTACGCCCACATCTTGAGTACTGTGTACAGATGTGCTCGTCTCACCTCAAAAAAGATATTTTGGCCTTGGAAAGGGTTCAGAAAAGGGCAACAAAAATGATTAGGGGTTTGGAACAGGTCCCATATGAGGAGAGGCTAAAGCGACTGGGACTTTTCAGTTTGGAAAAGAGGAGACTGAGGGGGCTATGACAGAGGTATATAAAATCATGTGTGGTGTGGAGAGGGTGAATAAAGAAAAGATATTCATTAGTTCCCATAATATAAGGACTAGAGAACACCAAATGAAATTAATGGGTAGCAGGTTTAAAACTAATAAGCGAAAGTTCTTCTTCATACAGCGCATAGTCAACCTGTGGAACTCCTTGACAGAGGAGGCTAGAACTATAACAGAGTTTAAAGAAAAACTAGATAAATTCATGGAGGTTAGGTCCATAAAAGGCTATTAGCCAGGGGGTAGGAATGGTGTCCCTGGCCTCTGTTTGTCAGAGGCTGGAGATGGATGGCACGAGACAAATTGCTTGATCATTGTCTTCAGTCCACCCCCTCCGGGGCACCTGGTGCTGGCCACTGTCGGCAGACAGGCTACTGGGCTAGATGGACCTTTGGTCTGACACAGTATGGCCATTCTTATGTTCTTATGCTGGGGTCAAATTTTTAAATCTGATTATTTTTATCGTCATACAGCTAAAACACAAGCATGATAGTGGCTATTCTTCTGCTAAAGGCAATTAATAAAACCTCAAAATGCTGCAGTGTTTTGCAGTAAGCGTTCATTTATCATAATTAACTTGTGAGACTACAAGATAAAGCAAGGGTTGGAACGAGTTAAAGTGCTTTTTAGAACACCTATTGACTTTGGATGATTAAAGCTGCTGGCCATAAAAGGATATGGTAGCATGAGAGGTGCATTAGGAGTCAGGACTAGTGGATTTTTTTTTTTCTTACCAGATTCTCTTGCTAGAGTAGTGTTTCTTAAACTGTGTTCCGTGGCACACCGGCGTACGCCGGTTTTTTTTCTTAACAAAAAATCCTTGGTATTCCTCATTAAAAAAATTGTTTGGTGTTCCTCGGTCTTAAAATGTTTAAGAAACACTGTGCTAGAGGATATAAATAGCTATGGTGCTTGGGAGATTACCTGTATTTATATTAGAAAGGGTATGTACCATGTTGATCACTTCTCACTCTGTTTAGCTATGAATCTGCAGTAAGTGGTTTCAGATTCCTGATTATTAATATGAAGCTCCACTCTTAGACCAATAACTCGTCTACCTCCTGAAGCTTTAGGATATCATGGGAATCGATTCTAAAGTCACTTAATTGTTTATAGAACCAAAATCTGCTTTTGATCTCTACTTCTTCCTTGTTTGGATCTAGTCCTGATGGAGTGGTGTGATGAAAAGGCCACGGCCTTGGAGATCTTAGGCTTTTCGGTGAATTATTTCCTTGTTTTGAAAGAAATCAGTGTGCTCAAATGAAGGAGGTTCTCTCAGTCGATTTTTAGTTAACAGAAGGCATGGAAAGCCTAATGCAGCATTCACTGAGAATCATAGCGAAAGACTCCCGCTGATTTCAATGGCTACTGAATCCAGCCTGTAGTGCCCATTATTTCATTGAACAAGAATGTATTTGTCACATTATTGGATTGTAAAGTGAACAGACAGATCACTGTTGCATCCATGGGTGGTGTTTGCCCCAAATTCTGTATCAAGTGGGCTATGTGAGATGTCAAAAGGAAGCTTGTGCTCTACTGATTCTCTGTATGCTACTCATATACTTGTATGATCTGTGTGTGTAAAGTTATGAATATGGGCTCCGTTCTTGTATTTTACATGTTCTTGGTCTATGAGGGAGCAGTGGGCCTGGACTGCCTGTTGTGAGGAAGGATTGTCCAGTGAAAAGCTGTGTGAACTAACACTGCTCCATGGACAATGGCTCTGAGTGGCCAATATATACCTGAGGAATGCATCTGGAAGCCTGCAGACTAGCCAGTGCATAATGGCTACTTGCATGTGAGACAGAGAGAGGTCACTTGATCATGTGACCAGCTCCAGTTTGGGAGACACCAGGAACATAAAAATCGCATGAGGCTGTCTCCATCTGGTCTTCAGTCTTGCTACTGATTCCAGATGGATCCTTGCTAGGGACAGAGAGCCAGGAAGGATTGCTGACCCATCCTGATACAGGATGTACACCAGAGACTTCTAAGCGAGCAGTTTGTAACATCTCTGCTAAGAGTCTGCATCAAGAACTTGGTGATTAATGTATTCTCCTTAACAATCTTACTCTCAACCTTTTCTTTCATTTATTAATAAACCTTTAGATTCTAAAGGATTGGCCCAGTGTGTTCTTGTGGTTAAGATCTAAAGTGTAAACTGGCCTGGGCCTGCTGCTGGCTCTTTGGGATCGGGAGGATCTATCTGGAGTTGGTGAGATCGGGTTTTATAAACTCTCACCTGTGTGTAAGGTCCAGGGCTGATTGTGGCACAGAGAGAGCTGGGGTGTCTGAGGGGTTTTGCTCGTGAGGCTTCCTGCTGGCCAGATTGGCAGCGGAAGCGCTCTGTGTGACTGGTTTGTGGCCTATTCAGGAAAGGTCTCCAGTTGAGGGCTGTAAGTAGCCCTGGTTTTGAGCAATTCACCCTGAGCTGACTCCCTCAGTGGTGCCCAGACCCGGCCTAGTCCATCACAGTACTAAAGAGGAAGACAAGGTAGCAAAGCTTCCACTGGCACAGCATTAGGGTATTCAGATAGGGTGTATGTGACCACAGTATGCTTGAAGTCTTGAGCTGGTTTATTTCTGTGACCCGTGGGAATGCTTTGTAAAACCCCATTCCAGACACGCTACCACGTTTTTACTATGCCAGAACATGTGGGTGGGATTCTTGCTCCCATGGATGGCTGTTGTGCTATCAGAATCCTGCCCATCTGTTCACTCGACCCTGTGCATAGGGGGCATGTTGGAGGAGATAACATGCCCATTCCTGTCAAGGAGAGGCTGCAACTAATGAAGTTTAGGGCAGGCTTTAGGAATAAGGTTCTTTCTACTCAAGCGAGTGATGGACAGCTGGACTAGCCACATGCATTTTCGTTTCTAGTCACTTTCAATGTCAGGTTCTTTTGTTCATTGTTTATATTGAGAAAAACACAAAGATTCAACAAAAAGCCCTAGTGAAGAAAATGAATTTGATTGATCAAATGTTGTTAGGAACATAATTAGGCAACTTGTATCTTAAAAACAGATAATGTTTAGCTTAACTTCAGCTGGACATATGCCACATAGTCGCCTGTCCATGTAAACTATGCACAAACGCAAATTGTTTGTGCATACCGCATGACATAAAGTAGTGTCCATTGTAAAGACTGGGTGTAAAGCAGAGCACATTTTGTTACTTTCTTACATTTCTAGCTGCTAGAGCCAGTCTGAGACACTATAGTTAGCAATGACACTGCTTTCAGTTTATAAAGTGACTGTAGTAAAACATTAGCTTGTATTTAAAAAAAAAAAAGATTTCATAAAGTTAATTTAGTTCCTAGCCATCTTTCTGCAGGGCTGTATATTATACCTGTGGTCTGTACAGTTAATCTCTCAGATCATATTGCTAAAGCTTTCTGAGATTTCTGGTGGGAATTCTTCTATGCGGTGAAAATTATTGTGCTATAAAACACTAGCATAACATCTCAGAAAAAAACAAGTCACCATGAAAAATTAAATGCAACTTTCAGTGAGATGATATTCAGCAATTATACCTCAGAGACAGGCTTAGTTTAATATTTACTGTGCTCTTACAGCAAAAACTAATCTTCATAACGTTAAGATGCTAACTAGACATTAAAAATAGACACATTCTGAAGTGCCCATTCTGTGTGCTTATATAAGAATGTCTTCCCCTTGAATTAGTTTATCGTGACTATTGACTTTAGCATTTATCACCATTATAGTAGCAATCATTCCATATTCATATTCAGCAATACAGTGTGACATGAGAGAGGACACTCAGCAGCTCCTTCTGGAGAGGAAAGCTGGCCTTTGTGGTTAAGGCATTGGCCTGCGATTCAGATGATCTGGGCTAACTTCCTAGTTCCGCCACAGACTCCTGGAGAGCCTTGGGCAAGCCTCTCTCACTACAAAATTGATTAATAGCTACATGCATTAATAATAAATAGCACCTTTTCTAACTTAGGGCATGATATAAAGCCTACAGAACTCAACAGACAGACTTCAGTGGACTTTGGATCCTGACCTTGGGCCATGATTCTGCAGAGGGAAGTTAAAAGGACTTGTTGAAGGAGTAACTGTCCCCAGTAACAACCAAGTAACATGTGATTTTTTTCCTTTCCCTCCCTCCAGAAACTATCCTCCCATGTGACATGCCCACACCAACAGACTAAGGCTATGGGGACCAATTTTGCCTCCTTACCATCTGGTAGAAAACCTGCCGTTGACTTTAGTAAGGTTGGCTGTCATATCATTGTAATGGTAATTGATTATTTTCTCCCTGAATCTATTAATGTAATTCTGCCTGTCTATGACACTAGACAAGGCAGCATTCCAAAAACTAGGCTAGCTGTATAAATATAGAATGTTCAGTAATGGGTATAATTAAAACCTTTAACAACCTCTTCACTGTTTTTTCTTTTTTTCTTTTCATGGTCTGGTGAAATGAATTCAGAAATAACTGATATGGCTTTTCTTTTTTTTTTATCCACAAAATCATTTTGCAATTATTGGCCTGGGACTCGTGTCAAAACATAGCCACTTTCTTAATTGCCCTTTTTTGCTTATTATTTTTGCAGCACTGTTATTCATTTATTAAATGACAGAAACTTTTCAAGTAAATAATTAGGTTTTTCTGCGGTCTTGAGCTCTTCTATGCTCATAGCTTTTGTAGCCAATACACATTAAGTTCTAGGCCAATTTGACTGAGAACCATGGTTTGTTCCCTTTAAGTAAAGGAAATTAGTGTTTGATGCAAGACAAAAAGGGAGTGGGGAAAATCTGGCCTTTTTCGTGATGGGTTAATCCAGTATCAGTATGAGGGCAGAGGGGAAATAGATGATACAGGAAATGCTCCACCCATAATATTAAATCAGAGGTGCAAATCATGAGCCTAATTCTTTATTCTGATATAGATGGACAGTGGGTGAAGCTAGGACTGGGGGAGGCAAGCCGCCATCTCTGCCCCTTCTGCTAGAGACTCTGCCCCACTGCCAGTGGTTCCCATGGGAACCAACCCTCTCCAAAGGAGCCACACTCCCCAGCACAGGCAGCTCACAGCCCAGACCCACTACCCCCAGCATAGGGTGGGCAGGCAGCACATAGCCTCCGCTCTCCAGGAGCATCAGGCAGGCGGGCAGGCAGGTGGGTACCCTCCCTTCCCTTCCCCAGCCTCTTCAGCCCTGGAGCATGGGGAGGGCTAGCAGTTCAGTGATGCCCAGGTACTGAATGGGGAGGCTGGGGGCAGAGTGGGGGCGGGGTCATGCAGGCAGTTTGGAAAGGCATTTTCTCCCTTGCCTCGTATAGTCACCGCCCATGCTGCTACAGCCCTTTTGTGTCATTCTGCAGCATAGGTGACACAAGGGGGGCACAAAAGGTCGTGTGCCCACAATGCCATGGGTGGGAGGGGCCAGCCAGCAGCGGGTGGGGATATTAGTAGGTTGGGTCTCTGGTGCCTGCAGCAGAGCCCTCCCGCCCACTCACCAGCAGCAGATCCTGCCTCTCCCTCAAGCAACCTCCGGCCCCGTTGCTTGAGGGAGAGGCAGGATCGCCCCACCCTCCCCGGCGAGAAGCAGAGCAAAGCAAGCTGGGGCCATTGCTCCTATCCCCCCACTGCTGCTGGTGAGTGTAGGGGGGACCTCTGCGGCTGGCCTGTGACCCCACTAGTCCCCAGGCTGCATTGCTGTGGGAGGGGGAAGAAGCAGGGCAGGGATGGGCAGAGCAGGGGAAGGGTCTGGGGTACAAGGGGTTTTCCAGCCCTTCCCGGGGAGGGGGAGTATCACATGGCCACTGCCTCCCTGCCCTCCTTCACCAGTCACCTCTGCTGTGCAGGACACAACGGCTAGAACGCCAGGGTAGCCGGTCAGCTGGGAAATACCCCAGAAGTGGCAACTATATGTACTGTATTTCACCCCAGGATTCCCCCTTTGTAAGGGTATCAAAAGCAGGGGGGATTCAAGATGGTCCTGGGCTCATGCAACTAGATAGCTGGCACCGAGCATCCTTATAGATTTCTTGGGACAGTTACTTCAAAAAAGGGATGATCCTGGGAAAATCTAAGGTGCAACCCTGGCAGCTAGGATAGCGCCTTTGTGCTGCTTTGCCTTTGTGCTACTTTTGGAGCAGGGCTGAAAGTCTATTCACCAGTGCTGGAAGAGCCCTTTCAGATCAGAGACACGGGTGCAAGACAGTGTAGCTCCTGACCCTGCTCTAACTTATGTTGGAGCCAGACTGCCTGACCCCAGAATCAGAGCAGCAAAAGAGGCAGAAAAGCCCCTTTTGGCAAAGCAGAGATTGGCCAAACCTACAAAGGCGATTTTAATTAAAGGTGTATGATGTAATACACCTGCATTACACAGACGCTGCTTCTATATAAATTCCCCACGCAGCAAGGTGGTAATCTCTTACCCATGATGTTAGCTAGCCATGAGGGGGCATCATCATTCACAGCCACAAAACCAGCTCTGCTTAAGGCCCACCTGAATCCCTGACACTTGTGTAGTGGTACCAGGGGAATACAACAGTCCAGAAACTTACCTGTCAACCTTTAGCAACTAAGGGCCTGGTCCAATGCCCTTTTGCTGTCAGTAGAAAAACTCCAACTGACTTCAAAGGGCATTAGACCATAAAAAAGCAAAATGTAATTATTTAAATATCATCTTTTAGAGCGGTGGTCTCCAACCTTCTTAAGCACAAGATCACTTTTTGAATTTAAGTGCAATCCGAGATCTACTTCAAACCCAAACACCCTGGCCCCGCCTCCTTCATGCCCCTTCTCCGAGGCCCCACCCCTGCTCACTCCATCCTCCCCCATCCTCCCTCCTTTTCACCAGGCAGGGGCAGCGCGTTGGGGTGCAGGATCTGGTCTTTGATTAAGGGATCTGGAGTGAGAGGGGCTCTGACCTGAGCCTGGGGCAGGCAGGGGGTTCTAGGTGAAGGCTCTGGGAGGGGTGTTTGGATGCAGGGGTGCTCAGGGCTGGGGCAGAGGTTTGGGGTGCAGGAGGGGGTTCATGACTAGGATAGGGTTTGGGAATGTGGGCTCCAGCTGGACACTATTTACATCAGGTGGCTCCTGGTTGGTGGTGCAGTGGGGCTAAGGCATGGCCCTGACCCACTCCCTAAAGCAACCAGTAACTCCATCCCAAGTCCTGTTGTGCCCCCTCTCTGCTCTGTGGAGATAGGATACAGGGTGGGAGAGGGGACACCTTTGCATGAGCACCCCTCACCCTCCCCGGTCCTGTGCAGAAAGCCGGGAGCTCCTGAAGGGACCACTCCAAGGCAAAGGGCAGGAGATGCACAGCAGTGGGGGTAGAGCCAGCTGAAGTGCCAGTGCTTGACAGCCTCTTGGCCAAACCAGTCAGGATCACCTGTCAGAGGCTCCCGATCTACTGGTTGGTGACCACAGTTTTAGAGTTTGTTTCCGATTATTGCTATGCCCCGTGTCAGCACTCAACATAACGAATGGGCCATATTCTATCCATACAAGATAACCAATGTCACAGAAGTTTATACCATAAATGTTATAAATGAGCAAAAGGTGAAAGTTGCATGTTTTTATCGTTTACTTGTATTAAAAACAGCGATATTTAGCTTGCCAGAACAGTTCATTATGTATTCAGCTGATTGCATATTGGAAGCTGTTCTTGAGATGTTAATTTCATTTTTAATGAACTTTAATAATTTTGAGACCCGTCTTGTGGTGGAAAATATATTTTCCTTGTGAATTATTGGGGAGGAGCATTGTCATAGGGTGCAATCCAAGATCTGTTAATAGCAATTAATAGATTGTGTACGAAAACAGTAGCTAATAGAACTCTGTACCTAGGGGCTATATTGGTATTAAAGACGTGTGCCATTGTCATTGTAAGAATAAAGGGAGAGCCATTAGGAATCGGATGCCAAGTTGTCATTTGAATCTTTGAAAAATCAGCTGGAAATGAGGAGTAGCTGTTATCTAATTGAACCATCTGTAAATCCAGGTTTAGGCTTCCATTCTGCAAAAACACACACACATATGATTAGTTTTCTGTGTACGACTACTCTGCTTGAAATCAGTGAGACTGCTTGCGTGAGTAAAGTTAAGGGCATGTCCTGGGCCAGATTAAGGCATTAATGCTTAGAGAAGGGGGCAACTGTCCCGAGGCCCAGCCCAGCAATACAAAAGGGCCTGGTGCTCCTGGACACTGCTGTTGCTATTGCCTCAGTGGTGGCGACTGGAGTCCCAAGGCCTTTAAATCGTTGTGGGAGCTCCATGTGGCGGCGCGCTCCAGGCAGCACTGACAGCTGCCTGGGAAAGGTGCTGCTCTCTAGGGGGGGTACTGAAGGCTGCCTAGCCCCAGCTCCACCCCTTCTGCTCGTGGCCATGCACCCTCTGGGGTGCACGGAGCAGGGCCTCTCCACCCACCTTGCCCAGGGCCCAGTCAGGCTTTTGAACCTACTATTACAGACCTTTGTTTGAATAGATTCTCGTCACTAGTTAGCAACCCGTGGTGGTGTAAGCAAATCATGAGTCCCATTGTTCTTTTTGAAAAGATGAAATGGGAACGAGAGCTGGTTGGAAAGTAGAACTTCTATCCCACAGGATATTCTGATATGTAGAAACTGATTTTTACTCTGAATCAGAATGAAAAGGTGAAATTTCTTGTGGAACAGATGCTCCCATAATTAATTGCTGATTCAGAATCATCAGAATGTTTTGTTTTGATAATGACAAAATGATGTAATATAATTAATATAAATGTACATCAAAATGGAATGCTTCAAACTTATTGAAGCAAATTGTTTCCTTTTAACATTTCTCCATTGAACATTTTTTCTAGAATCAACACATTCACGCAATATATTTCAGTTTTGACAAAAATAGATGTATTTCAACCAGAAAAGAGTTCCACTGAAAAAATGTCAATGAACTCTAACGGGAACCATGTATACTTTCCTGGCTGAAGTGGGCAGTGTATGCCACAATCTCATATTAAGCTGTGTTCTTACTTTGTAAAAACTTTCCCTGTTAACATTGTGTTGGTTTCTGGCTTTTATCACAGCAGAGATGTTCCACTAAAAATTAATTTTGATTGTCAAAAAACTTCCTCAGCTTTATTGAGTACAAGACTATCTCTGCTCCCAAGAGCGCACAGTTTAAGCATAAGACAAGAGATGGATACAGACACCAAAGTATCTGAATTAATAAAGGTTGTGAGTGTTGGATAGGAAAAAATGGCTTGTTCTTACGAACTTGAAATACAAAACCATGAGGAATAGGTTTAAATGAAGGGAAGCAAATGGAAGGTTAGTCGTGCTTCTTGATTTCATTTTGTCTTGCTTTCACATTCTCATCTGTCATTCAAATGCTTCCTCTCACATCTGAGAGAAGACACTCTGTGGAAGCTTGAAAGCTTGTCTCTCACTACCAGCAGAGTCAGTCCAAAGAAAGATATTGCTTCACCTACCTTGTCTTTCTAACGGCTAGGGATTAACACAGTTATAACAACACATCTTCTCCTAGTCAGCATTTTTATTTTAAGTGCAGCACTATCAAGAATAGTGATCCATTCTAAAGCTTGGTTTATCGGACATCTGCAAGGGCGGGGGGATGGATTGACGGACTTGCCAGGCCCTGGGGCAAGGTGTGGGGGCAGCTCCGTGCTCCTTGAAGGGGCAGGGCCTTGAATGGATGGGGCAGGGCTGGGGCAGTCAGCTCTCGGTGCCAGCTGGAGAGTGCTGCACCCCATCCCCTGCCTGCCCTTAGTGCCACCTGGAGTGTGCTGCGTGGGCCTCCAACAGAAAGTTAAAGGACCCAGGGTTCCGGCTCAAATAAAGGCAGCAGCTGCCAGGATTAATCGACTAGACTATTACATCCCTAGTAGAGATAAGGCTAGTCTGTGTCCCTGTCTGTCTTAGCCATGCAGGGGAGTAAAGAGTAGGGCCAGCTTAAGCTTTTTGTAGGCCCTAGGCACTCTTATAATTGTAGGATCTTAAATTAGACTATATAGAAATATATAAGGGAGACATGCCCTATTACCTAGACACCTGATATCACCCACTTTAATTTTCACTCTTGAAAGTGGTGCACAGTGTGAGACGTTCATGGCACTTCATCATATATATATATATATAGTAGCCCAATGTCTGTGACTCTGTAACGCTGTAGCGTTACGTCTTGCCTCTGGGGGGGTGCTATTGCCTCCTGCCTGGCACTCAGCTGACTTCTGCGCTGCTCAGCCGGGCCACCGCAGGGGAGCAAGCGGCGCAAGCAGCCGTTTGGGGTCCGCACTCTCCCTGGCCGTGTATGTCACCACCCCACCCCCTTTCCCCTCCTGCCATGGCGCTCGGCTGACTTCTGCGCCGCTCAGCCGGGCCGCCGCAAGGGAGCAAGCGGCACAAGAAGCCGTTTGGGCTCTGCGGTCCCCCGAGTGAGAGGCAGGAGGGGGAGGAGACGAGAAAGAGAAAGTGAGAGGCAGGAGGGGGAGAAGAGAAAAAGAGACGGAGAGAGAGGCAGGAGGCGGAGGAGAGCTGAGAGAGAGAGAGGGGGGGAGGTAGGAGGAGGAAGAGAGAGAGAGACGGCCATGGAGGAGAGACCCGAAAATTCCGTTTTATGATGGGCTATTGGCTAGTTCTAAAATAACAGCCATTTTGTTGTATACTACAATTATACTTCGGATTCACCTGATAGTTAATCAGCTGATAAGGAGAAAAGTGAGGTGATGTTGCCGTGCTACGACTGTAAAATCCACAGTGCAATGCATTGCACCGGAGAGCTGATAACGTGGCAACATTGTCACAAGATAATTCAACATAATTTAAAAAATAACAGTACATTAGCTGATGCTGGCCATACATTTCCGCCAGAAACAGTTTTTAGTAGTAGCCTAGGGTGCTTAGGGTTTCTGAAACACAGCTGTGAGAGGCAAACACTGTAGTAATAAGCAGTGTTCCCTCTAATATTTTCCTATGTTCACCACCAGCACAAACAAAAAACTTAGCTATAAATATATATTTTAAACAGCTCGTAGGTATGGAAGACAAAAATTTTAAAACAAGGGATCATTAACAAGGAGCAATGCTTACAATATGTATTTAATAGCAAATAAAAAGAAAATTAAGACTACCCTGAGACTACATGTATTTATCATCCTTTCTAGCAACTCAAGCTAGTAAACACACCAAAATGCGTATTATTCACACACACATCAGCTTTAAGATGCTAAACCAATCTGAGTCAACTGGAAACAGTTATGCTCTCCTTGCAAATATTAATACAATATTTACTTACACTGGAAAGGAGAGAAAAAGGCATGTGCTCAGGCTTATACAGTTTCTCTGGGATGTTCAACTATTAATTTGATTAATAGTGCACAAACATAGAACAGTAAAAATAAGTAATAAACCAACACAGAAAGCAAATAAAGCCACAAATGTGAAAATAGGAAGGGAAGTAAAACATTAGGTGGCTGGTGATGGGTATTTTAAATTAACGTTTAGGATCACTCTGCAAGTGAAACAGCGACCTGTAAACATAGATAAAAGTTATCCTTGTTTGAAACTTTCGTATTGTGTGGGTCACCGATTCAAAAGTAGAAGCTCCAAAGCAGCATTTTAACACGTGGCTTCAGAGTTTGCAGACAGATCCATTTTTAAAGAGCTTGCAAATATGGTCTTCATCCTATAACACACCGAGCATCATACCTCGTATGCCCATTGACTCAGGAAAGATCTGGCCTTAATGCCCCTCCCCAAACAAATTCTAAAATTTAATGGAAATCACTTGTCCTGAATCCAACTCTAATTGAAAGGCTAAACAAATAAATGGGTTCCATGGCAAAGTTCTTCCAGTTTTAACAATTACCATTAATAAGAGAACAGTCCCCATTAAGCTGTTGAATTGGAAGTAAAATAGTTTTTGCTTTCAAGCAAATAAAAGACTTGTACATGGTAGCCATTTTGATTTTTCTCTGCATGTCACATTAACAATGGTATCATAATGTATGTTAACAAAGGGGGAAGAATTAAAATAGTACAGGCACCCTTCTACCTGGCTTTTCCTTGACTGATTTTGTAACCTTACCACACTGTAGCTGTTGGAGGCTATTTAGATAGAATACCAGGGTAGATTATTTAGTTGTTGCTGTGTTATTAGAGGTATGATACTGGCTGAAGGCATTCACTGCATTGTAAAGGCAGGTGGTTCTTTTAGCCCCTGGTGTTTCTCACTCCATTTGCTCCTGAGTGTATTGAATCAATCTGTTGTATTGCCTCTTTAACTACAGCACATTTGTCTTCAAACTAACAGAGCACCTGACAACTTGATGTCAAATGGACATTCCATTTTGATGCTGGCCATATAGAGCCACTCAACTTGGGTGATACTAATAAAACACATCTGAATTTAAATGGTGACTGAGATGGATGGTGGATTACTTTTCAGTAATCAGCTGTCTGCATTATGGCCCTAAAACTCATTAAAGATCAGTCAGCTGGGGAAAACTACACATATTCTGCACATCCCTAAGCGTGTTGTTGGTAATACCATTGCTAAGACCAAAGTCCATAGCAACGGAATGATCAGTGCAGTATTAGCAGCCAGATTTGGTCTCCAGTATCTTTCTTTTTCAAAAATTAGTCTCCTCCCTGCTGATCGTCTGTAGAATATGGCTGCTAATCTGTAGAACTAGTTTTTCTTTTCAGTTTAAGGCGTTATTTCCTGAGAGGACTTCACAATCGTACCTCTCCACTGTCCCTCCTCATTGCAAGAGGTGATATTAATTTTAACTCCCAAAGTTATCAGTGTTCCATGTGTAACCCATACACCTGGGCTGCGTCTAGACTGGCATGAATTTGCGCAAATGCTTTTAACGGAAAAGTTTTCTGTTAAAAGTATTTGCGCAAGAGAGCGTCTAGATTGGCACGGACGCTTTTGCACAAAAGCACTTTTTGCGCAAAAGCGTCCGTGGCCAATCTAGATGCGCTTTTGCGCAAGAAAGCCCCGATCGCCATTTTAGCCATCGGGACTTTTTTGCGCAAAACAAAACTGAGCTGTCTACACTGGCCCTTTTGCGCAAAAGGACTTTTGCCCGAATGGGAGCATCAAAGTATTTGCGCAAGAAGCACTGATTTCTTACATTAGAACGTCAGTGCTCTTGCGCAAATTCAAGCAGCCAGTGTAGACAGCTGGCTAGTTTTTGCGCAAAAGCGGCCGCTTTTGCGGAAAAACTGGCCAGTCTAGACACAGCCCTGCTGGGTGTGGTTCACTGTCCCATGTAGTGGCACTTAGACCACTTACGGAGAGAAAGCATGAGGCTACGTCTACACTGCGTTTTTTTTGCGGAAGAGGATATGCAAATTGCGTGCTCGTTTGCATATCTTCTTCTGATTCTTTTGTGGAAGAGGTTTTGCACGAGGCATAAGGGATCGGTCAGAAAAGGCTTTCCTTGCCGACTGATCCCCATCTAGACTGCCGCTTTTTGCCGGCAAATTGCCGTGTCGGCAAAAAGAGGTGGCCATTTTTATTCTAATGAAGTGTGGGATATTTAAATCCCTGCTTCATTAGCAATTTCGGTATGTCTAATTTACATCCCTCTGGTGACAGAGGGATGTAGTCTAGACATACCCAAAGTGTGTAATTTATCAGGAGAGTCAAAATTGAATCCACTACTTTACTCATATAGTGAACACTAAATTGAAAAATTGGAAATGCCCTCTGAAATGCAGGGACTAGCTTTCAGAGTGTCTATTGCATAAAAGGCCCACTAATTCCACGTCTCTCCATGCCCTCCAAGTATGGCCAGTCTACACGAAGGGAGAAAGTCAACCTAAGATATGCAACTCCAGCACGTGAATAGCATAGCTGGAGTCAATATACCTTAGGTTAGAATAATAGAATCATAGAATCCTAGATCTGGAACAGACCTCAGGAGGTCATCGAGTCCAACCCCCTGCCCAAAGCAGGACCAACCCCAACTAAATCATCTGCAGCATCCCCACTGTGGGAGGTTGACAGGAGTAACTCTCCCACCAACTTCCCTTATTCCTCATGACACAGTGGAGTACCGGAGTC
Organism: Pelochelys cantorii; assembly: GCA_032595735.1. Classification (NCBI taxonomy): domain Eukaryota; kingdom Metazoa; phylum Chordata; order Testudines; family Trionychidae; genus Pelochelys; species Pelochelys cantorii. Next base: position 13,906,666 of record CM064346.1, read on the forward strand.
AACTGGTGCACCATCAGTGGTCAATTTAGCAGGTCTTTATTAGACCTGCTAAATCGAACCCCAAGAGATCGAGTTCTGCAGTGTTAATCTCCTGGGAAGTGGAGATAAGACTCTATATAAGGCTGCAGTCCTGTAGGACAGTGTCACTACTAAAACTCAGGACAAACCACATGAGAAGCAGAGAAAAAGCTTTCTTGGTTGAGAGGGCTCCAGAGAAGAATAGATTAGAGTGATCCAGCATCTAGCCATTTTAAGCTAGCTGCAGGCCCCATTCTTTAATAAAGATTCCCCACCATAACTGGAATGATTACAAAAAGAGAGCCAAGAGCCCAATGTTCTATGAAGTCCACCATGGAGTTCACGATGCAGAGGTAATTTACTGGTGCAGCACTTACATGCTACAATGATGGGTCCTAAAAATAAAACTCTGAGGTTTGATTTGTATTTTTAAAAGCACTTTGAGGTCCTCTAATGAGGGCTCTGCACTCAAGCACATTTAGCGTTTAATGTGAACTCTTTTCTCTCGAGCAGTCCAGTGCCCTGAGTTATCCTCCCTGTTAGAAGAGCGACCCAAACTATAGGCACAATGCAAACTGCATCCAGCAGGAGGTACACATTCAAAAAAGCCACTAGTCCAGTGATTACAGTGTAAGTACATTGTAGTGCAGCAAACCATAAGGTTGAATGCCAAAATCCAAGATGTGCATTAATAACTTCAAATTACTAACTCACTTTAGTTTCAAGACATTTCTCTTTCTTCTTTCAACCAAATCAAGGTGTTTAATTTTTTTTCCCCAAGTGAAAGATTCCCCATTGAGTGCAAGATCTGCTCTCCGCCTCCCCCACCTTCCTGTCCCAATGTATACCCTTTAATAAGATACAGAGACTTTCTTATAGACGGCCAATAGATTTAGGATCTGTGATGTCTTTTTTCAGGTCTTGTAAAAGTTCCCTGAGGTTTATTAGGGGGATAACATTTTTAACACTCTTAGTTGAGACGTGTGCTATATTAGTACAGCAGCCAGTAACGCAGTAAAGAGAAATACTTCAAGCCCTTGACTGCATCATAAGGAGTAATATTTTTCTGCATGGTGATAGGATGCTTTGTATAAATAGCCGCAGTTCTGAGATTCCACAGCAATGCTGTAGTCGGTATCCCAAGCTATCAAAGGTTTTCATAACTCAAGCCTTGGCAGCCGTTCTGCTAAGAAGGATGTAGCCATGTTATGCCCTATTAATGAAAGACCCAATAAAAATGGAAAGACATTGTTATTGCAACATATTTTAACTTGATGTTCTCAACAAATAATACAACAATTGTTTTGCAAAACGATGGCCCATTTGATTCCCTCATGCATTCCAGGTAAACTTACATTATGAAATATGACTCCTGACATTACATCTCTGACCTGAAGGAGAGCTCTGCCTAAGCTTGAAAGCTTGTCTCTCTCACCAATAGACACTGATCCAATAAAAGGTATTATGCCACCCCCCTTGTGTCTCTAATACCCCTGTAGAAAGATGTCCAAAGCAACACTGCATATTATATACAAGGAGCAGATGGTTGGTAACTACTCAGCCATATGATTTAGGACATACTCTAAGCCTACGCTGATGGAGAAAATCAATGCAAGATGCGCAACTCCAGCTACATGAACTGTGTAGCTGGAATCAACGTACCTTGCATCAATTTTCTGGGGTGGCCCCACAGTGGGAGGTCAATGGGAGAAACTCTCCTATTGACTTCCATTACTTCTTGTGATCATGAGGAGTTTCAGGGTTGAGAGGGGTGCCCTCAGCATTCAATTTAGCAGGTCCTTACCAGACTTGCTAAATCGAACACTGGAAGATCAACCTCTGGAGCGTCAACCTTCCTGGACGGGTAGATGTGGCCTCAGGAAATGATAAACCTTCCAAAGATTTTTGTCCTGTTTTCAAGAGGCACTTCCAAGGACCTAGACTGCGTAGGGGTTTTTAGATATTGCAGTCTATGCTGAATGGCTATTGTTTGATACCAGGCTGGCCAATTTAGGCTAGGCTAAGTGCATGCAATCAGGGATCTGATACAATGCTATGTTTCTATGGTGCCTTTCAAACAAATTATGTTGCTTTATACCAGTTAATTTTCTCCTGTAAATATAATCAATCAATCTTAGCTCTCTGCTCACTGAGATCTCTTTTTTATTGGTTCTGTATGTGATGGGTTTGGTCACAGAGACATACATAAGACACCCCATTGGAATTGTCACTTGATGCACAGTTTGGACCTCCTTGGTCCAGAATCTTTGGAGTCTGACCAGTCCTGAAAAAAGGAGTTTGCTGGAGCTCCAACCTATGGGCTCACCCAGGGATTGCCAGCCTCCTCACTGGGCTCCCCTCCTGGCTGCTATCCCCGCTGCTGTCCCTGGCCACTGGGCTTCACTGCCAGCCCTAGCTGGATTCTTAGATATGTGGAAGGGCAGGGATAGGGTCCAGAGTGACCTAGACAAATTGGAGGATTGGGCCAAAAGAAATCTGATGAGGTTCAACACAGACAAGTGCAGAGTAAAGCACTTGGGACGGAAGAAACCCAAGCATTGTTATAGGCTGGGGGTTGACTGGCTAGGTAGCAGTTCAGCAGAAAAGGACCTGGGGATTACGGTGGATGAGAAGCTGGATATGCGTCAAAAGTGTGCCCTTGTAGCCGAGAAGGCTAATGGCATATTAATGTGCATTAGGAGGAGCATTGCCAGCAGATCTAGAAAAGTCATTATTCCCCTTTATCCGGCACTGGTGAGGCCACATCTGCAGTATTGAGTCCAATTCTGGGTCCCCCACTATAGAAAGGATGTGGATGCATTGGAGAGGGTCCAGCAGAGGGTAACCAAAATGATTAGGGGGCAGAAACACATGACCTACAAGGAGAAACTGAGGGATCTGGGTTTATTTAGACTGAAGAAGAGAAGAGTGTGTGTGGGGGGGTGGGGGATTTGATAGCAGCCTTCAACTCTCTGAAGGGAGGTTCCAAAGAGGATGGAGAGAGGCTGTTCTCAGAAGTGACGGATAGCAGAACAAGGAGCAATGGTCTCAAGTTACAGTGGGGGGCAGGGGCGGCCCGTGAGTATAGGCCGACTCGGCCGTCGCCTAGGGCGCTGCCTTCAACGGGGTGCCCGATGATGACGTCATGGGGCGCCCGGGGTGTTCGATGATGATGTCACATCACTGACGGCCGTGCAGGCGGGGATGCTGATTGCGCGTTCCGCCTGGGGCTCCAGCTGCCGCAGCCCGCCTCAGACTGCCCCTGAGTGGGGGAGGTCTAGGTTGGATACTAGGAAAAACTATTTCCCTGGGAGGGTGGTGAAGCACTGGAATGGGTTACCTAGGGAGGTGGTGGAATCTCCATCCTTAGAGGTTTTTAAGTCTCAGCTTGGCAAAGCCCTGGCTGGGATGATTTAGTTGGGGTTGGTCCTGCCTTGGGCAGGGGGCTGGACTTGATGACCTCCTGAGGTCTCTTCCAGACCTAGGATTCTATGATTCTTGGTCCTCAGGCTGCCAGTCTAGCTCTGCTCTTATCCCCAGCTGGGTTCCAGCTGCCAGTTCCCCCTGCTGCTGGCCCCCCAGCCAGGCTCTGCTCTGCTCCTGGCCCTGGCTGGGCTCTCAGCTGCTGGCCTGGCTCCTCTGCTGGCCATAGGACTAGTTCAGCTCCCAGCTCTGACTGGGCTCCAGCTGCCAGCCCTTCTGCCACCAGATTCTCAGCCAGACCATGGATGCTGCTGGACCACAGAGTCACAGACCTAAGAGGTTCAACCTGTACTGAAATACCACTGAGCCTACTTTCTTGCCCTCCTGGGCACCCCTCAACTCTGTCCTGCTGAGCCAGGCCTCCTCCATTACAAACACAGAGCTGGGATCACTGCCCTTTGCAGTACGATACAGACACTGAGATCTGATCAACTCTTAGAAGGCTCGGCCAAAAGGGACTTGCCTCACCACCCAAATGCAGCTGATCAAGTGGGCTCCAGCCCAAGAAAACATATGCCTAAATAAATCTGTTAGTCTTTAAGGTGCCCCAGGACTCCTCGTTGTTTTTGCTAAAACAGACTAACATGACTACCCCTCTGAAACCTAGCACCCAAACGCACAGGCTCAGTGGGACCTGAACCCCCGGATAAATCCATCTTACTGTGTGTAAAGTCTTACACCAAGTGAGTTCATGATGTTTGCCCTCTTTCTCAGGGAAAAGAGAGAGACGCATAGACTCCTTGGGTGTGTCTAGACTACATGGCTCCATCGACGGAGCCATGTAAATTAGTTTATTCGGCATAGTCAAAGAAGCGGGGATTTAAATAATCCCTGCTTCATTAAAATAAACATGGCACGAGGCATACCGGAGCGGTCAACAAAGGCTTCCCTTGTCGACCGCGCCGCATCTAGACTGCCCCGCTGTGCTGGATCATCTGATCGTCGGCACAACGCGGTGGCCATGTTTATTTTAATGAAGCAGGGATTATTTAAATCCCTGCTTCTTTGACTATGCCGAATAAACTAATTTACATGGCTCCATCAACGGAGCCAAGTAGTCTAGACACACCCCTTGTCACCTCAGGTAACAATTACTTACACTGGGTTTATTAATAAACACAAGTGTTTTTATTAAGTATAAAATGTTTTTAAGTGGTCATAAAAGACAGCAAATGGAACAATGTAGGTTACTTAACAAAATGCATAAGCACATGAGCATAAAACAATATGAATCTGGTTACATATCTCACCCTCAGTTATTCTGATAAAGCTATTCCAATTATGCCCTGGAGAGGCATAAGGATCTTGTGCAAAACCGGGTTTTTGTGCAAAAAGGAAACGTCCACACTGCTGCTTTTTGCGCAAAAGCCCCTTGCACAAAAAGAAACGGCAGAAAATATGCTAATGAAGTCACGACTCATGCTAATGAGTCCCTCATTAGCATATTTTCTACCGAAAAAACTCGTAGGGTAGACATAGCCTAGAGGTATAGTAGCCTATCTAAAAAATAGACTTGTTTTCTAATGCTCAGTATTTTCACAGTTTAAAATGTCTGGAAGCCTTTTAAATAACTAACAGTGAGAGAAAGTGACAACTGAATTGAGAACACCTGTTCTTACTTGTCAATCAATAGCCCTTAGCCTTGCTTTAAATTCAGTAGAGGGGATAACATGTAATACATATATTCCCACGGAGTCCTTACCCTCCATCAGTGTGTATCACTTGAATTCCTCACACTTGAAGATGTGAACCAATGTGTACTTTTAAATGAAAGGTGCAAATAAGGCGGTTCATGTAACAAAGCAACTAATAACTCATGCTACAATTGCCTTCTTCAAACCTACTATTTTATGGCAGTTCCGTTTTCAGGTGAAGGTCAGATTTTCTTGTCCTGTAACTCTCAAATATACACTGTGAGCCAAGCTATTGCTGTTGCACATGATAGCTATCAAAATTAAATGCAGTCTGCCGAGGGAATCTCTCTAATTAACTAGCCACATAGCCCCCCAAATCAGGCATATGTAAGTCCATCCTTTGACTTCAAAAACACAAAAACCAAAATTTTCCCTCCACATAGCTTGATTCGTTTACATGGTTAGTTTGAGTTGTGCAGGTCACTCTGTCCTGTGTCCTTGTGGGTTTGAAAAAACAAGGGCCTGAGCCAAAGCCCATTGAAGTCAATGGCACTTACGCCTGGGCTTAAGAGCTGTACTGAATGGAAGTCTGAATTCGGACAGTGGTAAAGTCTAGGGGTGGCTCATGTAGAAAGGGGATGAAGGCACCACCTTAATGTGTGTGTCAGAGAGACTGCCTACATATCACACACACAGCCAGTCTGTAGCAGGCTGCTGTAGATTTGCTGTGTTCGCAATTTGTGTTTAGTAGCGGGGTGTTCGCCTCAGCCCCGTTGCACGTGCAGACCGCGAAGCCAAGATCTGACAAGAGGTGAAGTCGAGGCAATGTTCAATAGGGCTTGTTTGGGATATGGGGACTGTAGAAGTAGAATGCCCCCAGTGGAGAGTCAGGGAAGTGCCAGACACTTCCATCAGCTTCAGCGGCATGTTTTCCTTCCCTCCCTGGGGCGGCACTGGCAAGAGCTGTGTGCCTTTGTGCTGCAGTAAAGGCAGGAGAGCTGTTGGAGGCGGTCTGGTCTAGCAGGGCAGGAGGAAGAGGTAGCGAGAAGGAGCATGATAGTGGAAGAACAGCAGGATCCGGGGAAGCAGGTTTAGATCCAGGACTGGCCATGGTAATTAAGAGCCCTAGTTGGCATAGGAATGTCTCTTTTCTAGAGCAGATCCTCCCCTTCTTCCGGTTTGTAGGAGGTCTAGGTGAGCAAGTGAGCTTGGTTGTTTTGTTCTGTTTATTTTTCTTGCTATGCCCCACTTTCTCCAAAGTTCATCAGCTGCCACTGGGGAAGTCCCTGGCTTGTCTCATTGTAGGAGTGAGTGCCATTGTCTGCTGGGGAAAGGGAGGGAATTGCTTGCTCTGCTGGGTGCATCTCATTGCTTAGGGGCGGTTTTGATGTGTATGGAGAGCTGTAGGAGCTGATGCTCTTTGCACGTATAATTCAATTTGCCACACATTTAAATCTATGGAAAGACTCCCACTGACGTCAGTGGGAGCTGGATTAAGCCCTTACCTAGCACTTTTCTGCCATATTATTATGTTTTATTTTGTTACCAAGAGATGAGTCTTGAGATTCAGGATTTTTCAATGAAAGTGGCTGACCTGTGGGGATTTTCTCAGCTGATTGGTTGGGGGAAGCTTAGTGGTGATAGTATTTTGCTGAAGCAGCTTTTGGTGATGTGCTAAGCCCTGTTCCTGCAAACATTTATGCCCGAATGTTTGCAGGATCGGACCCTCAGTTTGCATAATAGGAAATCGGTTTTTAAAAAGGGAAAAGTCACTCTTCTTTGAGTAGTGTCCCTGTGGGTGCTTCACTTCAGGTGCTCTCTGACTGGAGATTTTGACAGCAGCGTCTCATAGGTCTGTACATGTGCCCAGGTTAGTCTTATTCCTCCAGGTACAGAGGGTATATGAGACTGGAACAGACAAATCATCCTGAGTACATTCTCGACTGCCGTGGCTCAGATGGAATGTGCAGCAGCATTTGCTTACAGTTGTACCTTAGCTAATTTTTATCCCATTTTATTCTTTTATGGTTATACTTTTTATGTCTTTATTTAGTGCAGAGCCTTTTTTCCAGGAAGTTTTTTTTTTCCTTTGGTCAAGGCTTTCACCACATGCTCCTCCAGCTCCCGTTACAGGGTGATACTTGAATTCTGCTTTGTCACTGAAGCATGATGAAGTCTCCAGGCTTCACACATAGACTCGCTTCCAGGAGTCCTTCCCAATCAGTGACCACCATTCACACTGTATCCACTGCCTTGGGGATAGACGTGCCCATTAAGTACTAGATCTACAGACGTTTCAAAAGCCACTGTAGGGGAGGGACAGGGAGATAATACTCTGTCTGATAGTAATGGAGCAACTAGTTATCCATCTTCACATCCTCACTTATACTTTCATCCTCCCCCCGGTACCATAGTGACCGGAGCACTCTGTTATTTTCCACAGCTTGCTCACCCTCCAGAGATGAAAAGCTTACAGGCTCAAGGAGACATCATCTAGGAGATGCCCTTATCGACCACATCAGACACCTCCACACCCTTCAAAGCTTTCCATGGAGACTTGGGCTACCTCTACACTGCAGCGCTATGAAATAGCTATTTCGCATCTTTTGATTGCGCCCGTTATTTCAAAATATAACGGGCTCGCTATTCTGATGTCCCTGTAAACTTCATTCCACAAGGAGTAAGGGATGTTTCGGAATAGTGATTTATTTCAAAATAAATGCTGTATAGACAGTGCCAAATTTCAAAATATGCTATTTCGAAATAGACTCAAAATAAGCTACGCAATTTGCTATGGGTGCAGTGTAGATAAACCCTTGGTGAGCAAAGTCCTTTCATGTCTCAAAAAGTCACAGGGTATCCATTTCTCAGTACCAAAGTGCTCCCCGCCTGGTAGCATCAAAACGTGACTCAAATACTAGAGATAAAGACACTGCACTTAAGAAGCCAGTACTCCCTACATGAACGTTGCATCTGATGTTGGTGACACTCTTGGTATCATGGCCTTCTTCATCTGGAGACCCTCTGGTCCATGCATGAGCCCACCTAGTACCACAGGAGTTCAGATTCTCCAGGAATCTGACATATTTTCCTCTGATGAGCCTGAGTCTCCTTTATTGAGTTCAGTTAGACTCCTGGTACCCTAGCCTACGTTAGCAGTGGCACTGCGTGGTTCCCCAGTCAGAGAGACAGATCCAACATCTGTTCCACCATTACATAGGCTATGTCTAGACTGCAGGCTTCTTTTGGAAGAAGCTTTTCCGGAAGAGATCTTCTGAAAAAACTTCTTCTGAAAGAGAGCGTCCACACTGCCAAAGCTCATAGAAACAGTAATCTGCTTTTTCGACAGATAGTATCCATGCTGAATGGACGCTATCTCGCATGTAAGCTGTGATTACTATGGACGGAGTGGCCTCTTTCCTCTTCTTTTGAAAGAACTCCGTCTTCCCCGTCCGCACACACCTTTTTCCGAAAGAGCTCTTTCAGAAAAAGGCTTCTTCCTCGTAGAAAGAGGTTTACCAATGTCAGAAAAACCCCTCAGTTCTTTCAATTTTCTTTGGAAAGAATACGATTGCAGTGTGGACATAAATGAAGTTTTTTCGGAAAAACTGCTGTTTTCCAGAAAAAATCTCTGTAGTGTAGACATACCTATAGGTTATGTCTACACTACAAGGTTTTTGCGCAAAAAACGGTGGCGTGTCCACACCTCAAGCACGTTTTTGCACACAAAAAATACAGTAAATCGACAGGACAGAGGGCTTTTTCCAATAGAGTTATTCCTCTCCCCACGAGGAATAAGTCCTTTTTGTGCTACAGCTCTTGCACAAAAAGGCATGTGTGGACACTCCGCTGGGGTTTCTTGCGCAAAAAGAGCCTATCAGAAAAAGCACAGGTGCTCTGATGGCCATTCTGTGAATGGCCATCAGAGCTTTCTTGTGCAACAGTGTCCATGCAGTGTGGATGCTCTCTTGCGCAAAAGCACATTGCTTTTGTGATGCGCTTTTGCGGTGTGGACGTGCTTTTGCGCAAGAAGTTTTTGCGGAAGATCTCTTCCGCAAAAAGCTTCTTGCGAAAAAACCCTGCAGTGTAGACAAAGCCATAAAGTAGAGCTATTCAGACCCCCCTGAAATTAGCCAGCACACAAACTCTTCACAGCCTCCACCATTTTGATGAGTCGAACATACCTGGCATGGCTAGTCCTGGATGCCTCTCCTGTTTCCTTAAGGATCACCTCAATGGCACCCTTGGGCATTGTATCGCCAGCAATTTTTTGAGGCATCTAGCACTTCTGTGGACCACGAAAATTAGCACTCCCTGGCTTCAAATATTGGCTCTCTAAACACAGAACTCAACACTTGGAGAGAGAGCGATGGAGAGAATCCAACTGAGAAGTTGACTTTCTTGTCATACAAAGCGAGCTGCAGACCATTTTTAATTGACGTAACTTCCCCAGCGGGGGCTGGAACAATTTTTATAGTGGAGGTGCTGAGAGCCACTGAACCAAACGGTAAACCGTGTGTATAATGGAAACCACTTTAAGTTGGGGGTGGGGGTGGGCTGCTTAATGGGCTGTAGACGTCATTACTGCCAACATTAATGAGAAATTAGGAAGGCATCTAAGGCCATGATAGACTTCCTCCTAACAGAGTTACTTCAGTATTATCCCTTGCCTCTCAAGAGACTGACTTTGGTTAATGAAATCATCTTCCCTTGCTGGAGCTATCTCACCCATTACAAAGATAGCTTCCCCAATTATCACCCCTAATGTCATTACCTCACAGAAACTTCCCCTATTGTCACCCCTATGTCATTACCTCACAGAAACTAACCTTCCCCCCTCACCCCCACTCTGTTCTAAAATTTGATTTGTCAATTTCACATGCGTTCATTTTTTTGATTGTATCACATTGGGATATATGGTTGTGCCGATTTTCTTCCACATATTGATCTGAGGAAGTGGGTCTGGCCCACGAAAGCTCATCACCTATAAACCATCTTGTTAGTCTTTAAAGTGCTACATTGTAATGCATTTAAGATTGCAAGAGTGGAAGATGGACACGTGCTATGAGCCTGGTTCACCTCTCTCATTTACATAAATCTGGCATAACTACATTGTATTAAATGGAGTTACACTGGCACTAGAGAGAGGAGAATCACACTTTCTTTTTTTCTGTGTCTCAGCGAAGTTGGAGAACTCATTTATGTTGGTTTCCTCTATCACTCCAATTTAAGAGCTGGTTGCTTTTACACATTTGGCCTTTTTGTTGCTGTAAAACGTAATACAGTATGTTGCTCCAAACTGTGCATCTAAAGATGTTAGAGAACTGAATTAGAATTCAAAATGATCTGGAAAAACTGGAGAAATGGTCTGAAGTAACTAGAATGAAATCCAATAACGACAAATGCGAAGTGTTCCACTTAGGTAGGAACAATCAGTTGCACCCATAAAAATTGAGAAATGACTTCTTTGGAAGGAATACTGCAGAAAGGGATCTGGGGGTAAAGTGGGTTGCAAGATAAATATGAATCAATAGTGATATTGTTGCAGTGAAAAAGCAAACATCATTCTGGGATGTATTAACAGGAGTGTTGTAAGCAAGATGTAACTACCACTGGGCAGAGTTGAACCTTGGACCTCTAAAGCAGTGCTGCGCAACCCGTGGGTCATGACCCCCCAAGGGGGGTCACCATGCTGTGTGGCTGCCAACGACCAGGCCCAGCCCCCGGACGCCCGGATCTGAGCCCCGCGCCGTGCGGGGTCGTGGTGGAAAAAAAGGTTGTGCACCACTGCTCTAGAGCAGTGTTTCTCAACCAGTGGTACGAGTACCCTTAGGGGCACTTGAGAGAAATCCGGGGGGTACGTCAACACAACTGAAATTGGGAGAAAACTGAATTTTTGTTTTTAAGTTTTACAGCGTTTTATTATTTTATTATTTTTGTACTTTTTACACCCCAAAATTTCATCACCCGCCCAGCTACGATTAAGTTGTTTAAACAAATGTGTTGCAATGGTAGAAAAAAAAATTGTGTGCCTGAAAACTGTAGGTACTGGGAGTACTTATAATTTTTTTTTAAAGGGGGTATTTTATAAAAAAAGATTGAGAAACACTGCTCTAAACCATTCATTTTGGCCTCCCTGTTTCCTTTCTCCTTTAACAAGTTGGGCAGGTAGCAGTTTTGGTAAAAATATATCAGACATGTGCACACAGTGCCTGCTCTACCTCAGCTCGTGCTGGATAATCCGGGCCTCAATTCTAAAAGAGTTGGCATTACTGAGGTGATTGATTCCCTCCATGTTTTGTTGCGGATTTTCCAAAGAAAACGCTGGTGTTTTCTATAGGTCACCCACATCTCCCAGTCATAGCAGAGACTTGGGATTAACATGGCTTTCTCAACTAAAAGTCTTATATGTGTTTGGATGTTGAGATTGTGAACACCTGGCGAGGCAGTCTGCCAAAGGCAAGGCTGGCCTTGAATCTTGACATTTATGGCTTCAGTTGAATGGCTTGTGTGAAATTTGGAAGGGCAGCTCAGAGAGACCTCTCTCCTTTACTTAAGGATAGAATCTCACGGCAGCCTAAAGGAAAAAGTTCTCGTGGCAGACAGAAAGCCACGTTTGCAGTGTAACCTCAGCATTAGGCTACTTATCGATTCAAGTGCCTTCAAGAAAGTGAGGGCGATTCTCATGTTGTGTGTTAGTTTTATTTAAAAGTTTTTCTGAGTGTTATTTTAACAGGTAAGTTAATCTCTTACATTCACTGACGTAGCAAAGGCAGTGGGGGGGGGGGAGGTAGTTGCCCTTGGGCACCGCAGTAGGGGGGCACTAATTTAGTCCCCTTCCACTCTTCCTGTCATCCCTCGGTTTGCCTGCTCCTCCTCTGCCCACCAATGCTGGCTGGAGCCTCCTCTCCACCCCCAGCCCGACCTCCTCCATCTTCGACAGTAGGATAGTATGTGGGGGGCTTGCCCCAAACTGGAGGGGGTGGGGGAAGACATGGTACAAGCTCCCCCCTCCTCTCAGGGTCAGGCTCAGCTGTGTGCCAGGTTCGGGGCCCAGCTACGTGGCAGCGGGGGGGAAGGGGCGCAAATTTTGCTTTTGTTCCCGGGCGCATAACACCCTTGCTACGCCTTTGCTTCCCCATAGAAAGAGGTTTACCAATGTCAGAAAAACCCCTCCGTTCTTTCAATTTTTTTTTGAAAGAACACGATTGCAGTGTGGACATAAGTGAAGGTGGGGTTTTTTTTGGTTTTGTTTTTTTTTGTTTTGTTTTTGTTTTTTTGAAAAAATGGCTGTTTTTTCCTAAAAAACTCCATAATATAGATGTATCCTGAGATTGAAATAGTCCCCTTGGTCATGAATGGAGTAAGCATGACAGCATGCATGGACTTGTCACCAGAGCAGAAAACCCGAGAGGAGATGAGGCCTTTTTCTGAATGCTCCTGGGTGATTGTCTTGGTGGCAACAGTCTTCCGGCCCACTTAGATGAAAGAGGGCCACTCGTGGCCCATTCCCTTGCTTAGGCTGCCCCTCACTGTCCTATGGTGAGGTTGCAATGGCGGAAGTAGAGACAAGATGTTTTTGGGAGGTGATCTGGACTCTATCTGAATGATGGTTATGGGACAGGAGGAGATGGGTTTGCAAGGGGGACCAAGAGTACGTGGACAACGTAGTACTTTCCTAGGGAAAAGGAGGGGGGGAATCAACAACTCATCAAAGGAGTTGCTTGCTCATTTTGCCTGGTTAGTCACACATTCAAGCCAGCAGCAAGTGCACTAAACATGAGATAACATGGCCCATTCCTCTTTCTCTTTAGTCATGCCCTGATGTCTGTTCCATGCTCAGCCATCTGGAAGTGTAAGGAAAAGCCATGCCCGTGGCTGCAGGGAAGACCAGTATATTGACAGTGGAAGTAAGCTGCAAATAAGTTGAGCTCCTGCAGTTTCCTGTTTTGCCTTCTCTTAACCAAAGCAGAGGGCACCAGAAATGTTTTGCTGTATCCAAAAGAGCTGAACTAGAAGCCTGAGTGACTTCCTGTAGCTCATTTCAGTGCCTGGCATGACGCCAGCACTGCCTTGATGCTTTGTAGCATCGAGTAGCCTGTCATGTGCACATTTGGGGCTGTCAGCGACAGATTTGTCTTGAGTTTGTGCAGCTTTGCACCTGGAACATTCCGGGCTTAGAACTCCAGGATGCAATTATGCAGCATAACTTGTGGATAAACATCTTATTTAGTAAACTGTAGAGGAGGAGGTGTGTTTTGATTACTGCGGTATTGGAGTCATGAGGTGCCAGACGACTGATCAGATTTTTAGATCAGCAGCATTAGATCTGATTTTTTAAAAACACAGTTACCCTGCATTTTCTGAATGTGGAGGGAAAATAAGTGGTCAGGTTAGCAGAAGAATTGTCCTAACATACTGGCAATGAAATTAGAAGAGGTGTCATCTTGTATGCGCATATACTGTGTATTTGCACCTCAACAATTATACTTTGAGTGTTTAACATATACAGATGGTTCTGATCCTGAAATGCCTGGCTCACAGGTCAGCGTGTCTGCTGATGCAGGGGAAGGGAATTGAGAACTTAACATTGCAAAGCCCCACAAGGTGTTAAATGCTCAAGGTTGTTTAGAATAGTCTGCTCCTATATACGTGATTCACTTAAAGTTGTCATAAATCAGAAAGTGGCTATATAAATACAAAGACACACACACACACAGTTAAGCGATTTACCCAAGGTCAGACAGGAAGCCTGTGGCAGAGCAGAGATTGAACCCTAGTCTTCGGATACGTCTCCACAGCAACATTATTTCAAAATAACTTAGTCCGCGTATACACAGCAGACAGTTATTTTGAAATAATGTCAAAATACTGTCAAGCTGGAGGATTTTTTACTCCGACTACTGTGACACTCATTGTATGAGGAGTAAGGGAAGTCTGAGGAAGAATGCTCTGTTTGGAAATAAGTGCTGTGTAGACACTCCCAATTTCAAAATAAGCTATTTTGAAATAAACTACGCAATAGACGTACCTCAATTTGCGTAGCTTATTTCGAGGTAAGCCCTCCTGTGTAGACGCATCCTTTTAGTCCTGCTTCTTCATCTGAAATATCCCCTTTAGCCTAGAAATTTAAATGGTAGTTTGCCACTGATATGGAGTCCTGCATTATTTTTGTAATAGATGGCAGATGCAGTATTTTATGAAGAGGTTTAATTTTTTTATATCAAAGTGAAATGAGGCTCTGCAGAGATCTGGAAAATGCAGAAAATTATTGACAGGCTATTGCTGCCAACTTTGAAGCCTGCCCTTTCCCTACGTCTTGAGCTGTTTAGAGAAGATATGCGAGAAAATCCTTTTCTGATTGAGGTGAAAGAGTCTTTGCTTTTCATTTGTCTCTGTGATGTTTTAGCCTTTCATCAGGGTGCCTTTAGAGCTACTATTTCCACCACTCTCCCTCATTTTCTTTTTGTATCACACGGTGTTTGAAGTAAGATGTCTGTAGAACTTAAGGGGAAAACATCCTGTTTTTCTTCCTTTATGAAAATATGATAAATTGGGGGGCGTGGAGGGGGAGGGGAGGGAGGAATGAATAACTAGCAGATACTAATGCTGATACACTTCACAGGTACAAGCAGATACAAATAAAATACAGACCAGCTTGAATAATACCAAATAACCCAGGGATCTATTGTACAGTCTAATTGCATAGTGGAGGCCATAAGAGCAGATTAGACAGGCATCTTTAAGAGCAGGTTTCCTAGGCATCTGTCAGGGATGATCCAGAATGGTGCTTGGCCCTGCCATGAGGGCAGGGGACTGGACTTGATGACCTCTCAAGATCCCTTCCAGTTCTAGTGTTCTATGATTCTATGACATCTGGACAGAGATATGTCCCTGCCAATCACTGGTCTACAATTTTTTAGAAGTCGTCTGCTTCAGAGATAAAATGTACTATTTATTATGTATTTTGATGTGCTGAATTCAAATATGACAATTAAAACAACTGATTGGCTACTGTTTCCAAGATATTTAAGTTTTTACATTTTACGTCTATGTATATTGTGTAGATAGTAGAGTTTTAATCATAAATTGTAAACCTAGGTCTTTTCATGTGTTTATGGTTGCTTTACATGATAATATTTCACCTGTCCTGTTTATGTAACACTTTAAAAATCAGCAAAAGGGTTATATAAATAAAATTTATTATGAAACAAAAGGCAAAAAACTATTATGTACATAGTTTAGTCCTATTCAGTGTCTGCTCGGCGCTTCTTGGCTTGTCTATTGTATTCATTAAATGGAGCATCTTGTCACTGTCCAGCAATAGTCTGCAAGCATTGATGGGCTCCATTTGCCCTGATAGCGTTTCTCCATTGTTGCAATGTCCTGGTGAAATCACTCGCCGTGCTCGTCGCTCACTGCTCCGCAGTTCGGTGGAAAAAAATCTAGATGAGAGTGCAAAAAATGTATCTTTAGTGACATGTTGTAACCAAGGCTTTTGTATGCCTTGAGGAGGTTTTCCACCAACAACCTATAGTTGTCTGCCTTGTTGTTTCCGAGAAAATGTATTGCCACTAACTGGAAGGCTTTCCATGCCGTCTTTTCCTTGCCACGCAGTGCATGGTCAAATGCATCATCTCGAAGAAGTTCACAAATCTGAGGACCAGCAAAGACACCTTCCTTTATCTTAGCTTCACTTAACCTTGGAAATTTTCTACGGAGGTACTTGAAAGCTGCTTGTGTTTTGTCCATGGCCTTGACAAAGTTCTTCATCAGACCCAGCTTGATGTGTAAGGGTGGTAACAAAAGCTTCCTTGATTCAACAAGTGGTGGATGCTGAACACTTTTCCTCCCAGGCTCCAATGACTGTCGGAGTGGCCAATCTATCTTGATGTAGTGGGAATCTCTTGCACGACTATCCCATTTGCAGAGAAAACAGCAGTACTTTGTGTATCCAGTCTGCAGACCAAGCTAGAGAGCAACAACCTTCAAATCGCCACAAAGCTGCCACTGATGTTGGTCATAGTTTATGCACCTCAAAAGTTGTTTCATGTTGTCATAGGTTTCCTTCATATGGACTGCATGACCAACTGGAATTGATGGCAAAACATTGCCATTATGCAGCAAAACAGCTTTAAGACTCGTCTTCGATGAATCAATGAACAGTCTCCACTCATCTGGTTCGTGAACGATGTTGAGGGCCGCCATCACAGCATCGATATTGTTGCAGGCTACAAGATCACCTTCCATGAAGAAGAATGGGACAAGATCCTTTTGACGGTCACGGAACATGGAAACCCTAACATCACCTGCCAGGAGACTCCACTGCTATAGTCTGGAGCCCAACAGCTCTGCCTTACTCTTGGGTAGTTCCAAATCCCTGACAAGGTCATTCAGTTCACCTTGTGTTATGAGGTGTGGTTCAGAGGAGGAGGATGGGAGAAAATGTGGGTCCTGTGACATTGATGGTTCAGGACCAGAAGTTTCATTCTCTTCCTCATCTGACTCAAGTGAGAATGATTCTGGTGCATCAGGAACCGGCAGTCCTTCTCCGTGGGGTACTGGGCGTATAGCTGATGGAATGTTTGGATAATGCACAGTCCACTTTTTCTTCTTTGACACACCTTTCCCAACTGGAGGCACCATGCAGAAGTAACAATTGCTGGTATGATCTGTTGGCTCTCTCCAAATCATTGGCATTGCAAAAGGCATAGATTTCCTTTTCCTGTTCAACCACTGGCGAAGATTTGTTGCACAAGTGTTGCAGCATATGTGTGGGGCCCACCTCTTGTCCTGATCTCCAATTTTGCAGCCAAAATAAAGGTGATAGGCTTTCTTAACCATAGTGGTTATACTGTACTTTTGTGATGCAAAAGTCACTTCACCACAAACATAGCAGAAGTTATCTGCACTGTTCACATAAGTATGAGACATCTCTGCTCACTTTGGCTAAACAGAAATGTGTCCCTTTGCAAAATCAAACACTGACAAATAAGAGAGCATGACACTGTATGATTTCTAGAGCTGATATAGGGCAATTTGTTCAGCAGAGTGATGTAAGCTTCGTTATGATTGCATCATCCATGACTTCTAGGAATAACATGATGCAATTCATATCATGTATGAAGCAATACCAGCTTCAGATTGCATCATTCATTGTTTTGCCTAAAAAGCAAGTACTGTCCAAACCCAGTCATAGATTTATTTATAGATCCAGTCAAAGATGTATTTTAGTCATTTCTGGTTTAAATTGAGATCCCTTCCCTTTATAACTCACTTATCCTCCGCCATTCCAAGTCAAGGGTCGTATATACTGACCCAATAGCATATCTTGAAAACTAGAGCCAATCAACAATTTTAAGCATCATTTTCGTTCTCAGTGACCCAGAATTAGTAAAGTTTGACTACATTTATTTCAGAAGCATTTTGGCTGTAGAGCAGTAATTACCCAGTAATTACCCAGGGCCCAATTCTGATTTCAGTAAGGTTGTGTGGGGAATAAAATGCAATTCAACCCTCCTCAGGCACATTTTGATACCAGGCATCATCACATCTGATGTCAAAAACGTGATCACTTGGGGCATGTCTACACAGCAGGGCTAATGTCGGCATAAGCTATGCAATTTCAGCTACATCAGTTGTGTAGCTGAAGTCAAAATAGCTTGATTCGGCTTTTGGCACTTTCTACACAGCAGGAAGTCAAAGGAAGAACATTCTTCCTTCAACTTCCCTTACTCCTTGTGAATTGAGGGTTACCAGGAGTTGGAGTAAGAAGTCCACCAGCTTGCCATTATTTCGATATAAAGGCTTGTAGTGCAAACTCTTTGTTATTTCAGAATAACGTTTTTATTCCGAAATAGCGCTGCTGTGTAGACATAACATCAGAGTCCAAGCCTGCTGATGGGGATGTTGCAGTTCATGACATAGTCTGATTGTGATGTTTGGGTTGCAGGGCTGCCCTGAGAAGGATGAGAGGAGAGGCTGCAGTCATCGAGTAGCTATAAGGCACAAACAAATGCTAGGCACAAACATGCATCATCTCTGAAAATTGTGTACTAAGATTTCATATTTTAAAGCAAATAAAAATGTCTGATGAGGTCTGGGCAAAACCTCCTTTGACTTTAATAGTGCGGAATCTACCTCTTAGGAAACTGGTTCCATTGGTTTACTCACATGGCTAAGGACCACAGAATGTTGCTTATGGGAACTTTTTAAAATGCTGTTAGATTTGGTGTCTTAGGGCTTGTCTCCACTACCCCGGGGCTCGACACTGCAGTGATCGATCCACCAACTGTCTATTTATTGTGTCTGCTTAGACATGATAAATCAATCTCTGAGCATTCTCCAGTCGATGCTGGTACTCCACCAAGAGTGGCCACTGTTGTTGGGAGAACACCCTCACTGACCTTACTACAGGCAAGACGCCGCGGTAAATACATCGACTTTAGCTTTGCTATCTGTGAAGCTGAAGTGACATAGATTAAGTCAAAAGCAGGCATTCTGTAGACTAGGCCTTACACTAAGCATAATGAGTCATGTGCAGAAGAACCTTAGTGGCATTGATTTAAATCACAAGCAGTGTTCTCTTTAAACTGGGCTGCAGCACAGCTTCACAGGTGATTAATCAGCCCCGCCCAGCCAGTCAGAGGAAACACTGGTCACAAGCCAGTTCAAGATGAAGTTGTCCATTGAAAAGTAGCGGCTGAAAAGTATAAACTGTTTTGAAGTTTACTTATGAAAACAATTACTGTAGTGGATGGAATGCTGTCCAAATTAACCTGGGTAAAAGGGACCAGCATTCTTGAGAAGCAATGAATACAAAAGGGGAGAAAAAGCATAACACAGCACTTCGTGAAATGATAGTGTACCTAATGGACCATGTCTGACATTCTGAAGAGCCATAGATGTTAAGTAAAGTAATGAATTTAATTTTCAGAGTATCTGGGATGCATTTTCTCATTTCCCATTTTGTCTAAAAGATAGTAAATGACAAAAGGTACTATTTCTTTCCTAATCATCAGTCTAAAAGTCCTCCATGCTAACCTCTCTCTTTCTCTTTCTCAAAAGTTGGTGCTTTACTTTTTTACTTCCTATACTGAAGGCTGGATCTTTGGATGTAGTAAATGGACATAGCTCATTTACACCAGCTGAAATCTGGTCGTATAATTGAGTCGTAAAAACTTCCATTGAGTTTAATTGCACCAGTTTATAACAAACTTCTGAGTTTCCCTGGTTATGGGATTGTAGGCAGTGGTAACTGACTTGCATGTTTTCAGCACCTCAGTTTCTCCTCGTAGACGCTGACAACCTTTTACACCCTAATTTTATCTAAGAAAGCCCCCAAACATCTGTGGACAACTGTATTTTTGTGTTGCATGGAGGTTGACTGATTATTGGTCTTTGGTTTCCAATTTTCCTTTGCATTGCATCCATTTACTGAATACTGCCCTTCTCTCTCGCATGCTAATGTTGATGTGGAAACTGTTGTGAAGTGTCTGCATTAGGAAAAACATAGTGTTACTTTCAGGTATTTGGCCAAATGTGGGTCAGATCAGTGTAACAGCATCATTTTACACCAGCTGAGAATCTGGGTCCCCTATTTGAACTCTTGTCTGATGGACTAATTCTCCTCTCTCTTAGGCTTAAATCTGCCTTTTCCTTTCCGAAGTGTCAAGAGAAGTTCTCTTCTCTGGGGAGACTGGTGACTCCTCCCCAGAGAAGTCAATTAAAAGGTACCAGCCATGTGGTTGTGACCTGCATCTACTAGTGTTTGGAAACTGTTTTGCTAACTCCCTCTGGCCATGTCTACACTAGGAAACTATTTTGAAGGTACTAAATTCAACTTAATAACTCCCAATTTAACCAGTTCGAAACAGCATGTTCTCACTACAGGGAAGCTTCAAAATGAGTTCGAGACAGGCTCCATTAATATGGATGTGCTACCTCGGACTTAGAGCCCAGGAAGCACTGGGGAGTAATTAGTTTCAGTTACTCTGGGGAGTAGTTATTTCGAAATAGTAGCACCGGAGTGTCCACACAACCGCTATTTCGCAATAACTATTTCAGAATTAGTGTTATTCCTAATGAAAAGCAGAAGTACAGATTTCAAAAGAAGCAGCACCTTATTTTGAAATAACAGGCTTGGTCATGTGGACGCTCCGCTTATAAATTCAACCTAAGGGGGGTTATTTCGAAATAAAGTCCTGGTGTAGACCAGGGCTCTGTTGGCTCTTGAAAATTCTCTCTCGCCACCCCTTAAAATCTCAATTACCCTGGCAAGCAGCTACCTCTGTGACATTGTATCACTTGTGCTCATGTAATGCTGAGAGGTGGAACCAAACCTGGGACCTCTGGAGTTTAGTGCATGAGCCTCTACTGCTCGAGTTAACTCTCAGTGAAGGCTGTAGAGCTCACTCATTCTCTCTCTCTCTGTAAATGGTCTAAGTGCCACTACATAGGACAGTAGCAGGTGTGTGGGTTGCACTCCGTGAACGGGTACCACTTGTTCATGATGGCCAGGAAGGGACTCCTCCATCCCACCCGCCAGCATCTTTCTCCAACTAAAGCCTCACTCTTCAGGGCATTAGATCAGTTTTGGATACAGCACTGGAAATGAAGAGGATACTGTTTGCATCTGCAATAATATTACAGGTTGGCCCTCTCTGATCCAGCATCATTGGGACCTGACTCTTCCCAAACAAGAGAGTTTGCTGGACCAGGGCAGAGCTCCTCTCATCAGCCCCCAAGTTCATCACTGGCCCCCAGCAGGCAACCCTGCCTCCCCCCTGCACCTGGCTGGGCTGCTTGCCCAGCTACTGCTGGCTCCCTGGGCAGCACAGACTTCAGTTCCTGCTGCGGGGCTCCATTCCGGTGCAGCCAGGAGTAGCTGCGGGGCTGGGGCTCTGAGTTGGGCCCCACACAGCCCCAGCCCTGGCCCCACACAGCTGGGGAAAGCCGTGGGGCTCTGGCCCTGCACAGCTGGGTGAAGCCACATCCCCGCACAGTCCCAGCTTGGCCCTGCAGCTTCCTATGGCTCTGTGCTCGAGGAGCATCAGTGGTCCAGCAGACGGACCAGAGAGTCCCAAATTTTGGAGGTACAACCTGTACAATCAATGGGTTCATATGCCACCCTGATATCCTCCCCTCCCGTCCCCCAGCTTTGTGAATGCAGCTCTTCCAAACTGATGCTTGTAAGACCCTCCTGCAGTGCTCTGTCAATGCACCAAGCTAATGCCTTTGTGTTTGTCTCTGACATCCTGCCTATCTCTTGTGCGCTTCCTCTTTTAAACAGCGTCTTTCTCCAGTGCCAATTTTTTGTTTTCATTGTGTTTATGACAAGAACAATAAAATCTCTCCTTCTGTAACCTTTGCAATAAAAGAAAAATAAACTGTTATTTTCCAGCCAGGTAATTATTTCTAATAAATTTACCAGCAATTAAATGCTGAACTGGAGCTTGATCCAGATTCCTTTGCTCACTCATGGGAAATGTAGCTGGCTATTATTTCCCCCTCTTCTGTATATTTCTCTTGTGGATTTTCTTTTGTGATTTGTTTTTATTATGCCAATGGGATCATTTTTGCTCTTTC
This sequence comes from Pelochelys cantorii, assembly GCA_032595735.1. Taxonomy (NCBI): domain Eukaryota; kingdom Metazoa; phylum Chordata; order Testudines; family Trionychidae; genus Pelochelys; species Pelochelys cantorii. The sequence goes on from CM064346.1 coordinate 13,928,388, forward strand.
AAAAATTCCCATTACAAAGAAGTATTTTGTGCTTTTTTAAAATGAGTGTTATATAGCTGGGGAAGTCTTTTATTTTATATTTTTAAAATGTGGTTTTATTTTATTTTGGCTGTGGTATTCAGCAATCTGTCTGCTTTGCATTTGGATGGTGTAATCCGCTGGCAGAGTGAAGTCATGTTAATTGATAACTTGATGCTGCCTGGCAGAGCAGCTGAACTCCAGGTTATAAAATATGTTGAATTTCTTAAGATGCAAAATATCTGTCACTTGAGTGCTTTAGCACAGGCTAAACATGGAAATTGGCAGTGAGGCTCAGTGCAAAATCCAGACCAATGACTACATTTCCGGGGTGTGAGTAGTTTCGTTCTTCTTAAACTGGTTTTATCTATAGTGCTAAAAGATCCATAGATCTAATCCCATCTCAAACTGCACACTTTAATATTGTAATACAGAGGTACCTATCAGAATCTGGAACCTGTCGTACTAAATCCCGGGCAGAAACATAGAAGGAGAGTGCTACATACAGCCAAGTGAACCGGTAGATCATGCATCACATCTGCGTGTAGTTCCTTTGCGTGTGTGGTGGGGGTTTTTTGCACACAGAATGAAAGGACCAGTATGGGGGGAAGGGACATAAACAAAATACAGCATTATGTATTTGCTATGGTCTTTGCATTTCAGAAACAGAACATACAACCACCCACCAGTCACTTCAGCTGTAAACTCTTTGAGGCAGGAACAGTTTTGTGAGCTGTACAGCGCCTAGCACAATCAGATCCCAGATGACTGCTATGGCTCACAGGCACTGACACAATAAAAATAAATACTAGCAGTGAAATAAAACCCAGATGTTTGCTACCCCCAGTTTGTGATGGCTAACGGCTGGAGCAAAAGATTTCAAGCCAAGGGCTCCTGGGTTCTTTGACTGACTCAGCAGCTGACATACTTTACCATCTCTGAGTAAAATGTACTTCACCTTTACTCCCACTCTATGGACTCAATCCCCACGCTATGGGCTTTGGGTGGTGCAGTGAAAGCCAGCCTCCCCTGCTCCCCCCTCAAATAGAGCCCGTGGTGCAAAGTGACAAAGCAAAATATTTTTTCACACAATGCATAATTGGGCTGTGGAACTCATTGCTGCAGGGGGTCTTTGAGATGAAGAGTCAAAAAAGGGATTGGACATTTATATGGATGAATATGCAGAGTTAAAATAGATAATGCTAACAGAAGCTTGGAAGGATATTGAAACTCATCGTTTCTGGGCTTAAGGCAATCTCTTACTATGAGAGATTAGGAGGAGACCAACTTCAGCAAATCATCCCCATCTGCCTGCTGCAGGGTTTTATACTCTCTCCCAAAGCATCTGGTCCTGGCAACTATGAGAGAAAGGATATTGGACTAGATGGACCTTGAGTCTGATCCAGTTTGGCTGTTCCTGTACAGCTGATCCACTCCATCATTCATTCATTCAGCCTGTAGGCTCTTTTGCAGTATTTCCATGCATTGTTAGCCACTTAGCTCAGTACAATCATGTTTCTGTGTTGCTGGCAGCTCTCTCTACCTGTTTAAACTGTGGCATTTATATGACGTGCAGCCTCCATCCAAGGGGACTGTGATTCTGTGTCCCAGTAGCTAAAAAGGGGGTACAGCTGTACTGAACTCACAAGTGTGGTGCAAGGCAGATTAATGGGGGTCAAGCCCTTTGAAATCTGCCGGTGAAAGGGTAGGTACTGCAGAAGTGCTATGGTATTATTATAAGTGCAGGTTAAAAAGAATTCCATAACATAGATCAACGCAATCTCAGGGAGCTAGAGAGTTTATTGTAGGACTGAAGGGTTGAAGCTTCCAAAGTAGTCTAGGAGATTTACACACACATGTGCCAATTAAAGTTAATGGAAGATGTATGTCTAAAACCCGTAGACGGCTTTGAAAATCTCAGCCTCAGTATCATCTCATTTCAAGGGGCCACTCAAGGTAAAGCTGTCCATTTACACACCTTGGGAGGAACATGTCGGGGCAGAGGGATGGCTAGTTGATCACTTGACCTTGCATGGTCCCTTGAAATATGTGTCAAAACCCCGCTTCACAATCTCTTCCACCTTGTTGTTAGCTGGGACATTCCAAGTACATTGCCCAGACCTGAAGAGCTCTAGATAAGCTTGAAAGCTTGTCTCACTCACCAACAGAAGTGGGTCCAATAAAAGATATTATCTCACCCCCCTTCTCTCTCTCATACCCTGAGACAGACATGGTTGCGACTACACTCCATACAATAATGGCAGAATTAATGGCATCATTTGAAATTTATACAAATGATGCTTTTATGCTTTTGTTTTTCAGAGGACTTCGTTTTGTTTTGTGCTATCTTTCTGTCACTTAGGCTTTGTCTACACTTAACAGTTTAAAGCGCTGCTGCGGCTGCCCTGTATAAACCATCTCCATGACGGGAGTAGCTAACAGCTCTGGGAGCTCAGCTTCCAGCACTATAGCCTGGTTCACAGTGGCCCTTTACAGAGCTTAGGGGGTGTTTTTTCATATCCCAGAGCCAGAAAGTTACAGTGCTGTGAAGTGACTTGGTTTTAGACACACACAACAACCCGAAAACTACTATACTGAAGTAGCCCAAGTAATCTTGGCCATTTAGTGTGTTATACTTTGGTTATTGGGAAAGACTCCAGGTAATTTTGGCTATGTCTATATTGCATCCCTCTTGCGCAAAAGCCTATGCAAATGAAGCACGGATTATCATATTGCCACGCTTCATTTACATAATTAATTAGGGGTCGTTTTTGCGCAAAACCCCCTTCTTGCACAAGAGCTGTTCTTCCTCATTTTTTCAGGAAGAATAGCTATTGTGCAAGAGGGGGGTTTTGCGCAAAAAGGAGCTGTGTAGACGGCTCCCTTTTGTGCAAGAGCCTCTTGCACAAAAACGGCCCCTAATTAATTATGCAAATGAAGTGCGGCAATATGCTAATCCATGCTTCATTTGCATAGGCTTTTGCGCAAGAGGAATGCAATGTAGACGTAGCCTGAAGCATCTTCTTCATATCTCTCTTCTCAGAGACTGGTTGCTTTTTCTCTCTGATTGCCAGATGTAGATTATCCAAGTACTGTATGTAGTCTTCTGTTTCACAGATGCTGGACTTGTTTTGCTCCGTTCCTCTTAGTTTTTTGTTAATTAATCATAGCAGACTTCAGGGATTGACTGTCTAGATCACAAATACTGTTTATTTTTAATGACTAAACTCATTTACTTCAAAATGAGACCCCTTGCCTTTCTGTGCTTGTTTCTCCATGTGTGAAATAGTGATGTTTACCTGCCTTGTTGTGAGGTTTAAATAAAGAGCTCTGAGAACTTTGGATAGGAAGCGCAAAATACTATTATTTACGAAGTCTTTGTTTCCTTCCTCTACAACCATGGCTGAAAATCCAGCCTAATTTTGAAAATACTTTTGAACTTTATTTTAGTCTCTAGGGACATGTCTACACTGGGGAGTTATTTCAAAATAATGAGCTTGTTATTTCAAAATAATAACTGCTGCTTGTGATGAGGAATAAGCTTATTTTGAAATAGTTATTTTGGGAGTTATTATTTCGAAATAACTTATTTCAAAATAACCTGGTAGTGTAGACATAGCTTAAAGGTGCATAAATATGTTCTGAGAGCATGAGGTGATACGACACGACATTTATGCTCGCTAGGAATTGTTTTTCACTTTCACTTTTAAAACTCGTTGAAGGTATGACTGACAGGTACTGGGAAACATAGAGTACTATGTTAAAGTGCAGTGTTGGTGCATAACAGCAGGCCAATTAATACACAAGCCAATTACATATGTTAATGCACATTAGAAATCACGCCTTTATAGAGCAATTACCTCACCATGTAGACAAGCCCTCAGATAAAAGTGGTAGCTTAGTAAATCTAAACATCAGTTTTCAAGCCAGTCAAATGCTTTTGTATAATGCTAATAGGTGAATGTTTAAACGTTATTTAGGGCCATAAGTTTTAAAACCAGTTTTACGTAATCAATCAGAAAACAGGCTGATCTTGTTCTGTCTTTTGGAAAGGTAGTTGTCAGGTCTGATTCTCTCTAAAATGTATACAACCATTTACAAAAATCTCATTGATAGAAATGTTTCTGTATTTTTTAAAAATAATGTAAATGGGAGCCATTCATTTGGAAGACAATCATATTTCAGTGCAGCAGCTGCATCCCATCAATTGTTTTATTGTGTTAATGTCTGAAAACCAGAAACTGAATCTGTTTTCTTCTTACATTTGTCTCCGCTTTTGGGGTAAAAATGAGGAGCATAAATGGTGAAGAATAAATCAGATTTATACAAACTCCTTCCGTTTTAACTATCTAAAGCAGTGTCAGTATGTAACACAGATCAGGAAAGCCTTGCTTTTAAATAGTTGCTTTTTAAGGGGACAGTGTTTTGTAACAAACCTGGCTAGCCCAAGATCACTTCAGTTTAATATACTGACACTGGGGCTGTAATACTGTGCGCTTCTTTTTTTACATTTTTCTGATGAAAATTTCTTCTTCTTCAGCCTGAATCCCTACAGTTATGATGAGAACTGCCTCAGCAGTAGTGAAGACCACATCCCACTGGCTGCCTTGCCCCTGCTGGCCATTTCTTCCCCGCAGTACCAGGATGCCGTTGCCATGGTGATTAGCAGAGCCAACCAAGTTTACAATGAATTTCTCAAGTCTCCAGATGGGGCTGGTTTTAATGGACAGGTAGGACCATGTCTTCTTACGTCAAAGAAAAATGCTTCGGTCAAGGATGAGTTTCCATTACTTTAGGACACAGTGTAGAGACAAGTACATCAAGTTACTAATAGTACCAGGGTGACATGGCAAATGACATGGCAGTGTTAGCATGGAAGTGCAAAATGCCTGTTAAGCCACTGTGTGCCTTTCCCAGACCTGAAGAAGATCTCGGTGTAAGCTCAAAAGCTCTTTCACCAACAGAAGTTGATCCAATAAAAAATATTCTTTCACCCACATTGTCTCTGTGTTAAGCCTCTGAACATGCTCAGGGTGAACTAGGAGCTTCCTAAAAGCTGAGCAGTGCTAGTGTGAGTTGGCAACTCATGCAATTAATAGAAAGCACCAGACCTGAAGGTGAGAGAAAAATGAATTTTTGATTCATTGGCAGTTTTAAAACTTTTTTTTTTTAAATGTGGGGATCGGACCAAAAAAATTTCAGCACATTAGAAAGTTGAAAAAAGTTTTGTTTGGGGTTGAAAAAAATTTGAAGCACTTCGTGTTGTAATTATCAGAACCAAATGTTCTGATTATTTTTTTCTGACTCATTTCTACCACCAGCACCACTTCAAAATGAACAATTAGACAAAACCAACACAAATTCATGAAATGTTTTGGTGTGACTGAATTTCCATTTCTCACCAGAAAACATTTCATCTGAAAAGTTTGCTCTGCTCTTACTGTATCTTCTCTCCCAGACAATACAATTCCTAAGTTCGTTAACATCTCTGAAGCTGATGGGAGTTGAAGGAACTCAGCACATCTCTGATTAGGTTATAGGGAATTGAACATTTAAGTAGGTAACCCCTCTCTTGTCACAGTGTCAGTAAAACCACTGGGAGGAAGCATCATTTTGCGATAGAGGACTCAGGAGATCTGGATTCAGATTTTGGCTCTACTACAGACTCCCTTGCATGACCATGAGCAAATCACTCATTCTCTCTGGGCCTGACACAAATCCCAATTAAATCAGCAGAAAGACATGCCTGGAGTTCAGCAAGTTTGAGATCACCCCTCTCCTGTAGCTGTCCGGTCTAGAAAGGGATTACTCGTACTGCTCTACCATATTGAGGTACCTTTATGACTGTGTGTGACATCCTTAGATACATTTGTGATGAGGGAGAGGCAGCTTTGAAGTTCTAGATAGATACAGTTGTTTAAACTACAGTGAGGTTTTAAAGGCTCTGAAAGAAGAAAAGATTTTTAATCTGAAGGAACAGTGTAATCCTCTGAGGAAAACATGAGTCTTATTACACAAATTATTTTTTCATAACAATAATAGGATTATACTTCGGCATATCAGTTTTTTAAGCTAAAATTTGATTTGGAGCCAATTTAACAACCCTCGTAAAAATGTTCTTGCTTGGAGCTTTTTTTTAAAAAAAAAACAACAACAACAACAACAAAAAAACCCAGCTAAAATGACAGAACATTTTGAAAGGTGAGATTATACTAAGAAAAATTATGCCGATTACAGAGATAATTATAAAATCAGATCTCTTCCAGTAAAAACTGAGTGTTAAAAGGTTTGTTTTTACTTCTAAACAGATATGCGTACAGTTATAAAATATACACAGTATAGTTCAGGGGGCAGCAAATGGGACTGGGAGCCAAGTCTTCAGTTTTCCTAGCTCTGCCGCTGACCTGCTTTGTGAACTGAACTGTGCCTCAACTTCCCCTCCTAGCCTTGCATCTCTTGTTGACTTATTTTGCAAACTCTCCGGGGGAAAGGACTGTCTCTTACTCTTGCAGCCAGAGGGGTTAACCATCCAGACGTAGGGTTGCCAGGTGTCCGGTTTTGAACTGGACAGTCCGGTATTTGAGGGTTCTGTCTGGGAAACAAATTGAGAAAATACCAGACATATAAAATGTCTGGTATTTTCTAATTAGGGAAGTTTTATTATTATTAGGAGTATCAGTACGTAGTTGCGTACTGCCTGGCTCATAGACATGCTCACGCTGCGTGAGCATGTCTACCAGCCAGGCAATACACAACTATGCGAGGGGAGGGGCGGGGCCGGGGTGGGCGGGAATCCCCGGGGCTGGACTCACTCGTGCTTCGCCGGGACCGTGCATGGGACTGGCAGCGCCCCAGCATCTGCGTACGCCCGGGTCAGTCCCGCTCCCCACCAGCCGATTCTCTCCCCCCGCTCCCTCCCCCGGCCAGCCCCCCCTCCCCCCTCCCGGCCAGCCTGCTTCCCGCCGGTCGGTTCCCCTCCCCCCCCGAATCTCCTCCGGCCAGCCCCGCTGCCCCCAACCCCCCCCCCCCGATCTCCCCTGGCCAGCCCTGCTGCCCCCGACCAGCCCTGCTTCCCGACAGCTGGTTCTCCCCCCCCTCCTCCTGATCTCCCCTGGCCAGCTCCACTCCCCCTGACCCCCTCCCGGCCAGCCCTGCTTCCCACCGACTGGTCCACCCCTCCCCACCCCCGATCTCCCCCGGCCAGCCCCACTGTCCCCGACCTCCCCCGCTGCCCTCCAGCCAGTTCCCCCCCCCTACCCCCGGTCAGGCCCGCTCCCCTCCCGGCCGGTTCCTCCCCTCCCCACAATCTGAGATCAAGTGTGTCCAGTATTTTTTCTGAAGCCACCTGGTAACCCTATCCAGACAATTTGCCTATCTGAGACCACAGGCATGTACTTAGGGTAGCTAGCCCTACCTGCCACTCATGTCACCATAGCAATATTCTATTTTTACCATGTTAGCTCTTATCAAGCCAGTGCAGGCGTGTCTTTTTGCCCTGGGGTACACTAGGACCTTATTTTGAAATAACCCCCTTAGGTCAAATTTATAAGCAGAGTGTCCATGCTACCAAGCCCATTATTTTGAAATAACACACTGCTTAATTTGAAATCTTTACTTCTGCTTTTCATCAGGAATAACTCTAATTCTAAAATAGTTACTTCAAAATAACGTTAGTATAGATGCTCCAGCACCACTATTTTGAACTAACTACTTGCCAGAATAATTAGAAGTAATTACTCTATGGTGCTTCCTGGGGCTCTAAGTCGAGGTAGCATGTTCACATTAACGGAGCCTGCCTCAGATTAATGTTGATGCTTCCCCATAGTGAGGACACGCTATTTCAAATTTTTTAAATGGGAATTATTACATTGAATTTAGTGATTTTGAAATAGTTTCCTAGTGTAGACGTGGCCTTTGAGGTGGGAATCACACCCCCAGCTCCAAGTGTAGATGCTACTCTGACACTAATAGTAGTAATCAAGAGGAGAATTCTCACGGTAAGTGTAATATGATGTCATTAATCCTCCCAGAAAATATGCAGTTAATGTAACATTAAAGTTCTGTGTATCCAGGTGGATTTTCAGTCCTTTGTTATGTGCATCGAGGGGGATGTAATTATTAAACTGAAAGTCAGTGCAGTAGAAAGAGGAGTAGTGTGTTAATGAACCAAGTGATGGGCAGGTGAAGGTTTTTGCATAAAATATATTTGAAATGTCAAAAACATTTCTTGTTCTGCATTGGGAGAGATAGCTAGCCAGAGACGCACAATAACTGAGAGCCTGGTGGTCAGGGTACTCACCTGGGATGTAGGAGAATCCTGAGCTGCATGGTGCAGAGCAGTGATTTGAATCTGGGTCTCCTGCTTCCATTACCAATGGGCTACTGACTGCTCTTGGGGAGGGGGAGGGGCTGCCCATGCTCTGTCTGTGTTTGGTTTTGACCAGAAATTCCCTTCTGGACCTACAGAACCTTCCCAGCAAAAGTTAAAACAAATCTCATATGTTTGTACACCCGGTTGTGGTTTTGATGCATCTGCATTTTTTGACCAAAAAGTTTTGCTGAAAAATCACTGAACAGCTCAGTCAGGACCATAGTGGGGAAATTAATGCCTTGGGGTGGGGATTGTGTTGGGTGTGACTATTGCTTATGTTGCAGTGTTGTGGGGAAATCTGTTTATTAAGTATTTTGTGTGGGATTAAGCAATATAAGAAAAAATTACAAATCTCTAACACTGCTCTAGCAAATTCAGGCCACATCTCCACTTGCTGTGCTGGAGATCAATCTTCTGGTATTCCATTTAGCGGGTCTGGTAAAGACCCACTAAATCAAATGCTGAGGAGTCGCGAGGAGTAAAGGAAACTGACATCAGCCTCCCACTGTGGAGACAGTGCCAAGTCCGGCTTAAGGTATGTTGACTCCAGCTACATTATTTACGTAGCCAGAGTTGCGTACCTTAAGCTGACCTTCCAAGTCTAGAATAGACATGTCCTCAGTTTCCCTGAATGTTACAACCTCACCCTGGGTATATCTACACTAGCTCCCTAGTTCGAACTAGGGTGGCTAATGTAGGCATTCGAACTTGCAAATGAAGCCCGGGATTTAAATATCCCGGGCTTCATTTGCATGTTCCCAGGCGGGCGCCATTTTTAAATGCCCCGTAGTTTGAACTGACTGTTCGCAGCTATACGCGGCAGTCAGAAGTTAATCCGAACTAAGTCCTTAGTTCGGATTAACTGTTACACCTCATTGCAGGAGGAGTAACAGTTTAATCCAAACTAAGGACTTAGTTGGGATTAACTTTAAACTGCCACGTGTAGCCGCGGGCAGTTCGTTTGAACTAAGGGGGATTTAAAAATGGCGGCCGGACAGGAACATGCAAATAAAGCCCGGGATATTTAAATCCCGGGCTTCATTTGCAACTCCGGTTGCCTGATTTACCTGCCTAGCTTGAATTAATGAACTAGTGTAGACATACCCCCTCATGCTACAATCTGAATCATAAGAAATTATATATCTGTGTGAAATCTGTACACTTGGCACCTCATTTCCCAGTTTGGCTCACTTGCTTTGACCAGTGAATGATAGTGTATTTGTGCTTGTAAATCTTTGCTAGAAATTCAGTTGAGCCCTCTAGATTGCTGCGAAGAAATGAACAACTCACCTGTGTCTGTGGGGTGCATTAAATGGATGGAAGCACAATCAGACAGGTTCTTTAGGGATCCAGACCCCAGGTGCTGGATTTTGGCTTTGAGAAGCCAGCAGGGATTTTGACCGAGGCTGGGGTATTCCCTTGTGGTGCAAAGCTGGTGGAGGCAGCTGCTGTGCCAGCTTTTGATATAGGGGACATGGTGGTGGGGAGAAGTAGAATGGCAAAATGTCTATATCTATACCTATCTCGCTCTGCAACGGGATCTCTACTGGAAACTTGCTCACTTTGTCACTGTTGCTGCTGCAGACTAGTCCCCAGGATCAGGGAGCTGTAACCAGGCTCTGTGATGCCACCCCTTGGCCTCTTGTTTTGAGTCAGTGACTCTGGCTGGATAAGCATCAATAACAATCTCTTATTCCTGCAGGTGTGCCTCATTGGGGACTGCGTTGGAGGAATTTTGGGGTTTGATGCCATCTGCTACAGTGCTGGCACCATGGGTGAGAGTCAGAACAGTAGCAGGAGAGGGAGCCTCAGCAGCATACAGGTAAAACTCCCAAGGGTTAGTTAATTCCCTGGACAGGCACTGGGAAGCAGCTGTCTGCAAGCACTAATAGAAAGGGCTGGTAGATTGCAGTAGTGCTGAATATTTCAGCTGTTATTTTCAAGTAAATATTCATTAATATACAGGGAAAATTTCCAACTCCAGGTTCATGATACTTGCAAGTTATTGACAAACTTTCTATTGGCAAATCCACAGGGGTGGGGTCATGGAGTGTCATTCATTGTATCCTGAATTGTGTTCCAATAATCTCAGTCAGCTTCTATCTATTGCTAAAATCTGCTGGGTTTTGTTTTTTTTTTTTTCAATTTTTCCCCATACTGTCTCTGGAAGTATTAATGCTGCTTCTAGAAACTACTGTCCCATTCAGACATTCTTGGGAGTGTATTTTAATGGCTCATGGAAAACGCACTTTGGTTGCACTGGGGAATGCCAGCCAACCTGAGGATCATGTGCACGGACCCTTAAGCACACTCCGGAGTCTCCACGTGGATTCTCTTCTAATGAGAAACTCTCAATTCAGATAATTTTTTGAGACGTAAATCTGCTTTAGAAAGTAGTTTGTGTTAAAAAAGCAGCACTAGTTCTTTTACTACTATTATGTTAAGGTTTAAGTTGTATTATTGATGTATCACTGAAGAAAAAAGATCAAAGATAAATTTAACTAATCTGATGTAGGTTTGAACAAATTTTCTCAGGCTTTAAGAGGCAGTATGTCTCCACTGCAGACTAAGCCTGGGTTCTGAATTAGGTTTCAAGCTCCTCTTTCCGTCCATACACAAATCAGTCAGGGCACGTCAGTATTATGTGGAATTTCGATGCTTCTGTAGTCAATCTTCCAGGGTTTGATTTAGCGGGTCTAATATAGACCCGCTAAATCAAACTCAGAAGGTGCCCCCATTGGCACCGATACTCCTGCTCCTCATGAGGAGTAAGGGAAGCCTCTGGGAGCATTTGCTCCCATCCGCCTCCTATTGTGTGGCGGGCTGGAAGTGTGATTTAAGATACATCGACTCTGTTGCATTCACTCAACATAGTTAAGAAACGCAAATCTTAGGTCCTAATCCTGCCATTGGATCCCCAAGAGTTTCAATGGGATTTTGCAAAAGCTGTCATGAACCCAACTGCAGGATCAGCTCTTGGAAGTGCAAATGATTGATGCTCTTTTAAACATGGATGTATTTTCAGCTTAACAATCGCCTTTTTGGCTTGGCCACGTAGCTTGGCTTTCATCATTCCCGTCACTTTGATCTTTCCATTGTTCCCTCTTTTTCCTCCTCTCCTCCTTTATTTTCTCTCTCTTGACTATTTACTTCTTGTCATGATCCCCAATTTTCTTCTCCCCCTTCTCACACTTGTTTCCCCCGACCCTTTCCTTTTCATCCTCTCTCATCACCTGTTCATCTGTTTCCCTTCACAGCAGGGTATTGACCCACCTAACCCAACCCGACCTGACCAAGCAACCAAACTAAACCAACCAACCAACCAGTTGGGGTGAAATCCTGGCTGTATTGAAGTCAAAAGCAGTTTTGTCCTTGGCATACTATCATTACTGATTGGAGCTTGTGCCTGCTCTATACACCCATCCGTGCTTTATGAGTGACTTGGGGTGCTTTGATCTTTTCCCTTCTCTTACACAGACAGATTGAAAACACTGAAACAGGATCTTACTTGTTTTCTGGAGTAAAAGTTCAAAGCAACTTTGCTGTCTGTAGAGTACTGCTGAGCAAAACCGTAAGGCTAGAAGCAAAGGGATATAGCATTTGTCTGAATGTTGGCCATCTGAGCAATGCCGGGAGAAGCAGAAAGTCCTTATGTGAGAGGAAAGGATGCTGCTTTATCTTTGCAGCCTTTATTTGTATTATTTTTCAACTGCAAGCAAACAGGTATAAGATCAACTGAAAGCAATTTTGAGGTACCGTTTGAATGGTTTAGTTAGATTTAGCACCTGTTCCTGAAAGATGCACAGAAGCAGTTGCGGGTGCTTCAGAGCCTCTCAGGATGGAGGCAGGTGAGGAGGGGATTGGTGTAAATGAAATCTCTGTTGCTTACAACCAGAAGTTTGGTACTGATGGTGGTTTGCTTGCCTAGGCAGAATATGAGTTTAGTGGGTCTTAATCTCCATCATAAAAACAACCATTAACATTCATACCATCTGCTACTCCTATTAGGGATGTAAAATCCCGGTTAATCTGTTAACTGGTTAAATGGTAGATTGCCTTAATGTTTAACTGGTTAACTGACCAAAGTGGGATCCAGGCCTACAGCCCACAGGTTTCCCGTCCGCAACCCTGCACTGGGGCTGGCTGCTGGCTCTCAGCTCCCAGCTCCTGCTGGAGGAGCCTCTGTCCACAGTGGGCCTGGACTCCCCATGGACAGAAACTGCTCTGGACACAGTGGGATCCCTGTGGGGCTGGAGCAGCCCCCTACCTGAAGCCCCCATGAGTAACCAATTAACCTGAGGCCTAGTCCAGATCGGAGCTCAGAAGAGGGGCCAAGGCTCAAACAGCTGTGGAGTTTAGGGTTGCCAGGTGTCCGGTATTGATCCGGACAGTCTGGTATTTTCGCCTCCTGTCTGATAAAAAAAATTCAGAAAATACCGGACACCTAAAATGTCCAGTATTTTCTGATATTTTTTCCCTGCCAGGAAGCGAAAATACCGGACACTTGGCAACCCTACACACACTCAGCAACCGGGCCCAGCCTCCACTCCCTCCCCCTCCCCCTGGCCCCCCCGCTTACCTGGTTCCGCAGGGAAGCTGCCTTCTGGCTCCGATCAAGAAAACAAGATGGCAACCGGCAAAAAGCCTAAAGACTTTTCTTAAAGAGGCTATGCTGTTTTAATGCTGTTTTAATTTTTTTTTGCTTAATAACTCTTGGGGTCTTTTTTTTTTTTTTTGCGCTCAACAACTTTGGTCTCCCGCCCTTTCTCCCCCCCCCCCCGGTGTGTTTTTTTTTGGGGTGGGGTGGGGAGGTGTTTGGTATTTTTGGTTAAACCATCTGGCAACCCTAGTGGAGTTTGGTGGAGAGGAGATGATTTACACCAGTGTTTCTTAAACTGTGTTCCGTGGCACACCAGTGTGCCGCGAGGCAGTCAGAGGTGTGCCGCAGGTTCCCCCGCCCCCTGCAGAGCCAGTAGACAACTCCCGCTGCGGCTGCCCCTCTTCCCCCCACCCCGCAGGATGGCTCCTGTCCCATGGGGTCTCCAGTGCCTTGCAGCCTCCTCCTCCTCCACGTGTGCAGGCAGCAGCTTTTACAGCGGCTGCTGCTGCTTGGAGGGGGAGGGGTGGCCAGAGCTGAGGAGCCGCTCCTGAACCTCGGCATTTTAAAACTGCCGCCTGTGGGGAACCTGGCTCAGACTCTGCCACGCCACTCCCCCCCCCCCCACCTACGGCGCGCTTGGGCTCTGCTGCCCCTCATGCGCTGCTGCTCTCTTTCTCCTGCGCCCCTCCCTAGCCTTCTGGGGAAGTGGCAGAGTTTAATCTGGCAGGGACAGTTGGGGTTTCTACTCTCCCCCCTCCTCCCTCCGCCCTCCCAGAGGGAAGCCTGGCCTGGTACTGCAGCTGCACTGGGTTCCCCGCTGCATGGGCAGGGGAGGGGATGGGGGGGACTGAGCTCTCCACCCCCTGCCCGAGGAACAAAAGCATGCTCCCTGGAGGCTTTCCCTCTGCAGCAGGGTGCCAAACCAGGTAAGCATCCCCCCTCTCATGCCCAGACCCTGTACCCAACCCCCCCCTCACTCCCCTCCCCCTGCCAAGATCCTACATTCCCAGCTTGCTCTGACACCTTGCCCCAAGTCCCCTCCTGCACCTTCTCTCCTGGCCAGACACCTTGCCCCAATAACCGCTCCTGGCTAGATATTCTGCCCCAAGACCCCTCCTCTACCGTCCCTCCTGGCCAGACACATGACCTTATTTACCATTTGTTTATTATTATCCTTACTTTTTTGTGGTCTACATTTTCAGACTGTTATTAGGGCAGTCTTCCTTGCTTGACAAAAAAAATCTTTGGTGTTCCTCATAAAAAAAAATTATTGTTTGGTGTTCCTCAGTCTTAAAAAGTTTAAGAAACACTGATTCACACAATGCTTTTGTAAGATCTCCAGGGCAGGAATTGTCTCTTCTCCATGTTTGTATTGCAGTAGCTCTCCATCCCACTGAGACCTTTGGGTGTTTCGTTTATAAAAAAAACTTAAAAAACAACGAATAGTCCTGCAGCACCTTAGAGACTAACAAAAAATGTAGATGGTATCATGAGCTTTTGTGGGCACAACCTACGAAACCTTTAAATAAATGTTAATTGATGATAATACCTGTGGTTTTAGCTCTTCTTGGGCTACATAGGTGTTGGTGTCTTGGGTTCTTGTGATGCCTTTTGCTAGAACTAAGCTTGCCTAATGATTTGTATTGCGGCATTTCTCACAGTGTGTTAGGTGCTGTCCAAACACAAAACCAGATGCAGTCCTTGCCCCCCAAGAGCTGACAGTCCAATCAGACGGGTGGCAAACAGATGGTCAAGTAGAGCAGATGAAACGTGAATTCCAGATATTCTTCCTTTTGAGTAACTGCCAACTCTCTGCTGCCCCTATTTAGCAATTAACTGGAGTTTCAGTAGAAGTGGATCTGATGGGAGGGTTTTGGTGTGGGGTGGGGGAGGAAATACATGTATTTGTTTTGCTAATCCCAAGGGCATTTGTGAAATAAAATTAATTGATTATGAGGATGGGAATCATAGGCTCTGAACTGTAACCAGGGAAAAAATGTATGGCCTGATTATGAGCCTTGAAAATAGAGTAAAATTAGGTTTATATAGCTCCCTTCATACTCCAGTTATTTCAAAGTACCTTATAACAATAAGTAAGAGACAGGGTACTGCAGATACCATTATATTCTCTGAGTAGCACACTTAAGCATTAGAAACTTGTGCTAGAGGAGGGTATGTTAATCATAAAATCATAGAATTGGAAGTGACCTTGAGAGAGGTCATCTAGTCCAGTCCCCTGCCCTCATGGCAGAATTAAGAATTTTCCAGACAAGCTCTGATAGGTGTTTGTTTAACCATCTCCTAAAAATCTCAAATGATGGAGAGCCCACAGCCTCCCTAGGCAATTTATTTCAGTGGCTGACCTCCCTGACAGCATGTTTTTCCTAATGTCCAGTCTAAATTGCCCTTGCTGCAATTTAAGCCCATTGCTTCCTGTCCTATCCTCAGAGATTAAGAAGAACAATTTTTCTCCCTCCTCCTTGTAACAACCTTTTATGCACTTGAAAGCTGTTGTGTCCCCTCTCAGTCTTCTCTTTTCCAGACTAAACAAACCAGTTTTTTTTTTCAATCTGCCGTCACAGATCTTGTTTTCTAGACCTTTAATCATTTTTGTTGCTCTTCTCTGGATTTTTTCCAACTTCTCCACATCTTTGCTGAAATGTAACACGCAGAACTAGACACAATACTCCAATTAAGGCCGAATCCGCACCGAGTACAATAGAAGAATGACTTCTCATGTCTTGCTTACACCACTCTTGCTAATACATCCCAGAATCAAGTTCACTTTTGTGTCGCACTGTTACATATTTAGCTTGTGATCCATTTTGATCCCTAGATCCCTTTCTGTAGTACTCCTTCCTGGGCTGTCATTTCCCTTTTGTATGTGTGCAATGGTTAATATGTTATGGTAATGCAAATGTGAAAGTTTAACAGAAATGCCAATCAAACTTCATCTGCACTTTCATTGGAATGTGCCAGTGTAATTTCTCTCCTGTGTTTTGGGTTCCAATATGTCTAGAATAACCAATTGAGAATTACAATATGAGATCTCATGATAAACAGAGAGAATTACATAGAGGAGTATTTGAGGAGTTTGCTTTACATTTTAAGTAGGGATGTGAATGGGTAACCTGGAAGGGACCTCGAGAGATGTCATTTAGTTCAGTCCCCTGCCCTCATGGCAGAATTAAGAATTTTCCAGACAAACTCTGATAGGTGTTTATTTAACCAGCTCCTAAAAATCTCAAATGATGGAGAGTCCATAGCCTCCCTCGGCAATTTATTTCAATGGCTGACTTCCCTGACAGGACGTTTTTCCTAATGTCCAGCCTAAATCACCCTTGCTGCAAGCATCACCTGTTAAGCCGGCAGCCCCACGTGCGGCTGGGAGCCGGCAGGCCCATGCGGGGATGGAAGTGGGGTCTGGCAGAGCCTCCCTACCCACGGAGTCTAGGCTGGAGCAGCTCCCCTTTGATGCCCCCTTTAATTGGTTAACCATTAAACACTACTTTTAACTGGTTAACCAATTAAATGGGATTTTACATCCCTAACTTTAAGGAAGTATAGGGAAATAGTGATAGATTGCATTCAGTTTTGATCAGATTTATGGTAGTTATAATATGTAGCTCTTATACTTTGTACCTTTCCAAATATCAGAGCTTTACAATGGAGGTCTGTATCATTATCCCCATTTTACAGGGAAACTGAGGCACAGAGCAGGGAAGTGACTCAGACCCGTGGCAGAACTGTGAATACAGCCCAATTATGCAGAGTTCCATGCCAGGACCCCTTCTCCCCTCACTAGAGCACACTGTCTCTTAAAAGAGAATTCTGTTCTCTTGCTGCTGCGGTTAAAATAGCATTCTGCAGCATTCAGGGTCTTATTGGAGCACATTTGGGTGACAGTTTTTGGAGGAGACTGAGGGTTTGCTTCCATTAGTAATAGGGGTGGAAAGAGATTTTGTAGGTGATTGGTTGCGCTTCTGTTGAACTGATTATTTTAATGCTGCTGAGATTTAATTGTATTACCAGCATGTTATTAATTAAGTTGAAATAATTAAGTTAATAATTAAGTTATTAATTAAGTTGAAATAACTCAATAGTCTCTCCAGCAATCATCCTGGCTTTCTTCCAAGGCTACGTCTAGACTACAGGCTTCTTTCGGAAGAATATTTTTTTGCAAGAGATCTTCCGGATAAACTTCTTCCAAAAAAGAGTGTCTGTACTGCAAAAATGCATCGAAAAAGCGATCTGCTTATTTGAAAGAGAGCATCCAGATTGAATGGATGCTCTCTCACATGTAATGTGTGATTGCTGTGGATGGAATGGCCACCAGGGCACCTGTGCGTTTTCCTCTTTTTTCTTCTTCCGAAAGAACTCCCTATTCCCTGTCCCTACATGCCTTTTTGCGAAAGAGCTCTCGCAAAAAAGGCTTCTTCCTTGTAGAATGCCAGAAAAACCCCTCTGTTCTTTCGATTTTCTTGCAGAAGAACGCGATTGCAGTGTGGATGTTCCTCAAGTTTTGTTGGCAAAATGGCCATTTTTCCGACAAAACACTATAGTGTAGACATACCCTAAAAGAGTTTGTTTTGTGATTCGCCCCCTCCTCCCCAGGTCCCCAAACAACAATTGAATTTGTTTTGCAGAACAGTTTCCAATAGACAACCACCTAACCTCAGGATGATTCTTACCAACAACCACAGGACATATCACACTAATAGCAACCCTGGAACTTTCCCTTGCAACAAACCCCGGTGCCAGCTTTGTCCACATATTTACTCTGCTGACACCATTGTTGGACCTAACCATGCCAGTTACAAGATCAAGAACACATATTCCTGTTCATCCAGAAATATAATTTATGCCATCATGTGCCTAAAGTGTCCGTCTGCTATGTACATTGGACAAACGTCTCAGACACTTCGCCAAAGAATCAATGCACACAAAACAGACATAAGACTCTCTCACAGAGAGAAAGCTGTTGCTTGCCATTTCAGCCAGACTGATCATTCCCTCAATGACCTTAAAACATGCATATTGCTTCAAAGAGACTTTAACTCCAGACTTCAAAGAGAAGCTTCAGAATTGTCATTCATGCTTAAATTTGATACTTTATGTATGGGTTTAAACAAAGACTCTAATTATCTCACCTATTACAAAGATAGCTTCCCCAATTATCACCCCTATGTCATTACCTCACAGAAACTAACCTTCCCCCCTCACCCCGACTCTGTTCTAAAATTTGATTTGTCAATTTCACATGCGTTCATTTTTTTGATTGTATCACTTTGGTATATATGGTTGTGCCGATTTTCTTCCACATATTGATCTGAGGAAGTGGGTCTGGTCCACGAAAGCTCATCACCTAATAAACCATCTTGTTAGTCTTTAAAGTGCTACATAGTTCTGTCTTTTGTTTCAGCTACACCAGACTAACACGGCTACATCTCTATCACTAGTTTCCAAGTGTAGTTGGGAAATATAGCAAATTGAGACACTATTCCCCTGCAGTGTAAAAGAGACAAATGGCCATGAATCTGACCCCAAGTAATTAAACCAATGAGATTTGAGCTCCAGCAAAGCTTTTCAGCTGACCTTCAGCGGCATGAGTGCATGTTGTTTTAAATAAAAACACCAACCTGTGTACTAGAATGGCATTGTATGTAACGTATCATCTTTGCCTTAGCCTCAGCGTGTTCAGGCATTTTGGCATAAAGAGCCTCTATGTACTGGTGGTATTATATGCTTCTGCCCTTCTCAACAAGTGGATGGAGAAATTGTGGCACAAGTAATACAGAACACAGCTACAAAGGACTCCATGGCTTAAGGAGATCCATTCCTGAATCATAGAGCCTGTAAGTCATCTGTTAATATCTGCCTTTGGTCAGTAGGACCAAAAGGCCTTTCCTATCTATAGCTGTTTCATAACATCTGTGAATTGAATTTGCTCCAATTTAAATCCCATTGTCCATATGACAAAAGCCAGCCTTCCAATAGGGATTACTTGGCTCCCTTGCTTGCCCGTTTCAGCAGGTGGACCGGTTATTGAATGCACACACAGGCAAAGTTGCTCTCTTAATGGTCACTCCAGGGCAGAGTGGCCTCTTTTCCAGAGAGCCAGGGGAAGTTTACACTGAAGCTGCCCAGGCTGTATATTTTCTGTGCATAAACACAGGAGTTCCCAGTGGGGTTGTGCATCTGGCATAATTCACCAGCAATGGCTTCACATGCAGATTTGAAACAATAACAGGCCTGTCCATACGCTTGCTGAGAAGCATTTTCTTTCTTGATTCAGATTTGGGGGCTATTTTGGCTGCAGCGCCTTATCAGAGAAGCACTGACTTCAGTGCTATGAACCCCTTACCTCAGACTTTCTTTCTTGTTGTGGTTCAAGAACTCTGAGCGCCAATTCCCAGTTCTGCCACAGACTTCCTGTGTGATCTTGGGCAAGTCTCTTAATCCTCCCTGAGCCTCAGTTTTGCATCTGGAGAATGGAGATAGTTAGCACTTCCTTTCTCCCACCCATTGTCTGTCTTGTCCATTTAGATTGTAAATGCTTTGTGGAAGGACTATTGCATTTGTACCGCACCCAGCACAATGCAGCCTTGTTCTCCTCTGTAGTCTCTATAGTAAACCATAAACTGATTTTGAAAACATTTCCACATTATGCCAGTATGTCCTCAAGAGGCAGTTGAGGAGGTGTGACAGAGAATGGAAAGCAGGTGCAGGCGAGTGTTGTGTAGAAACAGGAGGTTGGATTCTAGCCTCAATGAAGTCAATAGTAAAAACTCCCACTTCTCTGTGAACAGGGATGCGGAAGATGGAGAAGGGAGAAAGTTACTACAGTAAAACCTATGTTATCCAGCATGCTGGGGGATTAGGGCGTGCCGGTAACCTAAAAATTCTGGTTATCTGGGGGAGGGGGGCAGGAGCCATGCGGGGCCTATGGGGGAGGCACAGGAGCTGTGCAGGGGCAAGGATGTGCCTGTTGGGGGGGCCACAAGCCGCAGTGGGTGGGTGGGATGTGGCCTGGTGAGGGGGGCTGAAAGCTGGGGGCGGGAGGCAGAGATGGCGGGGGCAACCTGCCGGGGGGGTGCCAGGAGCCACGGGGGGAACCGAGATGCTTGCTGCTTGCTTCCAGCAGGCTTTAGCCCCTTCCCCAGGTACGTGCTGCACACTTGTCTTAGGAGCGGCCCAGCCCTTAAAGGGCCAGTTTCCTTTTTTTGTTTGTTTGTTTTGGTCTGTTTTGGTTTTGTTTTTCCCAGCATCAGATATTTGACTGTTTCTACAGTTTTCTGGATGCTTAAGTTCCAGATAGCACAGGTTTTACTGTAAATAGTTAATCCCTTTTCCATCCAGACTTGTTCATTCCTTCCACACAACCTCCTCAAAACCTTGTCTAAAATGCATGAGCTTTAGAAGCTGCATAAAAAATAATCTAAAAAGTTGGTGATATTTCCTCCTACTCTTCAGAGTAACCAAAAAAAAAAAAAAGCAGTAATCTGTTAACTTAGGTTAGTTTTTGTCACTAAGGGAAGGGGCTCAAACAGGACCATATCCAGTAAATAAACGTGCACAATAGAAATGGCAGCTTAACTGTGGTGATGACAGGCCTGCAGTGGGAGACTGGATCTTCTCCCCTCAGTATTGTCCTTAGACCATCAAACTGTGCAAACACTAAGCCTGCTGTGATTGCCTGGTGACCCAGCAGGCGCCTGGGCACAGGTGTTAATGAAGGTCAGTCGGCAGGTGTGAAGCTGCTGCCAATTTCCAACAAACTGAAGAGACCTAGAACTTCCAGTGCCACTGGTCATTCTTTTACTGAGCACTCCATTGATCTAGTTCCATAGGAGCACAAGGGACGGTCTATATTTTGCTTAGAACCAGGCCAGTGTGGGATTAAATAGAAATAAGTGTTTTGTGCTGTAGTTTTGCCAACTCCATGTATACAAAAATTGAGGCTAGCCCCTAAGAAAAATGGCCTATTGGCATAAAAGTAATGAGATTAAAAAAAAAAGATTGATTGATAGGCCTTCTGGGTTTTTTTAAATTATTTTTGTTTTTCTTTTTTTTTGAGCCTTAAGGCTGCATATTTTCAAACCTCTCTGCTTTAAGTAGTTCGTAGAAGAGGAAACTGAATATCAAATGTGGTGGTCCTAGCTCTTACGGTTTAGGAGGAGTTCTCAAACAGATTCACAGACAGACAGACAGATGCACATTTCCAGGGCTGGCCCACAACATTTTGGCACTTGAGGCGGGGAGCTCAAGTGACGTCCCCACGCCACCTTTTCTCCTGCCTACTTGTTATGTCTCTTGTGCCCTCCTTCCTCCAGCACAGCACTCCACCATCTCTGTGCATCTAGAGCAGAGGGAATACATATGCACCAGCAGCAGACACAATTTTCTACACTCTGGGTCCTAGTAGCGCCCCCCCTACAATCTGGCACCTGAGGCAGTGGCCTCAGTTAGCCTCATGGTAAGGGCAGCCCTGCACACTTCTAAAATATATAGCTAGACAAATCTGTTGTCTATTCACAACACAGTTGCTTGTGGACAAGCTACAAAGCAGACAAATTCACAGAAGTTATTACGCAGGCAGTTTTGAATAATTATATGAGATAATGGAGGTCTGTTAAAAAAAAAATGTATGTACAGGAATAGAAGACAGAGTCACTGAAGTCATGTCTACATAGGAAATTATTTCAAAATTACTAAATTCGACTCCCGATTTAACAAATTTGAAGTTGCATGTCCTCACTATAGAGAAAATTAGTCCAAGATAGGGTTGCCAGATACTTTCACAAAAAATCCCGAACCTGCCAGGAAAAAAATTGGGGCCACAAATCCCGGACTGTCAGTGTGAAAACTGGACACCTGGCAACCCTAGTCCAAGGCAGGCTCCATTAATGCGGAAGTGTTACCTCAGACTCAGAGCCCCAAGAAGCAATCTGGGGAGCTGTGGGAGGCTTCCCCCAAGCCAATTATTTTGAATTAGCATCACTGGAGAGTCCACACTAATTAGGGTTGCCAGATGGTTTCAACAAAAATACCGGACACACTTTACATTACATCACAATCTATATTACATCTTATTTAGAAAATACTGGACATTTATATTTTCTCAATTTGTTTCCCAAACAGAAAGCTCAAATACTGGACTGTCCAGTTCAAAATCGAACACCTGGCAACCCTAACACTAATGTTATTTCGAATGTACAAGTTTGGCATGAGCGTTATTCCTCATGAAAAGCTGGAGTACAGAATTTGAATTCCATGACCCATTATTCTGAAATAACAGGCTTGGTAGTGTGGACGCAGCACTTACAGATTCGAACTTGGGGGTGGGGGCAGTATTTCAGACTAAGGTCCTTGTGTAGACCAGGGCTGAGTATTCGGGAGCTGCCCACAGCAATAATGCCTTTGCTGTTCAAAATTGCTGCTTTGTTAAAAAGTGCTGCAAAGGGGGCCTGTGAAAGAAATCTAACCAGGAAGCATTTTGGCAAAAGGCATTTGGATTTTGGGAAGTTCTCTGTTTTTGTGGAAGCTCAGTTAAGTTTGTTAATAATACTTACGGTACCATGAGTTTCAGCATAAGATTGCGTGTTGATTTGCTGTTCTTTGTAAGAGATTCAAAGGCAAATTTTAAAAATAGAGTTGTATAATAAAAATTGAGCAGAAATGCTGTTGTTTTCCACATTTAGCACATGAAAAGTTCGTATTAAGCAAGTAAGCTTTTATTTTAACTTTATCTTCCTATCGCATGACTATGGCTATATCTACATTATGGGGCTTTATCGGAAGAAGGTACGCAAATTGAGCTCCACAATTTGCGTACCTTTTTCCGACAGTTTTTTTGGAAGAGGCTTTTCCTAAATTTGGACCGTCTACACTGGGCCAAATTTCGGGAAAAAATCCTTTTTCGGAAGAGCTCTTCTTCCTCATGGGAGGAGGAAGACAGGGCTTCCGAAAGAGCGCGTCTGCTCTTCTGCAAAAAAAAAAGTGGAAGAGCAGATGCGTTCCCTGGAGGTGGTGGAGTTTTTTCGGGATACCTCTGGTATCCCGGAAAAACCCCATAGTCTAGACATAGCCATAGAGCCCACTCCAAGCCACAAGAGGCCACTCTGTATTCTAATATTCAGGGCCCAAGTTCCTCTGCAAAGAGTGATGCTTTGAAATGCTTTTGGTTGAAACCCCTCCCATTGCAGCACAGGAACTAAGGCAGGGGTGGGGAACCTAAGGTCCGGGGGCTGGATGCAGCCCCTGGCTTGCCTGGAGCTGGCCCGTAGCATTGGGGAGCCCACACTGGCACTCCAGCCCCCCCCTCCCCCACACCAGTCCTCCATAGGGTTAGAGCACACAAAATCTACTAGCCTGGGTCCCCCTAGGCTCTGGTGTGTGAGGGGAGTGTGGGGAGTGTCTTTCTGCTTCTCAGTCAGGGCCCATGCCAGTGAGTATTTGGCTCTTTTTGCTTTTCACTTGTGTGTGCCCACAACTGATTTTTCTGTGGGTCAGCGGCCCTTCATGCAAAAAAGGTTCTCCACTCCTGAACTAAGGGATGGGGCTAGCTATGGCATTACAGATAGCTGTGGTATTAAGCCAGAAATGTTGTAGTTCCTGAAGAATTTTGAAAATGGACTTGGCACTGCCTGAATTTTGCTGCAAATTAATGAGAGATGCAGGTCATAGAAAAACTTTCCAAGAATTCCAACAACATGTTATATCTGACTATTAGGATGTAGCTACACTGCACCCTTAGCTCAAAATAAGCTATGCAATTTGAGCTATGCAAATTGCGTAATTTATTTCGAGTTAATTTTGAAATAGCTTATTTCAAATTTCAAAATAGAGTGCTATTCCAAAATGTCCCTTAATCCTCATGGAACAAGGTGTACAGTGGCATCGGAATAGCATGCCCATTATTTCAAAAGATATTTCGAAATAATGGGCATGCTGTCAAGATGCGGAAGAGCTATTTTGGGATACCAGAAGTATCCCGAAATAGCACTGCTGTCTAGATGTACCATTGGTGATTTTTCAGTTGTTGCATCTCAAGACTGTTTCTACAAAGAAGCTGGTACAAAACTAATCTTTGAAAAATTCATTAAGATGATAATGTTGACTATGCCATATCAGCCCATGAATGCTAATACTGCACAAGATGAGCTAATAAGATTTGGGTGAAAGCTGATAATTACACAATTACAAGTGGTTCTTTGTATCAAAAGGTTTTGTCGATGCAGTATGCCAATTTTCACATGCTTAGAAGTCTGTTAAAATAAAATAAATGTTGGGTATTTTCACCTGTTCTTGTTTGTTGAAACCAAGTTTAAAAAAAGATTAAAATGGAAGGTCTTAGGCAGGTGAATCTTATGGGTTCTCTGTAGCAGCCAGTGCACTGGAATTTGCTTCAAAAAACATGGCTTTGCTTGCTTGGAGTATATTGCCTGTTGAAACTGATACAGGGTCAGAGTAGGGTTTCAGGGAAGAGATGGTTCTTAAACAAGCTGGTAAAATGAATAATCTGATTCATCACGAGGAATCTTGTGGCACCTTAAAGACTAACAGTTTCATTTGATCATAAGCTTTTGTGGGTAAAATCCACTGTCACGGGGGCAGGCACTCACCCCGCACGGCACTTCATGCTGGTCACTTTGGGAATTAGCTCGTTAGCCCTGGAGCACCCCACTTCAGCTAATGTCATGCTTGCTAGAACCATCTTAGGTCAGTGCCCTTGCGCTCTAAGGACCTCCCCTCCCAGGGAACTCCAATCTTCTATACCCACCTTGCCTCAGTGACCCACTGCCAGTCTTCATCTAGCCCCTTACCTCAGGGGCAAACTGCAGCCTGCAGTGGCCACTCATCATTTGCAAGAGGGTGTGGACCTGCTGCCTAGGGTTGCCAGGTGTCCGGTTTTCTACCGGACAGTCCGGTATTTGCACCCTCTATCTGGTAGAAAAATTCAGAAAATACCGGACACGTGCAATGTCTGGTATTTTCTGAATTTCCGGCTGGGTGCTGGATGGAAGCCTGGCGGGGGAGCAACTGGGAGGCGGGGCTGCAATTGGCGCTGGGAGCCCTGTGGTCACACGCAAAAGCCGGGTGGGGCGAGGCGGGGCGGGGGCCGGGACTCCCAGCCACTACCCCTGCCTGGCTTCTGCACACAACCAGAGGCTCCCAGCACCAATCGCGGCCCTGCCTCCCAGCTGGGAGCCTCTGGTTGCATGCAGGAACTGGGCGGGGGGAGTGGCTCCTAGCCCCTCCCCCACCCCCGCCCAGCTTCTGCTCGCAACTAAAGGGAGTGCCTGCCAGGGGCGCGGCCCGAAGGACTCTGGCTGTGGCCAGTGGCTGTACCGCCCCCCCCCCCCGCCAGGTCTGCTTCCCGCCCCCCTTCCTCTGGGCCCCCCTCCTACCATCGAGCCCTGGGGCCCCCGACCCCCCCCAGCTCTGCTTCCCGGGCCCCCCCCTTCCTCCCGTCTAGCCCCGTGGCCCCCGGACCCTCCCCCCTGCCAGCTCTGCTTCCCGCCCTGCCCACCTCCCGGCCGGTCCTCCCCCCGCCATGATCAAGTGTGTCCATTTTTTTGGCGGGGTCTACCTGGCAACCCTACTGCTGCCTTTGCCTACCCTGGCTGCCTCTCTGCAGCCTTAGTACACTCAGACCTTGACTGAGGCCCTGCAGCCTAGGAGTGAGGTTAGGCCCAGGTAGGAGGGGGGGCCCAGAGCTCCTCAGCTCTGCCTGCCTTTCCCCAGCACTGCTCTGTCTCAGAAAGCCTCCAGCTTCCCTGGCAGTCTGGTCCCTCCTGCTCCCCAGCGAGAGCAAGAGTGTGTCTCTCCTCCTTCCATCCAGAAGCCTTTATTTATGCAGCTGGGTCCTAATTGGCTGTCTCTGCCTCCGCTGTGGGCTCCACCCTCAGCCCTCTCCCAGGGCTGGGTTTTAACCCTTCAAGGGCAAGAGATGGGCAGATGCCCTGTCACACCCACTTAGAATCATAGGGTTGGAAGAGACCTCAGGAGGTCATCGAGTCCAATCCCCTGCCCAAAGCAGGACCAACCTCAACTAAATCATCCCAGCCAGGGCTCTGTCAAGCTGGGACTTCGTCAGATGCGCTGGATTGGAAATTGCAGAGGCAGGGAGATATATATATATATATATATATATATATATATACACACACACACACATGCACTTATATCAAAAGAAAGGAGTTTATCTATCTATCTATCTATCTATCTATCATTAAACCAGCGTTAAAGAGGCCAGTTCAGTCAGAGTGGAAGTGGCTCACTCCCAGCAGCTGATGGGAAGGTGTGAATACCAAGAGAGGGAAAATTGCCTTTGTAGTGCGATAACCCCTCTAAATCCTTATTCAGTCCTAATTTGATCATGTTAAATTTGCAACTCTGCTGTTTTTCTTTGTAATCTGGTTTTGAAGGGATTTTTTTGGAGGGGAGGGGGTAGAAGAATGGGTATTTTAAAATCCATTACTTCATGTGCAGAGAGGTTAAAGCAGCGTTTCTCAAACTGTGGGTCCTGACCCCCTGGGGGTCGCGAGCAACTTAGAGGGGGATCGCAAACAAATTAGAGGGGGGTCGTGAGCAACTGAGAGGGGGGTCGTGGTATCACAAGTTTGAGAACCCCTGGGTTAAAGTATTCTCCTGCTGTTTTATGTATGTTAACTTTCTTGATGTCTGAGTTGTGTACATTTATCCTTTGGTGAGGAAGCTTTCTGGTTTGGCCAATATACATGGCAAAGGGGCATGGCTATTTCCAATTAAGGCTCAGCCCTATTTAAAGTGGTCTCTACAATGCATAGTCATTGCTGGACTTGCTGCGAGCAGCAAGTGTTTAATATATTTGAAAATCAGGCCTCATATCCATGGAGCATTGAGGGCTATTCCATTCATGTATTCCAGTGCAATCTGTACACTTCGACCAAGACCCCTTATGTTTGTTATTTAAAGAGTGCTCAAAGGACCCCTGAAGTCAATGGGATCTAGACTTTGGATCAGGCCCCCAGCCCAAGAAGGGGGTTACCATTGTTAAAGCTGTCATACAAGTGACCCTACTTTGCATGAGGCACAGTTAAGACAGACATCAGATCCTTTCTGAGCCTCCTTATGCTTCCCTTGGTAGAGATAACAGCTACCAGTCCCACCCTCTACTGGATAATACAAGGCAACTATACAAAGAGAACTGCTTTCATATTAGCTGTGTTTTATTTTGGTCACTTTTTTAATCTCCCATTTGCTTTGTTCATTCTTTGAAGGATAATCCCCTCTTAGGAGAGGATTCCAGTCTGGGTGGCAGCAAACGCCTAAGCAAAAGTAATATTGACATTTCGGGAATCATGGAGGATGAGGAGCCAAGGCAACCGTTGCCACGGAAACAGAGCGACTCATCCACTTATGACTGTGATACTATATCCCAACACCATGCTTTCCTATCTAGGTAACCAGTTCTTTGATTCTGTAAAAGCAATAGGTTTGCAACTGAATGTGGAGTATTAATACAGTCAGTGCCAGAGTAATGGCAATATGTATATAACCACATAGTTTGTCGATACGGACTTATCTTAAGCCCTTGCAAGCTATTCCAGAAAAATGTAGATACTTGATTTTTGGGGGTGGGGCATTGCTCTGAACCTGTATTTTTTTAATTCAATTTTTGTTGACTGATGTGAATTTTGAATACAGAAATGAATGCAAAAAATCCCAGTTCGTATGATGCACAACTCACAAGTCAAAACAAATAAAGACTTGGGATTTTAGAAAGTTTTCTTTATTATTGTTGTTGTTTAGCCCCATCTTACTTTCATTAGCAGCTTTGCATTATTCTCCAGAGAATGAAGAAATTGATTTTTGATGTTCCTAAGCGATCTACAAACTATTCAGGCTTTTTTTAAAACCTCCATATATCTTCACTTTAAATTAATATAAAAGTAATCTTTAAAGGAAACTTAATTTGCTTCCCTGAATCCTAAAAAATAAACTTTTTAACAATATATCTAGCATGGGAGGTTCATCATTTCCTTTGTCTGTCTGTCTCTCTCTGCCTTTACCTACCTAGTTGACTGCTTGCTTAGTATCTGTATCCCTTGTGCTTTATTTTTTCTTTCTGTTTGTTCTTTCTTCCTTTATTTCGTTGGGGTGATGCCGATAGAGAGAAAAGCCCCATTGTGTGCTCCCAAGTTTCAGTTCTCTGAGAGCTCAGGTACAGTGCAGACTTGCCACAGTGCTATACTCCACCCTGCCTGTTTTGTCAGTAATAGCTCAAGGTAATTTTATTCTATCTCTTTGGCTGCCGTCAATGCATTCTTTGCTTTGGGTTCTTTGATTATTCTGTTCGGTTTTCACATCTGTTCTTTTCTGGATACTAGATCTTTAAAATGTAAAGTACCTTCCCGCTTCAACAAAACAATGTGTCTTTTTCCATTTGTCTGTGACAGAGAATTTGTCAAGAATTCTAGTCCATCGCTTTTAGCTCCCTGTGTTGTAGAAAGAAACTCCCAGGCTATCTAATCTGAACTCTTCAGTCAATCCATTTATAATAGAATCTGGTTCAACTGAACTAATTTATCAGGGTTTGGCTGCTCATCTTCTTGCTTACAAATTGAAACATCATGATATTGGCACTCTTCCTTTCCCAATACCTATGAGTACAGTTACATGTTGGCAGTAAAATATAAAATATAAAAAAGAAAATCCCCCCAAATACATTACTTACTTTTTCACAAAAGAAAAGCTTATCTTTTTATTGCCAACCCCCCCCCCCCCGCCCAATAGGATAGAAATAACAGCGTGTGCCTATGTTCTAATGACAAGCACTTGATCTTCCATCTTCAGTCATCAAAAGCAGACAATGACATGCTACAATCCTAGAGATTTATTAGTTCAGAGAAATATAAAAAAGGAACATAATAGAACTTGAAGTATGAATATAGAGACTCATTCGATTAGCATTAATAATAGTAAGTGAGCAAGTAGCTCTAAATTTTCTTTTTGGTATATTTTTTGCCTAATTTGGCTGATTTTAATAGTAGAATAGAGATATATTTTAGCTTGGGTGGAGAGGTGGGTAGTGGCAGAAGAGTAGTAAAGATAAGAGTTCTTTACAGAAATGTATTTCATACTCCTGGAGATAACAAGATAATTAAAAAGCAATAAAACCACCCTCCTTAAGCCTGCAGCTTTTCAATTTCTAGATCTCTACTGTTGTTTTAAATTGAAAATTGCTAAACTTACAAGTACACTTTTGCCTATTCTTACCCCTCCCTCCCCTGATAATTTTATATCCCACTCAAATTTCTGACTCTTTAACCACCAGGTTTGAATTAATCTATTGGAAGGTAGTTTAGAAATAGCTGGAAATGCACAGACTAAGAGTGAAACATAATCAGAGATATGCTTAAAAAAATCTGTGCCTTCCCCCTGTACATATAGTTGTCTTAAAATGTTTGTTTTCTACATATCAATTCCCAGTAGGATTATTAAAATTGTGGTTGTTTTTTAATTTAGAGATGGTATCCCAGTTTGGATAATGAGATGGCCAGGATACCTCCTAAGCATGGAAACTTTCTTCTTCTGTATACTTTGACATGTTTGACGTGGTTACTTTGTGCTAACTTCTCTTACCTTGTGGTATGGCAGTGATGCCACATAAAACCAATAATGCAATGTGGGGATGGAATGGTAACGGCACTGCTCAAGCAGAAGATGAGTTTGACTCCTGGATTCAGGCTATTCCACCTGACTAAACTCTGGGGTGCAGCAGCAGTGCTAAACTCTGTCCCTACCAGTTTGGGTTCAGAGTGTCCTGTCTCATCTCATTCATCTATGAGAAGCTCAGATATAACATTGATGGGCTCACAACAGTGCCATCAACTTCTCATATTGAAAGACAAGCCTGGTCTTTTGCTCTGAACACAGGACTTTGCACCAGGAACTCCTGATTTCTAATCCCAGCTGAGCTTCTGATGTCCTGCCTGGGCTACGATAAATTATCTGAGGCCTGATTTTCAAACGTTGATAAGCACCCACAGCTTGGTTGGAAGTCAGAATGCCCTGCCCCTCTTAAAATCAAACCTCTCTGACCTCTCTGGGCTGGGCACACCACCATTCTGATGTGGGAGCATTTTATACCAGCTTTGCAGAGACCTGAATAGCAAAATAAGATGCTAGTTAACAGAGAATCAGTTTTCTCTAAAAAGCCGATAATGATGCTCACCTACCTCGACTATTGGTCGTTAAAGGGTTAATATAAAGTGTGTAAATCACTTTGCCAACAAGATGGCAATTGGAACCCAGCAATTCTAAAGGACCCAGGGCTGCTACTGCAGCAGTGGCAGCACCTGGAGCCCCGGGCCCTATAAACCACCACCAGCACAGTGTGCTCCAGGTAGATCTAAGGGTTTTGCAGTATGCACCATGCTCTAGGTGAAGCTGAGGGATGTGGGGACTCGTGTTGTCCGCTCATTGCCCTCAGCCATGGCTCTTCCATCAGAGGCCCTGCCCCTTCTGGGAGTACAGAGCCACCTCCCCCCCCCCACACACACACACACACCCCTGCCCAGGGACCCTGTGTGGCTATTGGCCCTCCTGCATACACAATTTTAGTTTATTAATTTTTGCAGCAAACACAGTGAAATCCTATATGTGTCTTTAATTATTTGGGAGGGGAAAAGTAACCCTGCATCCTTCTGTGCCCACACAGCTGTCTTCTAATCTATGTGTTTTAACTGCAGGGAATGAGTGGTTTTTGAAGCTAGGAAATTGACTAGTGTCCACATAAAAAAATGTTCCAAATGACCATAACAGAGAGTATGGGAGGCTATTATGGTTAGGGTGGGGCTATTCTGTATGAGTGTCTTGTTATTAAAGCAAAAAATCTGGACCTCCTGACTGGAATATTCCAAGCAGCCCCTATTGGCAGTAGAGGATTTGTCCAGCAAGATAGAAAGCAACCTCTGGTTTATTGTTAAGTCAGTTCATTTTCCTTGTTCAGTATCCATTCCAGTGTTCTGAAGAACGATGCAGATTTTCCACCTGTGAGCAGCTCCAGTCTCTCAGAAGTGAACCTGGGAAGGTTTGATTTTGAAGTTTCAGATTTCTTCCTCTTTGGATCACCGCTTGGTTTAGTACTGGCCATGAGGACCACTGTTCTGCCTGGACTGGATGGTAAGTTCTCTACAAGGTTAGAATATGGGCTGCTTAATGACCACTATGGGCCAAGGAGGTATACACTGTGCCATTAATCAAAATTAAACATGAAACCACAGATGAATTCCCATCTGTAATGGAACCAGCATGCTGAAGGTTCCATTCCAGCAGTGATATAAATGCCAGCTTAAATTGCTCATGCTGTATTGTAAGTTGAAAAGCAGTGAAATTTACACTCTTTTGGTATATGCACAGTCAGCCTGTAGAACTCCCTGCCAGAGGATGTTGTGAAGACCAGGATTTTAACAGGTTTCAAAAAAAGAATGAGATACATTCGTGGAGGTTAGATACCATCAATGCTTATTAGGAATGGTGTATGTTGCCCGTTTGTCAGAGGCTGGGAACGGGTGATGGGGAAGGATCACTTGGTGATTACCTGTTGCGTTCATTCCCTGTGGGGTACCTGGCATTGGCCACTGTCAGAAGACAGGATACTTGGCTAGATGGACCTTTTGTCTGACCCAGTATGGCCATTCTTATGTTCTTATATGTTATTTGCACACAATGGTCCACTCCTGCTCTCCTGCATATTAATGTAAATCCAGAGTAATTTGAATGAAGCCAGTACAGCTAAGCAGAATGTGGCTTTAAAGGGAAACTTGCATCATTTTAGTTTTTCATAGGGAGCCCTTAGTGTAGAAGGCTCAAACTGATTGGGCTCAGAGGAATTGAGGAATGATGCAAGTGTAAATGGTCGCCACCTCGCTTAATCTTACACACTCCTCTTGATTTGCTTTTCAGACTGTACACGCCTGGTTTTGTTTTCTTGGCATGTAAGCTGCACTCATTTTCTACACCAGTCATGCCAAACTGAGGCATCACTTACACTTGTTTTCTGACCCATTCACACCTCATCCCTGCTACAATCGTATATGTAAATGTAATTGTGGGAATAGTCCTGAAAACGTACCAAAAAATCACCTCTGAATTTGGCCTAGAGATTTCCATGTGATTTGCACTCCTTGCTCCAGGTTGCATTTGTATAAATCTGGGTCTTATTTGTATGGTCACAAACACTTTAGTGATGGTCTAATGCTCAGTGAAATAATTTTTTTTAAATGCACACCTGGATATTTACACCATTTCTGGTGGCTCAGCCCATTCTTCTAAGAGATGAGTTGTATCATTTGAATCCTCACACCGTGTCAGGCTCTGTTAGTCTACCACCTATATGCTGTGATATGGCAGGTGAGAAATGTGATGTAACCCTGAAAGGACCAGGAATGCAACCTCTCCTCCCTTTCTCTTTTGTTGGAGGGTCCATTGCACACTTCTTCAAATATGTCATTTGCAAAATCTTGAACTATAAAGAAGCATGATTTCCATGATAAGGTTAGAGATTGTAATGCAGACAAGCGATCTGCGTTATCTTCCCCCACCGTCATTTATAGGTCTGATATAAAGTCTGTGGTAGTCTTTCGATGAAACTCAATTTTAAAACATTAGAGGGAAGGATAATGAAACACACACACGTGCGCGCACACACTGTTGTAATAGCTACATTTCTTCCCTCACATTTGCAGTGTTGAGTTTGGTTACAAAACACCAGACTGAGAGAAGTTTTTATATACATACTCCCACAGTCAAGACTTACTGATG
The DNA here is from genome assembly GCA_032595735.1 of Pelochelys cantorii. NCBI lineage: Eukaryota > Metazoa > Chordata > Testudines > Trionychidae > Pelochelys > Pelochelys cantorii. Next base: position 13,961,189 of record CM064346.1, read on the forward strand.
GTTCCAGAAAGCTGTCAGTGACACAAAAAGAAATTAAATGAGTAATGGCAGTGGAATTTGGTTTTGTGTCTTAAAGATTTTTTTTTTATTACTGTTTACCTGGGACTGTTTGTTTTATAAATGCTTATGTTACACAGGTCTATGTTTTATAGACATAGAATTGTGGTTTTGTTATTTACTGCCCTGTACAGTTCACAGTTTAAGAGAAGAAGAGAGGTGGGGGGGAAAAGGTGAATCATTGTGCTGCCAAGGAAAATACATGACTGGGAGGCCCTTGTCATGCGTGTAGCTGAAGTTAGTAAGGTGGTGGAAACAGGATCACTTGGTAGAGAACAGAAAACATGAGTAATCAGGCTTTTGCTAATTAATAAAATAAAATGTTTTATAAGTCCATGGGCAAAGGAAAATTTGCCCAATGGACTGTGTATTTCCTGCTGTAGAAACGGACCACATGCAGGGATGCTGTAAATGCATACATACAGAATCTGTAGAATACTTTGGAGCTGCATCCCCTGCTTGCTACACTTGCCAACCCCCTGTCGGCCAGGGAGGGCCGTGGCTTTTGCCCCCCGGCTGGCCAACCCCTGCTCTCCCCCTCCCCTGGCTGGTCCCTGATCTTCCTCCCTTGGCTCTTGCCCCCCTCGGGCTAGCTCTGGCGCCCCTACCTCACCGCTGGGCAGGGCAGCTGCAGAACACAGTGTGACATGATGATGTGTCTCTGTTGTCCTGCAGGACATTTTTTATATATATCTAGGGAGATCTGTCGTGCTTAGGCATCATAGCTTGGAATGTTGATTTTTCTGATGTGGTAGCAGGAATCTAGCTAAACTCTGGTTCCAGTTTTGCTGTTCCATTTCCCCTCCTCTCTTATCCAACATTCCCTTGGCCCCCCATGGCAGTTTTAATGTTCTTTCCTGCCACTAATTCTTTCTTTGCCATTCCAATTGTCGAGTAACAATTCTCATCCTCTAAATCACTAAATAGTTCCATTTTCTTTCACACTCTTCCCCCCCTTACATTCCTCATTTATGGTTTTCCAGTCCATCAAAGCTTGATATTCTCTACACTCACGCTCTTCTGAGCATGTAGATCCTGGCCCCAGAGCTTTATGGGTAGCTTTTCATTTAAAAGTAACCAACCACGTAAGTATTTGGAACTTGATCTGCAGAACTGATTAAATGGATACATCTCCTGGTCTTCCCAAAACTATGTCAGTGACCAGAAGCTCAGTAGGGACTAGCACCATTTGCTACAGGATCCTCTATTTGGAACACTCCAGGCAATCTCTTAAGGACAGTGAGAGCTTTGCAATGAATTGTAGCTGGTCATGCTTTGAAAATGTTCAAACAACTACAATTTACAAAAATAAAAAATGACAATTATAGACACACAGCAGCCATTTTGTAAGTACAGGTTGAACTTCTCTGGTCTGGGACTCTGCTGGACATGGGGAGATCCCCTGGCTTCCCAGCCAGCCAGCTTCCACCCTGGCTGGATCCCTTACCTCTAGCCCCAGGTGAGCTGCTGGAGCCAGCCCTGGCCTGCTGCCACCAACCCTCCTGCCAGTAGGCTTCTGGCTCTAGGGCAGGGGTGGCCAACCCATTTAACAAAGAGAGCCAAAACAGCAGCGGAAAAAATGCGAAGAGCCGCACCAGAATTGCTGAGAAAAAAAAAAAAAGGAGGAGCTCCCCACCAGCCAGAGTTGTTGAGCCACAAAAAAAAAAAAAAAAAAAAAAAGGGATGCTGCCCCCTTTAAATACTGTGGGTTAGGCTTTTTGGCCACATCAAGCTCCCACCGGCCGACGCCATCTTGCCGACGCCATTTTGCTGTGCTGGTGAGCACAGGGAGCCAGGGGCTGTTTGTGGGGGCGCATGGGACAGCTTCGTGAGCCATGGGGCAGGCTTCGCGAACCACACTTTCAGGGGTGAAGAGCTGCATGTGGCTCACGAGCCACAGCTTAGCCACCTCTGCTCTAGGGCTCTCGGGAACAGCCATGGTCCAGCGGTGCAATCGCCACGGTTGTTGCCTGCCAGCTTCTGCACATGCAATGGATTCACCTATAAAAGTAGATGCTTACCCATTTTCTGTGAATTCCAAATGCAGGGCAGCCCTATCCTAGGTGGCCACCTACCAGCCTTGCATGCAAAAGCTGCAGGCTGTATACGTGCCATTAACTGCATCTGTCTAGACAGAGATTAACTGAAAAGAAGGTTCTTGGATGCCTTACCTGTGACTTGGCTGTTTAATTCAGGTTAGCCCTGATGGAACAGAAATCTGATTTTAAGTTGAATGTGGTCTAATTTAGGAAGTACCATTGATAGGTGCTCAGTGCACTTCAGACATAGTTTCAGAACTTGGGCCCCACCTCTGGGACATAAATGCCTAGCAACTGACATGCTTCTGCTTAGACGCCTTCGTGAACTGAAACTTTCATGACTGATTATTTTTAATAGCCTGTCCTTGATAAGAACACTTAAAAATGTATTTCCTCCTTACCCTGAGAACTGATGATTAGACCACTGAGTATGTCTGAACATTCTGCCCTGCTGTTCCCCGCACAGCATCCTGCTGGTATAAAGTGAATATTACTGTAAGCTATTGCTGCCGTCTGCCTGTGGCAGTGCCATCACACTGATTGCCAGGGGGATTCGTTAAGGTCAGATCATGGTGCCATTGTCTTCACTGGCACCATCATTTAGCTCTAAATGTCAATTACATTTGCAGCTTATATGGCATGGATTTTCAAAGCCTATGTTTCAGCAAGGGGGTTTAGAAAGCCAGTCAAGCTGAAGTGTTTTCCAGCTTAACTCTTTGATTCCTCTCCCAAAGAGCACATGTGGTTGAGGAATGTGCCAAAAGTACCTCATGTTTTATCCAGCAGCTGGCTGAATATGCCAGCTAACCCCCGATGAAACGTTCGAGAATGCCAATGAACCTATGTGCTGTGTTCATTTCCTTCTCTGATTTGAGCCTGTTATCCCAAGGAGAGGGCTCCTAAGAAAACCTTGTGATACAAAGGCTATGTCTATACTCTTTCCGTCTTGTGCAAAAGCCTATGCAAATGAAACGTGGATCAGCATATTGCCGTACTTCATTTGCATAATGAAAAAATGAGGAAGAACAGTTCTTGAGCAAAAGGGTTTTTTGGCGCAAAAAGGAGCTGTGTAGACAGCTCCTTTTTTGCACAAAAGCCTCTTGCGCAAAAACGTCCCCTAATTAATGATGCAAATGAAGTGTGGCAATATGCTAATCCATGATTCATTTGCATAGGCTTTTGCGCAAGAAGGAAGCAGTATAGACGTAGCCAAAGTGAGCTTCAATGGATTCTTTCAGAGCAGTTCTCAAGTGAACAATCTGTCTGGCGGCGGATGGGTTTCCCCCTCCAGGGAAAAGCAGCCTAAGGCCTATTTCTGAAATGGGGCTAGATTCCCAGCCCCAAGTCCATTCACTTTATGGACAGCTGGAAGCAGCATCCCGGACTGCGGGGTCAGGGGAGATACACAAACAATATCCTGCTGTAAGATGGAGTCCGTTCAGAGAAGGCTGAGAACCACGGCCCTGTTTTGTTAGGAACCCTTTCAGAAAGTAGTGGGAGGGAGTGGGAGTCTTTCATCTTAAAACTGACAGACAGTGAGGTAAGGATGGTCTAGTGATAAGCAGGCCCACCGACGGAACGGGGCTGGGGGAGGGGACAATTGCCCCAGGGCCTGGAGATTCAGAGGCCTGGGGCTTCTGGCTGCTGCTGCTACTGCGGCAGTGGTGGGGGCTGGAGCCCCAGGCCCATTTGAATTGCCACTGGCGTGCTGCCCTACACGGCTCTGAAGGCTGTGGGTGGGGGCCCAGCGCCGTGATCCAGGCAGCGCTAAGAGCTGACTGCCCTCAGCCCTGCCCCATCTGCCCTCGGTCCCACCCCTTCTGTGGGTGCAGAGTCCCCCCCCCCCCAACATTACCCCATGGTCAGTGCTGGCTGTTGGCTCCATTGGTGATAAGTATGCTACCTGGATTTAAGTACCTGCTCCACCACAGACACCTTGTGTGACGTAGGGAAAATCACTCAGGGAGTTAAGGGCCTGAATACTTTTGAGGATCTAGGATCCAGGCCTTTAGAAAGCCTGTTCCCCATCTATCAAATGGGGGTAATGGCCCTTCCCTACCTTCCAGGTGGGTTGTGAGGACAAATACATTAAAGGTGGGGGTGGTTGATGGAGTGCCCACAAAATAAATGTTGCACAAACAAATGAGCCTTAAAGATGACATGCATGATGCTTTTCGATTTTATAGGATCAGTGCAAGAGAACAGTCATAAACTGTAACAGAAAAGATTTTAGAGATTATGTTTCACAGCGGGTTGGAAAACATGAAGGGACTGATTCTGCTTATATGAAGTTTAAGGAGAGCAGGCATAATATTCCCAAACATCTGTTTATAAATACTTTAATCAGTTCTTTACTCCTACAGTTAATGAATTGACTGTTGTAGCATGTTTGTGCTCCTATAATATACTAAGTCTATTAGCATAATTAGTCCATAATGGATTGATCTGCTAGCACTGAAGAAGTTCACAGTGATCCAAATGCAGTTTGGTTAGTTGCAAAGTGACTACACCTGCTGGTTTATAGACCCCAGCAGCCTTCTATGATCACCTATTTGAGTACAAGAGAAGTCTCTGTCTCAACACAGTACATCAGATTGAAAGAGTGCCTCATTAGCTGAGCGAGTGGGTGATTTTCAAACATCCATTTACAATTGCTGTCTGCATTTCTCAGTGGCTGCCTCTCTCCGGCAAATATTACAAGCCGTGCTCTCCTGTTTTAACGTGTGCTGTTTCATTTTTATGCATTAACTTCAATAAATTGACTTCTGAAGCTGCCTTGCTTCACATACCTGCTCCAGCTTTCATCTCCATTTCAATCGTCCTGATTTAATGTTCCCATCAAATAGTTTTGCCTTCAAATATTCCAAGCACGGGATGCCTCGTGGTTTTGTAGGTGCGATGTTCGATATTATATTTAGAAGGTTTTAAAACTTTATTGACTTCCTGGCTTCTGTTGGTTTCAAAGGCTGGGCTTAGCCTCAGTAGGCTGCCTAAACTTCTCAGACTGTTATCTCTTTGCAAAACTACCTTTCAGTGAAGCTTATTTCATCACTGAGGGAGTATGATAGGATTTAGTTGAAGACTCTCCTACCTTTTGACAGTGTGCGTAGGTTGGGCTATTGTTTGTCGATGTTTGTGAGGGGTCTGTGTATGTGATCTCACCCTCTACTCGACTTCGAAAGAGACTTGAGCAATAAATGACCCATACATGCAATGCTGATCCATATCTCTCTCTCTCTCTCATATTCCAGTGTGCCAAGTCCGTCCTGCCTGCAGCCAAGTGTACAGTTTCTTTCACTCTGCTGATCCCTCTGCCTCCAGGCTTGAGCCATTGTTGGAGAAAAAATTCCATCTCTTGCCTCCATTTAATGTCCCAAGGTACCAGAGATTTCCACTGGGAGACGGAAGATCGCACCAGTTAGGTATGACAAAAGACTTCGTATTGTACTGCTTGGATTTTACTTCTCCTACTGTATGGCTATGTCTACATTGCACTTTCTTGCGCAAGAACATATGCAAATTAGGCACGGCGATGAATATCACCGTGCCTCATTTGCATACTTAATGAGCCACCATTTTTGTGCAAGGGGCTTTTGCATATGTTCTTGCGCAAGAAAGCACAATATAGATGTAGCCCATGAGTCTCTTCAGCTGCTTTGTTCAAGAGAATTTTAGATACAGATACAATTGGAATACTGATAGAGTCGGATAACTTTAAGGCAGGAGGAGTATTGTTTTACAGCAGGGCTACTCAACCTTGGAAGCCCTGGGAGCCACAATAATACTCATAGCACACGCTGAGAGCTGCAGCTTAAGTGTGGTTGCATATATATGCAAATAGCTTCTTTCACACTGATGGACTTGAATACAAATATTAAGGCAAGACTACGCAACATGCAGGCCCCATTTAAGTCAGTTCTGCGGATATTGATAAAATGCAATATTTACCTGATTTCCACCCATATGACAGCACTTTTAATGAGCAATGACAGTCTAGGAATGTAACTACTAAAACACAGAGCAACAGAAGACCATTATATTCACTTGCCATTGTGGAGCATGTTCTTAGTGGAGGCCATGTTCAAAGGATCCCACCCACGGGCTGCATGTTGAGCCCCGCGTAAAACCAAACCACACCGTGGGCCACAAGCAAACGGGCCACGGGCCACATTTGAGTAGCCCTGTTTTAGACCATAGTTATAGGCTCAAAGGCGTGAAATAGGCTTCCTAAATGTATGCTTTTCTGCTCTTTGTACCCCCTCACACCTCTTTAATGTGCTCTTACTGCAACTTAGGTGTCTGTAAGAGAGTGGAAAGTGCCGACAAAAAAAATGTAAAGAAAAAATGTAAACTAAATATTTTGGGTTTTTGATGAAAAATCCATTTTTTGGGGACAGCAGATACTTTTAACAGTTTTTGTTTCTTTTTGTTAAAACCCAATTTTGTATCGTGGAAAATATTTGCTCTGAAAGTTTTTGACAAGGCCCTCTTTCTAGTGCTAATGGCTACAGTAAATACAACAGAGATTCAGGTTCATCCTAGGATGAATAGGCTATGAATGAACACCTATATTTGTTTATACCATGTGAACAATACATCTTGTCTATGATAAAAGAGTCCCCCCATACCAATTTTATCAAATGGGTTGGGTACTGAAAACAGAAGAAAAATAACTTTTAAAACTCTAATCCTAAATAGGCAGAAGAGATACCTAGTTAAGTACCTGATCAGTAAACACTTATCTAGATGTACATTTGTGTTCCAGATGTCATTGTGCTATATCATTTGTATCTGACTCATCCCACCGCCCTCCTAAGAGATTATCTATTTTCCATCTATTTTTTTTGTCTGTTTAAAGAACAAAGCCTATATGTGTGAAATTGCTCTTTTCCTCAATAGTTTGCCATGATGTAACCAGGATGCACAGAATCCATCTTTTGTTTGTATATCTGAATCCAGAGCAAAAGAAAAGCAGAGAGCAAGGATTTTGCCATATTTGACTTTCTGAAATCTTCATATGGAAAACAAAATTGGAAAAAGAAACTCAGCAATGAAGCATCCTGACTGATAACATGGTGCAAAAACTGTATTAATTGCCCACAATTTATTCTTCTTTTTTTTTTTTTGTTACAAGTCCTAGACATAAATCCAAGCCTCAGCAGAATATTTCAAAAGCTCTTTGAGACTCAGAGCTTGGAAAGTAATGGAGAGAAATGGCAGAGTTTGTATCTGTTGGATTAATGAGAACACAAATCAGTGCAAATCTGTTTTCCTCATTCAATAATATAGCTGAACATCCAACATCAGTCTTTACAAAACCATGTGCTGGGCCCAACATGTAAATAAGCTATGGTAGATTTGAGGCTGATTATCATAATGGTTAAGAAGCTGCATCAAATCTGAAGTTCTGTCATTTCACAATGAAAACAATCATATGTTTAACAAAACTTCAGATGAACTGACTTCCATCCATTAACACAGAATAACAGTACTGTACTAACTCTGGGCTCTACCATTTATCCATTACTGGTTATTTAAGATACACAAAGACTTAAGTGAATAACACAGAGGTTAATGCTTAAATCTAGTATCAGTCAAATATTACTAGATTTAATGTCAACCTTTTTATGGTAGTTAAAATATCGATTCTGCTAACAGTACTTAATGTGCAGCTTTGACAACCTGCTTAATGTCAATTTTCAAAAATTTCATGGAGAAACTCAGTTAAATCCCTACAGCGTTTTTCCGTATGAAATGATAGATTTCTTTTCACCAACAAGGTCAGCCTGGGCCACATTTTTCATCACAGTTAAATGATGCCTACATAAGTGTACTTGGAGAAAAAGAAATTATAATGAGAAACCAAATGGAATAATTTTACCATTTGGAAGAAGGCTAATTATTGGTGCTCATCCGTCACGACATTATTGTATATTTTTATTCATTTCCCTAACTATGCTGAGATGGGTCAAATGGAAACAAGATAGGAAAGGTCCGGTATAGTGGTTAAAGAAAAAGCAGATTCACAGATATTTTGCATGTAGAAAATAATTTCTCTGTCATCGATTGTCTTGCTGTGGTTCTTCTCTGGACTCGTATTATTTTAAAGTACCTAGACAATCATTAGCAATCCCAAAGCTGAGGAACGTACATCCTTGGGCATGAAACCATATATCCCATCACTCTGTGTGCCTGCGAATGTTTCAAAGTCTGTTGTCTGTGCCTCGTAGGATATGTGTGATGTGTGTGTTTGGGTTTTTGGCAGTCTGTGTTATCCAACTGTTGTCTCGCTCCAGTATAAAATATAACACAAATTGCATCTAAAGCATTCCTATGCTCAATGGGCAAGAGTATGAATTATGCAGCCTTCTGAGAGGCTTTTCAGTGACTATAGGTTCCTCTGCAGACACTTCCCTGCTGTGATCGGTTGGTTTTATTTCACTGCCTAGTGCAGAAGACTGCAAATAATTTGAGTTGCTTTTTAATATTGTCTCACCCATCCAGTTCCCTTTTCAAAGGCGCATCTCTCTTCATTTTCACTTATTCATCACTTCATTTCTATTGATATCTTTTGCTCTTCCCTGGAAGCTGTTCTAGACTTGTCTAGTATATCTACAGCCTATATTTGCTAATGCCAAAGTACTACCCTGGCTAGTATATAGGGCCAACCTCTCTGACGGAGAAAATTGATATCAGAGACACAATTCAAATTGCGTAGCTGGAGTCAACGTAGTTTACATTGATTTCCTGGGGCAGCCCCTTGACTGGAGAAACTCTCCCATCAACTTCCCTTACTCCTTGCAACTGCGAGGAGTACTGTGGTTGATGAGGGCACCCTCAACATTCGATTTAGGGGTCTTTACTAGAGAAAGCATCAATCCTCTGGTAAGTATAGTCAAGCCCTCAGTGGAGACTCCTTTATTATAATCATGTTTCTGCACCAACGCATTCTGCAAATGCTACCATTTAGACACCTTTCTGCATAAATGATCTAGCAAATCACTTACCTAGCCATCTAAATGTCAGGACTTGTGCCTTCCAAAAAAGGAGACCACATCAAGACCCCTTTAAATAACTGGCCATAGAATACTATTGTAGGGATGGGAGCAAAAATACAGAAAGCTACATGAGTGCAGTGGTTTTCAGACAATGGACTGTGATCCAGTACTGGGTCATGGTATGTCAGGCACTGGCTCTCATTGTTGCTGAGGGATCAGGTGGGTGTGCTAAGGCAGGCTCCCTGCCTGTGCCCGAGAAGCAGCTGTCAACAGGATCTGCGCACTGCCCCTACCCTGAGCACTAGCTTCACACTCCAGTTGGTGGGGACCTGCTGCTGGCTGCTTCTGAGGTGTAGCATGGTCCATGGTGCCAGGACAGGCAGGAAGCTGCATTAGCCCCCCCACTACACCACTGATTGGGAGCCGCTGAAGGTAAGCCCCTCCTGCCCCAGCGCTGACCTCCACCCACAAAGCCAAAGCCCCCTCCTACACCCCAAAGCTCTCATCCCCAGCCCTACCCCAGACCCCACACTCCAGTCAAATTATGTTGGGTCAGAGGCATCAATAATTTTCTTCAGTTTTCTTCAACTATTTTTTTCAACTGAGAAAAAAAGTTTGAAAAATCACTGCACTAGTTCAGTCTTGTTCTCTTTTGTGGTAGTCCCATTTGCACTCTCAAGCTAAGCAGATTCAGAATAAATACTTGAAAGGGGGAGACCTTGCAGGTGTTACGCGTGTGTTGCTGATTGAGTAGCAACTGATTTCTTTGAAATTCTGTTGAACCCACATCTCAAGGCCAACGTGCAGGGGGTCTGAACTGTAAAACAGAGTCTGACCTCTTGTGATTGTAACAGCTTGTAACAGATTTTGCATTAATGCCAGAATAGACACTCCCTGAGTTGTAAATATTTGACTTACCCACATCCATACATACAAACAAAGCTCCCTAACATTATTTTAATAATTCAGGCTTCCGAACACCAATCTGCACATGTGAACAAGTCATTGCCCCCGGAAGTATTTGCAGCAGAGTACTGCGTACGTATGTTGCTTGTTCACTGCCTTCAAAGTGAAAGGAGTGTGCATTCATTCCATTTGTGAGCAAACACAAACAAACCCTAATCATAGCTGGTAAGTGGATGAGTGGTGGTAGTGATTCCTTTTATCAAGGAAAAGGAAAGCCACAAGTTCTGAAGTGAAATTAGACTTTTATTTTGTTTTGTTTAATTTTCAGCACTGCAACTTTATTACTTCCTACTATTTTGCATTGCAAATATATAGTATTTCAGCAACATCATGGGTTAAATAGGCTTTTGTGGGCTAACGTGGGAACCTAACCACCATTTATAACATTGTTTCTATGGGACAATGTATAACTAACAACTGACTTATAAATTAACCTTTGGAATATGATCCATTCAGAAGTTGGGGGCTTTCTATAATTGGAGACTCCAATTTTGCCTCCTGGCTTTAAATTTATGTAGACTTATGTCATTGCCAAGTTTTCATAGAATCATAGAATCTATGAGGTCATCGAATACAGCCCCCTGCCTAAGGCAGGACCAACCCCAACTAAATCATCCCAGCCAGGTCTTTGTCAAGCCGGGACCTAAAAACCTCTAGGGATGGAGATTCTACTACCCCCGTAGGTAACCCATTACAGTGCTCCACCACCCTCCTTGTGAAACATTTTTCCTAATATCCAGCCTAGACCTCCCCCATTGTAACTTGACACCATTGCTCCTTGTTCTGCTGTCACTACTGAGAACAGCCTTTTTCCATCCTCTTTGAAACCTCCTTTCACGTAGTTAAAGGCTGCTATTCAATCCCTCCTCACTCTTCTCTTCTGCAGACTAAAAAAGCCCAAATCCCTCAGCCTCTCCTCGTCGGTCATGTGCTCCAGCCCCCTAATCATTTTCGTTGCCCTCTGCTGGACCCTCTTGAATGTGTCCACATCGTTTCTGTAATGTGAGGCCCAGAACTGGATGCAATACTCCAGATGTGGCTTCACCAGTGCTGAATAAAAAGGAATAATCACTTCTCTAGATCTGCTGGAAATGCTCCTCCTAATGCAACCGAATATGCCATTAGCCTTCTTGGCTACAAGAACACACTGTTGACTCATATCCAGCTTCTCATCCACTGTAATTCTCAGGTCCTTTTCTGCTGAACTGCTGCTTAGCCAGTCGGTCCCCAGCCTGGAACAGTTCTTGGGATTTTTCCATCACAAGTGCAGTACTCTGCACTTGTCTTTGTTGAACCTCATCAGATTTCTTTTGGCCAAATCCTCCAATTTGTCTAGGTCACTCTGGACCCTAACCCTGCCCTCCATCGTTTCTACCTCTCCTCCCATCTTAGTGTCATCCACAAGCTTGCTGAGGGTGCAATCCATCCCCTTGACGGAGAATTTTTAATCCGAGGGTTCGGATGGGGGCCCAAAACCCCTACCAAATCAGTTCCAGACACCCTTCTTAAGCAACCAGCTTTATTCAGGAATGCATTCCAGGGCAAAAATCTCCAGGATACTCTCAGGAAAAGTTTCTGCAACTTCCCAAACAAAAGGCAAGGTCTTTTGTACCACCTTACATGGTAATTACCTTTTTCTCACTGACCACTTACAATTGCATGCATATACAGGTCATGCCCCTTTGCACCAAATTCCCTCCAATCATTATCTGTCCCCCCTCAGTCCCTTTGCAGGCCTTACAACAGGTTCAAACCAGTTTTACCTACCCCCCCCCTCCCTTTGCTCACCTGAGTTCAAGCACGTACCTCTTTACAAAGACCAGACTTAACATCCAGGTGTCACAGAGGTCATACTGACAACAAATTAAGTTTATCCTTCACCCTCATCCAGGTCATTAATAAAGATGTTGAACAAAACCAGTGCTAGAACCAATCCTTGTGGCACCCTGTTTGCTACTGACTGCCAGCCACACATCGAGCTGTTGAACACTACATGTTGAGCCCGACAATCTAGCCAGCTTTCTATCTACCTTACAGTCCATTTATCCAATCCATACTTCCTTAACTTGCTGGCAAGAATATTGTGGGAGATGGTGTCAAAAGCATTGCTAAAGTAAAGGTATATCACATCCATTGACTTCCCCATGTCCACAGAGCCAGTTACCTCATCATAGAAGGCAGTCAGGTTGGTCAGGGATGACTTGCCCTTGGTGAATCCATGTTGACTATTCCTGATCACTATCTCCTCTTCCAGGTACTTCAGAATGGATTCCTTGAGGATCCCCTCCATGATTTTTCCGGGGGCTGCAGTGAGGTTGATTGTCCTTCTTCCCTTTTTTAAAGATGGGCACTACTCAGATTGTCCTTCTTCCCTTTTTTAAAGATGGGCACTACATTTGCCTTTTTCCAGTCATCTGGGACCTCCCCCAATCTCCATTAGTTTTCAAAGATAATGGCCAAAGGCTCTGCATTGACATTTGCCCCGGACCTATGGATGTTTAGCTTTTCTAAATAATTCTTAGCCTATGCTTTCTCCACCAAGGGTTGCCCACTTCCTTCCCATGCTGCGTTGCCTAGTGCAGTAATCTGGGTGCTGACTTTGTATGTGAAGAGAGAGGCAAAAAAGCATTGAATACTTCAGCTTTTCCAACATCATCTGTCATTAGGTTACCTCCCTCATCCAGTAAAGTCCCCACACCCTCTCTTATCAGCCTCTTATTGCTAACATGCCTGTAGAAAACTTTCTTGTTGTCCTGACACCACCTGCATAACCATGCATTTACTTCCAAGATTCGACAATCCCTACCTGGACCTTTTCCTTCAAAAGGGAGGATGGACGAGAACACCACTTGCACCTCAAACTCCTTGATAATTCTTCCCAGTGCTACATAATCTTCAGTGACCCGCTAAAGGTCATTCTAGGCCGGGGTGGGCAAAAGGGCCTCCGTGGGCAGGATCTGGCCCGCCAAGCAGGTTGATACGGCCCGCAGAGGCCTTGCTGCTCCCCTGCCCCCAAGCCAGTTAAGGCCTGGGGGTGGAGGAGCGCGCAAAACTTTCTCCCTCCCTGGCAGGACCACACAGCGCTTTGAAGCACCATGCGCTCCTCACAGGGTGGGAGGAGAGGTCATGTGCTCCCCCGACCCCAAGCCCTGCTTAGCCTGGGGGCAGGAGGCGCATGCAAAGTTTCCTCCACTTTCCCCCCCGCCCTGCGAGGAGTGCACAGCATTTCAGGGTGGGGGTAGGGCAGGAGGAGGTTTGGAAGGAAGGAAGGGGCCAGGATGCTTCTGGGCTACCCCATCCACAGACCTGATTGGCCTGGGGGTGGGGGAGTGTGTGAAACCTCTTCGTGCCCTGCCAGTGGCATGGGTGCCTAGTGGGAAGGGGGGCAAAGGGGCTCCCCCACCCACAAACCCACCCCTTCTGGACCCATCCTGGCCCCACCCCTTCTGGTTTAGGCCCCACCCCTTCTGGGGCAGCCTGGAGCCACTTCAAAAATTTTTTCAAGTGGCCCCCGGCCAGAAATTATTGCCCACCCCTGTTCTAGGGAGTATCATTAGTTCCTACATGGAGAAGTAGGAAGGGGTAGAGATCTGCAGACCATTGCCTAATCCCATATACAGTATTTCATGGTGGTTATACTGCTGTCCAAAACTTCTTTTCCTCATAACAATTCATACTGGAAAGGAGAATCTTCTCCAGGTCCTCTGTTTCAGAAAAAATGGGGCATAGTTCAAAATGAGAGTGGTTCTATTGTAACGGTGTGCTTAGCATTCTTAACAGGGGCCTTTATGCGAAAAAGTAATGAATCTGGAAACCCAGTTAAAGTGGCTACCACCAGAAAAGGAACTTTATGATGTTACTCACAGAAGGGATATAGATAAATCAAGCTGGAGAACATGGTGGAAACTGAGTTTATTGTAACTACCTTCTACTTCTTGCTAACTGAATGGCTATCAAGGATTTAATGCCCAGTGCCACTGTTCATAGGGTTTAGCTTAAAGCTTTTAGCTCTATTGGTCGGATTTTTTTTTCTCCCATTTATAGTCAGATAACACCTAAGAAAGAATGACCCACTTTTATGCAGATGATCTCTTGCTCTCTTCCATAGGCCACAGCCGCCATCTCTGAGTCCACTCAAAGGGTCATTCAATTCATTTTATAATGTTACTTTATGGCATCACTTGTGTGCCTATCAAATCTCTGCCCGCGTTGATCTATTCCTAATGTCAATTATTATTGCAGCGAGCAACCATTGTTTCACAGGAAACATGCAAAAAACATAGTAAGAGTTTCAATACAGCAAAGGTGTCACCTTGCATTTAATGGTGAGCAAGACTGACCTTTGTTAGATGAATTTTTGACAGTTGCAGTGGATTGCCTAGGTTTGAGAACTATTCCTCTTCCTGATGATGGCTCATCTGACTGCAACTATCAGCATGGGTGGTTGGTGAAAGCATGGCTGGGGGAGGCAAGCCCCCAGCCCCACCTCCATCCCTATCCCTTCTTCTGAGGCCTCACCCCTTCCCCGCCCCCATGGGGAGGTAGAGCAGCGTACGATGGGGAGAGAAAGGGAGCAGGCAGGTGCATGCTTGAGAGAGCCTCCCCAACCACGGGGAGGACAGAGGGCTCACGGCATGGCCCCAGCCTCCCCAGCCCCGGAGAAGGTTGGAGGGCTCGCGTTGCGCGGCATTGCCCCAGTCTCCCCAGCCGTAGAGGAGAAGCTCCACGTGGCCCCGGAGCACTGGAAGGGCAGGCATATCCCACAGTACAGTGTTGGAGGAAGGCAGAGCTGATCTCTCCTCCTCTTGGTTATTCCCATGGGCTGTGTCTAGACTACAGGGTTTTTTCGAAAAAAAGTGGCCTTTTTTCGAAAAAATTTCACTTGAGTCTAGATTGCCGCCGCGTTCTTTTGAAATTAAATTGAAAGAACTTGGCGGTTTTTTTGACAGCAGTAAACCGCCGTTTTATGAGGAAGAATGCCTTTTTTCGAAAGAGCTCTTTCAAAAAATGGCATTCTTGAATGCAAACAGTGTTTTTTCAAAAGAGAGCATCCAGATTGCCTGGGTGCTCTCTTTCGAAAAAGCGGATCACTTTGTCGAAAAAAGTGGTGGCTGTCTAGATGATCTCTTTCGAAAGAAACTTTTTCGAAAGATTATTTCGAAAAAGCTTCTTTTGAAAGAAGCGTGTAATCTAGACATACCCTTAAGGTACGTCTACACTGCACGCTTATTTTGAAATGTGCTATTCCGGAATACATATTCAGAAATAGCTTATTTCGAAATAGCACATCTATACTACAGAAAAGCCTCAAAATTAGTCTGAGGCAGGCTTCCCTAATGTGGACGTGGGGACACTTTTGGGGTAGGGGGAGCCTATACAGGAATGATGGGCTCCACCTAAATCGAGGTGGATCCAGACTGCTGGCATTAAACATTAAAAAGGTCGTAGAGCAGTTTTTAAACTAAGAGGTGGGGGAAAGCCGATTGGTGCGGGGGAGCACCTGGATCGGACGGAGACTTCTCTTACACGAGGCTCCATAGGTAGGGATTCCCTAGAAGTTAGTCAGATAGGGAACGTGGGAAATAATATATGGGCAAGATCAGATGTGAAACAATCGTGCATAAAAAAATCCAATGTGTCTGAGAAAGGCGGACATATAAATAGTGGTAGTTTTCTAACATGCTTTTACACTAATGCTAGGAGTCTGTCTAATAAGATGGGTGAACTGGAGTACCTCATATCAAAGGAGGAAGTTGACATAATAGGCATCACAGAAACATGGTGGAATGAGGACAATCAGTGGGACACTATCATACCGGGATATAAATTATATCGGAAAGACAGAACAGGTCGTGTGGGTGGCGGAGTGGTACTATATGTGAAGGATAATATAGAATCAAATGAAGTAAAAATCCTAAAGGAATCAAAATGTTCCATAGAATCATTATGGATAACAATTCATTCCTCTAATATGAATATGGCATTAGGAATATATTACCGACCACCTAACCAGGACAGTGATAGTGATGCTGAAATGATAAGGGAGATTAGAGAGGCTACCAAAATAAAAAACACAGTAATAATAGGAGATTTCAATTATCCCCATATTGATTGGGTGCATGTCACCTCAGGACGGGATTCGGAGATTAAATTTCTTGATGCCTTAAATGACTGCTTCTTGGAGCAGCTAGTACAGGAACCCACAAGGGGAGAGTCGATTCTCGACCTAGTCTTGACTGGAACGCAGGATCTGGTCCAAGAGGTAACTGTTACTGGACTGCTTGGAAATAGTGACCACAATATAATAACTTTTAATATTCCTGTGTTGGGAAGAACACCGCAGCGGTCAAACACTCTGGCATTTAATTTCAAAAAGGGGAATTACACTAAAATGAGGAAGCTAGTTAAACAGAAACTAAAAGGGAGAGTAATTAAACTAAAATCCCTGGAAGCTGCATGGGAACTGTTTAAAGACACCATACTAGAGGCCCAACTTAAATGTATACCCCAAATAAAAAAACACAGTAAGAGACCTAACAAAGAACCACCATGGCTAAACAGCCATGTTAAAAAGGCAGTGAGAGAGAAAAGGGCAGCTTTTAAAAAGTGGAAGTCAAATCCTAGTGAGGAAAATAGAAAGGAACATAAACACTCCCAAATTAAGTGTCATAATGTAGTAAGAAAAGCCAAAAAAGAGTTTGAGGAACAGCTAGCCAAAAATTCAAAAAATGATAGTAAAATGTTTTTTAAATACATTAGAAGCAGGAAGCCCGCTAAAAAAGCAGTGGGGCCCTTGGATGATAAAGATATAAAAGGAGCGATCAAGGAAGACGGTGCCATTGCAGAGCGATTAAATGATTTCTTTGCTTCAGTCTTCACGGCTGAGGATGTTACAGAGGTTCCTAAATCTGAGCCAGCCTTTTTAGGTGACAAATCTGAGGAACTCACTCAGATTGAAGTGACATTAGAGGAGGTTATGGAATTAATTGATAAGCTGAATAGTAACAAGTCTCCGGGACCAGACGGCATTCACCCAAGGGTTCTGAAAGAACTCAAATGTGAAATTGCGGAGTTATTAACAGTGGTTTGTAACCTATCCTTTAAATCCACTTTGGTACCAAATGACTGGAAGATGGCCAATATAACACCAATATTTAAAAAAGGCTCTAGAGGAGATCCTGGCAATTATAGACCGATAAGTTTAACATCAGTACCAGGCAAATTAGTAGAAACACTAGTAAAGAGTAAAATTGCAAGGCACATAGAAGAGCACGAATTGTTGGGCAAAAGTCAGCATGGTTTCTGCAGAGGGAAGTCGTGTCTAACTAATCTGTTAGAATTCTTTGAAGGGGTTAATAAACATGCGGACAAGGGGCACCCAGTGGATATAATATACCTAGATTTCCAGAAAGCCTTTGACACGGTCCCACACCAAAGGCTTTTACGTAAATTAGGTGGTCATGGGATAGGAGGAAAGGTCCTTTCATGGATCAAGAATTGGTTAAAAGACAGAAAACAAAGGGTGGGAATAAATGGTAAATTTTCACAATGGAGGAGGGTAACTAGTGGTGTTCCCCAGGGGTCAGTACTGGGACCAATCCTGTTCAACTTGTTCATCAATGATCTAGAAAATGAGGTAAGCAGTGAGGTGGCCAAGTTTGCAGATGACACAAAGTTGTTCAGGACAGTCAAAAGCAAAAGGGATTGTGAAGAACTACAAAAAGATCTCAGCAAACTGAGTGATTGGGCAGCAAAATGGCAAATGAAATTTAATGTGGGTAAGTGTAAGGTAATGCATGTTGGAAAAAATAACCCAAATTACACGTACTACATGATGGGGTCAAATTTAGCTACGACAGATCAGGAAAGGGATCTTGGAGTTATAGTGGATAGTTCTATGAAGACATCCACGCAGTGTGCAGCGGCAGTTAGTAAGGCAAATAGGATGTTAGGAATTATTAAAAAAGGGATAGATAATAAGACAAAAGATATCATACTTCCCCTATATAAAACTATGGTACGCCCACATCTCGAGTACTGCGTGCAGATGTGGTCTCCTCACCTCAAAAAAGATATATTGGCATTAGAAAAGGTTCAGAAAAGGGCAACTAAGATGATTAGGGGCTTGGAAAGGGTCCCATATGGGGAGAGGCTAGAGAGACTGGGACTTTTCAGTTTGGAAAAAAGGCGATTGAGGGGCGATATGATAGAGGTATATAAAATCATGAATGGTGTGGAGAAAGTGATTATAGAAAAATTATTTACCTTTTCCCATAATACAAGAACTAGGGGACACCAAATGAAATTGATGGGTAGTAGGTTCAAAACTAATAAAAGGAAATTTTTCTTCACACAGCGCACAGTCAACCTGTGGAACTCCTTGCCCGAGGAGGCTGTGAAGGCCAGGACTCTATTAGGGTTTAAAAAAGAGCTTGATAAATTTTTGCAGGTTAGGTCCATAAATGGCTATTAGCCAGGGATAAAGTATGGTGCCCTAGCCTTCATAACAAGGGCAGGAGATGGATGGCAGGAGATAAATCACTTGATCATTGTCTTCTGTTCTCCTTCTCTGGGGCACCTGGCATTGGCCACCGTCGGCAGATGGGATGCTGGGCTCGATGGACCTTTGGTCTGACCCAGTATGGCCATTCTTATGTTCTTATGTTCTTATGTTCTTATCTCAATTTAGGCACTGGTGAGGGGCTATTTCGAAATAGCAGCAGTGGAGTGTCTACACACACCTTATTTCAAAATAGCTATTTCGGAATAGGCATTATTCCCCATAGAATGAGATTTACAGATTTCGGAATAAGCCATCCATTATTTCGAATTTATTTTGAAATAGTGGAATGGCTGTGTAGATGCTTGCATTGTTATTTCAAAATAACGCTAGTTATCTCAAAATAACAGTGCAGTGTAGACGCACCCTTAGGGTATGTCTAGACTGCATCCATCTGTCAGTAGAGGGACGCAGATTAGGCAGGTCAACATTGCAAATGAGGCAGGGATTTAAATATCCCGCACCTAATTTGCATAAAAATGGCCGCCGCGTTTTGCCGACCCAGCACTTTGTCAGCAAAAAGCGGCAGTCTAGAGGGGGCTCTGTCAAGAAAAAGCCTTTTTCGACAGATCCTGTAAACCTCCTTGCAGCCATTTTTATGCAAATTAGGCACGGGATATTTAAATCCCTGCCTCATTTGCAATGTTGATCTGCCTAATCTGCATCCCTCTGCCGACAGAGGGATGCAGTCTAGACATACCCTTAGAGTTCTCCCACAGCCTCAGCTGTTGGGAACCACATCAGGAGTAGCTCTGTGAACTCTTTATTCTGAAGAATGCCAAAGCAGCACAGCAGTCTCTCCAGCCTTCCTTCTGCAGCAGCAGTCTTTCTGCCGCTGTATGCCAAGCAGGGCAGAACAGGAACATTCTAATTTACTCTTTGTTTGTTCCCCAAAGAAAGCAGCCCACTCAGCTGTCAGATACTTCCCTGAGCTTTTAAAGAGGGGGGGGGGCATGCCTGCAGGGCAGCAGAGATCACAAATTACCAAGCACTGCCATCAGGCAGGCAATGTGGGATGCTGGCGGAAGCCAGTTCTCTCAACAAAACAAACATCAGAGTCCACACTGGCTCTTTGCCACCAATAAAGGGAGGGGAAAAGACAAAAGTCTCTTGGGGGGCTGGAAGTCTTTTGTCACCAGCATTAGGTGTTTTTTCCAACAAAAGTAGCACTGTAGTGCAAATGCTCTCATTGTTTTGTAGCCAAAAAGCTGTTTTTGCTGACAAAACATGCCAGTGTAGACAAGACCTTAGTGGTAAAGATTCTGCCTGATCCACCCTGTTTCTCTAATGTCATGGAACCAACACAGGAACGCTGCATAAAGTATTGTTTGTACTTTTCTTGTGAGCTCCTTTTATGGAGACATTCCATCAGATGTCACACTTTATATCTGATTCACCAGGATAGCTCACTGGGGAAGAAGCAGCAAGAAAGCCCTTCTTTCATCTTTTCGTATTCTCTAACCTCCCCTTAACCACAGACAGATTGCCCTGCCTTTCTGCTTTAATGTGATTCTTTTGTGAGACAATTTTCACTGTGGTTTGAGGATACTCAAAACACTGCGTGTTTCCATGGAAACCAAAATTCCACGTATTCTCTCCAAACCACATCTCCCATTATTTGGTGCTAGACTCTAACTGCTTTGCCATGCTCAACTGAAACAGAGTTCTAGTGCTGTCTTTCTTTCCCGATTAATGCTGTCAAGTTTTAACAGTTCCAATAATGTGCAGAAAGTTTAAGCTTCAGATGTATTTTTTAGAGGGAGATTTTAATTATGCCCCTAAAAACTGGGGCTTATCATGACTATGTGGGCAAGCACCATTGCATTCCTCTCTGTGTGAATGTGGTGTGGTGAAATAGTTGTGCAGTTCAATACAAAGGAAGCTGGTGACACCTGGATGTGGAAAGGCAAACCCAGCGTGTTATGTTATTTCTATGACCTTAATGGGATCAGGGCCCCACCATGCTAAACACTCTACATGTGATAAAAGAATCTAAATAGACAGGACCAAGTGGGGAAAACAGTAACTTGCCCAAGTGCACATAACAAGTCAGAGACAGGAACAGAACTCACTTGTCCTGAATGTCTGTTAAGTTCCCTTTGCAATAGACCCAGTGGTTCTCAACCCACAGCCCATGGATCAGTTGCAGCCAATCAGCACAGAGCTCCGGTCCATGTGTCCACCTCAGGGCCATAGTGGTAGTATATATATTATGTGGATGCAGCCCACATAATACATGGAGAGTTGCCCATGCCATCCATGACGGTAAGTAGGTTAAGATCCACTGCAATAGACCATTCTGCTTCCATTGTTCTACTCTCTGAACTGAGTCCCATTTTCTGCTCTTGCCAATATTATTAGGGCTTTGTGATGTTCACTGAAAAACAAGGAAGGTTCTGCCTACTTGTCTGCTCTTGATCAGCATTCCTCTCTTACCATACATTCCGATCCAACTGGTTACCAGTTGTGCTTTAACACTCTTTCACTGTTATTGTAACTTCCTGCCCTTCAGCTGTGTATTCAGGGTGGATAAGCCACTTCAGCCAAAGTGTTATCGGTCACATTTGATATTAATGACATATTTGTAAGTGGCTGATAATGTCTTGTGCATGTTACTGACATGGGTAGTGTTATAGATGGTTATAAGCACATCACTACAGGGTGCTGTCCAAGGTCATAAGCCATTGTGATGAGCAACCTATTGAACTGTTGACCCTATCTATCCTTAACACATGATTAGCAGATGTTTGAATAAATTTTGTCTTTATAAGCTACTTATAAATGTATCCTTAATTTAATGTGTGACTGTGAGCACTCACTTATATTCTGGTCATGCCCACAATATTAAGGACTGCCTACATGGTATCCGTTCTAAGCAGCTTGCAATCTAAGGGGCAATCGGCATATGAAGGATGGGGGAGATGCATATCATCAGAATTTGTTTAATTTCATTTACGTTATTTGTTCATGTGTAGAGAAGACGGGAAGAAAGTTGATCTATTTTATAAAATAAATACACATTCAAATAAATCCACATTTAACTATGCCCAGTTATGCTGTCCATTGGTAGTTGGCCAGTCCTTTTATATGAGTCACAAAGAAGCAAGGATTCTGTAGGTAGCAGACATGCTAGCAGTCTCTAAAGCATCACTGTCAAACCATTACAGACTTGGTTTGATAGTATCAGGGGAATAAAGAAAGCAGCATCACAGGAATAATGTCAGTCTCCTACTCCTCCATGTATTTGTACTGCCTAGGTAATCTGAGGGTGAAATCCTGGCCCAAATGAACTCAACGATAAAACTCCCATTGACTTCAATAGAACGTATGTCATCATTTTCAAAGCAGTCCTGTTGCGCTGTAATTAGCCCTGTAACAATTTGTGCAAAAACTTGTTTGTGTGCACAGAAATGGACAAGTTAGGGAAGCAGATGTTTAATAGACTTCCCCAATTTTGGCAACTTTGTATTTAGCTTCCCAACTGGGATGATTAACATGTGCACTCTGCAGCAATCAAGAAGAGCAATGAGATATGTAGAAATAAACCTGTTTTTTTTAAGGTAGCAATTCTGGTCTCAGACATTTTGCTATTATTGTATTAGCTGCAAATGTAACTTTTTTTCTCAGTTAGAATAGGTCAGCAGTAAAACCACTTGGTCATGATCTTTTATTGCATCCAGAGAGGATTCCTTAAACCTGTTTACTTCTGTCACACTTCCTTTTATTTGCAATAATTTATTTTTTAGTGGAAGAGCAGGCAGTATGTTGGGCAAAGGTAATGGATGGTAATGCAGTAAGTTGGAGCGTATGAGATAAGTCAGAAAATTCACTCTCAAAGAAAGATGTTCATATGAATCTTTCACAGTCAGTGAATGACCTCAGAATTCCATTAATTTAATAACAAGGATTTCATTTTTTCCCTTGGAAAAAAGGCATTTTTGTGATTTAATAAATTTTAAAACTAAAATTGGAGTAGAAAACACAGGAGGAGGAAAACACTCCAAATTCACTGAGTGAGAGAATGTTACTACTTTCTGAACTACAGGGAATCATGTGTAGCAATACAGATAATATATTGTCTAAGGCCTTGTCTACACTAACTGGGAGAAAACAGTTGTTGTGGCACAGGTGGGCCTTGGAATTTTTATAGCATTGGGGGAGCTCAGAAAGAAAAAGGTTGAGAACCACCCGCCTTAGAGGAGCCAGTTTATCTAAGAGCTAAGCACCCACTGTCTGAAAATCAGACCCTTTTCAAATGTAATTGGTCACAAAAATGGAAGCCTCCAAGATCATTAGTCACCTTTGATAATCGAGGCCTAAGGCAGCCAATTCTCATTGGTTTTCAGTGTGAGTTGGTAGCCTCGTTCATATAGGCTCCTTAGCTTGTGCTGGCTCGCTCTTGAATGTACCTCACCCATAATCTTTCTTCAGGTGTAAAGCCGATGGACCCAGGTTGTCAGCAGGTGGGACTGAACTTGGGACGTTTAGGGGCTAAAATTATGTGCTTCTACTGCACAAGCTAAAAGCCAACTGCCTTTTAGAGCAGACTTCACTCTCCCTTCTCAGTGTCTTTGGGTTACACGGGCAAATGCCCAGGGCTGGCAACAGACTTTGTCAATCCCTGGGCAATGTGTGTGAAGGCTTGGCTCCAGGCCTTGGGTGAAGGAGCGGGTCTCAGGGCAGCCAGCTCTCAGCATTGCCTGGACTGTGTTATGCAGGGCTCTAGTGCCAATTGAAAGGGCCCAGAGCCCACTGACTTCAATGAAATTGTTACAGACAAGGCTCTTCTTCCTTTTGCTTTTCATTTTTAAAATATGCAGCGGACACGCTCCACAGCCAGAGCGCCCTGTTTCTTGAGACCAGCTCCAGGATCCCACCCTCCTCTCCAGAGACTCCAGAATCTCCAGACACACTGAGCCAAGCACAAGGAAAGACAAGGAGGACAAGCTTGGTCAGCATGAACAGTGAAACCTCAGGGTCAACAGAGAGCTTGCCATCCACAAATATCTCCAATAGTGAGTGGGGCTTCGCCGTGTTTATTTGTGATACAGTGTCAAGCCTTCCAGCCGCCTCGGGAGGTTTATTTTGAGAAGGAAATGTGCCCTTTCCCAAAATACTGGTAGTGCTTTGAAGGGTCTAAGCAGTTGGAAAGTTAACTAATTCAGGTTATTTTCCCCATTTATAACGTTGAGGGGTGGTTGTTTGTTTGGGGGGGTGGGTTTTTTTTTGCATTTTGTTCAGGTAAAGTCATTAAATTAAGGTCATGCTTTTTATTAAGGGTATTTTATATGCCATTTATAAGGAGTAAATTTTAATAGGTGTTATAAGCATGTTCTGGTCATGAATGTTGTTGAATTTTTTTAACCCAGCAATTAGTCAAAATGTGGGGTTTCGTGGGGATAGAATTAGATTATTTATTTGCAAAGACTGTACAAACTTCCCATGTCTTTGAATGCAGAAGGAATCAAATGGCAGGAAATGGTTCACAGCACCAAGAGCTCTCTTTTCTGCCTTTACCCACAGTCTTCGAGTCAGCCTTTGTGCTTTCAGCTGCTCCTACAGGCTTCCCCCTCGTCCCCCTCACTCTGTCTCTCTCTCTGCCTCTCTCTCTCTCTTCTCTCTCTCTGTGAGGGTTTGTCTTCATGTACAACACTACAGCCGCTGCCCACTCTAGCACTTTAGTGAAGATACGATCACAGAAGTCCCGTTGGAGTTTCCCCTGGTGTGCTGTACATGCCATCGATGCCCACCTTCTTGCTCTGTGGGGCTTCCCTTCACCCTGTCCTGGGTCAGGTACTCTGGTCTCCTCTAGCAAAGGTGCAGAGTTGGGCTAACCGCCTCCCTGCAGAAGAGCACTTCTGTGATCTAACCTGTCACAACTCCTATGCCAATGGGAGAGCTTTTCTCATGGATGGGGTTAGGTCGGTATCACTACATTGCTCATGGGGGTTGGATTTTTCACTCAATGAACAACACAGTTGTACTGATACAAGTCTCTAGTGTAGACTTGGTCTTAGTCTATTCTTGGCTGACCTCAGTTTTTGTGATCTCTCTTCTTCCCCCTACTTCACCCAAAATAGTGCATAGTCAAAGGCATGTGGGTGGGTTCACATACACCTTTTATCTTAGGTGGGGTTTGGCTTACAGTTATATTAATTGAACGTTGAGTTCACACCTATCAATCTCAATGGGATTTTAGCTCAACCCATAACAAGTTTGGCCCAACTCGTAACAGTAGCATGTGTTATAGGTGATGATAAGCAAATCAGAAGAAGTGCTATAGATACCTATCAGCACCACATTGGCCTGATGGGCAATACTAATCTATAACTGATTGATTAACCCTTTTTGAGAACATGTATTATTCACAGATTAACCCTTTAAGAACTGTATGTGAGGGAATTCTTAATATAAAAATGACAACATTAAGCTAGTGATTTTCATTGTGTATGGTGTTCAGGCACTATAATTTATCTTCATGTATTTGATGGCAGCATGCAAAAGACCGCCGTTAGAATCAAGGCCCCATCATGCTGGGAGCTGTAGAGCTTCTCCGTGCCCTATGCAGTGTTCAACCAATGGTATAATTTGCGCTGGAAACAGTTGAGTAACTGCTTGAAACCAAATACTAGACCGTTTTTGATTAATGAAAGCATAATGATTAGTGTTAGGCTTTGTAATATCTTTTACAGGAACCTAAATTTTGGGTCTGAGCAGCCTGAGAGAATCTTTTTAAACGAGTCACCTCAGAGATTACTAACAGGGTATCTGTCAGAAACATGGTGCCATATTGCTTGTTTGTTGTTTTGCAGTTACTGCCAAATGGTGGGGAACAAAGCGAATAGATTATGCCTTGTACTGCCCAGATGTTCTAACAGCATTCCCAACAGTGGCCCTGCCACATCTCTTCCATGCCAGCTACTGGGAATCAACTGATGTAGTGGCATTCATTTTAAGACAGGTAATTTTATCTTGATGTCTCTCTAAAGGAAAACTCAGCATGAATCAGTAATAATCTATCTTAGATACCTCCAAATATTAAGCTGTACAGCAACGTTAGAGTTGGGTGAAAAGTTATTCATCCTTTCTAAGGAACAGGCTTAGTTTAGGCATGTGGCTGGGAGTCAGGAATATCTACTTTTCTATTACTGTTCCCAAGGGCACGTCACATTTGGTCTCTTTGTTTTCAGTCTTGCTATTGACTCAGGTGGAGTCACCTCTGTAGTGTCCAAGTGAGGTGTGCCTCTTCTATACTATAAGAGAAGGGTGTTTTCATAGCTAGAGCACAGGATGGGAGATGATGTGGGTTACAGTTTCAGTTTTTGTTGGATCCTCCTTGATCTTTGAGAAGATATTACCCCTTTCTGCTTGGCTTCCCCATGAGTATCGCTCAAAGAGTGGGGAGGGGAGGCAGTATCTCACAAGCCGCAGTGAGAGCTGAGTAGATATCTAAAATCTCTTTGAAGATGAAAAGCACAATATTAAATGAATGATGAATTCTCATAAGCTGGCCTTTAAAAATAGTCACAAGAGGTAAAAATAGTAATTTATTGTGCAAGTTACTGATCTTCAATAAAGATGGTATTTTTGTATCAGATGTGCCTGTCTACATAGTCAAAATGGCACTGTAATGCCTCTAACCTTTGATAGCAAAATATGCTGTTGCTCTCCAGCAGCACTGATGTACTTTGCATAAAAGAATAGGTTGATCTAATTTTATACTGTATTGTCTGGAGGGCTTGGAGGAGTCTGGCCTTTCTGTGTGATCCCACGGCTAGCATCTGTATTTTTAATTTTATTTGTCAAGAGTCATTTGACTTCTGTTTACTCAGAAGTGCAAACTAAGAGTAGGTGCCCATTGCATGGTGATCAGCAATGTAGATCTCAGAGGTGACAATAAGCCGGGGGGTGGTTCACCAAGGTTAGCCCTACAAGCCCCTGCCACTTTATTTATCTGTGCCTCCACAGGTATGGGTGATTGTAGCTCCCATTGGCCCTGGATCACCATTCCTAGCCAATAGGAGCTGTGGAAAGCGGAGTAGATTGGGACACTGCCGCCCACAGCTCCCATTGGCCAGGAATGGTCATTTGCAGCCAATGGGAGCTGCAAGCAGCCATATCTATGGGAGCTAAAGTAAATACAGCAGTGGCAGCCCAGCACGGGGCTAGCCCTGGTGAACTGTGTCTGGCTTGCATGCCAGTTATTGCCCACTGCTGGTTTAAATGCAACTTTTTCCAATGGAGAAATACGGCATCTGAAAAATACTGATTCGAAGGAACCAAAATTTTCCATGGGGATGTGTCAATTCAACTGATACAGAATCTGGCTGCCCAGTTTCCTGCCAGCATATCTGGCTCCCCGGACTGGCCACTACCCACCTGTTAGGCTACCCAGCAGCTCCTTAGTCGATTTGCCCACTCAGAGCTCTCGATCTCCAGCTGCCCAGGCAGACAGGTTGAAAACTTCCATTTGGTTCTAGGATTTTTTTTAAAACTTCCATTGCATGAAAAATTGTGCATATATGAACTTTTCAATCATATTTGGAATAAAAAATCTTTTGGAAGGATACATTTTTCTGTGGAATAGGAATTCCAGTTTCTACCTGTGTGCCGTGTAAGATGAACATTTGGGTGGC
The DNA here is from genome assembly GCA_032595735.1 of Pelochelys cantorii. Classification (NCBI taxonomy): domain Eukaryota; kingdom Metazoa; phylum Chordata; order Testudines; family Trionychidae; genus Pelochelys; species Pelochelys cantorii. The sequence goes on from CM064346.1 coordinate 13,988,445, forward strand.
CATCCCAGAGAGATTCACATGCCACACAGCTGAATAGCTGAGTGCCCCAGCCAGCAGCATATGTTTCTACTGTTGGTGCACATCTGCACAAGACTTGGCACACACAAAAAAATTACTCCACACCTGGATGGAAAAAATGAGAGGGAACAGTGGTTCCCACACAGATCTAAGAAATACCTTGATGGAAAGAGATATTCAAAAAACAATGTGAAATCTTCATTTCAAGACATCCACTGGCTCTAGGGAAGCTGTCAAATAAACTGTCTACGTTAACAGTTGGAATTTTAAAATGTCTCTTTGACTTTTATGCTTCCAGTCTTTCCTTTTCTATACGCTGTAGATTGCTATCTAATATTTTGAAAGTGTATATGTTTCCAAGTCTTCCAGAGTAGCTTCGTTGACACATTTATCAACATTTAGCTTCTCTGCCACTCAAAGACCTTTATTTATGATTCAGGGAAAGGCAAGACATTATCCCATTAAAATATATTCCTTTGCCTTTTTCCTACTGCTATACAAGATGACCCCAAACCACTCTCCTTTATCTAGCCTGAATGAGTGCTGGAAACTCAACAGCAGGGAAGAAATCCTTACCACGAGCCATGGTGAAAAAAAGCAAAACCTCGACATCAGTGTTTCTCAACCAGTGATACAAGTACCCTCAGGGGTACTCGAGAGAAGTCTGAGGGGTACGTCAACACAATTGAAATTTGGAGAAAGCTGAATTTTTGTTTTAAGTTTTTCAGCATTTTATTATTTTTGTACGTTTTACACCCAAAAATTTCATCGCCCACCCGGCTACGATTAAGTTTTTTAAACAAATGTGTTGCAATGGTAAAAAAAATTGTGCGTGTCTGAAAACTGTAGGTGTTGGGGGTACTTAATTTTTTTTTAAAAGGGGGTACTTACAATTTTTTAAAGGGGTACTTTATAAAAAAAGGTTGAGAAACACTGCTCTACATAACTGCTCCTTCTCATAGTAATTTAACATCAGACTTCCTGGGTCCTTGCTGCTGTGGTCCATGTGCTTTTAGGGCTGTGTAGGTCAATCCCTGTGCCAAAACATATCAGCAAATCTTCAAATAACTTGTCAGTTATATCAGTACTCTTGGTTGCATCATAATTAAGCTGCATAGTTCTGAATATTAGTGAGTTACCATGATGTACCATATATGCTATATCCATTTTATCCTCTCTATGGAGGAGAACATTGTTTTTTAAGTGTTACCTATTTTCCTGTTGGAACTCAGATAGGCACCAAGGGCATGGTAATAAGACAGCGGTGACCATTTTAGACCTTGTTCCGATGAGAAAGCCATAGAAGTCAAGGAAAGATTGTGTGGCTCTGTACCACTGTGACCTCTTGGATAAATTCCAGCAATGGTCTGAGACTTTCAAAGCAGCCTAAGCCATTTGGATATTCAATTTCCATTTAACGTGAATAAGAATCTTAGCTCAGGACTGGGTTTGCAGGCATTTCCAGCTCAAATATATGAGTCAACTTCTTGCAATTTGTGGATGGCAAGTTTTATATACAGGTAATAAAAAATTACACTGACATCTCACTAGCTTGATTGAACAAAGCTGATATTAAGGATGAGGGTCATATTCAGGATAGCACTTAAATATGCTTAATTGCAAATATGTGCTTTAAAGCCCATTGAAGTCTAGAGTACTTGGATGCAAAGCACGTACTTAAGTGCTTTCCTGAATCAGGGCCTTAGTCGGGGCTTGTTTGTATTTGCAAATTCAGACAATTTTTCTAAATACCAGCATTGTAAATGTTGTTTCCCAGTTTTCTAAGAGAGCGCCACAAGCAATGGAGGGAGTAAGAAAACCAAAATTAAAGTTGAGGAAGAAGAATTTCTTGCAAGGCTTTCCTAAAACCACGAGGTAGTATTTCAAGCTGTTATGTGAGCTGTCTGCTCAGAACTGGCTTCTCCCATTTGTCCTGCAGCAGGTTAGTGGCTCTCAAAGTCTCCTGTGGCCCTGTAACACCCACACTGCAATGCAGCGAGACTGGAATAGTATGGAGTTGTTTTGCTTCTCCAGTGAGGTTGATTACCCAAAAGGTCTCACCTCAGGTGCCAATAGTTTAGTGGCATTTCAGTGGTGCATTGTGTAAGACAGCAAAAATTGTCCAACAAGAATCGTAATGCTGTTTAATCTGGAATAAGCAGAGGTTATGGTGAACATCCAGTGAAAGATGATCAGCTGCTGCTTGACAAGTGGCAGAAGAAGTAACGCAGGGAGCCTCATAGTGACTTTCCTTGATGAGTTTGTCTGGAAGATCCCTGCGTTCCTTCCGCCATTCCTACAACCTTAACTCCCCAGGGATCTCCCTTCCTCTCCTGCTCTGAGCTAGTGTCACTGGAGTCTTTTGCTTCTCCTCAGATAGCTAAGTGTCCCTGGCTATGTCTAGATTGCAGGCTTCTTTCAGAAGAAGCTTTTCCGGAAGAGATCTTCCGAAAAAACGTCTTCTGAAAGAGAGTGTCCACACTGCCAAAGCACATCAAAAAAGTAATCTGCTTTTTTGAAAGATAGCGTCCACACCGAATGGACACTATCTTGCATTTCAGTTGTGATTGCTATGGGTGGAATGGCCACCAGGGCACCTGTGCGTTTTCCTCTTTCCTCTTCTTTCGAAAGAACTCCCTTTTCCCCATCCACACATGCCTTCTTCCGAAAGAGCTCTTTCAGAAAAAGACTTCTTCCTCATAGAATAAGGATTGCCAATGTTGGAAAAACCCCTCTGTTCTTTCGATTTTCTTTTGGAATAACGCAATTGCAGTGTTGATGAAATTGAAGGGTTTTTTTTGGAAAAATGGCCATTTTTCCGAAAAAAAAAAAAAAAAAACCTCTGTAGTGTAGACATATCCTCTAATCTGACCTACCACAGCCTGTTTACTATCCTCAGTTCCTGAAAATTGTGTTTCAATGGCTGACTCTCCCAACTGCCCAGCCTGCTGCCTGGAGAGCCAGAGAAAAGGTGTGAAAGCCAGCTGTACGGTTCTGTCCAGTGCCTACTCTTCATAGCTCAATCTGCATCTGTGGATTTTACTGTAGGACATGGCTTGAAACCAGGTCACTTACAAAACCATCAGTCACCCTCTGCTCTTCGAATCCAGCACTCAGATCCAGTGTGTATACCCTCCCTTTTCGGTGCTTGGAGATGAAAGTAACAGGTCCCTCAGAAATACCTAGGGTAGACAGATTTAAGAGATCAAGCAGACATCTTTCTCAGGACATCAGAACAAACTTGGCAATAAATAGCCAGAGGCTTTGTCCACTGTGGAATTCTAAAGGCCAGTTTAAGTAAACTTTGCAAGAAATAAAATAATCACAGTCAATTAAAAGCAAAGTTTACCCTTTAAACAAAACAAATCATAATTTGCTGCTCCCGTTAAAGCAGAGGAGATGTGGTCACATTTAGAATTTTATTCTCAGGAGATGATCCTTCAAATAATAGAATTCAGGTACCGGATTTTCAGGTAGGTAGATGCAGAGACACATCCACACACTTTCTCTTTTCTAGTGCTCTTGTCTTACTGCTCCCTTCTCTAGCTTTGGACTTCATGCCATTTTATCACAGCATGCTCTTCCCTCCTGCATCAAGCTCCCTCTTCCTCATCCCTCCCTACTCCTATTTCTCTCTCAGAAATCCTTCCTGCCTTCTCCTCCTCAGCTCCCTCACCCCCACAAGCCTCTTAACCACGTTGTTGTGCTGTATCTTGCCCTGTGTAATTTTATTATAAGCTTTTCAGGGGTAGGGAACATGCCTCTGAAATACTGTGTAGATTTATGGCACTGTATAAGGGTATGTCTAGACTGCATCCCTCTGTCGGCAGAGGGATGCAGATTAGGCAGGTCGACATTGCAAATGAGGCAGGGATTTAAATATCCTGCACCTAATTTGCATAACAATGGCTGCCGTGTTTTGCTGACTCAGCACTTAGTCGGCAAAAAGCGGCAGTCTAGAGGGGGATCTGTCAAGAAAGACCGCCTTTTTCGACAGATCCCTTATGCCTCCTTCAAGGAGGTTTACAGGATCTGTCGAAAAAGGCTTTCTTTCTCGACAGATCCCCCTCTAGACTGCCGTTTTTTGCTGACTAAGTGCTGGGTCGGCAAAACGCAGAGGCCATTTTTATGCAAATTAGGCGCAGGATATGTAAATCCCTGCCTCATTTGCAATGTCGACCTGCCTAATCTGCATCCCTCTGCCAACAGAGGGATGGAGTCTAGACATACCCCCATGACTAGGTAATAAAGGTACAACTAGCTCACTCTGCCTCTATATAGATCAGGTTAACAAGCATTCGTAGGACCAAATTGTCGTTGAGCAATGCCCATGGTGAATGGGATTTGTGCTAGTGAATAAATACTCATCTAAGCTAAAACCCCAGAGTTTTCTTTATCTGTTGACAGTCACTCGTATAAAGTAAGGCCAATCATCGGTTACCCAGGTCAGCTTGCTTTGCGTTAGAAGTGTACTTAACTTTCCATTAGCAAATTTGATTTTGTTGTTAGTTTTCCCCCCATAGGATTTTTTTTTTTTTTAAAGCAAAGACAACAAATAGCACAGATGTAAACTTCACATGAAAGGCTTCCCAGGCCAGGCCAGTCTTGACTCATACAACTAGACCTTGTAACTCCAGTGGGTATACCCACATGAAGAAAGTCAGCAGGACTTGGCTGCATTTATGTGAAGAAAAAATCATTGTGGGCTGAGTGTTGCCATGTCATTTTTAATGAAAAGATATTTTCTTTTGCCTCGTACCTCTGAGTATTAGAGGGCAAACACCCCTAACCCTCTGCCATCCCCTTTGCAGTTCCATGGTCTCCATTCCTGACACACTGTATTTTATAAATGTCAAGACTGAGGTCTATTCCATGGTTCCATTAAAGCCCTATCCTGAGAGGGAGATAGCAGAGTCAGTCAAAACTATTTCCAAAATTAACTCGTGTAAGCTCAAAGGCTTGTTTCTCTCACCAACAGAAGTTGGTCGAATAAAAGCATTACGTCACCTACCTTGTCTCTCTGGGACTATTCCTGTCTCTTCTGAAAATAAGCCCTGTATTTGTAAAGCAGAAGAGGTCAAACCAGCAGACAATGAATTAGTTAATCGATGGTTCCAGTAACTATAGATGGTTCTTCCACAATCCATTGGAGCAGTGGCAGAGTCAGCAACGTCGCTTTACAAGTAAATAGCTGCTTAGCCAAGATTGGAAGGGAATGCTGGCTTTGTGATGAGCGCCGAATTGGAGATGAGGAGCCCTAGATTTAATTCCAGATGCTGTCTCCAGTTTCCTGTGACCAATCACATTGACGCATAAGAACTTTGAAGCCATCATACCACTCGCATGGGCCTCCACAAACCCCTGGGCAAGGTGTGTGGGGGTGGTTCCAGAAGGGGCGGGGCTGGGAGCAGACAACCCTCAGTGTTTCCCAGAGTGCAGCGCTCCCCCCCTCCCCTTTCCGTGGAGCAGCCCTCCAGCAATGATTTAAAGGGTTGGGGCTCTGGCTGCTTCCACCGCTGCCACAGTACCAGCTACAGCAGCTGGGAGTCCTAGGCCACTTTGAATCAATAAGCCCCAGGGCAACTGTCCCTTCCCTTCCTTCCCGCCCCTGTTGGCAGGCCTGGGAGTAGATGCAAAAAGTCAGAGCAAGTGGGGTTGGGGACTGACTGACTAAGTAGCCATTTGGCAGAAAAGGACTTGGGGATTACAGTGGATGAGAAGCTGGCTATGAGTCAACAGTGTGCCCTTGTAGCCAAGAAGGCTAATGGCATATGAGGGTGCATTAGGGGAAGCATTTCCAGCAGATCTAGTGAAGTGATTATTCCCCTTTATTTGGCACTGGTGAGGTCACATCTGGAGTATTGCATCCAGTTCTGGGCCCCCCACTACAGATAGCGTTGCCAAGTGTCCGGTTTTTGCCCAGACAGTCCGTTATTTCTGGCCCCTGTCCGGTAAAAAAAACCCCCAGAAAATACTGGACATGTTTTTCTTGAATGGAATGCCGGCGGGGACATTGTTCCCCTGCTGTGCCTGGTATGGGGAGGGGGAAGCGAGGAGCGTGGGGATTCTTAAAGGCAACTTTTTTTTGTTCTCCCATTTTTTTGCTCAACAACTTTTGTCTCCTGGGTTTTTTTTTTTTTTTGCTCAACAAGTTTGGCCTCCTGTTAGGGGTTTTTGGTGAAAGCATCTGGCAAGTTAACTACAGAAAGGATGTGGATGCATTGGAGAGGGTGCAGCGGAGGGAAACGAAAATGATTAGGAGCTGGAGCGCATGACCTATGAGGAGAGGCCGAGGGATTTGGTCTTGTTTAATCTGGAGAAGAGACGAGTGAGGGGGGATTTGATAGCAGCCTTCAACTTCCTGAAGGGAGGTTCCAAAGAGGATGGAGAGAGGCTGTTCTCAGTAGTGACGGATGGCAGAACAAGGAGCAATGGTCTCAAGTTACAAGGAGAGAGGTCTAGGTTGGATATTAGGAAAAACTATTTCACCAGGAAGGTGGTGAAGCACTGGAATGGGTTACCCAGAGAGGTGGTGGAATCTCCATTCCTAGGGCTTTTGAAGTCCCAGCTTGACAAAGCCCTGGCTGGGATGGTTTAGTTGGGGTTGGTCCTGCTTTGGGCAGGGGGCTGGACTCGATGACCTCCTGAGGTCTCTTCCAGCCCTGGGATTCTATGATTCTCTGAGGTGGCTGTCAGACCCATAAAGGAAAGGGGAAGGTAGCAGCGAATGAATTTTCATGCTACTGCTTTGGGAATGGCTTCACGGCCCAGGAGGAGAGGAGGCAACTGTTCCTAATCACTTTTGTGGGTTGGGGAGATCTGGATCTGAAGCAGGAATAGATTTGCTTCATTGTGAATGGGAAGCAACACAATATGCTGCTGACATGTGTTGTGAAGATACAATGACGTCCTTTGCTTGCTTAACACTTAGTTTGAATGAACTGCAGATACATTAAAGTTCCTGAACAGATTACCCATTTCTAGCACGCTCATATCTTATGACGGGGAACACAACTAAACTGTTGCACCACTGTGTCCGCACGCTCCCTGCACAGTGATGATGAATCTGGTGGCCGCCCCGAATTTGTAGTAGCATTAAAAATCAATCTGATTGCAGGTGATGAGGTATGAAAATGTGACTGTGAAGGAAAATGCCAGCTTGGACCCTGCAACACTAAGCCCGTCCAATCCACGAGAGAAATGGCTACGCAAGAGGACACACGTCAAACTGAGGGTACGTATCATGTATCATCCCAGTGCAGATACAGAGGTGTTTCCTTACAGCAGTATAAATGGAATGCAGTTCTCCCCCCTGAAGCTTGATTGTTGCATAACTACAGATTAGTAAAGAATTGAAAGGCATTATGTATCTCTGAGGTGGGGGAGGAAAAGTGTGTGTGTGTGTGTGTGTGTATTGTATTGTATTGACAGTGAGAGTGCAGAAGTGAGACCTAAATGGAATTCTGAGGCTTTGACAACCCCACAAACTTAAGTGCTATAAAAGAACACAAATGGTGTTAAAATTAAAGCAACACTAATTCAAGCACAAATGCAAAGCATTTTCAGGTGAATTGGGGATAGTGATTACATAATATTTTGCCCTTGCTTAGCTTCAGGTCTTAGAGATGCAGAGATTCATAAGCCAGAGCTCTTCAGCACAGGGTCATCCACTCTGTTTTTCAGAGTGAATAAACACAAAGGTAGATTGGCAGCTGCATACTAGGCAGAGTCGAGAGCATGAACGTCCTGACTCCTGGCTTGCGTGTCTTCCGCAAAAGTATCCCGACCCTGTCATTAAATCAGAAGACATATAGACTATGATTCAAGTACTCTGTCATAATCTTGCTTTAAGACCAAAGGGGTCTACTGGTGAAATCTGGGAGGGCTGGGAATTGTGACAGCAGGGTTTGATTCTCTACTGTCCAAAGACAAAAATTTAAGTGGTTCATGTGCCTCGTCTTAGCTCTCTGTAAGAGTTGGGGCAGAATTTCAACCCCAGGGAACAGTGTTAATGTTGAATGAAATGCAGGGTTGTCTGGATCATGCAACACCCAGCTTGCTATAGCCTTGGGATACTTTTATAACATCAACAACAAACAATGCCAGCACATTAAAAAGGAAGGATGGCCTTGTGATTCAGGTGCTGCACTGAGATGCGGGAAAGATGGGTTCATTTCTTAGTTCTGCCACGCTCCTTGTGGGACCTTGAACAATTTCCTTGGGTGCTTTTGAAAAGGCCACCTTAAGCCACTTAGGAAGAGCACGCATTCCATTGATTTTTCAGTGGAACTTGAGCTCCTCCACAGTAATTCATGTATTTTTGAAAATCCCATTCTTGATCTCTCTCTTCTTCAGTTCCCCCATCTGTAAAATGGGGATAATATTCCCTTCTTTCCCATCCTTTGTCTGCCTCATCTGTTTAGATTGTAATCAACCTCTTTGGGACAGAGACTTCCTCTTATCATGTGTTTATATAGGCTCTGACTTTGACAGGGCCTGGGTACTAATATCATGCAAATAGCATAATAATTATACTATCAAAGGCATAAAACCATGGAAATACTAACCTTCTGCTTTCCTTTCAGAATGTAACTGCCAATCACAGAGCGAATGATGTCATTGCAGCAGAAGACGGCCCTCACATATTGGTGGGGCGGTTTATGTACGGGCCCCTGGATATGGTAGCTTTAACAGGCGAAAAGGTAAAACAAGACCTTTGGTGGATCATTTCCCCCCAAATTAATGTTAGCGGTGACATTCATCGAGCACAGCAACACTTAATTGTCTATATTGCTATAGATGATGCCACAGTGGTGGGGCTGTTTATTATTGCCTGTCATCCTGGCCAAAATGTGCTGAAATGGAGCCTTTCTCCTGTCTGACCTTTTCCAGCCATCACCTTTCTTATGCGCTCCTGGCCATTGCAGCAGGTTGACGCTGAACCTGCTGTGAAGTGGTTTCAAAGGCTCCCATCCTATCGCACCACCTACTGGAGACAGGATTAACTTACTGAATGAGACTTAAAGAAAATAATCCTGTAGCAGCGGTAAATCATGGAAGGGCAATGTCTGTCCCCGCAGAGGAGACAGTCAGGTTAAGGGAATTGGGACTCGGGGGGCCACACAATTGTTGTTTCTCTTAAACTACGAAGCCAGAAGATGAGTTTGAGCTCTGAAGTACAAAAGTGACACAGCAGTGCCGGTGCTGCTCCAACAGTCTCATGCCCTAGCAATGTTTCCGGCTAACAAAGCTAAGCATTAAACAGCACGATGCCAGGGAATGGGCATGACCAGATGGTGCAACGAGCACTGGAGGGCAGAGCCCCACTGGTGTCACCGGACATCCCAGCCCACTAACCGTGTGACTGATTTGTGTGATGCCCATTGGGGAGGGATATGCAGAGAATACAACACGACTCTTAACCTCATGTAGATTCTCCTTTAGCTCAAGCGGCAGGGCTGTGCATTTTGGGCAGAAGTTCTCATCTTACCAGGATACCTCCCCCCATCCCACTGTTGACCAGGAAGTGAATTTTGCAGTGCGGCTTTGTTGACACTGCAAGATCTTCCAGCCAAAAATATGCTAATACGGGGCTCATTTGCATGAGTCACGATCTCATTAGCATATTTTCTGCCATTTCTTTTTGCGTAGGGGTTTTTTGCACAAAAAGAAGCAGTTTGGACGTGGGGGGGGGTTTGCATAAAACCCCCGTTTTGAGCAAGATCCTTATGCTAATGAGATCGCAACTCATGCAAATGAGTCCCACATTAGCATATTTTTTTGCCAGAAGATCTTGCAGTGTAGACAAGCCTGAGGCATTTAGCAGTGCATGGACAGGCTATGTGGCTGGGTGTCAGGAGACCAGGGTTCGGTACCCAGCTTCACCACAGACTTGCTCAGTGGTTTTGAGTAAAGTAAAACAATTCGCCTTTGTGTGTTTTCTCATCTGGCACACAGAGATACTGATGCTTATCCTGTCCTTTGTATAGAGCAGGAGTCTTAGGCTTTGTCTAGACTGCAAAGAAAAGTCAGAAAAAGATACGCAGAGAACCACAATTTGTGTATGTTTTTCTGCTTTTTTTTTTTCTTTTTTTCAGAAGAGGCTTTTCCGAAATTTGGCCTGTCTACACGGGTCCAAATTTCAGAAAACCCTCTCCTCTTTCGGAACATCCCTCCATCCTCATACAATGAGAACTACAGGGAAGCCGAAAGAACCCGTCTGCTTTTTTGGAATCTATTCCGAAAAAGCAGACGCATTCCTTGGAGACGGCATAGCTTTTCCGGGATACCTGCAGTGTAGACATAGCCTCCCAGTCTGCGGGCCTTCCCCAGCCGGAGCAATTTCACAATCCGGCCAGGTACGCCCAGTGGGCTGGGGATGGGGTGGGAGGCTGTCTGTTCCTGTCTCCCAAGCCCTGCCCCTTCCCTCCATCACCCTGGATGCAGCTTTGGATATCTCTGGGTGGGGGGAAGCTAGGGCCACACAGCAACCATGGTTGGCCCCCCTATATGCCCCGCGGTGGCAGGAGCTGCAGCGAAGCAGAGTGAGTGAACCTGCCCAGTGCATGCCACTTCTCCCCCAGCCTGCCAGGAGTCCTAGGCAGGATTGCACAATTGCTCTGGCCGGGGATGGCCTGCAGGCCAGGAGTTTGAGACCCCCTGGCATAGAGCTTCGAGATCTGCTGAGGTGGAACATTATACTAGTACCTATTTTTATTATTATTATTATTATACAAATTCATTGCAAACTGTAATGGTGAATTTTTTTATGCTTCATTTGAGTTGCCCAACAGTACAGGCGCTCTGGCATATTTAGATTTCATGTTCAGTGCAGTTTTATTTACTAACGAATGTGAATAATTGCAAGGTTCAACACTGCTACACTTATATCATCAGCATGTATGAACCAAAACGTGTCCCCTCTAGATGCATGCCATTTAATGCCACAAAAAACAGCCTTAAAAGAATGGCTTGCAGCTGTTTCCTTAAATGAGTTATCAGCCTTCATTGACAATATGTGATGGCATAAATATCACTGGTTTGTCTCAGGAAAATGAAGGTGATGTTGGTAGCTGAATTTATTGAAAAGCAACAGTTAGTATCCCTCTGCCTGTCACTGCCGGCAGGGTTGTGACTCAACTGAGCTGAATGTAATCACAGACTAGAAATGAAATAATGGGGTCTGTGCACAATCTACTGCTTGCACTCTAACCTCGGGCATCTTGCTTTGGAAACCATCTGCATTTAAATAATCATTCTTAATAACCAGTTTTCATAAAGGAAGCTTGCTTTGTGCTCTTATTGCTGTTTAACACACCACCGCTACCAGGAAATCCATGCTCCTTCTCGTTGTTTCATGGAATGCAGACGTGGAACAGATTTCTTCTTCCTGTAACTGATGCAGTGCACCACACCTCCTAAATTGGGGGAAAGTGAGCTAAAGAAGCCAACAATGATTAACTACCAGTTCTAAGCTATAATCAGTCCATATTATGACTTCCTTACAGAACAGTGAGACTCCTAATAGAGTGTAAAAGAAGTCTTGCTTGGAGTTCCCGTCATCTGAAACAGCCATTATTTCACGTGACCTTGGCTAGGGAGTTGGTCACAACAACGGTTTTCCACATGACAACTAGCGGTCACACAGCCCTGCCTTTTTCAGGTTGCTAAATGGGAAGGGGGTGGGGGTCCTTGTGTGGAAAAGACTAAAAACCTCTGTGCTCACAGGTGCCTTCGTTGTGGCAACCTGGCTGTGACAGAGGTGCCTAGAACCCTGGCAATCACACAAGTGTAGTGAATGGCGGGGGGGGGGGGCACTCGTTGCATGTACCAGGGCTGTTTGTTTGAGTCACCGTGTCACTCGCCTTTGGCAGCTTTACTGCTGAACTTCAGAGATATTGGCGTTTCCCCTCGTGCTCTGAGCTGGAAGTGGCTCCTTTGCCCTTGTAAGTATTTGGATTCTCACCCTGAACCGGCTGCCTCCTTGAAAACCTAACAGACTGGCTAAGGCTTGCTTGGAGCTGGATATGCTTATAGAACAGCAGGTCTACACTACAGGGCAATGTCGACAAAAGGTACACAACTTCAGCATAGCTGCAGTTGATGTACCTTGGACCAAGTTGTCACGGGATCTTCACTGTGGGGGGTTGACGGGAGAAATGTCCTTATGCTTCTCATTCCAGTGGAGTACTGGCGTTGATCAGAGCGCGATTGGCGCTCAATTTAGTGGGTCTTTACTAGATCCACTAAATTGACCTCTGGGGTATCGATCACCACAGCGCCAATCCTCTGGTTAGTGTAGGCCTGTCCTCAAGGTTGTCCCCTCAGATATTAGGACCATTGCAGAGGTAGAAGGAGGAAGCTTGAATTTCTTCTGCTATCTCTGGACTGGTTAACATAGTGCTCCTTAAAGGTGAAATGTCTGGAGATTAAAGTATTAAAATTTAATTTCAAGAGGTGTGCAGGTGCAGTAGTCAAACCCCCCTCACATGCAGTTATTGCCGCAGATTGCTCGCTCTCTCTCTCTCTCTCTCTCTCTCTCTCTGTGTGTGTGTGTGTGTGTGTGTGTGTGTGTGTGTGTATTGCCGCAGATTGCTCGCTCTCTCTCTCTCTCTCTCTCTCTCTCTCTCTGTGTGTGTGTGTGTGTGTGTGTGTGTGTGTGTAAGAGAGAGAGGTCCTAAGGCAGGCTAGTTCCCCATTCCACTGTGTGTTTGGAAATTTCCCTCGTTGCATCTCTGCCTTTAATGTAACAGCACAGTCTCTCCCAACTGAATTAGTGTAAAAGGCCCCGGCTATTCCTAACACAGCCATAGAGAGCTCTTGGTTGCGTGACATGGTGGACATTGAGTAAAAGGTCTAGAGAACATGACCTACAAAGGAAGACTGAAAGAATTGTGCTTGTTTAATTTGGAAAGGAGAAGACTGAGAGGGGACATGATAGCAGTTTTCAGGTATCTAAAAGGGTGTCACAAGGAGGAGGGAGACAAATTGTTCTCCTTAGCCTTTGAGGATAAGACAAGAAGCAAGGGGCTTAAACTGCAGCAAGGGAGGTTTAGGCTGGACATTAGGAAAAACTTCCTAACTGTCAGGCTGGTTAAACACTGGAGTAAGTTTTCTAGGAAGGTTGTGGACTCTCCATCTCTGGAGATACTTAAGAACAGGTTAGATAGACGTCTATCAGGGATGGTCTAGACGGTGCTGAGTCCTGCCATTAGGGCAGGGGACTGGACTTGATGACCTCCCGAGGTCCCTTCCAGTTCTAGTGTTCTATGATTCTATAAATGTATCCTGGAAGTAACACTACCGAATTCAATTACACTACAGCAGGGGATGAATTTGTCGTCTTATGTTGACTCCAGATCCAGTAAAAGTGCATGTCACAGTGTTTCTCTGTCATAAACGGTGCTTGTTGTTCTGCCCTACAATTCATAAGAATGTGCTGCTGCTACAATGTCATTGCACGATCCAGCCTTGCCTGTGTCAATATAAATTTAATTGTCCGAGTGGGGTGAGGGAGCACTTTAGTTAAGATCACTGTTTCAAGCTGGTCTCTTGGTTTGTAAGAACTCAAACAGCCCTATTACTTGAGATGACATAGGGGATAAGATCCCAGATTTGCTCAAACTTTATTGCAGATTTTTATCAGAGCCCTTTTATTAGATTTTCAACCATTCTTCATTCTGATCACGTTTTAGATATATAAAATAAAAGGGGGATTCTTTTGGTAGAGTGAATAGGAAGCTGTGAGGGGACATCAGTGCTGGCATTCTGAGAAGCACATAAGCTGCACTGCTCCAGAACATGATGACTTCTCATGTGTACCATTCCTCAAATGCAGAATTAATTGACATTGTGAACCTATCTGGATACAAGGGAGCAATGCAGTCTCAAAGAGCAAATCCGCTTTGCATTAAAAGGCTTCAGTTATGCATTCAGGAAGATTACAGCTCCCAGCCATTCATGAAGTAACCACCCTCCACACAATTTATTAATTTATATTACAGTAGCAGAGGGCTACTCAACTTTGGAAGCCCCGGGGGCCACAGTGATACTCACAGCACATGCCGAGGTCCGCAACTTAAGTGTGGTTGCATGTACATACATATATATGCAAATATATGCAAATAGCTTCTTTCACACTGAGGGGCATGAATACAAAGACTAAGGCAACAGTACCCAACATACAGGCCCCATTTAAGTCAGTTCTGCTGATATTAATAAAATGCAATTTTTACCCAATTTCCACCCATATGACAGCACTTTTAATGAGCAATGACAGTCCAGGAATTTAACTACTAAAACGCATATCAACAGAAGACCATTTATATTGATTCCTTTTTTGTTTTGGCTCCCACCCATGGGCCGTGAGTTGAGCCCCACGTAAATCCAAACTGCACCGCGGGCCACAAAGGGGCTGTGGGCCGCATGCGGCCCATGGGCCACATGTTGAGTAGCCTGCAGTAGCATCTAGCAACCCCAAGACAGGGACCCCCGTTGTGCTAGGTGCTGTACAGAGAGATACATTGCCTGTCCCAACAAGCTTAAAAGTGTAAATAGGCAAGTTGATGATAGGGTGAGAGGGAACAGGAGGCAGAGAAGTGAAGTGACTTACTCAGCACTACATAGCAGGTCGGTTAGTGCCAGAAATAACATGTGGGTCTTATGAGTCCCTCTTAGATGCCCCGTCCATTGGACCACACTGCCTCTCGAGCTGTTGCAGGACTAGATTGTGGCATTTGCACTCATGCTCAAGTTTTCAGGCGGGCAGAGGCGTAGTGAGAGTGTTGTGCACCCAGGGGCAAAGGAAAAACTTGCACCCTCCCCCCGTCCCCGTGGCTGCGCCCCAAACCTGGTGCATGGCTGAGCCCAACCCTGGGGGGGGGAGGAGCTTGTACTGCATCTTCCCCCCCCCCCCTCCAGTTTGGGGCCAGGTTCCTGCACACACTAACCTGCCAGTGAAGATGGAGGAGGGTTGGGCTGGGGGCGGAGAAGTGGGGAGGAGGCTCCAGCCAGCGGCGGCAGGCGGAAGAGGAGCAGATGAGCTGAGGGATGACAGGGAGAGCAGAGGGGGACTAAATTGGCGCCCCCCCCCAGCGTGGAGCCCAGGGGCAACTGCCCCTCCCTACCCCCCCCTTGTTACGCCACTGCAGGTGGGGGACGTGCGCCACTCAGGTTGCATTCTTCTGCCTGTGCAGCGCAGAGGCAGGCAGGTCACATTAAAACGCTGCAGCTGTGCTGGCAGGGTGAGCCTGGCTCTGGACCCGTTCAGGTGTGTAATGCCGGAGGTCCCCTTGCTGGTGCTTAGAGAACTGACTGCCTGGCACTCTGTCTGCTCTCTGTACCATCTACTCCCCATCCCCGGTGCACTTTTATAGCAGCAGTTAGAGTCTAGTCAAAGTGTTTGATCTTCCCCCTCCTCCTGTGCCTAACTCTGGAGTCGGGTTCTGCTAGCAATGCAAGAGAGCAAAGCAGACCATATCCAAACAGAATTGATGCAGAGATACTATTGTGGCCAATTCCCCCTCTCCTTTTAATAGCTCATAGCTGGAGGAAGCAGAGGATGCAAGAAGGTCACTTGAAATCCATACTGGTTTTGATGATTGAGACATGAGAGAGAGCCGTGGGTGGGAGGGCAACTCTTAAATTAGCTGGATCCTGTGCGAATCTGGGCACTCCATAAGCAACTCTTTATGCATGACTGGGGAGTCAGATGTAGTTAGCTTCACTTTCAGTTGCTCTCATCTGTAAGCAGAAAATTCTCTTTGAGTTACGATTGCTTTCAGCCTCTTGTGTAAAACTACACTAAAAGAATCAGTGTGGGATGGTAGCAAGGGGCGGCCTCCCAGCTAAAGCATGGAACAGGGAGGCCAAGAGTCTAAACTTCACCCTGCCACTGGCTCAGTGCTAAGCCACCTTGGGGGCAAGTCATGTAACTGCTCTGTGCCTCAGTTTCCCCATCTGTAAAATGAGGGTGGATCTTTCCCGACCCCACTCTGGGGTTGAGATGCTTGAAAAGGTTAAGATTATCTTTGCTGCTGTCAGCTACAGTGCTGAAGCTTACATGTATCTTCCAAGGAATTCTTCAAAAGAGTCCATTTAGGATTTCTTCAGGTGGCTCATTTGTATTCCCATTGACTTTCTGTCATCTCAGTAACAGTGAACACATTTGGCTTTTAAAAGGTACAAGCATGAAACTAACTGGATTGAAAATGTATTCCACTTCATTCCTCTTTCAGATTGCAGGCCCAATACTACCATTTAAACACACATCTCTGGTATAACCCAAAATACAATGCTGGCAGAAGGAAATAAAAAGACTAACTTGGAGGGATATTACTTTTTAAGCTATAAAGATGTGTATGGAAACTAAGTCATGCAGGAATGATGAGTGAGGGACTAGGTACTTCAATTAAACCAAATGCTGTTCTGATCACAGTCAGATGTTTAATTTGGATAGTTCAAAGGCATTTCACAAGCTTTATTAATATTTTATTTGTTTCCAGTGTCTCTTCCATTATGCATTTTTCTTCATGCTCCATGTCCTACGTGGAGGGGCAGTGTAACATAGTTTCAGGGTGACCACACAACATATATCTCTATTTTTGGATAATATTGGAGTTTTTCCTTCTGGTAAAAGCAACCCATTATTTTATCCTACCCAGGAGATTCCAGGATTTCAGCCATGAAATGCCTTGATTTGCCATGCAAACCTATTAAGGTAAATTCAGTCCTGGTTCTGAGGAAGATAAGTGGACTTCCACGTCTGTTCTATCAAAGCTAATGTTTTCTAGAGCAGTGGCTCTCAACCTTTCCAGACTACTGTCCAGTACTTTTTTTCAGGTGTCTGATTTGCCTTGTGTACCCCCAAGTTTCGCCTCACTTGAGAACAACTTGCTTACAAAATCAGACAGAAAAATACAAAAGTGCCACAAAAAATTGCTGTCTTTCTCCTTTTTACCACAGAATTATTACCAAAAAAAAATTGGAATCTAAGTATTGTACTTACATTTTAGTAGATAGTATATCAAGCAGGATAAAAAAAAGTCATTGTATGAAATTTTAGTGTGTACTGACTTCACTGGTGCTTTTTATGTAGCCTGTTTATAAAACTAGGCAATATCTTGATGAGTTGAAGTACCTCCTAGAAGACCTCGGTGTACATCCTGGAATATATGTACCTTCATCGAGAGCCACTGTTCTAGAATTAGGGTGACCATCCGTCCCATTTTAACAAGACAGTCCCGTATTTAAACCATCTTTCAGCTGTCCTGACTTTTTTTAAAAGATGGGTCACGCACCTCCTGCTGGTCACTCGCCATCAGCACAACCGCAGCAGCCTCCTTTTTGTGACTGGTGGGTGAATACGGCAAGCAATGGCCAGCAAGTGGCCCTCTCAGGCAGAGTTCAGAGGCAGAGAGGCAGGCAGCCAGCAGGAGAGGGGCGGGCAATCAAATGGCAGCGGTTCATCAGGGTTAGCCGCCGGTGGGCCACTTCCACTCTATTTACTTGCGTGTCTGCAGGTACGGGGGATCACAGCTCCCATTGGCTAGGAATGGTGATCTGTGGCCAATGGGAGCTGTGATTGCCCGTACCTGTGGAGGCACAGCTAAATACAGCAGTGTGGGGGCCCACTGGGGGCTAACCCTGAAGGACTGGAACCAGCCCACAGGCTGGTATTTGCCCACCCTGCAGTAGGACAAGAGGCATCTTGTGTGTGATAGAGGGGTAAGGGTATAGGAGTGAGTGAGGGGCGTGTCACCCCTCCCCATGTGCACCCTAAAGCAGGGTTTCCCTGGCGGGGGTGGGGAAGGGGCTCAGTCAGACCTTTCAGGCTGCAGGACTGAAGTCATGATCTCTGGCACCTGCTGCAGGGCTTGAAATCTTGATCCCCAAAGGCCTCTCCCACACGGAATTCCCAGCACCAGCCAGGCTGAAGCCCCGAGCCTCAGCCTGGGGTACATGCACACCCAGGAGCAGGTGCGGATGAAAGTGAAGGAGCTCTGCCAAGCGTATGCTAGGGCCTGAGTGCAGCTCCCACTCCAGAGCAGAACCTCACACCTGCCCTTACTACAAGGACCTGGACTGCCTCTTGGGGGGGCGGGGCACTCCCTCCCCCCTCTCCCCTCCCCCAGTAGTGGATTCAGGGCTCGAGACACCCATCATCATCCTCCCCCTCCCGTCGGGGGACAGAGACATAGAGGAGGAAGAGGAGGAGCCGGACGAGGCGAGCTCTGTCACCCTCCTGAGCCTGGAGCTGGTACCCCACACTCTGGACATGTCCTAAGCATCGTCCGAGGCTAGGGGATCCACATCAGGTGAGTGCCATCACGTTCCCTTCACACACAAGGGGCAGGAGGCCAGGGGTGTCTAGAGAGGCCTGCCATATTCATGACACCGTGTTGGGACACCCTCCCCTCCCACCGCAAGCCACCACTAGAAGCAGGCTGGGGACATGGACACATATATGCACACACACACACCCCTAGCAGTGCTGTGCATGGCACACTGGCATGCCCACACACTCGGGGCCACACCCGTTCCCAGGGACAGTGCGCCGAGGCCCCCGCACCCGTGGCGGTGGGATCCCCAGAGCCAGGTGCCGCTCCTCACCCCACTTCCCCGTCCCTTCTCTCCCTTCCAAGGTTCTTTTCCCAGTTCCCCCCACCCCCCCAGTTACTTCTACCACCGAGGTACAGGAGCACCTGCTGCTCTCACACACCTCCCTCCCCCAGTACACTGTCCCGCTCTTTCCAAGCGGGCAGGGATACAAATCCTCACCCTGCAGGACCCGATGGGCACATGGCACCGCATGTCCCCCCTCCCACCCGTAGGATCCCAGTCTGGCCGGCACCTTCCCATGCCTGCTTGTCCCCAGGATGGAGGGAGGGTGGGTAGTGAGGCTTCCCTCCCTCCCCCCCCCGGAGATATCTGTGCCCTTGCAGGCAATGGCCCACTTGCTAGAGTGCACATGGCCTTGCTCCAAGCACATCGCCTTCGTCTGAGCCGAGAACTCTCGCTCCTGACCCACAGATGAGGGCAAGGCTTCAGGCGCCGCATCTCCAGGGATGACTGACTGTCTCTCTTTATTCTCCACAGCTGGAGCAGCTGCAAGAGGGGGGCAGTCGACACCGCCTAGGGCAGTCTCCCAAACCAAGGGACCCGCAGGCGCCGGAGACCCATGGATGAATTCCAGAGGAAGCACCTTGTGGCACTCCGATCCCTGGAGCAGACCCTGGACAACAGACTGCAGGAAGACATCCAGCAGCGGCGAGACACCTGGTGGGAGATGCTGTATCAGGGCCACACCACGTGCATGGCCGTGCAATCCCTGGTCTCCAGCATGCTGCCTGCGCCTGCTCCCGCTCCTACTTCTGCTCCTGCTTCTCCCTCAACCCCTGCCCATGGCCACCGAGGCCCCCGCACCCGTGGCGGTGGGATCCCCAGAGCCAGGTGCCACTCGCAGCCCCAGGCCTGAGCCTCTCCTCATCCCACTTCCCCCTCCCTTCTCTCCCTTCCAAGGTTCTTTTCCCAGTCCCTCCCCAGTCACTTCTATGGCAAATAAAAACAACACAGAGTTTATTCCCCCCCCCCACACACACACAAAAAGTCTGCTTTATTATCTCTGCAGGGGAGGGAGGAAGGTGAGAATGGGAGACGGGGGGAAAGGGAGGGTGTTGGGGGAAAGGCAGAGAGGGGCAAGGCACAGGCCCCTAGTGGGGAGGCCCAGGGGAGAGTATTACTGGGGTCCTTGTGAGAAACTCGCCCTCTGGGCCTCCCAGATGCACACAGCTCCTTGATGGGCCTGCCAGGTGGCAGCTCTGTGCAGCTGCTTGAAAGCCCTGCCAATGCGGTCAGCCTCTGCCCCCCACCCTGGCAGGAGTGCCTCCCCCTTCCGCTCACAAATATTGTGGAGCACACAGCATGCGGCCATCATGTGTGGGATGTTCTGCTCCCCATCATCCAACCAGGTGAGGAGACATCAGAACTGCACTTTCAAACAGGCAAAGGTGCTCTTTACCACCATGTGGGTCCTGCTAAGCCTGTCATTGAACCGTTCCCTGGAATGGTCAAGGTGTCCAGTGTAGGGCTTCCGAAGCCAGGGCAAATAAAGGTAGGCTGTGTCCCCCACCATGCACATGGGCACGTCCATGTCCCCGACCCTGACGGTGCAGCTGGGGAAAAAAGTGCAGCTTCTGGAACACGCTGGAGTTGTGGAAGTTGTGGGTGTCGTGCGCCTTTCCCGACCACCTGACGTAGATGCCTGTAAACTGGCCCTGGTGGTGTGTGATGGTCTGCAGGACCCTCGAGAAGTACTCTTTCTGGTTGATGTAGACAGAAGCCTGATGGTCAGGGGCCCGGATGGGGATGTGGGTGCCCTCAATAGCCCCCTGCAGTTGGGGAAGCCCATGTCACGGAGGTGGATGACCCTGTGCAGCAAAATGGTGTTGACAGCCCTCACCACCTGTAGAAGGAAACAAACTCCAGCTCCATGTCTGGCAAGCTGAGGTTTCCACAAGGGCAACTGCAGCAGGCAAAAGAAAAGGCTTTGCTGTCCCTCGAGGAGGTAGGCAAAGACAAAAAGACTGAGATACTGCAGTATGGGGGGCAGTCCCTTTAAGCACAAGCCTCAGGCAGCAGCTCCAGGAAGTAATTGCGTCCTGATGCCCTGCCTGGAGTGGTTCTGGGTGGCCTTCAATGCGAGTTAGCGTCCAATAGTGTGGACGCTCTACTTCGAAATAGCTCCACACTTTTGGTGTGGAGACGTGCTATTTCGAAATCAGCTATTTCGGAGTATTTCTTCCTAAACTGCTTATTCCAAACTAAATGTGCAGAGCAGACGTAGCCCAATTGGCCAGCATGCCTGCCCCCCCAACAGCCTGTGAGAAGCATAGCCCTCCCGGCCTCTACTATCCTTGGGAGATGGGGTTGCTTTGTCCAGCCCTGGGGCTGGTCCAAGGGGGTCCCAGCTCTGGAGTGGGTGTCTGGTAGGGCTGGTGGCTGTTACCATTTAGGGCAGGGGTGGGCAAATACCAGCCCACAGGCCAGATCCAGTCTGCCAGGGTTATCCCTTGAGGGGCCCTTACCCCACCATATTTACCTCCATCTCCACAGGTACAGGGGATCACAGCTCTCAATCCTGGCCAATGGAAGCTGTGATTGCCCATACTTGTAGAGGTGCAGGTAACAATAGCAGCAGCGGTTCACCCAGGGCTACCCCTGGAGAACCGCCACCGTTTTACTGCCCACCCTGGGTTTAGGAGTTCGTGAAGAAATAAACTCCTGGGCAGAAGGACAGACAAGCACATTACTAAGATATAGAGACAGATAATGCAGAATGTCATTTAATGGAGGCTCGGTCAACTTATTTTGAACATCTGTACTGAATAGCCCTGATTGACTGCTGTTCAACTCACTTAGATCAGAGCAATTTTACCAGGGAAATATTGGTCACCCTATCTAGAATGCTCATCATGCTAATATCCAAGGCCCTAATTCAAGGGCTTTGTTGAACCAGGCCTAAGCTTTTAATTCATGCCACCCTAGTATCTACTTTATGCCCTTTGTTGGATTTTCAAATGAAAACTTTAGAAAGTCCCCAACTGCTTTGTGTGAAAGCGGGGCCAGATTCTGAGGTGGTGTAAATCAGCTTGACTCTTTTGATGCTGGTGGAGCTATGCCAATTTACTCAAGCAGAGGTTAGGCCCGGTGTTTGATTTTTTTTCTCAGTAAGGGAGTGTGTGGCAACGTTTCCCTTCCCCGCATTATGCTGTGTGTTGGATTGTTTCTGAGCACATTCAGTTCCTGCCCAGAAAAAGATGCATTCCAGCAATGGGAAAAGCAAGGTACGCAATAGTGAGAGAATCTTTAGAATCTCATAGCTTTAGTGGGTCAGAAGAATGAAGTGTGACTCCCTGGAAGAATTCATTTGGGCTGTGGCCTGTTCACTGATGCAAGAATAGTTAATATTCCAATTTGCGGACTCTCAGATCTCACAATGGAAACATGCTCCTCGGCCCTTATACACAATGCCTTTCATTTAAGGATCTCAAAGCATTTTGCAAAGGAGGGCAAGCATTGTTATCTCCATTTTATATGGGGAAACCGAGGCACCGTGACTTGACCACAGTGCAATAGAAATAGCAGACAGTAACATTTTTTTTTCCCATCTGAAAGTCCTTGATCTGGAATGGATATAACTGAGGAGTCTTGTTTGAGAGTGCTTGATGCAAACCAAAGATTTTGCATGTTTGCTTTTTCTGTGAAATTGCTTCTTACTGTAACACCACAGACATTTTTTTCTAATCTTTATAAAAGAAGAGGTAAGAACTGAATAAAAGAAAGTTCAAGCTGTAATTCACTAAAGAAAATGCATCTCTGTGTTCTTTATAGATGCACTGCTCCTTTGAAGATTGTCTGTAGAGAAATTATTCTTTTCACTTTATTGTTAGCAAAACTTTCTCACATTTTCCCTATTCCTTCCTTGTGCTAAGGGGGTATGTGAAAGATTCAGCTACAGAATCCACTCAGGGTACAATGTGAGCAATAGAAAGTTTTAGGACTTTAAAAAAAAAACAAAACCAAATCCTCAGAAACATACTGCTGTGTCTATATGAGATCTGTGACATGACACAGAAATCTAGAACCAGCTAGGGGCAGGGGGAAATGCTTTGGTAAATTTTGATAACCCTTATGTTGTAAGCTTCCAGCAGGGTGTTGCATTTCATTGTATTCAAGGCTAATTGCAACAAGGCTAATTTCATTGTATTCAAGGCTAATTGCAACAAGGCCAAAAAACCTGGACGTTTACAGGGATAACAAGAATATCCAAAGTTAGGGGTTTGATTCTGCACAATGCTGAGTGCTGTGGTCCCAACTCTGCACAGCACCTGAGCACATTCAGGCTACGTCTACATTGCATCCCTCTTGCACAAAAGCCTATGCAAATAAAGTGCAGATTAGCATATTGCTGTGCTTCATTTGCATAATGAATTAGGGGCAGTTTTTGCGCAAGAGGCTTTTGCGCAAAAAGGAGTCATCTACACAGATCCTTTTTGTGCAAAACCCCCCTCTTGTGCAAGAGCAGTTCTTCCTGAAAAAGCCTCTTGTGCAAAAATGGCCCCTAATTAATTATGCAAATGAAGCATGACAATATGCTAATCTGCACATTTGCATAGGCTTTTGCACAAGAGGGATGCAATGTAGACAGTAGCCTCAATGTAAGAGTAATTCCTAGTGACATGAACAGAGGCACTCGTATGCATAAGTGCAGTGCAAGATGGAATCTAACGCACTCAGTAATTTAAAAGTGGTAAATAATAGACCCTCATGCTTTAGTATATAGACCACCCTCTAATTAGGGAGAGGTTAGTAGGAAACTGGCCTATGAATAGAGTATCCCATAACTGTTTAATGTTGGGTTTCTTGCAACTTTCTCTGTGGCATTTGTTATGAGTCTGATGTGCATTGTATCCTTTTACAGGTTGATATTTTTATTATGACTGAACCTTCTTCAGGCAGGTGGGTGTATTTCGACACCGAGCTCACCAACAGCAGTGGCAGGATATCCTACAACATACCCAAAGAGAAGAGGCTTAGAGTTGGCGTGTATCCCATCAAAATGGTGGTCAGGTAATACTTTCAGATTTGAAGGTGTGGGATTCCATAGTATGAAGAGAGTTATGCCATAACAGCAGGACCCCCCCCCCAAAAAAATTGCATTTATTATCATTTATCATCAAAGGGAGCAAAGCCATGTATTATTTGTCCATAATGATGAGCAAAGGTATAGCTCTGGAAACATTTATTCCACCCTCATGGGTTCAATAGGTAGAAAAAGAGCAAATTGTGGCCCTTGTCTGGAGGGAGAGGGCATCCCGAGCTCAGTCACATACCTCTTCCAGCTGCGAAAATGGATGCTGCTGTGTGGACAGTCAGGCTACGTCTACACTGCAGGCCTATTGCGCAAGAACTTTTTGCATAAGAGCGTGTCCACACTGCCATGTGCTTTTGCGCAAGAGCATCCATGGCAGTGTGGATGCTCTCTTGCGCAAGAAAGCTCTTGCGCAAAAAGGCTTATTTCTTGTAGAAAGAGGAATTACTCTTGCACAAAAAGCCCTGTCTTCTAACGCTCTACTGTACTTTTTCTTGACAAGAACACGCTTATAGTGTGGATGCTCCGTGAGTTTTTGCACAAAACCGGCTGGTTTTGTGCAAAAACTCTGCAGTGTAGACGTAGGAGATGGGAGCAAATATCAAGAAAGGGCTTGACTGTGGGGTTCTCATTAGGATCTCTGTGCTAGGCAGTGGGAACTTAGCAAACCCCTGCTGAGCAGCTGTTTTAATTTTTGCCTGCAGAGGTGGCCACTCTGAAGATGAGCATGGCAGTCAGCTACCCTGGCTGTGAGGATGGACAGAAGCGGAGGGGATTGCAGGGATTGCTGTGTTTTGTACAAGAGTAGGGCTCCTAGGTACTACTGCAGTACAAATAACTGGTAACAAACCACAACATGTGAGCCTTAGCTGCCATCTCAAACCCACTTTTTAATTCATGCAAGTAAGGGGGATGATTCACATCTAGCCCTGCTCTACACTAGGGAGTTATTTTGAAGTAACCCCCCTTATTTCGAAATAACAAGTGGCGCGTCCACACTGCCAAGCCCGGGCTGCTTATTTTGAAATAACTCCTGCTTTCCAAGAGGAATAATGCTCATTCCAAAATAGTTATTTCAAAATAGCGATAGTATGGGTGCTCCGCTGCCACTATTTTGAAATAACTACTCCCCAGGGTCATTCAAAGTAATGACTCCCCAGTGCTTCCTGGGGCTCTAAGTCGAGGTAACGTGTCCACATTAACGGAGCCTGCCTCGGACTCATTTCGAGGCTTCCCCGTAGTGTAGACGCCCTATTTCAAACTTATTATTTCAGGAGTTGTTATTTCAAAATAATTTCCTGGTGTAGACGTGTCCCGAGAGTGACAAGTCTCCGTGTAATTTTTCCTCCTATAACTAAGGCAGACTTGGTTAGTTGCTAAGATTAATATACTAAGCTCTAGGGGTAGAACTATTCATCTAGTCAAAGTCCAAATCCAGGACTCTCTGGTCCTGAAGGGCCATGGATGTTATAGGACCAAAGAGCCCTGGACACTGGTAGTGGGAGCCAGTGGGAGGACACGGGCTGGCAGTGGCTGCGCCAGGTAACCAACTGGCAGCAGGGGAGCCCCAGCCCTGGCCAGGGAATCTCTGGCAGCAGCGGGGCCAGGCAGTGGCAGGGAAGTCTGGGCCCTGGCAGGGAAATTCCCAGGGGCAGCAGGGCTGGCCTGGAACCTGGCAGAACCTCCAGTGGCAGTGGGGCAGGGCAGCTAGGCAGCGAAACCCCAGGGAATCCCTAGTGGCAATGGGCAAGTAGCAGGGGGGAGCACTGTCTGGCCTGTGTTAGCGGGGCAGCAGCAGGGTGGAGAACTCCTCTGATCTGGTAAACTCCCTGATTCAGAACCGCTTAGGTCCCAAGAGTGCCAGACCTGGGAGGTCCAACCACAAAGCCTGCACTAGGAGCAAAGCCTCCTCTGGATTTCGTAATTATCATTCACATCATGTGAGCCATCACTGCGCATTTGATGAAGATGATGGAGACAGAATGGTTTTGTGGATGGGGAGGGAGTATTTCTGCCACAGACTTCCTGTGCAACCTTGGGCAAGTCACTTCATCTCTTTTTGTGCCCCAGTTTCCCAGCACTTCCCTTCCCCAATCTTGTGCATGCTTTGCCTGTTTTTATTTTAAGTGTTTTGGGGCAGTGAGTGTCTCTTACTGCCTTTGTACAACACCCAGCCCAAATGGGCCCTGATCTTGGCTGCAATATATAGACAAATCAGTAATACAAATAAAAATAGCCAGTGGGACTCCATAAATGACTGTTTAGTCTTGTAAATGCAGGGGATCAGGTCTGACAACTTGTAGTTTTCTGGTCCATCTGCAGGCTCCATTAAATGTGTAGCTTGGATAATACAGAGCCTGCGTGTGGGTGAGGACGGGGGCTGAAGGGATGATCCGCAATCCTGACCATGGTGACCAGTGTTCCCTCTAATCTTTTCCATCCATGTGCAGAACAATTTTTATGCACACTGAGGCATGTGTGAATGTGCACCACCAGTACAAACGAAAAAACAGCTGTGGGCAGGCTGCTAAATCAGCTGTGTGGCATTTGAATCTCTCCTGAGTGGCCGCCCAAGTGCCCAGCTTACAGGCAACACTGGTAGCGACCAGTTTGTCCTGTGGAAATGAGCAGTGAAGGTATTGCCTTGTTCCACGGCTGCAGCTCAGTTCATCTGTTGATGTCAGGCCAGCTGAAGGCATCACTTCCATTCTGTACTCAGTGCCATGCTTATTGTAAATTGATAAACTCAGCCTTAAAGCAACAATTCAGTGAAGTGAAATCAATTGACTCTCTCCTCACTCTCAAGAGTTTCATGAAAAGCCCTCTGCTGAGTCACGCATAAAGAGGAAAAATGTATGAAATAAAAATTAATCTGCCTAAGTGCATGGATGGGGGCAGCTGTGCTTCTCACGCTTTTTTATGTTGAGCAAGAAAACTGCAAAATGCTTTGACATAAAGTTTTAGTTTAATCCTCCACTACTAAACTTCATGACCACTTGGGAAATAACTTGCAGATTCCACTAAATATCTCCTCTAAAAGAAAAAAATGAACAAAAGGCACCCTCGCAGCTAATCAAATGGAAGATCGACTCTGCAATGTTATATATTTTCCTAATCAGTAATAATTCCACTGTACAGGAGCAGGCAATCAATTTGAGAAGATAGGGCTTCTTAAAAACCAGTTAAGGTCCATTCAGGGAAATCTGCAGTTTTGAGCCAAGCTCCTACCTCCCTGGGCCTTAGACTGCAGGTTTAATATGCTTCACCCAAGAATGGAAGTAGCTTTTTTCCCTCCTTACCCTTAAATTATCATGGCTGGGCCTGACATGTGATGCCGGTACATTTCCAAGCAGAAATACATCCTGCAAGATGTTGCCTATAACACCAGATATAATGTCCCCCATATATCCACAGTTACCAGCACCTAGTGCTTGAATTCCTCCTCTGTTATGAAGTTGTTCAATGCTTTGGGGGAGGGGGCAGCGTTTTCCTCACAATAAACAGGGACAGGGGGTGGTCAACTCCTGTCCATTTCTGTTGCACCGTAAGGCTGATTTTTTGCAGGCATGCATTGTAAGCCAAGTTGAGCATCAATGTTCCCTCTCATTTTTTCTAGGGATATAAATGACTAGTTGACTAGTCAAGTCATTACTCGACTACTCGCTCCCCCCTCTCCCCCATTGTATCAGAGGCAACAAGGGGGAAGCAGGAAATGATGCTGAGGGGAGCCAGTTTAGAAGCCAGTTCCCCCCAGCACCATTTCCGTGGGAGGAGGCGGGGGAGACAGAGGTTCAGTGGGGGACCCAGCACGAGCCGGGAAATTCCATCGACTACTCGATTAGCTTTTAACCGCTACTTAACATCCCTTATTTTTTCATCCATGTGCTCAATACAATTTCTATGTATGCTGAGGCATGCATGAAATCTTATTATGCACCAATGTTCCCTCTAATATTTTTCATCTATGTGTGGAATAAATTTTTATGTGCACTGAAGCATGTGTGAAATTGCACCACTAGTAGAAACAAAAACTGAGGTGCGGGCACTCCGCTAATCAGCAGCATTTGAATTTCTCCTGAGTGGCCACACAAGCACCCAGTTTACAGGGGAAACTGGTGTGCATTGCTTTTCTCCATATAATTGGGAATGCCCAGTATTTTTAGTCTGCTTTAAAAAACCTAATTTCTATTTCTAAGTTGCAGAAAAGGACAAAGCCTACAGGATGTCACTGGATTGTCAGGGTGGGGTTTTTTGGTTTTTTTTGGTCTTGTAATGTTTTAATTGGACGTATACAGATCTCACAGGTTTAGCCCAGTGCACTTGGAAAATTAGCTTCTTAAAGGGTTCCAACATCTTTACTTTGTGGTGCAAACTGGAAACACAATTGTTAAGTCCCATTAGATTTGTGGAGCCCTAAATGCCTTGTTCCAGACAGACATCATTTCTGGTTTTCATTTCAGCATTTCAGTTTTGATCCTTTGCTTTGTTTCTCTCCTCTAGGGGCGACCAAAGCAGTGCAATGAGTTACCTGACTGTGTTACCCCGGGGAATGGAGTGTGTGGTGTTCAGCATTGATGGGTCCTTTGCCGCAAGTGTCTCTATCATGGGGAGTGACCCCAAAGTCCGAGCTGGGGCGGTTGACATTGTCAGGTGAGGGACATGTACACATTCGTGGTTTTGGAGTCCCTGCCTCATCCCTTTTTAACAAAGGGGCTATAACGGGAAGCAAGAAATTATGGAGTGGTCACAATTTTTATGGATTTTAAGGCCCAGAGTTCTTTGCAGATGCATTTTTGTACCGTTCAGACATCCAGTTATAGCTGATTTGCATGGAAATTTCCACATTATATAGCACTTAGATGTTTAACTTCATGATTTGCATGATAAATTGTATCAAAGTTAAAAGGCTGCCTCTGGGAAACATTGTCTAAAAGCGGAGTCAATGGATAATTTTTCCATTTATTACTCTGATTATCAAACAGGGTGGTAAGTTATAGCAGGATTTAGTGCTATAATGAATTTTAATCTGGAATCATGCTGTCCCTCCTGGATGTAAAGCACTGCGAAAATAAGTTTTAAAACTGTGCTGGGCAAAGAAGTGGCGTCTGTCATTTTAAACTCAGTGCCCCTGTCATGAGTCACCCTGCTTCCTAAGGTGTGATTCTGCTCTTGTTGGAGTCAAAGACAAAATTCTCATCCATTTCAAGGACAGTGGGGCTGAATCCACAGTGTGCAGAACATTTAAGATAAAAACATTTTGAAATATACAAATACCGTTGTATAAAATACTGGGGATCAGACTGCTTATGGCTCTTCCCAGTTTCCCTCAAGGCTTATTATTTCAATTATTATCATTCAATTATTGTTATTTCAATTATTGCGTGAATGCAACAGGATGTTAGCTATTAAAATCAGAAACCCATCCTAGTGAGCCTTTTACCTGTTGAATGATTACGCCTGGCTTTTCGTACATTGTCTGCATGTTTCTCAAAGATGTTCTTTAAGATTAAAGAGCATAGTGACTTCTCCTCTCTCCCCACACCCTTGCTGCTTTTGCTTCTGGCAGACACTGGCAGGATCTGGGATACCTGATCATCTATATCACTGGCCGTCCTGATATGCAAAAGCAGAGAGTTGTCTCATGGTTATCTCAGCATAACTTTCCGCAAGGAATGATTTTCTTCTCGGATGGTCTTGTTCATGACCCTCTACGACAAAAGACTATTTTCCTCCGGAATCTAATGCAAGAGGTAATAGAGGCTATGGTATACATCTTGAAATGGAATGATCAGTTGCTGGAAAGTCAGATTTCTGTTAGCATTGCCAGAGGGGAGGGTCTCTCCCCCCTGGAAGGAAAACACAATTATCCAGTACTGGGCATTTTGCTGTGTCTTGGTTTCATTCCCAGCATTCACAGATGCAAAGAAGGCTCCTCTGCCTTCTGAGGGTAAGTTATTTCAAAACAGTAACTCCCAAAATAACTATTTTGAAATAAGCTTATTCCTCTTCACAAGCAGGAGTTATTATTTTGAAATAACAGGCTTGATAGTGTGGACACTCCCTTGTTATTTCAAAATAACTCCCTGGTGTAGATGTGCCCTAAGGCAGGGGCCGGCAACCTATGGCGTAGATATGGCTCTTTTGAAGCTCAAGCCCAGTCCCTGCTTGCTCCCCCCATAGAAGGGAGCCCGCGCTGGTGCTACAGCAGGCCTGGACAAAACAATCCTGCCCACAGACACAGCAGGGAGCCCCCAGGCAGACTGTCCTGCTTGCCCCACCCCCACACTCCACTCAGAAAAGTGGCTGCTGGGCCATTTGTTTTTCACAGACGGTGAGCTGGGAGGGGAGGGGGAAGTGGTGTCTCATGGCTGCTCCTGCCCCCACGACAATCCCATTGGCTGATTTCTGGCCCATGGAAGCTGCTTGTTTCTTGAACAGGCAGTGTGCAAAGCACCACTTTCCACCCCTCACCCCCCCGGCTCTTATTCACAGAATACATGGCTCCGCAGCCTATGCAGGGGCAGGGCAGGTGCCTGAGAAATGTACTGGGCTGTGGCTCTGGAGTCTCACTGGTGAGTCTCCCGGCCAGAGCCTACTTCTGACACCCCTGCCCTGCCTTTCCCCCCAGCCCTCTGCTCCCACCCCACATAACAAAACCCTCTTCCCCCCTCCTGGGGCCATACCCCCACCCTGCACCCCAATCCCCTGCCCCAGATTACAATCCTCTCCTGCCCTTCACAAGCCAAACCCCTGCTCTGTGATCCCCTGCCCTAGGTCACAATCCAAACCCCTGCACCCCAGTCCTCTGCCTGAGGTCACAGCTCAAATTCCTGCACCCCAATCCCGTGCCTCAGATCACAACTGCCTCCTTCACCCAAACTCAGCCCCTGACCCAAAAAAGGTTCCCCACTTCTGCCATAAATAAAGACAATGTTGAGAACTTTTATGTTGGACATAATATTTTATTTTATTTAAAAATGAAGCGTGGCCAACAAGCCCCCAATTGGGGCCCAGCCCCCATGTGGCCACAGCATCATAACACTCCTGGCACCCCCTCACACACACCAACCCTGAGCCCATCATATACCTGAGTCCCCTGCCCTGAGCCCCTCATACAGCCCAACCCAGATGCCTGCACCCCCCACATTCCAGCCCCCTGCCATAACACTCCCGCACTCCCCGCCACACACCAACCTTGAGCCCATCATACACCCAACTCCCCTGCCCTGAACTCCTCATATGCCCCAACCCCAGACTCCTGCACCCCTATATCTCCAGCTCCCTGCCATAACACTCCGGCACCCACAAATACTCCAGTCCTGTGCTCTGAGCCCATCATACACCCAACCCCCCTGCCCTGAGCCCCTATACATTCCAACCCAGGTTCCTGCACCCCCACATTCCCAACCCCGTCATAAGATTGACAGAAGACAGCCTGAATGTGTGCATGAAGCTGGATTTGTCCAGTTGTGATGTAAACATCAAAGAAATGCGTGAAAAGATGCAGCAGCAGAAGTCCCATTAAATAACGTCTATAAGTACAATGTTTCATTTATGCTATTATTAATTATCATGTTAATTATCAATTGTATTAAGTTGTATATTTCAGTCATGCAAATGGGCGTTCTTATACGGCTCTTTGTTGACCACTTGTTCCGAATTTTGATGCAGGTTGGCTCTTTGGTTTGAAAAGGTTGCCGACCCCTGCCCTAAGGTGTCCCTGGCCTACTTGTTGTTTTTAAAAAGACAGACTAATGCCGCTACCCCCCCCAAGACTTTATCACAAAGAAGATCCCTGCTGTAAGATACGTAGGTCAGCCCTTTCGAGCACCTGCAATTAAAACCATATTTGCCTTGGTTCTTTCAGTGCTACATCAAAATTTGCGCTGCCTATGGCTCAATGAAGGATATTTCTGTGTACAATGTTTTGGGGCTGTCTCCTTCCCAGATCTACATAGTGGGACGTCCCACAAAGAAATACCAAGCTCAGTGTCAGGTATGTAACTCTTGCTAAAGTCAATGTCTTTTGGGACACACACAAGAATTCTCCTCACCTGTTGTGTATGTCCAGAGCAGCATAGGTCCTAGAGAGGGCATTTTCATGCAGGAGTGAAGGCGAATGGGCAAAAGTTATGAAAAAAATTTTAGTACAGGTTTCTTCACAGCTGTACATATGGTTGAATGATCAAATGAAAATACCAAATTAAAGCTACGGCTACACTGCCTTTTTTTTTTTCTGTGGAAGAGGCTATGCAAATCGCGCTCTCATTTGCATATCTTCTTCCAATTCTTTTTGTGGAAGCAGTTTTGCTGCTAAAAAGCCCCGTGTAGACGGGGCTATTTGTCAGAAAAAAACCCTTTTTCGCAAGATCCCTTATTCCTCAAAAATTGAGGTTTACAGGATCTTGCGAAAAAGGGTTTTTTTTCCAACATTTGGCCCCGTCTGCACAGGGCTATTTAGCAGCAAAACCTCTTCTGCCAAAAGAATCGGATGAAGATATGCAAATGAGAGTGCGATTTGCATATCCTCTTCCACAAAAAAACGGCAGTGTAGCCATAGCCTAAAAGACACAGTTATAACATCCTAACTATTAGCGTTTTCCAGGCATAGCGGTCCAAAATTAGTCAATCGTGTTCTTTTTGTTTTTTTTAAAGCAGGAGTATATTTTCACTTAACGGGCTGTTATTTTCCACTAATCGATTCTCATACAACTCTGCTGCTCAACTCCTGAGGAAAGTGTGTTACCCCTTTGGGCCTTTCTTATGCAAAAGGACACCTCCCAGAGTGGGACTGACTTACACTCTCATTACAGTACTGCAGCCAAGCATGAGGAGATAAGTGCAAGTGCTAGAAAGGCCATTTTGTACCCTCCACGTCAGGGAGTCTGGCCTCTCATGCCTTTGACCTAACTAGTTACAGTGAAGTGGGAAGCATCACTCCAGAAAGGCAGCTGCTGTGAAGGAACCCCTTGCTGTGCCTAGTCCATACACAATGTCTTTCCATTAGCTGACATGAGAGCAGTGCTTCAGCAGCACCCAAGAGCAGTGCTGGCTGGGGCTCTCTCGGACAACCATTCCAACCAGGCCGTTTGCTCAGTGATGTGAGGCCCACTCACACGGATCATGAATGGTTAGTAATGCCTAGTATTTCTCTCTTCCCCCCACAGTTCCTCAGTGAAGGTTACGCGGCGCACTTAGCTGCACTGGAGTTCAGTCTCCATTCAAGGCCCAAGAAGAACAACTCCCGGATGATCTTGAGGAAAGGAAGCTTTGGGCTGCATTCCCAGCCGGAGTTTCTGCGGAAAAGGACTCACCTGCGCAGGACTATGTCTGTGCAACAGCCTGACCCGCCGTCGTCGAACCCCAAACCAGAGCGTGCTCAGAGCCAGCCTGAATCAGACAAAGATCATGACAGGCATCTGCCCCCTATCGGCTGGGTTCGAGGTGGGGTCCATAAATTCGAGTCTGTACCTTAGGAAGCATTGAGGTGTAAGTCTTGGGTGCCAGCCAATCAACCTGTAGGCATTCCTTGAAGAGTGTATTAGGCAGCTTCAACGTAAGAGGTAGGGGGGAGAACACATAACCAGAGGTTTCCTTGCTCTGGAATCTGTTTCTTATCCAAGTAGGGACCTTTGTTTGTTCCTCTTAACATACCTGTTATGAAACTTAAAATCCAGATCTAAAACTATCGCAAGTGCTTAACATCAAAATTGCAAAATATGTCTCAGAATTTTTTTACAAGACAGTATAAAATGTGCAATAAGAGAAAAGTGGTAACAGGTTGATTTTACTCAATGGAAGATGCTTAAGGGGGCGACGTCATCTAATTAGGAGTAGCTTTAAAAATGCCATAAGTGGGTAAAATGAGTTAAAAGGAAGGCTTAAACACTAATGGCTGTAACAGTTGTTGCAGTATTCCTGAGAAAGTGTTATACAAAGAAGGGAAGTGCAGGTGGCATGGACTGTGAAAGACAAACTCTTTGGATGCCTTTAAGCCCAAGAAAATTTCCTTTGGCTTATGGTGTTGATGAATGTGCACTCATTCAAGTTCTAATCAATAGCTTGTGAAGTAGTGAGACTTAAAATACCTACTGGAGAAATCTATTTGTGAACCAAATCATAAATGCTTCATGTTTTTTTTTAAAAAGTCTGAAGCACAGATAGTGTTGCTATATACAAAGATCACATGCTTTTTGTGGCATTTGGTGACACTACAAATATTTGAATTGCTTCAAGCAACAAGAGGGGTTTGGTCTATTCTATGTAAGACATGGATCCTACATTGGTAAGCTAAAGAAACCTCTCTTTGATAGCTTCTCCAGAGTTTTACAATGGATGAAAATGACTGATAAAATTATAAGATTTTATATTGGTAATTTTTCCTTTATCACAGCTGTTTTTAAAAAAACCTATATGCTATGAAATTGCAGGGGCAGTTTCTGTGAAAACAATCTTACTGTATTTAAAATACTCACATTTAAGCTTCATAGAAATGAAATGCTCTGAAATTGTAGGTGCCAGTTAAAAGCTTATTTTCTAATTATCAAAAATGCTATTTAGATTTTCTCAGCTCAGTTAAAAAGATCTACTGGAGGAATCATCCTAAATGTTCATATTTAAGAGGTAACTACCGTAGTCATTTTAGGATAGAAGCAGAGAACCAGATCCTGCAAATTCTTACGCAGTGATAACTTCCACTGAACTGAGAGGAACTACTAAAACTTCAGGATCGGACCCTAACGTAAGCATGTTCTCCAGTCTGCATCAAAGTTGTAAGTGTGCAAGGAAACTACGTTTTTAAAGATTAAAAACTGGTTTGTGAGCCTAGGAGAGATTTAATGAGTTACTCATTTTTCAAGTTTTCTCCATTTTGAATGCAGGTTTGACTATGCCTGTTGGTTACTGAGATATAGCATGTACAAAGAATGCTATGGGGAAATACTACGAGGCGAATCTTAACGCTGCATTCTTTGTAGACCCCACATTTCCAGAGAGCTCCAAGAAAGCAGCAAATTAGCTCTCCTGGTGGAGTATCTTAGGTATATTTCTGTATCTTATTCTGTGGGCGGAATGCCAAAGTTACTTGCGCTTTTCGTATTACACTTGTAATCAGTCCACATGAAAAAATGTAGCTTCACATTTCCTAAAAGATCAGATACTAATTTTAGTGTGAAATGCTTTCTCTTCATGAAACTGGAGTTTTGAGGTTGAAATGAAGACACGGTGTTTTGTAAGCTCATATTGGTTAGGAATAGGCACTTTAAAAAGGTAACTGTTCTATTTATGTCCTTTGCTCAGTGGTGCCAGGTTATGTGGATATAAAAGCTAATTGTAAGCGCCCCAAGAACAAAATAGTTGTTAGGTTTTCAAATAACTTTTTTTCTGAAGAATGTCACAAGTCCTCTAACACACAGCACTTTAAATGGTTATTAAGTGTTCTGTCCTTGCCCTGTGTGCTAGTCTTATCAGATAGTCCTACTGTCTGTCCTCCTCTTCCACGCTCTGCAATCACAGGCTGTAAAGCAGGACAGAAACTAGCTCTCTGTGCCACACTAACTACTAGTATGAAAAGCATGCATGGCTCCACAGACTTTAGGAGCCATGGCTGCTTAGCCCAGTGATGAATTCGGCTTTCTGCTGCTGCTCTAGGGGAAAGGAAAAGCAAGTAATAAAGATGAGTGGTTGGTGCTTATTCCACACTCGGTCCCTATCGATGCATCTCTTCTGCCTAATAGGTACCAACAAACACAATAATGCCCTCAGAACATACAGTCACAAGCTTGCTACCTTGATTTACATCTGACCACTAATGGTTTTATATATTCAGCAGATTCACTGCTTTTTCGTCCCTGGAGCAGTTTGATTTGCTTGGGCTGTGGTGACTGGCCAATTATTTTAGGCTCCCTTCACTGCAGAACCTCTGGGAAACAATATTTTTCAGCTTGCTCCACATTTAAAGGGCCAGGGAGCATACGCCTTCTCAGAGTTGTCTATGGCCCTCCCTATAATCTGATGGGCAGATCTCAATGACCTTGATTGTTTAGCTTGAAATTACATTTTTAAAGCAGCGCTATGTTACAGCATGTACACTGCTGGTAATTATTGTGCCTGGCGTACAATTCAAAGCTATTGTTGCTTTAGCTAATGTCTACCTCTACCAGCCACAAGGCTCCAAAACCAATTGTCCTAATATTTATCTAATGCTCCTCTTATATATATATATATATATTCCTTTCCTATATATTTATTCAATTCTCCTCTTATATTTCTTTCTTTTTTTCTTTCCAGTATAAGAGCTAGCTGAAATTACGTGTCCATCATTAATGGAACTGAGCCTGAAAGCTCTGTGTTTTTTAACTGGAATTTTTCATTAATACCTGGGTCTCTTGACATGCAGCCTTTGTGCTGGCTTCTCATAACAATATAATTATTTAAGCAGTGAAATAAGTGCTAGTCTGTGTACATGAATAGAATGTCAGTATTTTAACTGTTACTACATCCAGTATTAGCATTCAGCTGAGACTAAACAACTCCCCTACTTGGTTTCATGAGATACTGGAACTCATATGGCCTTAGTATTATTCCAATCTTGCTTATTGCTCAGGGATTGAATGTTTTTCTCTTCTGCTCACTGGTCCTCCAATTAAGCACGCTTGTAAACAATCCCCCAACATATTTAAGTTAGCAGTTAATGTTTCATACCCACTGGAACCTGGGTTTTTTAGATGATGAAAGCATTTGGGTTTTTGTTTTGTTGCTCTAAATTTATTAGTCACTAAAATAGTGTCATCACGTCAGTGGGGCTGAATGACAATGTTTTATGTAATTGGAACCCAGCTGTAGATTAGAGCATATTAAAATGCACACCTAATTTATACTAACTACAGGTAGCTCTTTTTTTAGAAGCTGACTTAGGCCCAATCATGTTAAATTGTCAAACCCTGTCATCTTCTAAAATGTTTGCTTC
The DNA here is from genome assembly GCA_032595735.1 of Pelochelys cantorii. Lineage (NCBI taxonomy): Eukaryota > Metazoa > Chordata > Testudines > Trionychidae > Pelochelys > Pelochelys cantorii. The sequence goes on from CM064346.1 coordinate 14,025,080, forward strand.
TTGCCAGGTTGTTTACATTCATAGGTGCAGACTTTCCTAATTCAGAGCCCCTTGAGTAAAGTTGAATTTCAAAATCAATTTATGTCTTCATTCAGTTTTTCTTAAGCTTTCACTAAGGGGATTAGCAGTGTGTCTTCAAAAGCTAATTCATTATCAGATTGAGTATCATTTTCTGTTTGTATCAAGTTACTACCTGATGTCCTTACACACTCAAAACTAGCATGGTTGTGAATTAAGACATCAAAGGGAAGTTGCAAGTGCTCACAGAACCCAGCTTGGGCACATAAATAATTGCTGAACCTTAGTGCCTCTTGACTGCTTGATATGGAAAAGCACAGTCTTCTGCCCAGGTAGCCCAAAGGAGTAATTGGAAATATATTGTAACATTGTAGTGAGGAGTCATAGCAGGCAAAATTTAATGAAAAAGTAAGGCAGGCTACGACTAGGAACACTTATTTCTCTGCCACGTTTATGGACCCAGTTTATTACTGTAAAAAAAGAGCGTGATTAACTAGTAGTGGTGGACTGTTATCTGAGCTATTATGAAAAGACACCTTTGTAGCTGTAGTGTTTGTTGTGTTAGTGTGTGTGTGTAAATTTACTGATTTCATAAGCACCCAATGTGAAGTTTTGGTAAAGCTTTCACAGCAAATTTGTAATTAATATGCCTTTTTTACAATTGCTGTTTGTTGTCCTGTTAGGTAAGTTTGAAAAAAGTAGCATTGTAAAGACTGCAGAATATTCCACAGACATGCATCGCAATGGTAATCCAAATTTGATGAGTATGTCGCTAAGAAATGTTCAAGTACACATTTGCCTACACTAGTGCTGTTGGAACAAAATCTTCTTGCTTGACCAAAGTATTCTTGTTTATCCTGTGGCATGTTTTATATCTAGCCAGCATACTATTTTGTTAGATGTGAGAACGCCACAACATCCATTGTCCCTCCTCGCTTATTGGGGTTCCAGAAAGTCAGCTGCCATTTTGATATTGTTAGATGGGAAGCAGAGCATTAATCACGTTTCATTCAGTACACCGAGCAGCCTTTTTTTTTTACAGTAGAGAGTGTTCAGACGCTAGAAGATTGTATTAGTGAAAATATAGGGCTGCCTCCTCTTATTTGCTACTATTTTCAGAGTAGCTAAGGCATATTTCAGGAGTTATGAGAAGACAGAGCAAGCCATCAGCTAAGAAAGCTTAATTTGTCAAAAAGTTAGATTTCATTAAGCAGTATGAGCCAAGATGGTTACACTTCCATTTTAATGGGTCTAATAAACAGGATGTCCTGCTTCCACTTTGCAAAAGTTTTCTGCACAGTGCAAATGCCCATGTGCCTATTGAAACAAGTCGAGTCCCATGCTTTTAAAAGCAGATTGTATGCAAAGAGTACTCTTCCCTTATAAATAGGGCCTCAAAAGCGTGAGAAATTTGTACTCCCTTTGTTTCTGAAACAGCCTCCTTACATGTGGCCAATGTTTAGAATCTTTTCTTTCAAAAAAAAAAAAAATCTGAGCACAAAAATAATTTTTAAAAGTCTGAAAGTAAAATAGTTGGTAAAAAACCAACACTCTATTGGAGTACAACACTAAAAAAAACCCCAGGTTTTCCTCTATCCAAATCCTAAGAGAATAAATTATCTTAAGTGACACGATAAAACCAACTTGGTGCTCATGTGCTTACATGATGTAGGATCAGCTTATCTGCCAGCTTTTTCTGATGATTTCAGGGACTGAAAACTCTGACTGTGGAGTCACAGAATTTCCACCTGGCTATTTCCTTCGGGGGAGTGGAGAAATTAGAAGTGTGGCCCCTTTTCACCCTGCCTGGAACTGATACAGTCTCCTTAATACAAAGTTGTGAGTTTCTGAACTTGTTTCTGATATGTCTGACCCTACTTGCCCGGGAAGCAAAGCTGCTCCACAGGAGTAGGGTTACCATATTTGAACTTTCAAAAAAAAAAAAAAAAAAAGAAGACACTCCTGAATGCTTATATGTATAAATAAAACATAACACTAAACATTAATACATCATGAGTTGGTATCTACAGATAGGAGAGTCCTCTTTTTTGAAAGTTCAGATATGGTAACCCTACACAGGGTTAGGGTTGATCCCTTGGAGCGTAGGCGTGATACAGACTTGGCTGAGTATGACAAACTTACTTATTTCCCAGGCTGTGTAGCACTGCATGACACAGAGCTGACAGTCCCCTCTTTTGTCTCAGATCCATGAAAAGGTGTGTGGGGGGGTCTATCTGCCTGTGATTTTCAACTGGACAGTATAAAACTGCTTCGGGGAAGAGGTGGAAAAATTTGAGTTAAGCTCTCAGAACAGATTTACCATCAATCCAGTGCTTTGCTGGGTAAGGAGAGGCTGACTGAACATAGGCAGGTTTCTGTGTAGACTGGAACGCCAACAAGCAAAAGTTGTAGAGATTAAGAAGAATTAGGAAAAATGGCAAGTATTGGAAGATACTTCTGTCTAGAAGGGTCAGAAATGGCAGTTGTGTGGCAGAACCCCAACCCTTTCTTATTTTTCTATTTACATGGGAAGACAAAATGTCTACTTATAACTGAATCCCTGTGAGGAGACTTGAAGTTGTACATTGTCTTTGAGCCTACGGTTTTCCTAAGTGTATACTTTTAATCAGTGTGTCAGTGGAAAGGTTCTATCTATGGTGACAAATGTTTATATTTCTTATGGCTGCCTTGTAAAAATTTAAAACATGTACAATAATGAATTTCTTAAACTATGAACTAAGGAGTAAGATTTTTACAACTGGTCTAGATTTTGATGTGAGCTGGTTTTTAAGAGTCTTATAAAAAGCTAGTCAAATAAATACCTTCTCTGCCTTTACATGGACAGTGTTGTGGGTATTTCTTTCACAAACCAATGTAAAGCTCCCAAGCATTATGCACCTGCTCAAAATGGGTACAATACCAAAGACATACAGCTGTCAAAACTGATGGTGCCATTTGGTATCTACCTCGCAATAGTCAAAATAGAGAAATGGAACCTCATCTGTTAGACCATTTTGCCTGGTTGCCTTCAAGAAAAAGGAGATGAACATAACAAAGGCCAGACTGGGTCAAACCAAAGAGCCATCTAGCCTAATATCCTGTCTTCTGACAGTGGCCAGTGACAGCTGCACCCAGAGGGAATGAACTGAACAGGTTGCTATCAAGTGGCCCATCCCCAGCCCTGACAATTAGAGGCTAATAGCCATTGAGGAATCTATTCTACGTGAATTTATCTAGCTCTTATTTGAACCCTGTTAAAATCCTGGCCTTCACAGCATCCTCTGGCTAGGAGTTCCACAGGTTGACAATGTGTTGTGTGAAGAAATACTTTGTCTTAAACATGCCTATTAATTTCATTTGTGGATTCCTATTTTTCCCTGGTGTGATGGGCAAAGAACCCACATTTTGGAATACAGAGTCAAATCCGGTCCTTTAACTACACATCCAGACAGTCCCCTTGATTTTAACTGGTCAAAACTAATAAGGGCCAAGTCTGGTATTTGAAGCAATCTATCTACAAATGCTTTGTGTGCACCAAGTAGGAATTGACAGGAATAAACAATTGGACCACTTAAGCAGTGAATGGGAATTGAGGGTTTTTCTTTAATAAAAAAAAAAAAAGTAGTAGCTGAGAGTCTGAAAATAAAGACAAAACAGAATTGTTATTGATTTCTTTTTATAAAGGATCAGCTCATACAAGTAAAACTTCCAATAAAAAGCTCTCCCCTGGCTGAGAGTCTTTAAAAGAATAAGCCATCTCTACTTTTTAAATTCAAACTGGAAGGGGTTCCAGCCCATTGTTAAATTTGTTTAATCTTTTAAACAGTCTGGTTTGTCAGCAGGCAAAAGATAAAAAGTTAATCTTGCTATACATACAGGCACAGTATTCAGACATTTCTAAGTAATTGTGCACAAGGTTTAGATAACTCTAAACAAAATGAAAACAAAACCAGGCAATATTGTAGTCATCTGAGTTTACCATTAAGCGGATGCAAACAGGCTTAAGTTTAAACATTTTAAATGGCAGTGTTTTGTAGATTTAAAGCTCAGATTTCTTTAAAAGGCAAACACCCTTTTGTTTACTTGTTCTCTTTAGAGCAGGGATGGGCAATAAGGTGGTGGCAGTTCACTATATTTACCTATGCCTCTGCAGGTATGGGTGATTGTAGCTCCCATTGGTCGGGAACAGCGATCTGTGGCCAACGGGAGCTGTGGGAAACAGTGAGGGCTGGGAGCTGTGGGAAGTGGTGTCCCATTGGCCAGGAATGGTGATCTGCAACCAACAGGAGCTGCAAACACCTGTACCTGGGGAGGCACAGATAAATACAGCAGCAGCATCCTGCAAGGAGCTAATTCTAGCAAACTGGATCTGGCCCGTGGGCTGCCTGGTGCCCAACATTGCTTTAGAAAAAAAGCTACGGCTTGGCCTTGGTCATGAATGCTAGAAGTCTGAAGGAGTCCTGTTTTCCATACTTCATTGAACTAAAATTGCTTGTATTACAGAGTCTGACATTTGATATAAAAGTGTTGCAACAAAAGGTATTAGAAACACTTAATACTAGTGCCATTACACAAAGAACAATGTTAAGCAACAAGCATCAATTCCAACTTCATTACATTGACTGTTAGTGTCTTCAGTTGTGTATACAGGTTCCAAGAGCAATATTTTCCTCAGCTGTTGAAAGGTCTTAGAGCAGTAGCAGGAAAGAGAAATGAAGCCCCAGCTGTTAGCAGTTTAAGATGGACTAGATATTAGTCAAACCCTGAGTAGTCTGTGGCACCTTAGGCCCTATCTACATTAGGAAACTATTTTGAAATAACCAAATTCAACTCAACTCCCAATTTTACAAAATCAATAGCATGTCCTCACTATGTGGAAGCCTCAAAATTACTTCAAGGCAGACTTGGTTAATGTGAATGCACTACCTTGACTTGGAAGCACTGGGGAGTAATTAGTCTAAATGACTCTGGGGAGTAGTTATTTTGAAATAGCCACACTGGAACATCCACACTACTGCTATTTTGAAAAAGAGGAGTACAGGGTTTTGAAATAAGTGGCCCCTTATTTTGAAATAATGGGCTTAGTAGAGTGGATGTTCTGCTTATAAATTCGACCTAAGAGGGGTTATTTCAAACTAGAGCCCTAGTGTAGACCAGGGTTTGGAGACTAACAAAAATATCTCTCTATCAAACACACATGAGCTTTCATGGGTAAAACCCCCTTCATCATATGAGCTGGAGTGGAAACAACAGGCCTTGGGAAACAAGCCAATCCTTGCCCACAGCCAGCCACCTCAACCTGAAGAAAATACTTCGCAGCAGAGGCACACACACCCACCATGCAATTCCAGCTATGTTAATTAAGTCAACCCTCCCATTTAGTGTAGACCAGACCTCAGGTGCCACAGGACTCCTTGTTGTTTTTAAAGTTACAGACTAGCATGGCTACTCCAGTGAGACTTTTTAGTTAAACCCTGTGACTTCAATAACCCAAGGCTTATCTATATGGGCACATTCAGGAAAGTCTTTCCTTAAAATCGTTCAGTACTATTTGGCCCCACCCTAAAAATACATACACTAGACAATGCTGGTCTCATTTGAAAGTGTTGGTTAAGAGTGTTCAATTTATTTTTCCATTGCTGGACAACACCAGCAGTGGTTGTCATGTGATATACTTTTTAATACAATTCCTGCACCCTTGGAAGGAGAAATCCATAGACGGAAGAGACCTGAACTGAAGTGAAAGGTAGTATTCTAAAAATGGTTTAACACAGTGTTTCTCAAACGGTGGGTCGCAACTCCCAGAGGGGGTTGCGAGCAACTTAGAGGGGGAGGTCACAGCTGGATTCGGTTTTTCACTTGCGACCTCTCTCCCCCGGGCTGCGAAGAGCGGCAGGGCAATGGAAGGCAGCCACCAGCAAGCCGCGCAGCATAGCTGGGCTGCAGGACTCCAGGAGCGTGGCTCAGCTACAGGAGGCGGCGGGAGAGTGAGGCTGGCGCAGGAGCGGATGCGCGAGGGGCTGGCCAGGGCACGGTTGCCGAGCGACTGAATGCTTCCCCAGCTGGGAGAGGGCGGGGTCCCTCAGGCAGCAGTCTGGGGGATTGGGTCGGGGCAGAAGACCCGGAGGTAAATAAGGGCACATGGGGGTCAGAGGAGACACAGGAGAGGCGTGGAGGACAAAGGAGAGGAAGGAAGGAACCAAAGGGATGCAGAGCAGAAAAGAGGCACAGAGGAGAAAGATGGGGGGGGGGAAGGGCATTGAGGACCGCAAACACCTTGAAGGAACCCCAGGAAGATAAGAAGTCTGGTGAGAAGGGGGGAGGAAGCAACCCAGGGCAGTGGCAGGGGGAGGCTCACAAATTCATTGAGCATTTTAGGAGGTTGTAGTATCACAAAGTTTGAGAACGCCTGGTTTAACAGCTTATGCAAAGCACAAATCACTTACATCCAAACAAACAAAATATGCCCCCTAGAATTCCCATATATGGGTAATCCTTCATTTGCTCACACATTGTTAATACTAGCTAAGGCCATCTCAGTCCAAGTGCCAACTGCACACTGGAGCCTTTTCACATGCCGCCTGAAAGAGGGTTGGGAGAGTTTCCGAGACCGATGCACACATCGCAAGTTTTGCGCCATTAGATGCTGATAATTTGCTATCGCGTGTTCTCTGTGAAGAATAAAGGAATGCAATGAATACAACAGAGTAATGGGCAAGGTTAAGTAACTGGCCATCCAGTATTCACAAGCTGCTGGAAAGTTGGCAGAAGAGAACAAGGCAGAAGTCAGCAAACTGCATGCCTGGTATACGGAGGAGATTTTAAGAAGGCCATAAAACATGATTGAAGAAAGAAATTTTTGATACTGCCATCATGTGTGCCATCAACAATAACAGCAGACAGATTAAGCAACATGATACATTAGGTAATAACATTAGTAGGGGGTAGTTTAATTTTGCTTAAATATTAACAAGAGACTGTCTACATCTAATGTAGCTTTTACACATCAGCAGTTTTGTGAAGGGTGAGGAAAAACGTCCCCCCCCCCCACACACACAAAATAGCCATTGTCTATTTAAGTTTACCTGCACAAGGCCTATTAGGAGGAAAACTGTCAGACTCCAGCTCATGACCTAGTGGTGACCAGAAAGCAGACGCAGAGATACCATTAGAGCAGGGGTGGGCACTAATTTTTGGTGGGGGGGCCACTCCAAGGTTTTGGTAAGTGGTCAAGGGGTGCACTTTTCTGTGGAGGGGGGTGCAGGGTTTAGGTTGGGTGCAGAAGGATGCATGGAGTAAGGGACTGGGGTGTAGGAGACGGGCTGGGGTCTGAGAGGGTGTTTGGGTGGAAGAGGGGGTTGTGACCTAGGTCAGGGGATTTGGGGTGTAGGGTCAGGGAGGGAGTATGGGTACAGGGGAGGGTTCTGGCTTTGGGGAGTGGTGTTAGAGGGGGTACAAGGTGAGGGAGGGAGTTGTCACTGGGGCAGGGGGTGCAGAGAATTTGGATGTGATCTGGGCGAGGGAGGAGTTGGGGTGCAGGAGGGGCTGGGGTTCCAGAGGCAGGCGCTGGCTGGGAAAAGTTAACCTAAGTGTCTCCTGAGCGGCAGGCTGGACTCCGTGCCTGCTGCAGCCCCAGCACACTTGAAAATACAGGCTGCCCCCTCCCTGGGGCTCCGAAATCCACCTGGGGGAAGAGGGTTGCACTGCCCCAGTCGCTCAGGCCAATCTCTCAGCTCCAATTGGCTGGCTGTTTCCAGGCCATAGGAGCTGAGAGATTGGCTGAGGTCAGTTCTTATTGGCCGGTTATTTTTGGCCAATAGGACCTGAGGGTTGGGCTGGGGAGGAAGATTGCATGAAGCCTCCCCCTCCCTGCAGAGCAGGGAGCCACAGGGACTGTGTTTTAAACCAAGGCAGCTGTGTCCCTGAGGCTCCCAGCAGGGGGGTCTGCGGGCTGGATCTGGTGGCTTCGTGGGCAAGATCCAGCCCCCAGGCCATATTTTGCCCAGCCCTGCATTAGAGGGTACCATACTTAGTAAGTTATAAAAGTGATGGGCTTTTCCTACAGAAATAGAGAAGATCTTCAAACCAGCAAGTGATAGAATGAAGGGGTGGATTTAAGTATGCAGTAAAAGTGAATTGCTAGTGTGTAAGTAGCATGCATTACCAATTAAAACTAAGTAACTTTACTGGATGAATTGGTTGCAGTCCTCCCACTCTTTACTATGTGATGCTACAGGCACTCACTCCCCAGAGTGTTTTTGTTTGCATATTTGTTCCTCATTAAGGCACCTGCAACAACTCCCACTAACCCTTTTTCCTTTAAATAAAAGAATCCAGAGTACAAAGCTGGGAGGGATGTGAAAGGTTAACCAGTAAGCATCACCCATTAATGGATGGGGACTGGAGCAGTTCACCACCCACCACAGACAGGGGGGAGCTCCAGCCCTGCCCTCCTCCCCCATTAAATCAGTTAACCAGATTTTACATTCCTAGTACAAAGCTTCCAACACAATGCTATGGGCATTTAGAGATGTCACAGTGCAGCTGCTAATGGGAAGGTTCGGAGAAGTGATGCTGAAGACATAATGTTCAGAAATTTACAGCTAAGAACCTTGCTTGTTCCAGAGCCAAATTCTACCCAATTGTCATATTTAAGCATCACTGAGAAATGTGATGCTACTGAGGCAGCATTGTCTTAACAGTCAGACATTAAGAACAGTAACACACACACACACACACACACAGAAAATATCAGGCAAGTTGGAGGAACACTTTTCTGACATGCTTTACATTGTTAGTGAGAAACCAGTAAGAACTCAAGTGACAAAACATTAGTACCAGAAGGTTTTTGGTCTGGAATGAGAAAAACAGCTATTTGCAGAAAAGTCAAATGATTGTTTCAATGCAAACCCACCAGAGGCAAAAGGGACCTATAATCCACCAGCTGAAGCTGGGTTTGGATGGCTGCACTGTATTACAACTGCAGCAAAGGCCATGTCTACACTCCCACAGGCCATTGACGTAAGTTACACAACTTCAGCTATGTGAATAAAGTAGCTAAAGTCAACATATTTAAGTAAGTCGAGCTGATGCTCTCCCATCAGCTCCACTTACTGGTCTTATTTTGCTGGAGTACCGTTGTCAGATTGGAGAGTGCTCGGCAGTCGATTTATTGCATCTGTACTAGATATGATAAATCAAGCCCCGCTGGATCAGTCGCTGCCTGTCAATGCAGTCCATAGTGAAGACAAGCACACGCAGTGCTGGTGATTCAGAAAGCAGTCTGGTTTTGTACATTAGTATTCTTTTTTTAAAAGAAAGAAAAGGTACTCAAAGTTTTCTATGTACTTGTTTCCCCAAATAGCAATTTCTTTCCATTTCAGCCACATGCAGGTGAAGTATATTCAATACAAGCTTAAGAACAACAACTTTACCTGACTGGTACTATCTTCAGTTACGAATGAGAGAAACTGTCATATCACTAACAGATGGAAGAATATTAGGAATGAGGCTTTAGTGAACTTAAGTAGTTATGAGCATTTCAATGACACATGGCTCTAGTCTATTAGGATGTTGACAGCTTGTGCCCAGTGACCCATGTGAAAAAATAGGCTTGAGGTAGTTAGAAATAGTTGGAATTTCTGCAGGATTTCCACAAACCCTTTTCTGGGGCAAGTTAACCTAGAACAGTGGTTCTCAAATCAGGGGTCCAGAGCCCCATTGGGGGCCACAAGGAGGTTTTGGGGAGCATGGCTGACATCAGATCTGCTGTTGTCCAGGGCAGAAAACCAGAGCCCCACCATGCAGGCTGAAGCCAAAGCCTGAGCAACATAGCTTTGCAGGGCCCCAGTGGCATGGGGCTGTGGGCACTTGTCCTGCACGCTACCCCCTGATCCCAGGTCTCACTTTTATAAGTGGAAAAAGAGCTATGGCAGAGGTGGGATATGGAATTTATTGCCTATTGAGGGAGGCTGCTGAAAGAAAACAGGTTGAGAGCCCCTGATCTAGATGATATGTCGTGCTAAGCTACATCCAGACACATTTGTTATTTGCAAGGCAGGGCCTTGTCCAGAGATAGTTCCTGCTATTGCCGAATTTGTAACCAGATCCAAGTAGAATTAAGTAGCAAGAATTAGGTTTAAATTAAGAAGGTGTAGGAGATGACTGGGGCACCAAAACTTTTTCCATTTGAAAACACTAACTACAATGCACTTCAATGATGCTCATTCGAGAAGAGGTAACTAAAACAAACAAACAAAAAAACCCACCCCACTGCAAAACTTCTAAATTTAAACTAAATTTCTTGCAGTGATTCCCTTGCAAAAGAAAGGCTCTAACATCAAGATTTTTTTTACTGGGTTTGGGCAATATTACATAGAAACTTTCTTATCTTGTTACCATTTTGATGATCTTGTGAAACAAGTTTGACCCTCTGAACACTTCAGGCCTTTCAACTGGAAATCTAGTTAATGTCAGAGTTAGGAACAGCTTCAGTGAATACACCTGCCTCCAAGTCACCCTGCCACTTCTACAGTTATTCTCCTTTTTTAATAGGGTTTTCCTTTCCTACAAATGTGTGCAGAAGACTCAACTAGGAAAGGAAGACTGTGAAAATGGCCTGTGAAAATGGCCTATCACTTATCAAATGCACAAGCCAAATTTATCGTAGGCGTTACTCTGCTCTGAACCAAGCTTTCAGGCAACAACGAATCTTATTGAAATGTAAGTCAAGCATCTGTGATGAGATTCTAGAAAGCCTCTATTGGCCCCGTTCTGGGCTATTAACCCAGCTAGAACTGCTACAAGGGGTTAACATGCAGGAGATGGTATCATTGGCTGAGTATGGTGAGGAGGATTTTGATTTTACAACAAGCAGCATGTATTCAAGGAGAAATTTGTGTTACAGGCTTCCGTGGCGTTGAGAGCCACTCTGCAGATTCCTAACTACAGAGGCTTAAAGCAGAAAAGCTTTGCTACAGTTAAGGCATTTCTATTACTTTTGCACAGGAGTTGGAGGGATCTTTTAATTTCTATTTAGCAGCATCATTGATTCAGGATGGGAAGGGCAAGTCTTTGGTGAGTCCATCCTCTGCTGCACAGGCAGCTTTAGAGAGGGGAGATAAACCTCTCCCCGATCTCAATCTTGCTTACCTCTCCTCTCTCACAATGACATCATCGAACACCTGAGAAAGACGGCTCAGCTGGCGAATTCCCATAGAGACAGATTCTAACTCACAGTCAAACTCTCTGATGGGAGAAGGAAGCATGAAGTTAGAGGGTTGAAATGTTGCATAAGTGATCTAGTACGGCCCCCTCCCGTTGCAGAAGTCTCTTTACCATATATACACTAGTGTTCTGTCCCATAGAATTTTACACCTCTAGCCACAGGGTTCGATCAAGTCCAAAGCTCAGTACATCTCCCCCTTCTAGTGTTCAGCCTTAATCACGCCTTAACTCCATTGCATCTCATCTAGAAAGGGTGGTGTTCATAGTTCAGACACTGCACTGGGATCCAGGAGGCATGTGCTTAACTCCCTATTCTGACAGTCTTCACCTGTGACCTTGGGAAGCCAATCTCTGTGGTTCATGAAGTAAGTTTTCTCCCCACACCCTTTTGTCAGCTCTCCAGGGCAGGGGCCATCTTGCTGTTTGTACAGCACCTAACACAAAAGGAGCACCGATCATGGATGAGGGCCCTAGATACCACAGTGCAAGTCAGTAATTATGAGAAAAATCAGAGCAGAATAGGATGAATTGATTTATCAAACAAACATCAATGCAGACTTTAGAGGGTTAAAATTTCTTTAACTCAAGGAAGCCTGGATCCAGCATAATTAGAAGATGTAAACCTAGTATCACCCTCCCACTAGAAGGGAAGGGGGAAGGTGTAGGAGTGCTCGGTGTTCTGTCATTAAGCAAAATTAAGTTCCCACAGCCAAATTTCCTGCCGCACTCTCGGTAAGTAGGGGCACGTGATAACTATACTTCCAAGCCATTATAGCAGCACGCTGTTTTGGTGGGAAAGATGAGCAGTGTTTAGCTGTTGCCTCACATGTGACCAGGATCTGGCTACAATAAAACACAGTCATCAGAAATACAAGTGATTGCAACTTGCCTCTTTCTGCTGGCAGGCAGAGGTGATGAATATGGGCTCTTTAGAGCTGCTGCTCTCCTTGATCTCCGGAGAGGGACAGCATCTTTTCCAAGCCAGTGAGCGAAACTCCTCCGTTCTTTCTCCACCAAGCTCTTTGCAGATCTGGATGAAAGGGAGGCTCTCTTGCTGGAGCGGGGGGTGCACCTGGTACCAGACGGTGGAGTGGTCACTGTGGCCAACCTAGTCTTCCGATGAGGAGTTCGAGGTGAAGTGCTTCTTTTTGCAGAGCTAGGGATGACGCTTCTCCTTGCAGGGGCTTTCGCTGGAGAGGTGACTAGAGATTGTGTGTGACTTTGACAGGACTTCTGTAATTTCTGCAAGGCAGACATAGCTGGGATTAGCAACTGCTGTATGATACCGCAGCTGAACAAAATCCCAGCACACCAACATCGCCCCTTGCAGCTCTTAGAGCCAGGCTTAGACTAGAGCAGATGCATGGCTGTCATTGCTGCCACTCCCTCTAATAACTAGAGCCCTGTGCGACACAAAACATGTATATGCATCAGAATCTGCAAGAGTGAGCCGCAGATATCCACACTGACACCTGTGGATGCAGATACCCGTGGATATAAAGCAGATAGCTGCAAGTGTGCAGGGTTCTAGATACAACATTTATATCCACATTCATATCTACAAAACATGAGCTGCAGCTATCCATGTCCACAGATATGGGATACCTGCAGATATAAAACTGAGATCCACAGATTCGTAGGTATCTACTTAACTGAAATAGAGCAGCATGTCTCATTTGGCCGATTAGTCTTTGGGAACGATCCTACACCCACACAAACCCTTGACAAAGCTCTCATTGATTTCACGTGGTGTAAGATCAGTGGCTTCAGAATCTGTTAAAGATGCCTTTAAACAGAAAGCCTTCATTTAGATGGGAAGAGCAGCACAAACAAGCTTCCCTTTGCTGCCTGGCTAACATACCTCAACCTACAGGGCTGTCTCCTGGGCTTCAAATCTACTTTCAAGCTATGAGTCACAGCAGCAAGCCGGTTGTGCTCCTCGCAAGCAGCATTTCCTAAAATAGCTTGTGCAGCCCAGCATAAGCAGCATGAAATATTCAGCCAAACTCCCCAATGGTCTGACTACTTGCTGGTCCCCTGAGACACAAATGCTCAGACCTGATTTGGCAGCCTTTACACATGCAAAAAGCCCTACTGCCATGGCTTGGCATTTCATCTGTAGAAATAAGCTTATTGGAGGAAGCACTTAGTCCACGTTCTTCCCTCTATGCACACACCATTATTGAAACAATTCTGAGGTAGTGAGAATACCACAGTCGTGCCATCTGTTTAAGATGTGGGGGCTGGTGTTTTGCTACTTCTAAAACTAGTCCTAGAATTTTCACCGCTTCTCTTTGCTTCGGTGAATTTAAGTGGGTGTAAAGACTAGGAGCTGCAGGAGAGATGCTGGAGAAGTCTTCTCTATCTCGGGCTTATGAGTGTGAAGAACCTTGGACTTGGCAGATGAAGGACCAAATTGCAGCAGGATCTTCAGGGATGCTACTCTGATATTTTTCCTCCCCACTTGACCCTAGAACCCTGCCACCTTATCTAAAAGGTAAAGGGACCTGACTACTCATATCTGAGTCCAGTCAGGAAACAGGCTACTACTCTCAGAGCCATGTCTGTCGGTATGGCTGGGAGGGTGGTAGCTGAGCACTCCATTTCCATGGGCCGCTGCTGCCTCGTGATGCTGTGTGCACTAAGGAGCCAGGAGCTGATGAGTTGTAGGGATGCAAACTCCCATTTTAATTAGTTAACCAGTTAAATGTTAAGTTTAGCCAGTTAACTGATTAAACGGAGGTGGCCCACTGCCTGTTGCAGGCAGGGGCTGCAGAATCTCCACATACATCCCTCCCCTCCCCATTGCAGGCAGCCCAGCTGCTTCTGGCCTCTTGTGGGGCTGCCAGTTCCCAGCCAGTGGGCCACTGGAGGGACTTCTCCTTGGGTACCAGTTAATATCCCTAGCAAGTTGCAGGCCCCTTCACTGCAGTACACAGAGTGCAGCAAGGCAGCGTTGGCCGGAAGGAGAGGGGCAGGCAGCCACTGCCACGTGGACCCAACAGGCAGAAGACAGCTGGAGCATAAAGCCACCCTGCCAGGCTAAGCCCCAAGGCCGAGGCGGCAGTGGCACTGACACAAGTTCAGGGGTGGGACTGAAAAGGACTCGCCACTAGGGCTTGGGTCAGCAATTGTTTCATTGGTTTTAGAGCAAGCTTTAAAAGTTCGACCTCATCTCCAGGTGCAGTCTAACTATGGCTGTACATCTTTAACTGCCCTGATCTTTGCGGACTGGCTGCCTTTGTGAACACAGCCAGTCCAAATCCAGACCATAAGTAAGTGGCTGATATTGTACCGATTTCACCTCCAAATAAAGTCACCCACTTCTAAAGTTTCCATAAAACATGATCACTGATAGCCCAGCAAATCCATTCAGTTAATCAAGACTAGAGGGCTACGTCTACATTGCGCTTTCTTGTGCAAGAACATATGCAAGTGAGCAGCCATTTTCGCGCAAGGGGCTTTTGTGCAAGAAGGAGCAGTCTACACTGCTCCTTCTTGTGCAAAAGCTGTTCTGCCGCTTATTTTCAGGCAGAACGGCTCTTGCGCAAAAGCCCCTTGCGCAAAAATGACAGCTCATTAAGTATGCAAATGAGGCGCAGCAATATTCATCGCCACACTTCATTTGCATATGTACTTGCACAAGAAAGTGCAATGTAGACGTAGCCGAGAGGTAAAAATGAAATTTTGATAGCGGTTACATGCGCTGAGGGGTCTGCAGCTTGATACTGCAGATCCCACAGTGAAGCCTCCCCAGGAACAGGGTTGGCAAGGGCGGCCGCACCCCTTGACCCTGTTTTTTGTTATTTGTCTCCCGGAATCAGTTGAGCGCTAGGTCCAGTCGTCCCTCCCACAAGGCTGGGGGAGGGGCTTTTAGAAGTGGGCGGGCTCATGCCTGCCCCCTGGGTTTTCAAATAGTTGCTGCTGGTCCCGCTCCTGGGGCGGCTTCACTGCAAGTTCTGCAGCCGGCTGCCTGCACGGGGGGAGACATTGGAGGTGTGTGTGGGGGTGGAGGGAGTGTCCCACATAATGCAGCCTGGGGTGGGAGTGGTTTTACAGTTGTTGTTTTGAGCAAAAAAATCAAGACTCGCATATTCTTTTTATGTGCCACTTTTGCTTTTTGCTATGGCAACCAGCCAGTGAGACCTCATACATTGTTTACTATTTATAAAATTCAGATATTATGTCCAGCAATAAAGCACAGCTAGGTATTATTAGTTCTGAAACAAGACAGGACACCAAGTAATGAACTGAACTGTCACCCGTAGTACAAGGGTCATTACCTGGGACACTGTTCCAAAGGCATTTTTTGCACTTCTTGTGATAGCCCGGAAAGTTTGGTGCTTCTCTTTTGCTTCCAGACTTTCCCAAGTTGGATTCTCACCGAAGTTCATCTCGACTTGCTTTAAGGGCATTCGTTTCCTCAGAGACATGCGTAGGGTATTGAGAGAGCTTGATGAAGGCTTCTTTCTAAATTTGTCAGGCACTGGGCTCTCATTCTCAAAGTCAGCCAGGAGCTGGTGGTTCCTCCAGCCAGTTGTAGCTCTGACACTATGGAACACAGATGCCATCACGCTTCACTTCTTGGAGTATTCTCACTTGTCAGGGGATCAGACAAAACTGTGAAAAATTATGCACCAAATGAATCAATCCAGATAATAAAGGAGAAACATATCAAACAGCTCATTCAACAGGCTATGTTTGAAAGGACCTGCCCTCATTTCCCAAATCCTCTCCAAAATATGACACCAGCAAGGCCCAGGGAGAGCATCTTACATTGACTTAAAAGGAGATGGTGTCTGTTTCTGTAAGAACTCGTGTGTTTTTGAGGGAAAAAAAGCTGTAATCAGAAACACCTCCTCTCCTTCCCCCCAGTATTCTGTGCAAGATGGCAACTAAAGAAGGAAACTGGATACAATAAGGGATGTAAGAGTGTAGCCATTTAAATAGGCAGCCAATAAACATGAGCTTATCAGTTCCCAACCTAGCTCCCGGGGAGCCAACTACCACTTCATGCTGCTGCCTCTCTATTGGGACAGCAGCCAGCTCCCAGGGAGCAGGTGGGAGACAGTATTCACTGGGAGCTGCCTTTTAAGTCAGCTCTCAGGGAGCTGCCTGCTGCTCCACGCTGCTGCTTCTGATACAGCTGGTGCATGCTGGGAGCGAGCTTAAAAGTCAGCTCCTGGCAGGCACTGGCTTCCAGGGAGCTGGCTGCCGCCCCACACGTAACAGGTGAAATTTTCAGCCATTACATGGTTGGAAAATCACATGCATTTTAACATCCCTATTATGACAGCCAACAGAAGTGATTAATTACTAGTCAAACAATATTTTGGGCTTCAATTTCTATACAGTAAAGTTTCCAGTCTTTCACATCACTTTGATTTTACATTATTCCTCCCCCACTCCCATGAGCCCACTACAAGTGAGCTAACAGCTTCTGTGGGCCCCTGGGCAAGATTGGGGGGCCCTGGCTCCACACTCCTGGAGTAAATGGGACTAGGCTGGCTAGCCCTCTGCTCTGCCTGGAGCATGACAAGCCCTTCTCCCCAGCCCTCAGAGCCTCGCACACAGTGTGCAGTGCAATGATCCTGTGGCAATTTTAAAAGCCCAGTGCCTTTGATTCGCTGGCCTCAGGGGCAATTGCCCTCTTCTGCATCTTCCTCCTTGTCGGTGGGCCTGTCTATTTCCCATTGCTGGCTACTGACATCACCCCCAGTGAATCATCAGACCAAAGCTGTCCTCGATCAGAGGACTACAACTTTCTGTAACATTTAGCACAGCTCCCATAAGCTCCCTTTTGGGCTGGCCACTGAAGGCTCACACACAAGAGGTCTGCTCCAGGTTGTAGTTAAACAATGCATTCCTGATTGCTATCAGGCGTGCTCAAAATTATTTGGGAAATCTCTCATATATATAATCTATAAAAATAAACACTTTTCCTGCCAGACAAGAGAGTGATGTCATCACATCACTCTGTGTCCCACCTGACTCTCTTCCCCTCCCCAGTGTTTGGCTGCCACGCTGAGGCCTCCCTCCACCTGCTTCCCCAGTGGCTGAGGGCAGAGTGAGGGGCGTAGTGAGGTTCAGAAGCAACCCCACTCTGCCCTGGCAGCCAGGGAGAGCTAGGCGTGACCTCTGATCCTCCCTTGGAGGGATGGGGGCCAGGAGCCAGGGCTGCTGCGGTGGGGGAGGAGAAGGGGCAGGAGGATAAAAGCTAGGGCGGCCTCAGGGGCATGGGGGAAGAGCCTCAGCCCAGCCCAGCCCAATCCCCCGGTAGCTGGAGGGGAGGGGAGGGGAGGGGGGGAGGGTAAGACGGGACAGGCCTGGGAGCAGATCTGGGGCAGGCCAGAGTGGCCACACCTCAGCCTGGCCCTCCCAGGTGGCCAGAGGGGGTTGGCAAGTGTAGCAAGCAGGGGGCACAGCCCCCAGTAATCTTTAAGTTACTTACTCTTGCTAATAAGCAAGCTACCTGGGGCGAGTTACCCAGCTGGGTCAATTTATAAGCATGCTGTTTGGAAAAATCCAGGTGATTGCATCCAAATGTGATCAGAGATAAGACTCAACTAGCTTCCTCAACACCTGATTGCATATTAATAATTGCAGTGTGAGGTGAAAGTATAATGAGATCTCAGTGCAAGAGATCTTCCATTTTTTTTAAACGTGCTGCACATCCTAGTAACGAGTTTCTTGTAGATACCTTGCTACCCATACACAACCTCCTGGGCCCCCTCCGGCTAACACATCATTATTAGCTGCAGCACTGGATTATCTGCAACGGTGACAGTAGTAGGGATGTGAATGTATAACCATGTAAAAGGTTAACCAATAAGCCTGGGCTTATCGGTTAACGTTCATGGTTACATGAAGGCTCCCACCCTGCTCCCAGGGAGCCAGCTGTGGATGTGTATAACCACTAAAAAACTCAGCGGTTACAAGTTTACACAATTAACCATATTTTAACATCCCTAAATAGTAGGAAAAAAAAAACCACGATACATTTTTAGCTTCTTTAAAACACCATTTTGCACATGGGAATGAGACTGCACAGGTATCATGTCAATCAGCTCCCCAGAAACCTGTTGATAACCCATGCCTTAGAGACCTCACTTTAGCAAGCCTTTAAATCTGCGTGGAGAAGTGGTGAGAAACCAATTTATCGTGTGCATTCACACAGTGGAGTGCGAAGATGAGTGAAGTGCAGTTCAAAGGGCCTCTCCTGTTGGATTCTCAAGAGGGATAGAAGAGTCATTGTCCCACTGGATAGTGCATGCTACATTCTTGGCACAGTCACTTGATAAAGTAGCAAGTTCAGCTATAATTATAGCTTGCTACTAATAAAGTGTCTTCAGCTTCTAAAATTTGCAGTTTCTGAGTAGTAGAGACAATAATACACAGTTTCAAGTCACTTGATAAAAACCTAACTTCGATTTTCCCTGACAGTAGCTTTATGTACTTCTGTTAAGTTCAAGACCTGCTCTCCTGCAGGATATACACTTCTGTACCCAATGCTGCTTCATACAGCTGTGGCCCTCTGCCTCAGTCCTTCTGCTCCTGTTCTGTGAGCTGCTTGAAATGAACAGCCTTTAGGAAGCAGAGTGAATATAAGCAGGGCAAACATCCATCTCAGATTTCTTTTTACTGGGGTTCTCCTACCCTATACAACACCACTGGATGTGGGCAATAAAAAAAACCCATAGCTACATCCTCTGTGGTCTTACATGTTCAGTTCCTCCATAATTTCAGTTGTTTACTGTTTATATTAGTGTGGAGGAAAAAGATCCACCACACACCTCCGAAGCGTACTATCACATAGTTAAAGACAGGCCTGCTAACCAGGAGGTGGTGAGAAGGGGGCAGTTGCCCTGGGGCCTGGTGTTTCAAAGGGACATGGGGCTCTTGGCAATTTAAAGGGCCCAGGGCTGCAGCTGTCACCAGAGCACCCTGCTCCATATAGCAGAGAAGGCTGGCTAACTGGCCAGGCACATTCTACCTGAGATTCCACCCCTTCCAGGAGCAGAGAGCCAGCTTACCCCCCTTTAAACTGGCTATGCCAAGCACCTGCTCCTGTTTCTTCCCCCATTGCTGCCGCCAATACAGAGGCAGTAAGGTGTGTGTGTGTGGGAGGGGAGGAGTGAGTACTCAACTACTCACTTACATCCCTAGTGGGAAAAGGAGATGATTCCTTCCTGACTCCTGCCAGCGGCTGCCTGAAACCCTGGGCATCCTTGGGCAACACTATGGCTAAGAATAATTCATCTTTCACCACAATCTATAGCTTTCTCCAATTTAGCCAGTTCCTTAGCCAGCTTACAATGTTTATGCTAATTCCACCTAGTTTAATTTGGTACTTTTCATGCGGTCCTATGTTAAATCACTTACTGAAGTCCAAGTATATTACATCTACTGCAGTTTTAAAGGAATCAGCTATTTTCCTCAAAGAAGGAAATCAGGTTAGTCTGGCATGATCTACCACTGGTTAACCTATGTTGCTTTACAGTCCATTTACAGCAGGACCTCAGAGAATACCAGTGTTGTAAACTGGCAACCATACACCTCATTTGGAACTGGAAGTATGGAATTAGACAGCAGCAGCAGCGACCAAAATAACCCAAAACAAATTTTTTTAAAAAAGCAGCAAACACAGTACTATGTTAATTTTAGTAGTTTTTGTTTAATGGAAAGTTTAATAAAAGATTTGACAAGGTAAGGAAACTGTTCTGGTGCTTGTTTCTTTTAAACTACTATAGTTAAAAGCAGCATTTTTCTGTCATAGGAGTAGAGTTTCAAAGCTGTATTAAATCTATGTTCAGCTGCAAACTTTTGAAAGAACAATAACATTTTGTACAGAGTTATGAACAACCCCCACTGCTGAGGCATATGTAATCTGAGGTTCACATGTACCTCCATAAACTCCCTCACAATTTGTTCTAGGCCATGTATTTTTATTTACATATTAGGGATGTGAACGTGTAAATATGTACAAGGCTCATCAGTTAACCTTCACTATTACACACAGGCACCTTCCCCACGCTGCTGCCTTTGATACAGAGGCAGCTGCACGTGGGGAGAGCAGGCAGGATCCAGCTTTTAAGCTGGCTCCCCGCAAACACCAGCTCCGGGGCAGTCGCCTGCCCACCTCCCTCCCCACTGCTGCCTCTGTATGAGACACAGCAGTGTGGTGAGGGGAAGGTGGGATCTGGTATGCAAGTACCAACTGCTGCAGAGACACCAGCCACTCTTCTGTACTTCTGCCTCGGATGCTTAAAAGCTGGCACCCTGCACACACTGGCTCCTGGGGAAGCAGCCTCCCCCCATCTAAATAAATGCATTTAAACATTGCATGTGTATACACACACACACACACACACACACACACACAGTCTAAGAGCTCATAATGGAAGATCAAACATGGACAAGGCAAACAATGGGGAGGGAGCGCACAGATTTCGCCCTCACTTCCTAGTTTTGATGTAGCACATGGACATCTACAAATGACAAACAGGGCTGCATCTTTCTCCCCCATTTTATAAATCGGGAAGGAAACTGAGGCACGGAGCAGGAAATCACCAGGATGCAGGAACAAACCCCAGCCTAGGTGCTGGGACCGGGGGTGCCACCCCAGTTTGAAGTGGTTTCCCACATAGGCAGGGCTCACAGCTTCCTCCTCCCCCCAAACGGCTCTGGAACCCAGCCCAGGCCTTGCCCCTCTGTCCCCAGGGCCGTGCAAAGGGGCTGCGCTGCCTCTGAACGTGCCGGGGGCAGCGGGCTGCAGGGGCCGGGGGAGCTGGAGGAAAAGCGGGGGGGATGCAGAAGCCGGTGCCCTGGCTGGAGCCCCGGGGCCATTCCCACGCCCTGGGGCCGAGCTGCTCGTCCCCTGCCTTTGTTCCCACCGGGCCCCGGGCTTGCAACACTGTAGCCGCGCCGGCTTCCAGGGCTCCCGCCACCTCCCCGCAGCGAGTTCCCCTACCGCACCGGACTCACCCACCACCGCCCTCAGGCCGGGACCCGCCTGGCCTCCGTCTTCAGTCGCCTTTAGGTTTAAATTGCGCGCGGTTCCCCCCTCCTCGCGGATTGGCCCGCTCCCTGCCTGGCCCAGCCCGTGGGCGGGGGGAGAAGGCGCGCAGCCCCTGCGAGAGGCTGCAGGGCAGCCGGGACGAGCGCGCAGCAACAGCCGGAGTGGCAAGGGGGCCCCAGGCATCTGGTGTAGCAGCCCCACTCTCCCTCCCTGCCCGGCACTGCCGCCGGGTGGGTTTGCATTTGCAAGCCCGACGGGGCTGTTCGTGCAGCGATCGCGCGTTGCATGGGCTATTCCGCGTCCCCTCCCTGTTTAAAACGAGGGCCAAGCCCGTAAAAAGACACAGGGAGCCGTGTGTAAGATAGGAATGCCCCTGCAGGCTGTAACTGCAGCCAGCTGGCACATTGCCCGATCCAACTGAATGGGGAGTCAGAGTCTGTTTTGGTTTTGTTTTTTTTCAAATAGCACTAGTCCAGCGTGTGCCGAGGAACCCCAGGGTTCTGCAAAGTGAAAATAGGGGTTCCGTGAGAAAATTCCGTGACAATAACAGTTTATGATTTTTTTAAAAATAATTAATATTTACATATTTTTGAATTTTATTGAAAACAATTTTCATTTGTGTTTGCCATGATAAGTGTCCCTGTGCAATGCTAGCTTAGCCATAGAATGCGGACAATGATGTCACTACATGCAGTCAGTGGTGCGATCGCCTGTTATATACCTCCGTAAATCCCCGTACTCACGCTCAGGGAGCATGGATCCCGTGGGTGACTGAACACGAACATACTAGCACCACGTCGGACAAAGTCGAAGCTTCAGCTGTCAAACCAGTTGCTTGCATGGGAGTGCGCAGGCAGTGTTCTCGCGAATACTTTACTTCAGTATAGTTGCGTGATTTCGTGAATTTAAAAATTTAACCGTGACAAATATAAATTGACTATGATAGATTAATCTATGTGCAGTTAAACTAAATGTTGATCTCATGGCCTTGTTTAGCATTTGTTTATTATTATCCTTACTTATTTGTGGTCTACTTTTTCAGCTCCATATATAAGACCGTTATTAGGGGTTCTGCAAAATTCTTTCGAGTTTAAAAGGGTTCCGTGGCCAAATAAAAGTGGGACACACTGGCCTTACGGGCATGCTTACCAGGGTAACTGGTTAACTGGCTCCTGGCCTGGATCTGTCCGCAGTGCACTGTGGATGTAGGGGGTGCTCCAGCCTGACCAGGCCCACCACACTGCACCATGGGCGAGTACTTCTCCAGCAGTCCCCTTGCCCGTGGCATGCCCCTGTAGGTCGGTTAACCAGTTAAAAATATAGTTTAACCAGTTAACATTTTAAACAGGATTTTGCATTCCTATCTTGCACCAGGCCTCCAAATTAGTCACCTTTTTATACCTGCAGAAGATTTGAACACTGAATTAACTCTTTGCCTGCTGCCCCCCTCCCCAGACACCCTGTACTGTCTATTATGCAGCATTGCTGTGCACTGTTGAATAACTGGTCTGTCCTCCCCACCCCCAGAGGAAGCTGTGCTGTAGGGCTAGAGGAGGTGATCTTCTCTGTTTGCAGCTTGCAATGCACAACTGGGATTTATCAGGCTGAAAGGTGTTTGTAGAACACGTAAGACCACAACCATCTTCATCTTCCCCAAACATCCTCTATGCAGAGACCTGTAGTGCTGCAGACAAGAGTTGTATCTGACCTGTGCTTGAAGTACAAGGGATGTGGGGAGACATTTTGTGTTATTTATCTCCACTGTGTGGGCTTTTGAAATGGAGCAAGGCAGGGGACAAAGAGTGACACTTAAATCTTGCAGTGGGAACAGTAAGCCACAAATTAAAATTACATATTCGCAACAAAGTGTGAGGATGCTGTAACTTTTTAGCAATCCAAAACCACAAATGTGGTTTAGTGGTTGGCAGTGACATAACCCAGTGGTGGGTTAATACTCACTTTGAGTATAAAGTGATCTCAGTTTAACCACAAGCAGCACCTCTGGACCAACTCGAGTATTTGCTCCTGGAGAGAGTTAGGCACATGGATCACACTGAAATTCAATGGGCATCCTTAGGCTGCCCTTTGAAAATCCCAGCCACAGTTGTTACTGCTAGTACCCTGGGCCAGTACTCTCTCTCCTCAGACAGAGTTCCCACTGGCTTCATAAGAGCTTTGTTTGCATGAGAACAGCTGGATTTGTTGTTCAGAATGAGTTTTAATCCACATGTCTATTTAACATTATAATGAACTGAAAAAGGGGGGGGGGAGGAGGAATGATTCCATTTTAACATCCTCTTCCATTGCTGATGAAGTTTGGAATCAAAATGTCCAAATAAATCTGTGAGTCTCTAAGGTGCCACAGGACTCCTCATTGTTTTTGAGGGTACAGACTAACACAGCTTCCCCTCTGAGGCTAGGTCTACAATGCTGCTTTTCCCAATGCTTTTGTCGGAAGAGGCTTTTCCAACGTTTAGCCCGTCTAGACTGGGCCAAATGTCAGAAAAAAACTTCTTTAGGAAGCCCCCTTCTTCCTCATGGAACAAGGAATACAGGGGCTTCCGAAACAGCGTCTTTGTTCTTCCACTAAAAAAGCAGAAGAGTAAACGCATCCCCTGGATACCTCCAGTATCCCAGAAAAACTGTTTAATCTAGACGTAGCCTGATACATACACAGTACAGTACGCATCCCCTGGATACCTCCAGTATCCCAGAAAAACTGTTTAATCTAGACGTAGCCTGATACATACACAGTACAGTATGTGCTATAATATCAGGGCTTAATGCACAGCAAACACATGCATAGAATCAAAAGACAGAACTATGTAGCACTTTAAAGACTAACAAGATGGTTTATTAAGTGATGAGCTTTCGTGGGCCAGACCCACTTACTCAGATCAATTTGTGGAAGAAAATTGTCACAACCATATATACCAAAGTGATACAATCAAAAAAAGTGAACACATAAAATTGACATCAAATTTTAGAACAGAGTGGGGGTATTAGTAATACCAATCCTGGAACTTTCCCTTGCAACAAACCCCGGTGCCAGCTTTGTCCACATATTTACTCTGCTGACACCATTATTGGACCTAACCATGCCTATTACAAGATCAAGAACACATATTCCTGTTCATCCAGAAATATAATTTATGCCATCATGTGCCTAAAGTGTCCATCTGCTATGTACATTGGACAAACTTCTCAGACACTTCGCCAAAGAATCAATGCACATAAAACAGACATCAGGCTCTCTCTCAGAGAGAAAGCTGTTGCTTGCCATTTCAGCCAGACTGACCATTCTCTCAATGACCTTAAAACATGCATATTGCTTCAGAGAGATTTTAACTCCAGACTTCAAAGAGAAGCTTCAGAATTGTCATTCATGCTTAAATTTGACACTTTGGCTGCGTCTAGACTGGCATGATTTTGCGCAAATACTTTTAACGGAAAAGTTTTTCCGTTAAAAGTATTTGCGCAAGAGAGCGTCTACACTGGCATGTGCCTTTGTGCAAAAGCATCCATGCCCAGTATAGACGCTCTCTTGCGCAAGAAAGCTCGGATGGCCATTTTAGCCATCGGGCTTTCTTGCGCAAGAAATTAACGTTCCTGTCTACACTGGCCCTCTTGCACAAGTATTCTTGCACAAGAGGGCTTATGCCTGAGCGGGAGCATCAAAGTATTTGCGCAAGAAGCACTGATTTTGTATATTACAAAAGTCAGTGTTCTTGCGCAAATTCTCGCGGCCAGTGTAGACAGGTGGCAAGTTTTTGCGCAAAAGCGACCGCTTTTGCGCAAAATCTTGCCAGTCTAGACGCACCCTTTATGTATGGGTCTCAACAAAGATGCTAATTATCTCACCCATTACAAAGATAGCTTCCCCAATTATCACTCCTAATGTCATTACCTCACAGACACTAACCTTCCTCCCTCACCCCCACTCTGTTCTAAAATTTGATTTGTCAATTTTATGTGTTCACTTTTTTTGATTGTATCACTTTGGTATATATGGTCGTGCCAATTTTCTTCCACAAAGTGATCTGAGGAAGTGGGTCTGGCCCACGAAAGCTCATCACCTAATAAACCATCTTGTCAGTCTTTAAAGTGCTACATGGTTCTGTCTTTTGTTTTAGCTAGACCAAACTAACACGGCTGCATCTCTATCACTATGCATAGAATCAGTCTGTTTACATCACTGCAGAGGAAAATAATTCACATCCAAAAGACTCATTCCTAAGTCATTTTCCCATTAGATATGTTTCTAATTGTATCCTCCTTTTGGAAAGGAAGGTGAATTGCGGTGGGAAGCTAGCTCTTCACCCCTCAACTCCAAACTACATTTCGCACCACTGCTCTCTTTGCTAAACTCAGTGCTGACATCTGGTGATGCTGCACAGCACAGCAACACCCTCTGTCTCACACCTGGCTCATGCAATGACTTGAGCCACAGAAGTTTGGGATGGAAAAGCCCAGTCTCCTTGCCCATGCAGGGAATGGGCTGTGCAGAAATGTCCTAGGGTAGTGGTCACCAACCAGTATATCAGATTCTACTGGTAGATCTTGGAGCCTCTGACCGGTGATCCTGACTGGTTTGGCCGGGAAGCTATCAAGGGGCACTTCAGCTGCCCCTCCCCCTACTACTGTATACCTCCTGCCCTTTGTCCTGGAGCTGTCCTCCGCACCCCCATTGCCCCGTTTGCTGTGCAGGGTAGGAAAGGAAGAGAAGGGGGCGCTGATGTCAGGGTGCCCCCTTTCCCACCCTGTATTCTATCTCCACAGAATGGAAGGGGGACACAGCAGGCCTTGGGATGGAGGGAGTTTGCTGGCTGCTTTTGTGAGTGGTGCAGGGCCAGGGCAGGGGTGAGCCTGCCTTAGCCCCACTGCACCACCTGTGGTAAGCAGTGTCCAACTGGAGCCTGCATTCTGAACCCCTGTCCCAGTCATTAACCCCCTCCTGCACCCCAAGCTCCTCCCCCAGCTCAGCTCAGAGCTCCTCATACTCCAAATCCCTTAACCCAAGACCAGAGCCTGCATCCCAACCCTCTGCCCCTGCCTGATGAAAAGGAGGAAGGATGGGGTGGGAGAGAGGATGGAGTGAGCAGGGACGGGACCTTGGAGAAGGAGCACAAAGGAGATGGGACAAGGGTATTTGGGTTTGAGGTAGCTCCTGGATGCACTTAAATTCAAAAAAGTGATCTCGTGCTTCAAAAGATTGGAGACCCCTGGTCTAGTGTTTTCTGTGCTCTGATTTTTAAAAAGTCCAAAGCGACAGAGCATCCGCTGCTTCCTATCAGGGGACTATCCTGTAGTGTAATTCATTTCGGTCCAGAAAGCTGCTAAATGTTTCCTTTAATATCCAATCCCTTACAGCAAACCCCCCACATGCAGTGTTTCAAACTCCTCTCTGTCCCTTTGTGTTCCTTGGCTTCAGATTTCTGCACACTGATTTTTAATCCTAGGGGGAATTTTCTCTACAGGAAAGAGGCAGGGAACCTGCCTCTGCCTTGCTCCAATCAGCCTTTGAGTGCTACAGCTCTATTTCTATTTGAGACAGGCCAATCTCACCTACAGACAGCTTCCCAACCTGAAGCAAATACTTACCAGTAGCCACACACCACACCTTAGATACAGTCACCTAGGAACCCACCCCTGCAACAAACCCCATTGCCAACTCTGGCCAAGCAACATCATCACAGGACCTAACCAGATAAGCCTTACCATCAGGGGCTCATACACCTGCACATCCACTATTGTGATGTGTGCCATCAAGTGCCAGCAATGCCCCTCTGCCATGTATATTGGCCAAACCGACAAAAGAGAAACCTACCTCGCTACTTTTAAATCCATTATTGAATGTCCATTCTTCTACAAAGGAATTATACCACCCAATTACAGAGGGAGACTGCTGAACTAGAATTCATTTAGAAATTTGACAGTGTCAACCTGGGCTTGAATAAAGATATTAACTGGTTAAGGCACTACAAAGGCAACTTATCCTGCCTTTGACACTAGCATTTTCACATAAAAAACTATGAATGGGACACATCCCGCTTACTTAATTAATTTCATTAACACAGGTCCTACAATTGACAGGCAATTGCTTTTGCAGATAGACAGATAGATAGATAGATATCTTGGATTCTGTTATTTCCACTCCAACTCATCTGAAGAAGTGGGTTTTATCCACGAAAGCTCATGATCTTATATATTTGATAGTCTCTAAGGTGCCACAGGACTGCTCATTATCTTTATATCGAGGGTATCCTGACACACAAGTGTGCATTCAAGTCTCTCTAGCCAAAATCCATGCCTTATTATTGCTTAGTTCATTTCTCTTCCAGCTTCTGTTCTGACTCAAAGGAAAACCGAAGCAGGCAAAAACTTGTTTCATTTCAGACTTCCCCCACTCTCTTCCCATTGGTTCTCTTGGCTCCTTGTGAATCTTCCTGGATACCCACTGTTCTGGGTTTAACCCTTTACAGGCTATTTAGTTCCTGAAAACTGAAATGTCTGGAAAAGGGTAGTACCCCTCCCATCCATCACAGCGTTTCAGAATCGGTTTGTGAAATCAAAGTCTGAAGTTTGTAGCCCTGAGAGTTGCAAATAAAAAAATAGCTTCAGAATATAGCTTGGAGGGCTGAGAATAGCTCCCATGCATGGAATTCTGTTTGTGAAACCTAAAAGTGACAATAAAGTACAGGCAAGGAGAAAGATAGTCTGAACAGGGAGATCTGCACACTGTACTTAAGAGTAGCAGCTTGTTTCAGTGTCATGTGTGTGAGGCTTGGTTTTTAGGTGGAGTTTAGGAAAATAATCACTCCCCCCACCCTTATAACTGTGGTTCTGGAAGCATGTTAGTGATCTTAGCTAATCACTTAGGCTATGTCTACACTACAGGGTTTTTCTGGAAATGTGTCCCAGAAAAACTCTGCCGCATCCAGGGAACGCGTCCAGGGCTCTTCCGAAAGAGGTCTTTCCGAAATTTGGCCAAGTGTAGAAGGGCCAAATTTCAGAAAAGCCTCTGCTGAAAAAACTATTGGAAAAAGGTACACAAATTGTGGCGCGCAATTTGCGTACCTTTTTCCGATAAATCATTGTAGTCTAGACATAGCCTTGCTAACGCAGGTTGTGAGGATGCTTCAGGTAGAAGCATTTCATTGTCCAGATCTGCTTCTCTGCTAACGTCCTAACAAAACAGAGGTCTCCACACACCTTTGTCTGGAGTGGAGAGAAGAGAGATCTTGATCTGCTACAGCTCTGATAGAAGCAAGGCCTTCTCTCATCAGTGGGAACCAGCATATATTGGTGGGGTCGTGACCCCTGCTGGACGCTCACCCAGATGCTGTGTGTGGGTCCCATCACGTTCATTCCAGGTGCTCGTCATTTCCCTACATCTGGGTTCGTTCAAGCATTGTGTTTTCCTTTGGCCTCTGTGGCACACTACCTGGGCACGGTCTAAGTCTGGTACCCCGTTCTCAGGAGGGCCCTCACAATTCAGCTGCCCTGGGTCCCAGGAACAAAGCAGACTCCTTCCTTTTAAAGACACATAACATGCATAAGGACACCCTCTCCCAGAGCTCCAGTCTTGTGAGTAGTCTGGGTTAGAGTTTACCTCTTCAGGGCTAACAGACAGACATTGTAAACGTTTGTAACCCAGTTATTCCTAACTTTAAATCTGTATCCTTCTCATGCTAGCTAGACAAAAAATAAAGCATCCTTCATCATTTGGTCAGAGTTCTATAGGATATCCAAGTACCCTCCATCCTGGAGAAGGCTTTTCCCTCTGATTCACAGACTATTTCTCCCTATCTCTCTGGCAGCCAGCTTCCTTCTCATTCAGATGGGTCACTCAATCAGAAAGCACCCTCCTTCCACAAAAGCATATCCCTCTCTTTCCCTAAGCCTCCTTGAGTCCCTCTGGGTTTTTAATTGTCCTGATTCTAAGGAAATTCCATTCCTTCAAACCCCTTCTGCAGAGAAGATGGAAAACATTTCATCTAGCACATAGATAAAATATTCTTTATTCTTCCCAGGGAAGAGCTAATCAAGGGCTGATCATCTTTAATGACCAACCTATTTATAGACAGATGCCCAGGGCCACTGATGCGGAGGTGGGAAAGTGTAGCTTCTGCTAGGCCTGGTGATTTAAAAGGGCCTGAGCTTCCAGGCTGCTGCTGTTGCTACAGCAGTAGCAGGAGCTCTGGCCTTTAAAATTGCATTGGAGCCCCTTGGGGCATGGTCCAGGTGGCAATGAGGGCTGAGTGAGGGAGAGCCCTCTCCTTCCCAGGGTCTCACCCCCCAAACTGAAGTAAGTTGTACATAGATTCTCCAAATCATCACACATGAGGTTTGCAGTTCCCAGGTCCAAAGCTGTGCAGGAAGTCCTACTTTCTGCCTTTTATGTACTGCAGCCAGGCCTTAGATTCCCTTTTCACACCGAACCCGCAAGGAACAAATTGGTCCCTCCCGTTTGCCTTCCCAGTGGGCAACACTGCCCAGCTGGCTGCACTGCTCCCACTTGCAATGCATCCCAGCCAGTACCCATGACATCACAAAGGCTACCTCTTGCTCCCTGACAATGGCTGACCTCCCTAGGGTAGGGGAACAAGGAGGGTGATCATTGAACCCTGCAGGGAGCAAGGCTGCTGGGGTCTGGATGCCTCCTAAACAGAACGGGTAACTCACCTCTTCTTGCATCCCAAGCGTTTCTTGTTTCTTTCTTTTATCACTCCCCACCCAATCCTCCTGCCTCCCACAACTACGCCTGGAGCTAGACCAGGTCCAAAAAGATTTTGAAAATCTTCAGCAGGTTTTTAAAGGGTCAGCTGAAATTGGTTGGGATGTTCATTCAGAAGAGCTAAAAGCAGCAGATTCTGATAGCTCTTTTAGGTCAGGGGTGGAGAACCTCCTCGCCCTGGCCACATGCAGTTCATCCGGGTTAGTGGCTGGCGAGCCGCCAGATGGTTTGTTTACCTGAATGACTGCAGGCACGGCTGGTTGCAGCTCTCACTGGCCGTGGTTCACCATTCCTGGCCAAAGGGAGATGCAGTAAGGGATGGCCTGGCCTGTACCGCTTCCTGTAGTCCCCATAGTCTGGGAATGGCAAACCAAGGCTACTGAGAGCTGTGAGTGGCCAAGCCTGCAGACACTCAGGTAAACAAACTGTCTGGCAGCTCACCAGTGGCTAACTGGGATAAAGCACATTGGGCCAGTGCCCAGAGGTTCCCTTCCCCTGATTCAGACAGTGAGTGCTGTTAATCTTTGCAGTGCAAAGGAAATCAGCTCTTTGAACCTCTCCTGCCTGGTCGCAGATGTGCACCACTTAGAAGGAATTCTGATTGACATGGAAATCTCTATATCATGCAGATGTGGTAACCTCATCTCAAAAATGGTATCTTGGCAATGGAAAAAGTTCTAGAAAGGGCAACAAACATGATTAGGGGTAGGGAACGACTGCCACATGTGGAGGGATTAATAAAACTGGGACCTTTCGTCTTAGAAAGGAGAAGCATAAGGGGGGATATGATAGAGGTCTATAATATCATGGACCAGTGTGGAGAAAGTAAATGAGGAAAAGTTATTTACTTGTTCCCATAACAGAAGAACTAGGTATTGCCAAAATAAATTAATAGGTAGCAGGTTTAAAACAAACACAACACAGTCAACCTGTGAAACTCCTTGCCAGAGGATATTGTGAAGGCCAGGGCTTTAACAGAGTTCAAAAAAGGGCTAGATAAATTAATGGAGGACAGGTCCATCAATGACTATTAGCCAGGGTGGGTAGGAATGGTGTCCCTAGCCACTGTTTGTCAGAAGTTGGGAATCGGTGACAGAGTATGGATCATTCGATGATTACTCGTTCGGTTCATTCCCTCTGGGACACCAGGCATTGGCCACTGTTGGAAGACAGGATATTGGGCTAGATGGATCTTTGGTCTGATGCAGTAAGGACATTCTTATGTTCTTAGTAGACCATTTAACATTTAAGTTTTATTGAGGCCAAGGAATTCAAGTTGTACCCTTTGCAACTGGTGTGATTGTACTCTTCTCATTGCTTTTCTCTTTTGAATTCAGTTAGATCACAGGTTAGACCCAAGAGCTCATGTGGTCACCAGCATTTGGATATTAAAGAAGCAAAGAATGGATGGTTGCTTTTGAATGTAAAGAGACAGGAGTTTTGCAATTCACTTGGAAGTTTTTGATCTGTCCGGTAACATTAAACAAACTAGCCACAGCCTTCCTGATCTGGTCAGCTAAGCTTTGGTTTTGCATCCAATAGGAACTGTTTGTCTCCTGGATGGAGGATGACAGCAAACCCGAGCAGAGTCACTGGGCCTATTTGCCCAGCGTTTGCCTGAGCCATGTGTTCTGGTGGCTAGATGACAGGGACAGATCTCGGGCTGCCCTAGTCTGTAAGAGATGGAATCAAGCCATGTACTCAGGCTCTCTCTGGAGAACCAGAACCATTACCTTCAGTGGGCGGCCGTCCAGGTCAAACACATCCGAGTTTGAATCTGCGCTGTGGTACGTCAAGAGATTTGGCAAGTACTTGGAACAGCTAGAGATCAAGTTCCTGAATCCTTACAATGCTGTCTTGACCCGAAAATTTCAAGTGACCATGAGGGGGCTTCTCTCACGCTTGGGCAAATGTAACAGCCGTCTGGTGTCTCTGTCTATTCAGCACCTGGAATTGGACCGCTTGGTCTGGAGAAACATAATTAGGAATCAGTTTATCAAGAACTTAATTCTTTTTCTCAAAAGAATGGGGACACATCTTGTTCATCTCAGCTTGAAAGGAGCCAGAGTGACGCTGGAAGAAGGCTGTGAGCTTTTGAACTCTTTGAGCTACTTGAAAAACAGAAGTTTTGCCTCTGAAATCAACATAGAAGACTTCTTCAGCCACCATCTTTCCATCTACAGCAGCCCCTTGTTCCTTCAGACTATGTCCACGTTCCGCAACCTGGTCACCCTGACTCTGAATTACAACTGCATCTCCGATGAATTGCTGGACATCCTGTGTGAGCACAACGCCCCTTCTCTCTGGACAATGAACATCAAGTGCCACATCCACGACCCGCACGGGCAGGTGATTTGGGGGATGTCCTGGGCCAACCTAGCCAAGAGGGCACCCAATCTGAAAGTGAACTTCTTCTTTGAAAGAGTCATGAAGCACGACAGTCTAGCCAGGATACTCTTAGCGGAGATCCCGCTCAGGAGCATCAGTCTACGGAGCTGCTATTTCAGTGACCCGGATTGGTCCATGAGGCCGACTCTCACCAGTCTCTTACCGGCTTACAATCACATTCTGCAGGTATGGTGAGTCAGCAACAGGTTATTGTTTTGTCACTAATCTAACCACGGCTGTGTGGGCGTGGTACCAAACAGTTGGTGTAAAAGTGAAACCCTGATCCATAAGGTCACTAGAGCTGCACACAGCAATTTTTTCACAAGAGATATGAGTATCAGCTTCCCAACCAAAGTCCAAATTAGCTAATTACATTTTGCCTATCTAAATTCCTCCATCAGCTTCAGTTAGACATATTATTTTTACTTCTTCTTAAGTATTAGCTTTATGGAGCTAGCACCTAGGGATCCCAACTGGGCCCACTCAACCATGTGCTGTACACACACAAAGAAAAGATGGTCCCCTCCACAAAAAGATTACTTCCTCTCCATAAACTGCTGCGCCTCCTTAAATAGTTGTAACCTTGTACCGCAGATGTGGCGGTGTGTTAGTAGAGGAATGAAGATATAGTGTTACTTTCAAACAATTGGGACACAAGATAGTAAGGTGCTTTAAGATCTTGCCAGCCATAAGTATATGCATTGGTGTAAGTTGATTACTTTGTAGTGTTGCATTTACTATACTAGGTTTAATATGTAAAACAATTTATAGGAAAAGAAAAAATGATACATAGTCTGTCCCTTGCCAGACATACTTTGCGGCTAACAACTGAAAAGGGCATTTGCATCTGTGATTGGTGATTGCTGTTAACTTTCTCTAGTACCTCAATCACTGTTACAGCACAGTGTTCCTTTAATCTACATTGGCACCTTTGAATTATAATTATTCCCTTTCACAAATGTGTTGGGGGATCAAAATAAACTTTCCAGATTTGGTCCCTGGAAATACATGTAAGAACTTCATAGACTGACATATGACAGGGACTCTGAACATTAGTTAATGCATCTTGTGTCACTGTGGCTATGTCTAGACTGAAGGCTTCTTGCGCAAGAAGCTTTTATTGGAAGAGATCTTCTGCAAAAGCTTCTTGTGCAAGAGCGTGTCCACACTGCAAAAGCGCATTGAAAAAGCGATGGGCTTTTGCGAAACAGAGCGTCCAGACTGCATAGACACTCTCTCGAAAGTAAGCACTGATTGGTATGCACAGAATGACAACCCAGGCACCTGTGCTTTTTCCTCTTTTTGTGCAAAGCCCCCCTCTTCCCCGTCCACACACGTCTTTTTGCAAAAGAACTCTTTCGCAAAAAGGCTTCTTCCTTGTAGAAAGAGGACTAGCAATTGCGCAAAAAAACCTCTGTTCTTTCAATTCTCTTTTGCAAAAATGCACTTGAGGTGTGGACACTCCACAAGTTTTTGCAGAAAAACAGCTGTTTTTCCCAGAAAAACTCTGTAGTGTAGACATAGCCTGTAAGTCCTTCCACAAAGAACTTCCAATATCAGCAATGGGCACTCTAGGCTAGTGAGTCCTTCATCCCAATGAGCCACAAGATGGTCTCCTAGGATAGAGTCATTTTGCTAACTGCAGTTGGGTACTTAGACTTTGTAGGATGTGCTGATTGGACCGTAGCAGCACTGTGATTGGATGCAGAGGGAGCGCACGGCTCTCACAGTGAATGTTATGTGCAATCAGCACGCACTTCACTTTACATGCTCTAGCTTTACATGTGTATTGCATGCATAATACTGGTACGAGAAAAATGACATAGATGGAAACCAACAGAATCTGGCAACCATGTGCATAAGCAATGGTAAACAAAATGTCTTGCAGGCCTCAAGTTGCCACATACAATGATTAGCACAATGGAGCTCAATTCTGATTGGATACTTTTGGGTGCTGTTATGCTAGAATTCTAAGTTATATAAGATCTAAAATACAAAAAATGACCTGCCTGTAAATCAACCTAATCAGCAGCTGAAGGAGAGACTTGCTGATTGAATCCCTTGGCAACGCCACAACAGCATGCCCGACCCACCGAGATAGAAATTTACTATTTGTCTTTCCTAGAAATTAACGCTCGAATTCAACAACAGTCATGAGTCACTGGATGAGGAGCTGCTGCAGCTCGTGTTATCATGCAAGAAGCTGTTCTTCCTCAAAGTCTGGGCCTTCCTCAGTGTTGCATTTGTGGAAAGGCTGCTGCAAAATCAAGCAGAAGGGAAATGTACCTTGCGGACCATGAAGGTAACATCCCATCTCAAAAGTTGCATCCCATCCAAAGAACCCCAAGTAGAAGCATCGATTTACGAATAGAGTAATGCAGCCCCCTCCTCTGAATGTTGGTTTAAGGGTCCTGGCCACACCGAGGAGGAAAGGATTGTGAGGAAGTGCCAGAACCAAACATGTATTTCCAAGATGTAGAACCATTCAGGAATGTATCTTCCCGGACCAGACCAGGTCCATGAAATCTACTCCAGAATAACACAGCCCTGATCTTACCTCTTTTACAATGGCTGGGGAACCCCATGCAAAGCATACTCCTGTGACAAACTGCAGCCAAGGAAAACAGGGTTCAGACTGGTCTAAATGAACCATGCTACCTGAGAACCAGCAAGGTCCTAGGATGAGCAGAGCTGGCTTGTACTTTTTCTAGATCCCTCCAGATAGGTGCAGGTCCCAGGAATCTATGGATTCTGGAGAAGTCCTGAGTCTTTCCTTCCACCAGTATGTTCTACTATTGACATACCCCAAAAAGGGGTTAGTGAGAGTCTGTTTTCTCTCAGACTCATGAGGCACAACTCTCAGTGGCAGGCCTGGGAGTCTTGCCTGAGCAAAAACAAAGCAAGGTCTTCAGGATTTGACCTGTTATATTAGATGTTTAAAACTAATAAAAGAAAGTTTTTCTTCACACAGCACGTAATCAACCTGTGGAACTCCTTGCCAGAGGAGGCTGTGAAGGCTAGGACAATAACAGAGTTTAAAGAGAAGCTAGATAATTTCATGGAGGTTAGGTCCATAAAAGGCTATTAGCCAGGGGATAGAAATGGTGTCCCTGGCCTCTGTTTGTCAGAGGCTGGAGATGGATGGCACGAGACAAATCGCTTGATCATTGTCTTCGGTCCACCCCCTCTGGGGCACCTGGTGCTGGCCACTGTCAGCAGACAGGTTACTGGGATAGATGGACCTTTGATCTGACCCAGTACGGCCATTCTTATGTTCTTATGTAGATATTAGGCTTATCTAGGAACCTCAGTAGCCACATGGCCATTGGAGCTTAATTTTGGCCAGGTAATGCACTTCTCACCACTATGATTTCGCTTCCTTCATACAGGTGAGGATTTACACAAATCGCTACGAAACCAATGAAGAAGATCGAATGCTGCGAGATATTTTCAGGAGATACCGAGACCTGATTAACTCAGAACTTAATTATTTTGTCATCGCCTACCCAATGATGTGAGAGTTATGTGATCTGTGAGACAAAAAAATAAAATCAGTCCCATCTGGAAATGCCCAAATTCATCCTTTGGAGGAGGAAGTCTCTGGGGGAGTTGAATGTTATGAGCAGTGTTCCTGAACATAAGACCATAAGAACAACCACAGTGGCTCAGACTAAAGGTCCATCTAGCCCAGCATCCTGTCTGCTGACAGTGTCCAATACCAGATGCCCCAGAGGGAGGGAACACAACACGTAATCATCACATGATCCCTCTCCTGTCGTCCATTTCTAGACAAACAGAGGCTAAGGACGCCATTCCTACCAATCCTGGCTAATAGCCATTGATGGAGCTACCTTCCATCAGTCTAGCTAACTCTTTTTTGAGGTGTGTTAAAGTCCTAGTCTTCACCACATCCGCTGGCAAGGAGTTCCACAGGTTGACAGTGTGCTGAGTGTTTGTTTTAAACTTGCTGCCCATTAATTTTCATTTGGTGACCTCTAGTTCTTATATTGTGAGAATAAGTAAATGACTTTTCCTTATTCTTTTTTTCCACACCAGTCATGATTGTATAGACTTCTCTCATATCCCTCCTTAGTCTCCTCTTTTCTAAGCTGAAAATTCCAAGTCTTTTTAATCTCTCTTCATATAGGACGCGTTTCAAACCCCTAATCATTTTTGTTGCCCTTTTCTGAAACTTTTCCAATGCCAATATATCTTTTTTGAGATGAGGCGATCACATCTATATGCAGTATTCAAGATGTGGGGGTATCATGGTTTTATACAGAGGCAATAAGATATTCTCTGTCTTATTCTCTATCCCTATTTTAATGATTCCTAACATTCTATTTGCTTTTTTGACTGCCGCTGCACACTAAGTAGATGTTTTCAGAGAACTATCTACAACGACTCCCAAGATCTCTCTCTTGAGTAGGGAAATCTAAATTAATACAGAAGGCAGTGTGGCCCAGCGGATAGTAACTGGAGTATGATTCAGGAGACGTGGTTGTAATTCCTGGGCAAGGCACCACTTCTCTCTTGGTTTCCTATCCTACCCTTTGTCTTGTTTATTTACCTGGAAATCGATACTCTAGAGGTCAATCTTCCAGGGTGTGATTTAGTGGGTCCAGTAAGGACCTGCTAAATTGACCGCTGAAGGCACCCCCATCAACCCCGGTACTCCTCGGGGTCACAAGAAGTAAGGGGAAGTCAATAGGTGAGTTTTTCCCATTGGCCTCTTGCAGTGGGAACTCTGCAAAAAGTCAACTTAAGGTACATCGACTCCAGCTACACTATTCTCATAGCTGGAATGGCATGTCTTAGGGCATCTTTCTCAGGTAGTGTAGAGCTGGCCTTAGACTGTAAGCTCTTGGGGGCAGGAGTTGTATGTCCATGGGTGTGTTTGACTCTGGCACAATGGGGCCCTGATCTCAGGTGGAGCCTCAGAGTGCTACAATAATAATAATAATAATAATAAGGTCATCCAGTGTCAGTAAGGGAGCCTCTGTGGCAGGTAGACTTAAACGCATGATATGGTATTGAAATCACAGACCTGGAAGTGCTCTAGAGAAGAGGCTGAGACTTCCTGGGAGCTAACCATTTTCATAGGCTGCATGGTGCAGGCATGCAGGATGCCCATAGTGGTTGTAGAAAAGAAGACAAAAAAGGTGGCGCTAATTGATTTTGCCATACCAGCAAAAAGAATCTTCCACAAGAAGCAGGGAGAGAAAGTGGTGAATAGAAAGAACCCTGCCATGAAATGGAGTGCTTATGGAAAGTGAGAACAAGGATGATCCCTGGAGATGAGAGGAACACTTGGAATGCTTCCTAAAGGTATGGAAGGGCTGCTCAAAAAGCTATTAAGAGAGACCTCCAGAAGACATGCTCTTAGGCACTCTGAGAAGTGTAAGGAAAATCGAAGAAGTGTGTGTCCATTTGAGCACCTAAAATGCATCAATTCCATGGAGAGTTTAACAGGAGTGTTGTGAGCAAGGCATAAAAAGTGCTTCTTCCGCTCTACTCTGCGCTGATTAGGCCTCAGTTGGAGTATTGTGTCCAGTTCTGGGCACCACCTTTCAAGAAAGATGTGGAGAAACTGAAGAGGGTCCAGAGAAGAGCAATCAAAATGATTAAAGGTCCAGAAAACATGAATGATGAGGGAAGATTGAAAGAACTGGGTTTCTTTGTTTGGAAGAAAAAAAAAGAAGACTGAGAGGGGACATGATAGCAGCCTTCAAATACTTAAAACTATCTTACCAGAAGGAGGGAGAAGAATCATTCTCCTTGACCTCTGATGATAGGACAAGAAGCAAGGGGCTTAAATAGCAGCAAGGGAGGTTTAGGTTGGAAATTAGAAAAAACTTCTTAACTGTCAGGGTGGCTAAACACTGAATAAATTGCCTAGGGAGGTTGTGGAATCTGCATTATTGGAGATATTTCAGAGGAGGTTAGATAGACAGTTATCAGGGATGATGTAGATCAGGGGTGGGAAAACTCAGGTCCTGGGGGCCAGATCCACCCTGCCAAGCATTTCTCTCCGGCCCACCCAGCTGATGAGCAGAGGTGCATACTGGCAGCCGGCAGCCTGTGTTCAGTTACCTGTCCCTTCACCTTGCTCTGTCCAGCAGCTGAGCTGCTCCCAGGATTCTCCTGCTGGTTGTGCAGAGTGGGGAGAGGGGATGAAGGGGGAAGAATGGAGCGGAGAAGGGAGTGCTGAAGTCAGGGTGTCCCCCTGTCCCTGTAACCCATCTCTGCAGAGTAGGGGTCATAGACACAGTTAGCAAAGCTTCTCCAATGTGAATCCTGTGACTCAGAGGCCTGCAGAACAGGGGTGGGAAGAGACAACAGAGCATGGCTTCTCAAAAACAGTCTGAGCACACACTCTGTGTCACTGTCACACACACCCAGCTTGTGTCACACTGTCTCTGTGCTACAGACACACAATCACTGCCATACACATTCTTCCATCTCTGTGCCAACACATTCTCCCATCTCTCTGACACACACACACTCACAATGATATACCACCCCCACTAACATGATACAGATCTGTGATGATCTGGAAGCCTACTTTCGCCGTCTCCATCTCAAGGAATACTTCCAACACAACACTGAACAGTGCACTGACACACAGATACCTTCCCACCAACAGCACAAGAAGAACTCCACATGGACTCCTCCTGAGGGTCGAAATGACAGTCTGGACCTCTACATAGAATGCTTCCGCCGACGTGCACAGGCAGAAATTGTGGAAAAACAGCATCGCTTGCCTTGTAATTTCAGTCATGCAGAATGCTATGCCATCCACAGCCTCCGGAACAACTCTGACATTATAATCAAAGAGGCTGATAAAGAAGGTGCTGTTGTCATCATGAACAGGCCTGACTACCTAAAGGAGGCTGCCAGATAACTCTCCAATACCAAATTCTACAGGCCACTTTCCTCAGATCCCACTAAGGAATACACTAAAAAACTGCACCATCTGCTCAGGACACTCCCCACACAAGCACAAGAACAAATCAATACACTCTTAGAGCCCCAGCTAGGGTTGTTCTGTCTTTTCCCCAAGATCCACAAACCTGGAAATCCCGGATGCCCCATCATCTCGGGCATTGGCACTCTCACTGAAGGACTGTCTGGATATGTGGACTCTCTACTCAGACCCTACGCCACCAGCACTCCCAGTTACCTCCGTGACACTACTGATTTCCTGAGAAAACTACAATGCATTGGTGATCTTCCAGAAAACACCATCCTAGCCACCGTGGATGTAGAGGCTCTCTACACAAACATCCCACATGTAGATGGAATACAAGCTGTCAGGAACAGTATCCCTGATGATGCCACAGCACAACTGGTGGCTGAGCTCTGCAACTTTATCCTCACACACAACTATTCCAGATTTGGTGACAATATATACTTCCAGACCAGTGGCACTGCTTTGGGCACCCGTATGGCCCCACAATACGCCAACATTTTTATGGCTGACCTGGAACAACGCTTCCTCAGCTCTCGTCCACTTACGCCCCTTCTCTACCTACACTACATCGATGACATCTTCATCATCTGGACCCATGGGAAGGAGACTCTGGAAGAATTTCACCACGATTTCAACAGCTTCCACCCCACCATCAACCTCAGCATGGACCAGTCTACACAGGAGGTCCATTTCCTGCACACCACCACAGTGCAAATAAGTGATGGTCACATAAACACCATCCTATACCGAAAGCCTACCGACCACTATGCCTACCTGCATGCCTCCAGCTTCCATCCCGGACACACCACACGATCCATTGTTTACAGCCAAGCACTGAGGTACAACTGCATATGCTCCAACCCCTCAGACAGAGACCTACACCTACAAGATCTTCAACAAGCATTCTGTAAACTACGATACCCACACGAGGAAGTGAGAAGACAGATTAACTGAGCCAGACGTGTACCCAGAAGCCTCCTGCTGTGGGACAAGCCCAAGAAAGAAGCCAATAGAACACCACTGGCCATCACCTACAGTCCTCAGCTAAAACCTCTCCAACATATCATTAGCGATCTACAACCCATCCTGGACAATGATCCCTCACTTTCACAGGCCTTGGGAGGCAGGCCAGTCCTCACCCACAGACAACCCGCCAACCTGAAGCATATTCTCACAAGCAACTATACACCGCACCATAATAACTCTAACTCAGGAACCAATCCATGCAACAAACCTCGGTGCCACCTCTGCCCACATATATACACCAGCAACACCATCACAGGACCTAACCAGATCAGCCATACCGTCACTGGTTCATTCTCCTGCACATCTACTAATGTAATATATGCCATCATGTGCCAACAATGCCCCTCTGCTATATACATCGGCCAAACTGGACAGTCCCTACGTAAAAGAATGGACACAAATCAGATATTAGGAATGGCAATATACAAAAACCTGTAGGGGAACACTTCAATCTCCCTGGACACACAATTGCAGATCTAAAGGTAGCCATCCTGCAGCAAAAAAACCTTCAAAACCAGACTTCAAAGAGAAACTGCTGGGCTACAGTTCATCTTCAAATTGGATACAATCAACTCAGGATTAAACAAAGACTGTGAATGGCTCGCTAACTACAAAAGCAGCTTCTCCTCTCTTGAGGAGGTATTCACACCTCCAGATCAGCTACTAGAAGTGGGCCTCATCCTCCCTGATTGGATCCACCTCATCATCTCTAGCCTGATTCTGGCCTGCATATTTATACCTGCCTCTGGAAATTTCCACTACATGCATCTGACGAAGTGGGTCTTTGCCCATGAAAGCTTATGCTCCAACACTTCGGTTAGTCTATAAGGTGCCACAGGACTCCTCGCCACTCACAGTCTGTGTCACAGTCTTTCACACACAAAGTGTCTCTCTTTCATACACACATGCACTTTCTCTCGCTCTCTGTAGCCCTACCCCCTCCGCTTGAGGCCCCACCCCTTTCAGGGGGGCTCGAAGCCAACCCGGACCATGTGACAAAGTTTGTGAAGTGGCTCTGTGCAAAAATTATTGCCCATCCCTGATCTGGATAGTGCTTGGTCCTGCTGTGAGGGCAGGGGACTGGACTTGATCCCTTCCAGTTCTCGTGTTCTATGATTCTCTGAAAACTCCTGACTACCCAGACCTATGGTTGGGTTTAGTAATGACTCATGGGGAAATTTTAGACAGTCGCCTCCCCCACCTTTGATGCTTAAATGTCTTCTATGTTGTGAAGGCCTTTTGTTTATAAACACAAAATAACCCCCCTAGAAAATAATAGGGGGAAGCAATTTTAGAGCCCTAGGTTGTTTTAAACTTCTGTGGTTTGCATCTTTGTGTCTCATCTTTGCTGTTTTGTTTGGTCTCTGGATTTAGCGCCCCTACCAATGGCAGTGAAGGAAGCAGAGAGAGTTATGCTGCAAAGACAGGCAGTTGTCTTAATGTTTGGAGGCTATGTAGTCTCTATCCAGGTTTCAAGTGCTACATGTCCTCCTCACAAAGATCACAGCCGGTGCTGGCTCTGACTGGCACCATTGCTGCCTGTCTGGTCTTTACTGTCTGTCCTTACAGCTGGAGGGGCCTGGTGATTGTACTATTTTACCTCTAAAGCTTGTCTCTCCCACCAGGCCACTCCTGAGTCCCGCTCAACTCATGATGGGAAGCTTTCCCTGCCTCTAATCCTGTCAAATTAGTTTAATGGATAAATACAAGGCTCAAATCATCCTGCCCAAAAATGTATAAAAAAGAGGAAAGTCTGGTTGAAGTGCTGAGGTAAATGAATGAAGATTCAGCCTATGTATCCTAGGGTACGTCTAGACTACA
Source organism: Pelochelys cantorii (assembly GCA_032595735.1). NCBI lineage: Eukaryota > Metazoa > Chordata > Testudines > Trionychidae > Pelochelys > Pelochelys cantorii. Next base: position 14,067,287 of record CM064346.1, read on the forward strand.
TGGCTCCGTCGAGGGAGCCATGTAAAATAGTTTGACTATGCTGAGTAATGAAGCGGGGATTTAAATAATCCCCTCTTCATTAAAATAAAAATGGCTGCCACGCTGTGCCAACAATCAGCTGATCTGTGAAACGAGGTTTACTGGAGGTCGACAAAGGCTTCCCTTGTCAACCGTGCCGCGTCTAGACTGCTACGCTGTGCCGGATCAGCTGATCGTCAGCACAGCGCGGCGGCCATTTTTATTTTAATGTAGCGTGGATTATTTAAATCCCTGCTTCATTGATTATGCCGAGTAAACTATTTTACATGGCTCCATCAATGGAGCCATGTAGTCTAGACGTACCCCTAGAGAACACCAGTAAACTGGCCAGGGGAAGCTAAACCTGGTGTAAAAGTTTATTTAGTATTTGTATAGAATCCATGTCTAAGAGACACAGTTATGGACCAGACCTCATTATACTTGGTGCTGTACAAACACAGAGCAAAAAACTGACCCAGCCTCAGACAATTGACAGGCTAAATATAAGGAAAATAATATTTAACACTGCAGCTTCCCATCCCCCATTCAATATTTTTTGTTCTCGTGGACATAATCATCCTTAGTACAGAGCCAATACAGGAAAAGAGCTCTCCCATTACAGGGAGAGATTTATCATTTCTTTGGTTGGAGGATGATTAACAGCTCTTCTTTTACTGGCCATTTTGATTTCTTGTGGCAATGACATTTCTTAGGCTGCCGATTGGACCTGCTAGTCTTCATAGGACTTGAATTCACTACACAGTATAATCACTGGGCCCAATAGCTCCTTATGAATAAATCTGGTCTGAAGCATTGTTGTGCGAAATAAAAATGAAAGAGGCTGTGTGTGTTAAAGGGAGTTGCAAAACTTGCACTAGCATGTAACGTCAGGAAGATAGCTATTACTCTGTAGTACTCTGTTCAGAAAGTGGAATTAATACTGAGCTCAAGAACAAGTTACTGTATATACTTGATCATAAACCTAATTTTTTTTTAGTAAAAAATGACACAGTAAAGCAGTGGTCCCCAACGCGGTGCCCACGGGTGCCATGGCACCCGCCGGGGCATTCATGTGTGCCCACTGAATGATCTGGGCCGGCCCTGCCCTGGGCGCGCGGCGCATGGGTGGTGCCGCCCCAGTTACGCGGCGCATGGGTGGACCCACCCCTGGGCACGTGGTGCATGAGCGGCCCCTGCCCCGGGTGCGTGGCACATGGGCGGCCCCTGCCCCGGGCGTGCAGTGTGTGAGCGGCCCCGCCCCAGGCGCATGGTGTGAGTGGTGCCGCCCCTGGGCGCCCGGCAGCCCCAAAAGGTTGGGGACCACTGCAGTAAAGAGTGGGGATTGCCTTATAAACAGGTCACTGTGGTTTACCATTTTTCTAACTTGAGAGGGGATTGGCAAACTTTAGTTCCCAGCCCTGCAGGGCAAACCACTGTCACGCTTGGATGTTTTTATGTACCTGGAGTATCTGCAGGCGCGGAGCCCCTCAGCTCTCTGTGGCTGCTGTTTGCTGTTCTAGGTCAACAGGAGTGGTGGGAAGTGGCAGCCAGCACATCCCAGGTCCTACACTACTTCCTGCAGCTCCCATTGGCTGGGAACAGCAAACAGTGGGAGCTGAGAGGCTCTGTGCCTATAGATCAGTGGTTCTCAAACTTTTTGACATCACACCCCCTTTTTGATTTGAGAAACCCTCATGCCCCCCCCCCCCAAAATAGAAGCAAAAGGAACGGACCGGGGCCAAAAAACAAAAATAGCAGCAAAACTTGGGGGAAGGGGGCGATTGATGGGGGGGGGGACCTGGGTCGCCTCGCACCTCCCCCCAGAATTTCTTCACGCCCCCCCCAAGGCATAAATAAAACTTCCCAATGTGCCAGTGACTTATGCTGACAAGCTTGGACTGGAAGTTTGCAAACCACTGATATAGAGTTGGCTTATGAATGGACCAGTGATTTTTACAATTTTTTTTAAACTTGGGAGGGAGACGGCTTATGAAGGAATGGGCTTATGATTGAGTATATATGGTAGTTCTCACCAAAATCGGGGACAATGCCCAGATTTCCCCAATGGATGACAGTTATTACCAAGTGTCCAAATAACCAGTTGTATAGGACCATCTGTACTAGCCCATATAAATCTGTCACAATAAAAAACAGTGATGTGGATTGGCATTCAACAATAGACAAGTTTGGCTTGCTGGAATAAAAAATAATCATGTCTTTATTGTTAAATGGAAAGCTTACAGAGAGACTTGTAACAGACACTGCTGTTGAGGCCGTTAAGTCAGTTTTAATTAATACACACACTAATAAGCTTATTTCTCCTGTGAGGCATAACTGTGAAAATCTGTAGCTGCCTGGTTAAATTTTAGTTTTGTTCAAGTATATGTCAGAGAGTACAATCTGGCCCTGCTTGTCACATGCGCTCTAAGATCAGGACAGAGAATCGGTTTATCTTTACTGTAGAGGGGAAAATATGGATTCACAAGATTCAATCTTTTGGCTAGAAATAAAATAGGTCTCCCGTAAAATTACTATTTTAACCTTAGTCTGCTTTGAAGAAAGCTGCATGAGTTAAAGTTGGCAGGATTCATTTCAATACAGTTATGTTTGCGATGTTGTAGCTGTGTCGGCCTCAGGATTTTAGAGCAACAAGGTGGGTGAGGAAATGTCTCCCATGGAACCAACTTCGATTAGTGGAAGAGACAAGCTTGTCTCTTTCACCGGTAGAAATTGGTCCCATAAACAATACACCTGAATCTCCTTTATCCAGGTGTTTGTGAGCTGCGAACACCCATACTTTGGACCCCCCAAGTGGCTGGAGCACCAGCACTGGCTCCCTGCTGTGAGGGGAGAGCCCTGACCCTCGCAAGCTGGATCCAAGCAAATCTCAGGCCGGATTTGGTCCGTGGGCTCTGCCTGGCAGGGGGAGGAGAAAGTGGCTCTACACGCTGCTGCTTTCTGTCCCCCCGGCCCCGCCCCCAGCTGAGGGAATGGCCATGCAGTGAAGTATTTGTCTGGAGACTTTTCCCCTGCTATGAGTGGCAGGGGGTACCTGGAAGCAGGGGTGGGGGGAGGGGGGCCATGGAACCACATGTGCCCTGGGAGCAAGGCACCAGGTAAGTGCCCCACCCCATCCCCCTCATGTCTGGGCCCCATACCCCCATCCTCATCCCTCTCCTGCCCCCTTCCTCCCTCCCAGGCCCCACACTCCTTCTCCCAATGACAGTTTAAATACAAAAGCTTCAGAGGGGTAGCTGAGAGAGTCTGTAACTGGAAAAACTTGAAAAACAACGAATAGTCCAGCAGCATCTTAAGGACTAACAAAACACGTAGATGGGATCATGCGCTTTCATGGGTGCAACCCACTTCTTAAGGATTCATCTTATGATATGTCATACACGTACCGTGCTCTGTAATGGTTTGTCCCTACAAAAGCTTTAGCAGAAGACTTTGTTTACCCTTTGTTATGGCAAACACCCATAGTCTGGAAAATTCCATAATCCAGCGTAGCCTATTTCCCAAAATTGCTAGATTAAAGAAATTCAAATGTATTACTTCCGCCCCACCTTATCAGTATATCTATCCTGTGCTGCCATCATGTGGCTTTAGCTGGCATCGCAATTCCATCACTGAGAGGAATCTGGGTTAACCTGGTACATGGAATATATGAACAAAAGATGGAGGAGACCAGTTAAATCTTCTAATCTCCCTGCTAGTACAGGGTGAGGTCCTACAGAACATTTTCTTGTGTTGTTTCTATGCAGTATGGCAGCCATCCATGCAGCATACATACTACAGTATTTATAGGATAACTTATTGCTCTCAAGCTTTTACCATCAATGCAAATAAGCTGCATACAAATGCAATACAAAATGCAATGTTTGTGTGATCAACCACGAACAAAATGCTAGAATATGGAACTAGGCAAAGCTAGAACAGCCTTAGCCATTACAGGTTGCAATGTCTTAGAAGACATCCAGGGATAAATTATTGCTAAAAATAGCACATAATTATTGCTAAATAAGAGGACACAGAATACTGAAAGCCCTGGATGGGTGGCTGTAAATAAACTTTATGGGACTGCAGGAAACTTGGCCACACCCATGATAAGTAGACATCCGGCTAACTACAATCATGCTGGACCATAGATGCTGCCAGACCAGAGAGGTTCTACCTGTAAAGAGACATTGATCCAGCCTGAAGCCAAAGTGACTGTGAGTCCTCCTACTGGGTAGCACATGCTACAAGGGAGAGACAGTCAGGGGAAATAGGATATCAAAGGGTACTTGCATGTCCCCCAGCTGTTCCCATTCAACGTTTTGAACAGCTCTACCCCATAGCTTGAGAGAGTCTTGCACAGCTGACACTTGAGTATAATCATCTAATTATTGGCGAGGTTAGCTCCAGAAGCACCTTTGACTCACCACCAGTGTTCTCTGTAAGCTGTGCACTTAAATGCAGCCATTCAGGAGAGATTCAAATGCTGCCCAGCTGATTAGCAGAGCATCCACAGCAGGTTTTTGTTGTTGTTGTTGTTTCTACTGGCGGTGCACAGTCTCACACACACCTTGGTTCACATAAAATTTTATTCTGCACGTAGATGGAAAAAATGTGCACATGGATAGAAAAGATTAGAGGGAACATTGCCACCCACCCCAGCCACAGTATGGACTTCTCGTGAAAGGAATAAAGATAGGCCAACCCCCCATACTAAAATATTTTTATTCGGGTAGCTCCTACAAGATGCTTGCCATCTCCCACACACACAGAGTCCCTGTTCTTCAAGCGCTTACTGGAACTATTCCAGTCGCCTTCATACATTTGCTAAATAACCGTCTTCTCTGTGTTTCTTCTGATTGCCACAGATATGAATTTAAACAGAAGTGTCTTGTTCCTTCAAGTGAAGAGGCACAAATGACTCATGCACAAGCACTTTAGTTCTGCTTAGCCCAGACATCCCCTGCTCTTTCCGCTCGTATGGCTACATCCACCAGGGCACAATGATGCTGCATTCACAACAGCACAGGGGAAGTTTTGGACAGCAGTAGACATGTTTGCATTAATGGTGCAGTGACTCAGTACCTGCATCTAATGGTATTTTCTTAATTGTTCAGATAATGTTAATGATGCACTAGATTAACCTTGGTAATGACATTCTGGACCATAGTGGTCTTCAAATGCACCTGCTCATGGCGAAGATTGTAAGTGACTACACTGTCACCGTGGATATTTTATGTGGGAGCAGGCAGGTGTTGAATAACTTCCACCCAATTCTGCCATAGCAGAGAAAACCAATGGTCCATTCTCAGCCAGCAGCCTGCCTTGCTAATCCCAATTGCTTCAGAAGGCCAGGGGCTCAGGAACAATTTTTATAGTGGCGGGATGTATTGATACAGCACACAGAGCAATGAGAACCCTGATTCTTGACTTGGGCCTCTAGGCTCGGGCTGGGAAACTTTTTTGGGTCAGGGGTTGCTGATCCACAGAAAAATTAGTGGGGGGCTGCACACAAAGTGAAAAGCAAAACAAAAACAACAAAAAGAAAAAAACCCTCACTGACATGGCCCCTGACTGAGAAGGAGAAAGACTTTCCCCACATTCCCCTTGCGTACAAGAGACTGCGGGGGGGGGGGGTACTAGATGTTGTGTGTTCCACTCACGCAGGAGGGGTAGTGGGGTGGGGGAACTGGAGCATCAGTGTGGGCTCCCCAATGCTGGGGGAAGGGCCACTGAGCCCCACAGGCCCAGATCCAGGCAAGCCAGGGGTTGCATGTGGCTCCCGGGCCTGAAGTTCCCCACCCCTGCTCTAAGCATGAGTACAATACAAATCATCACTTGTACAAGGCAGCACTATCGACCCAGACTGTAAACCCTGTGTATAATGGACACCACTTCGAGTCAGGGGGTGCTGCAGCACCACCCCACCCCCGCCTCTCTAGGTCCACCACCTAATCCTAAGTGTCCACTGGGGGGGAAAGGGGAAGAGAATTGAGAATTTTCTGACTGCATTTTCCATTTTTTTAAGAAAAATGTTGACCTGCTCTAAATCCTACCTGATTTTTTCCTAGACTTTCCCCAACACCAATAATATTCCATTTCCCACCAGAATTTCATTAAAAAATATACTTGGCTTGACATGATTCAGCTTATAAATTCAGTCTAAGGTAATGTCACACAAAAAGCCCCGAACAACCTAGGAAGATACTTATATAAATCAAAGGCTACAATTGAATGTTATTTTGTTAGTCTAGGCCAGCGGTTCGCAACCTTTTCCAGATGGGGACCCCTTTTTGGCAATTCAGGAAGACGTGGTGACCCAGGGCAATTCAAAAAATGTGTGAATGGCTCCTTAAGAGCCACCTTGGGTGACACCTGGTGACCTTTTGACATGTAATGGCAACCCATATTTGGGTCCCGACCCATAGGTTGGGAAACCCTGGTCTAGGCAAAGGGATAAAAAGCACTTGATGGTGGCAGTGATTCCCCAAAATCTGTGGATTATGATTCTGGGGGGAAAGTTTTTGTAACCAGTGCCAGTGGAGGCAAGGTTTTTAAGCTCTTTTGCAGGTCCTCACCTTCTACACTCTGAATGCCAGAGTGGGGAACAGCCCTGACATCATCTGATCTGGATCTTTCAAAACATCTCTGGTATTTTAAAAAAAACCTAAGAATCTTCTTTATTGTTTACATATAATTTTTGCCTCATAATATGACGAAGATCAAACCCAAATACAGTTGTTCTCTGCCAGTGGCAGAATCTACCAGCTGTCTCTATATTTTGCCATGAATTTATTTAACATCTTTCCTGAGGAAATGGAAAATGCTTTGCTGTCTGCTTGCATCACGCATTAAGAACACCCCCAGCAAGTGTCAGGGTTGCTAACCAGGGAAACTCCTGAGCAGATCCAAAGCTGTTCATTTCCCCAGGCATAGTAATGACTAATCACCAGTGAGAGTTATGTGAATTCTAACAACAGGCACTGTTGAAAGGTGAGCAATCCCTGCTTTTTATTTATTAAAGTTTGCACATAGCAATGGAAGCAGGTGGTTTCACATGCCTGTGTTTAAGTGGAAGAAAAAATGAGGAAATAGGTACTCCCAAGTGTTTTTAATTTTGAAGGGGTCCATGTAACTTTGAAGTTGATGAAAAGTCTGCCAGGCAAAAGCTACAAAACAGGCTAACAGTTCTCAGTGCAACCCTCGCATTGTCTCACCATAAAGCAGGGGTAGGAAACCTTTTTTGGGTTGGGGGCCATTGACCCACAGAAAAATCAGTCAGAAAAGTGGGAACCAAAAACATACCCCCAAAACCCACATTGCTTACGTGAGGTTCTGGGGGCGGGGTGTGTGAAAACAAGGGATTCAATGTGTGAGAGGGGTCGACTGGGACATGGGCTTGGAGCTGGGGTCTGGCAGTGAGGAAGGATGCAGAAATGGGTTAGGCGTTGGTGGGGGTGGGAGGATGGTACGGTGCAGGAGTGGGCTGGGAATGGGAGGTAGGGTGCAAGAGTGGAGTGGGAGTGTGGGGTCTGGGCAAGAGGAGGTGCAAGATCGATTCTCAAGGGCCAGATCCAGGTAAGTTGAGGACTGGATCCAGCCCCCGGGCCATAGGTTTCCCCACCCCTGCCAAAAAGGATGCCAACTAATATCATGGCATCTCTGCACCAAATAGTTTTGTTTCCAAACTAGCTCTTCTGTTTCTATTGTCAAGAATGTGTCTCAAAACTGGATAAAGAGCCTCATCTCTGGGCCACTGGTTCACAACCTTGTAACAGCACCATGTGGAACAAAGACTCTGTAAAATAGACAGTGGATCACCAAAATCCCTGCCCTCTTCTGCCACTGGAAAACCACCTCGTTCTCTGTTACTGGGAAGTCTTCTCAGAGCCACAGGTAGTGGGCATACAAGCAGAACATGTACAGCCCCTATTGCACTATTACTGGTGGTAATGGTGGAGAGGAAGGCATGAAGAAACTTCTAGCCAGGCTTACCCCATCCTGGGATTTTGTGTGGTTAGTAGTGTTGCATAAATTGCTAGTTTCGTCCCCTGGAGGCTAGTCCAATTTGCCCCAAGGAGAGAGTCACACTTTCAGGCTGGGTCCAACACCATTTTATTGTTTGCAAACAATGTCAACAGAGGAGCTCTGTGCTCAAAGCAGAGTTGACCTTGAACGATGCTTAGGCTGAAACTTTTATGGATTCTACATTCCTTCTGGCCAGCGTATCCCAACGTGATTGGTTGTTGTTACTGCAAGTTTGCTTAGTTCCCTTATCGAGAAAGAGCTGGCAGAGAGTTTAGCAGCTTCTAAAACATGCACACTCAGCTAAATGATACGTGCTGTTTTGAGCCTAAGCAATGGAGAAGAAGCAAACTTAGTTTTTACTACAATTCCCTCCTCAAGATGCTTTCTTCGAATTATACTTAATCTGTCTCAGCCATTGCTAGTCTCTGGTAATGTACAAACATTTCACGTTTTACAACTGACCGCACAGTTCGCTGTACAAGAGCTATAATACATGGTACTAAGCAAGGCAATAAGCATAATGTCATCATAGCAAGACAAAACACTAGGAAGGCCCCTTTGAGCCCTTTCAAATTTGGCAGCCAGGAAGTGAGCCAATCAAAATCCCAACCTTTCCAGGTTTGCACCGGGACATGGGCTACGCTTCGAATGTCTGAAGCCAAATTCTTAATCAGCTTGCCATTATCGTCTATTTGTAGGCAGCAGTCCGTCCAATTAAACTTTTGGCACAATCCTCCTTCTGCTGCCAGCAAATAGTCAAGACCCATTCGGTTCTGGAGGACTGCAGTCCGCAGTTGGGTAAGCTGGTTGGCTATCAAATCCAAAGCATCAGCAGTGCGGTTAGCAAATATTTCTACTACTGCTTGGAGTCGAATTATTCAGTTAGTTAAGTAAGTAGGCTCTCTGCCGACCACATTGGGCTCCCAGGTGGCAGGACCATAATATCGTACAATTCTCTCTGCGGGCCACTCATCCTTTCCCCACTTTTGGGTAGCTGACAAGTCTGCGGCTGTGAGGGTACACTTGGCCGGTGTATACATGTGGTGCAAAAGTGGAGCCTCCTTGGGGAGCAGAGTAAAGGGGGGTCGAAGGATGGCAGGGTAACATACACCAGTCCAATTTGCAGGCAGTTGTGTGTATGCGTGGGTACCACACACCCAGTAATGACCCGTTAAAGCAGGCCAGGGGTCATGTTCGACATCTTCTGCCCTTCCAAACCTACTATTTACAAACCTACTATAAAACCCAAAGAAGGGGGGAGAAGAAACTCCTGCCCCCTTCGTCCGTGTACCATTTAAGAAATAGGTCTCTTCATTTGTGGAATCTGCAACACAATAGTACAAAGTTTTATCTCCTCTTGTAACTAAGGTTGTACAATTTATGGAGACCTCAACGTGACCCGTTGTTAAGCTAACCAAATTAGTGAGGGAGAAGAAATCCCTATATCCCGTGCAATATGAACGATTAGTGGTGTTGGAGTTATGCCAGGCCCCTCTATTTAAGAAATAATTCTTGCAGGTGCTATTTCCTACAAAATGCGTGGCAATGCACGATTTATTCTTTGTGAAGGACCATTCGCCTAACTGTGGCTGGACCTCCCACGATGGCGTTTCGTGGGCCAACTGGTCCGTTGCCCAGGTGCTATTGTTGTCGGAATGCATTCTATACGCGAGATCTACTAATGTGATCAGATTTAATGGTTGGGGTATCCAGGGCCCGAGGCGGCCCTGATCTTTGGCCTGGACACAAACCCAACAATTAGACAACCTTAGATATTTTGCTATGTTTTCTGCCAAAACCAATACTCCATTCTTGGAGTCCTTCCCTACAACAAAACTAAACAGGAATGTATACCAACATAGTACAATAAGGTTCGTGTTCATGTTCCCTTTTTACTAATTTTTAGTTTTAGTCCTTCTCCTGGACTGCTAATCCACTGGCTGGATTCTTGTTCCGAGGGGTGGTCAGCCTCCGGAGTGACCACACCCTGGGAGTTTTTGTCCTGTGCTCCCTTTAAATATTTCTTTACTCTGGAACAATGGGGCCACTTGTCGCTGCCTGCTAGCTTAACAGCTGTATGAGTTGTTAATAGCACCTGGTAAGGTCCTTCCCATTTTTCTGTTAGCGGATCTTTCTTCCACTTCTGGAGCAGCACCTGATCTCCTGGCTGGAAGTCATGGATCGGGGCGTCTAACGGCAAGCTCTGGAACGGCGCAGCAAACCTGTGGAGGGATGACAAAACAGACTGCAAGGCGATAACATGTTCTCTGAGTTCAGTTTTTCCCAAATCAACAGTAACTTGTTCCCTCCACCCCGCCGGCAAGACCCTGGGAGGCATTCCAAACATTAACTCGAAAGGGGACAATTTTATCCCCCTATGTGGTATGCTACGAATGCGAGTTAAAGCCAGTGGGAGCGCCTGGGGCCATTTTAAATGGGTTTCAATACAGATTTTTGTTAGCATTGTTTTCAAGGTTCTATTCATGCGCTCCACCTGACCTGAACTCTGAGGTCTCCATGGAGTATGGAGCTTCCACTTAATGTCTAAGGCTTTGGCCACTTCCTGCACAACCTTCCCCACAAAATGACTACCCTGATCTGACTCAATTGACTCCGGCAGTAAAAATCGTGGTATCAGGTCCTGCAGTAGGACACGCGCTACTGTCAATGCTGTAGCTGTCCTAGTGGGATATGCTTCCACCCATCCTGTTAGCTGGTCCACTAACACCAGCAAGTATCGGTATCGTCCAGACTTCGGAAGTTCAGCAAAATCAATCTGCCATGCTTGGCCAGGGTAGTAGGCCCATTGTCTTCCTCCCATAGGAGCGGGTGGTCGGGCTGGCTTGGGGTTCACTCTCTGACAGGTTGGGCACTGTGACGCCACTCATTGTGCTTCCAAGTACAATCCTGGTGCCACCATCTCCCATTGCTGTGCCTCCCATGTGGGTGGAGGCATGAAGACGTAGGAGCACTTCTAGCAGCAAGGGTTGAGGCACCATAACTTTTCCTCCCGGCGCTATCCACCAGCCATTCTCATTCTTTACTACATTGTTTTCCCTTGCTGCGACATCGTCCATGGGGGAGTAACGTACTATACAATCCTCTAAGAAGAATGGAACTTCGTGTGTAGAGCCCTGGAATCCCACATCACCTCCCATTAGCGCCGCTTCTTTGGCAGCTGCATCCGCTCTTGCATTTCCCTTCTTCTGGCGTTCGTCGGCAGCCCTTCCATGCGCTCTTACGTGAACCACAGCTACTTCTTTAGGCAGCTTAAGGGCTTCTAACAACATCACAATCTGTGGTCCATTGGCTATTCTTTGCCCTGAGGCTGTAATGAATCCATGCTCCTTCCACAATAGTCCATGAGCGTGCACAGTGGCAAAGGCATAACGGGAATCAGTGAAGATGTTTACTCTCTTGTCTGCTCCTATCTCTAAGGCTCTAGTCAGGGCAGTCAGCTCTGCTGCTTGTGCCGACCAGCTTGCAGGAAGTTTTTCTTTCCACACTGTTTCTGTCAAGGTCACTACAGCACAGCCTGTGTGCCTAGTGCCTTTTACTACACTGCTTGAGCCGTCCACAAAAAACTCCTCCTCTGGATCATCCTTCAGATCTGGCCGAATCAGCACTGTTTGAGTTAACACTTCCAAGCAATCATGGCATGGTGGCCCCGGTTCTGGTAGCAAGGTAGCTGGGTTTAAGGCAGTGGTGTGTTTAAAAGTGAGTCCAGGGTTGGACAACAAGAAAATCTCATACCTGGACTGCCTGGAGGGGTTCAAAAACTTTCCCCCTTCCCCGCCAAGAATTTGAGGTACTCCACATGGAGTGTGTATTTCCATGTTGGTTCCCATTACAATCTTTTGAGCTTCCTCCACAATGGTAGCTGTTGCTGCAACCGCTCTCAAACACGCAGGCCACCCTTTTGCTACAGGGTCCAGCACCTTTGAATAATAGCCCACAGGCTTCCAAGCTGGGCCCACTGGTTGGGTCAGGACCCCTGAGGCGATGCCCTTATTTTCGTGTACATAGAGTCTATAGGGCTTGTGCTCATTGGGGATCATTAGGGCTGGGGGGCTGCATTAAAGCAGTCTTTAACAATTCAAAGGCATGCTGATTCTCTTTGGTCCATTTCCAGTTTGCGAGACCCTCTTTAGTGAGGGACTCATATAGGGGTTTGGCCTTGCCCCCATAGTCTGGAATCCACATCCTACAGAATCCAGTTAAGCCTAGGAAAGCCCGTAGTTCTTTCGGAGTGGTTGGGGCAGGCATGTCCTGTATTGCTTGGATTCGATCCTTGCTCAAAGCCCGCACTCCCTTTTCAATCTCATAGCCCAAAAAGGTGACCTTTGACTGACATATTTGGGCCTTCTCTTGTGAAACTTTATATCCCTTTTTTCCTAGAGAATTCAATAGGGACTCCGTTGCCCTTTTTCCCTTTTGCATATCAGGACTCGCAATCATCAACATACTGGAGCAGAGCTACCTCAGGGTGCTGCCTTTTCCAGTTTTCCAAATCTTTCTGCAATGCGGTCCCAAAGATATGGGGAGCTGATACAAAACTCAGCTGGTGTGGACTGTGTTGCCCCAGGGTTTTGTAATAGGTATCTGGGTCCTCCCACTCAAAGGCAAATAGTTTCCAACTGTCTTCATGCAAAGGGATAGAGAAGAAAGCAGCTTTTAAATCCAACACTGAAAACACCTTTGCATCTGCCGGAACTTGTGTTAAAATGGTGTGTGGATTTGGGACCATAGGGTGATCCACAAGAACCTTCTTATTTACAGCCCTCAGGTCCTGCACTAATCTATATGAGGTGCCATCTGCTTTGGGCACCCCCAAAATCGGGGTGTTAAAGGGGGAAGAGCCCTCTACCAACCAGCCATATCCTTTGAACTTTTCAATTAATGGCTTCAACCCTATTCGGGTGGCTTTCTTCAGGGGATATTGCTTCACACACACAGGGCCCTCTCCTTCCTTGAGAGGAATTTTTACTGGAGTCACGGACTTCGCCCAGGCAGGGGTCCCATCTGCCCATACACATGGATTGACACCATCTAAGATCTCAGTCCCTTTTGCCTCTAACACCGTCTCAATTGCCCGGAGAGCCATCTGGTAATTTGAGCCCTGTTTCACTGGCAGCTGCACTACAATCTGATCTCCTCGGAAGAAAATTTCAGCCTGCAGCTTAGTTAGCATATCTCGCCCCAGCAGAGCAACCGGGCACGCAGATGAAACAACAAAGGCATGTTCCAGCATATTATTTCCAATCTTCGTGAGGAGGGGTTTACATACAGGTAGCCTCGTTCGTCTCCCTTCAATCCCTTCCACTACCACATGCTTTCCACTTTCCTTAGCTGAGGGGGGTTTCACGGGAATCATAGAAAACGTGGCCCCAGTATCCACCAGAGCCTCATAGTCTCTGCCACCAACCCTTATTTTCACCATGGGATCCTCTCGAGCCTTAGCTCGTAGGGTGGTGGCCTTAGATCCCGGTCTCCTTCAGCTAGAGTCCTCTCCAGAGGATTCCGCCCGCATCTGCCAGCCCTCTGGCTGACTCTCCTTTTTCTTATCCTTCAACTGAGGGCAATCCCTCTTCCAGTGCCCTTTTTCTCGGCAATATGCACATTCATCCGTGCCTACACGTCCTTTTCCTTTCTTGGGGTACTTTCCCCTGCCTCCTTGCCCGCCAGCCTTCGGGTCTGGATTGCCAGTTATGGCAGCAGCCAGCATTGCCATCTGCTTCTGTCCCCTTTTCTCTTCCTTTTTCTCTGCAACCTGCTCTCTGTTCCCATACACCTTGTAAACTATTTCCACCAATTCAGAAATAGGCTTTCCCGGCCCACCTTCAGTCTTTTGCAACTTTTTGCGGATATCAGGGGCAGCCTGTCCTATAAACATCAAATTCACCATCCGTTGGTTCTCAGGGGCCTCCGGATCCAAGTCACTAAACCTTCGAAAAGCTTCAAACAAGCGCCCCAGAAAGGCAGAGAGGTTTTCATCTTTCCCTTGCCGAACATCATACAACTTAGACAAGTTTGTGACGCGAGGCACCGCCTTGCCCAGTGCCTCCACTATGATTCCTAAATATTCTGCATTTCCCTCCCGGCCCGCTGCCTCGCGGCCATTCCATCCTGGATCCTCTATCGGGCACAGTTCTCTTAACCCCCTTCCCCCTTCTCCAGCTGCAGTTCTACACTCTTCAGCAATTCGATCTGCAGTGCCAAGAACCAAACGCCGCTCCTCTGTGGTTAACAGTGTCTGCAACATCATTTGGACATCTGCCCATGTGGGTCGATGGGTCTGGCCCACAGACACAAAAAGGCTTTGCATCCTTAGGGGATCCTCTCTGAAAGAGGGGTTCTGATTCTTCCAATTGAACAGGTCAGAAGTACTAAAGGGGACGTAGACAAAAGCTGTATCCCCATCCCCTGTTGCCACCTCCCTCATAGGAAATACATATCGGGGCTTGATCTTGGGACGGGGACGCAGATCATAGGGGTCTTCCATGTTGTATGGCTGGGGCATAAACCCCCTATCCTCCAGAACTTTCAGATGGGGGGATTCAAGAGGAGCGGAGGGTGTCTTCCCCTCATCGGGCGAGTTATAAGGGGCAGGGGTGTGCTCTGGAGACGGCAGCGGAGTTTGAGTTAGTGCCTGAGCTTCTGCTGAGCTTTTTCTCTCCCCCTCCTCATGTTGCTCCACCCCAGGAGTTTCTCTACACCTGCCTTGAGTCAAATTAGCTTCACTACCAGAATCATTTAAAACCCTGGGGCATGCACCACCCTTGCCTCCCGAGGCCTTAGCTTTTGCTACCATAACTTTACAAGCTCCCATGCTACACTTCAGCAGCCACGCAAGTCGCCTCTGCGTGTGATTCAACCAACAATCAATATATGGGAACTGATCCCAGTGCCCATCTCGAGTAACAACACCATGCACAGAGGTAACTAGATTTACATCAAAAGATCCTATATCTGGCCAGCCTACCCCAAAGGTTGGCCACTCTAACTGACAGAACTTAATTAAATCATCCTTTGTCATCTTAATTCCAAAATCACCCTTAAATTTACTGAAATTGCGCAGCATGCATCCCAATGGGGTTGCGGAGTTTTCTACCTGGGAGCGACCTGAACCCATTGTGTCAACTTCTCAGCCCCAAGTGCTGAATGCAATGTTCAGACCTATGTGCTGAACGCAAGAGTCCCCGAAGGACCAACAACCACAAAAGACACAGGGAATATGTATACTTACTCCGTCAACACCCTGGCGCCGTTCCTTCGGACCTCATAGCCTGGTTGACTCTTACAGTGGAGATTCCTTTAACTTTCCGGATGTCCCGACTCACGCTTTCGGTGTCGTGACGGACTCAAACATGGTCCGGTGCGCACTTCACGGTCACCTACGACGGTCTTGTCGTCCGACTCCGGAGTAGTCCAAGGGGTATCTCCTGGCGGCTCGCCAAATTTGTTGCATAAATTGCTAGTTTCGTCCCCTGGAGGCTAGTCCAATTTGCCCCAAGAGGAGAGTCACACTTTCAGGCTGGGTCCAACACCATTTTATTGTTTGCAAACAATGTCAACAGAGGAGCTCTGTGCTCAAAGCAGAGTTGACCTTGAACGACGCTTAGGCTGAAACTTTTATGGATTCTACATTCCTTCTGGCCAGCATATCCCAACGTGATTGGTTGTTGTTACTGCAAGTTTGCTTAGTTCCCTTATCGAGAAAGAGCTGGCAGAGAGTTTAGCAGCTTCTAAAACATGCACACTCAGCTAAATGATACGTGCTGTTTTGAGCCTAAGCAATGGAGAAGAAGCAAACTTAGTTTTTACTACAGTAGGATAGGCATGATAAAGACCTGTCGCTCATACAGGTGAACATGCATTAGCCAGCTGGTGGGGAGAGAATAAATGAAGGACAAGTTAGGGACATAAAGGGATAGCTGCTCCCCACCCCTGCCTACACATATCCATGGGAGACATGAAGAGGAATTATGGGTAATGCATGGAAGCCATTCCTGTCTGTCTGCTATTTGATGGCCTTTGTGGAACGTGTTAGGGGAGTATGGTGAGGTGGTCAGATCTGCACTGCTGTCCTTATTGGCAGTTTCATCAGCTTGACCCATGACTGAATTAACTGGTGCACTAAGCCACTGCAATACTGCTCTAATGGTGGCCCCATCAAAACAGGGCAGTGGGATGTGCTCAGGGTGGGATGGGGAAGCTGGCTCTACCTTTGCCCTGTTAAACAATGAACTTCAGTCTCCACCCCTCTCAAACCAGCACCCCTTTCATAAACCACTAAAATGCACTTTTTTCTTCAACCAGAAAAGCATTGCAGAGGGAGCAACAGGCCTGGCCAAACAGCTTGTGGGGCCCAAGGCGGCATACTGACAGTGGGGCCCAGCCAGTGGATGCTCTAGTTTAAGTCAAATCCAGTTGAGGGGTGACAGAGTCCAGCCTGGGCAGCACAAGTTGCTTGCTGGATGTATTCCACAACGCCTCTAGATTTAAGAAAAATGTCAATTGGTGTCTATTTCAGTGTCATGTGCCATGCTTTTACTGTTTGCTATGATGTCATTATACGCTACTGTAAAACTTCCAGTAGAAGCCCCCAGCATCTATTAGTACAAACCATCTGAACCCCCTCCCCCCTGGCTTGTATGAGAGACTCGGTGTTTATTTGACACACCTGGGCGTCTATTAAAACATCGGGTCAGTTCTGCTGGCATCTAACAGAGTAAAAGACTCTTATTGAAGGTAAATGTTTTCGTTTCCAGATTAATGTATGATTTTCTGTGACTTGGGACCATTTTCAATATGGTTGAAGATGATTGCGACAACTCCGTGTTTCAGTAAGCGGTTGTAAGTTTACCCCATGTGTAAGACCCAGGGGTCCCTCTCCCCTGTTTCTGTCACTTACATGGAAGACCCTCCCCCCCATCATGTTACAGGATATGGGGACAAGGGGGGAAATCTCTCAGTGGAGCAGGATTTCTCTTCCCTTCACTCTGACCAGGGCATCCCCCGAGGCAAAGATGATCCCAGACTGGGAATCTCTTCTGCCTGGCCAGGGCATCCACTCCGCAGGGCAGGCTCTGGGTGTGAGCGGGGGTCTGTTGCGAGCAGCCACAGGATGGGTTGGTGGCTGTCTCCTCCCCTTTATGGGGGCGGGGGCCAGAGCCCAGCACCTTGCTCCAGTACCTGCAGGAGGGGGAGTGAGGGGGATGGCAAAGTTTGTCTGGTTGGCTGTTCTGGGTGGCTCCCAGCCAGGGCAGTGAGTGAGCAGTTGGATGGGTGAGCGCCTGGCAGTGTGGGGCCTTGAAGGTGTGGGGCCCAAGGCAACTGCCTTGCTCACCTTGCCCTAAGGCTGGGTCTGGGGGTCAACTTATGTATAACAGGATTTAGAACACAGATCGTTAGCTATATGTGAGCTGCCTATTATCGATAATGCTGCCTTGTACAACAAGTAATGATTTGTATTATACTAATGCCTAGAGGTCCAAGTCAAGGATCAGGGTTCTCATTGCTCTGTGTGCTGTATAAATATATTCCCTTTGGCCAGGAGAGCTCAAAACTAGGAGAACGATGGTTCCATGAACTGCCACTCAATAAGGCTATGTCTACACTGCGGAGCTATTTTGGGATACTTCCAGTATCACAATAACTCTTCCACGTCTTAAGAGCATGAGGGTTAAAGGACATTTCAGAATAGCATTTTATTTCAAAATTACCTCGAAATAAGTGACGCAATTTCCGTAGCGCAAATTGTAAAGCTCTTTTTGAGCTAAGGGTGCTGTGTAGATGCACCCTTATTGTGCTGCTATCCCAAGAGTAGAATCAGGTTGTTGAAGAGACAAAGTTATTTAGAATATAAAATGGATTGAAACAAACAAATCTGGGACCAACTATGAAGTAAAGTCAGATTCATGAGCCCTTCTCCTCGTGTAACAGCTTTACACCTTACTCCCCGTTGCTTCAGACTGTAGCTGGCAATTTTTTTTTTTTTAAAGAGAACAAATTTTGGGACCTTTTGACACAGTGCCACCTTGTGGATGCCAACTCTGCCCACATATCTAAACTAACAAATTCATCACTGGAGCCAACAACATAAGCCACCAAATCAAAAGGTCATTTGACTGAACATCCAGTAATTTGGTCTATGCCATCAAATGCCAGCAGTGCCCCACTGCTATATATATTGGACAAACTGGACAGTCTCTGTGGGAAAGAATTAATGGACACAAATCAGATATACGTAAAGGCAACATATAGAAACCTATTGGGGAACACTTCAATCTTCCACATCACTCTTTAAAAGATCTCCAGGTAGCTGTCTTGTCACAAACCAGTTCTACAAGCCAGATCCACAGGGAAGCATTGGAATTAGAGTTCATCCACAAATTCAATTCACATGCTAATGGACTCAATCGTGATGAAAGTTGGTTGGGACACTATCAACTTAACAGCCATTGAAGGTGCAAACAGCTTAGAAGGATACTATCAATTAACTTTGATTCTTATCTGCTTCATTTTAACTACCCAGTCTTCAGATACTTACTGATTCCCTCTGCTCTCTGACTTCCACCCCCTTCCTTTTTCTTCTCTCCTCCTGCCCTTCCCCTCTCCTATTTATTTTGGGTGTGCACATCCTAAACTCATAACTCCGGTCATCTGAAGAAGTGGGTTGTGCCCACGAAAGCTCATGATACCATCTACATGTTTTGTTAGTCTATAAAGTGCTACCAGACCATTTGTTGTTTTTTTTAAATAGAAAGTAGTCAGGAGAAAGACTCTGGGTATGTCTACACTGCATTCCTCTTTCAAGAGAGGAATGCAAATGCAGACAAACAAAATTACAAATGAAGCGCAGATTTCAATTTTCTGTGCTTCATCTGCATAATCACAGCTGGCCACTTTTTCGAAATACCCTATTTAGAGACAAACAACGCTGTTTAGATGTGGTTATTTCGAGAAAACACCCTTCTTTCGAAATAA
This sequence comes from Pelochelys cantorii, assembly GCA_032595735.1. Taxonomy (NCBI): domain Eukaryota; kingdom Metazoa; phylum Chordata; order Testudines; family Trionychidae; genus Pelochelys; species Pelochelys cantorii. The sequence goes on from CM064346.1 coordinate 14,086,319, forward strand.
CCCTTATTCCTTATGAGGTTTAAGAGTTATTTTGAAAGAAGGGTTTTTTCCTCGAAATAACCGTGTCTAAACAGCTTTTTTTATCTTGAAGATGGTATTTTGAAAAAGCAGCTGGCCGCGATTATTCAAATGAAGCGTGAGAAATTCAAATCCATGCTTCATTTGCAATTCCGTTTGTCTGCATTTGCATTCCTCTCTCGAAAGAGGAATGTAGTTTAGACATACCCTCGAAGACAGAGTTTAGGGATTTTCTGGGAGAGATATTGAAACTGATTGCATACATGATCTTGATATAATTGTTAAATAATAGGATTTTAATGAAACCAGACACTCCCTGAATAACTTAACTCCTCAGTTCAGACTTGGAACCATGGCATAATTTTATACCCTCATTTACTAAAAGAAGGAATACAATTGTGCCCGGCTGGGTTCTCAGTACAGCATCAGCCGCGGCTTAACGGTCGGGGAGGTGGGGTGGCAATTGTCTATCAAGATACCATCTCACTGGCTAGGGTTTTGGTCCAACAAAGCATCAGATTTGAGTGTCTGTACTTGATGTTGGGTGGCCAGGATAGGTTGGGTATGCTGCTTGTGTACCGCCCACCTTGCTATACGGCAGATGCTCTGCTCAAGCTGGCTGACGTGGTCTCGGACGTGGCATGGAGGACACCGAGGCTTTTGGTCTTGGGGGACTTTAATATCCACACCTAGGCTGTTCTGTCTGGTCCAGCCCGAGATTTTATGGATACCATGACCACCCTAGGACTATCCCAAGAAATAACTGACCCAACACATGTTGCAGGTCATACGCTCGATTTGGTTTTTTGGACTAAGGGTGATAGACTTCTTGGGCTAAGGGATGTGGCTACACTCCCTTTGTCATGGACTGATCACTACCTGGTCAAGTTTAGACTATCTGCTGAACTTCCCCTCCACAGAGGCAGAGGACCAATTAAGATGATCCGCCCTTGGAGGCTGATGGATCCGGAGGGTTTCCTGAGGTCCCTGAGGAATTGTTCAGCCATTATGGCAAATGGTCCTGTAGATGCCCTAGTTGATACATGGAACATGGAGGTAGCCCGGGCAGTTGATATGATTGCTCCTAAGCACCCTCTTTGGACCAGTCGAGCCAAGTCTGCTCCCTGGCTTTCTGGGGAGCTGATGGCAGCAAAACAGTCTGTGCGACGGGTAGAACACCGCTGGAGGAGAACTAGAGCGGAATCTGATAGACTGCGAGTTAGAGCTGAACTGCGAGCTTACTCTGTGGCGGTGCTGACAGTGAAGAAAAGCTACTTCTCCACCAGCATCGCACAATGCCGTCCAGCGGAATGGTTTCGAGTAGTGCACGGCCTGTTGCAGTCTGGCACTCATGACGAAATAGAGGAACCTTTGGCCCCCCGCTGCGATCTGTTTGCAAAGCATTTTGCAAATAAGATCACCCGCATCCGGTTGGATTTAGACTCTGGTTGCTATGTAAGCGGGGCACAGAATGTGTTGAGTGCACCACCCAATCTTTTTTCTCTGGATCAATTTCAGCTATTGCAGACTGAGAATGTGGACAAAGTGCTTGGATGAGTGTGACCGACCACATGCTCACTTGACCCCTGCCCTTCAAGGCTTATTAAATCTAGCCAGGAAGGGATGACTGGCTGGGTCCAGGGGATTATTAATGCGTCTTTTAGATCTGGTATGGTTCCTGCTGCCTTGAAAGAGGCAGTGATAAAACCGTTACTCAAGAAGACTTCCCTGGACCCACATGACTTAAATAACTATCGCCCAATTGCGAATATTCCCTTCTTGGGCAAGGTACTCAAGCGGGCGGTGGTGTTGCAACTCCAAGCTTTCTTGGAAGAAACAGACTACTTAGATCCATTTCAGTCTGGCTTTAGGACTGGTTTTGGAACTGAAACAGCCTTGGTCATCCTGGTAGACGATTTACGCCGGGAGATAGACAGGGGGAGCGCATCCCTGTTGATTCTCTTAGACCTCTCAGCAGCTTTTGATACCATTGACCATGATATCTTCTGGGACACCTGGCAGAATTGGGTATTGGAGGCACTGTTTTGCAGTGGTTCCGGTCCTACCAGTCAGGAGACTTTCAGAAGGTGGAGCTAGGGGGCTGCTATTTGACCCCGTGGTGATTGTGCTATGGGGGTCTTGCAAGGTTCCATCTTGTCCCCATGCTGTTTAATATCTACATGAAGCCACTGGGAGAGGTCATAAGGAGTTTTGGAGGACAGTGCCATCAATATGCAGATGACACCCAACTCTATTTCCCTGTGACATTAGAACCAGGTGTAGCGGTGACTGATCTAAATCGGAGTCTGGAGGCAGTGATGGTTTGGATGAAATCAAATAAGCTGAAGTTGAACCCAGATAAGACTGAGGTCCTGTGGATCAGGAGGCCATCTGTTCGGGAATATGGCATGGCACCTGTTCTAGATGGGCTTACTCTCCCCCTGAAAGAACAGGTACGCAGCTTGGGAGTCCTCCTGGACCCTTTTTTAACATTTGAAAAATCAGATTTCTTCGGTGGCCAGGAGTGCCTTTCGGCAACTTCGTTTGATCCGCCAGCTGCGACTATGACTTGGCCAGAGTGATCCATACTCTTGTTACATCCCGACTGGATTACTGTAATGCACTTTATGTGGGGCTGCCTCTAAAGAGCCTTTGGAAACTTCAACTGGTCCAGAATGCGGCTGCTCAAGTTTTAACTAACACTCGTTATACGGAGCACATTATGCCAGTGCTTCAGCAGCTGGACTGGCTTCCGTTATGTTTCCGGGCACAATTTAAGGTTTTAGTTATGACCTATAAAGCCTTAAATGAGTTGGGTCTGGGGTATCTGAAGGACCGTATTCTCCCATATGAACCTGCCCGGGATTGAGGTCAGCTGGGGAGGCTTTGCTTCGTGTTCCTCCACTTGTGAAGATAAGATTAACATCTACGCGGAACAGGGCATTCTCAGCTTTTGCTCCCAGGCTGTGGAATTCTCTTCCTCGGGATATTTGCATGGCACCAACGCTAGCGTTGTTTCGGCATCAGGCTAAAGCCACCCTTTTTATTCGTGCTTTTATTAATGTTTGAGTTTGTATGTGTGTGTTCCTCCTCTCTATGTTTTTAGCTGGTTATGTCCCTCTGGGGTCTCATATTTTAAATTTTTATATGTATTTGTATTGTGGTTTTTTTGTAAGCCGCCTTGAATATTTTAAATAGAAAGGTGGAGTAAAAATAGTTAAATAAATAAATGGTATTATGAGCTTCCATGGGCAGAGACCACATCTTCAGATGACTGGTCATCAGAAGAAGTGGGCTGTGCCCACGGAAGCTCATGATACCATCTACATGTTTTGTTAGTCTATAAAGTGCTACCAGACCATTTGTTGTTTTTTTAGTTTATCCTGTACAGATTAACTTGGCTACCCCCTGAAGCTTTTGTAATTGTGTAATTCACCAAATAGGAAGGCATTAGTAATAATGCAAAGTGCTGGTTGTGCCCACAGGAAACCCATTGAAACCAAATGAGCGGTTGTAAAACATCAAAGGACAAAGATTTTGTTGATTGCTCTCCCTACATCCCTAAAGAGGAGACAGGAGCTGACACTTGCTTCATCAGTTTGAACTCTAGTAGGAGGGAATAAAAATGCCTGACCAGGAGGAACTGTATCACTATGGTGCTTGGAACTTGGAGAGGGCAGTATTTTAAGCATATGCAGGGGATCCCCATGTGACGTAGCTTTGGTTACTGCTAAAGAATATATAGACCTTACATATTATAGTAGTTTCTATTATCTTCCTTCCAATCACACAAGAGCTAGGGGGTCACCAAATGAAATCAATAGGTAGCAGATTTAAAACAAACAAAAGGAAGTATTTCTTCAGACAACACAGTTAACCTGGGGAACTCCTTGCCAGATGATGTTGTGAAGTCCAAGACTATAACAGTGTTCAAAAAAGAGCTAGACAAATTCATGGAGGACAGCCCCATCAATGGCTATTAGCCAGGATAGACCAGAATGGTATCCCTAGCCTCTGTTTGTCAGAAGCTGGGAATGGGAGACAAAGGATTGGATCACTTGATGATTAGCTGTTCTGTTCATTCCCTCTAGAGCATGTGGCATTGACCACTGTCTGAGGACTAGATGGACCTTTAGTCTGACTAGTATGGCCGTTCTTATGTTATGTTATTATATACCTTTGAAACTTGAGACTCTAGCTCATTTGTGTATGCATGTTCATAGACTCCTAAGGTTGGAAGAGACCTCAGGAGGCCATTAGTCCAACCCCCTGCCCAAAGCCATTAGTCCAACCCCCTGCCCAAAGCAGGACCAACTGCAGGACCAACTGCAACTAAATCATCCCAGCTTTGGGGCTTTGTCCAGCAAGGACTTAAAACCCTCTAGGGATGGAGATTCAACCCCCTGCCTAGGTAACCCATTCCAGTGCTTCACCACCCTCCTAGTGAAATAGTTTTTCCTAATATCCAACCTAGACCTCCCCCATGGAGGTCTTTGTAAATACCATTTCATATAACATATAATAGACTTTGTACATAACATTTTTTTTGTTTAGCTAATAACCTTTAGTTAGTTTAATGTAGGATTGGCTAGAAACATTGTCTTTGGTGAGAGCTCTTAGATACATTTGACTGAAGTTTCTGACTAGTCTTTTTGGATGGGGGTAACCTGAATATTATTGCGATTTTTGGTGTAAAAGACCATCTCTCATATAGACAAGTTTACCTAGGTGGCAAGATAGAGCCGAGTACTCAAGGGATCTAGCGTATATTCTGGATATGCACAGCTGAAGATTAGGATATATATGTTATTCAGTTTTTTTAACAGTTAAAAAAACCCTAAGAACAGTTTAGATTTCCTGCTTTCCTTGGAAAACAATGCTAATGAGCCTTAAATTGCTTATTATTCTCTTATCTCCAAGGGAAAAAATACAATCTCCATGGGCAGTTATAAATGGTTATTTGTCAGATGGTATGATTTTGGGGACCGTTATATCATTTTCTCATTTGTTTATTCTAATGGGGCATATACATCTGTCATAATTAGTTTACTGATTTTTTCATTCTACTCACTATGCTAGATAATTTCTTTTAAACAATCAAAAATTAATCCCCCTAAAAAACTATAATTATGGGCCACATTAGAATACACATAAAGTATAACATTTTTATTTTCTTTCTAGTGAATGCATTAGGGCTCAGAGGATGTATCTACACTGCACTGTAACCAGAAATAAGATACAATATTTGAGCTATGCAAATTGTGTATCTTATTTCAATGCTATTTCGAAATAGCTTATTTTATCTACACAGTGCCAGATTTCGAAATAAAGCGCTATTCCGAAACATCCCTTACTCCTCATAGAATGAGGTTTACAGGGACGTTGGAATAGCAAGCCCAAATTAATGGGCTTGCTGTGAAGGCGTGGGATAGCTACTTTGGTATTCCAAAATAACGTTGCAGTGTAGATGTAGCCAGATAGTTTAATGATAAACAGCATGCTGATGCCTTGTCACAGGACTGCCTCTCCTGCTTCCTCCGGAGGGCAGGAGTAGGACCCCGAGTCCCTATATAAAGTCACTTTAACACAGGGCCCACTGCCCTAAGTCTCTATGCAAAGTCACCGGGTTGGCCCTTTAAGGCAGGGCTGGTTGGCCCACTGGCCAGAGTCTTTATGCAAAGTCTGTGACTGCCTCTTTAACACGGGGCCCATGGGCCCGAGTCTCTATGCACAGCCATTGGTTGGCCCTTTAAGGCAGGTCACAAGTGGGGTGGGGCTGCACCCTTGGTAGGGGGACCTGGGCCCACTCTACTCCCCCGGGTTCCGGCCCAGGGCCCTGTGAGTGGCAGGACGGCCCACCACTCCCTCGGCAAGGGACTCCAACCACAACATGCCGAGGTTCCCGGGGTGGGAGAGGCTGCTCCTGCACCCTCCCTGGGCCACTTTCTACCTGGTCTGACGGGGTCTCTTCCCACATACTCGCGGGGTCCTCCACATTCTCAGGGGCGACTCCTCCTCTGTAGACAGCCATGGAGACATCCCAACTGGCCTCGGCGTCTTTGCTGGCTTCTCCTGGGGCCTCTGGCTGATGCAGGTCAGGAGCTCCCTTCCTAGGTCCTTCCCCTCTGGCAGTCAGCCCAAACCGAGCCTCTCCCCGGGCTTTTATAGCTGTGCTGCAGTCTGGGCATGCCCAGTAGGGCTACAGGGGCAGGCCTCTGCAGCCAGGTTACCCTGGCTGAACCCTGCAAGTTCAGTATGGGGCTGCTTTGCCCCATCGCATGCCTACAGACCAGCAATATTTTTATGGCAAGTAGAAGTATCAGAAAACAATCCTCAGACAAAATCCTCCTTCTAAAAAAACCAAACTCATCTGATATTTGGAATCTGAGACATGACTTCAACTGTTGCAAATATCTCCTGTCATTTCAGTGGACCAAATGAAAGCCACAAATCCAAAATATGCTCCAAGAGTTTGAAATCTGCATCCAACTTCTACAGCATCAGATGCTCTCTGCAGTCAATGTTATTTTGGATCAAATCACAAATATACATGATAATAAAGACCTAACTTTGGACCCTCACAATTAACACCGTGGTAACAGCCTCTTTCCTGCTACCACACCCTGGGGAATAAAAGTCTCAGGGACACTTCAAGATCATCTCATCTGAAGTGGCTTTTGCCCACGAAAGCTCATGATACTATATATATTTGTTAGTTTCTAAGATGCCACAGGACTACTCATTGTTTTTTAAAAATTGTTTCTCCATGTGAAGTTAAATATTGTGCCATTTATAACCAAAGGGAAACAAAAATTCTATTTTATCAAGTGAAGGCCAGCATCAAGCTAATCAGTCAAAACAACTCTTCTGTATATAGAATATTGTATACAACAGCAGACTAATGCATGCATACAATTGGCAGGGAAGGGGACCGGGAGTGCTAACCCTACAGATGCATTGATGGGGACTAATGAGATAGAAGAATATTAAGGTTGGCAGCCATACCCTCCTTCTTCCTTCTGTTGTGGGTTGCAACCTATGTTCTGGGGAAGTCTTCCAATTAGAAATCCACATGGTCGTGGGTGTAGAAATCTCTTTTAGTCTCTAGATGGAGCTAAAAACCAATAAAATCACCACAGCACTGCATGAAAAGTTTGAGTGATTGGGGAAGGAAAAGCCAAGAGATTTTGAAAATAATCAAATTAAGTTGCCACTTGTCCTGCTTTGTAATGGGTGCTTCTATTACTGTGGTATTGTCCCAATGTTAAAAACAGGACTGGTGGTAATTTCCTAAAGTGGAAAATCATTGCTTAAGTAAAATGAACAGAAAGGATCAGAAGGGCTGACAGCTACCGTTGGTCTGGGGGCAAGTTGTCGGGGGAGGGAGGGCCAGCTCTGCATCCCCTGAAGGAGTGGGGCCAGGCTGAAGGGATGGTATCAAGGGCGGCCAGCCCGAAGCGTGGTACTAGCCTCCCCCCTCCAGCCCTCAAAGCCACATGGAGCACCTGGCATGGCCCTTCAGCACTCTGGTGACAATTCAAAGGGGCCCGGGGCTCTGACTGCCACTGTAGCCATAGTAGCAGCAGTCCGAAGCTCCAGGCTCCTTTTAAACACCAGGCCCTGGGGGAATTGCCCCGCCCCACCACGATGGGCCTGGAAAGGTCATAAGAACATAAGAATGGGTACTGGGTCAGACCTAAGGTCCATCTAGCCCAGTAGCCTGTCTGCCCACAGTGGCCAGCACCAGGTGCCCCGGAGGTGGTGGACCGAAGCCAACGATCAAGCGATTTGTCTCGTGCCATCCGTCTCTAGCCTCTGACAAACAGAGGCCAGGGACACCATTCCTACCCCCTGGCTAATAGCTTTTTATGAACCTAACCTCCATGAATTTATCTAGCTTTTCTTTAAACTCTGTTATAGTTCTAGCCTTCACAGCCTCCTCTGGCAAGGAGTTCCACAGGTTGGAAGGTTAAAGGATGGAGCTGAGTCTCTCAGTGCCACATGGCAGATATAGACTGATAGTCTACTCTCCCTGCAGCTCCAGATATGCTGGAACTCTAGAATTAGCCTAAGACTTTTGGATGTACCTTAATTCTCCATTTGGATCTGGAAGCAATACGCACTGCTCACTGTGTCTTTATAGGTCTCCCATGGTACAAAGAATGTGATGTGTCATCATCATCTTTCTTAACTTTGCCTGCAGGTTCATCTTTTTTGAAGACGGATGATATGTGGTTACAGTGACTTTTGAAGCCAGTGCATATCTGCCACTGTCTACTGTTCCATTTAGATGCAGACAGTCCTAGAGAAAGCAGTGTTATTGAACGTGCGAAGAATTAAAATGAAGGAATTAAGATGAGAGGGGGGAGGAGAGCAGTTGAACGACCTACTTTTATAAGTGGATCCCAAGTAATTTCTGCTTCATGACGGTTTTCCTGTTGCATCCAAATACAGGGACAGTTTAGGATCACAATTTTTGTCTTTGTAGTGTAATGACCAGACCAGTCCTTTGATATGGAAATTATAAAACACAAAGAGTGAAATTAACTCCAGTGTACAGAGGCAGCATACTGTCTGGCTGTGTCTAGACTGGCATGAATTTGCGCAAATGCTTTTAACGGAAAAGTTTTCCGTTAAAAGTATTTGCGCAAGAGAGCATCTAGATTGGCACGGATGCTTTTGCGCAAAAGCACTTTTTGCGCAAAAGCGTCCGTGGCCAATCTAGATGCGCTTTTGCTCAAGAAAGCCCCGATCGCCATTTTAGCCATTGGGGCTTTTTTGCGCAAAACAAAACTGAGCTGTCTACACTGGCCCTTTTGCGCAAAAGGTTTTGCGCAAAAGGACTTTTGCCCGAACGGGAGCGTCAAAGTATTTGCGCAAGAAGCACTGATTTCTTACATTAGAACGTCAGTGCTCTTGCGCAAATTCAAGCGGCCAGTGTAGACAGCTGGCAAGTTTTTGCGCAAAAGCAACTGCTTTTGCGGAAAAACTGGCCAGTCTAGACACAGCCTCTATGTTCTATTTAGACACCTTAAAGAATAAAGTAAGAAACACTCATTCTTTACAAAAATGTTCCCAGTTACTATATAATGTGGTGTGTCCTTATGATTAATGGTCATTGGTTTGGTTTTAGAGGATGCCTGTTTTAAAATTACATCAGGATAAAACTTAGCATAAGAATGAGCCCCTCTGCAAGATTTGATTTTAAAAATATTGTAGATGGATGAAGAGGGAATTTGGCTGTGAGTGTTTTTATGGTTCAGAACATGCAAACATTTGACTAGTCCCAGACGACTACAGCTGTTGCAACCATGAGACTAAGGCACTGGTAATCTATGATCCTATGTCAATTAAAATGTCTCCTACACAGCCTGTTTTTTTCCCCACAATGAAGAACTTAATTAACAACCTTGTAAACAAAATGGATTCTAAATGAACTACATAAAAGAGAAAGAAACAAAAGGATAAAGAGAAGTTTCATGATTAAAAATATATACCTCTGATGGTTGCGGATCATTTTAGAGACATTTCCTGAATTCAAAAAGGCATTTTTTCCCACAGTTCCTATCACAATTCAGTTTGGTCCATGGGCCTATTGTTGACTTTGTCTAGTTCTGTGAAGTAACTCTACAAATTTCTTGGCTGTTAAGGGTTTTCTTGGTTGTTAAGAAGCATTCTTGCTGGCAAGAATAATCTTGTTTCCTCCAAGACAGCAGAACATGTTAAAAAAGCTACTGATATTTACACTTGCATACACTTACATCATGCCATTTAGCTTTTGAAACATTGCTGACACATTCCTCGACAGATATAATGAGAGCTGTTTCATGAAGCTCCCTGGCAGAGCTGTGGTAGGTGAGCTGTTTAATAAATATACTCATCACTGATACCAGCAGCTGAGTTAAAAGTATAATTCAAGAACACTTTTCTTGGCTTGGCAAAAAGGTGACATTGCGACACCATGAAGTGCTCTGACCACCAAAAGGTGACTGATGATAGCAAAAGAATTGGCAAGCCCCCTGGAGATCTTTATTGGAAACATGTTTGAACTGGAAGGCTGAGAAATGGCGCTTGCATCTGTAAGAATAAGACAGGCAGCTGGGATTCTGGGGTGATGTCATCAGAAGAGCTGGAGTTACTGATCTTTGCTCTCCCTCTAGGATTTTCCATTTGAGGATCGCAGAGCACTTTACAAATTCTCAGGGCTGTAGTGAGACTTCGTGACTGATAGCATGGTCCAGATTTTGCAAAAAAGACTGTGCAGGTGGATTGCTGCACCCAGATAAGCCCCACTGACTTCAGTAGCATAGCAATTCACATGCATGCCACAAGTGGAAGGGTCAGAGACTGTATCCAAGATTTGTGCTGTATCTACAGCCATCTGAGGGGAAGCTTCCTTGGCAATGATTGTTATTGGGATTCCAGTGCTAGGTGCTGTTCACACGCATAGGATGACAACACTCCCTACCCTCAAGAGGAAATCAGTGAATGCATCTGAACAGTGAGAGGTCAAGGGATGGCAAGGCATTCATTTCCCCTTTCCATATGCGATACTGCTTTTTTAAAAGCACAGAATGCTGGTCTGTCATGAGTAGCTTTCCCATTCATTTAAGGGATATACTACAAAAGTCATGATTTGTGATAGAATACAAAATAATGGTTGATGTCTGCAAATTGAATGCATGGACTGGTTTGTTTTTCCCCACGATGCACATATGCACAACAAATATTTAGCACCTGAGAGCTATTAGTCTCATCCCGTTTCTGTGTCCACGCATTCTGAGATTCAAGGGTGAGAAGTCTTAACTGAAAGACATTGCTCTCTCTATTTGGGTTGCACTCACGAAAGCTCATGATACCATCTACATGTTTGGTTAGTCTTTAAGGTGCTATTAGACTATTTGTTGTTTTTTAAGTTTTTCCTGTTACAGACTAACTCGGCTACCCCTGTGAATATTTTGTATAATGTTTGTCAAGTCTTTGTTTTGCAAAAATCAGCCCAGCCAAATGGGAAGTTAGTCTATGAGCAGAGGCTCGATTTCCTTCATGCTGAAATGAGGTCTGTGACTATATGGGAACCCCACTGACAGTAATCATCTCCCCCTCTATTATTATTATTTAACCACATTGGTGTTCTCTGCAAAAGCCCACATCAAGCAGATGTGATGCTGGAGTGGAGACCCACATGGGAGTTATTGGTGGCAAGAGGGGAAGGTTTGGATTTTCCCCTCCTTAACTGCTGCCTAGGTTAAAGAACAGCTGCTTCTGCAGAACCCCCTATATGCAGCTAGGCCAGGTCTACACTGGACCAGGAAGGTAGGGGTATGGTACGCAACTCCAGCTACATACAATACATAACTGGAGTCAGCATATCTTAAGCTGAGCTTGGTACCATCTTCACAAAGGGAGGCCAACAGGGGCAAACGCTCCTATTGGTTTCCCTTACTCCTTTGTGACTTCCAGGAGCATCGGCACCAGCTGGAGGAGCCCTCAATGTTCGATTTAGTGGGTCTTAATGAGACCCACTAAATCGAATGCCAGAAGTTCACTCTTCGGTGCAGTAAGTATAGACATGGTCTGAATGCAGCCATGTGGTTCCCTGATGTTACTCATGCCTGAATCCCTAAATGTGGCCAGAGGGTATTTCCATAGATCAGCCTTCTGAAGCAAACAGGGCAATATATTCCCACAGCATGACCTGTCTATGACAGCTCCTCTGCATTTCAAGGCTTCATCTCCCCACAGGAGAGGAGTGAGCCGGATTGCCTTTGTTATTATATGTTTGGTGTTAGGAAAGATGTGTTGCAAGCTAACTCACATACTTCTATTTCATCCAACTTATTATTCCCGAAGTCTGGCTGTTCCAAACACAACCCAAAGTTTCAACGGCAGCCATCAATTTCCGTGCTAAAGTCATCACACACCTTGCTGCTACAGAGACACACTGCCAATATTTTCACAGAGGGATCCCACAGAAGTGTTTTTCCCAAGCAGGTGATAAATCTTCCATGTAGCCAGACTATGTGTCCTGCTTACATATTGAAATAAAACTAGGCAACACAACTAGGGAAGGAAAGAAAGTCACTAGGACAATAAGTTTATATAGATCCCATTTCACTAGAAAGGTTTATTTCTAGTGCCTGGCAATGATCTTTAATATATTGATAGTCCGGCACAGGGCTTCAACTTGTGCACCAGAGGGATACTTTCTTGGGAAAATTTCTTGCTGTTTTGTGTAATTTATTCCACTAAACAGGCAATTTGCTTTTTTAAAAAAAATCTTAAGAGGTTCAAGAATGAGGCATTTATGGCAGGTAAAGATGGGGTGAACTCAGAACCAGAGAAATCATCTCAACCTTTCCTCCAGTTTGGGAGTGGAATTTCAACACAGGGTTCCTAGCATATCATTGTGCTATCACCAAGTTCATTCACTTTCTTTTATGTCCCCCTTTGCAGAGAAACATAGAAGTATTCAGGGATCAGCAGGTCACAGTGTGCGACTTTTGTTTATTACAGAATAACATAACTTCTGTCCTGTATGGTCTTTGGTCAGTTCCAAGGTGTGAGACCTTACTCTGCCTCTAACAATGTTTAAATGCCATTTGTTGTTTTGTTGAACACTTTGGTGATTTCAGATATCAAGTGTCTAGAACACAGTGATCTCTGTAAGCTGTGCTCTTGTGCAGCCGCCAGGGAGAGATTCATATGGCACGCCGCTGATTAGCAGAGCACCCATAGTAAAGGTTTTATTTCTACTGGTGGCGCACATTTGCACATGCTTGGTGCACATAAACATTTATTCTGTACATGGATGGAAAAAATCTGTACATAAATGGAAAAATTTAGAGGGAACATTGATAGAACAGTATGTGGATTTTTTTTTTAGAAAAATGCACGTTGATGTAGATTCCGCCCCTTCCTGCATGTCACGCTATGGAGCTAGAAAACTGCGTTTATTTAGGACTTGTGCAGTCAAGAAATATTGCTCTTTGCAGTCATGGGACATATGTAATATCCCATTCTGCTCCCAGTGGGAACTTGTCATTAACGCCAATCAATCATCCCCTGAAATGATAAAATGGGGTCCTTCCATCCCTACTGCATGGATGCTCGAATTAGCGGGGGAGGAGAATGCTGCTGCACCCCTGACTTGAAGTGGTTTCCTATCATATACACAATTTATGACTCTGAGCACCCACCTCTCTACAAAATGTTTCAGCACCCGTGCTCCACCCATGATTTTATAGCACAATCCTACAGCTGGCCAATGATGAAATAAGTAGCTTGTGCTAGCTACAGCCTCTGGTTTTTAATGTCTCAGTAGCTTGTAATATTTTTTCCACCGTGATGTGCCACTGGACTTAATTGAATTGATGCAAATTGTAAAAACTGACTGCTGTTTTTATAATCCCATTTCCACACAAACCTCCTTCAGAATCTCACCCCATCAGTGGACTTGTTCTCCAGCAGAGGAATTTCTAGAATTACACTCTCAGTCCAAGGTGGTTTAACAATAGATTCATGTAATTACAACTCATCTCCTCCTGCCTGTAGTTTCAAAGATCACTGAAAAAGCTGTACCTCTGCCGAACTTCATAGTTAATCCACACATTCATACGCTTTGGTCAGGATAGTCTACGACAATACCAAGCTCTAAGCACAGGGTGGGAGGGGACAGACTTGTTGGGCCCCTGGGCAATGGGGGGTAGGGGCAGGGGGCAGCACTGCATTTCCAGAAGGAGTGGGGCTTTAGGCAGAAGGGGCAGGCTGGAGCAGCCACCCCCCAGTGTCATCTCGGGCTCTGCAGTGCACTGCATGGGACTCCGGTGGCAATTTACAGGGCCCAAGGCTCTGTCTGCCGCCGCTCTTGAAATAGCCTGGGCCCTTTTGAATCGCAGGGCCCCAGGGTAATTGCCCTGTTTGCCCTCCCATCAGGCTTGATTCTGGGTTTTCAACTCGCTGGGACTCCAGTTTTCTGGCATATTTTAACACCCTCCCCCCCAAGTCACATGAAAATATTTCCCTTTCTTAGAAAATGTGTTCTATTCGGCACCACACCTAACCATCAGAGCACTTGCCTACAGCTTCTCAGCCTGTCTAGTCCCACATGCTCTGCAAAACCCGTAGAGACAGCTGGAACACTCCATAGTGAGAACAAACACCTGTGAAGACACTTATTATTTTAACCCCATCCTTTCTGGCTACTGTGTAGGATTGACACTGTCCATTGCATTTTCCTCAAATGTCTGTGACATGTTTATCAAACAAAAATGTGTTAAGTACTATAAAGACCTTACATTTATTCTTATGTGATGTCTTTTAAGCCTTTATCACTGCAGCCTCTGCAACCCATAGTTCATCTTTTCAGAATACTGAAGTCTTTGGTTGCCTTCATAAGCAAATGGGTTGCGATTTTCAAAGCATGCCAGGGAATAAGACACATACCATCTATGAACGTGTCTCCATTCCCCGTACTGCAATGAAGATCTCACCCACAGAGTGGCTCAGAAGTATATTATACTTCAAAGTGACATTATTAATTTTTTTAGGGATGATGCAGTCACAATATTAAAAATGTGAAGATCTAGATAATGTAAAAAAAAAGCTCAGACATTAATAGAGATAATTATTTAAGACTTAGGTTAAAAGGATCTTCAGCTTTCAAGGTGAGGGAAAGTTAGCTATAGTCTCTTATCATCAATGTGATTGTCTCCTATTTAAAGGAAAACTGTCAAGGTTGGCAAATTCGACCTATTTTTTCTATTATAACTATTTATAATATCTCTTAAGAAACAACAAATAGTCTGGCAGGGGAACTTTAAAGACTAACAAAACATGTAGCTGGTATCATGAGCTTACGTGGGCATAGACCACTTCTTCAGATGTTTTGTTAGTCTTTAAAGTGCTATCATGCCATTTGTTGTTTTTTAAGTTTATCCGTACAGACTAACTCGGCTACCTCTCTGAAGCACTATAATAACTATGAACTTGCGTTAAAGAACATTATTAAGGTTGTAAAGTCAAGCACTCAGAAGTTAGGAAATGCAGGAATTAAGGTTGCTCATCACTGTGCAACTTTAATTTGCTCCTCTTTTGTGTAAGTATTTATCACACTGTTTCTAATTACATGAGCACATACTATTTTCCCACAGGAGCCCTGCTTTGTTCAATGCACAGAATAGATAGTGCTCCCTTCATGACAAGTGTATCCTTCATGCAGAATAGCACGAGAGGGGGAAGAGATACTTTGCCAGTGGGTTTCACAGACATTTGCGGGAAGTGGAGGAATGGTGAGACTTGATTAATCTTGGTCCCCATTCCAGGCTCTAGAGGGGAGTTCGCTTTAGGGGCAGAACCTTTTTCTTCCCATTTTCCCCAATCTTGACTCACTCTACCCCTCCCCCTGTAAGCTATCCCACTCTTCCTAGGTCTTCCCACACTGACTAGTCAACCCAAGTTCTCTCTCTTCATCTAACCCATCCGACTCTCTATTCCTCAGGCTTCACACCTCAGTCTCTCCTCCATAACTCAGTCAGTCCTCTCACCCTAGCTCCTAGTCCCCTTGCTCAGCCATTCCTAGTTTTCCTCCTGTCCCCATGTGCAACCTCCCTCTCCACCCACACTAGCTTCCTGTCACTCTATGCCTATAGATCCCATCTCCCCTGGCTCCCATTTCCAGACTTCCTGTCTCGGCCCAGGCTCCTTTTACTATTCCAGTGTGCTCCCTTCCCCTGGATCCTTTTCTAATTTTTTTGCCTGGCCCCTCCCCATTCTCTGCATCACAGATACCTGGTCTCAGTTCTAGTGTCTGGATGCAGAACCCGGGAACTGCAATTGCAGAGGAAGTCCTGTTCATTCCTTGTCAGCGCCAGCTAGAGCAAGCCGCTTCTGAACAGTGATTTTTCAATGGCTTAAAATGTGACTAAATTTGGACACATGTTCACAGTGGTGAACATCCCTGAGACAGAAGCCACCTCCTGCAAATTTGTATATCCCTGCATCTCTGTGCTTTGGGGCTAGAACTTCTCAAAGAAAAGGTCACCAAAATGTAATATGGGCTAAACAGTGTATTTTTCCCTAGCCTCCATCTTTTTGACTAACATTTTCCAAAAAACTCCCCTGAGCCTGAGGCAGAGACCTAGCATGGAAAATTTCAGCCCCAAATGGTTAAAGTCTGCAAAGTTATAAGCAGCTGAAAACAACTTCTAAAATGGCCAAACTTAATGAAACAGGGTGCTACCAGCCCCACTTACAATATTCTTACATACACAAAACATTTAACTAAAAGAAACCTAAGGAAAAAATTAAAGACCCAATGTGCCATGGTAAAATATTACAGCAAATGTTGCATCCTGCAACACTGAATGAAGAATATTAGAAAAAGGCAAATATTGTTATTCTCACAGATACTCTTTCTTAGGCCAGGTCTACATTAAAAGGGAAGGTCGAATCAAGATATGCAATTCCAGCTAAGTTAATTATGTAGCTGGAGTCAATGTACTTTAATTTGAGTTCCCCCCGCCATCCGCACAGTGGGAGGCTGACGGGAACAAACACTCCCATCGGCTTCCCTTTCTCCTGGCAGGAGCAGGAGTACAGCTGCCGACAGGGGTAGGGCACTCTCTGAGTTCCATTTAGCAGGTATTTACTAGACCTGCTAAATAAAACTCTGAAAGATCAACCTCAGCAGCGCTGATTTTGCCCAAAGTGAAGACAGGGCCTTGGTCTCATTCTGCTTGACTGACAAACTTCTGCTTGGATCTACATCTTGCCTCACTTCTTTGTTTAGATGAAAGAAACAGCAGACATCTTTACAAAATTGCCCAGCATGGCTACTTGAGGAAAAAGCTTCAGTTGTAAAGGTTGAAAACGCGGTCTATAGCCTGGCTGAGCTGAGCTCTCCGTGGTATTAGTTCTGCAGTGCTGTAGAGCCGTGGTTTCCAACCTTTTTAATCACAAGATCACTTTTTCAATTTAAGTGCAATGTAAGATCTACCTCAAACCCAAATACCCTTGCCTCGCTTCCCTCCTGCCCCTTCTTTGAGGCCATGCCCCTGCTCCTCCCCTTCTCAAAGGCCTCACCCTGCTCACTCCATCTGCCCCCTCCCCAACCCTCACTCACTTGCACCAGGCTGAGGTAGGGGGTTGGGGTGCAGGCTCTGGTCCCGAGCCAAGGAGTTTGGAGTGTGTGTGGGGGGCTCTGAGCTTGGCCCAGGATGGGGGATTGGGATCCAGGAGGGGTTTCAGGGTGCAAGCTCTGAGAAGGAGTTTGGGTGCAGGAGGAGGTTCAGGGCTTGGACAATGGTTCAGGAAGCAGACTCTGGCTGGGCAATGTTTAACTGAGATGGCTTCCAGGTGGTGAAGCAGTGGGGTTCAGGCAGGCTTACTCCTGCCCTGACCCTGCACTACTCCTGAAGGCAGCTGGCATGTACAGCAATGGCTCCATGGCGCCATGTGCTGCACTTCATCTACGGGCACTGAGCCCACAGATTCTACTGGCCACGGTGGCCCATGACTGATCAGTGGGAGTTGCAGGAGTGGTGTCTGCAGGCAAGGACAGCATGTGGAGACCCCGTGCTCTGCCTTTCTCAGGGGCTGCAGGGACATGCCAGCCACTTCCAGGAGCAACAATTACCACAGGGATAATGACTCCAGACATGAAAGGTGAGGCATTAAAACTCACTGTGCAAATAATTAAATTTAAGCGTAAGAGAAATGAAAACTATGAAATGCACAAACCAGTCAAAAACCAAAACTAACATACTTTGCAAGCAGTAGAAGCAGCAAAATCAACAACCCACATATGGAGATGAGTGAAGGACAGTGTGTGTTTGTGAGAATGACAGAAACACACAGTGTGTGAGAGTGACAGAGATTTGCATTGCCAAGCTCCCGCCAGCCTCCTCTCTGTATGGAGATGAGGTACAGGAGTGGGGGCAGGGGCAACACCCGGACATGGGCATCCCTCCCTCTTCTCCCTCCTACATCCTGCACAGCAAGCAGGACGCTCCCAAGGGGGCAGCTCCAAGGCAGAGGGCAGGAAAAGCATGACAGTGGGTGGAGGGGCAACTGAAATGCCAGCGCTTGATAGGTGATCCTGACTGGTTTGGCTGGGAAGCTATCAGAGGCTCCAAGATCTACAGGTAGATCCCGATCTACTGGTTGGTGACCACTGCTGTAGAGCAAATGCAGGGTCTTTTGTGGGAGAATTCTCTTAGAAATCTGCATGACTCTCTCCTCCAGGCTGTTCCCTCATGGAGCTAGAGGCTGGATATAACATGCTTGAAGTCATCTTGTACCCCCACAGATTAGAATTCAGAACTGGCAAACAGCAGCCTTGTCAGTGATTTTTTTCTCCCAGATTGACAAAATGAGAAAATGAGGCAATTAAAGAGTTTATTCTGGCTATAGAGACATAGTAATAGCTCTAGAGCTAACATGAATTATTTACGGCCCACACTCTAGAAAAGGAAAGCATAAAAGCACGTGCCTTACTCTAAGCATTAAAGTCAATTGGACTAGTCAGCGTGTAAACTTAAGATCATATACATATGGTTTCAATGTGTTCATGGTATGTTCCCTTCCTTCACGTAGACCTATTGTTTTTTCTTTTCCAGATGCCCAACAGGTATGGCCGTTAGTCTCAGAAATTCATTGAGATGAATCTTCCTTCTCATTCTGTAAAGACTCGCATGAGTCTAGCTTCCCTTTTCATAATTATTATTTTAACCTTTGCATATTTGTGAGGCAAATATTACTGGGAAGCAATGTCCAATAAGCAATGTAAGTCAGGAGGGGTGATAAGTGATAAAGGATTGCACAATAGAAAGGAAATGGTTGGACCATTTGCCTATTCATTTCCAGAGCATGTGAGGAAGGATGGTCCAATGGTTAGGACATTAGCCTAGGAATTGGGAAACTGGATTCACGTCTCTGCCCTGTCACAGATATCTAGTGTGACCTTGGGCAAGTCATTTAGTCTCACAAAGCCTCAATTTCCCATCAGTAATCGAGGGTAATAGCTCCACCCTGCCTCATCAGGGTGTTGTGAAGATAACATCCTGTGGATGAGGTGCTCAGATACCAGGGGCCATAGAAAGTACTTAGAAAGTAGGTTGCTGAATTTAGTGGTGTTGAATTAGATAGAGAAAGTGTTGTATTGTTTGTCGAGTGTTAGCTGGACTCCACCAAAACACTTCCAGCATGGCCACTGAATTGGATGTTGCTACACCCTCTCCTTACATTCCTTCAAAATGGATTTCAGGAGCATTGTTATTTGTTTTTAATTTTAAAAAGAAATGTGCTGATAACCGTTGATGTGGAAAGCAGCAATAAGATCAGATGCTGTTCTATCAGTGGCACATTTAGAAGATACTGCAAAGATGGCGTGTGTGTGTGTGCGTAGAAAGAGAGCGCACGTGCGCACATGAGAGCAAGAACAAGAGACAGTACACTGGGGCAGTCAAGTCTATTTAAAAAAAAAAAAATCAAAACATCAGCTGCTCCCATGTTTTGCTTTGCATTTGTTAAAGAGATGAGGCCATATTGCTTGTAACTCCAGATGCCTTTCCTTTATTCTGTGGAAAGTAATGGTGTAGAACTACTTGAATCATTACTGTTAGCTGATGTACAAATCATTAGCTTCTGGCAATCTTTCTACCCAAGTTCTGTTCTCAATATTGCCGCTAAGCAGTTCCGTATGCTTCTTTTATTTAAAAGACAAACAAGAAAATGTAGGTGCTGTTCATTTTGATCACCAATAAACACTCAGATAATTAATATAAAAACGTCACTTGATTCTCAGTTGGTCATGTTTCCTTTGGTATACTGCTGTTATATGACTGATGGTTTACATACGAAACCTCAATTCCACTTAAAGCCTCTGGAATTCGTCTGTATCTCTTCCTTCCAAAGAGCAAATACATTTCTGTTGTAGAAAAACCCACCACTTATTTCTCTAGCATATAAATTTCTATCATATTGCTTCAAAACCACTGTATTGGTTTGCAAAGTGGAAACATCCAGCCAGCTGAGCTGGGCACAACTTAGACATGGTTAATATACTGCCCTGCCATATATTAGCAGTGTGGTCTAGGGGAGAGGACAACAGATTGTGTTCCTGGTTCTGCTACAGGAGTGTGAGCAAGTCAGTTTACATCTTTATTTTCCCTCTCACTCTGTCTGTCTTGTCTATTTAGAGCACGACTACACTTAAAAAAACCCAAAACACCCTGCAGTAGCAAGTCCCCTGATCTGGGTCAGTGACTTGGGCTTGCAGTACTTGCCTAAAAATAAAAACATAGCTGTTCCTGTTTCGGCTGAAGTGTAGTTTCTAAGACTCTTCTGCACTATCAGGTTTCAGAATCCTGGCTCCAGCTCAAGTAGCAATGACTACCACTGCTATTTTTAGTACCATGGCATGAGCCACAATCCGTTGACCTGGGCTCTGAGACTCACTTCCATGGGGTCTTTATTTCCCCCAGTGTAGGTGTACCCTTAGGCCAGGTCTACACTTACCCAAAGATTAAGGCTTTGGAGATTGATCTTCTGGGGCTTGATTTAGTAGGTCTAGTAAGGACCCACTAAATCAACTGCTGATGGTGCCCCTGTCGACCCTAGTACTTAATGGGGTCATGAGGAATATGGGAAGTTGATGGGAGAATTTCTCCTGTCAACCGCCTGTAGTGAATAGTAATAGAGATGTAGCCGTGTTAGTCTGGTCTTGCTGAAACAAAAGACAGGACTATACAGCACTTTAAAGACTAACAAGATGGTTTATTAGGTGATGAGCTTTTGTGGGCCAGACCTACTTCCTCAGATCAAATTGTGGAAGAAAATTGGCATGACCATATATACCAAAGGGATACAATCAAAAAAAGTGAATACATAAAATAGACAAATCAGATTTTAGAACGGGGGGGGGGGGATGGGGGGAGGTTAATGTCTATGAGATAATGATATTAGAGGTGATAATTGCATTCGACTTAAGGTATATTGACTCCAATTATGCTATTCTCATAGCTGGAGTTGCATATTTTAGGTTGACTTTCTTGCAGAGTGTAGACCTGGCCTGAGACAGTAAGCGATTTTGGGAACAGGGACTCTTCTCAAGTATTGGTATGTTGCCTAGCACAATGGGACGCTAGTCTCAATTATGGACTCCAGATGCTATTATCATGCTGATAACGATTAATATAATTAATTCAGAGAGCCTGGGTGAACAACAAAAGAGCCTTTATCTTTCACACTTATACTTAAATGAAAATACAAGGCAAATCCCATGTATTTATATAACTAGGTCTGATTTGAACTACATTCTTCTTATAGAAGTTTTCACATTTTCAATAATTAAAAATTTTTTTGACCCAAATGTTTCAGTTTTTGGCTGAAAATTTTAGACCACTCCCCCATTTTTTTCCACAGAAAGCTAACAAGTGTGTCATGAAAAAAATATTTTGTTAAAAACCCAAATTTCACACTGAAAATCAATTTCAGAGGATATTTTTCAACTAGTCCTAATAGAGACTTCCTTCCTGAAGGGCTGCTCAGTGCTTAACAACCCATTGGCCATATCAGAGTCTCCTTTTTGACCACTTTGTCTGCTCCAGAACATCTGGACTCTTGAGGATTCCGTTGGTGAGTGGGGGACTCAGTGCTAGTCTATACCTATCAACCACTGGCTTAGGAGATGTGGGAGGTGAAAAAGAGGGAATGGTTGAGGAACTACAGGATCTGCCCAATTTTTGGACCTTTAGGAGCTGTTACAACTTGGCATAATCTTGAGTAGCTATGAGACTTGGTACCCATGAGCCTCTGAGGTAGGCATCCAACAGCATAAAACAAACTATGACATACAACATGACAAAATAGTGTAGTGTGTACAGTCTGAAAATCCAAGATGAAAACATCAGAGGTAAAAATGTAAAAAACAACAAATAGTTCTGCTGTACTGTAGAGACTATTTGTTGCTTTTTAAAGTTTTTTCAGTTACAGTCTAACACGGCTACTCCTCTGAGACTTTTAAACATCAGAGGTAGATGTTTTCAGGAGCATTATGGATAAAAGCCAGATTATTAAACCAACTAAATGCATCATTGCGTACCCAATTTGTACATGTCATTCCATCACTCCGGCATGCAGCTGGATAATTAGGCTAATTTGCATGTGCAATTACCTGATTTGGGCAAGCAATAACTGCATACATCAGGCACTCAACTGTATGGTCATTTTACATTTGCAGAGGGGTTCCTACCATGTTTAAAGAGCTGTACTACATTATTTAGGCTGTATGAAAAAACTAAAAGGGGACTTAAGCATGCTTTTGTATAAGGGTGTGTCTATACTGCACCGTTTTTCCAGAAGAACAGCCATTATTCCGAAAAAAACAATACTAGTGTCCATACTGCAATTGCTGGAGTTGCGGAAGATGTGGGCATCATCATGCGCCTTCCCCGACCAGCCTACGAAGATGTCCGTAAACTGGCCATGGTGGTCAACCATGGCCTGCAGGACCATCAAGAAGTATCCCTTCCAGTTGTTGTACTGCGCTGCCTGGTGGTTGGGGGCCCAGATGGGGATGTGTGTGCCATCAATAGCTCCTCCGCAGTTGGGGAAGCCCAGGGTGGCAAATCTGGCAACAATGAGTCCAGGTCACCCAGGTGAATGACCCTGTGCAGCAGGACGGTGTTAATGGCCCTCACCACCTGCAGAAGGAGACAAACAAAGAAACAAAACAGAGAATCAAAAGGGGTGCCTGAGCCCTTGGGACGTCCCTGAGCCATGCCCCTCTCTCCCCCACAAACACCTCAGGAGCCACTCCCTATGAAGTCTGCCCCCCCCACCACAGGGCTGTGAAGGCAGGACTGCCGAACCCCCCGGAGACAGGGCTTCTGGATAAGCTTATTCCGAAAGAAGCTTGCAGTGTAGATGTACCCTAAGAGTTATTGGTATAAAACAGGGTGCTCAAAATTAAAAGAAATTCAGATTGCTAGAGTCTCAATGCTGAACTCATCTTCTACCACAAGCCAATGTTTTTGTTCTGAGAGCCATTATCGTTTGCATGACGTGGTCACTTGGCCAAAAAGTTCTTTTCTTCAGTCTTTAAACAAACACCAAGCTAGTGGCGCGCGCTCCTGGCAAAAGCAGCCTTTCTGGAATGCAGGTTGCACCTCCCAAATCCACGACTTTCTGGTGCTGGACTACGAATGTTTCCGGACCAGAGAGCCCCAGGCTGGAAGCCTAGTCACAGGAGGGCCAGCGGTAGCAGGGCTGGGGCCAGTGTCTGGCAGCCTGGCTGGAGCTGGAGTGGAGCAAAAGGCCAGGGCCTGGCAGCCCAGCCAGAGCCTGAGCTGGGCAGTGGCAGTGCGTCCGGAGCCAGCGTCCTGCAGCCTGGCCGAGGACAGAGCCGGCTGGCAGCAGCAGGGTCAGGGCCATCTGGCAGCCCAGTCAGGCTGGGAGGCTGGCCAGGGATAGAGGTAGTGGGACCAGCTGGGGCTGAAGTGGAGCCAGCAGCAGGAAGGTGAGGTGCTCTGGGATGAGGCGGTGGCAGGGGACTTCCCATGTCCAACAAATTCACTAGCTCGGGACTGGTGAGGTCCCAAGGGTGCCAGACCTTATAGTAAAAAGCAGACCTCTGCAACAGTCAAGAAATCCTAATAACTAAATAGCACTGGAATTACCCATGCCACAGCAATCTACCTACGATGAATTGGATTTCAGAGCTGTGCTGCTGGGGGATCACACAAAGGGAGTATCAGCAGAGAAGAATTGATGTTATTTTTTGACAATGTTCTGGTCTTTAATCTGGGCAAAAACAATATTAATATAAAGTTTCACTGTTTTATTGCACTAAAAGCCTTACTTGCAGTCAAGTGTGCTCTAAATGGTCATTTCAAAAGCCATGCAATTTCCTCTGCTTTTTTCCTCTGGTTCTTAGAACTCCCCAAGCCTCAGTGAGCCGAGTTTTTCTTTCCTTATAACCTGACTATAGTCAGTAAGGTATTTTGCATTTCAGCTTTCTGTCATTCTGAGATACCAGAGAGGAAACCTCAATTTCAGTGAGTCACAGACATGCCTACATTAGGGACTAAAGTTTTCTGTTTCTATTATTTATACCAAATGTTAAGAGCATCCCCGTCTTAATTGAGACATCTTTCAGAAAGGGATTGAGAGTGATTGGGCACTGGTTTTTTTAGGCTGTCTTGCATTTCAGCAATGTTTCTTGTAAGCTGTGCGCTTGTGCAGCCACTCAGGAGAGACTCAAATGTTGATTGGCAGAGTGCCCACAGCTAGGTTTTTTGTTTCTATGGGTGGTGCACATTCGCACATGTTTCGGTGCCTATACAATTATTCTGCACACGAAGGGGAAAAATCCGCACATGGATGAAAAAGATTAGAGGGAACATTGATGTCAAGTAGATCAAAGTCTAGTCTAGTTAGATGGTTGCCTGCTAGACTAAAGACTTTATATCACAGATATTCAGAAACCGTTCACATAGGCTGTTAGCAGAGGATCAGAGTGGATGAAACAAATGGTCCAAATCACCATGTTCTAATGTAGCGTGTCAACCTTTTTTTATAAAGTTCCCCCTTTTTAAACAAAATTTTAAGTACCCCCAGTACCTACAGTTTTCAGACACACAATTTTTTTCTACCATTGCAACACATTTGTTTAAACAACTTAATCGTAGTTGGGCGGGTGATGAAATTTTTGGGTGTAAAAAGTACAAAAATAATAAAGTGCTGTAAAACTTAAAACAAAAATTCAGTTTTCTCCAAATTTCAGTTGTGTTGATGTACTTCTCTCAAGTACCCCTGAGGGCACTTGCACTATTGGTTGAGAAACTCTGCTCTAGTGCCTTTGGAAAACAGATTGGTGGTGCACTAAATCCCATGCACCTGAAAATTTCTCAGTTAGGTGCGTTGACTGATATCCTTCTTAAGACGCCAGTAGATGTTCACATCAGAGGGACTGAACAACTTTGAAGGATGGTACACATGAATCCAAAATATGAAGACAAGGCACAGACCTCTCAAGTGTTCTATTTCACCCATGTTATTTTGCCCAAAGAAAGAGATGACCTGGATTGACTCAAAAGAAGCTAAGACTCAGAGGAGCTCTGTATTTCTAACTGTTTTTTTGTTAATTATTATTCCTGAACTGTCCACCTATCACTGAGCATAGGCCATCATGACTATATCTACACTAGGAATGTAAGATCCTGTTTAATCAGTTTAACGCAGTGGTCCCCAACCTTTTGGGGCTGCCAGGTGCCCGGGGGCGGGGCTGCTTATGCGCCGCGTGGCTGGGGGCAGGGCCGCTCATGTGCTGCGTGGCTGGGGGTGGGGCCGCTCATGCCCATGGCCAGGGCGCAAGAATGGCTTGGGCTGGCCCTGGTCACTTGGCGGGCGCACATAAATGCCCTGGCA
Source organism: Pelochelys cantorii (assembly GCA_032595735.1). NCBI lineage: Eukaryota > Metazoa > Chordata > Testudines > Trionychidae > Pelochelys > Pelochelys cantorii. The sequence goes on from CM064346.1 coordinate 14,111,765, forward strand.
GGCGCCATGGCACCCGTGGGCACTGTGCTGGGGACCACTGGTTTAATGGGTTAACTGCTTAAATTAGGGTCGGGCAGCGAGGGGGGGTGCTGGCTGGGCTGGCGTGGGCCGCCCTGCTGTGGGGAAGAGGGCTGCTCTGGCCGGGCTAGGCCCACCATGGGCAGGTGCTGCTCCAAGCCAAGCTGTGGTGAGACAGGCTGCTCTGGTCAGGCCATGCCCCGCTGCAGGTCAGGGTTTCTTGGGCCACTCAGTCTGTTGGTTAACCATAACCTGTTCACCTGTTAACCATTCCCATCCCTAGTCTACACTGAAGTTAAAAACCTGTGGTTGGCCCATGGGAGCCAACTTGAGCTCACGGTGTTGGGGCTGCAGGGCTGTTTAATTGCAAGGCAGGCTTCTTTGCTCTGAGACTCCGTCTTGCAGGGTACTAGTCTAAAATGCAATTAAACAGCTTCATGATTTGTCAGATGGGAGCCCCATGAGCCCTCACTTGGCAGACACAGGCCAGTCCTGAAGTCAAACTGCAGTGTAGACATCGCAAATGACAGTGACACTTGCTGTATGCTGACAATGCTTCACACTCTCTCAAGAGCCTTCCTTTGTGCTTCTCTCACTTCTTAAGCTGATAAGGAACCACTGCATTCACAAGTATCTCTTATCTCCTCCTCTGTAGACAAGGTATGCCAGGGTATGCTCAGATTGGGTTAGGAAGATTGACAGAGGGTTGACGAGGCAGGGATAGGCTACCTGCTCTCCCCTGGCTTACACGCAATGGGTATGTCTACACTTGCACCCTAGTTCGAACTAGGGATGCAAATGTAGGCATTCGAAATAGTCAATGAAGCGGGGATTTAAATATCCTGCACTTCATTAGCATGATCTCGCCGGTGTGTTACTCCGATCAACAGCTGTTTCTAGAGTGAAAGTGCGCGCCAGGATGCGTTAGTTTGAACCAAACCCCTTGGGTTTTTTTTTTTTGAGTAACAATGTTAGGGAGTTTGGTTCGAACTAACACATCCTGGTGCACACTTTCACTTTCGAAACAGCTGTTGATCGGAGTAACGCATCAGCGAGATCATGCTAATGAAGCGTGGGATATTTAAATCGCTGCTTCATTGACTATTTCGAACGCCTACATTTGCATCCCTAGTTCGAACCAGGGTGCAAGTGTAGACATATCCAACGTGTCTGATGTTTCCACAACCACTACAGAACTTCTTTTGATTTGCTCACTTGCATTTATGTCCCGATTATTCTCTCACGTTGGCCTTAGAGACCAGCACAGAGAGTCACATTTTCTCCCCTGCCCCAGAACCTATAGAAGTAGAAAATCATGCCACCTCTTTCTTTGACTAATGTAGCTGAATCACAGAATCATAGAACTGGAAGGAACCTCAAGAGATCATCAAGTCCAGTCCCCTGCACTCATGTCAGGATCAAGCACCATCAGAACCATCCCTGACTGATGATTGTCTAACATGCTCTTAAAAATCTCCAGTGATGACCTTAATCACACTGACAGGAAGTTTTCCTTAATGTCTAATCTAAACCTTCCTTGCTGCAATTTAAGCCCTTTGCTTCTCGTCCTATCTCAAGGCTAATTCCCCACTCCGGCACGATGAATGCAGATGTGGGGGCTCGCAAACATACCCCAAAACCTTATCTTTCCAGGCTGTGGTATAAGGCTTCCCCTCAAAATCTTAAAAACCTAGATTTAGGGGATAAAAATCCGCTGCCACCACCCAAGTAATGGCAAGAAAACTAGGGAAGAGATCACTTGGGAAATCTCAGCCCTAAAGTAAAACCAGGACACAAAAATTAACCAATACCAGGTTAATAAAAAAGAAAGAACTTTTATTATCACCACAATACTCCCGTTACAAGCATAATGACTACATGGAAAAGTTACCAATTAATATACTCATGGGGGACTCCCATGGGCTAAAAACTTAGTTAAAAAGGAGAGGAAACCCCATTTTTAAATGCACAGACATCAGATTCCCATTCCCAAACCATAAAACAATAAAACAGACTTATCTAAACTTTACCCTACTTACAGATAGTGAAGAGTCTTTTCTTGGAGAGACACATTTTGTCTGCCCCCCTCAGTACCTGGAGAGTAAACTGCTCAGGGACAAAAGAGGGAAAACCCAAAAATTCCTTTGTCTGTTTGAAATTCCTATCTGCATTTCTATTGGCTGACTGCTATTTGGCTAGGTACAGTTAACCCCTTAGTCCCCAGGCTGCTGGCTAACCCTCATGGTTATGACATCCTATCACAATAATTTTTCTCCCTCTTCCCTGTAACAATCTTTTAGCTATTTGAAAGCTGTTATGTCCCTTCTCAGCCCTCTTTTCTGGACTAAACAAGCCCAGGTCTTTCAATCTTCTCCCATAGGTCATGCTTTCTAGACCTTTTATCATTTTTGTTGCTCTTCTTTGGACCTTCTCCAGTTTGTTCACATCTTTCCTGACACGGGGCATCCAGAACAATACTCCAGTTGAGGCCTAATTAGTGTGGAGTAGAATGGAAGAATTACTTCTTGTGTATTGCTACAAACACTCTTGTTAATACATCCCAGAATGATGTTTGAGCTTTTGCAGTAGTGATACACTGTGACTGTTCACTTATATTTAGCTTGAGGTCTACTATGAGTAACCCCTAGATCCCTTTCAGCAGTTCTCCTTCTTAAGTAGTTATTTCCAATTTTGTATGTGTGCAATTGATTGTTCCTTCCTAAGTGGAGTACTATGCATTTGCCCTTATTGCATTTCATCCTATTTACCTCTTGTCATTTCTTTAGCTTGCCCAGATCATTTTGAATTTTAATCCTATCCTCCAAAGCGCTTGCAACCCCTCCCACCTTAGTATCCTCTTCAGATTTTATAAGCATGCTCTCTATACCATTATCAAATTCACTGATGAAGATATTGAACAGAACCAGACCCAGAACTGATCCCTGTGGAAATCCTCCAGCATGATGGTGACCCATTGATACCCACTCTCTCTAAGGGTATGTCTACACTACAGCACTAATTCGAACTAACTTAGTTCGAATTAGTTAATTTGAACTAAGCTAATTCGAACTAACGCATCTAGACCCAAAAACTAATTCGAATTAGCGTTTTGCTAATTCAAACTAGTGCGTCCACTCTGATTGGACGCTGGGTCGCATTTAAGGGCAGCTGAAACCGGTTCCGGCAGGGCATCAGGTCAGTAGTTGCTTTGTGTGGCTGCTGTCTGAGGCTATCTGAGGCTCGTGCTTAAAGGGACCCTCCTGGACAGCCGGTTCTCAGCTTCTCCGCTTGCTTGCCTACCTCGCCGAGGGACAGCAAAGCGTTTTCCTCTGCTCCTGCCTGTGTCAGTGGTTCCCTTTGGGGACGCCGCCGCAGTTGGCAACATGGAGCCAGAGCTCGCCCTGGGCATTCTGGTGCAGTTTTTGGACTTGCTGCTGCAAGCCTGCCAGCAATGGCTGGAGGCTGCCTGGCACCACCTGGTGCACGTCAGCCCCCTGCCTCTCCACCTGGCCTCCCTGGGGGCCATGGAGGAGCTGCAGCAGCGCCCGGACGCCAGCGTGCCCCGCCGCATCTGGCATCTGGACACCAGCAGCGACTGGTGGGACCGCATCGTCCTGGAGCGCTGGGGAGACAGACAGTGGACCCAGAACTTCAGGATGACGAGGGACATCTTCCTGGAGCTCTGCGAGTGGCTCACCCCTACTCTGCGGTGACGGGACACTCGCATGAGGCCCGCCATCCCTCTCCAGAAGCGTGTGGCCATCACCCTGTAGAAGCTCTCCACGCCGGACAGCTACCGATCCGTCGGGAACCAGTTTGGCGTGGGGAGATCCACCGTCGGAGCAGTACTCATGCAGGTATGGCACTCACTGGCCACTGGGCCGGGGGGGAGGGGGGCTGCAAGGAGGGAATGGGCCGCCCCAGGGAAAATGGGGGCGGGGGAGGAGGTGACAGTGCCCCGCACGGGAGGGTTTGGTCTGGCCAGGGAACGAACACTCACAGCCACCCGGGCGCCCCAGTGATTCGCGGTTTGCTGTCTCTCTCTGCAGGTGGTCAAGGCCATCAACTGGGTGCTGCTCCGCAGGGTGGTCCGCCTCGCCAATCTGGACGCCATCATCCAGGGATTCGGTGCCCTCGGCTTCCCCAACTGCGGGGGGGCCATCGATGGGACGCACATCCCCATCCATGCCCCGGAACACCAGGCCTCCCAGTACATCAACCACAAGGGGTACTTCTCCGTCCTCCTGCAGGCCGTGTCTGACCACCGGGGCCAGTTCACGGACATTAATGTGGGCTGGTCCGGCAAGGCACATGACGCCAGGGTGTTCCGCAATTCCTCCGTGTGCCAGAGGCTGCACGCTGGGACCTTCTTCCCCAACCGCCACATGAGGGTTGGGGATGTGGACATGCCTGTCTGCCTGGTGGGGGATGCGGCCTACCCCCTACAGCCCTGGCTGATGAAGCCATACACGGGACACCTCAACCCCTCCCGCCAGGCCTTCAATGCCAGGCTCACCAGGGCCCGCATTGTGGTCGAGGGGGCCTTCGGACGACTGAAAGCCAGATTTAGGTGCCTCCTCACCCGCCTCAACCTCGCCGAGCACAATATCCCTCCCATGGTGGCAGCATGTTGCGTGCTGCACAATTTGTGCGAGCGGAAGGGGGAGGCTTTCCTGCCAGCCTGGATGGCTGAGGCTGAGCGCATGGCTGGCCACTACGCTCAGCCCCGCACTGCCGCTGTCCGGGAGGCCCAGCGGGGGGCTGTCCAGATCCAGGAAGCCCTGCGGGAGACCTTCCTGGTGGAGGAGGAGGACTGAACTCTCCCTGCATGCCCCATTGGGGCCTTCTTCCACCCTCCCCTCCTTCTCCTTTCCCCTCCCTAACCCCCCTTCCTAATGTTAAATAAAGACACCTGTTTTGAAAACAACAATCTCTTTTTATTTTACATAAGTGGGGTGAGGGGAAGGGGGAATGAGGGTGGGAGAGGGGAGGGGGAAACCTGGGAGGAGGGAGCTGGAAGGGGAGGAAGGGAAGGGAAAGCTCAGGGTTGGGGGTCCTGCTGGCTCTCCCATCTCGCAGCACTGCAGGTGCGGGGGCGTCAGGGGGGAGTGGGTGTGGAGCAGGAGGGACGGGGGGTGTGGAGGAAGCAGGAAGGGGAGCAGGGGTGGGAGGAGGAGCGAGAGCTGGGGTGGCCGCAGGGGCTGGAGCAGGAGGATGCAGGAACCTGTCCACCAGGGTCTGGAGGTGGCCTCTGAGGGCACGGCCCTGCTCCTCCAGCGCCTCCAAGCTCCACTTCCGCAGCCGCAGGTCCTCCCAGACCCAGTGGTCCTGGGTGCGGAGCTGGTGCTCCAGTAGCCGCAGGTGCCACCGGTGGTAGTCCTCCAGGTTCCTGGTGCGCATGCTGGCCCGGGTGCAGGTGGCTGTTGCAGGCGGGATGGTGCACCCTGCAGTCCCAGGTGCTGCGGCTGTGGTGAAACAAGAGCAGTGGTCAGTTCTCCCTGGGGACACAGTGGGTGAAACCCAGCCCCCCTGTGAAGGCGAGGTCGGCGTGTGGGGAATGGGCCAGGGCCCCGGCATGACACCCAGCTGCTGCTCCATGGTGGGCAAGGCCCAGGCGCACGGTCCCTGGGCTCCCTCTCCCCCCACCTCCCCGTACACATAAGGGGAGCATGATGGCACTCACATGTGGAGCCCTCCTCGGCCTCGGACGACACAGCCGATGTGCTCTGTGGGATGCCTTGGGGGTCCTGGGTCCTGGGCAGGCTCCCTGCAGGCTCTGGGCTCTCAGCGTCCTCCTCCTTCTCCTCCTCGGTGTCAGGGACAGGTCCCTCTGCCCCGGGGTCAATCACCACCCGGGGGGCATGGACTGCGTGAGTGCCCAGGATGCGGTCCAGGGCCTCATAATGAGGGCATGCCTCCGGGTCAGCCCCTGGCTGGGAGGCCCTGGAGTAGGCCTGCCGCAGGTCCTTGATTTTGCAGCGGACCTGCTCCCGGGTCCGCATGTGGCCTCTGGTGGCCAGGCTGGCAGCCATGCGACTGTAGATGGCCGTGTTCCTGTGGCTAGTGCAGAGATCGTGGACGTTGGAGGCTTCCCCCCAAACCTCGATGAGGTCCACGATCTCCGCACTAGACCAGGCGGGCGGCCGCCTCTTGCGGCCCTGGGCAGGCTCCTGGGAGCCGCCAGCCTGGTCCTGGGAAGAGGCGGAGGGCTGGGTGGCAGCGGGTGGCTGGCTCATGCCATGCCAGGTGCAGGGTCTGCTGGCTGAGTGCTGGCAGGCTTGCAACTGGCACAAGCACTGTAGCCAGACCGTGCCCCTTTAAGGGCTCCAGGGCCGGGAGGGGGGCAGAAGAGTTTCCCTGGTTTGGCCCAGAGTGGCCACCAGGGTAAGCTGGGAAGGGCTAGCCTCCAACTAGTTCGAATTAAGTGGCTACACAGCCCTTAATTCGAACTACTTAATTCGAACTAGGCGTTAGTCCTCGTAGAATGAGGTTTACCTAGTTCGAATTAAGTTCCAACTAGCGGTTTGTATGTGTAGCGCCTATGAAAGTTAATTCGAACTAATGGCTGTTAGTTTGAATTAACTTTGTAGTGTAGACATACCCTAAGAGTATGTCTATACTGCAGAGCTTTTTCGGAAAAAAGGCCGTTTTACCGAAAAAACTTCACTTACGTCCATACTGCAATCACGTTCTTTCGAAAAAAAATCAAAACAGAGGGGTTTTACCTACATTGGTAAACTTCATTCTATGAGAAAGAAGCCTTTTTCCGAAAGAGCTCTTTTGCAAAATGGCATGCGTGGGCGGGGAAGAGGGAGTTCTTTCAGAAGAGGAAAGAGGAAAAAGCACAGGTGACCTGGTGGCCACTCTATCCATAGTAATCACAGCTTAAATGCAAGATAGTGTCCATTCAGTGTGGACACTATCTTTCGAAAAAGCAGATCACTTTTTCGATGCACTTTGGCAGCGCAGACACTCTCTTTCACAAGAAGTTTTTTCAGAAGATCTCTTTCGGAAAAGCTTCTTCCAAAAGAAGCCTGCAGTCTAGACATAGCCTAAGAACGGTTATCCAATCAATTATGCACCCACCTTATTGTAGCCCCATCTAGGTTGCATTTCTCTCGTTTGTTAATGAATGGATGAGTATGCAGGTGCAACTTATTCCCTGCTAATCTGTCATGAAGAAGGAGACAAGGAATAACAGGGTTATTCATCCGCTGTGTGGATACAAAACCCAGGGTAGGCCACATAAGGAGTTTGTATTCTCTTGTGGAGAGACCAAGTCACAATCTAATGGTTAGGAGGAATCTCCAATGATAGTGATAGCTATTTTACGTGATGAAGGAAACAAAGTTTGTTCAAAATGGATCAATAAGAGACAGCAACAACTTAATATTGAGAAATCATCATCTACTTACTAAACCCCTGAGACTAATGTAAATGATGTTCAGAAACTGTCATTTTCAACTAAAAGATCTTGTCAAATATTGTTGATAAAATATGAAAATATATGTTCAGAGGACCTTTTCCCCTCTTGTTTTTATATATTTAAAACACAACTGAGTCTTAAGTTAAATTTTCACCATTTTCATACATAGTGTATATATAGGCTCTCAATCCTGCTGGAAAGGTATAACAAGTGGGGTTCCTCAGGGGTCTCTTTTGGGACCAGCTCTGTTCAATATCTTCATCAATGATTTAGATATTGGCATAGAAAGTACGCTTATTAAGTTTGCAGATGATACCGACCTGGGAGGGGTTGCGACTGCTTTGGAGGATAGGGTCATAATTCAAAATGATCTGGACAAATTGGAGAAATGGTCTGAGGTAAACAGAATGAAGTTTAATAAAGACAAATGCAAAGTGCTCCACTTAGGAAGGAACAATCAGTTTCATACATACAGAATGGGAAGCGACTGTCTAGGAAGGAATATGGCAGAAAGGGATCTAGGGGTTATAGTGGACCACAAGCTAAATATGAGTCAACAGCATGATGTTGTTGCAAAAAAAGCAAACATGATTCTGGGATGCATTAACAGGTGTGTTGTAAGCAAGACACGAGAAGTCATTCTTCTGCTCTACTCTGCGCGGATTAGGCCTCATTTGGAGTATTGTGTCCAGTTCTGGGCACCTCATTTCAAGAAAGATGTGGAAAAATTGGAGAGGGTCCAGAGAAGAGCAACAAGAATGATTAAAGGTCTAGAGAACATGACCTATGAAGGAAGGCTGAAAAAATTGGGTTTGTTTAGTTTAGAAAAGAGAAGATTGAGGGGGCACATGATAGCAGTTTTCAGGTATCTAAAAGGAGGAGGGAGAAAACTTGTTCATCTTGGCCTCGGAGGATAGAACAAGAAGCAGTGGGCTTAAACTGCAGCAAGGGAGGTTTAGGTTGGACATTAGGAAAAAGTTCCTAACTGTCAGGGTGGTCAAACACTGGAATAAATTGCCCAGGGAGGTTGTGGAACCTCCATCTCTGGAGATATTTAAGAGTAGGTTAGATAAATGTCTATCAGGGATGGTCTAGACAGTATTTGGTCCTGCCATGAGGGTAGGGGACTGGACTTGATGACCTCTTGAGGTCCCTTCCAGTCCTAGTATTCTATGATTATATATATAACCTCCCCCTTTTCTAATTTATCAAAACCTCCAGGCACATATGAAATGTGGCAAAATAGGATTTTTAACTGAAAAGGCTGCAAATGGTTTCTTGCAATTGAAACCTGATATGTGTAAATACCTCTCGTAACACATAAAAATGAATCCCATATTGAATATTTCATTGCAAGAGCAATAAACCACACTAAAAACTAATGTGGGGCAAATACATTATTATTTAAGCATTTACTTTTTTTGGCATAAACAGAACAATATATGGAAGTGTGCAAATAAATTTGCCAGGGCATTAAAATGAAATGAATAATATCAAGTTGCTTGTCCTGCATGGAGATTTTTTGCATTAACATTGTGGGCAATATTAAAACATACATAATATGGCCAACAGAAGCATACAGTGAACAGATTTAATTCTTTGGAAGCCTGAGCTTTTATTCCACTTCCCTAGCGAGAGCCTGAACTTTTTATGCATCAAAATAAATGCCTGTTGAGATGATTATCTCTGTGACCCACCCTCTGCTTTCGCTGTTCCTTATGTATTTAATTTTTAATAGTGTAGTGGAGTCATCACTGAACACTTTACACAGCTCCATGAAAAGGGACAAAGAAACGAGTGAAACTGAAGATGACAGAATTTTGTGACAAACAGGACCGTAACAAGGGCGAGGCAAGTGAGGCACTTGCCTCGGGAGCATAGCTGAGGGGGCGCAATATTATAAACATGAGGGGGTGCAATTTTATATTCTTGCCTCAGGCGCAAAATTAGCTAGTTACGGCACTGGTGTCACAGGTGGTACAAAACATCTCCACAGGAACTTTTACCTAAGGATGATTAGTTCCCCAAGGAAGGATTGTGACTGCTTCTCAGCGTGGGCTACCTTTAGTACAATCTCACTAACTGCTGAAGCTGGTTGGATGCTGGAATTTTTGTTCTGTGGGACATTCCAAAATTTCAGCAGAACAAACTTGTTGAGAATCAGAATGAAAACAAAAATTAAAACACAAATTCGCCATGGGAGGGGCAATTCTGACATTTCATTTAAAAAAATTGAAAATCATACTGTCTAATTTAAAAAAAAAATGTTTCAGAGGCTTTCTGAACTGCCCAGAGCTCTAGCAACCCATCAGTGGTGGATATGGGCTGCTTGGAAGGCCTGGGAGCTGGGTTTCCTAGGGCAAGCAGGCTGCCAAGGAGCCGAAAGCCAGGAAGCCTTAGAAACCCTGGTGGACTGACAAAGCACGGGGGAGCTGTGAACAATTTAATAGAAAAAACCCCCAAAATTCCAGCAATATTGAAATTTCGATGTTGCTGAAAGTCAGTTTTCTATTAAAATCATTCTAGCAGAAAATTTCTGACTAGCTCTACTGGTATTTTGCCAGTCTATATGTCCTACAATTTGCATGTGTGTATCTACATACAGAATAATGGTGGTTTGTCCCCACAGCTCGATCTTACAAGGTGCTGAGCTGGTCAATCCCTGATTCCAACAAAGCACTTAAAGCACATGTTTAATCAGCACAATGAACAGTGTCTCATTTCAGTGGGGCTTCTTACAGAGCAAAGGGCAATTCATTATAAGGACAGCAAAATCTTGGCCAGGATGGAAGATGTAGGTGGGACAGAAAGCCATTTGTCTCCTCTGTGTCTCCAAGGCTGATTCTCAGTTGGTTTAAATGGTCATGGTTCCATAAAATCCACTAAATCTGCTCCTTTGTCTCCAAGGCCCTGATTTTGCCTCCATTATGTACGCTGAGTAGTACTTTTACTGCAAACAGCCCTATTAGTGTGGCCCCTGCATATAAAATAATAGAATCATAGGGTAAAAGACCTCAGGAGGTCATCGAGTCCAGCCCCCTGCCCAAAGCAGGATCAACCCCAACTAAACCATCCCAGCCAGGGCTTTGTCAAGCTGAGACTTAAAAACCTCTAGGCATGGAGATTCCACTACCTCCCTAGGTTACCCATTCTAGTACTTCACCACCCTCCTGGTGAAATAGTTTTTCCTAATATCCAACCTAGACCACCCCCACTGTAACTTGAAACCACTGCTCCTTGTTCTGCCATCCATCGCTACTGAGAACAGCCTCTGTCCATCCCCTTTGGAACTTCCCTTCAGGAAGTTGAAGGCTGCTATCAAATCCCCCCTCACTCTTCTCTTCTGCAGACTAAATAAGCCCAAATCCCTCAGCCTCTCCTCGTAGGTCATGTGCTCCAGCCCCCTAATCACTTTGGTTGCTCTCCGCTGGACCCTCTCCAATGTGTCCACATCCTTTCTGTAGTGGGGGGCGCAATACTCCAGTTGTGGCCTCACCAGTGCCAAATAAAGGAGAACAACAACTTCCCTAGATCTGCTGGAAATGCTCCTCTTAATGTACCCTAATCCACCTTACAGTCCATTTATCCAATCCATATTTCCTTAACTTTCTGGCAAGTATATTGTGGGAGACCGTATCAAAAGCTTTGCTAAAGTCAAGGTATATCACATCCACTGACTTCCCCATGTCCACAGAGCCAATTACCTCATCATAGAAGCTAATCAGATTGGTCAGGCATCACTTGCCCTTCGTGAATCCATGTTGACTATTCTTGATCACATTCCCCTCTTCCAAGTGCTTCAAAATGGATTCCTTGAGGATCCCCTCCATGATTTTTCCAGGGACTGAGGTAAGGCTGACTGGTCTGTCATTCCCTGGATTGTCCTCCTTCCCCTTTTTAAAGATGGGCAGTACATTTGCCTTTTTCCAATCATCCGGGAAGATGCCAATCATGTTCATGGCTGACCTTGAACAACGTTTCCTTAGCTCTTGCCCGCTAGCACCCTTATTCTATTTACACTACATTGGTTACATCTTCAGCATATGGATCCACAAAAAGAGACCCTTGAGGAATTGCACAGGGATTTCAACAACATCCACCCCACCATCAACCTCAGCCTGGATCAGTCCACACAAGAGAGCCACTTCCTTGACATTATGGTAGGGTACGGTTAAGGGAGCTCACCAGCCAGGTGAGAGAGGAATGCATGGAATGCAAGCACTTTCCCCTCACTCCCTTAGCATCCGGGGAACAGGATGAAAAAACTAGCAGTGTCTTGTAGTGCACAGTTGCTGGCCCCCCTCCCACATGCTCGAAACGTTGCCCTTGCTACAGACAACCCCCTAACCTCAAACAAATTCTTTCCAGTAACCACACAGCACACCTCCATCGTAATCATCCAGAAACTCATCCCTGCAATCAGTCCCGGTGCCAACTCGTACAGATGTATTGTACAAAGGGATAGCATCACTGGCCCCAACTACATCAGCCACCACATCAGAGGCTCATTTAATGGCACATCCACCAATGTGATCTATGCCATCCAATGCCAGCAATGCCCCTCTGCCATGTATATTGGCTAAACTGGACAGTCTCTATGGGAAAGAATTAATGGACACAGATCAAATATCCAAAAAGGCAACACACAGAAACTTGTTGGTGAACATTTTAACTTGCCCAAGTACTCATTAATGGATCTCAGAGTCACCGTGTTGTGTCAGATCAATTCCACAATCCAAATACACAGGGAAGCCTTGAAACTTAAGGTCATTTACAGGTTTAGGACCCATCACAAAAGTATGAACAAAGACATGACCTGGGTAGCATACTACCTTCCACATCCTAATGACTTAAAAAACAAACAGTGGGTACTTAAGAACAATTTGCACCTTCTCTATCAGCTTCATGTGGCATGAACACTCTTAGGGTACGTCTAGACTACATGGCTCCGTCGACGGAGCCATGTAAATTAGTTTACCCGGCATAGTCAATGAAGCGGGGATTTAAATAATCCCCGCATCATTAAAATAAAAATGGCCGCTGTGCTGTACTAACAATCAGCTGATCCGGCACAGCGCGGCAGTCTAGACGTGGCACGGTTGACAAGGGAAGCCTTTATCGACCGCTCCGGTATGCCTCGTGAAATGTTAATGTTACTGAAACTTCTCAAGGAGTAAAGTAATACTCCACATGAGTAAAGGTGGAAAACTGGGTCCTGAACAGAGCTGGGTGAGAATTTTTTCCCCAGGAAAAATGTCAAGATTTCAGATTTCCCTCTACCCTCCCATCCTCCTATTCTTAACTGGGACAGTCAAAAATATTAACATTTTCACAAAGTCAAAACAAAACAAAACAAAAAAAATTAGTTCAGGTCAATGAGAACATTTTGTTGCCATTTCAGCCACTGTTTTGGTTAATGATACCATGATTAGCTTAACATCTCACAATAAAAAATCATTTTGAACTTGATAACTGAATTTTTTGTTTCAGAAATATCAAAATGGAATGTTTCGACAGTTTCAAAACTTTATTTTCAAAAAAAATTGCAAGTCAAGAGATTTGTTGAAACTGCTCCTTTCCTGTGAAAAGTTTGAGGGTTGATGAGTTGACATATTTTGATGAAAAAATTTGTCAGCTTTTGTTCCAAATGATGAGTGCAACTAGCTGACAAGTTACAGAAGACAGACTTCCCTAACCCATTTGCTTTCTTGCCATCCTATGCAAGCAACTGTATCATCAACATTAAGGTTCATATAGGTCTCTCATGACTACATGTGTTCCTAGAAGTGTGGGGACAGATTCTTAGTTCACATAAGTGATCACTGCTCCATTAGCTTTAAGAGAGCTATAACAGATCACCTCAGCTCACAGTCTGCCTCACGTATCTGAGAAAGTTTATGTCCCATGTATTTTTAAAAGGTTCCCGCACAGCTCTGTGTCCTCCTCAAGAAGGTCATGTGAAAAGCATATTGAATTCAGGGCAAAGCCTGCTGATAAGTGCAGATGGATGTCAAAGGAAAAGTACATCTTCTGAAAGCCATGGAGATAGATGCTGGCATGAGTCAAGCAGAGTAAAAGAAACTGAGGATCCCTGACAGTAGTACTCCAGAAAAGACTGAAGAGGAAAAACCCAGATACTAACAGAGACGTCATTAATAGATGGTAACAGAGAGTGGTTCATGCGTCAAACATACTTTTCATTTATTCTTAGTAAACAATTTCATGTTAAAATACCTGGTTATGTCTACACTGGCAGGTTCTTAAGCAAGAACAGAGTCGGAAAACAGGGCTTCTTCCGGCAGAGTTATTCCTCTCCCCACGAGGAATAAGCCCTCTTGCACAAGAGCTCTTGAGCAAGAGGGCAGCGTAGACAGGCAACATGAATTTCTTGTGCAAGAAAGCTCTATGGCTAAAATGGCCATTAGAGCTTTCTTGCGCAAGAGAGTGTCCACACTGCCGTGGATGCTCTTGCGTAAAAGCACATCTCTTGCGCAAAAGCACATGGCAGTGTAGACGTGCTCCTGTGGAAGACCTTTTATGCAAGTACTCTTCTGCAAAACAGTTCTTGTGCAAGAAGCCGCCAGTGTAGACATAGCCCCTGTGTAAAAGAAACTATGGTATTTTTGGGGTCTTTTATTTACCAGAAAATGTTTAAACGTGTTAGTAAACCATTTGGAGGTGACTTATTTATTTATTGCACTAGTAAGTGATTTGTTCAATAGTCAAAGACCTGTAGTTTGTTATATAAATTAACCAAAACCCAAGAACACTTATGCCATATCAAGTATTGTGTTGAAAAGAAACTGCCTATAAATAATGTATATTACTGTATTCATTTTCAATGCTCAAACTTTTCATGAAATGTCAAAAATATAGTAAGAAATATTTGCCATGGAAACAGCCTGAAGATAAATGTTCATATTTGGATGAAGCTGATTCTAAACCTGAATATAGTGTAATGAACTGGTTGGTGTGCAGCATATGTGCCGCTGTCTTCTGTTGGATGGAATGAGAACTCTGTTTCACAGGATCACTATCGCCAACAGAGATTCCTTTTTAGCTCATGTAGCCTGTGTCTGTGTGTTTAAAGTACCTGCATGTGGAAGTTGAGAGTGGGCCTGGGATGAGGCATAATGCCAGTTGTAAAGTCCTAGCTGACCGTATATTGAAAGATATAGGGCCAGATTCTCCACTATTGTAAAGCATTGTAGCTCTATTACAGTCAGTTATGCCAATTTACATCAGATAAGAATCTGGCCCATATTGTGACATTTGTAGTTCTAACTGGCCATCTCCATTATAGTGGATGTCGACAATGACATTTGAGGGTGTGAAGTCATCTGGAACAAAATGACAAACTCTTTTTGGGTGTGACATATCCTCAGTTTTTCACACCTCTGCATCTGGCTTCCTCTCTCTCCTCTGCAAACCCTTCATTTCCTACCCTGCTCTGTAAATAATACCTGCTCGCTTGGAATTCACGCTCCTGCGGAGCTGAAATCCCAGACACCTCCCACCCACCTCAATGCCAAATGCAGTGGATTCTGCCAGAACTCAGCTCTGCATGCACAGTAAAGGGTGTGTGTGGGGGGGGAGCTACTAATGAATTCAGCATCCCAGATGCATACAGAAAAACCAGCCAGGGATTGCTGCAATCCTATTTTCCACCATACTCAGCTTAGTGAAGGGTACACCAAATCATTCACTGTAACTTGATTCCCAGACATAATTCTGCAGGGAGAACACATTCCTGGCAATGGCACAACACCCCTCACTCCGTCAGGTTTCCTACTTCTACTCCAATAAACTCTTTCAGTGCACACGTTTCCCAATAGCTTCAAGAACCTATCAGTCCAGGAGCTCTTTGGAAAGTGACAAGTGTAAAGCCAACAGGGATCTCTGAACCTGGGATCTCTTGAGCTTAGCATCGGAGTCTTTACCACTTAAGTTAAAAGCCAGCTGGCTCTCCACTAAGGCTGTAGAGTTCACTCCTACTTTCTGCAAGCAGTCCAAGTGCCTCTGCATGGGACAGCACACCATACCCAGAAGGCGTGTGGGTTACATAAGCACCAGCCTAGCCCAGAAAGGTCGAGTCAGTCAGTTTTTCATTGTAGTCAGATACATTAAATCTTGGTGTCTTATTTCTTAAGTTGCTTAGATGCTCACTGACATAGCAGCAAGCATGAAGGTCCTGATTCAGGGAAACATATCAGCATGTGTGTAAGTCAATGACTATTCAGGACAGCATTTATGCTAGTACTTAAAATTAAGCATATGCTTAAGGTGCTGTTCTGAAATATGTTTCTGAGTCAGGGTCTAATTAAACATTGAACTCATTTCATCAGCTCATCAGGTCTGTGACACCTGATTAAGTCACAGATCGCTCTATAGATTGCTATACTCTGAAGTACGACTAACAACGAAAGTGTCCTTTCCTTTAAAGGTCCAGGAGAGGGCAGCAGAAAACAAGTCTACACTGACTTTGCTTTTTCCTCTCTCATTTATGCAAGTTCATTCTCTGTCCAAGTGTGTTTCATATCAGCAAAGCTTGTTCTGTTTCAAGATTGCAGAGAACTGGTGCTGTCATGGCTTTGACACCCTAGGGGCAGATTTTTTTTTAGCATTTTCTAGCATCACTTCTATGTTCTCCCAAAATGGATCCTGTCCTTTTCCTTCTCCCAGCACAGTCTTCTGCCTCCTCTTTTTTCAGTATGTATCCTGGATCTGAAACCCCTCCAAGCAGATATTGTCTTTGCATCCAGTTGTGCACAATGTAGCCTTGAGCCTCTATACAGACTTTGGGCACTATCATCAATGAGAATTGAGGTGTACTGAAAATTGCAAGCTATTACTTTAAATTCTCATGGGGTTTCCTGATCCTGTTTGCAAGCTGGGAGGCTCTGTAGGGAAGCATGCCCCCCCCCCCCCAGGTTTTCAGCAGTCAGTCTTCAAAGACCCACTCAGAAGAAAGGTGGGGTGAGTTATGCCACTATGCTTTAGAGAGAAGCCTGCATGCTCACGCTCAAGTGATTTAGGAACCCAAGTTTCACTGATTTTCCGTGGGACATGCTAATGCTGGTTCTTTACAGAGGAATGAATTTCACTCTGTTGGTAGCAGTTCTGGCAAGATTTATATAACAGTTTAAAATCCTCTCACCATTCACACCCTTTCACCCAACACATGGGGAAGACATGTTTGATGTTTCCTTGTTATCTCTTACTCGTATCTTTCTGAGCCATGTTTGGGAATGACCATATCTCCTGCTAATCCCAGTGGGTCAGTCTACAGTCCCCTGACACACTGAACAGTAAGTACCTTGTGAAGGCAAGAGGACTGATTGTGGAGTAAGGTACTACTCAGGGTAATATCTAATCATGGCACAACAAACAAACTGAAGTGAAAAATCACAGGGTGGGGGAAAATTGCACATCTGGAAACATGAGAACTTCAAGTGTTTGCAACCTCTTTAGCTGAAGGAGGAAAACCACAATACTTGGCTGTCTAAAAATGGAGTCACCATGAGTGAATAATCAGCCCAAGTAGTTAGATGAACACGCTGAGTGTAGACTGAAAAAAGTCTAATGATGTAAAAATATTTATCTGGCGCTGCTCTTTGTTCTTTGGTACACTTGATTAGCCCACTCTAGACAATTTTATAACTGACTGCCCTTGTGCTTGAGATGAATTATTTTATTTGCACATTCAGCTTTCCATAGTAAGCCATGTTCCCAATTTTGCCAATTTAGAAGGAGCTAAATTGAAATTAAAAGAAAAAGGAAAGCTGAAAATCTTATTGAAAGGGCAACTGCAATACATATTACAGCACTGCTTTCAAAGAGACACTGTCTAGTTAAAAGTCATATGTACACATGCAGAAATTCCATGTACACCTTCTGAAAACAAAAGAAGTGCTATCTCATGTATATATTAATATACATACATGAACAGTTCAGGTAAAGAAATGTAGTTTTAAAATATAGAAATATACACATATCTATAGCTCTGTGGATGTAAGTGTGTATACACAAACACAGGGGGGCCAACAGAAGTGCCGGGCCCCTGGTCAAGTGGGAAGGGGCCATCTCTGTGGTCTCAGAAGGGGGAGGGTATTGGGAGGAAGGGGTGGGGCAGCCCACTCTGAGAGCCGCCTGGACTGTGCTATGCACCGCCCTGCCCCCCCAGCCAGCCCTCAAACCCACCTAGAGTGCACCATGCAGGGTTCTGGTGGCGATTTAAAGGGCCCACTACAGCAGTAAGAGTGGTGACATCTGGGGGCCTTAGGACTTTTTGAGTCACTGAGGCCTGTGTCAGTTGCTTTCTTTGCCTCCACCCATTACTTGCCATGCATACACATGTGCTCACACACATTTCTTTACTTGTGCAATTAGTACCACTTTAATAGGCCCAGTTACATGACTATTATTTTATGGTAATGCCTAGAAGCCCCAGTCATAAACCAGGCCCTCCGTGTCAGGTGCTGTACAAATGCAGAACAAAAGGATGATCCAGGCCTGTGCTTACAGTCTCAGTGTCAGTAACTGAGGGGATTCATGGACTGATTCTCCCAGCTCAGGAGACTTCAGTGATTCCAGTTACTTATATCCACCAGTGGGAGACTAGAGTACCCGAAAGATGCTGAACCACCAATGGGCAACCTAGGCTAAACTCTTCTTATAATGTTGCCCTTCAGCCTAATGACAGGGAAGATTTTTAATGACTTCCCTCTGCAACATGGGATTATCAACAGGCCTTGAAATCTGGACTTTCCCAGAACAAGTGGCCTCTATCACTCAAAGTGATGACTCCAGTAGTAATCAGTTATGTGCTATGTGAGCCAGCAAGTCAAATGGGACACAATACATTTAGGTGGTGTGTTACATATGCAAAGAAACAATACACCAAAAAATGCATGTGATGGGGGTGTTGGACACACACAACCTAGTGTCAAAGCTATGTACATCTAACAGGCTCCTAAGATCCAGTATATATTCATTTGGCGAAACCTATTAGATTCAGGATAGAAAGCTAACTTCTCAAGTCTGAGGTTTCAAATTATTTATCAGACACATTTTCTTGTTACTTCTGTAGGAGACAGGATTAATTTCCCAAATGCCACTGGTTATCACTCTGTCACTGAAAGGTAGTGTTCCAGCTAGTCAGTTTCTTAGCATTCGATAGATCTATGCAGAATTTCTGAATTGAGGAACAATGAATAATTTTTACACAGTAAGCTCTTTGCAGAAACTTATAAACCTTCTTGGATTGATCAACCATAACCAAGTGCAGAGAAATGCTTACACAATCTGAAAGGCACAAAGAAATAACATACTATCCCCTTTATATTACTATCAACTGCTTTGTTGATAGACTGTGTTGTCTGTACATATACAATGTCTGTGTGTGTGTAAATTAGGCTATATATGATTACTCATTTACACTGCTTACCTTTACAAATGAACTTTTTCCTATGTCCCATACGTCTATGTAAATGGAGAAATGGTTAAACTTACAAGGAAAAATGATTCCCTTTATCATATATCAATATTATTCTTTGGATCGCAGGACTGCCTAAAACAGGGCTACAATGATATCCACAGCACACGCTGAGGCCAGCAACTTAAGCGTGGTTGCATAAATATGCAAATATATATGCAAATATTTATGCATATATACGCAAATAGCTTCTTTCACACTGACAGGCATAAATACAAAGATTAAGGCAAGATTACACAACACGCAGGCCCCATTTAAGTCAGTTCTGCTGATATTAATAAAATGCAATATTTACCTGATTTCCACCCACATGACAGCACTTTTAATAAGCAATGACAGTCCAGGAATTTAACTACTAACACACATATCAACAGAAGATCAGTATATTGACTACTTTTTTGTTTTGGCTTCACAGTTTTACCAAATCAAACAAAAACTGCCAATACAATATTTACTGAAATATAAGTACAATCAATGTGAAGTTAAAGGCACTGAGGGGAGAAGTGGCATAGCAAGAAAAGGAACCCAGGAATTCTGCTTCCCAGAATCCCTTCCTTTCCCCTGCCAACACCACCAAGCACCAGCTCCCACAGTCCTCACAGAGCAGAGACTGGAACCCCCAAATCTAACCAACAGACCCACTGTCCACATACAGGAAAGGAAAGAAGTCAGAAGTTTTAACGCCCAGTTCCCTGCTCTAACCCAAAGCACCCAACCCTCCCCCAGAGCCAGGCACCCTCCAGCCCTCCCAGTCCAACCCAATGCCCCTCTTCTCCCCAGATCCAGGTACCCCTCAGACCCTCCTGCTCTAACCCAATGCACCCACCCCTCCCCTAGAGCTAGGTATCCCCCAGCCCCCTCCTCCAATGCCCTACCCCTCCCCTAGAGCCAGGTACCTTCCAGCCCCCTGCTCTAACCCAATGCCCCTCCCCTCCCCCAGAAGCAGGCACCCCCAGCCTCCCTGCTCTAACCCAGTGCCCCACCTCTCCATCAGAGCCAGGCAACCTCAGCCTCCCTGCTCTAACTCAATGCCCTTTTCCTCCCGCAGAGTTGGGGACATAAATTTAGTGAGGCGGAGGGTAACGCTGGGACCTGTGTTCAGAGCGGCCGAGAACAGTCCGGGCGCGCCTCTGAATGTTCCATTGAAGGCACGTGCTTCTGCCCCCTCCTTGATCCCCTTTTGCCTTTTAAAAAACCCGTCTGGATGGCGATTTAACATGTGAAAACAAGGACATGTCCAGGAAAAAGTGGATGTATGGTAACCCTCCCCAAGCCCCTGTGCAGACACCCCTCGCTGCCTGGCCACATCTCTCGCTGCCCAGCTCTGCCACATGCCACACTGCCCAACTCCCCCGCTGCCTCTTGCCGCCCCCCGGCAGCTCCTGTGCATGTGCCGCCACCTTTTGCTGACCCCCTGCTGGCCAGCAGCTCCTGTGCACGCGGCCTGGCTCAATGCAGCACCACGCGGGTTGGCTCGCAGGGAGGCGCTGCCACTGGCGCCCACAGCGACGAGGCAGGCAGGTGGCCCGGGAAGCAGCTCAAGGTGCCACGGGCAGCATACCCCAGCAAGGTGACAGAGCAGTGCAGTGCAGGCAGGCCCACTGACACAGCAAAGGGGGCAACGGCTCTGGGGTCCAGGGCTCTGGCCACCACTGTGGTAGCCCCAGGCCCTTTAAAATACTTTCAGAGCTGCAAGCAGCACTGCCCCTTCCAGGATCACAGAGTCATTCCCCTAATTTTCCCTGGGCTTGATGTGGCTGTCATCTCCCCTGTTTACAGGTAGCACACAGTCAGAGAAAGAGGCTACCTAGGAAATAGAGCAGGGAATTGAACCCAGCTCTCGGGAGTCTGAGGCTGAGTCCCTAACCACTAGACCCTACTTCCTAGAAAGTGTAAGATAGTCTATTGATTTCTGAGCTGCTCCCTGTCCACTAGGCCTATCATGCAACCAAGTCAATGGCAATTCTCCAGTGGATCAAGCCCCTAAAGTGGAATTCTACTCACAGTCGTAAAATCTATCAAAGACAGACAAATTGTTGAGAGCACCCATTGGTACAGTTGTTCTCTATACATGCAATTAAAGGTGCAATATCCTTTGACAAACAAATGGCAACCACCTCATTGTATCTCCATGTTCCAATACACAGTAGTCAGCACAGAGAGATCATGTTCTGCATTGAATTCTGCCTGAAACCACCACATGATATATTAAATTGTTTCACATTTGGAAGGTACAGGGGATATTCCAATTGGCTGGTGAATTAGATAGTTCAGTGTATACTAACCTGCTGCAACCTAAATTGTCACTTTCATTGTCTGCCAACACACCCTCATGTTTTCCCTCAGAGTATTTTTAAAAATTCATAAAAAAAATCAGTTTTAGGATTTTGCCTATTATCATAAAAGAATCACACCCCTGGGTATTACAGACCAAGTCCAGCATTGTAATTATCTCACGATAAGAGCATCTTCCTTCATGTCTTCTCGCTTGGCTAAGCATGCTCCATGTCAGAAATGAATGCCTGCATTATTTATTTTAGACCACATTAAACACAAGAAATAATGCCTCGGACCAAAAGGGGTTAGAAAGAAACAGCTGACATTTTCTGTTTGGACATGAGAACTTTAAAAATATCCCTAGCCGTGCTGACAGTGTCAGGCTGATCTTTTGTAAATACAAACTAGCATAATACTGTGTTTTATCATCAACAATTACTGGTGCAGAAAGACAAATATTTGTATGTTATTTCTGCACATCCGAGAACAGGACAGAACAGGGAAAGACTCATCACTAGACTTCATAGATTTTTACAGCCAGAAGGAACCTCTGTGTTCATCTGACCTCCTGCATTACAGAGGCCCACGCACTTTACCCAGTAATTTCTACATCAAGCCCATAACTTCCCTTTGAGCTACAGCATAGCTTCTGGAAAGAGATCAAGTCTTGACTTAAAGTGACAGAAAAACCCAGCCTCTGGAAGATGTGTTCAAGGATGCGACAAGCAGTCAGGGAAGGTAGGGAAATGCCTGATTGTGTGACTAGGCAAGAACTCACGAGAGGCCTTTCAACCGAAGGGCTTCCAGGAGTCTTGCAAAAGACTCAATGTGCTGGAAGTAATAACAGATAACATGGGAGGGAAACCCCAAATGAAATCAGAATGGGAAAATATTGCCTCCTCGACACACTCCTTCCTCCTCCTGGGAGCCTTTGAAGGCTTCTATACCAAAGTCAGGAGGCACAATTGTGGGTGGATACATTGGATCCCAGAGGGCATGACATGCTCCAGCAGGAATACCATTGGAAAGAACCCCAAGAGTCAAAGCACATAGCTATTAATACAGTCACTCACGTGCTTAAAAATTAGGCACGTGCTAAAAGGGTTTGCTGGATTGGGGCCTCAAGGAGCCGTGTAACACAGTGTGATTGAGTAACATTTTGACGGTCATTTCTTTCCTTTGGTGTGTTGATCTTATTGTTCTTCTCCAGCCCCGCTGCAGGACAACAATATTAGATGTCCACCTCACCCAGTCAGAGGTTTACGGCTTGTTTTCATTCACTTTTAACACTGATGTAAAGTAGAGCCAGACAGCTTACATCCAGCTGACACACATGCCTTTGACACAATGGAATCAAAGGTAATCTACCCTGCATCATCAAGGCTCACTAGCAGGGATAATGTAGATTGAACATGACATTCCCTCTCATTTGCTTCCATCGTATTTCATCCGCAAAGAAAGGAAGAACTAACTTGGCATTTCAGATGGTTAGTGTAGATTCTTCCCCAGCTCTTTGCACATCCAGTTTTTAATATGGGCGCAATACATAGAATCATAGAGCTGGAAGAGACCTCAGAAGGTCATCATGTCCAGCCCCCTGCTCTAGGCAGGAACAATCCCAACTAAATCAACCCAGCCAGGGCTTTGTCAAGCCGAGACTTAAATACCTCTAGGGATGGAGACACCACTACTTCCCTAGGTAACCCATTCCAATGCTTCATCACTCTCCTAGTGAAATAGTTTTTCTTAATATCCAACCTCGACCTCTCCCACCACAACTGGAGACCATTGCTCCTTGTTCTGCCATCTGTCACTACTGAGAACAGCCTTTCTCCATCCTCTTTGGAACCTCCCTTCAGGAAGTTGAAGGCTGCTGTCAAATCCCCCCTCACTCTTCGCTTCTGCAGACTAAACAGACCCAACTCCCTCAGCCTCTCCTCATAGGTCATATGCTCCAGCCCCCTAATCATTTTGGCTGCCCTCCGCTGGACCCTCTCCAATGCGTCCACATCCTTTTTGTAGTGGGGGGCCCAGAACTGGACACAATACTCCAGATGTGGCCTCACCAGAGCTGAATAAAGGGGAATAATCACTTCTCTGGATCTGCTGGAAATGCTCCTCTTAATGCAACCTAATATGCCATTAGCCTTCTTGGCTACAAAGGGACACTGTTGACTCATATCCAGTTTCTCATCCACTGTAACCCCCAGGTCCTTTTCTGCAGAACTACTACTTAGCTGGTTGGTCCCCAGCCTGTAACAATGCTTGGGATTCTTCCGTCCCAAGTGCAGGACTCTGCACTTGTCCTTGTTGAACCTCATCAGATTTCTTGCAGCACAATCCTCCAATTTGTCTAAGTCACTCTGGACCCTATCTCTGCCCTCCAGTGTATCTACCTCTCCCCCTAGCTTAGTGTCATCTGCAAACTTGCTGAGGGTGCAATCCATCCCCTCATCCAGGTCATTAATAAAGATATTGAACAAAACCGGTCCTAGAACTGAACCTTGGGGCACTCCACTAGAAAGCGACCGCCATCCTGACATCGAGCCATGGATCATTACCCGCTGAGCCTGGCCTTCTAGCCATCTTTCTATCCATCTTACCATCCATTTATCCAAGTCACATTCCCTTAACTTGCTGGCAAGAATATTGTGGGAGACCGTATCAAAAGCCTTGCTAAAGTCAAGGTATATCACATCCAGTGACTTTCCCATGTCCACAGAGACAGTTACCGCATCATAGAAGCTAATCAGATTGGTCAGTCACGTCTTGCCCTTTGTGAATCCATGCTGACTATTCCTGATCACTTTCCTCTCTTCCAAGTGCTTCAAAATGGATTCCTTCAGGATCCCCTCCATGATTTTTCCAGGAACCAAGGTAAGACTGACCGGCCTATAGTTCCCTGGATCATCCTTCTTCCCTTTTTTGAAGATGGGCACTACATTTGCCTTTTTCCAATCATCTGGGATCTCTCCCAATCTCCACGACTTTTCAAAGATAATAGCCAAAGACTCCTCAATGAGATTTGCCAACTCCCTCAGTACCCTCGGATGCATTAAGTCTGGACCCATGGATTTGTGTATGTTTAGCTTTTCTAAATAGTTCCTAACCTGTTCTTTACCCACCAAGGGCTGTCCATCTTCATCCCATCTTGTGTCACTTAGCGCATTAGTCCGGGAGCCGACCTTGGCCTTGAATACAGAGGAAAAGAAAGCATTGAGTACTTCAGCTTTCCCCACATCATCTGTCACTAGGTAAACTCCTTCATCCAGTAGGGGCCCCACACCCTCTCTGATCACCTTCTTCTTGCTAACATGTCTTTAGAAACCTTTCTTGTTATCCTCCACATCCATTGCCAGTCGCAATTCCAGTTGCGCTTTTGCCTTCCTGATACCCCCCCCTCCAGCATTCTCGAGCTATACATTTAAACCCCTCCCTGGTCATTTGACCAAGTTTCCACTTTTTGTAAGCTTCCTTTTTGTGCTTAAGTTCAGCAAGGATTTCCCCTGTAAGCCAATCTGGTCTCCTACCATGTTTGCCTCTCTTGCTACGCATCAGGATGGTTTCTTTCTGTGCCTTCAATAAGGCTTCTTTAAAATACTGCCAGCTCTCCTGGCCTCCTTTCCCCTTCATGTTAGCTTCCCAGGGGATTCTGCCCATCAGGTCTCTGAGGGAGTCAAAATCTGCTTTTCTGAAGTCCAAGGTGTGTATTTTACTACTCTCTTTTCTTCCTTTGGTCAGGATCCTGAAATCTACCATCTCATGATCACTGCTTCCCAGGTTGTCACCCACCTCTATTTCCCCTATTAGTTCCTCCCTGTTTGTGAGCAGAAGGTCAAGCTGCGCATGGCCCCTGGTCAGATCCTTCAGCATTTGTTCCAAGAAGTTATCCCCAACATTCTCCAAAAACTTCCTGGGTTGCCTGTGTACTGCCGTATTGGTCTCCCAACAGATGTCAGGGTGATTAAAGTCCCCCACGAGAACCAGGGCCTGCGATCTGGAAGCTTCTCTCAGTTGTCCAAAGAAAGCCTCATCTACCTCATCCACCTGATTCGGTGGCCTGTAGTAGACACCAACCACAACATCACTGCTGTTGTTTGCACCTCTAAACTTAACCCATAGATTCTCAACAGGTTTTTCTCCCTCTATATACTGGAGTTCTGAGCAAGCTTCGTGTTCTCTTACGTATAGTGCAACTCCTTCTTTTCTCCCCTGCCTGTTCTTCCTGAACAGTCTATACCCTTCCATGACAGCGCTCCAGGCATGCGAGTCATCCCACCAAGTCTCTGTTATCCCGATTAAATCATATTTCTTGGACTGGGCCAAGGCCTCCAGTTCTTCCTGTTTGTTGCCCAGGCTTCTTGCATTAGTGTACAAACACCTCAGATAACCAGATGATTGCCCTAACTTCTTCATTCGAATCAGGGGTCCTTCTTTGTTGCTAGTTCCTCTTTGCATTCCTTCCCGGTATCTGACTTTCCCACTCCCCTCAGGGTTTTGGTCACTGTCCCCCAACGAACCTAGGTTTAAACAAGCCCTCCTCACTAGGTTTGCAAGCCTGCCCACGAAGATGCTCCTTCCTCTCTTGGTTAGGTGGATCTCATCTCTTCCTAACAATCCTTGTGCCCGAAACAGAGTCCCATGGTCGAAGAAACCAAAGCCCTCTCTGCGACACCACCTGTGCAACCACGCATTTACTCTCTCAATTCAACGATCCCTGCCCAGTCCTTTCCCTTCAACAGGGAGGATGGACGAGAACACCACTTGTGCTCCGAATTCTTTGATCCTTCTTCCCAGCGCTACATAATCTGCAGGGTCATTCTTGGCCGTATCGTTAGTTCCCACATGGAAAAGCAGGAAGGGGTAGCGATCCGAAGGTCTGATCAGTTTGGTAAGCCTCTCAGTCACATCCCAATACCCGCAGCTCTTCCTAACCAGCTAATTCCAGAACAGGAATTGGACACCCAATTCTCGTTTATAACCAAGAGTGGAGTTGGCCAGTCTTAGTCTATGAGGAGTAAGACTATGCTGTTTAATATTAGAGTTATTGTAAGGGATTGCCTACCACTAACAGACCCAGATACTCCTTGCAGTGATTTGTCCAGCAGTCTTTGCTAACACTGGACAGTGAATTATGAAGATGCCAGTTAGAGTGAACTAAATGAGTCATAACCAAGAAGCCTACAAGGCACCAAAGAAATGCTGTCGCAGGAGAAGTTACTGAGGCTCCGAGATGAATAATTTACAGTTGAGAGTTTGGAGAGACCGAAACTGCTGCTGAGCATTGCCCAAATACGCAATGGAATTATTTGTTACAAAAAATAAGTTCCTTAAATTAACCAAACAGGAAACTATTTATGTATTCATATAAATGCACACTCAAGTTGTGTCTAAAGAAACTTCAGAGTGGTACACTTAAAAAAAATGGTTCTGGAACAAATATTATATTCTTCCCCCTAATAAGTAATTTCCCATATGGGTGAGGTGTTATTGAATTAGTTTGTTTTTTAAAAAAGTTTTTCTTCTTACCACTCACCCTCTGAATAACAGAACTCTTTGAGCTCGAAGAGAAAGGATGGTACAGTGGTTAGACATGAACCAGGCACTTTCAGTTCCCTATTATTCCACCGACTTTTTCTGTGACCTTGGGAAAGTCACTTGGTCTCTCAGGGTGCATCTACACAGCACCCTAAACTCGAAATAAGATATGCAATTTGTGCTATGCAAATTGCGTATCTTATTTTGATTGAATTTTGAAATGGCATATTTCAAAGTTTGGTGCCTCTACACAGTGCCAAATTTCAAAATAACGTGCTATTTCAAGACATCCCTTAACCCTCGTGGAACGAGGGTTATAGGGATGCCAAAATAGCGCATGCGCTATTTTGAGACAGATCTCAAAATAGCAGGTGCATTCAAAAGACGCAGGGTAGCTATTTCGGAATACTTCCGGTATCTTAAAATAGCCCTTCTGTGTAGACATACTCTGTGTCTCCATGCCTCATCTTTAAAGTAGGGCTGGATAAGAGCATTTTGTTACCTCAGAGGGCCGTTGGGTGGAGAAATACAATGAAGGTTGTGAATGTGGGGTATTGAAAACTATTAAAATAACAAGCTATCCCATTAATTGTAAGGTGTTTTCTGGTCCTGCTTACAGGCTAGGGTTAGAGTGCAAATTGAGTCTTTAGGAGTAATTCTGCACTAGGAATGTTAAGTAGCAGTTAATAAGGTAATTGAGTAATTGATGGAATTTCCATTGACTACTTGATTAGTCAATCAGGGGGTTACTCCTTGGAGCAGCGTGAGCCAGGACTGAGCAGTCCCAGCTCACACCAGTTCTGGGATGGCTGCGGTTCTGCTTTTTAAATGTAGCATGAAAGGGCCTGATTGCTCAGTCCTGCCTTGTGCCGGGTCCTCTGCTACGTCTCTGCCTCCCCGGCCCGGCCCCCCCCCCCCCCCGGGAGATGGGGTTGGGAGGAACCAGCTTTTAAGTCAGGTAAGGTCCCCCCTCATGCCCAGACCCCACCCCAATCCCTTACTTCTTCCCTCTCCCCCCCAAGACCCAGCACCCCCAGCTTTCTTCTTCCCTCTCCCCCCCCCAAGACCCAGCACCCCCAGCTTTCTTCTTCCCTCTCCCCCCCAAGACCCAGCACCCCCAGCTTTCTCTAACACCCTCCCTTGATCCTGCTCCCTCCATCTGGCCAGACACCCAACTCCCAGCATGCTTCTGCACCCTGCCCCCCTCCCAGATTCTGTACCCCATTCCTATCCTACTTACTGGCAATCCTGTCTCACGCACTCTCCCCCTCATTTTTGTCCGTACCCCAGAGCCTAAGGAGGTCCATAAAATCCACTAACTCTGGAACCCCAGAAAGTATATCTGGCCTATGGGAAGTCCTCAGTCCCCCTCTTCCCTTCCCCTCACCCTGAGGCTGGGCCACCAGAGGAGTGAGGCATCTCAGTTGGGGCCACATCAGTGGGAAGTTTTTTGCTTCTCACTTGTGTGGCCCCCAACTGATTTTTTGTGGGTCAGTGACCCCCTACCCAAAAAAGGTTCTCCACTCCTGCCATAAAGAAAAAACATTGAAACGTTTTGTGTTGGACATAATATTTTACTTTATTTAAAATGAAGTTTGATAAATTAACATGAGAAAGTTAAAACGCTGAATCTGTTTCATAGTTTAAATTAAGCCGTTCTCGCTCGCTGCAGCTGGTTCAGAAAATAAAGTCACTGTACCCAGCCTGCCAGTGCCTCCCCTCCCCAATCCTTCCCCTGGCACAGACATCCATGAATAAGTCAAATTTCAATACGCCACTTCTGAAAGTGCCGACCCCTGCTCTAAAAAGTAAGATCTGCGTCTTTATTTATTTATTTATTAATGAAGCTCCTGTAAGTAGGACAGTTATTGACTTTAAAAAGTATCACCGGCACTCAGACCTGTACATAGAGGTGAATAAGTCGGATCTCAGCATTTCACCTCTGAAAGGTTGCTGACCCCTGCCCTAGCGCATTACCTGGGAGCCAGAGATGTGAGAGCCCTTTCAACTGATTCTATTAAAAGGGCTCGCACTTGCTGGGTGGCTGCATTGCCTGGCAGCCACACGCCCTTTGAACAGAAGCAACTGAAAGGGCTCAGTCTCATGAATTATTAGGGATGTTACATTTCAGTTAATCAGCTAATCGAGTAGTTGATGGAATTTGTCGATTACTCGATAAGGGAGGCTCTTGCTATCCCTCTGCGCCTCTCCCTTTGAAATGTACAAGAGCCGCCTGTGGCTCCTGTACATTTCAAAGGGAGAGAGGCAGCAGGAACCCGCGCCAGGGGGACCAAAGCAGTCCTCACTGGGGCAGGTTCCCCTCTGTGCCTCCTCCTTTGAAACATACAAGGGCTGCAGGTGGCTCTTGTACGTTTCAAAGGGAGAGGAGCAGCAGTCGGACCAGCAGGAGCGGGACTGTTTCAATCCCCGCATGCGCTGTTTCCCCACTGCCTCCCCTGCCCCCCATGGAAATGGTGCTGGGGGGAACCGGCTTTTAAGCCAGCTCCCCCCAGCAGTGTTCCCTATAAGGTGCGTGCCTGCCCATATATTTGAGGCCTGCTCACCTCTTCAACAGAGCCAGCCATGCAGTGGCCCCCGAGCTGTTCTGTGGGGCCACATGGCAGGCAGCTACCCTGCCCCAGGCGCAGCATGGCAGCCACCACATGGCCCTGGCCCTAGCTTCAGCCCTTCCCCAGGGCTGGAGCTGTGGGGTGGCGGGCAATGGCTCCTCTGGCAGGCCTGGCCGGGGCCAGAGCCAGCGCTATATTGCGGGTGGCAGGCAGCAGCTCCTCTGGCAGCCAGAGCTGGAACTGTGTTGCAGGCAGCTGGCGCCCGCTGAGGCCAGAGCTGGGGCTGCATGTGCTGCCATGGGGTAGGCAGCAGTGGCTCTGGCGGCTCTGGCCCCAGCCAGAGCCAGAGCCACATGTTAGCAGCAAGTACCCCAGCCCTGGGGAGCAGCTGCTGGTCAGCAGCAGAATCCCTGTTACCACAGGAAGCAGCTGCCCACCGTGGCACGTGGCCCCTGCTGCTTCAGTCCAACCATGGGGAGCAGGTGGTGGAGAGCCCGTGCAGCTCCCCCTGCCCTGGGCTGGCCCTGGACCCCAGCAATGCTCGGTAAGTCTTCTAATTTATCAACACATTCACGCAGTGGCTGAGGCAGGAGCATGCATTGCATGAATTAGAGTTTAGCTCCATTTTGTAATAGCCACAGTTCAGCAGTTGTTGGATGGCAACTGATTCCTATGCACCGGTGCTGACTCCTGAGGCTAAATAATAGCACATACAGGAATTTATGCTAATTAAGATGACACTTAGCCCTTTTTCAATTGGGATAATCCCTGATTAGCTCCCCCCAGTGCAAATCCCAATTTGCAATTGACTACAGTTAGGAGTAAGCACAGATGCAGCTAATGTACAACTTAAGTCTTCCTCAGTGTTACTTCAGTGAGCTGAGAGTTTGGGCAGCCACCCAGGAGATATTCAAATGTCACCCAACTAATTAGCACAGCACCCACAGACAGCAGCATGTGTCTCTACCGGTGGTGCACATCTGCATATGCTTCAGTGCACCTAACAACATTTATTCTGCAATTAGGTGGAAAAACTTAGAGGGAACATTGCCTGCCACTATTTATTACTGGTGTTGTATAGCATGGGTCTGTAAGAAAAACAGCTTATTGTTCAAACTTTGCAGATGTGTGTGTGTGTGGGGGGGGAGAGCATGTGCTTTTAACTTAACTGTAATTGATGGCATGATGCCATACATTAGCACTTTGGGTCAGCCATAATAATAAGGATGCTTCAGTGAAAGATCTAATTTAACAGATGTATTTATTCTTTGTGACTAGGAAGGGGCTGTTTTAGTATTCTATCTTCCAAAATATTTAATATAAAAATATGATTTGTTAGTGACTGGTGGGTGCAACAGTAGCAAACATCCAAACAAGCCTGAACCCTAACCCTACCCTTAACCCTAACCAGAACCCTAAACACTAACCCGAACCCCTAAATCTAACCCTAACACTAATGCTAAAACCAAAACCTAAACTTAACCCCAATCCTAACCCTAACCCTGATCCAAGCCCTAACCCTAACCCTATCCATATCCTTAACCATTACCCTAACACTAATCCTAACGATAATCTTCGTCTAACTCTAACTCTAACTCTAACCCTACCCCTGCCCCTACCCCTACCCCTAACCTTAGGCCTAAACCTAACCCTAGGCCTAACTCTAAGACTAAACCTAAATCTAACACTAACCCCAACTCTAAACATAACCCTAGTCCTAACCCTTACCCCAACCCTATACCAAACCCTAACCCTATCCATAATCTTAGCGCTAACTTTAACCCTAATCCTAGCCCTTACCCTAACGCTAACTCAACCGTGCCCTAACCCTAACCCTAACCTCAATCCCAACTCTAAACATAACCCTAGGATGTGTCTACACTTGCACCCTCTTTAGAGAGAGGGATGCAAATTAAGACATTTGAAATTGCAAATGAAGCCAGGATTTAAATACCCCGTGCTTCATTTGCATATTCACGTTATGGTGCTATTTCGAAATAACAGACATTGTTAAGACGTGGTTATTTCGAGAGAAAACCCTTCTCTCAAAATAACTGGTAAACCTCATTGCATGAGGAATAAAGGTTATTTCGAGAGAAGGGTTTTCTCTTGAAATAACCGCATCTTAACAGCGTCTGTTATTTCAAAATAGCGCTATGTGGAAATAGCGCCATAATGCAAATATGCAAATGCAGCACAGGATATTTAAATCACGGCTTCATTTGCAATTTCGAATGTTTTCATTTGCATCCCTCTCTTGAAAGAGGGTGCAAGTGTAGACATACCTCTAGTCCTAACTCTAACCCTAAATGGTACATGGCCTCAATATTGTTGCACAAGACAAAACTCACTCTGCTTATCGATGGACAACCTTAAGGGAACACTGCCCCTCAACACCGGCTTCTGCTCCCCCCCCTTGCTGCCTCTCTCTGTTAGAGGTAGCCAGGTGGGGAGTAGAGGCAGCCAGGTGGGGAGTGGAGGAGCGACGAGTCGAGTTCCTACTCAACTACTAGTTGCTTCCATCCCTATGAGCAATAGAATCAAACAGTTAAGTTCTGAATTTCTTATGCAGCCGTTATTCAGTCCTTGCTCAGGGAAAGACTCCCATTGATTCTCAAGAGAATTTGGTTTGAATAAAAACAAAGGTGAATTGAAGCCTTAGTCAAATATCTGGATGGTTCTTTCATCATCAGAAGATTATGGAAAACTCAAATTAGATCAACTACTTGCTGTCATGAGGTCAGTGATTTGAGAACAGGTTTTTAACTTGACAGTTTAAGCCACATAGACACAGGGTGGAATACACCTGTGTGCAAAGTGATCTGCTCAAGGTCTCTGTGCTATTTAAATCCCTCCTTAGACTTTAAAAATAGGCCTTCATCTTTATGCCTAGAGTTAGCATGAGGTCTGTGCACTACTGAATATCATCCACAGGGCTGTTCTTTGTTTTATCAAACGTCTCATTGTTTTTGGGACAGAGTCCTGCTTTGCAGCGACATGCTTGGTCACATGTTTGCTGGAGAAAGAGAGAACAGAACTGAATATTCTCCAGATCGCTAGGAGATCCTTTCTGTACACGTCATTTTACCTTTTAAAGCTACAAGCTCCAGCCAATGTGCAACATCGCCAACAGATGTAAACCCGTGGTCCCTAAGCACTGTTAAAACATTAGTATCCTGGTCAGAGAGTCATTTCCCATTCCCTCTGAAGCACCGCCAAAAGCTGAAGGAGGTTTTTCCAAGTATTTTCAGGAACAGAGCCATGTTTTCAGCAGGGTCTTTCCATTTCTAATGGAGAATCAGGAGAAAGAGTGACAATAGTGTACAGTAATAAAATTTCCAATTGCTTGTCCAAGACCACAGTGTTATGATGTATTAAATGCTCAGTGTTCCTTTTCCAAAGACCTGGCTGCTAGATATGTATGAAGACATACAGTTTAGTTATTTTCAAGTAAGAAAAAAAAAAAATCAGTGGGAAGTTTTACTGTCCCTTTGCCCTATCCAATGAAAGGCTGCCTAGGAATCAACTTTTTTTATAATGAAAGGTCTGTAGCTATTATTGCAGCTGTTTGGTTTTCTTTTAGTCAAGACACTGGGCTTCATTCTGTCTACTACGTATTTTTATGCGACCCACTACTGTAGAATCTTAGCATCTCACAATCATTAGGGCATTTGTCCTCACAATTCCTCTGTGAGTGGGGGAAAGGCTATTATCGCCATTTGTAAAATGGGGAGCTGAGGCACAGAGAGATTAAGTGACTTGTCAAGGTCACCAGAAAGTCTGTGGCAGAGCAAGGAGTTGAATTCAGATCTCCCAAGTTGGGGTGGAACATTCTATCCACTGACTAGACCATCTTTCCTTGCATTATTTTTTGCTTACATTAGTACAAACAAGGCTTCATCCCCTATTCACTGTACTTAGAGGAGAATCAGTCTGAGAGGAGAGCTGACAAACACACCTTCTTTCTAATACTTGTTGCTGTGCTGGCTGTTTCTTTAAGGGCAATATGCCTGTTGGAAGTGGGTAACCCTAGGTTTTAGAAGGTTGATTTCACTGTTAGCCATAGCAAAGGAAGCAACGCTCAGAGAAGTATTAGTGATGGGATTAATAAAGTCCATCTTTGTTTGCAATGTTACCTAATCTGTATTGGGAGAGGGACTGCACCAGTGCTACTGGAAAGAATCAAGGCTGATAGCTCCCTACATGAGATTTCGAGAGAGAGAGAGAGAGAGAGAGAGAGCGAGCGCGAGCGCAGGGGTGCCTATTGGAGTCTGGGAGGTGGGCGGGCATAAACCCGTCCACATCTAAAGGACCTCCCCCCAGCCTATGGGGAGGGTCCACTGAGCCCAGGAAACCAAGTAATTACTTGGGACAAATAAAAAGAAAACAGGGACGGGTGTGAGGGTCAAAGGGCTAAAACAAGGGAACCGGACGGGTACACCGAGCAGAAAACCCTGGACAGCGCCCACTGCCCCTCGAAGGTCTCGAGAGAGCCAGTGGACACCACCCAGTGGAACTCTGCCCAGATACGTGAGCGGATGCAGGAACGGAAATAAGCCCCACAGTCGCAGGCCCCTCCCTCAGCCAACCTCTGCTCCCTGGTCCCATAAATTACCATCTTGGCGATAGCCAGGAGGAGGTTGACCAGGAGGTCCTGTGACTTTGTGGAGCCTCAGATGGGGTGTGCATAAATTAACAGGTGAGGGAGAAGTGCAGCCAGAACCTCAACAAAAGGTTCTGGAGGAGCCGAAAGAGGGGCTGTAACCTGGCGCACTTGAGGTACACGTGCGCCAGGTTCTCCCTCTCGCCACAGAAGGGGCAAGTGTTCGGAATGGGGGTGAACCGCACCAAATACACGCCCGTGCTCACAGCTCTGTGCAGGATTCTCCAGCTGATGTCCCCGGTGGGCCGTGGAACTAAGGTGGAATAGAGACTCCCACTGGGGCTCCCCACCCTCTATTGGTGGTAGGAGGTCCCGCCACTTGGTGTCTGGGTGGGACACGAGGATGGGGAAGTGGAGCGTGTGAAGTATGAGCGTGTACAGGTGACTCTTTGGCACAGTTCGGAAGGGGACTGGCTGCAATGCGTGCAGCCAGCTCGGGTGACGAGGAGGAGGCGGTCGGGGAGGTACGCGGGGCTTAGGGACGATGGATAGATTGGGCAGGCCGGGGGTGAGCGGGGTGCACCCTCTCGCAGGACCTTGTTGAGATAAACCCGAGCGGTGGGCGGCAAAGCGTCCTTCACCTCCTGAAGTACGCGCCGGGGAGTACGGAGGGTGGAGAGCCCCATGTGCTGGGCAAGCACCCGAGGATCCACCCAATCTCCCTGGTCGTAGTCCAGGAGGTCTCCGATCCTTGTAACTTCTGCCAGGACCAGCCTCCGGCGCACTGAGGGGGACTCCACCACCTGCACACATAGATGGAGATTGTGTAGCAGGGGCTCCGCGAGGAGGTCTGCCCCCACGGTGGCTCCCAAGGACCTGGTCACCTCTAGCAGCTTCCAGGCCCGGAGGAGGTCCTGGTAGAAGGCCGGCAGCTCAGAGAGGTCTCGCAGAAGACCTCTCAAATAAAGGAGCTGCCGGTCATATCGGAGCCCTCGGAAGCGGCGAAGGAAAAAGTGTGTGCCAGCGTGCTCCACGCCGGACTACCTGCATCAAATACTAGCCTCTGCAGGGCCTGGAGGCGGAGGACACGATCCCACGTGCGCAAACACGTCAGGCCCTGCCCTCCCTCCTCCAGGGGAAGATGGAGAACCCCTGCAGAGACCCAATGAAGTCCTGGCCAGAAGAACCGCAGCAGCAGCTGCTGGATCTGATCCAGGAAACCCAGGGGCAGGACCAGGGTGCTGAGACGGTGCCAGAGCATGGACAGGACTAGTTAGTTAAGCACCAGTGCCCTCCCACGCAGGGAGAGGCACCGGAGCAGTCCTGTCCATCTCCGCAACCGCTCAGCCACCCTGGACTCTAAACCTTGCCAGTTCTCCGGCGAAGAGGGATGTGCAGCAGAGAGAAAAACGCTGAGATGGAGCAGCGGACTCACGCTCCACCTGATGGCCTGAAGCACAGGTGGGAGGGAGCTCGCCTGCCACCCGGCCCCTACCACCAGGCCAGAGCTCTTGACCTCGTTGACCCGGGCGGAGGAGGCCGCTGAGGAGACGGCTTGGCAGGCCTCCACCCGCGCCAGGTCTCCCAGGTCCTGTACCACGAGGAGCATGTTGTCGGCGTAGGCTGACAGGACCAGCCGCATCTCCGGCTCACGGAGCACCAACCCCGTCAACCTCTTGTGAAGAAGATGGAGGAAGGGCTCGATGGCCAGAGTATACAGCTGGCCTGACAGCGGGCAGCCTTGATGTACTCCCCGCCCGAAGCTGACCGGTGCGGTCAGGGTCCAGTTGAGCTTGACCAAACACTCTGCGGAAGTGTACAGCACCTGGAGAAAGCCCACAAAGCGGGGCCTGAAGCCGAAGGCCCGCAGAGTGCCCAGGAGATACCCGTGGTCCATCCGGTCAAACGCCTTCTCCTGATCCAAGGACAGGAGGGCGAACGACAGACCATCCCCACACCCTAGCTCTAGGAGATCCCGGACCAAATAAAGGTTGTCGAAGATGGTACGGCCTGGGACGGTGTAGGTCTGGTCTGGATGGATCACGTCCGCCAGCACGGACTTGAGTCTCAGGGAGATGGCTTTGGCAACAATTTTATAGTCCGTGCTGAGGAGCGAGACGGGACGCCAGTTCCTCAGATCGCGGAGGTCCCCCTTCCTGGGCAGCAAGGCGAGCACTGCTCGCCTGCACGATAAAGGGAGGACCCCGCTCTCCAGGGACTCGGCCCAGACCTTGGCAAGGTCCGGGCCAAGGACATCCCAGAACACACAGTAGAACTCCATGGTCAGCCCGTCCATGCCCGGGGATTTATTGGTGGGCATGAGATGGAGAGCTTCCGAGAACTCGGCCAGAGAGAGAGGCAGCCCTAGCCGGTCTCGGTCGCCTGCGCTGACCATTGGGAGTTTGTTCCAGAGGAC
The DNA here is from genome assembly GCA_032595735.1 of Pelochelys cantorii. Classification (NCBI taxonomy): domain Eukaryota; kingdom Metazoa; phylum Chordata; order Testudines; family Trionychidae; genus Pelochelys; species Pelochelys cantorii. The sequence continues at coordinate 14,148,107 of CM064346.1, forward strand.
TCTGCGGGCATCGGTTGGACCAGGCGAGAAGAGGGAGGCGTAGAAGGCATGAGCCCTCTTGCGCATCTCCACTGGATCCAAGAGGGGGGCGCCATCCTCTGCCAGAAGGCAGACGATGTGCTTTTTCACTCCCCTCTTTTTCTCCAGGGCATAGAAGCGGGAGCCACGATCCATCTCCCTAAGGAGGTGGATGCGGGAACGAACAAAGGCACCCGGGCCCGAAGGTTGTCGAGGGCCCGAAGTTCCTCCTGCTTCTCCCAGTATGTTCCGTAGAGGGGTGGATCTCTGGGGCCGGTGGCCAGCCGCCTCTAGCTCTAAAACCTCCCATTCCAACTGCTCTATCGCCGCATCCCTCCGCCGGCTGGCCCCCCGGGTGTAGTCGTGGCAGAAGAGCCGCGTGTGCACCTTCCCCACATGCCACCACCGCTGCGCCGAGGGAAAGGTGCACCGCCACCCACGCCAGGCCAGCCAGAAATCCCGGAAGGACGCTCCAAAGCCCACGTCCTCCAGCAGCCTGTTGTTAAAATGCCAGTAGGCCGGCCCTGGCCACTCCGAGGAGAGAGAGGCCGTCACGGCCACCAAGTGGTGGTCCGAGAACGGGGCCGGCCGAATGCTGGAGGAGCGGGCTCGAAAGAGATGATGATGTGAGAGATAAATGTGGTCCAACTGGGAGTGAAATGACCGTTGACCCTCCACCCGGACGAAGGTAAGCGCTGCATCCTCGCCCGGGTGGAGGTCACCCCAGACGTCCACCAGGGAGTGTTGGTCTACAATCTCCCTGAGGACATCCGTGGTGGCCGGGCACTGCCTGGTCCCTGTGCGGTCCTGTTCCTCGAGGGTGCAGTTGAAATCCCCGCCCAGGACCAGGCACTCGTGCAGATCCAAAGAGCCGAGGAAGGCAGCTGCCCGCTGGTAGAAGCGAAGCCTCTCCGGGACGGATGTCGGGGCGTAGATGTTAATGAGATTTAATGTTAGCCCCTCTACCCGGACCCGGAGGTGCAGCAGGCGGCCTTGCACAACCTCGGCAGTCCCCAGCACCTCAGGCCACAGGTTCGGGGAGAACAGGGTCGCCACCCCGGCTTGATTGGCTGACAGGTGGCTGAAGTATACCCTATCTCCCCACTCCAGCCGCCAGCTCGCTTCGGTGGCCAATGTGGTATGGGTCTCCTTTAGGAAGATGACAGAGTACCCCCCCGCCCGAAGGAAGGAGAGTACCCGACACCTGCGGAGACCTAGCCTGCAGCCCCGGGTGTTCAGAGTGGCAATGATGAACGGCGGCATCGAGAGGGCTGTGGAAGATCCTCGCTGGCAGGAGTGCTGACAGTCCCCACTGGGCCCCGCAGCAAACTGTGACCATACCCAAATGTAAGCAGGGCATTACGGAAGCCACGGGCCCGGTGGTAGGCCGCAGCCTCCCGCCGCCCAGTCCCTTTGCCCTCCCCCAAAATGGCCCTTATGGTCTGGATGATGAGATGGAAATCCCCCCAGTGCTGAAGGATGAGAGCCACTTTGTTCTTGGAGCCATGAATGTCTTCCAAGAAGCTGCGCATCTCACCCTTCAGCGCGTCGGGTGTCGGGGCCTCAGGCCAGACCCTTCCACTTGCCCCACGACCGACTGATGCGGGAAAGCGGGGACTCTGAAGTCCCTGCTGGGATGACGACAGGGGTAGTGGCGGAGGGACAACAGCCCCAGATGTGCTGGGAGAGGGAGAAACAAAAACCGCCTCCCGGGGGCCAACGTCTGAGCTGAACGTGGCAGCCCCGGGGGCGGCAGTAACAGTGTAAGGGGAGGAAAAGAGGTCAGGGAAGGGATCAGGGAAAGGAGGAATGGGAGTAGGGGGAGGAAGAGGTGGGGGGATTTGGAAAAAAGACAAGGAGGAGGGGGAGCAGGAAGAGAAGTGGGAAATTTGGTTGGGAGAGGGGCTGAATGGGGAGCAGGAGTAGGGTCTGAAGCCTCAGCGGTAGAGGCACTGGGTTGCGGTGTCTCCTTGCAGGGTGGGGAATCGGTGGCAGTGGTGGGGGAAGTTAGTGTCTCCCCAGTGCCAGGCTCCGGCACTGCTAGGAGTGCAGCACCGGAGGCTCCAGTGCCAGGGGTAATGGGGAATGACGGAAACTCCCGCCCGCTAGGATCCCCTAGGGGTTCAGTGGCCAAAGTGCTGCTGATGGCTGGGCAGTTGGTTACACCCTGGGACAACCCGGAGGAAGGGAAAAGGGAGAGCGGCGGGCTAGAAGGGGAAGGAGAGGCCGACTGTTGTCCCTCCAAGGCATCCCCCTCTGAGGCAGCCGGGGTTAACCCTAAGGCCTTCACCTCTTGGGAGGGGAAGGCGAGCCCACTGCCCGCCGCCACATCATCGCCCTTGTTGGCGGCAGGGTCAGCGGTCGCCCTCACAGCAGAGGTGGGGACGGTGGGAGCATCCTCTGTGGACACTCTTTCTTGCAGGGACTCTAGGAGGGAGGCATTTACCCCTTCCACAAATGCCGCGGCCACCTCAGCTGCCTCACGGCGCTGTGAAGCATCCGGGGGCTCGGAGGGAGGGATGGCTCCGACACCAACCTCTGGAGGCACGAGGAAGGTATCGTCCCCTTCAATAGGTGGGGTGGAACGTCGGGCTCATTTGCGGCGCCTCCTCATGGCAACCTCCCAGACCTCAGAGGAGGAGAGTTGGGCCTGATTAGGGGAAGAGCCAGGGGGTGAGGGCAGCGGTGGGAGGGCGAGGGAAGACGGGGCCTGGGCAGCTGGGGAAGGGGAAACCTCCCTGAGGTAGGCCCTGTCCGAGTCCCGTCTCTGACCTCGCCGCCCTCTCCTCCACAGGCCCGGCCTTGCCGCTTTTGGTGGTGGCAGCAGTGCCCGCATGCTCGTCTGGGCCCTGCAGAGCCCGAGTGGGTTTGATGACAGTCATGGCTGGAGGAGGGGTGATCCCAGGGTCTAGACCGTCAGGGCCACCGGCGATGATAGGGCCGGTGCCCTCTTGGGCATCGGGGGTCCTGAGTGCATCTCCGAGCTGGGCCAGACGGTAGTCCCTTCGGACGTGCCCTGTTGCCCGACAGAGAAAACACCGGGCCTCCCCCAAGGTGTAATATACCCGGTACTGGGCCCCTTGATAGGGCACCAGAAATGACCCTTCTAGGGCTTCTCCACCACGCCCCGCCAGCAGGAGTTGGATTTGCACCTGCCAGCGGAAGAAGAGAACATGGCGGAGGGTAGGGTCCTTGCAGCCCAAAGGAAGGGAACTAAGGACTGACAAGGGACTCCCCACGGTTGAGAGGAAAGGCAATAGGGCGGCATTGGGGAGGAAGGGAGGAACGGAGGAAAAAACCACCTGTACGCCCAGGTCCTCCAAAGGCTCGAGTGGGATATGGACTCCCCCCACCGCCAAACCCTTCTCCACCTCTTCCTGGGTGGCGGCCTCCGACACCAGGAAGAATACCACATTCCCGAACATCTTGGAGGCCGCCACCACGGCCGCGGGCCCAACCACGCATGCCAACGCCCACACGTAGGTCTCCACGTGGGACGAGGCCGACACCAGGAGGCAACGGACCCTGTGCCTCCCGGTCAGGGTGGGGAAGGGGCCGCGACCGTCAGGGATGGAATTCCGATAAGCGGCTTCGGTGGATCGGGAGGCAGCGGGGGGGGGGGGGGGGGGGTGGCGGCTACCTGGGCGTACGCCCTGGGGGCCGGGACACCGTCGCCCCCAGAGCTGGTGGAAGGAACAGGGGGACAGGAAAGAGGGGAAGCCGCGGCCGAGACCGCGGCGGGGGGGTGAGCCTTTGCCACAGGAGGTTTTGCCTTTCGGGTGGGGCTCTTGCCCTTCTTGGTCCCCTGGCCCTTCCTGCCTTTCAGGGAGGCTTTCTTGGTGGTGACACTGGTGGCAGAAGGTGCCGCGGCAGGAGCGGTCGGGGTCCTGGGATCTCCGTCCATGTCCACCACCTCCGCTGCATGAGTGGGTGGCCCGGCAGCCTCAGAGGGTTCAGGGTTCATAGAGGCAGTGAAGGGGGGGGGCCAAGAGGTGGTAGAGGCATCGCACGACTGTCCCTCCATTATGTTCATGGATGGAGGGGCGGGGGGAGACAGGCACAGACAATTACGGGAGACCAATAGTGCCAGGGGGTGGAACAAGGAGCAGGGGAAAGGGGGACGAGAGAGGGAGAGAAAGGCTCACCACTCCCCCTGCTAGGCTGGAAGCGGGGTGAGAGGGCAGCAACACACATAGGAGGAAACGGGGAGGGGGGGTAAAGGAACAAGGGGTACAGCTCCCAGCACAGGATGGTAAGAGCGGCTCCTCCGGCTGCACTGGGAATGTGAGAGGGTCAATTATTTGAAAGACACGTGGGAAGTGAAACGGTGTGTGGGGGAGGGTAACTAAAGGAGAGTGGGAGGCTCAGGCGCCAAATGAGATGACAAAGGGGGGCATGGGCACACGAAAAGAGGAGAGGGGAATGCAGGCTGTGAGGAGGGGTCTGCTCAAGGAAGCGGGGGGCAGCAAGACACTGCTGGGAATGGGGGGGAGGAAACTAGTGTGCCCACAGGCGCCTGAGTGGCAGGCTTGCAGCACCAGCTGCAGGACCCACCAGAGCAAGGGAGGGGTGGGGAGGCAAGCAGTGGGGCCAAGGATGGAGATGGCCCCTGCAGCACCTGGGGCTAGGAAGGGAGCAGCAATAGCAGCAGCAGAGATGCAGGGGAGACAGCAGGGGGCAGAGGGAGCCACCCCCCAGCCCCAGTACCCCACAGAAGCTGTGCCAGCTGCCACCTAGGGGCCCAGATGGCAGGAGGCCCCTCACATACACTCACCACCCCCCCCCCCCCACACACACAAACTTGTGGAGGGGAAGGAAGAACCCCAGGAGCTGCTATAAAGCAGCCCTCTTACCTTCTCCACTCCAGAGGGCATAGCAGCTACAGGAACGGTGAAGTCTAAGCCTGCAGCAGTGAAGAAAGGGGCCAGGCAGTCCCCAAAAAGATGGAAAATGGGGGTCCCGCTCCCCCCACCAGGGTGAGGGCAGCAAAGGCCCCCCTATCCACCCCCACACCCCCAGAGCTCCTGCAGCCAGCTGAGGGATGGGGTGGGGGGAAAAGACTGCCTGCAAACAGAGCAGGCAGAGAGAAAAGCGGACCTGGCCCAGAATGTAGCCAGGGCCTGCCTGCCTCCCTCAACCCCAGCAGCCCCCCACACACCCCTCCCAAAAAGGGGAGGGGAGGGGTGCAGGGGGAAAAAAAGCACAACAAGCCCAGACCAGCAGCCTGCTGTGATCAGTGGAAGAGTGGTTCCTCTCTCCACCTCCAGGTCACGAGAGAGAGCAGGGGCAATACAGCAGGGCTGCATCTAGACTGGCAAGATTTTGCGCAAAAACGGCTGCTTTTGTGCAAAAACTTGCCAGCTGTCTACACTGGCCGCTTGAATTTGCGCAAGAGCACTGACGTTCTAATGTATGATTGTCAGTGTTCTTGCACAAATACTTTGACGCTCCCGTTCGGGCAAAAGTCCTTTTGCGCAAAAGCTTTTGCGCAAAAGGGCCAGTGTAGACAGCTCAGATTTGTTTTGTGCAAAAAAGCCCCAATGGCTAAAATGGCGATCGGGGCTTTCTTGTGCAAAACCACGTCTAGATTGGCACGGACGCTTTTCCGCAAAAAGTGCTTTTGTGGAAAAGCGTCTGTGCCAATCTAGACGCTCTTTTCCGCAAATGCTTTTCATGGAAAAATGTTTCCGTTAAAAGCACTTGCGGAAAATCATGCCAGTGTAGACGTAGCCCCGGTGAAAGAGCTTGGTGGAAGGGGGAAGAGGCAGCTCTTGCAGAGAGAGTCAGCAATCCTGGCTAATTAGGGGCAGCTGAGACAGGGCAGCTGCAAAATCAATTCAGGCCCAGGTGAAACTAATTGGGGCTGCCTGGAGGCCTATTTAAGAACTCTCCCTGGGGGTGAGGGTGGAGAGAACTGACAAAGAGTTTGGAGAGAGAGACACCAGAGAGAGAGAAAAAAAATCTAGACTGCACTGCTTTTCCGGGATACCAGAGGTACCCTGGAAAAGCAACGCTGCATCCACGGAACGTGTCCACTTTTCTGAAAACATTTTTGGAAAAGTGGACGCACTCTTTTACCATCCCTCTAAACCTCATTCTACAAGGAATAAGGGATGGCTTGAAAGAGCACCTTTTTTCTGAAATTTAGCACTGTGTAGATGTGCCAAATTTTGGAAAAGCCTCTTTCGAAAGTAAATTGGAAAATGATACGCAATTTGCATATTGCAGTGAAGACCTAGCCAGAGAGAGAAGTTGCATCTAATGGACAGACCTTGAAGCACTTTCCAGGGGCCTGGTTTTCAGAGGGCAGGAGCTCAGCATTTTTTGAGAATCAGGCTCCTTTTTAAGGTGTCAGATTGAGCGCCCCAAAAACTGGAGGCACCCCCAAAATCACAAGTCACTTTGAAATTCCTGGACCCTCTGTCCTCCCGTTCAATATATCACCACCACCACCTAGCTCTTTTCTCCCATTTTTCAGCCACAGAGCTCAAAGCACTTTACAAAAGAGGTCGGTCGCATTAGCCCCTTTTTACAGATGGGGAAACCGAGGTGCAGAGGCAAAGTAAAATTGCCTATTGTCATCCAGCAAGTGAGCGGCAGAGCCAGGAATAGAACCCAAGTCTTCCAAAAGCCTTTACAGTGCTTTTGCCACTAGATCACACCACGTTTTGAAAGTTGCTTTATATTTTGTAATGAGCTAAAAAGTAGGGATGTAAAATCCTGCTTAATTGGCTGATCAGTTAAACATTCTTTAACCGTTTAAAGGGGATGAGCGGAAGGGGTCGGGAGAGGGGAGCTGCCCCGCCCCACTGGTTGAATCTTCACATCCCTTCTAAAAAGTGGAAACTTAAAACAGAACTACTCATTTACAACAGCAAAGTGCTTTCAACATAGGAATGAGAGTATCAAACTTTCAGGCCAAAATTCAGGCCATACTTTCTGGCCTTTTTCCGGACAGAGGGTTAAGAAAAAGGACTATGAATCACCTTAAATAAAAAAAGACTTCAGGAGGACTTAAGTTCTTGATGCTTCTTTTAGTGTAACTTCCATTAAATGGAGAAGAGGTATTTCCATGACAGTTTTGAGAGCACAGCATCAGGTGAATAAGTTAGAGTTTGGAGGCATCCATTTTACTGACATACTGGCTGCTGTTTCCATCCCCTCTGTTTAAAAGTAAATATGCCCAGAGATATATTTGGTTGAATGACTTTATAGCTGTACAATTTACAAATCTCAACACTGTCAGGAGAACACAATAAAAATCTCATATGGTTATGAAAGGCAGCATTCGCCAGCCCGCACTTTGCCGAGAGAGGCAAATTAAGAAGCAGCTGCTTATTCCTGTCTTTTCAGCTGTCACTCCACTGCATCACCAACCCTGCATGTTCACCTGTGGGTGTCATGTTAACAGACTATTTCAGTATTTTAAGATTCACACACTACACTCCCACCAGGCTACAGTGCCTGCTTAGAATGTTATGCAAAGAAAGGGATTTCATCTTTGTTTCAGCCTTACCCACAGCAGGGCTATTTAACACACCATGTCTGAGGAGCTAAATCTACTGCCAGGTGTGTCCTCTGAGCATGAGGCCCAAGTCAGCCAAGCATTTAAGTACATATTTAAGTTTAAGCATGTGCTTCAGGTCTCTGCAGAATAAGGATGGACTTAATTTTAAGCATGTCCCTCGAAGTACATGGGATTTAGGCATGTGCTTTTTATTGTACCCATGCTTAAAGGCTTTGCTGAATAGGGATGAGCTGCTGAGAGGAGGCCCTGGTGTGTCACCTTCGCAGTGCTGATGTTTCAGTGGAATGCTGGTGTTCAGAAGAATATGGGTATGTCTACACTACAGAGTTTTTGGAAAAATGGCCGTTTTTCCGAAAAAACTTCAATTACATCCATACTGCAATCGCATTCTTTCGAAAGAAGAGAGGAGTTTTTCCAACATTGGTAAACCTCTTTCTACGAGGAAGAAGCCTTTTTCCAAAAGAGCTCTTTCGGAACAAGGTGTGTGGGGACGGGGAAGAGGGAATTCTTTTGCAAGAAGAGGCAAGAGGAAAAAACACAGGTTCCCTGGTGGCCATTCTGCCCATAGTAATCACAGCTTACATGTGAGAGAATCCAGACTGAATGGACGCTATTTTTCAAAAAAGCGGATCGCTTTTTCGATGCGCTTTGGCAGTGTGGACGCTCTTTTGGAAGAAGTTTTTTTGGAAGATCTCTTCCAGAAAAGCTTCTTCCGAAAGAAGCCTGCAGTCTAGACATGGCTTATTGCAGCTAGGTCACTACAGTGGACAGGGCAGCAAAGGGGGGGGAACACGCACAGCTTGTTAACTGGCGCTCCCGATTCAGAAAGAGTAGAGTGACTGGAGCAAACCACTGAGAGAAAAGATGGGGGTGCTCAGAGTTTTATTGATGCCCATCGTCTTTGGACTGCAGAGAATTCACACAAGGGGAGATGCCCAAATGCTCCTTATTTCCTAGTCCGTCTCTTTACTCCTGAAATGGTGTGGAAAGCAGTGTCCATTTGGGAACCCAACAACTCGTTAAAACAGTGACTGGAATGATAGAAATCCCCTCGATGTTTCCCAAATGGTAGGGTTGGACCCCAATGGCAATGGTAGAACTGGCAGGGTCACAAGATATTGTGAAGAGGAGGGGGGCCAGGACAGACCTGAGCGGGGCTGCACCATGATCCCATCCACCAATGGCTTGAGTCTCACTGCCCACAGCAGGAAACTGAGTGCAGCCAGTTCTGCAGGACAGAAACGATTTCTGAGTCCGGGGTGGGTTCTCTTTGCAATTCTCTTCTCTGGGCCTCCAACTTCCCCACCCCAGGGGGCAGAACCACCCCACAGGGCTCCCCTCCCCTCAGAGCAGTACCCTCCTGCATCTCCATCTAGCAGGTGCAGCTTCCCTCTACCTCCCCAAAGGTGGTGGCAGCACGACAAAAATGTGTGAACCCCGGCATGGGCTGGTTTGATAGTCCCCAGAAGGGACAGGGGCCTACAGAAACGTCAAGTTATAGATAAAGGCCTATGGAGGAAGCTACAAGGGAATTGGAGCAAAAGAGGCCACTGTTGAGCCAAAGGGCTGATGTCACCATAGACCTGTTGGAAGTTCAGGTGTAAGGACTAGTAAGAAGCTTCAAAGATCAGATTAGCTTCCTATAAGATCTGTAAATTTGAATCTCATGCACCATGAGGGGACTTTAAGCTGGCAGCGTAAAGGAGCTCTCAAGTAGAAAAAAATTGCACTTACATGCCCGCTGCAATGCCTCTTTCATGCTGATTTTAGAACAGCCGGAGCGAAAAGAAGATTGGAGGATAAAATTTTCTGAAGTACCTAAGTGACTTGGGAGCCTAGGCCTAGATTTTAAAAAGGTATTTGGCTCGGTGCCTAATGACGCATATAGATGTGTAGGGAACTTAGATGCCTATGCCCCGTTGACTTTCAGTGGGAGTTAGGCACCTATCTTGCTTCTAACTCATTTAGGCACATCTATCAACCCCACTAGACAACACTTTAGTTATTCACAAATGACTTTGTAAATATGGGCCTCTGAGTCACATTTTCAACAGTTACTTAGACCCCATTAGTGGCGAGAAGTCCTGTGGCACCTTATAGACTAACCGAAGTGTTAGAGCATAAGCTTTCATGGGCAAAGACCCACTTAGTCAGATGCATGTAGTGGAAATTTCCAGAGGCAGGTATAAATATGCAGGCCAGAATCAGGCTAGAGATGATGAGGTAGATCCAATCAGGGAGGATGAGGCCCACTTCTAGTAGCTGATCTGGAGGTGTGAATACCAAGAGAGGAGAAGCTGCTTTTGTAGTTAGCGAGCCATTCACAGTCTTTGTTTAATCCTAGTTGATTGTATCCGATTTGAAGATGAACTGTAGCTCAGCAGTTTCTCTTTGAAGTCTGGTATTGAAGGTTTTTTTGCTGCAGGATGGCTACCTTTAGATCTGCAATTGTGTGTCCAGGGAGATTGAAGTGTTCCCCTACAGGTTTTTGTATATTGCCATTCCTAATATCTGATTTGTGTCCATTCTTTTACGTAGGGACTGTCCAGTTTGGCCGATGTATATAGCAGAGGGGCATTGTTGGCACATGATGGCATATATTACATTAGTAGATGTGCAGGAGAATGAACCAGTGACGGTATGGCTGATCTGGTTAGGTCCTGTGATGGTGTTGCTGGTGTATATATGTGGGCAGAGGTGGCACCGAGGTTTGTTGCATGGATTGGTTCCTGAGTTAGAGTTATTATGGTGCGGTGTATAGTTGCTGGTGAGAATATGCTTCAGATTGGCAGGTTGTCTGTGGGCGAGGACTGGCCTGCCTCCCAAGACCTGTGAAAGTGAGGGATCATTGTCCAGGATGGGTTGTAGATCACTAACGATGTGTTGGAGAGGTTTTAGCTGAGGACTGTAGGTGATGGCCAGTGGTGTTCTGTTGGTTTCTTTCTTGGGCTTGTCCCACAGCAGGAGGCTTCTGGGTACACGTCTGGCTCTGTTAATCTGTCTCCTCACTTCCTTGTGTGGGTATCATAGTTTACAGAATGCTTGTTGAAGATCTTGTAGGTGTAGGTCTCTGTCTGAGGGGTTGGAGCATATGCAGTTGTACCTCAGTGCTTGGCTGTAAACAATGGATCGTGTGGTGTGTCCGGGATGGAAGCTGGAGGCATGCAGGTAGGCATAGCGGTCGGTAGGCTTTCGGTATAGGGTGGTGTTTATGTGACCGTCACTTATTTGCACCATGGTATCCAAGAAATGGACCTCCTGTGTAGACTGGTCCATGCTGAGGTTGATGGTGGGGTGGAAGCTGTTGAAATCGTGGTGAAATTCTTCCAGAGTCTCCTTCCCATGGGTCCAGATGATGAAGATGTCATCGATGTAGCGTAGGTAGAAAAGGGGCGTAAATGGACAAGAGCTGAGGAAGCGTTGTTCCAGGTTAGCCATAAAAATGTTGGCGTATTGTGGGGCCATACGGGTGCCCAAAGCAGTGCCACTGGTCTGGAAGTATATATTGTCACCAAATCTGAAATAGTTGTGTGTGAGGATAAAGTTGCAGAGCTCAGCCACCAGTTGTGCTGTGGCATCATCAGGGATACTGTTCCTGACAGCTTGTATTCCATCTACATGTGGGATGTTTGTGTAGAGAGCCTCTACATCCACGGTGGCTAGGATGGTGTTTTCTGGAAGATCACCAATGCATTGTAGTTTTCTCAGGAAATCAGTAGTGTCATGGAGGTAACTGGGAGTGCTGGTGGCGTAGGGTCTGAGTAGAGAGTCCACATATCCAGACAGTCCTTCAGTGAGAGTGCCAATGCCCGAGATGATGGGGCATCCGGGATTTCCAGGTTTGTGGATCTTGAGGAAAAGATAGAACAACCCTGGTCAGGGCTCTAAGAGTGTATTGATTTGTTCCTGTGCTTGTGTGGGGAGTGTCCTGAGCAGATGGTACGACTTTATCCTCACATAACCAACAGAAGTGGGTTATGAGTCTTTGCCCATGAAAGCTTATGCTCCAACACTTCAGTTAGTCTATAAGGTGCCACAGGACTCCTCGCCGCTTTTGCAGATTCAGACTAACACGGCTACCTCTCTGATATTAGACCCCATTGAAATTCAGTGGTCACCCGTTTGAAAAGGGGACTAAGGTGCTTCTGAAAACTGTATCATAAGCTCCAAATTTGGACAGTATTTGCAGGGTTTGAGGGAATGGATTTTAACTTCTGAATGCTGCCCATTGATTATTCTCTTATTTATTATTTGTATTGCTGTGGAACTACAGGGCTCCCCACTGTGGACTAGAACCTCCTTGTACTGACATAACATAAGAACGGCCACACTGGGTCAGACCAAAGCTCCATCTAGCTCAGTATCCTGTCTTCTGACAGTGGCCAATGCCAGGTACCCCCAGGGCAAATGAACAGAACAGGGACTCACCAAGTAATCCATCCCCCGTTGCCTATTCCCAGCTTCTGACAGAGGCTAGGGCCACCATTCCTAAATGCTCATGGACTCAGACTCTAATCAGAAGGGACAGTTGTGATTACACACTTCAGGTCACAGATCCTCACCCACCCATTCTTTTAACAGACCCCTGACTTCTGGATGAGTTGTGAAGTCCTCAAAACATGCAGCCTGCAAGACATTTTGTTTACCATTACCCATGAGCAGGGATGCCAGATTTGGCTAGTTTCCTTCCATGTAGGTAATCCTGCTGGGATTACCAAAGTGACACACACATAAAGCAAAGGCATGTGACGAGGTGCGTGCTGATTGCGCACCACATTGACTGTAAAAGCTGTGTGCTCCCGCTGCAGCCAATCACAGCGCTGCTACTGTTCAGTTGGCCCACCTTGCACATTCTAGGTATGCCAGCACAGTGAGCAAAACTACCCTATCCTGAGAGACCGTCTTGGTTAGAAGAATCTTGCAGCCCACTAAGATGAAAGAGGGCCCTTTGTGCGGCCCACTCACCAATCTAGGTCACCCCTCACTGGCTTAAAGACTTCATGTTGCAGAGAGTCCACCACCGACACTAGTTTAAAATGGCAAGTGACCCATGCCACATGCTGCAGACGAAGGTGAACCCTCCTGCAAGGTCTCTGTTACCCTGAGTGGAAGAAATTTGCCCTAGGTCAGATTATGTCTAGACTACAAGCCTCTTTTGAAAGAGATCGTCTAGACAGCCACAAGACTTTCAAAAAAACAATCTGCTTTTTCGAAAGAGAGCACCCAGGCAATCTGGACACTTTCGAAAAAGCCCTGTTTGTGTTCAAAAACGCCTTTTTTCAGAAGAGCTCTTTTGAAAAAAAAAGCGTTCTTCCTCATAAAAGTAGGTTTACTAATATTGAAAAAACCGCCATGTTCTTTTGATTTCAAAAGAATGTGATGGCAGTCTAGATGAAGGTGAAGTTTTTTTGAAAAAAGGCCACTTTTCTACAAACAGAACAAAACAAAAAAAACACACACCCTCTGTAGTCTAGATACACCCTCAGTTGCACCCTGAGCATATGGGCAAAACACTTGGGAAAGAATTCTCTGTAGTAACTTAGAGCCCTTTCCCCCATCTAGTGTACCATTCCCAGCCGTTGGAGAAATTTGCTGCTAGTAGTTGCATATCAGCTACATGCCATCACAGGCAGTCTCATCCTACCACCCCCTCTATAACTGTACCAAGCTCAGTCTTGAATTCGCTTAGATTTTTTGGCCCCCTGCTCCCCTTTTGCTTTTCTAAATAGCAAAAAGACAGCAGTCCTTGCCTCCAGGAGCTTATCACCTTGTGTAATTCTCAGTCATGAAAGGACTAGGCACATTAATATGCAGCATGTTTTTCAGGAGATACAGATAAACTCTGTGATCCATTTGACCATATAGAAAAGTTAGCAGGACAAGTATTGGACATCTTACGAGCTTCCCTCTTTGCCAATTCTCCCCTTATAGTTTGGATGAGCAGGAACTTCCAAACACCTAACTAGCTTATAATAATTTACATTAAAAAAAAAAAGTAATGTAATTTTAGAGACACAAATCCCCTAAATTGGCAAGGAAGCACATCACGTTCCCGTCGATTTGTATTTTTTGTTAATAATTCTATGGCTTTATCTTTCACTTTCTGCTCAAGCTGTATTTTTTTCCCTTTCCCATAATAATTAATTCATAAGCTGAGAAGTGACAGGTAATGTTTATTATGGTGATGACTCCCTTGAACAAGCTCCCTGAAATAACCTCGATGGATTTCTAAGGAACCTTACATTTAGAAATTAATTATGCAACCTTACTTTTAACATATCTGTAGGTAATCAGAACAAAAGATGACAATTGTCTTTGTTAATTATCATGAAAATTTACTTATGAATATTGTAATTGTGAACGTCGCTGCACTGGCTGTCACTCATGGGCGGAATAGCTTTAGGCGGCATTATTTTCCTCCCCATTATCAGTGTAACAAAGGGCTAGTGAAAAGAGGGGAGCTGAAGTTGGAAGCTCTGAAGTTTCATTTCTGATGTTATCATTCTTCATATAGCTTTCAATGCCGTTGAGTTGTTTTAGGAAGCGGAACACTCTGCTCTTCTGTCAACATCACTGCAAAGCTAAAACCTTGGATCAAAGAAACACTTCACTACATCTACTTCTGACTGCAAGTTTTCATTACTAAAAAAATACCGAGGGACAGGATGGCTCACAGGATTGTTAACAAGTTTCTTAGTGTCTTGTCTCAGTCATGGGTTCAACAGGCCTCAATCAGCAGTGCCTAACAATTTATAGTATTTATCTGATGCCCATTTATTGAATTTGTGATGCGGTGTTCACATTGTACTAGGGTCAATTAACCAGACAGGTCAATCCTCAGGGGAGTTAGATGGTCTAAGCAACCACTGAAGGATGATGGAGTCCAGCTGAGAAAAAACAAGCTTGGACTAGTATAAATGTCAGGAAGCTGATGGCAGAAGAGGGCTGCAGAGAGGAAGCTTACAGTCATTCTCTAGGCATGAGAAAGGGAAAAGAGGAAACCTGGTGGGGAGCAATAAACCTTGAGGCTCCAGGCCCTGGAAGAAGAGTTTATCCAGAAACGTGGTGGAGCAGAAGCCTTCATACAACATCCTCTGTCAAGGAGTTCAACAGGTTGACTGCGCATTGTGTGAAGAAATATTTCCTTTTATTTGTTCTGGCAGTCAAACCATGGCCTTCCATTAGCACTTTAATTTGCTTTAGGAATTTTTTATCTTTGAAGATTAAAAAAGAAGGCAAATCCTCTGCTGGCATAGACAGACACCACTCACCTGAAGTCAATGATGCTGCATCCATTTACATGGGCAAAGGATTTAGTTGCTAAGCTTGAACACAATGTGTTTCACGGGTCAGTTTTCTTAAAGCAGACAACATTACAATTTCTGGACTCACTGACTAAGCTCTGATAGTTGGCAAAGCATGACAAAATTAATTGGGGATAGACTAAAACAGATGCAAAAACAACTAAGTGCCTTGCCTTTCTGTGAAAACAGGAGTTCTACTAGATCAAGTCAGCTCAACCTTTGACCCTCATTTCCTCCCTGGAGTATATCAGATATGGGGAAATTGCCAATTAAATTAATTAAAGGAAGTTTAAAAGTACATTTTACAATTGTTCCTCTTAGCACAGAGCACATACCCTGCCACTCTCCAGAGGTCAACAACGTTAAAAAAAAAAAAGCTATGCCCTCTAGAATATTACAGGTGCTACAAAGAGATCTGATTACTAAAGTGCCCACAATTCAAGTTGAAGTCAATTGAAGTGGCAGACTGAATGGAAATGCAGGGGGCATGGGTTCTAGTTTAGTAAGCTGTACTGGTGTGGAGAGAAGCAGTAAAAACCCTTGAGAAGCTGATAGAACAGCAGAAGCAAACACCACAAAGCGCTTGTGCTGCCTGGCTATGTGTCTCTATGAAAAAGCCTAAAGAAAGAGCTTTCTGCATTCAATAGGGGCTGAAACAGGCTTGGAACACTGAGCAAAGAAACTGGCTGCTGCTGATTAATTTTTACTGTGTTCATTCATGGTGCATTCACTGTTAATAAACAGGCTTGAACCAAAGCAATTCCTGGCTCATCATTTTCTCCTCCTCTTGGAAACTTGCAAGACCCCAGATATTGGCTAAATGCTTCATCAAACCTAAATCCGAGTGACCATGATGCCTTGGTCACTGAAATTGTTTGCTCTTCTCCACTGCCTTCCCAATTTGCATAAAGGTAGCAAAATACAATTATGATGAGAGCTGGGCTGTTTGAAAAAATTTAAAAAATCCTTATCTAAAACCAACATACTATGCACATGCTAAAGATGAGAAACAATCATGGCCAAGATGTGGTCTCACTGAGAGTAGCATCCCTGTGTGATGTACATTGGAGGAGTGCCATTGATTCTATTAGGGCTGAATTGCTTTATGAGAACAAAAGAACAAATGGTCTGGTAGCACTTTATAGACTAACAAAATATTTAGATGGTATCATGAGCTTTCGTGGGCACAGCCCACTTTTTCAGATGACCGGTCATCTGAAGAAGTGGGCTGTGCCCACGAAAGCTCATGATACCATCTACATATTTTGTTGGTCTATAAAGTGCTACCAGACCATTTGTTCTTTTGTTCTGTAAACAGACTAACTCGGCTACCCCCTGAAGCTTTATGAGAACAGATGATCGACACCTGATTTCAAATATATCCTTAGCCAAGTCTGAGCAGAGAAAAAATGGTAAGCAACATTCCTTGCACACATGATATATTAATTTAGCCTAACAAATCAATAAGCAGAAGTCATGTAAATTCCTGTTTTATCTTCAATGCTCATTACTACAGGTTGAACCTCTCTAGCCCGTCACTTTCTGGTCTGGCACATCTGTGGTCTGGCATGATTTTAGTGAGCCAGATGTCCACTTATCATGGGTGTGGCCAAGTTTCCTGCGGTCCCATAAAATTCGTTTACAGCCACCAGTGCTGGCTCTCAGTGTTCTGTGTTGTTACTTAGTGCCAATTTACTTCTAAATGTCTTCAAAGAGCCCAGTAAGCAGTGGAAGTGTTGGTAAAGCTTCTAGACAATATTGACCTCCTGTGGTCTAGCAGAGTTTTTGGTTCAGCATCGGTCACATCCCAAGGGTGCTGGACTAGAGAGGTTCAACCTGTAATTATTTTGGGGTAATTTAAGTACAACTATGACCAAATTTGGGCCATTTTGTAGAAACAAGCTTCTTCCTGCTGTCACTAAAAACTTCAGTAACCTCTCCTAACCTTCCCGCTATCTCATGGGACATATTACTTCTGGCACTAATCCGTGAACATCATCTCAAAGGACACTGCAACAGCCTGGAGAGTTTTACAGGCTGGCAAAGACACACTGATGAAAAATGACTGCACACCCAACCTTTGGTAGCCAACCCATCTCAAATCTTTCCCATTATAACCATAGCTGAAACAGCTAAATCATCTTGGTTCCCTGCAATCGGGAAGTAAATGTAAAATGAATTATTCACAATGGGTTGTAACCCATGAACATCTGCTCTGGTGTTGTGCACATCAAGAACTGCAGCTTACATTTCATGTGCATTCAGAACTCCCACTGAAATCTTGCATTTCTTATATAATATTGATTTTAAGTACAGCTACTTATAATATGATCTACTTCGGGCATCTTGAAGGAACTGGCTTCTCACTGTTGCTAAAAATTGTGCATCTGGATGTTATTTTATTTTATCACATTTCTTCTGGTCACTCACACGCTTTCCCTGGCTTTTCTAGGAATGCACAATTGAATCCTTGCTGAGTTATGTGTGTGTGTGTGTGTCAGTTAAAGCTCTGGTTCATGTACAGGGTATACGGTAAATTCAAACTCTGGGCTTTATATTTCACAGCAGTAGCTGACTTTTAGTAGCAAGGGACCCAAAATGATTTTGCCATTTACAAGAAGGAGTACCAGTGTGATCCAGAGCACTGGTAATTCCATTGATAGCAGCATGAGTTATATATGCTCAGCATCTCTCAGGGGATTGTCCTGATATTCAAAGGGACTAAGCTACAAGTCAGTTGCCTTTAAGCCCAGCCTCAAACACATTCTTGAAGAGCGGTCTCATCACTATCTATTTTTGCTTAGAGCGACAGTTTAGTTTTGTTCTAGTTTACAAGGCCCTGATGGTTAGCGGTAAGTGAGTGCCCTGTAGTCTTGCTAGCCTCTGCTTGAGCTATAATTCCCTTGATTTCAAAATGCCTGAAGTGGATGCAGCAATAGGATGAAGAAGTACCTGCAGAATGAGATGAAGGTCCTGGATTTGTCTTCAACTGTCAGATACAGCCATGAAAGCCTGCTTGATGCCTTCTTCTGAAGGCTTCTTCTGTTCCCTACTCTGCCCTTCCAAAAAGGGGGTCTTTGTTTTGAACTAAGCTGAACCAAAAAGTCATCACGGGCTATCTGAACTCGGAGGGGTGGACACGTTAGCCTGTATCTGCAAAAACAACTAAGGGTCCTCTGGTACTTTCGAGATTACAGATTATAGATTTATTAGGGCATAAGTTTTTGTGGGTAAAACCCACTTCATCAGATGAATGAGAGTGGAAGTTACAGAAGCAGGAATCTATATAAGGAAGAAGTTGCTAATCAAGTCAGAGTGGAAGTGGGTCATTCACGGCATTTGGTGTGAAGATTTGCAAATTCAGTACAGGCTGAACCCCTCAGATCCGGAACTCTCTGGTCCAGCAACATCCGTGGTCCAGCAAGGTCAGGGATGTTGCTGTACCAGAGAGCCCCGGAGCAATGCAGGGGCTGGGGAGCCCCAGATGGGCCAGGTGGCATCTGAGAAGTCCCAGCCCTGGCCTGGAACCCCCAGAATCAACAGGGCCAGGCGGTAGAGCTGCCAGTGGCTGGGTGGCCCCTGCCAGGAACCCAGAGAAGCTCCCGGTGGCAGCAGGATTGGGATGACCGGGCAGCGTCCACCAGGGAACTCCCAGCTGAAGGGGGGCTGGCAGAGGCGGCTGGCCAGAATCCCCAGTGGAGCAGGTCAGCCCTAGTAACAGGGCGGAGTGGCTGGGCAGCCCCTGCTGGGGAACCATCTCCAGCACTGGGACCAGCAGCCGCCAAGTGGTCCCTGCTGGGAACCTTGGGAGACCCTGGGGCAGCGGGCAGGCAGCAGGTGGGGAGTCATGCCAGGCCAGCTTTAGCAGAACCAGCAGCAGGGCAGGGAGTCTCAAGAGAGGAGCCCAGGAGTGGGGCAGCCAGCAAGGGAGCACTGACCTCCCCTGGTCTGGCAAACTCTCTGGTTCAAGACAGCTCAGGTCCCGAGGGTGCTGGACCAGGGAGGTTCAACCTGTACTATCAATTTAGGATTAAATAAGGATCTCAACCGGTTAATGCATTACAAAGGCCATTTCCCCTCTCTGTATAGTCAGATCTCCTCACCAAATGCTGAGAGTGACCCACTTCCACCCTGACTTGATTAGCTTCATTAACACAAGCAGCTTCTTCCTTATATATACCCCTGCTTCTGTAAATTCCATTCCAATTCATCTGATGAAGTAGTTTTTACCCACGAAAGCTTGTGCCCTAATAAATCTGTTAGTCTCTGAGCCCTGGTCTACGCTAGGGTGTTATTTCAAAATAACTCCCCTCATTTCGAAATAACAAACAGAGTGTCCACACTACCAAGTCTGTAATTTCAAAATAAGGGGCAGGTTATTTTGAAATAATAACTCCTGCTTTCCATTAGGAATAATGCTTATTTCAAAATAGGGGTAGTGTGGACGCTCCACTGCTGCTATTTTGAAATAAATACTCCCAAGACTTATTCAGAGTAATTACTCCGCAGTGCTTCCTGGGGCTCTAAGTCGAGGTAACGCGTCCACATTAAGGGAACCTGCTTCGGACTAATTTTGAGGCTTCCCTGTGGTTTGGACATGCTATTTTGAAATAACTCCCAAAATAACTATTTCAAAATAACTTATTTTGAAATAATTTTAGAGTAGGACTCCTTATTGTTTATCTGAACTCAGAATTCAAACCTCTGGAAAAGAGTGCAGTAACTCATAAAAATTTGCACTTGAGGCTAATAAGAAAAAAAAGATACCCACACAATCCCAGAGAAATAGCAAGAAGGACATGACAACTTTTGAAACTGTAAGAGCCCACACTATTATATTTGTAGATTTCTGAACTTATAGTACATCACCCTGATTACTATAACTAAACCTGATTTGCAGATCTACATTATAACACTGCACTGTCATACAATTAGAATCCACAACTCAGACAATTTTAGCTTTTGTAGTTTGCCCTTTTAATTTTGTCTGTTACTATGGTAGCAGCAATTGATTGCAATCACTAGTGTTTATGTTGAAAGCTAAGTCACATCAATACATGTTTTGGAAACTGAACAATAAAAATTGGAGTTCTGCACATGACATTCATTGTTTTTCATAATAGGTTATTTATGAGAATCAAGATTAATCAAAATCCTTTGTTCCCAATACAAACTATTTTGAAAATCATTTAAACTATAGCATTGTCAGAGGATTATTTGGTTTCAATATACTTTCAACCTCAGCTTTTCACAGAACAGGACAATACATGCTTCTTTTTAACTGTATTTTTAATAGTTATGAAAGCTGTGGAAACAATTGCTACAAAGTACCTATTCTAATTTTTTACGCTATACTAATTACTGCAATATTGTAGAGAGTAGATGTATGCCTAGAATGTCTTGTCTGTAAAAGGGGACTATAATATTTTCTCCCACTTTTCTTTGCTCAGATACTATTACCATGGAAGTAAAAATAGATGGTGTTGTTTATGTATAAAGCAGTCACAGGAAAATTTGCGCCCACCTGGAGCACCTTCTTCTGACAGCATCTGGACATAAACTCTGCCAGCCTGACATCTCTTCTCACTTTTTCTTGGCCCAGCATCTCACTCTGCAGCCCATCTTTGGCTCCATAGAAGTGGATGTGCTTCATCTTCATGGCTTACCCCTCCAGCCATGTTAGAACCGTCCTTCCCTTCTGGGGAGCCACACTATCCCAGGCAGTTCTTAAATTCACTGCCCTAGCTGCACCAGTCTCTCAGTGACTAATGAAGGGTCTTGGACAGTCTTCAAGTTCACTGCCCAGATTTGCCACTGGAAACCCAGGTCTGCTCCCAGTGCTGCGGTCCAGCCCAGGGGCCTCTCTCTGGAACCTGTGTCACATGAACCTTTCTGCCACTTCTTGGACTACTTCGCACCTTGTCAATCTCAGTCGCACATTCTCTACCCTTCTAGATAAATCCCTATCTGCTGGGCCTGCTAGGCAAACCCTTCCTCTAGGCTCCAAATCCCTTTCTCTCCTTTGTCCCAGGGAGTGTGACCACAGCCTTTCTTCCTGCTACCTCCTTTCTGCTACCACCTCCCTTGCCTTATAGAAGCCCCATCTGTACCTGCACACATGGGTTCACCTTAATTAGGATTTTCCACTCACCCCCTTTTGTAGCCTAATATGTTAATTGTCCCATCTGCCATAAGTTAGCCCCTTTAGGGCAAGTGTGGGCAGCAGACCCCATCAGAAAAACCTCATACAATGGGGCCCATAGAAACTACAATTAACAAGGATCACATAATAATAATGTCCAGTTCTAGTTTTGAATAATGCCCAGCTCTAGTTTTGAGAGTTAGAGTTTGTATCCTGGCACAAGTATTTTTAAGATGTGGGTTGAAATTCTAGTCCCTTTGAAATCCTATTAGAATCATAGAATCCTCAGGCTGGAAGAAACCTCGGGAGATCATTGAGTCCAGCCCCCTGCCCAAAGCAGGACCAACCCCAACTAAATCATCCCAGCCAGGGCTTTGTCAAGCTGGGACTTAAAAACCTCTAGGGATGAAAATTCTACCACCTCCCTAGGTAATCCATTCTAGTACTTCACCACTCTCCTAGTGAAATGGTTTTTCCTAATATCCAACCTAGACCTCCCCCACTGTAACTTGAGACCATTGTTCCTCGTTCTGCCATCCATCACTACTGAGAACAGCTTCTCCATCCCCTTTGGAATGCCTCTTCAGGAAGTTGAAGGCTGCTATCAAATCCCCCCTCACTCTTCTCTTCTGCAAACTAAATAAGCCCAAATCCCATAGCCTCTCCTCGTAGGTCATGTGCTCCAGACTCCAAATCATTTTGGTTGTCCTCCACTGGACCCTCTCCAATGCATCCACATCCTTTTGATAGTGGGGGGCCCAGAACTGGACGCAGTACTCCAGATGTGGCCTCACCAGTGCCGAATAAAAGGGAATAATCACTTCTCTAGATTTGCTGGCAATACTCCTCCTAATGCATCCTAATATGCCATTAGCCTTCTTGGCTACAAGGACACACTGTTGACTCATAGCCAGCTTCGTATCCACTCTAATCCCCAGCTCCTTTTCTGCTTAACTGCTACTTAGCCAGTCAGTCCCCAGTCTGTAGCAATGCTCTGCACTTGTCCTTGTTGAACCTCATGAGATTTCTTTTGGACCAGTCCTCCAATTTGTCTAGGTCACTCTGGACCCTATCCCTGCCCTCCAATGTATCTACCTCTCCCCCTAGCTTAGTGTCATCCACAAACTTGCTGAGGGTGCAATCCATCCCCTCATCCAGGTAATTAATCAAGATATTGAACAAAACAATATAGGCCCTAGAACTAATCCTTTGGGCACTCTTTGCCAACCAGACATTGAGTGGTTTGAAATCCTATTCATTTCAAGATTCCATGATTCTTTAACCTGCAAGATTTTTCCCTTGCTGAGTCCCCTTAGAACAGGTTATTAATTAAAAGAATTCACAACATACAACTCCCATGTGTTGATTGCAGAATATTATTAACTTGTTAACTGCTGCCTACAGAAAGTAATGTAAATTACAATGTCAGGGCCAGATCCTGCACTTCTATTCACATGAGGAATATGTTAACCCCTGCCCCCAGATCATAATAGAGAGGCACTAATGTATGAGATCTGTCATACTCCACCAATGGATTATGGGATGCACAGAGGCAAGACACTGAAATAACCCATTTTATAGTTTGCAGTTAGAATGGATCTAAGCAGAGTCCAAACACAAAGGAACCTTATTTTTTAAGATCAAAAGTGTCTGTTGTTGGTCTTACTGTCTCTTGTCTTTGCATTTCTTTTTTCTACTGGGATATCAAGAATGATGATCTAAACCATGATCTCTCGAGGTGGAATTTTCAATAAGTCTCAGTATTGGCCTAATAACTGATCCTATTAAAGTCAACAAAGTTTTACTGTTGGCTTCGGTGGGAGCAAACAGACCAACAGTGAGCACCTTTGAAATATCTACCTTTAAAAACTGTTATCGTTATCATTATTAGTGATTCTTCTTGTTTGTTAAATGCCAAGGATATGTAAAGTCATTTGTAAATGCCATTACTTCCAGCCCAGTTGGAACCAGAAATATTTCAAGTCAGCCTGTTCTCATGAGATTTCCAGCCTTTCTTTCAGGAGAATGGAGTTCAATTCTGCTTCAAAATCAGAGTCTTTAAAACTTTGGAGGTTCTTCCATCACTATGGATTAGAATTAACTCACCTGGATCTTTCATTAAAGGATAAAACTCTTTCACACCCATACAGCAGCCATCCCAAAAATCTACACCAATGCTTCAGTCACTGTAGCGCTGTTATTACAGAATATAGACCCTGATTGTTCCCTACAAGTTGGCTGCTTTATGTAGCATGTATATAAGGAAAATCCACAGGTGGAGTAGACCAGTGGTCCCCGCCATGGCGCCCACTGGGGCATTTATGTGCGCCTGCCGAAACATCTGGGCTGGCCCCGCCCCCAGCGTGCGGCACATGAGTGGTGCTGGCCCGGGCGTGCGGCGCATGCATGGTGCCAGCGCAGGGCGTGTGGGCGGCCCCTACCCCCGGCGCGTGGCACATGTGCGGTGCTGGCCTGCGGCGCGTGGGTGGCCCAACCTCCGGGCATGCGGCATGTGAGCGGCCCTGCCCCCGGACGCCCGGCAGCCACAAAAGGTTGGGGACCACTGGAGTAGACTATGCCTCCATATCCATGGTCCCCAATAAAGGAAGTATATCTATATAGAAAAAAGATGGTATTGACAAATGGCTCAAACATTTTTTGACCAAAAAATGCAGTTTCACTGAGGCCAAAATATTTTGTAAATTCACGTCAGTTTCATCTGTTTATTTCAGACATCTCCCCTCTCCATAAAAAAAACCGTCAAAGAAAATAAAAATATTTTTAACGGGGAAAAAAAAGAAACAAGACTTTTTATTTCCTTAATTTTTAAAATAAAATGTCTTTTAAAATGATCAACACAAGGCATTCTGTTTAACCTACAATGATGACATTTCAGTTAATTCATTTATTTTTGGTTTAATCCAAACTGTTTTTTCCTCCAGTTTTTCAGAATTTCCAACAGACAGAAAAATCTAATATTCACACAGTTGTAATGCTCCTCAGCCCATCTATCCACACACTGGCATCCATACAGCAGTTGGCCCTTCATAATAAAAATAAAAATCTACAGCTATTGCTCCCATCACTGTAACACTATTATAAAATGTAGACCCTGATTGTTCCTGCAAGTTGGCTGCCAAACCCATAGAGGGGTAGATGGAGCACTGCAGCTTTATGCTTCCATATTCTTGGCCCCCAATATTGGGGGTATATCTATATAGGGAAAACAGAACCTGACCTGTAGTGACTTGAGGCTACTCCGATTCCTCACCCAGGGTCTGAACCAAAGCTCAATAAAGTCATCTTTCCATTAACTTTCAGTGGATTTTGGACCAAACCCCACCTTCCCCCTCCCACTCTGAAAAGCAACTTCAAATTGAAATCTGTTATTGTAAAACTTATTTTCTCTACATGGCACATCTAGACTACATTTTAATTTTGAAAGAGGATATGCAAATTCTATGGGAATTTGCATATCTTCTTCCGATCACTTTTGAAAGTGAAATAGTCTGGAAGGGTTTTTTTCCTGAAAACTTTCACTTTCGAAAGACCCACTTTTGAAAAAGCAATCAGAAGATATGCAAATTCCTGTGGGATTTGCATATCCTCTTTCAAAATTAAAATGTAGTCTAGTTGAAAATTAAAATGTAGTCCAATAACCTGATCTTCCATAATGAACAGATCTTCCATGGCCTTCACTGGGAGCGTGGTGTATGGAGACAATGAACACAGTGATTGGAGCTGTGGTCCTCTGTGAGCACTGGAAAGGAAAATTTTGCCTTCAGCACTGAGACTCATATATTGTAAGGTGCTTCTTCTCTTACGGAAGAAGAATCCAGAATGTCTAAATAGGAGGCCAGTAAAACAATGTGCTCTTTAAATGACCCAATGCACAATGGGCATATTGAAGAAAAACCATTTCCTAGTGACTAAATCTCATTAAAAAAGCAATTTTCTAATCAATTACAATGCAATTTAGCTGCTAACTGCTTAATTATATTAAAAAAAGCTATTTTGTTCTGTTCCTATATTTATGAGCCATGCTTTAAAATCTCATCTTCAGAGTGGCTGTTTGGAGCAATATAACTGGTCTATTGGTGCAATTATATTGAAGCTAAGTTTTTCAATTCAATATATTATATTAGTCCAAAGAAATATTGTTTGTACAGAGGTATTTGAAGGCACTTGAAGGGGGATAGATTCACTAATTTCTACAAGAGCTTAAATCTTTATCATTACCATCACATACTATCAAAAGTATATTATTTTACATAGGTTTATTTGAAGAACATTGTTTCTCTAATTTTTTTAATTCCATGCAGGAATTAATCTTTTAGAAACATCTTTGAAAAAAGGATCATGCATACTTGTGACAGGCTGACTTTTGCTCCTGAGACTGAAACACAGAAAAAAGTTAAAATGCAGAGATGATTTTTATAAGAGCTTAGAAACTAGTGTTTGATGGTGACTGCCTGTCCAAAGGATGAATAGAATCATGGAGGATGCACTGAATTCTCAGGGCTGGGAAAAAAAACCCTAAAATCCCTAAAAGATATTAAGGCCCAATGATGCCAGGTCATGCCATTTTTAGTCATGATTTTTTGCAAAATCCCAGCTCTTGAAGTCATGTGATTATATGAACTCCCCATTTAAAAACACAAAAATAATTGCTCTGTTTCTAGCCTTCATGGTAGCAGAGAAACACTTGAAAATATGAAACATACAGCCTCCAGAATTAGAAGGCACATAAAAATATAGCAAATCTGTTACTTAAAAAAATCATAACATTTTTAAAAGTCTCAGAGGGGTTGCCATGTTAGGATATGTCTACACTGCATGCTTATTTTGAAATAAGCTATTTTGCAGTATTTCTTCCAGAATAGCTTATTTGAAATAGCACATCTACACTACAGGGACGCCTCAAAAGGCAGGCTTCCCTAATGTGAACGTGCTACCTCAAGTTAGAGTCCTAGGAGGCACTGGGGAGTAATAATTTTGAATGGCCCTGGGGAGGAGCTATTTCGAAATAACAGCAGTGATGATGGCTGGTAAGTTTCCCACCAGATCCTTTTGTCTGGCCCTGAGCTCATGCCTGGGGAGGCTAATCCCTGTCCCCCTCCCCCACAGTTTCAGCTCCCCCCAATGCCTAGGTGGTGCACCATGGCTGCAGCTCTGGCTGGGTGGTATAACTGTAGCGCTGCCAGCTCTGGTGCTCCTGGGAACAGTTTGGGGGGCAGGCAGCAAGAGGATTGGATGGAGAACAGAGGGATTGGATAGGAGGCAGAAGTTCCCCGGGGCAGAGAGACTGGATGGGGGTGAAGGTTCATGGGGAGTGTAATGCAGAGAGTCATACTGTGGGCTTTGATTAGGGACAGACTCCCCCAGCCTTCCCCATCCAGCCTTCCATACAATTTCTGAATCCTCAAGGGGCCCTCAGGCAAAAAGAGTTTGCACACCTTTGGTTTAACACAGGGCTACTCAACACGTGGCCCACAGGCCACTTGCGGCTCACAACCTATTTTTTTGCAGCCCGCGGTGCAGTTTGGGTTTACGCGGGGCTCAACACATGGGCCGTGGGTGGGATCCTTTGAACACGGCCTCCACTGGGTACGCGCTCCACAACAACGAGACGTCTCCCAGGAGGGGTGACCATTGAAAGACGCAAGCAGACAGGCTGGCTGGAACAGACAGGTACAGGGTATCGACGTTTCTAGCCCCGAGGGAGGAAGTACTGGGAGCGCCAGGACATTGTGGGAAGTGCTGGATGCTCGCCTTGTGGGCAGAGTCCGAGAGGTGCTGCCTGGCTTACACTGACCACGTTTGCTTAATCGCAGCTTAATCTTTGTATTCACGCCTGTCAGTGTGAAAGAAGCTATCTGCATGTATATGTAACCACACTTAAGTTGTGGCCCTCAGAATGTGCTGTATCATTGTGGCCCCCGGGGCTTCCAAAGTTGAGTAGCACTGGTTTAACATGTACAATTGCCCATTTTCCCCAAATCAGCCAGTGGCATCCCACAACCTGGTACCACTTCTCTCCCCTGAACACTTCTATTTGCTGCCCCCTCCTCTTCCATTGCAGTTGTCCCCATTTTTCACCTTTGAAAAATCAGATCACTTCAATTTATTCAGTGTCAATTATATAATCATTTTACAGATATGGAACAAAGCATGGAAAGGTTAAATGTCTTATGCAAGGTCACAGGATGAATCAGTGGCAGAGCCTGGATTAGAACCCAGGAGTTTTAGCAATTGGTATCCTACTGTTCTAACCATTAGATAAAACTCCTTCTCAACAGTTTATAGAATCATAGAAGTGTAGAGACCTCAAGAGGTCACATAGTCCAGTCCCCTGCACTCAGTGCAGGACTGAGTGACCATTCTGGACTGGAGTTTGTCTAACCTGCTCTTATAAATCTCTAATGACAGAGTTCTACAACCTGCCTAAGCAATTTGTTCCAATGTTTAAGTACCCTGATAGGAAGTTTTTCCTAATGTCCAACTTAAACCTCCCTTGCTGCAATTTAAGCCTATTGCTTCTTGTCCTATCCTCAGAGTTTAAAGAAATTTGTACTCTCCCACTTATAACAACCTTTAATGTACTTGAAATCTGCTATCTCCTCTTCTCCCCCAAACCAACTCACTTTTTCCAATCTTCCCTCATAGGCCATGTTTTTTAGATTCCCCCCCCCCCCTTTTATCTGGACTTTCTTCAATTTGTCCACACTGCTCCTGAAATGAGCCACCCAGAACTGGATAGAATACTCCAGTTGAGGTCTAATTAGCACTGAGTTAATCAGAGGAATAACTTCGCATGTGTTTGTACACTCCTATTAATTCATCTGTTTCTTCTCTAACAGAATGTCTCAGGAGAGGATGAGGTAAACAGAACTGCTTTATTGCCCATGCATGTTAATCTCAAACCCCCAACACATTGTTCTGAGCGGCAACAATTTGGCACCAATTACACCCTTTTATCTATTTTAGTATGTTCATTCACACATCTATCACTACTTTCCCTAAAACCTTATTTAGTAATGTTAGCTACCATTCAATGAAAATTCACAGGCATGTGACAAATATTACTATATCACCCCTAATTACTATTTACAGAATTTCTAAATTAAATCACTTTTTTATTCTACAAACTTTCCGAATCAGCAGGCTACTGAGATTACAAGAAAAGTAACCCTGAAAATATTTTATATAGAGCCGGCGAGGGTAAGTAAAAGACAACAAGAAAGAGCAGTTGTATGCTTATCTATCTTTCTAGACCAGTGGTCCCCAACCTTTTGGGGCTGCCGCGTGCCCAGGGGCCGGCGCCGCCCACGTGCCGCGTGCCCAGGGGCCGGCGCCGCCCACGTGCCGCGTGCCCAGGGGCCGGCGCCGCCCACGTGCCGCGTGCCCAGGGGCCGGCGCCGCCCACGTGCCGCGTGCCCAGGGGCCGGCGCCGCCCACGTGCCGCGTGCCCAGGGGCCGGCATAGCCCTTGCGCTGCGCGCCCGGGGCTGGCGCTGCTCCTGTGCCGCATGCCCGCAGCCAGGGCCGCCCCTGTGCTGCGCGCCTAGGGCCATGCAGCTGGGGGCAGGGCCACCCAAACACTGCGCACCTGGGGGCGGGGCCGCCCATGTGCTGCACGCCCGGGGCTGACGCTGCCCATACGCTGTGAGCCCAGGGAGCCGGCACCGCCCATGTGCCATGTGCCCGGGGGCGGGGCCGACCCTGTTCACTCGGCGGGTGCACAGAAATGGCCCGGAGGGCGCCATGGCGCCCGCAGCACCGCGTTGGGGACCACTGTTCTAGACTTCAAGAATGAAAGAAAAGAGCATATTTATACAGTAGAAAGAATAACACTTACTTTGACTGGACTCTTAATCTATCTTTCCAGACTACAGAAAAAAAAAGGGAAAAAACATGTTCCAGGATGTTCCAAGACCAGAGAGTCCTGATGGAAATCTAGTGGCTGGCCTCCCTGCAGCTAGACTACTAGACACAACCCAGCAGGGCTGCCTGGCGGGGCCAGGAGCCCAGCTCACCGCAGCAGGGTTGAAGCTGAGTTGCCCAGCTTAGCAATGGGAGGAGGGGACTGGCAGGGCAACAGAGCTGGTGGCGGGGGGGAGTGGAGAGAGGAGCCAGCCAGGAGGCCAGAGTCTGGTCCAGGCCTGGAGGGGCCGGTAGCAAGAGGGCCACATATGACATCCCTTGTCCAGCAAAATCCCTCATCTGGGACCAGTCAGGACCCAAGGGTGCCGGACCAAAGAGGTCCAACCTGTACGCCTTCCTAGGCAGTCATTTTCCATTTCGTACCTGTGAAACTGATTATTCCTTCTTGTGTGGAGCACTTTGCCTTTGTCCTTATTGTATTTTGTCCTATTTACTTCAGACCATTTCTCCAGTTTGTCCAAATCAATTAGAATTTTAACCCTATCCTCCAAAGCACTCACAACCCCTCTCAGCCTGCCATTGTCCATAAACTTTATGAGTTTATCTACCTCACCAGGGTGATGTTAAATATAAAATCCCCAACTCTTCCTGCTGGAGCCAATGGCAAAACCCACCCAGAATAAAATGAGGAACAAAATGGCATTAATAATAATGAGTTTTGAGATTCTCAGTTAAAACATACACAGGCATTATTAGAAGAAAGTAGAAACATTGAACCAGTAGTTTTTTATACTTTGAAGGTACAGTGTAATCAAAGGCAGAGGATAATTAATGTGCAGACAATCAAAGGTAGCAACAGAAGTTTCAACACTGAACATATTCAAACCAAGAGACAAGCACTGAAAGGGAAAGCACAGCACGGTCTCCAATAAGAGATAATTAGATGGACCTGGAATGTGTACCCTGTATTCTGAAATGTTGCTGTAACTAGGATGGGCATGTTTGGATTTCCCCCAGAAGAGGAGGATACTTTGGGGCTACTAAGATGTGACAGGGAACTTGAAAGTTCTTTCGTTGGATGAGCTAAGAGCCATTCTTGCTCATTTCAAAGAGGGACAGAGGGTTAAATCGCTTTAGTGATTGGATATATGGTACCCCTTTGTCTCTTATTGAAGGAACTGACTTAATCAGTGGCTTTTGGTAAGTTCTTTTAGTGCCCTGTGAATGATTTACCCCAGAAAAATCTGCAGTCCTTTAAGTGAATGAAATGAACGCAGTCTTTCGTGAGTATAAAGGAATATTGGTCTGGTAACCTCTAACACCCAATCTCTCTTGAATGGTTATTCTATCTATGGTAGGTCAACAGTTTCCCTTCTCTCATTCCCACACAAAAACAAACCCCACATTTTATGGTGTTTGCAGCTCTGACATTCCTGTCTCAGGCTTCCAAAGCTACGTACTAGAACTAGTTGCAGTTATTTTAATGATTTTTTTGTGTGTGTTGAAAAATGCCATTTTGTCTAAATCAAAATATTTCATGAAAACATTTCAAATAAATTGTTAACTTTTCATTGAAAAGTTAAATGTTATACATGTAAAATTTCAACAAGTTAGTTTCTCAATCTTTTCCCGCCCCCGATGGAAATAAAATTGGATATTTTTGACCAGCTCTATTAGGCATCTAAGAAGAGGAGCATCTAAATTTAGAGGATGCTTTAAAAATATTGGCCTGCTCTGTTCCTTCCATCAGTGTTGCATGTCAGATCAATATTAAAAAAAAAATCTTCATGTGCACTTTTAAAAATATATTATAGATTTAATGGGATTTTCAAAACCCTCTTACTGGGTTAGGAGCACAAATCAATTTCTAACTCACTTGGGCACTTTTAAAAGTGCCAGCAGAAACACGGCCAACAAATGCAGTGTTTATACTATATAACTGGTTTTGTTTTTTGTGTGTGTCTGTTTAGTTATTGGTAGTCCAGTGTATCTAGGGTTTGAAAACTCTGTTTACGAGCACAGCACTATAATATGTATAATTATTTATTGATTTATCTCAGATGATTAATGGCTCAGCTTTAACAGACCTATTTTATTGCCAGGCATAAACAGTATTGAGGTAATTAACATGCTTCGATTTCTTTGTGAATAAGGTGAGGCTTGAAACATCCATGCATGCTATACTATCATCCCATGCTTGGAACACAAGAATAATGTCACTCATTATGCACTAGTTACTGCACCCCATTGCAATTTTATGAGTTTGTTTTAAAAGACTGATGTACTTGCCTTATAGGGGAGTTTTCTCAGCCAGTTTTATAATAAAATAGTTTGCTGAAGGAAAAGATAACTTTGACCCTGACATTTCAATGGGAGAACACCCATTTTTATGACAGGACAGAATTTTGCACTGCAGGTGTAAATTCTGGCCAGGTGGATTGGCCCAGATCCTCAGAAGGACTTAGCTGTCCTTCAATTTCCCATTGAAATTAAAGTCAGTTGAAGTCAATGAATGTTAAGTACTTGCATATCTTTGAAGATCTGGGTCTTTTGCTTCCTTCTAAGGTTGCCACATAGTTTAACCAAAAATACCGAACACCCTCTCCCCCCCAAAAAAAACCTGGGGGAAAAATTCTGTTAAGGGGGAGACCAAAGTTGTTGGAAAAAAAAGACTCAGTTATTAAGCAAACAAACCATGGCTCCTTTAAGTGCGTGCAAAGTCAGAATAGGTACAGGAAGAGCGGAGAGGTTGAGCACTAAGACCCAGGGAAGGCATTACTTCCCCTTGCTTCAGGTCTTTAGGCATTTTGCTGGCAGCCATCTTGTTTTCTTGATCAAGCCAGAAGGCAGCTTCCCTGCGGAACCAGATAAGCAGTGGATCCGGGGTCCCAGGGGCTGGGTCCAGTTGCTGAGTGTGTTGTAGGGTTGCCAGGTGTCCAGTATTTTCGCCTCCTGGCAGGGAAAAAAACCCCAGAAAATACCAGTCATTTTAGGTGTCCAGTATTTTATGAATTTTTTTTAACTGGACAGGAGGCGAAAATACTGGATTGTTCGGGTCAATACTGGACACTTGGCAACCCTACTTCCTTCTAATATGGCTAAAAAGAACAGCCTGGCTAGTTAGAGCCAGATTGTAACTGGCCCCTGAATGTTTGTGAAAAAGAAGGGGTGAGGCCACAGGAACTTAGGTACAGCTGCAGCTTCTGTGCTGCCCAATAAAGGAACAGAGTCCTACTAATATCCACCGGGGCGAGATTCTTTACAGTGCTCCTCCCTGCCACATAGACTAGCTGCTGAGAGGGGAGCTGCATCCTAACCGATGATGCAGTGTGAACTCTTCCATGGAAATTACACCCAGGGTTTTCAGAGGTGCACAAACAGCATAATAAGATCCTAATGGGTAACAGGCTTTTATTTGCTAACTAACAATATCATTCTGTGCCACATGCTATTCAAGACTAGGGTTGCCAGATGGTTTAACCAAAAAATCCAGAACACCCCTCCTCCATCTCCCCCCCCCCCAAAAAAAAACCCCACACCACTAGGGAAAAAAATTCTGTTGGGGGGGGAAAAAAAGAGCAAGAGACCAAAGTTGTCGAGAAAAAAAACCAACCCAAAATATTAAAAACCAGCGTGGCCCCTTTAAGAAATGCTTTTGAGGCTTTTTGGCCCTAACATCTTGTTTTCCTGCTCAGGGCCAGACAGCTCCCCTGTGGAACCAGATAAGCACCCAGTTACATTTTAGGTGTCCAGTATTTTCTGAACTTTTTACCAGACAGGAGGTGAAAATACCAGACTGTCTGGGTCAATACTGGACACCTGGTAACCCTATTCAAGACTGAGGCAGAGACAATTTCAGTTAGATACTATATACATAGAACTGAAAAGAGGGACAATTCCTAAGAAAGGTACTTAGCAAAGTTCTGCAAGCTAAGTTCAGCCATTGGGCTAGATGCATCTACAATCATTCAGGGAGTTATAATTCAACCATTTAAATTTGCTTCAGGAAAATGTTTGCAAATGAGTTTTCAAGATTGGAAAATCCCTCTCCCTCCAACTTTTCAAAAATCTTGCTGTAAGCAAGGCATCAGAGTCATCAGAAATAGAACTGAGGTCATCTCATTCTCTAGCCAATGCCCAAACCACTGGTCCAGACTGCCTTTTCAGAGTACACCCAGCAGGAATAACATTTGTCCTAAATAATAAATAACTGCTTCAAAGATGTAAAAATACACCCTTTTCCCACAAAAAGCAAAGGGACAGACTAGAGTCACTAGACTCACATGTGCACAGCAGGCCATCTGTATGGAGTTCCATGTAGGATGGAGGCCTTAGGGTTTGTCTACACAGGGAGTGATTTCTGAATAACCTGAAGAAGAGCCTTGTGTGCTTGTCTCTCTCTCACTGGCATTGGTCCAATAACCTCTCTAATATCCAGGGAACGAAACGGCTACAACAGCACTGCATACTACTAGGGAAGGTATTCTGGTATTCCACAAGAAGCAGAGAATCCTACCTATTCAGAGTACTGTATATATGTAAGACAACACATGCATGATATGTTGGGGTTGGGTTCCTGTAAGGCCTGGGAGGCAGCCTGCAGAAAGTGCTGCATGAGTTACAGCACAAGCTGCAATAGCCAAAGACTGCCCAGAGGCAGCTCTGGCTCCAAGTCTGGCAAGCTGAGGTGTCCACAAGGGCAACCGCAGCAGACAGAAGAAAAGGCTTTGCTGTCCCTCGAGGAGGTAGGCAAAGAGAAAAAGCCTGAGACCTCAGATAGCCTCAAGCAAGATGTCCCTTTAAGCAAGAGCCTCACATAAGCCTCAAGCAGCAACCACACGAAGTAACTGCTGACCTGATGCCCTGCCTGGTGGCATTAAACGTGGTGGCCTTAAACGTGAGTTAGCGTCCAATGTGAATGCTCTATTTCAAAATAGCAAACCACTATTTCCATGTGCATTGTGTGTGTAGATGTAATCTTGGCCATCGAGATTCGCGTTCCTGCATCTGGTGCGGAGATCTCGGAGGTTGGTCTCATCACCCCAAACCTCAATAAGGTCCAGGATCTCCCCACCAGACCAGGAAGGCGCACGCCTCTTCTGGCCCCTGGAAGGCTCCTAGAAGCTATCTGACTGCTCCCTGGGAGCAGTGGAGCACTGGGTAGAAGTAGCAGACTGGCTCATTACGGGAGAAGAGCGAGGCAGTGGCACTTGCAGATGGCTCTGGGCTGTCAGGGCCTCCTGCTGGCCACAAGCCCTTTCTGCTGAGGCTGCAGCTTTAAGGGCTCCAGAGGAAGAGGGGGTGGGATAGAGAGTTTGGCTGAGTGTGGACAGAGTGGCCAGCAGCGTACCTTGGGAAGGGCTGGAGGCCTCTTACTTCGAAATAACTGCAGCTGCCCTGTCTACACAGCCCCATTTCAAAACAACTATTTCAGAAAACACGTTATTCCCCTAAGGGCAGGGGACTGGACTCGATGACCTCTCGAGGTCCCTTCCAGTCCTAGTATTCTATGATTCTATAAAATGAGGTTCACAGATTTCAGAATAAGCCACTCATTTTTTATATAATTTTGAAATAACACTATTGCTGTGTAGGCGCTCCCAGTTATTTCAGAATAACGGCTATTATTCCAAAATAACTTTGCTGTGTAGACATACCCTAAAGGAGCCTACCTCAAACTAGTTTTGAGGCTTCCCTGTAGTGTGGACTTGCTATTTCAAAATAGTTATTTCAGGAGTTATTTCAAAATAATTTCCTAATGTACACTTGCCCTTAGAGACTAGCAAAAACATATATAGTGTCATGAGCTTTCATGGGCAAAACCCACTTCTTCAGATGAGTTGGAATGGAAATAATGAGAACCCAGAATTTATAACAGAAAAAGGAGAGAGAAAACACCTGTCAGTTGTAGTACTGATGCTAATGAGGCTCACTGAGTAAGCTGGAAGTGTCCCACACTTGGCTTGTGATGTAAATAAGGTGTTAAATGTAGGGAAGGCTGGTTTTATAATGGGACATGTGATAGCTTGTCAGTGCCCAGTATAAAATGAGTTAGACATTTCAGTCCAGTTTCCAATAGATAGCTGTCCTTATCACAGAAATCCAAAGTTACAAATATCACCCTAGTTAAATGGGTGTAGCAGCCACAGCACACCACAGCCAAGGAGCGGTACCTCTGAGTCAGGGTGTGGATTATACTGGGCAGTCTGAGCTGCCATAATAGTCGAGCATCTAAATAGAGACCTTTGGAGCTGAGTTCTCGGTGTATAAGAGTGTAGCTCTGTTGACTTCAACAAAGCAATACCAATTTACACCAGCTGAGGGTGTCACTCAAAAGCTGTCAGTCCTGGTCATTTCACAATAACATTGCCGAAAAACATAAAACAGTGAGGCAAACTGAACCTAGCTAGGACAGATGGATTTAATTAGTATCGTATCCTCCTTTGGTGGAAGGTGACATGATGTAAAACACTAAATTCTCTCATCAGAGAGAGATAAAAAGTTTAAAAATCCTGGTACCAGCACATTTTTTATGAGGGTGAAAATTTAAATTCTCTCTTCCCATAACCACAGCTGACATGATTTGAGCAGCATAGTTTATTTGCCATTCATTGCATTTTAGTTTGACTACTGAGAGGTGCTGTTTGGAACATACCAGGGTGTAATTATAAAGCTTTATGGCTTGAGCACACTTCGTAAAGACAGACTTGGGAATTAATCAGCACAGTGGGGATGCAGCATATAGACGACTCAAGGTATCATTTCAGCTTAGGGTCACCACAGGAAAGCAGCCTATTAGATCAGCAGGGAAGCAACACTTGACAAATTAGCCTCTAGAGTGCCTTCCACATGTGAATATCTTCAATCCCAGAACGCTAGTGCCATGGTGTTCCAGGGAAGACAGCCTTTTCTGTCCTGAAGGAGTACAGTATCACAGGCAGGCAACCTATTCTCCCAGCAGGAAGCAATAAAGAGTTTGAAGGAGCTTTCAGGATGCAGCAGCCTGTTGGCCCAGTGGGGACACAGTGTTTAACAGAAAGCAGCCTATTAGCTTGGCATGGGAGGAGTGTTTCAAAAAGAGGAACAGGGAGGTAACCTCCTGGTCTGACCAGAAACAAGCTCCTCCACAATGAAAAAAGGTGCTTGCTCTAACAAGGGCCTGTGATGGGGAGAGAGAGAGAGAGAGAAATTTTGGCTGGCTGGCTGCTTAGTGCTTTTTGTATTCCCACGAGAATGTGCTGTTGATCTCTGATAACTCTGGATTTGCTTCACGGAGGATTTTACCCTCACCTGTTCCTCTGCGGTGCTGCTTGTTTTTATAGGAATCTAAAATTACAGCCCCCCTTTGAGGCACTGTAATGGGGTCAGGACTCACCTCATGCAAGTGCAGGCCAAGTATGGATTTCTGCACTTTGTCAGTCTCTCAACAGCTCTCCACTCTGAGCTAGCAGAGGTGTTGCTGCTCCCACAGCCAGCCCCTAACCTTCTTCTTTCCAGGTCTGGGCTGCTACTGACCTGCCTTTAGTCCTGAAGCTCCTTTTGTAGGCCTTCCCGGCACATGATTGGCTGGTTCCTCCACAGCCACTCCAGCCTATTGGGAGGACTTCTCTATGGTCCTTCTCTGGCCTCAGGGCTTGGTCTGCCCTGCCACATACACTCAGATGGCTACGTCTACACTAGCATGATCTTGCGCAAGAACTCTTTTGTGGAAGAGTTCTTGTGCAAAAACTCTTCCAGAAGAGAGCGTCTACACTGGCATGTGCCTTTGCGCAAGAGATGTGCTTTTGCACAAGAGCATCCATGCCAGTGTAGACGCTCTCTTGCGCAAGAAAGCTCTGATGGCCATTTTAACCATAGGGCTTTCTTGTGCAAGAAATTCATGTTGCCTGTCTAAACTGGCCTCTTGCGCAAGAACAGTTGCGCAAGAGGGCTTATTCCTGAGTGGGAGCCTCAGAGTTCTTGCGCAAGAAGCCCTGATTTCATACATTAGAACATTAATGTACTTGCGCAAGAACTCGCGGCCAGTGTAGACAGGCAGCAAGTTTTTGCGCAAAAGCGACTGCTTTTGCGCAAGATCGCACCAATGTAGACACAGCCTCAGTGGGTTTCACTGGCAGAACTCCCTGCCCCTAGTCACCAGTCTCACTTTGGCTGTTGGCCCACTGGCTGAGCTCCCTGCTGCCCAGGCAATTAGCCCTGCAGTCTGCCTGCTACCAGACTGGCTGAGTTCCCAGCCACTAGCAATCTCTATAGCTGGGGCTCTCTGGTCCGGAAGTATCCATGTTGTTGCTGCACCATGCATGTTGCTGGACTTGAGAGTCCTGGATCAGAGAGGTTCGAGTTGTAGTTTTATTTGAAATTTTCTATATATGACTACTTTTGTTTCAGCTATTAGTCTGGTGCACAGGAAATGCTTTACTGTCCTAGGGCTTGTCTACACTTAAAATGCTACAACAGCAGTGTAATGCTGACAGGCAGAATCGAACCTAGGACCTCTGGAGCTTAGAGGATGAGCTAAAAGTCAGCTAGCTGCTTGTTAGCTAAGGACAGGGCTGGCCTTACCATGAGGCAAACTGAGGCGGCCGCCTCAGGTGCCAGACTGTGGGGGTGGGGGTGCTACTAGGACCCAGAGAATTGAGACCTTTCAAAGTTTTGGCCCAAGCAAGGGGACATGGGGGCATCAACTGAGCTCCCCACCTCAGGAGCCAAAATGTTGTGGGCCAGCCCTGGCTAAGGCTCTTTATTCTCTCTGTAAGTAGTCTCGGTGCCACTAGATTGGACAGTATGCCACACCCAGCAGATGTGTAGGTTGCAGCAGCAGAATCTTCTGTCAACCTAGCGCTGTCTACCTTGCAGCATGGGTTGGCTTAACTATGTTTCACAGGGGTGTGATTTTTTTTAACAGTCCTGAGTGGCATAGCTAGCTCATCCTAAGCTTTAGGGGTAGATCAGGCCTTCTAAAGAGGATAGTTAGTTTGTCATTGGCATTGTGGATTCTGTGATTTCCAACATTTTTTGTCTAAGAAATTCATGAGTTCATGTTGTCAAGGGTTCTACTCTATAATGGGATATGTGTGAGTTGGAAGAGGAACTGTTACTCTGTGGATAATCCCTGTTAGAGGAAGAGAAATGGTGGAATGAAGCTGTGCAGAAAAAAACTAAAAACAAACAAACACCCTAATGATGAGTCATACATGCAGTTATTCGGGAGGCGATCAGGATTTACTATCAAGGTCTCTGGCTCCGTTGATGATGATCACCATAAGGCTGCTTGCGTGTATGCCCAATGATGTGTGCCGCGTCGACTTTGTACACTTAGTCTACACAGTGGACCCCAAGAGAGCTCCCAAAGACCACAAACCAGATAAGGATCGAAGGTGCCAGGCCAGGTTTATTGTTAAGCAAAGTACAGTAATAGTTGTCAGTAGACTCTACTGAACCACTATGCATATGTACCCCGTAGCAGTGGAATGACTCTATCACTGGGAAATTTCCACTGCCCACTAGGTCATCCAAAGACTGTCCCCCCAAGACACCACTTTATACACAGGTACAACAAATCATACCTCACTGCTGACCTATCAGGTTGCCACCCTCTGATGCTATTTAGATACCACCCATCACCCTGCACCTCGTAGTTTGATTTGATCATCTCTATCCATCATGCTGTCATTTTAGACCCTTTCCTGAACCTGGGTCTGTATCTGTGAGGAGTGGGCACCAAGGTCTTTTTTAATGAGCTAGAGGTACCATGTGTTTTCAACTTATGCCCAGTACCAATTACTGTTCTGCACCTGGGCCTATTACCAATTAGTATTTTGCACTCTCAGCCCTGTTTGTGCCAAGTTCTGTGAGCAGGGGCCTGCCTCTTACTCACAGCTTAGCTTTGCTTTGTTAGCCATGTTTTGTCCATTGTTAGCTAGGCCTCAGGCCTCAGGCCAGGCCTGTGCCGCATGGGCTTACGTTTTAGGCCTTCATCTTACTACAATACACAGTGATCCGAATCTGTCAATTGATCAGATATTTGCTATTACTTCAGCTATGACATTATGGGCATTTTTCTGCAACAAACGCTGCCATGACTACAATTGTCCCTTAGGCTATGTCTACACTGCTGGCTTTTGCTGGCAGAGAGTATGCTAATGAAGCGCACATTAGCTACTTTTCGTGCTTCATTTGCATAATCTCTGCCTGAGGCTTTTTGCGTAAGAGGTTTTTGCACAAAAACTAGCAGTGTAGATGGATCCGTTTTGCACAAAAAACCTCTTTGGTGCAAGATCTGTATACCTCCTTTTTTGAGGCATAAATATCTTGCGCAAAAGGGAGGGTTTTGCACAAAATGGATCTGTCTCCACTGCTAGTTTTTGCGCAAAAACCTCTTGTGCAAAAAGCTGCAGACAGAGATTATGCAAATGAAGTGTGAGAAGATGCTAATGAGTGCTTCATTAGCATACTCTTTGCTGGCAAAAGCTGGCAGTGTAGACATAGCCTTAGAGTGGAGCAGGAGAACTGCAAAACATCTTGTGCTCAGTGACTGTCTTAGTTTTGTGCTTGTGCTAGGCACTGTATAGTAGAGTCCTGGGCCACATCTGGAGCTGGTAGATGTGTCAATATTAAATATCCTAAATAACAGTGATTCTCCTAGAACCGGTGTAGTAAAAACTAAGCGTGCTTCTTCTCCATTGCTTAAGCTCAAAACAGCACGTATCATTTAGATAACTGCGCATGTCTCAGAAGCTGCTAAATTTTCTGCTAGGGAACTAAGCAAACTTGCAGTAACAGTAACCAATCACATTGCGACACGCTGACCAGAAGGAATGTGGAATCCATAAAAGTTTCAGCCCAGCCTTCATTCAAGGTCGACTCTGCTTTGAGCGACAGAGCTCCTTTGTCGAACTTGTTTGCAAACAATAAAATGGAGTTGGACCCAGCCTGAAAGTGTGACTCTCTTCTTGGGGCAAATTGGACTAGCCTCCAGGGGACGAAACTAGCAATTTATGCAACACCGGATACAAATGATGTTTCATTACAGCACACTGTGATGTGCCTGTGCCTGCTCTGTAACCCACACCATATGCCACCAGATTAATTAATGCAATAAATGGGTGCATTTTAAGGTACTGCTTTTGTAAAAGTGACTTTATGACAGGGGTGGGCAATAATTTTTGATGGGAGCCCACTCAAAGACTTTGGAACGTGGTCCAGGGCCACACTCTTTGATGATATTTATGGAGGAGGTGCAGGGCCTGGGATGGAGGATGGGTGCAGGAGAGAGCTTGGGGTAGGGGATTCAGGTGCAGGAGGGCCTGTGAGATCTGGGAGGGAGTTTGGGCGAAGGAAGCAGTTTTGACCTGGGGCACGCGACTGGCATGCAGGGGTTTGAATTGTGACCTAGGGCAGGGGATTACAATGCAGGGGTTTGGCTGTGACCGACGGCAGGAGGGGATTGTGATCTGGGGCAGGAGATTGGGGGGCAGGTTCAGGAGGGGGAGCAGAGGGTTTGGGTTATGTGGAGCAGGAGGGCAGAGAGCTGGGGGGTGGTGAGAAGCAGGGGTGCCAGAGGCAGGCTCTGGCCAGGAGACTTACCAGTGAGACTCCCAGCCAAGCAGTTCAGCAGCTTCTCAGGCAGGAGCCTGCCCTGCCCCATGCACAGGCTGTAGGACCATGTGCTCTGTGAATAAGAGCTTGGGGGGAGGGTGACTGGTGCTGCGTGCACTTCCTGTTCTTGAAATAGGAAATGCCCATTAGCTAGAAACCAGCCAATAGGATTGTGCTGGGGGTGAGAGCAGCCCATGAAGCATCATTTCTCCCTCCCCTCTGCTCACAGTTTGTGAAAAACAAACAGTCCCCCCCCAGCTGCATTTCTGAGCAGTGTGTAGGGTTGGGGGCAAGTAGGGATGTCTTCCAGAAGCTCCCTGATGCATCCAGAGGCCAGATCTGGCCCACGGAGGGTATTTTGCCCAGGCCTGCTTTATAATGTGAGTATTTCAGAGTCAGCCTTTCTGAGATCAGGTGAAACACTTAAGCTCACGGTCACTAGCTATGTGTGTTTGAGGATATTTCTAAGTGGGCTTGGCGACTTGTTTCACAGAACCCGCGTTTCTTGACAGCGTGTTTTTCCTTCCAATTTTTTCTTATGAATTGCGCTGAGTGGTAGACATCCATCTTCTTTTTTTTCCAGTGGGAATGGTGAGCCAATTATATTTATTAGATGAGGGAAGGATTTATGTATCAATTTTTAATGCCCTGATTCAGTTTCCATTAAAATGAATTGCAAAACACCCATTGACTGGGAGTGAATTCAGAATTAGGCCTTTAGAAAATTAGATAAGCAAAATGATGGCATATGAGCTTCTTCCCAAAGTGTCATAGGTGAGACACCAAAGCTTTAATTCAGTATTTACTGGTATCCAAAGGGAAATGGCTTAAAGCTGCTTATCATTCCAACCTTTTGCAAGAGGCAGGCTTACTGTGCAGAAGGGACACAGGCCTGGAAGAGGCTAGCCTGCTTACTATTTGATGAGTGTACATCAGGGCCTCATCTCCAACACCAAAGCATGTCGTGAATTTGAAACTGATAGCTATGGGCATGCACAGAGCCTTGTCTGTATTAATAACTACATAATGCATCAGAACAGATTGGCATTAATAAGTGCAGATCAAAGATACATCTTGGGAGATCGTCTGTTATGCTATTAGGTGCCAATAATAAAATGTGGTGTTCCCTCATTGCACTATGCAAATGTATTCTGCTCCTGACAATTAAATTGCTTCTTTCTCTTATAAAATTGCCTTTTGCACATGCCAGTAAACTTTATTTATCATTACGCTGAAAATATGCTCTGTGAAGAGACTTCAATGTTTCCAATAGGCAATTATTTCAAGAAAACTGGCTTGAAAATGTGTAGTCATCATTACAAAAAGAGAGTTGTTGGGGACTGAGTAGCTCAGAGGATTACAAAAGACAGCTGGGAGAGACAGGATGGTCTGGTGCAAGGGGTCACTGCACCACAATTGCCTTCTAACAACAAAAATTATGACATGATCCCAAGATGGGGGACTGAAGCCTGAGCCCATCCACCCACAATGGGAGAGGGCCAAAGTCCAGGCAGGGGGTCTGTAACCTGAGCAAGGCTACGTTGAGACGGCAGGCTTCTTTCGGAAGAAGCTTTTCTAGAAGCGATCTTCCGAAAAAACTTCTTCCAAAAGAGAGCGTCTACACTGCCAAAGCGCATCGAAAAAGCGATCTGCTTTTTTGCAAAAGAGCGTCCATACTGAATGGACACTATCTCAGATTTAAACTGTGATTACTATGGTCGGAGTGGCCACCAGGGCACCTGTGCTTTTTCCTCTTTCCTCTTCTTTCAAAAGAACTCCCTCTTCCCCGTCCACATACGCCTTTTTCCAAAAGAGCTCTTTTGGAAAAAGGCTTCTTCCTCATAGAAAGAGGTTTATCAATGTCGGAAAACCCCCTCTGTTCTTTCAATTTTTTTTTCAAAAGAACGCGATTGCAGTGTGGAGGTAAGTCAAGTTTTTTCAGAAAAACAGCTGTTTTTCCGAAAAAACTCTATAGTGTTGACATAGCCCTAAAGGCCCTTGTTTGGGCTTCCGTTTCAGCCATGGGCCCCAGCAAGTTAAAGTGAGATCTGGCGACCATACTATCTACTTTGGGGTCCCAACCCACAGATTGAGAATTACTGGTCTAGTGACTCAGGCACCGTACCTTGAGTTCTAGTCCTAGCACTGCCAGTCCTGCTGGGTGATGTTTTGTAAGTCTCTGGGCCTCTGCGTCCTCTCCTCTCCTTTGTCTACATTGTAAATTGTTTGGGAGCAATCATGGTTTTAGTACTGACGTGGGTTTATAGCTGAGACTGTAATACAGACAATCACTGCTCTCTAATTTACCAGTGTGAATCAGCCAATCATAGTGAAGTGTGATTCAGATAGTTTACGCCTCACAACGGTACGATGGTCTAATCCTGATAGCTCCCATCTCATAACATGGGGCCATAGCTAACACCCATGCTGGCATTGTCTACAGAGAAGCCAGGGTACAAAAGGGCACAGCATGAACTCCCTTCTTACCTCCAGAGATGGGCCCTCTATTGAAGTCTCAGAGGGGTAGCCCTTTTAGTCTGTAACTTTAAAAACGAGTGGTCCTGTCGCACCTTAGTGTCTAACAAAAATGCATAGTATCATGAACTTTCATAGGCTGTGACGGGGCGGTCCCGCCCCACACTATAAATGAACCTGCGGGCAGGGCCCAGCTGGCTGAGAGGGTCTAGCTGGTGGAGAATGCCCCTCCCACCATGGCCATGCTGGGCATGCTTACTGGTGAGCCGCACTATAAAAGGCCCTGAGCTGGCTCACTTGGGACTGATAGCCGAAGGGGAAGGACCGAAGAGGCCAGCTCCTGACCCAAAGGACTCCACGCAACCGGAACCAACGCCACAGCCACACCCGCCGTGCCAACCCCAGCCGGGGAGACCGTGGAGAGGTACGACCTCAGGGGAACGGCGGGCAGGTAGGAAGCAGCTCAGGGCAGGGAGTAATACTGCTCCGAATGCTCAGCGGGTTAAGGGGACGAACCCTTCGCCAAGCAGGCAGTGGACCGAGTCACTGCCAATAGGGCCCTGTGCTGGGACCCGGTGGACTGGGAGGGCCCAGGTCCCCTTATCCTCCCCCTCTGCAGGGCCCCGGAGTCCAGAAGGGCCCGCTGGCCTAAGGACTAGGCCAGAAGTCCGTATTTACCCCAAGGGGGGGAACTTTCAAAGACTAAGCCAGAAGGCCGTATTTACCCCAAGAGGGGGGACTTTCAAAGACTGTGCCCAAAGGCCGTATTTACCCCAAGAGGGGGGACTTTCAAAGACTGTGCCCAAAGGCCATATTTACCCCAAGGGGGGGAACTTTCAAAGACTAAGCCAGAAGGCCGTATTTACCCCAAGAGGGGGGACTTTCAAAGACTGTGCCCAAAGGCCATATTTACCCCAAGAGGGGGAACTTTCAAGGACTGAGCCAGAAGGCCGTATTTACCCCAAGGGGGGGAACTTTCAAAGACTAAGCCAGAAGGCCGTATTTACCCCAAGAGGGGGGACTTTCAAAGACTGTGCCCAAAGGCCATATTTACCCCAAGAGGGGGAACTTTCAAAGACTGTGCCCA
The DNA here is from genome assembly GCA_032595735.1 of Pelochelys cantorii. Classification (NCBI taxonomy): domain Eukaryota; kingdom Metazoa; phylum Chordata; order Testudines; family Trionychidae; genus Pelochelys; species Pelochelys cantorii. The sequence continues at coordinate 14,192,142 of CM064346.1, forward strand.
AAGGCCATATTTAGCCCAAGAGGGGGGGCTGTCAAAGAAAAGGCCAGGATGAGGGAGGTCCTGAACGAGGGGCGGCACCCCTCAACACAGGCAAAACCCACTTCCTCATCTACTCCAGCTCATCATCTGCTGACACATTCCAGCACAAAACTTCACTATGGTAACAGTGATAAAAATCCCAGATTCTTATTGAGCAAGCAGCCAAAAATGGAGTCAGACAAGGCAAACTATTATCCCCACAGGATTTACTTGTGATTGAATTAAGTATGTCTGGGACAGATCCCCAGATCCAGGCAAGCTAAACAGTGTGGTAGGGCAGACACATAGATGTAGGATATTTAAAATGTGTGTGACATTACATACAATATGCTTTATGAAAATGTGCTTATGATAGGAATATGGCATAACGAAGATATGCTCTATGCACTGTAACCCTGAGGCACTGAGACCACTGAGATGGAAGGGCGAAGTCTGCTCTACAGGCTTGGCTAAGAGTCAGTTGGCTTCTAGCTCGTGCAATAGAGTCACATGGCTTTTGCCTCTAAGGTTGCTGACGACTATGATTATCTTATTTGTATGCATGTGTCATTTTTGTAGTAGAAGTTAGGAACATTGACTGTGTATCTGTATTTAAACCCTGCTAATTTGGGTGACACCCACTGCTAACACTTCAGGTGCAACCATGGAAAAGCCAGAAAGGGCTGATAGTCCATCAGCGAGGACAATGAACTGTAAAAAGGTTTGGCCTTCCAGTGAATGCTGTATATTGCCATGAATGCTGTGATATGATACTAGAGTCAAGTGACTTGGTCACCTGGTATTAAACACCATCTTGGATTGCTGAACTTTTCCACAAGGATGTGGGAAAATCAAACAAAGGATTCCCACATTATGGAAACCCTATATATGGCAGGGGAGGAAGACAATCAAGGTCTTCAGTTTGCTTCTCCTCTGCTTCCTAATCCAAAGAGATTCTTGAAAACACCTGGAAACAAAAGGACTGGAATGGAGGCCTAGTCTGTACTACGAGTTTAGATCAAACGTAGCCACATTAGGTCGATTTTCTAAACAATGAATCCACACCACCAATCCTGTTCCTCTGACTTTGAGTGCCATTAGAATTGATTTAGATACGCCTGCTTTTCATGAGGAGTAATGGTAAATTCAACTTTCATGTCCACTTCAGGGCAATGCTATGAAAGTTGACATTCTTGGTTTCTGGCAGGTGTCCCACAGTGCTTCTCTGTGATCATTCTGGCCAGGACTTTGTGTTGCTCTCTAAGTGCACAGGAATAGACCAGAAAAATTTGAATTTCATTTCCGGTTTGGCCAGCGTGGCAAGCAGACCTCACCTTAGCAGCACACCTGACCATGAATGCCGATGGTCACAAACAAGCTCCAGACAGAACTATGAAGCAGCAAAAGAAACACTGATATCTATGCCAAGGTTGCACAGGGCATGGTGGAAAAAGAATATGACAGGGATGTCCAGCAGTGCTTTATTTGTCAAAATAAAGAGATCAGGCAGTCGTACCAGAAGACAAATGAGGCAAGTGGACAATGGGGGTTATTGCAGCAAACATGCCGCTTTTATGAGCAGATGCATGGGATTCTGGGGGAGGGGAGGACACGACTAGTGTCCCAACTCAGTCCATGCTTTCCTCCCAAGAGACTCTTCAGGCAATAGCCAACAGCAACATCAGGGAGGATGTTGTGGATGAGGTAGAGGAGGAAAAGGAGAATGATCACCAGGCGAGCGGCACTGACAGTCAGGAGCTTTTTTACAACACTAGAGACAATCACCTCCTCCCAAGATGTCTTGCTGCCAGGCCCTGATATTGGGGAGGGCACTTCTGGTGAATTCACATTTTAAATCATGTTCCCAGTGGGTTAAGGTGATGCTCACTCTGCCTACACAGCAGGGGCTCCACAGAACAGTTTGTTAACTGGAGGCAGAGCAGGAATCCTTCCTGTATACTCCATAAAGCTCTCATACAGGAACTCTTTAATCCTTCTCACAAGGTTTTTGGAGAGGCCTGCCTTATTCCATCCTCCATGGTAGGCCACCTTCCCATGCCAAGTCAGCAGTAAGTGGTCTGGTATTGGTACAGTACAAAGAACTGCAGCATAAGGCCACATTCAGTCAGCATCCACTTGCTATTACTGTATGTGATTCAGAGAAGACTGATACCTTACATGGCAACCTGGATGAAAGAGATGGGGAAGCTATTAGCACTCTCCCCAGGAAGCCACATGTTCCAGACTTCCCGCTGCACTGCCTTTGTCCCATCAGGCACTGGGATCCTAACCCAGAATGCAAAGGGGCGGCAGGAACTGTGGGCTAGCTACCCACAGTACATTGCTCTCAAAGTCGATGGTAGCCACCATGCCAGGGATGCAATACGTTGAACTCCTGTGCACAGTGGGGACGTGCATCTTCAACTTTACAGAATTGGGTGCTAATAAATCCAACCTAATCTCATAATGTAGACAAAGCCTGAGGGAGGAGGAATGGAAGAACTTCTGGACTCGGGCTGTAAAGATATCTGGCCTGTGAAGGACTCTACCAAAAACAATATCTAGGATAAGGAATTATTATTTGTAACCAGTTTCTTTAGTAAATCAAGCTTAATTTGTGTGCTTTGCTTTATTTTTTAGTAACATGAGTTTTTCTTGTTTATAATATAACCCAATTTATGTAATTTCTAACTGTGGCGGAGTGGGAGGAAGTTGTGCATACCTTCCTCTGAACTGAGGGAGGCAGTGAACTTCATATAATTTTGGATTTGCACGCCTAGGGAGGTGGGCACTTGGGTACAGTGACACGTCCCTTATACTTAGCCTTCCCAGAGCTGATCTTAGCATCTGTATCATTCTGCAGTTGGGTGTGGCCCTACCTATGTGTGTGCTGGATGAGGCTTCCAAGAATGGCAGAGCAAGACAGGGTCAAAGGGTGCCCACGCTGGCAGAAAAGGCAAGGTTAGAACATCAGGTGACATTGTCCAACCTATCACACTGTGTGCACATGCACTACTCTTTTAGATAAGTTTGAGCTGAGAATTCTTTGTCTTTACAATGGAATTTTGAAAGAAGCCTAAGGAAGTTAGCACCCAATTGTCACTGAAAATCCTATCCTCAGCATATAGGAATAGAGCTCCTTTAGAATACTGACAATATAGCAGGAGATTTTCAAAGGCATAAATGACAGTCAGGTGCCTAAATCCCCTTGGCTTTGCATGGGAGTTGGGCACTTCATTGTCAGATTTGCCTTTGTAAATCTTCCTCCCCATTTTTTGCCTTTCAGAACTTTCCTTTCTGTTAATTCTAAATGTTGAGTGTTCTCATTGGACTGAATATAAAGAAAAACAAAGGATAAAGAATATATATAAAGATCCCATTGCAAAGAGACTCTTCTTATGCATCTCACAATGGAATAAAATAATCATTTTCAAGCAAATCAAACATTTGCCAGAATTTCACTGACACAGAATTCTGCCCAAGAGAGCAATGCAGCAAATGTCATTTGCGCTAATGGAAGACGCTGAGCTAGATTTACCCTAAGACAAGATATTTTCTTAAATGTAGTTAGCTGACTTTGATAAATTTGGTCTCTTGCACTATCAGTTTAGATAAGACAGCAGCCATTTGTTTATGAAAATTATCATACATAAACAATGAAAAAAGATTTCTAGATTTATGGCTTAATGTTGTAATTGGGTTTTCACTAAAGGAAAACAAAAATCTTTTGAGTCAGCTTATAATTGCTTTTGTACAGAAATAACATGCTGTGTGTCTGCAAAATGCTATCTCAGTCTGCCTTCAACACACTTGTTTATGAAATGCAGCCAATCTGTCTGGAGATATGTAATATTTCTAAAACCACAGTCAGATTATATAAGAATAAAATAAAAAAGGCTTTCCTTTATAACCAAATAAACATCAGTTGACTCAATATTTTTAAAATACCTAGTAATTTTGCATGCCTCGGTTTTTCATGCCAAATGTAAGATACTTTAAAGAGTCCCGGTGTCAAAAAGTGTTGAGCATTAAACCCCTGAAAAATCAGATCCCATAAAGATGTCAGAAGTGGGCATCCAAAAACTAAGGTATCCAAAATTACAAGTTATATATGAAAATCTAGGTTCAAACCACAGTCCTTCTGCTTATAGCCACAGTGGATAATCTTATTTTCTCTCTCATTTCCACACTCATCAGCATAACAAAAATAGACTTGCTCACCCCTCGTTCAAAAGCTTGCTAGACATGGAGGACAGATTCTGATCTCAGTTACACGAGAATTATTCCCTACAGGGAGAAGTAAATTCTAGAACTACTGAAGGCCTTTAACTAAGAACACTTTGCCCCCTGTATCATGATATATCGAGTCACAACAAGGGGCATTTATATTCAACAACAATAAAAGTTATAGCTCCACATACAGAAAGGGATGTCCAATCAGCTTGAGTTCCAGCTTTGTCTCCCTTGTTTGCCAAGACCTCAACTTGTCTGGAATGCTATAAAGCAGAGACTCCTGAGAGTTTAAGTGATATCATAAACGATACAGCTGATGTGAACCGTCATGCTGGCTTAGACAAGAGGAAACAGTCTCTCAGTCAGGACCCAAACCCTGTAAAGTTTTATAAGTCAATAAAAATGTCCTGAATTGCATGTGGAATTAAGGTGCAATTGTTGGAGAACTGGCACGATACACTATCTATGACTAACCCTGTCAAGCAAGAGGGCATATCATTCTGTGCCACCTGAAACTTCCCTGTTGAGTGCAGTGTAGCAATGTGGCCAGACCATCAGACAGTGTAAACCATTGAAAGCAGTGGAACTTTATATTGATTTATCCCAACTGAGGATCTGGCCCAATGAACATAGAGGCTTAGATAAGTGCATGGTAGTCTGCAACCTACAGAAATGGTAGCAATCACCTTGTCAGATATAGTTTAAATAAACATGGTGATGTGCTACTGAAGGCACCTGGGAATTCAGAAGAAAAAGACAATGTTGACAGACATATTTATTTAGTTTAATGTTTTAATTATCACATATCTATTTGCTAATTAAAACATTTCCTCACACTACGAGAATCTAATGTTTCCACTAAGTGCCAATGCATTGGTTATTTCATTTAAGCAAAACATAAATTATTTGGGCCATTAATATCTAGGCTGCTTCTAATCCTCTATCAGAGAAGAAAAATAAAATTCCCAAACAAAGATTAATATTTACTTTTAAGACTATTCATCTATGATTAATAATTTTGTGAAATTCATTACATTTAGTATTTTGCTGCAGTACAAATTGAAAAAGCTGAGTTAGATGAACAGGTGGTATTGTTTGCTTAAATGAAGAGAAAAAAATGGAAACTGTTTTTAAAAAGCCCATTTTCATTTTTCCAAAACTGCTTCAGCACACAAGCAAAAATCCTCCACAGATTGAATGTAATAGAGGAAGATCACATACCCATAATGGACACAAAAGGCACAGAACAGAAAGTAGGCTAGTGAGACACTTGGAGACAATGTTCTCTGAGAGTATGTCTACACTACAGTGCTATTTAAAATTAACTTATTTTGAATTAGTTAATGCGAAATAAGCTAATTCAAAATAACGCAGCTATACACAAAAACTAATAGAAAATAGCGTTTTTCTAATTTGAAATAGCGCGTCCACATTGAGTGGACCCTGAATGGAAAGTAAGGCTGGCTGGAACCAGTGCCGGCAAGGCATCAGGGTTGGACTTAGTGTGTGGGGCTGCTGCCTCAGGCTATCTGAGGTCTGTGCTTAAAGGGACCATACCCGCCATCCCCGACAGACAGTTCTCAGGTTTCTCTGCTTGCTGGTCTACCTTGCTGAGGGACAGCAAAGCATTTGTGTCTCTGCGTGCTCTGCTTGCCCTCACTCGGGACACCACGGCACTCTGCAACATGGAACCAGACATGCCCCTGGGGACTCTGCTGCATCTCGTGGACACGTTGCCAGCAGCCTGGCTGCACTGTCTGCAGGCTGCCATCCGGGAGGACCATCGAGGGGCTGTCAGGATCCAGGGGGCCCTGTGGTAGAGCTTCCACCCTGAGGAGCGCTAACAGTCTCCCTGGTCTGCCCCATTCCTTCCTCTCATCCTTCCACTTACCCTTCCCTAGCCCCCCCTTCCTGATGTCAAATAAAATGCACTTTTGTCTCAAAAATACAAACTCTGTTTATTTAACAAAACTGGGAGGGGATGAAACTCTGGGGAGATTGGGAAGGGCGGCGGGAGAGGGGAGGAGAAAGGGTGGGAGAGGGGAGGGGGAAAACTTGGAGGAGGGAGCTGGAAGGGGGAAGCAAGGGGAAGAAAGGGGAGGGGAAGCTCAGCACTCGGGGTGGGGGTCTTGCCAGGCCAACTGCCTTCCAGCACTGTGGGGGAGGGGGCCTCGGCGTCCCCAGGAGGATGGGGAGGAGGGTGCGGAGGTTGAGGTGCGGGGTGTGGAGGCTGAGGAGGAAGAGGTGGGAGGGGAGGCAGGAGTGGGAGGAGGAACAATAGCTGGGGGGGCATCAGGCGCGGGACCGGCACGGGTTAGCACGCTCTGCACCAGAGCCTGCAGATGGTGACAGATGGCACAACCCTGGGCAAGAAGCTCCCGCCAGAACTCCCATTCTTCCTGTGCCCGCTGCTTCATGATCTGGGTCTAGGCTCGCAGGGCCTGCAGGTGCTGCTCTCAGTACCCCTGCCACGTGGTGGTGGTCCTGCTGAGGCCGCGGGTGCAGGAGCATGTCCCGGGCAGGGTGGTGCGCCCTGCACGAGCAGTTGGAGCGGCTGTGGAGAAAGAAGAGAAGTGGTCAGTTCTCCCTGGGAACACAGTGGATGATGCCCAGCCCCCCCTGCAAGGTGAGGGCAACCGTGCCCTGCACCGTCAGAGCCAATATGCTTGCACAGAGGCCATGGTCGGCATGTCCGGCTCTGCCCGGGAGTGGGAGCTGCCCTGAGATCGCACCCATGCCCCTGTGCTGTGTATGGTGTGGCCAGGGCGGGGGGGAGATGTCCCCTGCCCCTGTGTAGAGGGGGCGTGTGAAGGGAGGGCGTCCTGCTGTGTCCCACCCCGAGGTCAGGAGCGTGTTGGGTCTCTTCATACACACGTGTGGCTATCGGGCCACAGCCCCTGTGTGCCACACAGCTGGAGCCACCTGCCCAAGGGTGGCATGGCACGTGCACGCACGTGCACAGGTGGCTGCATGATCCGTGGGAGGCATGGCCCACGCGCGCGGTCCCTGGTCTCCCTCCCCGCCTCCCCCCCCCGGGTAGGGGACAGTGCTGGCACTTACCTGGTATGGCCTCCCCAGACAACCCTGCCGACTCCGGTGCCGGGACAGCTGGTGGTGGCCCCTCTGCTGTGCCCGGGTCAGGGCCCTCAGCTCCCGGCTCACTGCCCCCCGGGCTGGCGCGGACCGCCCAGCCCCCCAGGATTCGGTTGAGGGCGGGGAAGTAGGGGCAGGTGGCAGCCCCTGCTGCAGCGCTGCCCCTGGTGGCCTTGGCGTACGCCTGCCTGAGCTCCTTTATTTTCAGGCGCACCTGCTCCTGGGTGCGCCTGTGTCCCTTGCGGGCCATGATGGCTGCTATGCAGCCATAGATGGCGGCATTCCTCCGACTGGTGCGGCGATCGTGAACGTTGGGGGCCTCCCCCCACACCTCAGTGAGGTCCAGGATCTCCGCACCAGTCCAGGTGGGCGCATGCCGTCTACAGCCCCTGGGCACTGGATGGGGGACACTGGACTGGTGCTGGCTGCCCGGCTCATCGTCTGGCTACTGGGTGCAGAGCTGTCAGGGCTGTCTGTCTGCATGCAGGCCTCTGGCTTGCATGTGCCCAGTGGCCAGACTCTACCCCTGTAAGGGCCCTGGGGCTGGGGGAGAGGAGAGGAGTTTTCCTGGTTTGGCTCAGAGTGGCCACCAGGGCTCCCTGGGAGGGCTGGAGGCCCCCTATTTCGAATTAAGTGTCTACACAGCACTTAATTCAAATTAGCTATTTCGAATTTGGCGTTACTCCTCATAGAATATATTCGAAATAGCAGTTTGCATGTGTAGATGCTATTGAAGTTAATTTGAAATAATGGCTTTTATTTCGAATTAACTTTGTAGCGTAGATATACCCTGTGTTAGACACAAAGTCTGTATGCACATGCGATCCACTAACATGGTCAATGGATATCTGCAGATTTCCATGGCTCCATGAATTATGTTTATATCATTGTTAAACAAAAGCATTTCACAAAGAGTCCCGGTTCCCTTTGCTAATATCACACCAAGTTTTATACCTCTGTCCAAATGCTGCTACAGTAACTCTTCTGTGCTGTAGTTCTGGATTTTGCTTCTGCCTATGGTCCATCAGCGAACCAGCCATTAGTGAAAGCAAGTAGAAATCTACAAGAGCAACTATTATATTTGGCTTTCATTTTGTTTCTCTAGTTGTGTCTTGGGGATTAGGACTTTATCAGATTACATGAGGATGGGAATTTAGGGTTGAGACAACTGGATTTTCATCTTTGATTAAATGAAAATCTGTGAGGAGCAAAATGACAAGACAAGATCTTTGCATTATAAAAGGAATCCTGATCCCTTTTCTGTGGGGATAGAGGATTCAATCTCTGTCTCCCTACCACCGAATACATTTTCCCTCCCATCTTATTCAGTCTATTTATCTTTGGATATTAGGAGGATAGATGCCTTATAAATATGAACCATAATTATAAAAAAATGGTGTTTGTGTCTTAGGCTATGTCTACACTACCAGGTTATTTTGAAATAAGTTATTTCAAAATAATAACTCCCAAAATGACTATTTCAAATTAAGCGTATTCCTCTTCACAGCAGGAGTTATTATTTCAAAATAGCAAGCCCATTATTTTGAAATAACAGGCTCGTGAGGCTACATCTACACTGCAATGCTATTTTGGGATACTGGAGTATCCCGAAATAGCTATACCGCGTCTTTACAGTAAGCCTGTTATTTTGGGCTTGCTATTCCAACATCCCTGTAAACCTCATTCTACGAGGAGTAAGGGACATTTCAGAATAGCGGTTTATTTCAAAATTTGGTGCTGTGTAGACAGTGCCAAATTACGAAATAAGCTACTTCAAAATAGCATGGAAATAAGATACATAATTTGTGTAGCTCAAATTGCGTATCTTATTTTGAGTTATGGTGCTGTGTAGACGCATCCTTAGTGTGGACTCTCACTTTGTTTTTTTGAGACCAGTGTAGACCTGCCCTCTGTTCTCTTTTGTGCAGTGGTGTAATTTACAGACATCATTCCTAGCAGCCAGCTTTCCTGCAGCCAGGCTTGCTTACAGGGGTGGGCAAAGGGGCCAACTACTCCAAGTTACAGCAATTCAAAGGGGCTTGGGGTTCCAGGCTGCTGCTATTGCAGCAGCAGACAGCGCCCCAGGCCCTTTAAATTGCTGCAAGAGCAACACACAGTGTGCTCCATGCAGCGCTCAGGGTTGTCGGGGGGGCATATCATGGTCTGGGTCATGCCCAGGGCTGGCTGACCCTGGCTCCACTCCCTTATGCCCGAGACCCACCTCTTCTGGGAGTGCAGAGACAGGTGACCCCCCCACCTTGCCTATGAGCTGTTGGCTCCCCTGCATGCAGAGGAATGCCTCATGCTTGTATCTGAAATGTTAGACTGGGGAGGGTGGGTCAGTAAACCTGATCTCTTCTCACAGGGAGTTCCACAGCTGAGACCATTCTGCCCCTAGAACCTAGAGCCTAAAAACCTAAACCTAGTTCTTTGTAGCTGTATCATTCTTGTGGACAATAGCTGGACTGGCAGTATCTAGATCCACATCTGCTAACAGTTTTATATATTAGGACCAGGACTGTGAAGTGAACTAGTATCTATATTGTGTCCTTATTAAAGATGTGCATGTTTAGCACATCTTTGCATGTTTAGTCCGGAGAAAAGAAGACTGAAAGGTGAGCATGATAACAGTCTTCCAATACATAAAATCTACTATATATTTGAGAGAGTTTATGTCTGTCTCGCTGTTCAAGAACTCCTCCTAAATGGTAAGAGCTAGGACTACCAATTTGGGTATACAGCTTCCTCTTATCATAACTTAAAAGCAAGGTCAGGGTTTGGTTGTGCTAGGAAAATGGTATGTTCCTGGAATGGGATTACTTTTCTCAGAAAACTGAAAGGGAGGGATCTGCTGTATAATGACCACAGGAGGGCAGCAGGAGATATGGGTTAGAAAAGCAGATGCCCTTTAGGGAGAGTATGGAGGGTTGAAGCTCCCCCCAGTTCATAGGAAAACATTGCTGGCTCATCCCCTTTATCAGGGAGTGAGGGGAGAGTGCACAGTTTGCTGTATTTCTCACTCTGGCTGGAGAACGCAGGGGGAAGATGAACATGGACCTGCCCTTCCCCCAAGTTGCTGTGGTGAGAGAGAGCTGGGGTAGTCCTCTCTCGCTGGGGCAGTTTGTATACTAAACCCCTCATCTCAGCCCCACCCCAGAGCAATGAAAATGAAGAAAAAAATAAAATTTAATTGAGTTAAGGACCTGAGCAACAGCAAATAAATCTTTCTAGTGTTATAAAGAGGACAGTGATCAATTGTTCTCCATGTGCACCAAAGGTAGGGGTGCGCGCGTGCGCGCGCGCACCCCCCCCCCCTTTCCTTGCACACACCCCTTGCCTTGCAAGCAAGAATCAGCAGGAGTCGACATTGGGATCTGAGGACCAGAGGTTGTAGTCATGTAGTCAGGTTGTAGTCTGTTTACTGCAGCCACTCCAGTAGATTTGTGTTCTTGCTTCTAAATCACGATTGCCCCCAGTATTTGCCAAGAAATAGAAGCATGAGATACACCTTCTGGATTTTCAGAGAAAACTCTTTTGTCATGAAAGAAGACCCAAGTGTTCCAGAGACCTCACCCGGGAGGCTAAACAAAAGGGTATTCATAGCTGTCACAATAAAATAATCACATGGTGATTTAATTTTAATTTCACACTGTTTCTCTGGCATTGCAAGAGGATTAGCCTTCTGGCTGGAAAAGAACCAGTGGCCATCTTTAAATCTGAAGAGTTCTCTCTTTCTCCTTTCTTAAATGTATGGGAAACTCTAGTTGAAACACAATGGTAAAGTAAGACCACAGTTAACCCTGCTAAAATCTTAATATTTTTTTAGTGCATTCATCAAGTGGATAAGTGAAAACTGAAGTAACTTGCTGAGATTCTCAACAGGTGTAAATGGCAGTAGCTCCGTCAATAGAGTTACAGTGCTTTACACCAGCTGCGGATTTGGTTCCATACTTCTGGTACACCTCAGTGATTATTTTAATGGAAACTGGTACCCGCTCAGTCTGCCACCCATGCCAGTGAGGTGTTAAAATGGACAATGAGCGTTTCAGTCTTTGGTAAGTCGCTTTATGCTAGATTCAGCAAGAAACATGTACAATTCATCTTGCTGAACAGAAAATGTGATCTTATTTTGTAACATGCCAGGAAGAGTTAGTGTCCACTACAAGCATTCCTGTCAGTTCTTTACATCTCCTTTTTCCTAGATTTCTGTGCAACGACAGCCTACTGGGAAGTTAATGAAAGCAAGAATCAGACAAATAGGGTGCAAACTGTGACTAAGATGAATGGCAAGGTTAGAGCCTTTCTTATTGAAATTCATCCTTTATGAATGTTAATAAGGGAATAATTTGCAATAAATTGTTTGTTCTGTAATAAAAATCCCACCCTCACTTTCCTGGTGTTTGGGGACTTGTAATTTAGAAATGACAGCAAATAACAAAGTGTCCCTCATCTTGACTTCAGGGTGGAATCAATGCCTGCTCTGTTTCGATGTAAGAGGGTCCGGTTGTCTGTCAGAATCCTGCTGACACAGCATAGTTTCTGGTGCTGTAGCAACTCAAATGGTAAGTTAGCAGACCATAAATGGAAAGCATTATGGGGTTGATTTCCAAGGAGGCTGAACACAAGCAGTCCCCATTGACTTCAGTTGGAGATTTGGGTGCCTAGAACTTCTGAAAATCAGTCCTGCACCAATAATAATGTCATACTGATACTTTGTACTTACACATGCAGTATCTTCTATCCAAGAATTGCGGCTTGGTTTGTACCACGATTTTGTCTTCTGTGACTGCACCCCATTATAGTACGCACCCAACTCCCATGGACATTCAACCTGCTTAGGTGCTTTTGTAACTCCCACTAGGTGCCCATCTGCATCTTTAGGTTCCTAAATGCCTTTGTAAATCCGGCCCAAAGTGATTTAGGTGCCTCACTCCAATTGATTTGCATTGGAACTTAGGTGCCCATAGTGATTCATGATGTGGTTTAAACAAATTGAATTCTGCAAGACTTCATTTTTAAGTTCAAACAGAAGGTGACATGAGTTGGGAATCAGCTGAAACTGGTATTTGACACACTGAACTCCGAAATTATCAGGCATAGGTAACAAGATAGCTCAGGAAAGGATAGCTGTGGCTTTCTGACACTTGTGCCTTCCAATTGCCTGCATCTTTCATTAATCAATAGGCCTGAGTGGTCCTAATGAAGCTGCTTCAGGGAATATGGTGGTACAATACCAGATGGGCATAAGATGACTGAGTATGACACATGATGACACAACAGGCCACATTTGCCTGAGCCTGACAATTTGTCTCTAAGCTGCTTGCCCAAGGCAATACAACAAGACAAAGGCAAAAGCAAAGGATAGAACCCAGAAATACTCACTCCTCGCCCTAACTTTTAAATGGCCAAAAACCTTAAAAAACAATGAATGGTCCTGTAGCACCTTAGGGTATGTCTACACTACCGCCCTAGTTCGAACTAGGGTGGTTAATGTAGGCATTCGAAGTTGCAAATGAAGCCCGGGATTTAAATATCCCGGGCTTCATTTGCATCTTGCCGGGCGAGCGCCATTTTTCAATCCCCTTAGGTCGAACTCCGTGCCCACGGCTACACGCGGCACGGAGTAGGTAGTTTGAATTAGGATCTCTAATTCGAACTACCGGTACACCTCGTTCCACGATTGATCTATCTCCCAAGGCCTGTGAGAGTGAGTGATCATTTTCCAGGATAGGTTGTCGATTGTTAATGATGCACTGGAGGGTCTTAAGTTGGGGGCTCTAGGTGATGACTAGTGGAGTTCTGTTATTTTGTTTGTTGGTTTCCAGTATAAAGTGGTGGAAATCGGCCATCATTTAATTGTTCCCAAATTGGAAATAGTTGTGGGTGAGGACAAAGTCGCAGAGCTTTGTAGCCAGGTGTGCAGTGGCATCATTTTTCCCCACTGGCAGTCCCGCACTAGCCCCGTGCTTGCTGCGGCATTTCAGAGTGGCAATACCGCATGGAGCCCAGGGTCAGCTGAGTCTCCAGCTGACGCCGGGCTCCATGCAGTGCTGCCGCTTTAAAACACCACGGGGAGCCCAGCATCAGGCTCCACATGGCATTTCAAAATGGCAGCGCTGCATGGAGCCGGGGTCAGCAGGCTCCACGCGGGGTGCCACTCTGAAGCACACTCTTTTCTCTCCCTCTCCTCCTGCTGCCTCTTTCTGATAGAGGCAGCAGGGGTGGGGAGAGCAACTAGTTGACTAGTGTCAACTAAGCATTTGCTTATCAGATAATTGACTAGTTGTTCACATCCCTATGCTGGCGTAAAAAGATTCTACACCCATGATCAAGATAATCTTTTTCCCCTGCAGTAAAGGCCTACAGACAAAGTAGTCTGTCAAAATATAGGTGCTATATAAAAGTAATCTGCAAATTAGAACCACAGAATCATAGGGCTGGAAGAGACCTCAGGAGGTCACCAAGTCCAACCCCTTGCCCAAAACAGGACAACCCCAGCTAAATCACACTTGCCAGGGCTTTGTCAAGCTGGGACTTAAAAACATCTAGTGATAGAGATTCTTCCACCTTCCTAAGTAACCCATTCCAGTGCTTTAACCCGCCTCCTAGTAAATTAGTTTTTCCTAATATCCAACCTAGACCTCTCCCACTATAACTTGAGACCATTGCTCCTCATTCTGTCATCTGTCACCACTGAGAACAGCCTCTCTCCATCCTCTTTGGAACCTCCCTTCTGGGAGTTAAAGGCTGCTATCGAATCCCCCCTCACTCTTCTCTTCTGCAGACTAAACAAGCCCAAAATCACTCAGCCTCTCCTTGTAGGTCATGTGCTTCAGACTCATAATCATCTTCGTTGCCCTCCGTTGGTCCCTCTCCAATGTGTCCACATCCTTTCTGTAATGTGGTGCCCAGAATTGGATACAATACTCCAGATGTGGCCTCACCAGAGCCGAATAAAGGGGAATAATCACTTCTCTAGATCTGCTGGCAATGCTCCTCCTAATGCACCCTAATATGCCATTACCCTTCTTGGCTATAAGGGCACACTGTTGGCTCATACAGGAAACTCCCGACTTCTGCCCGCCCGAGTTACAATCCCTTGCACTTACAACAATTTTTATAAGTGTGGAAGGGGCCGAAAACCCCTTACATCCTTGGCCTGCATTTACAACAGTGCATGGTGCCTATTGTAAATAAGGGTTCAAGTTACTACACCCCTGACTTGCGATGCTTCTCCGGTAACCAATCGTGTCGCAAGTCAGGGGCTGCCCGTAGCCAACTCCTCATCCATTATAATCCCCAGGTCCTTTTCTGCCAAACTGCTGCCTAGCCAGTCAGTCCCGAGCCTGAAACAATGCTTGGGATTCTTCTATCCCAAGTGCAGGACTCTGCATTTGTCCTTGTTTAACTTCATCAGATTTCTTTTGGCCTAAACCTCCAGTTTGTCTAGGTCATTCTGGACCCTATCCCTCCCCTCCGACATATCTACCTCTCCCCCTAGCTCAGTGTCATTCGCAAACTTGCTGAAGGTGCAATCCATTCCCTCATCCAGGTCATTAATAAAGATGTTGAACAAAACTGGCCCTAGAATCCATCCTTGGGTTACTTCACTTGAAACCGACTCCAGCCAGACATTGAGTCATTGATCACTACCCATTGAGCCTGACAATATAGCCAGTTTTCTATCCGCCCTACAGTCCATTTCTCCAATCCATACTTCCTTAACTTGCTGGCAGGAATACTGTGGGAGGCCATATCAAATGCTTTGCTAAAGTCAGGGTATATCATATCCATTGACTTCCCCATGTCCACAGAATCAAATCAGGTTGGCCAGGCATGACTTGGCCTTGGTGAATCCATGTTGACTATTCCTGATCACTTTCCTCTCTTCCTTCTAAGTGCTTCAAAATGGATTCCTTGAGGATCCACTCCATGATTTTTCTGGGGACTGAGGTGAAGCTGACCGGTCTGTAGTTCCCTGGATTGTCCTTCTTTCCTTTTAAAAAGACAGGCACTATATTTACCTTTTTCCAATCATCTGAGACCTCCTCTGATCTTCATGAGTTTTCAAAGATAATGGCCAATGGCTCTGCAATGACATCTGCCAACTCCCTCAGCACCCTTGGATGCATTAAATCCGCCCCCATGAATTTGTATATGTCTAATTTTTCTAAACAGTTCATAACCTGTTCTTTCTTCACCGAGGGCTCTCTACCTCCTTCCCATACCATGTTGCCTAGTCAGTCATCTGGGAGCTGACCTTGTCTCTGAAGACAGAGACAAAAAAAAAAAAGCATTGAGTACTTTAGCTTTTCCCACATCACCTGACACTAGATTGTCTCCCTCATCCAGTAAGGGTCCCACACCTTCCCTGATCACCTTCTTATTGCTAACATGCCTGTAGAAGCTTTTGTGATTTTCCTTCACATCCCTTGCTAGCTGCAATTCCAACTGAGCTGTGGCCTTCCTGATTACATCCCTGCATGCTCGAGCAGAGCAATATATTTATACTCCTCCCTAGTCACCTGTCCAAATTTTCACTTCTTGTCAGCTTCCTTTTTGTGTTTAAGCTTGCCAAGGATTTCACTGCTAAGCCAAGCTGGCTGCCTACCATATTTGCTTTTCTTACTGTGCATCGGCATGTTTTGTTCCTGTGCTTCCATTAAATAAGGATTCTTTAAAAAACTGCCAGCTCTCCTGGACTCCTTTCCCCTTCATGTTAGCATCCCAGGAGATCCTGCCCATCAGTTCCCTGAGGGAGTCAAAGTCTGCTTTTCTGAAGTCCAGGTTGTGTATTTTGCTGTTAATTTCATTAACTGCTGTGGTTGTTTTGTTCATATCAGCTGATGTTGTATTCTCTCAAGATTTTATGGTTCATTTTCTCTCCTGCTTTAATTAAGAATACATCATCATCTTCGGAGAGATCATTATGCCTGATAATTGCAGAGTTCAGTGTGTCACATATCAGTTTCAGCTGACTCCCATCTCATGTCACCTACTGTTTGCACTTAAAAATGAGGTCTTGCAGAGTGCAAATTGTTTAAACCACATCATGGATCACTTGCTTCTGCTCATAAGGGAAGCCATCATGAGTGAAAACTAAAATCACTAACCTATTGCAAATAAGAATAATTATACAGCTAATTTTGGTCACTAGTTCTAGACCAACAAATATAAAGGTAAATTCATAACTTGCAAAATTGCTTATGATAGAGGCAGCCTAAGATACTGGACTCAGATATGGGAGATATGAAGTCAGTTTCTGACTTTTTCAAAGGTTTCCTAAATGACCCTGGGCAAGTCACTTGGGCTACATTTTTCAACAGTGCACTGTAGGCACCTAAGTTTCAATGTGAATCAATTGGAGTGAAGCTTCAGGGGGTAGCCGAGTTAGTCTGTACAGGATAAACTTAAAGAAACAACAAATACTCTGAGAGCACTTTAAAGACTAACAAAACATGTAGATCACTTTGGACCAGATTTACAAAGGTATTTAGGAACTTAAAGATGCAGATGGGCATCTACTGGGAGTTACAAAAGCACCTAAGTAGGTTGAATGCCCATGGGAGTTAGGTGCATAATGTGATGGGGTGCAGTCACAGAAGTTCTCTGTTGTACTTATGCCACTGATGCCCAACTTCCTGCTCTCTTGGGCTCCCCCCACTACTATGTCCTGCTGCATCAGATCATCTGGTCTCCCCCAGACAATACATAGAGTTGGGGTAACCACCCCTCTGCAGAGCAATACAGACACTAAACCACTTCAGCTCTGGGAAGATGTAGTTCTAGGGCACAGCACCCTGGAAACCAACCCCCCAAAACCCAAATAAATCCATCTTTCTCTGTGTAAAAGTTTTACACCCGGAAAGCTTATCACGTAAGCTCCCTTTATCAATGAAAGAGAAATATGCACTGTGGTTGCTTGCCTCCCCAGCAATTATTTACACTGGGCCTGGTTGAAAACAAAAGTGGTTTTATTATTTGTATATATAGTGCCCAATACATTGAGGTCTCTAGGCCTTACTGTGATGTGAATAATGATAAACTTTTATATCTAGGTTCAAGTTTTGGTAAATATAACAAAAATGACCTACTTCACTTCATTCTTATTTGGAGAATGCCTATCTTCTTAGCCTTGCCTCGTTGTGAACTCTCATTAAGTGACCTAGCCTCTTGTGCCTCAGTTTCCCCTGTCAAATAGTTTAATAGCTATCCACCTTTGAAATCTTGGATAAAGGCTTCATTTATACAAGTCAGTTGGCATTGATGGCAGGAATATTCACAGAACCAGTGACAGTTATGCAAACATCTTCAGCTGCTCTGAGAAAATTAATGAGAGACCTGATTCTACTAACTCATGCTTACAGAAATATTGTGGCTGGCCTCAACAAGGTTACCTGCATGAACAGAGGCTATTTGGATAGGTAAGGATTTGCGAGATCCGTATTATGCATGATTATGACACAGTGTATAGATCAAGACACCCTTTACACATGTCTATCAACCCCATAGTAAAGACTCATCAAAAATGACTTTGAAAATGTCCTTAAAAATCCCCCCAAAACTATTTAAAACCCTTTTCTTAAAGCTAATGGATGATGGCTGTACAAAAGCTATTACAGGCTAGGGGTCACTATATATTACCAAGGTTATTTGAAAATGCTCAGCTAGCACCTGGAGGGAAAATATATGCTTTTCAGTTTGCTGTCATTTGAGTTCTTCTGTTGAGAGGACAAGCAACTGTGGTGTAATAAATATAGTGATCTTCAGTTTCCAGAATAAAACAAATAAGTAAGTAAAAGAGTTAGGATTAAACTGTGAAGGTTAAATGAATCACTTAGAACACCTGAAGTCTAGTGACTGGTTCCTACTGGGATACACAGAGATGGAAAGATGAAAATGCCTACTTGAAATTCACTGTCTTTGCTCATTTGTACAGTGATAGCGTTTCCCTTCTCCATCCCACAATTCAGAGGCCCATCTCCTATATAGAAATGTAGGGCAGAAAGTGATCTCAATAGGTTATCTTCTAGCCTGACCATCCCCCCTGACTAATCTTGCTAAATATTTTCATACCACTTACAATTAAAAATCTGCTGCTATTTGTTGCGACAGTGGTTGAAATTTCCTGAGATGTTTCCTAATTCAATGAGATTGTGCCATTTTGGCAACCATTTCATCTCTAGACCGGGAAGAGTGTAATCACCTCTCCCCTCTCCCATCATTCCTATCTAGCTTTGATTCTAGAAAGTTGATTTGGTAAGGAAAGATGACCTCCAAGTATGCCATCAAACGACGTCCCATTGGCCCTTTTCCATAATCAGCTCAGGCAGTTGTTAGTGAGAAAAATCACACATAAGCCACTGGTGAGTGTCTCCCTGAGTGACTGATCCATGGAGAATATAAGACAATTATAACACGACCCAGCAAACTTTGGCTTCACCTATTGCAGTTCATGTTTCTTCTGGCTCTGGATATCTCTACTTTAATTCCTGGTGTGTCAGCCAAGATGGTGGTCATTGCACACATAGGCTACATCTACACTGCAGAGTTTTTGTGCAAAAACTTGTGGGGCGTCCACACTACAAGCACATTTTTGCACAAGAAAATTTACAGTACGTCGTAAGAAGAGAGGGCTTTTTGCGCAAGAGTTATTCCTCTTTCTATGAGGAATAAGCCTTTTTGCACAAGAGCTCTTGTGCAAAAAGGTGTGCGTGGACAGCAAACAGGGGTTTCTTGCGCAAAAACAGCCTATCAGAAAAAGCACAGGTTCTCTGATGGCCATTCTGTTAATGCCAATCAGAGCTTTCTTGCAGAAGAGCATCCATGCAGCGTGGACACTCTCTTGCGCAAGAACTGTTTGCGGAGGATCTCTTCTGCAAAAAGTTTCTTGCACAAGAAGCCTGCAGTGTAGACATAGCCATAGAGTGGCAGCTGCTAAGATGGAAGTGCAAGGGGGATCAATTATCATGCCTCAAGGCTCCAGCACCATGGCATCCAGGGTTACATAGTCGGGATCAGTGTCTGAGACCCAGCCCACATATGAGGGAATGGCCTTTTCCTTGATACCTCTTCGATCCACAGGGCCAGTATGAGGAAGCCATGTGTCCTGGCCCTGCCTCTGGTCTGTTTATTCCTTCCCTAGCACTGCTCCTTCCCAATATCCATTGAAATAATAAACAGCCTTGTATTAACTTACTGGGCATTGTAGCAGGCCCAGGGTGCAGAGAAAGGTAGGAGCAGCTGAGGCCGCCAGCAGGCAAGAATGGATGATCCATGGGTCTCAGGATTTGGCCCTGTATGCTCACCAGAAGCCTTTGTAGCAAACAAAGAATAATCTTTCAAGTCACTCTTGCTCACGGCCAAAAGAAAGGGGAGCTGTTGGAAAGTAAGAGACAGACTGAGCAGTTTAGGAAACCATTGGAAGAAAACAGTAAATAAAAAGCAGCTGCCACTTACCATCTTCTTGTGTAATAGAAAACATTGTCAAAAGCAGACATTTTGTTCCTTTTGTTGCCTCAAAGAAAGAAAACAGGTGCTGGTATGAAAGAAGCATCACAGTTGGACAATGGAGCCAGGAACAAAGAGGTGAATCAGGATTGGAAGAGGAATGAAAAAGAAACCAGAACTTTGCAATGCTTCATTTTAAAAAGGAAAACACCTGATGAAGAACTGGGAGGATTTATGTCTGCAGCAGCAGTTGGTTTTCCCATTGCTTGGGTACTGCTCTTGCTTTAGGGGGTGGCCTGTCTGCTACTTCTCTAATTAGGGTACGTCTACACTTGCATTTTTTGAGGAGTAACGTTAGTTCGAACAAAGGGGTTTGATTCAAACTAACGCGGCCCGGAGTGCACTTCCTGGTTCGAATCAGCTGGCGATCGGAATAGCGTGTGGGCGAGATTATGCTAATGAAGCACGGGATATTTAAATCCCCACTTCATTAGCAATTTCGGTCACCTACATTTGCATCCCTAGTTCAAACTAGGGTGCAAGTGTAGACATACCCTCAGGGTGCATCTACACAGCACTCTAACCTTGAAATAACATGCACAATTTGTGCTACTCAAATTGCATATCTTATTTCGAAATATCTTATTTTGAAATTTGGCGTGTCTACACAGCGCCAAATTTTGAAATAACACACTATTTTGAGACATCCCTTAGCCCTCGTGGAACGAGGGTTACAGGGATGCTGAAATAGAGTGCCCATTATTTCGAAAAATATTTTGAAATAATGAGCGGCTTGTTAAGATGTGGAGTAGCCGCGCAGTGTAGTCGTACCCTAAATGAGTGATATCAGTGTCTGCCCTCAGGAATGACACAGGGTCAAGGCAAGAAAAAGATCTCCAGTGAACAAGGCTTCCAGGAAATGTCATAGGACCAGTGCAAACAACAGTCAGTACTAATGACCCCCAACTGAGCCACAAAATACGAGGCCAAAAGGGACCACTATGGTAATCTGGTTTGCCCTCTTGTGTTACCATAGAATTCCACCCAGTGAGTCTTTCCTCACCACGTGGGGCTGGCGAACAAGTTTCAGGCACTGCATTGGGGCTCAGAGAGGCTGTCCTTTAAATACACTACTGCCCTTTCCCCATGTGTACAATCATTCACAGCTTTAACAGGCATGGGACCTTCTGAAAAATATGGGACATGGTTCATTGTCTCCAAACTATATATTCAGACCCTACAACAGTGACTTGTGGCCCTGTTAGTTCATCCATTCTCAGGTATAATTATAAATTAGATGGAAAACTTCCAAAAACAAATTGGCCTTATGGTTGTGGCTTTCAGGCACCTCTACATTCCTTCTTCATTTTTGGGTCTTCCACTCTTTTAACAAAACTTCAGTCTCTAATTTTGAATGAATTTTCAAAGTGTTCCTGAAGAAGAGAATTAGCTCAGCTAACAATAGCAATGAAGTCAAAGCATCTTGGACTTCCCCTGTATGGGCCGTATAACATCTTCTGGGATCCTGGGTACATACTCTAGCACAGGGTTTCCCAACCTATGCATCACAACCCAAATATGGGTCACCATTACATTTCAAAAGGGTCGCCAAGTGTCTCCCCAGGTGGCTCTGCCCCTCCTTCTCCCCCCGTTTTTGAATTGCCTTGGGTCACCAAGTCTTCCTGAATTGTCAAAATGGGTCCCCATCTGGAAAAGTTTGGGAACCGCTGCTCTAGCAGCTAGCTGCATTGAAGTCCATGTTGCTACTGCTGCTTTACTGCTACAGGTACTTGAGTTATGCATATGTAGACAATCATGCTTCCAATTTCAGAGAAGACATTCCCTAAAGAGATACAGATCTTATACTGCATCATGTACCAAGGAGAATTCAGTTTCTGATAAATCTGACCTTTCCATGATTTGATCTTTCTTGGATTGCTCTGAGTCTGGACTCATTGTTAATATAGAAGTGTGAGATTTTAAAAATACACAAGCGGGGCTTTGACTTTCATTGGGAGTTGAACTCCTAAGCATAGGCGTGCGCATGGGGTGTGCCGGGTGTGCCCAGGCACACCCTAATGTCTCAAAGGGCCGGTTGGCGGCTGCTGGAGGAGGAGGGGGATTTGTGACAGGGCGCCGCAGCCCCACACTTTAAATTCCCCGGAGCTGCACGCCGGCCATCTACAGGGCACTGTGGGACGGAGGGAGCGCATGCGCAGCGTGCTCAAACACTGCGCAACAGCTGAGAGGGGAGACGCCCGGGCGTGGCGTGGCGTGACGTCATGGCCGGGACTTTAAAACCGCGCGGTCCAGCATTGCACCGCGCGGCCCAGCTCCAGGCTGGCACATGGTCTGGAGCCCCAGAAACAGCTGGGGCCAGGGCTGTGGGGACTTCTGGGGCCCGACCACAGACTCCAGCCCTGCAAACTGGAAGGCAGAAGCTGAAGGTAAGGTAGGGTAGGGTAGGGTAGGGTAGGGGAAGGGACCGGAAGGGAAGGGGGAAAAATAGGGGGAAGGAGTGGGAGAGGAAGGGGCTTGTGCTGAGGGGAGGGGGGCAGGTCAGGAGAAGAAAGGGGAAGGCACCAAGGGACAGGGTGGAGGAGAGAGACAAATGCCAGGGGGTCAAGTGGAGACAATGAGGAAAAGGGCAGGAGGGGAGGTGTCAGTGGGAGGGGGGACAGGGTGATGCTGGGAGAGGAGAGGGTAAGGGCATTGAGAGCTAGAGGAGGGGAGGGGGAGGTGCTGGGAGAAGGCTTGAAAGAAGGGGTGGGCATGAAGAAGGCGGGGATGGAGCAAGGCATGTGTGAGGGCACAGGGGCATGAGGGGAATGGGGGCAGAGGGTGGTGAGGGGGTGGGCATCAGGGAAAAAGAGGGCAAAGGGGGAAGGGGCAGTGAGGGAAGGGGGAGCACCAGGAAGGTGCAAGGATAAGGGAAGGTGCAGGTGCCAGGGGATTCTGGGGGTGAAGCAGAAGTTTATATTTTTAAAGTAAAGTTTAGTTGTTAATTAAAAAAAAATAAGTTTAGTTAAGTTTTAGTTTCTTTAGTTTGTTTGATGAATAAAAATCATGTCCTTTATGATTGAGTATTCAATAAATGTTCGCCTTTAAAAAAAATTCCCTGGGTTCACACCCTAACGAAATGTGCTGTGCACGCCTATGCTCCTAAGGGAGTTGGCTGCCTGACTGCCCCACATGCCTGTGGAAATCTTACCCTAAACCTATATGGCTCTTAAAAAAAACTTTTAAAAAAGGAATTTTGGACCAATCTGAATTCCGTTACTCTAGATTCAGAGCAGCTGTGCTGAAATCAGACATCAATGTCAATGCAATGAAATTGAAGTTACTCCACATTTACACTAGTGTTACTGGCAGCAGAATCTGTCCCCACCTCTTATAACTAAGGAGGCTCTCACTCTTTCTCACTAGTCATGGGTCAGATCTTGGGTGAATTGTGTGTGAGCAAGGAAAATCCATGTTTCTTCTGAAAATTCTGCCCACATACGCTCTCAGGCAACACTTTTAAAAAGAACTACTGAGACGGTCCCTGGATGATTTTCAGCCTCTTCTCTGCCAACTGGTTCCCAGCTGAGTTGCAAACTGTAATCTTCAAATTAGCTTCCAAACAAAAAAATGTTATTGGAATGGAAAAGCATGCAGGCTCGTGTTTTCTATAAATCAAATTTCTGTTTTTGGAGTCTTTGCATCTCAAGCTTTGCCATCATATTCCAATTGGGGAAGAACAGGCAAAATACTCCTACACAATGCTTCTGGCATGTCAAATGCCATTTCTTCAAACCAGTCCTTCTCTTTTTAGCACAGTACAAACTTATCTATCCATCTGGCCATTGGATCTTCCACCTTGATTATGAAATGGTTGCAGATCCATTGTCATTTTTTAAAAATAAGGCAGGTTCTTGCTTCCTTTTTGTTGTGCCAGAAAGGTATGGGTTTTGCAATAAAAAAACCTATGGAAAAATCAGATCAAGCTAGAAATGATTTATGAATGGATTTATAATTCTATAACTCAGTTTCTGTTTTGGACAGCTGGTTACCTTTAACGGGATATATAAGTCTTTTGAACCTTTCTGGTGTGCTTTTTAAAATGTATTTTTTTTTTTGCATACAAATGACAGAGAAGCATGAGATCCTGCTTTTAGGCTATGTCTACACTACAAAGATAAATCAGAAAAAGAAACACAATTTACGGTATGCAAATTGCATATCTTTTTCCGATTTACTTCCCAAATAGGCTTTTCCAAAATTTGGTCCGTCTACATGAGGCCAAATTTCAGAAAAAAACCCTCTTTCAGAACATCCCTTCTTCCTCATAAAATGAGGTTTACAGGGATGCTGACAAAATATGTCCTCTTTTCCGACATTTTTTTCCGAAAAGCAGATGCGTTCCTTGGATACCTCTGGTATCCTGGAAAAGCCCTACAGTCTAGACGTACCCTTAGAGATAGAGGTCTTTGGTTTGAACCTTGCCTGTTACTCCTCCATGGATATTATTAAAAGTGATCGCTCATGTAGACATTTGAACTGCTGTGGACTTCAGAAACTCAGGATGAGCTTTCTGACCAATAGAAAGAGAGTAACCCAGGCTAGCACAAGGTGACTCTGTCCTTCTAGTAACGTCTAGTATAGCAACTTTGAGTCTAATATTGCCTCTAATTTGATGCACTTTATCCATCCAGGCTTTTGGATCTAATCATCACTGTTTACTCTACACAAATATACAAACAAATATAACATCAACTACTGATGTATTTTGCATTGGTACAGAACTCAGGAAACTGGTCCCCTGATCTTGATTCATGACTCTGGTCACGCTTATTCTACAAACTAATTGCCATTGTTAATAAGCAGAACACCTGAAATTTGGTCTGAGTTGTGGGGATATTTCCAGACGGAATTAAACTTGGTACAATAGGGAATGCAATAGTCATGCATCCAAGTATCCGATGTTGTCATTCAGAAGTAGAAAGTACAGGTTGACCCTCTCGAGTCCGGCAGCCTCGGACCTGACCAGTTCCGAAACAGAGAATTCCACTTACCAACATGGAGAGCCAGGACTGGTAGCTGTAAACAAACTTTATGGGACAGCAGGAAACATGGCCACAACCTTGAAAAGTGGACACTTGGCTAACTAAAATTATGTTGGACCAAGGATGTGTTTGGACCAGAGAGTTCTGGACTAGGTTCAACCTGTACTAGAAAAGAGGAAAATATGTGCAGCAAAGTATTTAATTTTTGAAAGCCATTTGCAATTTGTTGGCCAGACCCTGATGAAATTCTATATAGCGATATTGACTTCACTGATTGACACCATAAAGTCCACCCCTGTGAGCCTCAAACTTCTGCCTGTCTTACCTGGAAAATGGGAGTAGTTTAAAGAAATATAATGATAAAAAATCTTGTATTTCTTATATTTTTTAAGGTGACATTTCAAAAGGGGGCTAATTACAGAGCAAATGACAGTACACAATGTTTTGGAGCAGGAAGACTGGAGTGGAATTGTTCCCTGTTCAAGAAGTGTGAACATTCATTGTTCAGGTTATTACTGCAAAGTATAATTAGCAAAAAACTGGGATCAGAATCAGAGTGAAAAACACAGAGTGGACAAAAGTGATTCCTACTGTAACTGCACTGAAGGCCACAGATTTACACCGGAGATGAATTTGGCCCAGCATACATATCTCTGCAAGACTGGTCTTTTTTCCTCTAACAATGATTCTCCCTGATGAATTGGGGCAAAAAATGGAAGCAACAGTTCTACAAACAGCTTTGAAGAGTCAGTCATGCCTGATTAAAATGATTGTGTTTTTGCTCACAAAAAGAAATTGCTTTATTGATTTGGGTTTTATCTGGTTCTTCTAAAGGGACCTGGAAGAGAAAGGAAAGGTCACAGGGTAAGTGAACTTGAGAAAATAGATAAAAGTTTCATTTCATGTCAGCATACAGAATTCGTATTTCTTGACAGAATTTATAATTGAGCAACATGTGCACTGTGATTGTTATAAGCAGTATAGATTTACTAATACCCTAGGACACTTTTTACCATCCACTTACTTACATTTTTCCTGATGGGTTATAAATCCCTGTTTCTGTAACTGTAGGTACAATTTGTTCATGTTAATATGCTGGGTCATTGCATCAAAAACCTTCAACAACTGTAGGTTTGACTTCATGGTGCTCCTCGTGAATAAGGGTATGTCTACACTACAAAGTTAATTCGAACTAACAGCCGTTAGTTCGAATTAACTTTCATAGCATCTATACATACAAACCGCTAGTTCGAACTTAATTCGAACTAGCGGAGTGCTTAATTCGAACTAGGTAAACCTCATTCTACGAGGACTAACGCCTAGTTCGAATTAAGTAGTTCGAATTAAGGGCTGTGTAGCCACTTAATTCGAACTAGTTGGAGGTTAGCCCTTCCCAGCTTGCCCTGGTGGCCACTCTGGGCCAAACCAGGGAAACTTTTCTGCCCCCCTCCCGGCCCCGGAGCCCTTAAAGGGGCACGGTCTGGCTACAGTGCTTGTGCCAGTTGCAAGCCTGCCACCACCCAGCCAGCAGACCCTGCACCTGGCATGGCATGAGCCAGCCACCTGCTGCCACCCAGCCCTCTGCCTCTTCTCAGGACCAGGCTGGCGGCTCCCAGGAGCCTGCCCGGGGCCGCAAGAGGCGGGCGCCCGCCTGGTCTAGTGCGGAGATCGTGGACCTCATCGAGGTTTGGGGGGAGGCCTCCAACGTCCACAACCTCCACACTAGGCACAGGAATGCAGCCGTCTAGGGCAGGATAGCTGCCAGCCTGGCCACCAAAGGCCACATGCGAATCCAGGAGCAGGTTTGCATGAAAAGCAAGTTGGTCCAGTGAGACCCCCTGACCCTGAGCCCTGAGCTTAGAACATAAGAACGGCCATACTAGGTCAGACCAAAGGTCCATCTAGCCCAGTAGCCTGTCTGCCGACAGCAGCCAGCACCAGGTACCCCGGAAGGGATGGACCGAAGACAATGACCAAGCGATTTGTCTCGTGCCATCCATCTCCAGCATTCCACAAACAGAGGCCAGGGACACCGTTCCTACCCCCTGGCTAATAGCACGCCATGGACCCAACCTCCATGAATTTATCTAAATTCTCTTTAAACTCTGTTATAGTTCTAGCCTTCACAGCCTCATGTGGCAAGGAGTTCCACAGGTTGACTATGTGCTGTGTGAAGAAGAACTTTCACTTATTAGTTTTAAACCTGCTGTCCGTTCATTTCATTTGGTGTCCTCTAGTCCTCCTATAATGGGAACTAATGAAGAACTTTTCTTTATTCACCCTCTCCACACCACTCATGCTTTTATAGACCTGTGTCATATCCCCCCTCAGTCTCCTCTTTTCTAAGCTGAAAAGTCCCAGTCTCTTTAGCTTCTCTTCATATGGGACCTGTTCCAAACCCCTAATCATTGTAGTTGCCCTTTTCTGAACCCTTTCCAAGGCCAAAATATCTTTTTTGAGGTGAGGAGACCACATCTGCACACAGTACTGAAGATATGGCATACCATAGTTTTAGACTTCCCCTCCTCTTTCTTCCCCTGGCTTCCCCCTTCCAGCTCCCTCCTCCCAAGTTTCCCCCTCCCCTCTCCTACCCTCTCTCTTCCCCTCTCCCACCTCCTTTTCCCAGTCTCCCCAGAGGTTAATCCCCCCCCCCCCAGTTTTGTTAAATAAAGAGAGTTTCTATTTTTGAACATGTGTCCTTTATTTTTTACATCAGGAAGGGGGGCTAGGGAAGGGTAAGTGGAAGGAGGTGAGGGAGGAATGGGACATGAGCCCCCGATGGGGAGGACTGGGGTGGCTCTGCGGGCTCCTCGGGGTGGAAGCTCTCCTGCAGGGCCTCCTGGATCCTGACAGCCCCCTGATTGACACTCCCGGATGGCAGCCTGCGGCAAGTGCAGCCGGGCTGATGGCCGAGTGCTGTGATGTGCCGAGTGTGGGCACTCAGGGCACTCCAAGACAGGACTGCTTTGCTGTCCCTCATCGAGGTAGACAAGCAAGCAGGGAACCCTGAGAACTGTCTGTCCGGGGTGGGGGTTGGGTCCCTTTAAGCACAGCCCTCGGCTAGCCTGAGGCAGCAGCTCCACGCTCTAAGTCCTAGCCTGCTGCCCTGCCGGCACTGGTTCCGGCCAGCCTTAACTTCAGTTCAGGGTCCACTCAATGTGGACATGCTAGTTCGAATTAGCAAAATGCTAATTCAAATTAGTTTTTAAGTCTAGATGCACTAATTCGAATTAGCTTAGTTCGAATTAACTAATTCGAACTAAGTTAGTTTGAATTAGTGCTGTAGTGTAGACATACCCTAATAGTCTAGAAAGTGTCAGAAAATGGGGCACCAATATCCCTATTTTAACCAATGACAAATGTTGGTGAAAAGGAGAGTTCATCTCTACTGTAACACACATGGTCCTCCAGCAAGGGTCTGAGCTCCTCTTAAGGGCACTCCCCTCCCTGAGATCCATATAATCATAGAATACTAGGACTGGAAGGGACCTCGAGAAATCATCGAGTCCAGTCCCCTGCTCTCATGGCAGGAGCAAGTACTTTCTAGACCATCCCTGATAGACATTTAGACATTGCATCCATGTCTACATGCAAATCAATACACACAAAGTAGCCCGATTCCACACACAAACTGGGTTACTACTTGTGTAAAAGGAGTATGTTCACAAGTACCAATGTAAACCCACTGTGCAGCGCACATCACTGAGTTCTCCCTCTAGCCTATGCACGTAAGAACATGCCCCAGCCAGAGTGGTGCAAGTAGGCGCATGTGGTCTGGTATGCTGCACCTGCAAATTATTTTTAGCTGGAAAGGCTCCCTGCCCAGACCGTCCAGGGGCTGCCACATCTCTGTGTACAGGGCTGGCGCCTGGGGGGCAGGGCTGGAGGCGGTATGGCAGCCGAAGGAGCTACTGGCAGTTCTATTCCTTTCCATGATGCCCCTCCCAGCAGGGAATGGAGCAGCACTCCCAGCCTTCCCTCCTGCCCTGTCTCTGTGTATAAGGGTGGGTGGGGGAGACAGTTCTGCTCCTTTCCCTGTCGGGAGGGGCAGCTGGGAAAAAGAGCAGAACTGCCAGCAGCTCCTCTGGCTGCTGTACCACCCCCTGCCCGCTCCCCCAGGTATTGAGGGATGGGGAGAGAAAGGGAACAGAGTAGGGAGTCCCAGGCTGGGGGCGGGGCAAAGTCACTTGGGGAGGTCACGTAGCCCCTTTTAGCTGGTGTCCTCCCCCTCATGCCTGTAAGAAATTGTGTTTACTTTCACCACCGCCCAAAGGATTTCGCTTTACGCCAGGGCTTCCGTTTTATTTAAGAACATCAGAACGGCCACACTGGGTCAGACCAAAGGTCCATCTAGCCCAGTATCCTGTCTGCTAACAGTGGCCAATGCCAGGTGTTCCAGATGGAATGAGCAGAACAGGCAAACATTAGGTGATCCCTCTCCTGTCACTCCTTTCCAGCCTCTGACCGGCGAGGGACACCATTCCTGCCTAATAGCCATTAATGGACCTTCAAAATAAACCTATTTAATGTGAGTTAACATGCCAATCATGTCTTTTCCCCTGACCCAGGGCCTCTTCAGGGGCCTAGCTGTTCTCTAGCAGAGTGCAGTCTGCACACCATCCACCTGAGAGTCAAAGCGAGCCTCTGCTTCCTTCTCCTTCCTAGACTGCACACCACAGGATCGCACTCTGCAGGCCACAAACCCATGAGTCACATTTAAACAGGACTCTGCTGCAGCTCTCACGACCACCTGAGCCTTTGCTCAAGGACCAGTCTTGAGCAAGGAGGCAGGTGTTCAGTCAGAGCTGCGGATCCCACTCCCTTTGAAGGTCCAGCAACCCTATGAGTCACCTCGACTGTACAAACTGAGTTAATGCTTGTGTAGGTTATTTGCATGTACCGCCACTCACTTTGCATGGGCAATAAGACTTGCTGAAATGTACTTGGTTGGTCATCTAGTCCTATCCCCTGCACTGAGGCAGGACTAAGTATTATTCTAGACCATCCCTGATTGGGGTTTGCCTCACCTGCTCCACTATGTAATTTTTCTAGTGATTAACTGCCTGGATTGGTGCGGTTGCCCCTCACTGGATGGAAAAGGGTCAAAACAGCCCTGAGAGAGGGCTGAGGCAGGGAGATAATTGGGGAAGGGTTTGTGGCAGCTAATCAGAGCCCAGCAGGGCTGCATAAAAGAGATGGCTGGCCAGGTAGACCCAGTGGCCTGCTAGCGGGGTACCTTGCTCAGAGCAGTTCTGGGAGAAGGCAGAGAGAGCCACGGGAGCTCAGATCTGAATAAACCCCAGGCTGAGGCCCAGTGACAGGGGCCCAGGGAGGTACTAAGGCTGCAGAGGAGCAGACAGGGCAGGCAAAGGCAGCAGGTCCACACCTCCTTGCCGATGATGAATGGCCATTTCAGACTGCAATTAGTCCCTGAGGCAGGGTTAGATAATGACTGACAGTGGGTCACTGAGGTAAGGTGAGTATAAGAAGTTGGGGTTCCCTGGGGGGCAGGACCCCAGAGTGTAGCGCTCTGCTGTGGGGCAGTACCCTGAGAGAAGGGTGCCATGGTCTGGGAGGTACATGGACCTGGATGAGTGGTGGAGAATGGACATAAAGGTAACAGCTGGCAAGACACTGCCAGAGGAGGGTGCTCTGAGGCTGGACTGATCTAATTACTGGAGGTGTCACAGTGGTGAGTCATAGACTGTTGCACTGCCCTTCTAGTTAAGAAGTTTTCTTTGTGTAACCTAAATCTCCCAGCAATTTAAGCCGGTTACCTCTTGTCCTGTCCTCAGAGGATATATTGTTCTCCTTATCACCCTCCTTTTTATAACAACTTCCAGTGTCCTTGAATATTTGTATCATGTCCCCCCCTCAGTCTTCTCTTAAGACTAAATAAACTCAGTTTTTTTAGTCTTTCCTCATAAATCATGTTTTCTAGAACTTGAATCATTTTGTTGCTCTCCTCTGGACTTTCTCTCTTTATCCACATCTTTCCAGATGTGTGGTGTCCAGAACTAGACATAGCATTCCAGCTGACGAGAGTGGATGAATTAATTCTCACATCTTGCTTACAACAATCCTGCTAATATATCCCAGAATAACGTTTTGCAAAAACAAACAAACAAAAAAGCAAAGCAACCCCTCCCAAGCCAGAATTACATTGTTGATTTTAATTTGTGACCCACTATAACCCTCAGATCCTTTTGTGCAGTACTCCTGCTAGGCGATCATTTCCCATTTGGTATATGAGTAAAGTATTATTCCTTCCTAAGTAGAATACTTTGCATTTGCCCTTATTGAATTTCATCCTGTTTATTTCAAGCCATTCCTCCAGTTTCTCAAGATCATTTTGAATTCTAATCCTGCTCTCCCAGGGACTTGCAACATCTCCCAGGACTGGATTCATCCTCAAACTTCAAAAGTGTACTCTACTATTATATAAATCATTTATGAAGGTACATGTAGGCTTTCACTTCCTGCTCACTATCGAATGCATATCTTTGCATTGCAAATGGCATGGAGCTCACAGTTGTGCTCCACTGTGAGAGAAGGGAAGCTAGGTTTGGACACAAAAGGGAGTTCTCTATTCTGAGTAAGTTTTAATGAAGTTAATAGCAAAAGTGCGGAATGAAAAAATGCTGGGTTCCCATTAGAGAATGAGGAAGAAACACACACTGAATGTGATTTGCATCATGCTATGACATTTTCAACTACATACTCCTCTCATTGGCCTTACACCCTCTACCACCACAAGCAGAGGTAACTTGATTGGCAGGCAGCAGCACTCTCATTAATGCAGAAACCATTTCACCCCCACCCTCCATTGTTCCCTGTTCATCACTTTTTAGCTTGTGTATGCTAATTATTACAACCATGTTGCGTGCAATCAAGGCCCTGATCTCTTTCCATCCTATATAATGGGGGCATATTAGCTCAGAAAACAGTCACTCCACGAAAATATGTAACATAGCATTTGGCTTTTCTATGAGCAAGTGCTGTTAATCACTTGGGGACCAGTTCCCTCACACATGTGGCTCTCGTTGGGATTTTATAGATGCCATATAATAGAACAAACACAGGCTCTGCCCTGAAATGACAGCTCACGTGATCTATAGGATTTGCACTTCCAGCTAATGATCCTTGTCGTGATCATATATAGGCTAAATTCTGAGACACCTACTGATGCCTGCGGCAGGAAATAACACTATCTTAGCACTATATTGTTCAAGAGAAGAAGTTACCCAGTGATATCCTTTAAATAACACATGTTGACTCATACTATTAATGGAGCAAAATGGTGCTCTCATAAGAATGAAGAGTGGGTTACAGCCATAGGCCAAGTTTTGGCTGGCTCTGCACGGTAGAACATATGAGAACTAATTACTAGTAGTGGGAGTTCAGATAAGAAGTTTGCTAACCCTAATTTCCTCCTTGATGCATGTTACTAAGACTACTTGATTAGTTACCTCTTAGAATCATAGAATACTAGGACTGGAAGGGACCTCGAGAGGTCATCGAGTCCAGTCCCCTGCCCTCATGGCAGGACCCAGTACTGTCTAGACCATCCCTGATAAGGTACATTAAAGATAGGCATTATGGTTTGGAGGGCTACAGTGTCCTCATCTATATTCATATCCTCAGCTAGTGTAAATCTTTTGATGTCAGTGAAGATATGCTGAATTACACCACCTGTGGATATAAACCCTGCTTGCATGTAATGTCCCAGGCTCGGGGCCGATTATTGCATAATATAATGCATGAGAGCTTTTGGTTGGGGGCTTCAGGCCATGGTTCAGACGCACAGTCAAGCTTCTTTCCCAGCGTATCTGGGATAGTTTTTTCCCAAGGTGCTAGCCAAAATTGGATTTTGTCATGATGAGGCCCAAACTTAATATTTAATGAACAATTTTCTGTTAGGGTCCAGTCCACTTCCCAATGTAAGTCCATGGAGACCCTGGCATTTACATCAAAGGAAGTTGGATCAAGACTTCATGCTGGGGTTTTGGCAGGAGAAATGGGGGGACAGGACCCAACTCCCACTACAATATGATTTGATCAATTAATTCCTTTAGACTTGTGAAAATCCTACTATATTTTATTACTTTGCTATTTTAGCGTGTGTGTATATAGCTATAGATATACACTAGAAGATTTACCCAGCGTTGCTTCAGTCCTTAACTCACTTAATTTTTGTTTTTTAGACAATAAAATGAAAATGTCCATGCTTCACTTAAATCATTGCTCTGGGGTGGGGATGAGGGGTTCAGTATGTAGGCTGACTAGTGAGAGAGGACTCAGGTAGTCCTGTCTCCCCGCAGCAGCTTGAGGCCAGGTGAGAAGCACTGTATCTCCAGAAGGCACAGCCGGGGGAGGGGTGCATGCCCCCCAGCGGGGGCTGGTCCAGGTTTGTCTGCCCCCTGCACTCCCCAGACAGAGTGAGGAATGCAGCAAACTGCACTTCCCCTTGCTCTCTGAGGGTACATCTACACTACAGAGGAAGATCAAAGCTGCCACTGTTGATCTTCCAGGGTTCGGATTAGCGGTCAAGTTAAAGGTGAATCTAAAAGGTAGCTTACAGCTGAGCCTGATACGGTTATTGTATACAAAGACACAGAAGTAAAAACAGGAATACGAAAATCTCCTATGCAGGGATAAACATCTAATTTAAAGGTTAGACCAAGCAAAATCACTTTACAGTTACAGAATGTATTACAATTTTTAAAACCTCTAAACTATGTAAAGACTGTAAACAACGTTTCATCATGTAGAAGCTACTCCAGTCTCCAGATGAAAACTCAGATGTGACTGAAAAATTGGCAAAGGCCTGAGGTCCCACCATGATTTAAATCAATTTTTTGCAGGTATATATAGCTTCTTTTGTTGTCTCTGTTATAACTGCAAGGTGTATAATAAATGGAAATGACTTGGTAGAAAAATGTCAAAAATTGAGGCCCTCTTTGTCTCCTGAGGTCTGAGCCAAATGGCCCTCCTGGCCCCCCCCTCTGATAGGTCCTGCCTGCTCCAGGCACATCCCACTTTCCAGACACAACCAAACCCTGACCTTGCTTTAAGCTGTGATAAGAGGAAGCTGCCTACCATATAGGTAGTCCTAGCTCTTACCATTTAGGAGGTATTCTTGAACAGACAGACAGATGCGCAGACAGACAAACTCTCTCAAATAGATAGTAGATTTATAAAGCCTGCAAAAGAGGAGGAAAGTTGTGGTATTGATAGTTACAGAAGTGCTTATTGTGAACAGGACTCCATTGTACAAGATGTTGTACAAACACAGAAGAAAATGATGATCCAAATGCCAAAGAACTTGCCATGTAAACAAATATTGTGATGGGTCAGGACCCCTGCGTGCCAAATTAAGTGCTTAGACACCACTTGAGTTCCCCGTCTCTGACAGCCTGAGCCGCCTTTTACATGGTCTTGCTAAACCAGGCTTTGCAGTCTCCTCTAGCAAAACACCCAGCTGCAGAAGAAAACAGACACTGAAATTAGTTCTAGGAAGACTCAGCTTAAGGGAGTTCTCCCAGCACTCAGTTGCTCACCCCTCCTAGTGGTACAAACCCAAAGTTATATGAAGTTTGCCTCCTTCCTTGATGTGAAGGAAGGTATATACCGCTCCCCCTCGGCGCAGTTAGAAATGACTGAAACTTGGTTAACAAATTTTTAGAAACGAGTGGTCCTGTAGCACCTTAGGCTACATCTAGATTACATCCCTCTGTCGACGGAGGGATGTAAATGAGGCACTTTGAAAGTGCAAATGAAGCGGGGATTTAAATAACCCATGCTTCATTTGCATAATAGTGTTATGGCGCTCTTTCGAACAAGCGCCATTTCGAAAGTGGAACCGCAGTCTAGACGTGGTTCTTTTGAAAACGGCAGGCTTTTTCAAAAGATCCTGTAAAGACCTCGGTTTACAGGATCTTTCAAAAAAGCCTGCCATTTTCGAAAGAACCGTGTCTAGACCGCGGGTTTACTTTCAAAATGGCGCTTGTTTGAAAGCGCACCATAACACAATTATGCAAATGAAGCATGGGATATTTAAATCCCCGCTTCATTTTCACTTTCAAAGTGCCTCATTTACATCCCTCCATCGACAGAGGGATGTAATCTAGATGTAGCCTTAAAGACTGACACAAATGTTGATATAGTATCATGAGCTTTCGTGGGCCCACATCTTCAGATGAGTGGAGGAAGAGGCACAGAGAGGAACAGAAATCTATATATTCTATATACTGATACTATATAATTTTTTTTGTTAGTCTCCAAGGCCATGTCTATACAAGGAAACTATTTCAAAAAAACTAAAATCGATTTAATAACTCCCAAAATAACAAACTTGAAATAATGTGTTCCCACTAGAAATTAGTTTGAGGCAGGCTCCTTAGAGCCCCAGGAAGCTCTGGGGAGTAATTAGTTTGAATTACTCTGGTGAGTAGTTATTTCGAAATACTGGCACCGGAGCATCCACACTACCACTATTTCGAAATAAGTATTTTGAAATTAGCATTATTCCTTGAGGAAAACAGGAGTACAGATTTTGAAATAAGCGGCCTGTTATTTCGAAATAATGGGCTTGGTAGCGTGGATGCTCAGCTTATTAATTTGATGTAGGGGAGTTATTTCAAAATAAAGCTCCAGTGCAGACCAGGGCTAAGGCGCTACAGGACCACTTGTTGTTTGTTTGTTTGTTTGTTTAAGTTAGGGTATATCTACACTACAGCATTAATTTGAGTTATCTTAATTCGAGATAGTTAATTTGAATTAAGCTAATTCGAATTAACGCATCTACACACAAAATGCAGTTCGAATTAGCGTTTTGCTATTTTGAAATAGTGCGTCCACACTGAGTGGACTCTGAATCGGAGTTAAGGCTGGCTGGAACCAGTTCCGGCAGGGCACCAGGTCAGGACTTAATGTGTGGGGCTACTGTCTGAGGCTATCTGAGGTCTGTGCTTAAAGGGACCTCCCCGGACAGACAGTTCTCAGGTTTTCCTGCTTGCTTGCCTACTTCGATGAGGGACAGCAAAGCATGTGTGTGTCTGCATGCTCTGCTTGCCCTCACTCTGGACACCACAGCACTCTGCCACAGGGAGCCAGAGCTGCCCCTGGGCACTCTGGTGCGTCTTGTGGACACGTTGCCATCAGCCTGGCTGCACTTGCTGCAGGCTGCCATCCGGGAGGTCTATCGGGAGGCTGTCAGTATCCAGGGGGCCCTGCGGGAGAGCTTCCGCCCCGAGGAGCCCTAACAGTCTCTCTGGTCTGCCCCACAGGGGGCTTGTGCCCCATTCCTCCCTCACGTCCTTCCACTTACCCCTCCCGAACCCCCCCCTTCCTGATGTCAAAAATACACTTTATTTCAAAAACAAACTCTGTTTATTTAACAAAACGGCGGGGGGGGGGGGAGGGGGAATGAACCACTGGGGAGACTGGGGAAAGGAGGCAGGAGATGGGAGGAGAGAGAGTGGGAGAGGGGAGGGGGAAAACTGGGAGGAGGGAGCTGGAAGGGGGAAGCAAGGGGAGAAAGGGGGAGGGGAAGCTCAGCACTCAGGGGTGGGGGTCTCTTCGGGCCACGGCGGGTACGGGGGCCTCGGTGTCCCCGGGGGATGGGGAGGAGGGTGTGGAGGTTGAGGTGTGGGGTATGGAGATTGAGGAGGAGGGTGTGGAGGTTGAGGAGGGAGAGGCGGGAGGGAGAGAAGAAGTGGGAGGAGGAATGGTAGCTGCGGGGGGGGGCAGCAGGCGCTGGTGCAGCACGAGGCAGCACGCTCTGCACCAGGGTCTGCAGATGGGTACAGATGGCATGACCCTGGGCAAGCAGCTCCCTCCGGAACTCCCGTTCTTCCTGTGCCTGCTGCTCCATGATGCGAGTCAGGGCTCACAGGGCCCCCAGGTGCTGCTCTCGGCACCCCTGCCGTGTTGCGGTCGTCCTGTGGAGCCCTCGGGTGCAGGAGCATGTCCCGGGCAGGGTGGTGCGCCCTGCACGTGCAGCTGGTGCGGCTGTGGAGAAAGAAGAGAAGTGGTCAGTTCTCCCTGGGGACACAGTGGGTGAAGCCCAGCCCCCCTCTGCGAGGTGAGGATGACTGTGCCCTGTACCGTCAGAGCCGCTGTGCTTGCACAGAGGCCATGGTTGGAATGTCCGGCTATCCCCAGGAGTGGGAGCTGCACCGAGACCACACCCATGCCCCTGTGCTGTGTATAGTGTGGGTGAGGTGGGGGGGAGATGTTAGAGGAGGCTAGTGAAGGGAGGCCGTCCTGCTGTGTCCTGCCCTGGGGTCAGGAGCATGTCAGGTCTCTTCACACACGCGTGTGGCTATCAGGCCATGGCCCGTGTGGCATGCAGCTGGAACAACCTACCCAGGGGTGGCACAGCACGTGCACAGGTGGCTGCGTGATCCATGGTAAGCAAGGCCCATGCGCATGGTCCCTGGTCTCCCTCCCCACCCCCCCCGGGAAGGGGACAGTGATAGCACTTACATGGTGTGGCCTCCCCGGACGACCCTGCTGACTCTGCAGGTGGGACTGCTCAGGGGTCCTGGCGGTGTGGCGGCCCCTGCTCCATGCCCTGGTCAGGGCCCTCTGGGCCCGGCTCGCTGCCCCCCCCCAGGTGACACGGACCGTCCCGCCCCCCAGGATGCGGTCCAGTGCCTTGAAGTAGGGGCAGATGTCTGCCCCTGCTAAGGAGCTGCCCCGAATGGCCCTGGCATACCCCTGATGCAGCTCTTTAATTTTCAGGAGCAGCTGCTGAAAGGCCTGTGGCCTTTCTGGGCCATGGTGGCAGCTATGCGGCCGTAGATGGCCGCGTTCCTCCGTCTAGTGCGGAGATCATGGACATTGGGGGCCTGCCCCCAAACCTTAATGAGGTCCATGATCTCCTCACTAGTTCAGGAGGGAGCGCAGCGTCTACGACCGCTGGACGGCTCCTTGGTGTTGGGTGACTGGGCGGGGTGTAACAGTTAATTCGAACTAAAGACTTAGTTCGGATTAACTTTTAATTGCTGCGTGTAGCCGCGGGCAGTTAGTTCGGACTAGGGGGATTTAAAAATGGCGCCCGCCCGGGAACATGCAAATGAAGCCCGGGATATTTAAGTCCCGGGCTTCATTTGCAAGTTCGAATGCCTACTTAGCCTCCCTAGTTCGAACTAGGGGGCTAGTGTAGACATACCCTTACAGACTAACACAGCTACCCCTCTGAGACTTAGTCACTTGGTTATAATATAGAAAAGTTTATTAAATAGAAGAAGGTAGATTTTAAGTGGTTATAAGTGGTAAACAGAACAAAGGTCACTTTGGTAAATAAACAAAACACACTTGCTACCCTTAGTACAGTATAGAAATTGGGTATAATTAACGTTTCTCCCTAAATATTGTTACAGGAAGATTCCTTCATGTAGCAGACAAATCTTGCCAGCCTAGGTCAGCAGCTCTTCCCTCCCTCAGTCCAGTCCTTTGTTTTCAGGTGTTTTCAAAGGATCCTGTTAGGATTGGGGAGGCAGAGGTAAAAACCAGCTGAAGACAAATCATTGTTTCCCTTCACTGCCTTATATAGAATTTCCATAAGTTGGGAAACTTTTGTTTGACTTCCCCAGCACACTGTAAAACAGTTCAGCAGTCCAAGATGGAGGTTAATATCAGGTAACCAGCTCACCTGACTCGTTAGCATCCATGAGCCAGTAGCAGCGTGGAAGGACACCAGGAAAGCCAAGCCCAGTCACAGTTCATTGTTCTAGCTGTCTGGCTTTTCCATTCCATTCCACCAAATGTGTCAGCAGTGGGTGTGACTCAAAGCAGCAAATAGTTCGGTGCAGCTGATGAATTACAGGCTGCCTCCGACTTGTGACGTGATCGGTTCCAGAGATAGCGTCGCAAGTCAGGGGTGTTGTAACTCAAGTCCGCATTTACGACAGGTGTCGTACGCCGTCGTAAATGCGGGGCCAAGGACATAAGTCGGGGGATTTCAGCCCCTTCCACGCTTATGGAAAAGGTTGTAAGTGCGGGGGGGGGGGGTGTTTTCGTAAATCGGGCTGTCGCAAAGCGGGGGTTTCCTATATACAGTTAGGCAATTTGTTCAAATATATACTAAGTGCCTAAATGACTGGAGGAATCACTCCAACATCTTGGGTTATGTCACCATTAGGAAAAGAAAGAGGCCCAAGGCATAGCAAGTATATAACTGGGCAGTCAAAGGGAACATTGACATTGTTTCAGTAGGCACAAGATTAGGCCTTAGGATATTTTTGCTTCATTTATAAAACACCCTCAATTTGAAACAGACACATTGATGTGTATGTGGCTATGAACTCGAACCAGATCATTTCCATCTTCATTGTCCCAGATGTAATTCTCTATCATTCATGGGGCACTTTGCATTGATGTTAGGAAGAACCAAGCAGCTCTCTGTATCAAAACTGTGCCAGCAGAAAGGGCATTTTTATTAATGCAATTTAGTGAAAGTTCTTCGGCTGTGGCTATTGCATTTTATGAACCACTTCTGTGATCTGAAATTATCACTTGCCCATGTGATGGTCCTAAAAGCACACACCTAAAAGCATGTAGGGAGAAAACAATAGTGTATATTTTAATAATCACAACCGCCAAAGCATTTTAACTTATTGGAAATATGCTTCCCTTGCTCTGAAATGGCTAACTTGAATTTGAAAACAAGAAGTTACAATTATGAAATTATAACTACAAATAGTCTTAAAGGGGTAGCCATGTTTGTCTGTAACTTTAAAAACAATAAGCAGTGCCGTGGCACCTTAGGACATGTCTACACTAGGAAATTATTTTGAAATAAGTAAATTTGAAATAATAGCTTATTCCCTGAGGAAAGCAGGAGTACAGATTTCAAAATAACCCAGCCTGTTATTTCGAAATAACAGGCTTGGTAGTGTGGATACTCCGCTTATTATTTTTAAATAAGGGGAGTTACTTTGAAATAACTCCCTAGTGTAGACCAGGGCTTAGAGACTAACAAATGTATTATGTCATGAGCTTTCATGGATAAAACCCACTCCAACTCATTTGATGAAGTGGGATTTACCCATGAAAGCTCATAACATAATACATTTGTTCATCTCTAAAGTGCCACAGGACTGCTTGTTGTTTTTAACTGTACGTAGCGTTTCTCACGGACTTTCTGGCAGCCTATATTTGGAAAGAGGAACAAATATGGCTGCTTCTTGCTGTACACAACATATTGTTCAGCTGGAATTCACATATGCAAAAGAACTACTATGTTCTGAGGGGGAAGCATGGTTGCCATCCACTGTTCATGAGGAAAGTAGAAATAAAAGGGGTTGTATTGATTAGATGGAAGAGCACAAACAAAAATTAGAAGCACAGTTTCTGCAGGGACACACTGCCATGAATTGTCTACAAAACTTTTAAAAAAGAACACAATAGACCACCCAGGAAAAATCACAGCAGAAAAATTATAACAGCACAGTAGAGTCCATAATCACATTAGTTCTAATGGCTAATTGAATTATGAAGTTAGAATTCACTTTAGAGAGCTCTAGGCGCTCATCAGTACAAGTCAGCATTATTTGTTAGCTGTTTGCAGGCAAAGTAATTTGATTATAATGAAGATCTAGTAGCGATAGACTTATTGTGTTTTCACATTATCATCCAAGTGGTTCATTCGAAGAGTTTGCTATTTAAAAGCTGCATCTGTATTACCAAGAGCTCTGTTGAGACAGACAGACAGGCTTTCCTAAACTGGCAAAAATAAAACATCCTCATTTTCAAAAGGCGTGTCTAATTTTGGGCCCTCCATCTTAAGCACCCTGAGCATGTATTTTTCCCTCCCAAAAAAACAAAGAACTTGCAACTGCCACGGACAGAAAACAGATACTCTTTTGATAGAATTACAATTGGAGATTAGGTATTTGTATAAAATGCAATTGTATTACAGCAGGTTTGATTATTTTTCCTGTGGATTTAAGAGGGATTTTAAAACACCAATTCCTCCCAAGCTCTCGGAGCTTTCATATTTTTATCGCTGTTTCTTTCCCAAGAAAGACACACACAGCTTGAAAACTGGGTGACCTTTTCATAAGCTTGTTTCCTCCCAAAGGAAAACAGCCAAGAAGAAGCTGTAGAATACTATTCTGTGACTCAACCTCAGGATACAATTTGAGGATGGATTGTTATGATAGAGATATTTACAAGTCATTTCCTACTATTTAAATTGCCCTGTTTCCCTCTACTACTGAATTTTGTCATTATGGATGTGCAAATGAAGGGTTTCTGTTAGTATTTGTTATTATTTTGGCATTGGAAAAAATAATGATTTGGGGTATGGAATGACTGCCATACAAGGAAAGATTAATAAGACTGGGTCTTTTCAGCCTGGAAAATAGATGACTAACAGAGGATACAATAGAGATCTATAAAATGATGATTGGTGTGGAAAAAGTGAATAAAGAAGAGTTACTTACTCCTTCCCATAACACATGAATTAGGGGTCACCAAGTGAAATTAATGATAGCAGGTTTAAAAGTAAAGTACTTCTTCACACAATGCAAAGTCAACCTGGGGAACTCCTTGCCAGAGGATGTTGTGAAGTCCAAGACTATAACAGAGTTCAAAAAGAGAGAGAGAGAAATTAATGGAGGATAAGTCCATCATCTTGAGACCCACCCAGGACAGAATGTTATCAGGTGCTCAAACTAGCATGCTAAAAACAGCTGTTTGGAGACTGGCTTTGGCCTATACCCAGGCTCTGACCCAGGGGACGGTAGGACTGTCACAAGAGCCACAATGTCTATGCAGCTATTTTTAGCATTCTAGCTCCCAGACCTACCTTTACCTATAGGCAGAATATGCTGTTGTGTAGGGCACCCAAAAACTTGGGGCACCACTGGGTCTTAATGTCCACCCACCTGCCTCTTCCTATGCCTCCTCTGTGGCTCTGCTTCTTCCCAAGAGGATCTAGTTAACTTAAAAGTGAAAAAGCCTGCCAGACCTATTAGCAGAACACTGAACCCATGAAAGAACCATTCAAGTGGCAATGAAACCATTTAACAGGCATTTGCCAACCCCAGGTACATATAGTCAGTTTCTGAATTTACTGTGTTAGTCGACAGGGCCTTAATTAAACATTTATGTTAATAATATTTCATTAATGCATTGCTGAAGATTATAAAATCACAGCTCTAACAAATCATCATCCCCCACCAGCTGCCCCAGTTTTATAGTCTTGTCTAAGGCCCAGGGGTGGCCCGAGGTGGGCTGCCGGCAGCTGGCACCCCAGGTGGAATGCACAATCAGCACCCCCGCCTCCACAGCCCTCAATGGCGTGATGTCATCATTGGGCGCCCCGTTTAACGCGGCGCCCTAGGCGACGGCTGAGTCAGCCTATACGCACAGGCCGCCCCTGCTAAGGCCCCATAAATCCTAAGCATGGCCTTGCTAGCTTGAGCGCGAGTCTGCCCATGCTGGGTAGCTCCCTTCTGACTGCCTAAAGGCCTCCATTACTGCAATATCTGAGCACCTCACACTGTTTACATTATTTATCTTCACAACACCCCTGTGAGGGAGGGCAGGGCTTTTGCCGTCATTTTGCCGAGGGGAAACTGAGTCATAAGGGCCCAGATCCACAAAGGTATTTAGCCTCTTCATTTCCACTGGATTTCAATGGAGCCGAAATACCTTTGTGGATCTGGGCTAGGGAGATCCAGGGCTAGATTTTTAAAGGAATTATGGAATTTAACTATTACTAGCACCCTAATCGTGGACCATTCGACCTCCAACTGAATATCCACAGTGGAAAACCAGCATGAATAAATGGAAAACCCAGTTTGATGTCTGCCGACTAGACTGATGTGAAAGAAGTGAAGACAGAAAACACAGCCAGTGTTTGCAAACTAGGAAGCAGTTAGAAAATGTAACACAACTGAGAACTTAAAAAAAAAAGCAAACACTCAAGGCAAAGCAACAGATTTGACATAGTTCAGTAATTAATTAATTATGCCAACTGTTTTGGCTTACTCTTTGCTTTGTGTAAGGTGTATGATTCTGTTGCTGCTGCACACATGCTCCACAGAATCCTGGCATAAACTTAATCTTTTCATAATTACCATATATTTGTATAAAACATCTGAACAGCATTTTTCAGTCCCAGTCTGAGCCTTTGAAGCCACAAATAACAGGTTTGAATGTAAATTCTCTGAAGAAACCTATGATAATGAGGGTGAAATGTCGGGGGGAAGAAAAGGAAGCAACGTTATTCCTCAAAAGGAATGAACATCTGCTGCACTAAATGAGTCTCAAAAAGTTTTACTAATGTTTCAAAAGCAAAATGAAAAAAAGGGATGTTTAAACATTATAGGATGCAAATGAAAATGAAATCCAAGCAGGTTATGAAGCTTGAATATTTCCTCCTAAAAGTATTTGCAGATTAAAAGTGAGCACTTAAAATATATTGCATGGCACTACAGAGAGCCAACTTTTAGGTACTCTTTTGCATTAACGCATACATTGCTGGGCACACCTCAATAATTCAT
The DNA here is from genome assembly GCA_032595735.1 of Pelochelys cantorii. Lineage (NCBI taxonomy): Eukaryota > Metazoa > Chordata > Testudines > Trionychidae > Pelochelys > Pelochelys cantorii. The sequence goes on from CM064346.1 coordinate 14,235,502, forward strand.
CCTGTGAAGATGCTATAAATTGCATATTTTTTCCCAAGGATTTTTGAGGCCTGGATCTAGCTCCTTCTACACCCCCACCACTGTTTGGTGTCAACAGCTCACAGACATTGATACGCTGGGCTTAACGGCCTTCCTATCCTCACAACACCCCTTTGAAGCAGGGCAGTATTATCATTCCTATTTCAAAGACAGAGAACTCAAGCACAGAGACAATACATTTGTTGCCCAAGGACATGAGGAATGAAGCCCAGATCTCCTCAATTTCAGCCTAGTACATTAACCATAAGTCCATCTTTCTTCCATGCACCTAAATACCTAGTAGACGTACATAAACCATAGAATTATAGCATAACAGGGCTGGAAGAGACCTCAGGAGGTCATCGAGTCCAGCCCCCTGCCCAAAGCTGGACCAACTCCAACTAAATTATCCCTGCCAGGGCTTTGTCAAGCCAGGACTTAAAAACATCTGGGAATAGAGATTCTACCATCTCCCTAGGTAACCCATTCCAGTGCTTCACCACCTTCCTAGTGAAATAGTTTTTCCTAATATCCAACTTAGACCTCCCACACTGCAACTGATGACTATTGAGGCTGACTGAAAAAGAATTCTGAAATTTCACCTGAAAATACTTTCCTGGTTTTCAACCAGGGACATCATTTCAAATATAGGTAGATTGAATGTGTGGGAGGGCAGCTGTGCATGCCATAATAGCAGAGAGGGGCAAGTGAAGGCATGGGGGGGGGGGACAGACTTAGGACAACAGCTTCATGCTCAGTGTGACTGAGCATGCTCAGTTCAAGCCAAGCAGCAGATCAGGGGGCAAAGGGATATACTCTGTCTACCCCCCCCCCACATTTATCTCCTCTTTTTAGGGGCTACTAAAGCAATTAAACCCTAGGGCTTTGTCTACACTGCAGCGTTTTTGTGCAAGAAGCCTTTAGCACAAGAGATCTTGTCCAAAAACTTCTTGTGCAAAAGTGCATCCAGACCTCAAAAGCACATCGCAAAAGCGATGTGCTTTTGCACAAGAGAGCGTCCACACTGCATGGATGCTCTTGCACAAGAATTCTCTGATGGCCATTCACAGAATGGCCATCAGAGCACCTGTGATTTTTCCGATAGAGGTTTCTTGCGCAAAAACCCCTCCAGAGCATCCACACCTGCCTTTTTGTGCAAGAGCAGTAGTGCAAAAAGGAGTTATTCCTCATGGGGAGAGATATAACTCTACCAGCAAAAGCCTTCTGTTCTGTCGATTTACTTGCGCAAAAACTCGCTTGAGGTGTGGACACGTCACAGGTTTTTGCGCAAAAATGGCCGTTTTTGCGCAAAAACCTTGTAGTGTAGACATAGCCTAGGGGTTTCTTTGGCAGATAACTTAGCAATTAGCTGGCAGGATCATTGTGTCCTATTACTATATAAAAGAAAGAAAATTAAATACATATTAGATCCACTCAGCTCTATAACTAGCATATTTTGACATCTTGTATTAAGTCACTTAAGGGACACTGATAAGGCTTAAATTGTTGATGTAAATTCTTATCTTGTTACAAACTCTGGGGAGAGAGAGAGAAGGGGACAGAGAGAGAGAGAGAGGCTGCTAGGACTCCTGGGCTTTATTTCTGTTCTGGGAGAGGGGTGGAATCTAGTGGGTTACAGCAGGGGGCAGATACATCTGGGTTCTATATAAAAACAGACTGGTCATACTGGGTCAGAACAGAGGTCCAGCTAGCCCAGTATCTTGTCTTTCAACAGTGGCCAATGCCTGGTACCTCAGAAGAAATGACCAAAACAGAAAATCATCAAGTGACCCGTCCCCCTTTTGCCCATTCTCAGTTTCTGGCAAACAGAGGCTAGAGACACCATCCCTGCCCATTCTGGCTAGTTGCCATTGATGGATCTATCTTTTTTGAACTTATTTTATTCCTATTGGAACCTTGTTACAGTGTGGACTGATATATTTCATTGGGTGACCTTCTTGTGTTAGTGAAGGAGTAAATAACATTTCCTTATTCAATTTTTCAATGCCATTAATAATTTTCTAGACCTCTAAAATATCCCCCATCCTTTTTAGTCATTTCTGTTGCCCTTCTGTGTACCTTTTCCAAATTCAATATATCTTGTTTTAGACGAGGTAACCAGGTCTTCATGCAGTATTCAAGATGTGGTGATACCATGACTTTATACAGAGGCAATATGATACTTTCTGTCCATTCCTTTCCTAATGATTCCCAATACTGTTAGCTTTTTAGCTTGCCACTACACAACGAGCAGATGTTTTCAGGGAAAAATCTGCAATGATTCCAAGATTCTTCTTGTATGCTAACAGCTAATTTAGACCCCCCCATCATCTTGTATGTATAGCAGGGATTATATTTTTCCATGTGCACTACTTTGCTTTTATCAACATAGAATTCTATGTGCCATTCATTGCCCTGTCGCCCAGTTTTGTGAGATTCCCTTTCTAACGCTTTGCATTCAGCTTTGGACTGAACTCTCTTGAGCTGTTTCGTATTATCTCCAAATTTTGCCATCTGACTGTTTACCCCTTTTTCAAGATCATTCATGAATCAGTTGAACAGCACTAGTCCCAGGCTACGTCTACACTGCACAGTTATTTCAGAATAAGTTATTCCGGAATAATTATTCCAAAATAACTTATTTCAAAATAGCATGTCTACACTGCAGGGAAGCCTCAAAATTAGTCCGAGGCAGACTTCCCTAATGTAGACGTGCTATCTCGATTTAGAGCCCCAGAAGGGATAACTTAGAATGGCCCTGGTGAGGGGCTATTTCGAAATAGCAGAAGTGGAGCGTCTACACATGCCTTATTTAGAAATAGCCATTTTGGAATAGGCGTTATTCTTTGTAGAATGAGGTTTACAGAAGTCGGGATAAGCCGTCCGTTATTTCGAAATTATTTTGAAATAATGGAATTGCTGAGTAGATGCTTGCATAGTTATTTTGGAATAATGGCCGTTATTCCGAAATAACTTTGCTGTGTAGACACATCACAAATGTAGAACCCCTGACCCACACTGCTATTTATTCCTACTCTTTGTTTCCTATCTTTTAAGAGGAGTACCTGGCAATGTTTTCATGATCATCTCAGGATACTTCAATTCCTTTTGTTATCTGAATCACCATGCCTCCCACTGTTTATAAACAAACTCCCTGTTCAGAAAGCAAAGCTGGGAGTAGCACAAGCTCTATTGCAGTTAAGGTCTGTGTCTGGGCTGGGGCATGCACTTTAAGCAGGCCTCAAGCATGAAATTGAGAGGTTCAAACTTCAGGGAGGGGGGCTACAGACTCCTCTATATCCCCTTAAATAGCACCCCTGTTTTCCATCAGTCTGTATATTTTCAGAAGCCCCTGCACCTGCATTTCATTTCACAGCGTGTCCATCCTTATTTTCTAGGCACAGCTCTTCACCTGTGTAGAATAGAGAGCAGAGCCTCCAGCACTGTCATTTGTGCTGCTGGTTCTGCTTTGTTCCAAATGTGACCCAAGAAGTTGTGAGGCAAAAAAATCCCCAGCAAGTGTAAACAATGGCATCAGATGAGGATCAAGCCCTTTCCTTACTTTTACTGGCTCTACAGATAACCAAATATTCTTCAATGAAAAGCACTACACTACTTTTTCCATTTTGTCCTTCATTAGTTAATTTATTCATGAAGATAATTTCCTTGTTCATCCAGCTTTAGTTTCCAGTTTCCTTTCTATCATGAAAATCCTATTCACTGTGCTTGTGGAGAATAGTAGGGTGTCTAATTAAACTGAGTTCTAATTAAACTCACTGAGGCTAAGCTCTGGGCTGACCTGCCTGGCATTCCTAGCACAGCATCCTTGCCATGTAGTTTCGGATGCCCAAATTATCAGAATAAGAGTATGTGCTCCCACAAGCATGACATGGACAAGGCTAGCTTCTCAGGCAAATTTCTCTTAGGGTTTGGGATTCACATGTGTTCATAACCCAGGGGAGCTGAGAGGATTGTTGGGATCCTGGGCAACGTGTGTGTGTGCAGGAAGCTCCATGTTCCTGGAAGGGGCAAGGCCTTGGGAGGAAGGGGCAAGGCTGGAGCCGCCAGCCCCCAGTGTTGCCTTAATATCACAACGCACCACGTGGTGTTCCTGCAGCGATTCTAAAGGGCCGGGGGCTCCAGGCTCTGCCAGAGAAGCAGCAGTGGAGCCCAGAGCCGCAGGCTCTTTAGAATCGCCTTTGTTCCCCCTTCACCGGTCGGTGGGCTTGTCTTAACTGAGAAGTTAAATCTATTGTAGCTTGCTGAATTCAGTCAGAGGCGTATCTGCAGTGAGAGCCATGTCTCTTCCCCACAGTTGGTATCATTAGGACAATTATAGGGCCCAATCCCAAGATGACTGACATCTCCGGGACTCTTTCTATTGACTTCAGTAATCTGTGGATCAGGCTGACAAAGTGATCTAAATCAGAGTTTCTCAACCAGTGGTACGAGTATACTTAGGGGTACTCGAGGGACAGCTGGCGGTGTACGTCAACACAACTGAAATTTGGAGAGAACTGAATTTTTCCAATTAAGTTGTTTAAACAAATGTGTTGCAATGGTAAAAAAAAAAATGGCATGTGTCTGAAAACTGTAGGTACTGGGGGTACTTATAATTGTTTTTTGAAAAAGGGGTACTTTATAAAAAATGGTTGAGAAACACTGATCTAAGTCATATCTACTCACGTTGGAGGGTCTATTTATGTAGAGTCCTCTAACTTCCATGAAGAAACAGGAAGTACTGTATACAGCTAGCAATGCGATACAGAGTGGAAAGCCAGTCAGCTGTGAAAGAGGAGGAAGAACCATTCATTCACTGTCACCCAAAGAACAACGGAAAGGCAAATGTGTAAGGTACCACTCTGTGATCACACACCAAATGAGGAAATCTGAATACATACAGAAGTGACCGATGTAGTGCAAATGATGTATGAAGCAAAGCAAAGATTGGGGGAGAGTGTGTGTGTGTGGGGGGGAAGGGGGTGATTTATTCCACAGGCAAGACAACAGGTGGACAATTTGCATTACTGACTGGATCCCCAAAGACCACAACCAACCTCTGGGAAGACGGAATTCCTGCTGGGCCAATCCCATGACAAAACTCTTTGGCCAACAAAATGGAATAGTGTGGTTTCTATTTGTGTTTGTGGAAGGATGGACAAGGACAAGCTAGACAACGATGACTGACATCCCTGAATAGGGTGCATGTCAAATAGCTAAGCTCTGTCACAATAGGGTGCTGGCCTAGATAAGGTCTCAAGGTTCTTCTGGAATAAAAAATGTTAAATATTATTAACTAGAAGACTTACCCAGCATTGCCCGGGTTCTTTAAAAAAGGGGCTGGCAGTGTGGGGGATGCAGCAGTCAGGGCATGGCCTTGGAGATGTGTGGGGGCAGGAAGGACAGGAGGCTGGGGACATCGGGGTGCAGGAGTCAGGGTGGGGATAGAGCTCAGGGCAGGGGGTTCCATCTAGTGGTGCTTTCTCTCTCATCCCCCATCCCTCCCAGACTGTGGGGCCTTCTCTTCCTCCCACACAGCTCCCCTGGCTGGTGGGGGCCTTTTTCTCCCTTCTCCCTCAGGCTCCCAGACCGTGGTGCCTTTCTCCTTGCTCCCCAGCCCTCAGCTGGTGGGTGTCTTTTTTCATTCCCCCAGTCCTCTCGGATGGTGGGGGCCTTCTTTTCCCCACAGACCCCCTCCCCAACTAGTGGGGGCCTTCTCTCACTCCCCACCAAGTCCTGGCCAGTGGAGGCACTCTCTCCCTCCCCTCTCAGCCTCCCCAGCCAGCAGAGGTCTTCCCAGCCCTCCCAGCCAGTGGGGGCCTTCCCCCCTGGTGCTGCAGCCAAGGGCCAGGGAGTGGAGGGAAGGGTTTAGGGTAGGGGGACTATTTACCTGGGCTGGTGGCAGGCAAGATGGCCACTCTGTTGGTGGAGTGGCTGCCCCCAGTGGTCATTTTGCATTATAGCTTTCCCCTGTGCTCACTGCCCCCAGTAGCCACTCTCAGTATCACATCCCTCCTCTCTGTGCCCCCTCCCTTCCCATTTTACAGAAAACAGTCCCATTCCCAGCATTTCCCATTTTCCTGGCACAACCAAACCCTGACCTTGCTTTGAGTTATGATAAGAAGAAGCTGTATAGCAAATTTGGTGGCCCGGGCTCTTACTGTTTAGGAGGATTTCTTGAACAGACTCAGAGACAGGCAGAGGGACATGCACTGGCAGAGAAAATTGATGCCATATATGGAGGTCAAGGGGAGAAACTCTCCCTTTGATTTCCCTTATGTCTCACGACAGCATTGCAGTCAATGGGGCCACGCTTAGCATTTGATTTAGCAGGTCTTTACTAGACCTGCTAAACTGAACACCGGAAGATTGATCTATGTAAATCTGCTAAATCAAACTCTGCAGCATCAATCTTCCAGGAAGTGAAGACGTGGCTTAAGAAGTTCTTATCCACTACTCAGGGCCTGATCCACAGTCCAGTGATATCAATGGAAAGACTCTCAGAGTGTGTCTACATTGCACCGGTAACTCAAAATAAGCTGCACAATTTGAGCTATATTGGAATAGTGAGCCTGTTATATTTTGAAATAACGGGTGCACTCAAAAGACACAGAATAGCTATTTCAGGATACCTCCAGTATCCCAAAATAGCGCTGCAGTGTAGACATAGCCTCACTGAGTTTATTTAGTTTTACATAAGAACATAAGAATGGCCGTACTGGGTCAGACCAAAGGTCCATCGAGCCCAGTAGCCTGTCTGCCGACAGTGGCCAGCACCAGGTGCCCCAGAGGGGGTGGACCGAAGACAATGGTCAAACAATTTGTCTCCTGCCATCCTTTTCCAGCCTCTGACAAACAGAGGCCAGGGACACCATTTCTATCCCCTGGCTAATAGCCTTTTATGGACCTAACCTCCATGAAATTATCTAGCTTCTCTTTAAAGTCTGTTATAGTCCTAGCCTTCACAGCCTCCTCTGGCAAGGAGTTCCACAGGTTGACTACGCGCTGTGTGAAGAACTTTTGGATGAGGGTCTGATTTGTTACCAGGACAAAACTCCTGTTACTTAAATAAGGAAGTTAGGTGACATTCTGATGTGACCCCTGTTGATGTCTGGCAGAACTGCCATTGGCTTCCGTGCACTCTCTGTTAGTACTGGGATAGTAAATACATTTTATTCATTCCTTTGCAATAATATCAGTCACTGCTTCATGAACAGATTCTCTTCTATGTCAAGATCTTTCTGTAAAAATGTGAAGCTGAAATAATCTGTTAATAGGGATATAGAGAGAGGGGAAATAATTGACTGTGAACATACAGTTAGTTATGGTAAAATGTCAAAGCAAATGCCACCTACAGAACATCATATTTCCTCTTTCTCCTTTTAGTGTTTAAATAATCTTCACAACACACACCTTAAGCACCCAAGAGTAAACTGATGTAAAATGAGAGATTATAGTAATAGGATTTCTAGACACCGCAGGAGGTTGCTGGATTTCAATATGTTCCCCCATATGTTTTAACACTTTTGCATTTCTTCCATCTGTTTCTGGGAAATGTGAAGGAATTTAATGATCTTTTCCAGGGTTATTAAACCAACAGCTGTTGTCATTAATAGAGGACATTCTTTACGGCAGTGAGCAAACTCCAGCAATAAATCCAGCCCTGCCACACTATATTTCTTTTTAATGACTACTACATTTGTACTGAAATGGAGGCTATGAATTCAGTTGGATCTTAAGTTTTCCCTCCCCCATTATCTCACTGTGGCCAAAAAATATGTTTCAGTTTTTTCCCCTCTCATTTCTGATATATTATGGTTGGTTAAAAAAAAGTGGGGACCTCTTTCCCCCTCTGAAAAGCAAAACAAAAAATCCAAATGAACAAAATTCACCCCCAAACAAGGAAAGCGGTTTTCTTAAAGTATTTGGCAAGTACCACATGAGGTGCTTTCGGAAAATTGCTACTTTGCATGTGAAGTTTATTTGCAAAATGGAACCAACTTACCTAGTTATTTTTAAGAGTTCCTAAGGCATGCAAAATTGATGGTGACTTTTATTATATTTGGAGCTTATTTTTATCTCTGGCGACTTGTTATCTCGCATTGTAATGAACACTGAATATATGCTTGGATACACTTTATGTCTAATTACACGTTACCCAGTTTTTCAATACTTGTATTTTATACCATGTCATAACTGGCTTTTGTTGCTATTTCATGCTGACTCTTTTTTTAAGGTTTAAAAATGCACCTGACATTATAATTATAATCTTGAACCCAGTGAAGTACATAATGTATGATAATTTTCTGATGTTTATTTGCATCTTGGCTAACCAATATCTAACCATGGCAATGACTTTTCTTTGGCAATCGATATCTTCTTTCAGTATATTGGAGCTGTCTAAAAGCCTGAATTGGGAAGACACAGAACATAACATAAGAACGGCCTTACTGGATCAGACCCATGGTTTACCTAGCCCAATACTCTGTCTTCCAACAATAGCTAATACCAGATGTTTGAAAGTGTATGAAGAAAAGCGGGCAATTATCAAATGATCCATCCCCTGTCATTCAGTCCCAGCATCTTGCAGTCAGAGGCTTAGACACACCCAGAGCATAGGGTTGCATTCTTGACCATCTTGGCTAACTGCCATAGATGGACGAAATATTCCATGGCCCTGTCATAGTTCCCTTGATGCTCTCAATAATAATAATAATAGTGCTTTTGTCCATAGATAACTAAGGGTATGTCTACACTAGCTCGTTCGTTCGAGCTAGGTAGGCAAATGAGGGCAACCGGAGTTGCAAATGAAGCCCGGGATTTAAATATCCCGGGCTTCATTTGCAAGTTCCCGGGCGCCGCCATTTTAAAATCCCCCTTAGTCCGAACTCCGTGCCCGCGGCTAAACGCGGCTACCTAGTCTGTGCCGCGTTTAGCCGCGGGCACAGAGTTCGGACTAAGGGGGATTTAAAAATGGCGGCGCCCGGGAACATGCAAATGAAGCCCGGGATATTTAAATCCCGGGCTTCATTTGCAACTCCGGTTGCCCTCATTTGCCTACCTAGCTCGAACGAACGAGCTAGTGTAGACCTACCCTAAGTGCTTCATCCCCAAACTCATTATCCCATTTTACAGATGAGAAAACTGAGGCAATGAAAGGTAGGTTCTATTCCTGACTCGGCCACTATTGGGTGACATTGAACAAGTTATTCAGCAGTGACAGTCAGGAATAGAACCCAGCTCTTCTGAGTTGTAGGTTATGTCTACACTATACCAGCATAGTTGCACCAGTATAGCTGTAATGTAAGCCTATGTCTACACTCGCGGCTTCTCGTGCAAGTACAGTCCTTCTTGCACAAGAATCTGCAGAGCGTCCACACTGCCCGCCCACTCTTGCGCAAGGAAATTTACAGTACGGCGTGGTAAGAGAGGGCTTCTTGCGCAAGAGCTATGCTCTTTTTTATCAGGTGTAAGCCCTCTTGTTCAGGAGCTCTTGCGCAAGAGAGCAGTGTGGACGCTTGGCAGGGATTTCTTGCGCAAGAAAGCCCTATGGCTAAAATGGCTATCAGAGCTTTCTTGTGCAAGAGAGCATCCACACTGCCATGGGAGCTCTTGCGCAAAAGCACATCTTGCACATGGCAGTGTGGACGTTTTCTTGTGCAAGACTTCTTGCACAAGAACCCTTGCGCAAGATGTTCTTGTGCAAGAACCCGGCAGTGTAGACATAGCCTAAATGTTTCCTACAGTGATAGAAGGATCCTCCCCCCCATAAATATAGTCAATCCACCTCTCCAAGAGGTAGTACCTGAGTTAATGGAAGAACTCTTTCATCATCCTAGCTGCATCAACACGGAGGATTAAATCGACCTAACTGTGGTGCTCAGGGTGCACAGTTGTTCACAGCCTGATTGATGTAGCTAGGTTGATTTAATTTTTACATGTAGACCAGGCCTCAGTCCCACTATCCACTAGTGGTTCTATCCACTAGACCATTCTGTACTTCCCTAATTTAAGACTTGAAAGTTGCCATTCACCTTGAGTTCCCATTGATTTTTCAATGTATTCACACAGGTTACGTCAATGGGAGCTTTGCCATTGATTCCAATGAGCATAGAATCTAACCCTCAACATAAATCATTGGTGCTTGGCTTTCAGAGAGGTGTGACCAAACATTGTTTTACAAGGAGTGACCAACATACAGTATGGCTGGAATTTTCAACAAGACTCAACATCTGTAACAGGGGTTAGATTTCCCTCCTCCTCTATTTAGGGCCCTAATAAGGAGCCAAATTTAGATGAACTCTTTTGAGGACCTGCCCATGTATGTCATAATGGGAGGTGGATAGTGAAACAGTTTTAAAACGCGACCCTTAATTGAATTCCTAAATGGGAACTGGGCTATTCTGATATTTGATTAATCTTTTATTAATAATGTTTTGTTTGGCAATCTGTGTCTATAAGCCAAGATTTGCAGCTGTCCTAGAGATAATGAACCCTGAAATAAGCCATAAGAATGAGAAACTATTTAAGGAAGTGTATATTGATCAAGGATAGTTTGGGGCACATTTTGAAATGGCTAACTAAACTGTACCTTGCAGTATTTGTGGAGTGATCACATGCATATGCACCCACAGAAACTTCAGTTGCATGTGCAAAATGGGTAACTGTGATGTCCCCAAATGCACATTCAGGTAGGCAAATACTCACCTCTGTACATGTGAATATTACTGACAGTTTCAGAGGGCATTTGGAAATGACATTCCCTTGGGTATAGAGAACTTTGGGTTACCATGGGCTGGTGTATACTGAAAACTGAGGCCAGGTCTACACTGGCAGAGAAACTTGATGCAAGATATGCAACTCCAGCTACGTGAATTGCATAACTGGAGTCAACATACCCTGTATTGATTTTCTGGGGTGGCCCCACAGCGGGAGGTTGAGGGGAGAAACTCTCCTGTCAGTGTTCCTTACTCCTCACAACAGCATTGCAGTTGACTAGGGCATCCTTAGTGTTCAATATAGCAGGTCTTTACTAGACCTGCTAAATTGAACCCCGAAAGATCAATCGCCAGAGTGTTGATCCTCCGGTAAGTGGAGACATGGCCACACAGACACAATTTGTGTCTCGAGGGCAAATCCACACCTGAGAGATGTAGGTATGTCAACCTAACCCCTAATGTAGACAGTGCTAGGTCAACCAAATAATTCCTCCATTGACCTAGCTGCCACCTCTCAGAGAGGTGGATTAACAGTGACAGGAGACCTCTCTTGTCACTGTAGTGTCTACACCAAAGTGCTGCAGCTTTTTGAGTCTCACCTGATGATCTGACTGTTTTTACCCAATACAAATCAAATGTGCTAAGCATTCAGCAATTTGTTTGACATCACAAATATTGATCAGCTTAGTTCTGACTCTTCCTAATGAATGAAACACTAATAAAAAAAGCTCAGTTGTCGCTTTGCTAGGACTAATGGAGTCATTCTGATGCTCAGCACATACCCTCCACTTTTTTTTTTAAACAAGCTGACGTTATGTGTAAAAGTAGCCCTGAACAATATTGATTTGATTCAACTTTGTGGTTGGCAATGGGTCCTTGTTTTAACACTGCACTTTGATTTTTTAGTTCTAATGTGGAAAGGCAGGTAAGGTTGCTACTTTTGAGACAAGGCCATAGCTCCCAAACCCTCATCTTTCTTCCGTTTAAAAATCTTATACCTACTAACAGGCTGTATGGATAACTATAACAACCACAAAAATCATTGGAGTTTTATTATAGAGAATTACATCTGTCAGTGTTGCCACCTTCCTCCACTTTTAAAATGATGATTCTTTGTCCAGTTTCAAATGGAGAAAGTAGGAGTAAGCCCATGACCTATTGAAATCAATGAAAAAACCCAAATGGCTTCTACAAAGTCGGACAAAGCCTTTAATGATAAGATTGAGTATGGTGGGTTTGACTGAGTAAGTTGTCTATGGCAAAATAACTGTTTCTAGCCATGATGAGACTGATCATGGTGCGTGTCAAAAGTATACAGAGCTGGTCACTTCTAGGTCATTGGCATGAGTTCAGCCGCAGGCTAATGGTGCTTAAAGTTCAGTTTTATGGCTGTGCAGTGTCCTTTATGTTTTAGTTGTGAATCTCATTTCAGTTTTTAAAGGAAAACAACCCACATTACCAAAAGGAAACTACCACTGACTTGTCACTAACTGGGGCCTTGGTTGGCAGTTCCAGCAGAGGGAATAAGGAAGGAGTGAACATGGCAAATGTACTGTCATTCTGACCTTGGAGCTGGTCTCTATTTGGCAGTACTGAAGCATGTTAAGTGGGGGCAGTACAGAGCAAAGCTTGACTGTTATTGCCTGTGCTGTAGCAGTTCTGCAAAATGGAGAGCTAGTTCCCTCCTGTGTAATCCTGATCCAATTCCCAGTGAAGTCAATGTGATGCTTTTCTTTGATTTCAGTGGGAGTTGGATTGGAGCCTACATTCACTTAAAATCAATAATGACCACCAACAGTGCAACACAGGGAAGAAACATTCCAGTGTTGCTAACAGGCTCCAGGCCATTTTCCTTATGATGGCAGATGGTTCATTAGATGTAGCCCTGCCTTCCATTAGGACATTTTGGACAGGTCACTGCAGCTAAATCAGAAGACATAGCGTCTGCTGCCCCCTCTCATGGTCACTCACAAAGCATAAGAAAGCCTATGGTGTGTTCTAGAGATAGCCACTGAAGGGTACCGCTGAAACTTTTCAAGAAGAGGATTGTTTCAAAGAAGATCAATTTAACTTCCACTTGTTCCTCTATTATAATTTCTTCTGCTCACACCTTAGTTGACTCCTGTTTCGGCTTTCTGTTCCCTATCTGTGCTCCAAACCTGGAATGACTGGCAGGAGGAAGAGCCTTCGCCGCTGTAGAGTCAATATGGCCTCTCCTGTATTGGGCCTCTCTCCTGAGGCCAACATAAGGGCACAGGTTGGGAAAAGGAAACGAGGGCAGGCTTCCTTGCACGCTGGTGCTCCTGAAATGCTGTATTAGCTGCATATGGCCATTTGCAGGCAGTAGAGCAGAAAGCAGGCCTCGGGGAAGCCCAAAGATGGTCAGACCAGCCCTCCCGTGGGTTGCTAGGCTCAGTGCACTCCTCAGTCACAGCTAAGTATTCGCACCCAAGTCATAGTGTCATGGGCATCCGGTGTGTGAGGCCGTGGAAGGCTCTGCCTTCTCAAATCGCCAGCCCGGCCCCGCCCACACTTTGCCCCCAGAACACCCATTTGCTGCCCCCAAGGCCCACCCTCCCAGTACAGGAGATGCTGGGCTGGGCTGCACAGGGCGCCCTCCTCCCTTCCCTAGTGCTCCGGGACTGGAGATACTGGGCCAGGCCAGGCCAGGCCACACACCCTCTTCTCTTCCCCGGTCTTCTGGGGATGGGTCAGGCTGCGCAGCATGGCATGTCCTCCTCTGGGGCTGAAGAGGCTGGGCTGCTCCGCATAGCGCTCACTTCTCCCTCACCCCCATGCTCTGGGGCTGGAGAGGCTGGGGGGAGCATGCGCCTGCCTGCTCCTCTCCCTGTGGTTGGAAGGGGGGAGCACGCATGTGGCATGCCACCCTGTGGGGGGCCTCAGCAGAAGGGGCAGGGCCAACCGCCCAGGCATAGCATCTTATTTAAGTCTCAGAGGATAATCCATCTTAGTCTGAACGTTAAAAACAACTTCTATAAAAAATGAGTAGTTCTGTGGCACCTTAGGGTATGTCTACACTTGCAGCCTATTTCAGAATAGGGCTGCAAATGTAAGCATTCGGATTTGCAAATCAAGCCTGGGATTTAAATATCCCACACTTGATTTGCATCTTCCCGGCCGGGCGCCATTTTTTGAAATTTACAAGCCCGGAATAACTGCCTGTGTCTACATGCGGCAGTGAAATGGGCGTTCGAAATAAAGCCCTATTTTGAACTACCTGTTATTCCTCCTGCAATGAGGTTTAACAGGTAGTTCGAAATAGGGCTTTATTTCGAACACCCGTTTCACTGCCGCATGTAGACACGGGCAGTTATTCCAGGCTTGTAAATTTCAAAAAAAAAAAAAAAAAAAAAATGGCGCCCAGCTGGGAAGATGCAAGTCAAGAGTGGGATATTTAAATCCCGGGCTTGATTTGCAATTCTGAATGCCTACATTTGCAGCCCTATTCTGAAATAGGCTGCAAGTGTAGACATACTATACATACATATTTGTTAGTCTTTAAGGGTAACATGAGCTTTGGTAGGCAAAACCCACTTCTTCAGATGAGATGATCTGGAGTGTAGAATAAAAAGGGGAAGGGAAAAATTACCTTTCATTTGTCGTACCGGTGCTAAAGAGGCTAATTGAGTGAGCTGGAAGTGTACCATACTTAGCTTTTGATGTCAATAGGGTGTTCAATGTAAGGAAAGCTGGTGTTATAATATGTTAACCAGTTCAAATCTTTGCTCAAACCAAGGGAGATGGTGTCAAATTTGTATATGAAGGTCAATTGTGCACTCTCTCTCTGTAGTTAGCTTGTGAAATTCCTTCGTAGAAGAATGGCTACTTTTAAATCCATTAAGGAGTGCCTGGTCAGGTTGAAATGTTCCCCTGCAGGTTTTTGCATGTTGCCATTTTGAATATCTGATTTGTGTCCATTAATCATAGAGACTGTCCAATGTACATTTTGCTAACATACATGGCAGAGGGGCACTGCTGGCACTTGCTGGCATAGATGTGCAGGATAGAGGATTTGCAGTTGTATGAGCCTCTGTCTTATTTGAAGTTCTCACAGTTAAACCTCAAGCGCAGCTAGATATCAAATCAACCTTCTTAAGGATGCTGATAGTTGTGAGATACCAAAACCTCTGCAAGGGCTCACAAATTTGGATTTGTAAAAAACAAATCATGTCAAACCAATCTGATAGCTTTCTTTGATAGGATAACAACTTTTGTGGATAAGGGAGAAGCAGTGGACTTTTTTTATATGGTTTTGCATGACCTTCTTATCAATAAACTAGGGATGGGGCTGCTGTAAGGCGGGTGCATAACTGGCTGGACAATCATTCTCAGAGAGTAGGTATTAATGGTTCACAGTCATGCTGGAAGGGCATAACAAGTGGGGTCCCACTGGGGTCTGTTTTGGGACCAGTTCTGTTCCATGTCTTCACCAACAATTTAGATATTGGCATAGAGAGTATGCTTATTAAGTCTTCAGATGATACCAAGCTGGGAAGGGTTGCAAGTGCTTCAGAGGATAGGGTCATAATTCAAAATGATCTGGACAAAATGGAGAATAGTTTGAGGTAATTAGGATGAATAATAAGAACAAATGCAAAGGGCTCCACTTAGGAAGGAACAATCAGTTTCAAACATACAGAATGGGAAGCGACCTTCTGGGAAGGAGTACTGCTGAAAGGGTCATAGTAGACCACAAACTAAATATAAGTCAAGAGTGTGACGCTATTGCAAAAAAAAGCAAACATGATTCTGGGATGCATTAACAAGAGTGTTGTGAGCAAGACATGAGAAGTCGTTCTTCTGCTCTACTCTGCGCTGATTAGGCCTCAGTTGGAGTATTGTGTCCAATTCTGGGCACCACATTTCAAGAAAGATGTGGAGAAATTGGAGAAGGTCCAAAGAAGAGCAACAAGAATGATTAAAGGTTTAGAAAACATGACCTATGAGGAAAAACTGAAGGAATTGGGCTTGTTTAGTTTGGAAAAGAGAAGACTGAGAGGGGATATGATAGCTGGTTTTGAGTATCTAAAAAGGTGTTACAAGGAGGATTGAGAAAAATTGTTCTCCGTGGCCTTTGATGATAGAACAAGAAACAATGGGCTTAAATTGCAGCAGGGAGGTTTAGGTTGGACATTAGGAAAAATTTCCCAACTCACAGGGTGGTTAGACACTGGAATAAATTGCTTAGAAGGGTTGTGGAATCTCCATCACTGGAGATATTTAAGAGCAGATTGGATAGACATCTATCAGGGATGATCTAAACAGTGCTTGGTCTTGCTGTGATGACAGGGTACTGGACTTGATGGCCTCTCAAGATCTCTTCCAGCTCTGTTATTCTATGATGACTCATGTTATTGGCATCAATCCACAGCTTAAAGATGGTCCTAATAAGGGCAGGATTTTGAATTTTTTGTTTCCAAGTCATTTTATTTTCCTGCAAAAATGTGAAAGCTAATTTGAGACAGCTGTTTGGGTTAAAAAACATTGGCATTTTACTTCCCGCAGTGGACTGACCTATTTTGAAAACCAATCAATTATGTAATTTACTTGTAATTAAATGAAAATATGGGTGAAAGGAGAGAAAGTGAGTAAAAAAATCATTCATGCTGTAGCTCACACCGGGTGTCAACAACTATCAGCCACTTTTCCCCCCTCTTCATAATTGATGGGCAGCATTTTATTGGAAAGATGTTACAGTGTTTTGCAGAAACATTTTCTTTCTTTGAATCTGTTGTATTGCTCAACTAGGTGATGTGACAACTCCACAATGCCTCTTATCAGAGGCAATGGACTCAGAAAGGTTAGTCGGCTCTTAGTGATTGATGTCTTTAGTCAACTTGCACCAGACGGCACGTTCATTACTATCCTAGAATGAATGTCCAAGTTTTTTTTATTTTAACATCTGTTGCAAACATACTTGATGGAGGATCACTTGGAATCAAAGTACATATTGTGCATTACATGCTTAGAGTAACCTTTAGCAGACATTGGTGACTTAAAAGAAAAGAAACAATCCATCCTATTAAAAAGGAGGCAAAATATAGGATGGTTTTGCATCATCCATTTGAGCTTGGTTTTTCAAATTCAAAACTATGGCTAGGTTAGAATTAAGTCCCAGTTTATTGAAACCCTGAAATTCAGGAGGATTTAGATAACCATTTAATTTGGGTCTGTCTCTAGAGATCGGTAAACCCTGAAGTGGGTTTGGATTTGTAAATCTCATTAGTTAAAATGTTGGTTTTGCAAAATCAAATCCAAAACCTGGAGCAGGTTTAGGTTCATAGAATCATAGGGCTGGAAGAGACCTCAGGAGGTCATCAAGTCCAGCCCCTAGCCCAAGCAGGACCAATCCCAACCAGATCAACCCAGCCAGGGCTTTGTCAAGCCGAGACTTAAAAACCTCTAAGGATGGAGATTCCATCACCTCCCTAGGTAACCCATTCCAGCACTTCACCACCTTCCTAGTTAAATAGTTTTTCCTATTATCCAAATTAAACTTGCCCCACTGTAACTTGAGATCATTGCTCTTCCTCCTGTCATATGCCACTTATCTCAGGGCTTAGATCACCATCCCCTGACAAACCTAGTTTAAAGCCCTCCTCACTAGGTTTGCAAGCCTACCCGCGAAGATGCTCTTTCCTCTCTTCGTTAGGTGGATCTCATCTCTTCCTAGCAATCCTTGTGCCCAGAACAGAGTCCCATGGTCAAAAAAACCAAAGCCGTCTCTCCAACAGCACCTGCGCAACCACGCATTTACTTCCACAATTCAACAATCCCTACCTGGACCTTTTCCTTCAACAGGGAGGAGAACACCACTTGCACTTCAAATTCCTTGATCCTTCTTCCCAGTGCTACATTATTTGCAGTGACCTGCTCCAGGTCATTCTTGGCTATATCGTTAGTTCCTACCTGAAGATGCAGGAATGGGTAGCGATCCGAAGGTTTGATCAGTTTTGGAAGACTCCCGGTCACATCCTGCATTCAAGCTCCTGGTAAGCAGCACACTTCTCAAGAGTCCAGGTCCAGAGGGTACATAATTACTCCGTCCCTCTTAGGAGGGAGTCCCCGACCACCACCACCCCTCGTCTCCTTAGGTTCAGGTCTCCTTTGATCCAGATTTCTGTAGTTTAATGTTGGGAACTTGGGAGACAGGATAAACAGATTCAGAAAATTACTTCTAATCTGTGGTAACTGGATATGAGTCACAATGAAAAGATAAAATGTACCTATTTTTTATTCGAGTAAGTAACCTACTTCAGCTAGCATCAGACAACTGTTGATGAGGTGGTTAGTGATGAGTCATCGATTCTAAGGACAAAAGAGAGAATCTCATCTGACCTCTTGTATAACATACAGGCTTCAGAGTTCCATCTGGTTTCTCCCATGCTGAGCCCTGATAACTGTGCTTGACTAAAAGCAGCAGCTCTCAAACTTCATTGCACCACAACCCCCTTGAGACAACAGGGCTGGAGTTAGGGAATTGCCTGGGGCCCACACCATGGGGAACCCCATGAAACCAAACTGCTTCTGCTTCAGTGCCACAGAGCAGGCTCAGGGTTCAGCAAGGCCGGCATTAGACTTGCTGGGGCCCAAGGCAGAAAGCTGAAGCCTGAGCCCTGCCATCCAGCGCAGCAAGGCTTGGATGTCAGCCCTGGCCAGTTTTATGCCGGCTCTGGCAACCCCATTAAAATGGGTTCATGACCCCCGCTGTGCAACAGCACATCTTCCAGAAAAGCATCTGAAGACTTCACTAGATGTATTCTCCATCTCTTCCCTTGGTAGTTTGTTTCAATGGTTACTGTTAAAAATGAGTACCTTATTCTTAATTGGAATTTGTCCAGCTTTAATGCCCAGTCATGGGGGTTCTTGTTATTTCTGTTTCTGGGAGGCTAAATAGCCCTTGACAGTATGTTTTCCCTAATCAACCAATTTCTTGCTCTTCTTTTTGATAATTGAAACAAATTCAGCACCCTGAATTTCCCCCTGCAAGGCGTATTTTTCCAGTCTATGAATATATTTTTGTAGCTCTTTTCTTAAGAAGAAATACGCAGGATTAAGGCCAAAGATCAGGAAGACAAAGTGCGGTTGTTGGTAAAGTCAATTACGTCTTGAAGAGAATGGTTAGTACGGCACTGTATTTGGTAGGGCATGAATATGAAGTCGCATGGGCACCTTGACATACTGTAACTGAGGATTTGCTGGAAGCAGGCAGAAGGCTGTGACAGCTCTCTAGTAAAATGTTATCTTTCTCTTTTTATCATTTTTAATATAATAAATGTAGCCTTTGGCCCACAAAGGAAAAAGAATCCCAGAGCAGAAGCACTGGATTGCCAAACTAGATCAGACCCAGGGTCTATCTACTCTGGTACAGTTACCAGTACTAGATGCTATAGGGGAAAGGATGGAAAATGCTTTACAGCCCAATTATGGAATAATCTGCCATAGGTGAACTTCTTTTTAACCCATTTTAATCAAAGCTGGTTTATGCCCCAATGTGGAGGATTTACATTTCTTTCAAAAACTCTTGATTGTTAACACTTACTGCTTGATGTTCTTATATAAAATATCCTTTATAAAAACAATCCTACTGGGTGTTTTGAGGCAATCTGTTCCACAAAACAGTTTTATAACAAAAAAGTATTTCCTTGTTTTTAGTATTAAATGAATTAATTGTGTAGGAGTATTTAAAAATGTAAATTATTTTTGAGCGTACAGAAATCGCTTCACAATCACTGAGGGCAGCCACCACTGGTGTGGAACACAGCAGCACATATTTAACCCCTTGATAAAATGTAAAAAGCCAGATTTAGAACACATACAACTGATATGATAAGTGGGGCATTGGGTGTTCAGGTAAAGCCCTAATCCCTATGTTAACATTATGCTACTTTAGAGTTATGTTATGCTATATGCAAGGTTTAGTGTACTGTGTAACCATAAAGGATAACCTTCTCCCTTCCAATGCTCCCCCCACAAAAAAACCCCACTGGCCCCTGATCCTTCTCCTAGGGTGTGTCTAAACTACATGGCTCCGTCGACGGAACCATGTAGATTAGTCAGGACGGCAAAGGGAAATGAAGCCGCGTTTTTAATAATCGCGGCTTCATTTAAATCAAAATAGCTGCCGCGCTGTGCTGATCAGCTCATTGTCGGCTCAGCGCGGTAGTCTAGATGGGGATCTGCCGACCCCAGAACCCTTCGTCGGCAGATCCGGTAGGGTCTGGGGTCGGCAGATCCCCGTCTAGACTACCGCGCTGAGCCGACAATCAGCTGATCGGCACAGCACGGTGGCCATTTTTATTTAAATGAAGCCGCGATTATTTAAATCGCGGCTTCATTTCCCTTTTTCATGTAAACTAATCTACATGGCACCATTGATGGAGCCATGTAGTTTAGACGTACCCCTATCGACTTCAACAGAAGCGGGATAGACTCTCTAGTTTGTAGCACTGCTTTGATACATTCCTCTGTGAGACTTTGTGACATGGAAAGTATTTAAATGAAAACAATTAACAGCAGGCAAACATAGTTTTGTAACAAAACTAAGTCTTTATACATACATAATCAGAAAACTAATTCTAGAATTGCACATGCACAGCTAGGCTAACCTTCGATTAATCTCACTGAAGGAATAATTGCTCCACTCAGATGTTTAACACATTAAAAAGAATAAAAAGAAAACACATTGATTGTCTTCTGTGGTTTAGTCAGCCTGGAGATTTAGATACCTTTCCCAGTTTTTCATCTCAACTAAAATACTTTTTTTTGAAATTAATTGTTCTATTGTCTTGAAAGCTTCATAAATTGGATTAGAATCCTATCTATACCCCATCCATGGGCAATGGGTTATTTTTGTACCTGGCACTTTAATTAAAATAATCCTTGCATGGACACTTTAAGCAGGGTTGGCAGGAGTGGAAATATCCTATATGCAATGGGAGAAGATTTGGGCTAAATTACCAAAATAATGGAGGATTTATCTAACCTTCACAAAATGTGGGCATTGGAACCTGAATTAATTAGCATGGAAATGACTGAGCACATTTAGCTGAATATATCTCATTAGTATTCAGCATTGCTACCACAGAAGGAAAGGAAAAGAAACAGAAGAGAGAGGCTATAATGAGAAGAGAAAGAAGAAATGATGTTTCTTCCATTTTGGTGATTTACAAAATCACCTTCAGATTATCCATAAAATTCTAGATCAAGGAATTGTACTCATAATTCATAAAATATAATTTAACTATAGGATAGACCTAGCCAAGGACTTCTGGACAGATAAAAGTTAACATATAGTCATCTGTTTTACACTACTGCCCATCACCATACTGTAAATAAGGATGCTCTGAAGGCACCCCTGCCTTTATGTTCCTTATTATAGAATCACAGAACCATAGATTGGAGAGAGGTAACTAGTGATGTCTCCCAGGGGTCCATACTGGGACGAATCCTGTTCAACATATTTTTAAATAATCTGAAGAAAGGGTAATCAGTGAGGTGGCAAAATTTGCAGATGATACTAAACTGCTCAAACTAATTAAGTCCAAAACAGACTGAGGAGCTTCCAAAGGATCTCACAAAACTAGATGACTGGGCAACAAAATGGCAGGTGAATTTTAATGCTGATGAATGCAAAGTAATGCACATTGGAAAACATAATCCCAACTATATGTTTAAAGTGATGGGGACTAAATTATCTGTTACCTCTCAAGAGAGATTGTGTAGTGATTGTGAATAAGTCTCTGAAAACAGCCACTCAATATGCAGCAGAAGTCAAAAAAGCAAAAAGAACGTTAGAATCATTAAAAAAGGGATAGAGAATATATTATTGCCTCTGTATAAATCCATGGTACGTCCACATCTTGAATACTGCACGCCGATGTGGTTGTCTCATCTCAAAAACAAATCTTGGCAATGGAAAAAGTTCAGAAAAGGGCAACAAAAATGATTAGGGGTATGGAACAGCTGCCATAGTAGGAGAGATTAATAAGGCTTGGATTTTTCATCTTTGAAAAGATGACTAAGGGGGATATGATAGAGGTCTATAAAATAATGGCTGGTGTGGAAAAAGTGAATAAAGAAGAGTTATTCACTCCTTCCCATAACACAGGAACTAGGAGGCACCAAATTAAATCTGGTCCTTAGAATTAATAAGTAGCACATTTAAAACAAACAAAAGGAAGTACTTCTTCACATAACACATAGTCAACCCATGGAACTCCTTACCAGAGGATGTTGTGAAGGCCAGGACTTTAACAGGGTTCAAAAAAGAACTAGCTAAAGTCATGGAGGATACAGCCACCAATGGCTATTAGCCTGGATTGGTAGGAATGGTGTCCCTAGACTGTCAGAAGCTGGGAATGAGTGATAGGGAATGGATTTTGTTCTGTTCCAGGATATTGGGCTAGGTGGACCTTTGGTCTGACCCAGTATGGACATTCTTACGTTAATTTTGCCTGGGGTAGACACTTCCCATGATAAAGCAGCCACTGCTTTGGAGGGGATTGAAATATCTGACCCCAGTGCATCTTTCTTTCCCTCCTCCTCTCTTTGATCTTGGCAGGATTTGGTCCTTAGAATTTGCTACTTTTATGTGGTTTTTTGCCTTTCCTAGAGGCTTAATGAGGCCGTCTTCAACAACGGATGCTGCTTTCAGCTCTCAGCCCATCAAAGTCCTCACAAAAAGTTGAATGCATTAGCTAGTGAGTTAAAAAAATTAAAGTTTTTCAAGTTTAACATAGAAGAAAAAATTGAATCTTAGAAACTGCTTCATCATGTAATATGGCACTTCAACACAAACTGCACTTTTATCACGTCTACGCTACTGAACATGGGAACAGTCGGGAGGTATTTTAAACAGATTTGGTTAGATGTTTCATCTTGCTCTTGACATTACTTTCAGTTTGTATTTTTTAAAATTATTTAGGTGTAAGTTATAGCTGAAAAGTTCATTTATGGTAGCATCTTCCTTGCATGGAAGCTTTGTGGGGTTGTTAAGAGCTGTATTTTCAGAAGAGCTCAAGGCCTGATTTTCAACTGTTCAGCACTCATCGTTGAAGCCAGTCTATCAAAAAAGCCTATGAAATGTTAGAAGAGGGATAGAAAATGGTCCAACTAACCTATCTTCTGACAGTGGGTGATGCCAGAAGCTTCACAGAGTCTCTCTTCAATAGTTCTGAAGTGTTTTTTCTGCTCTTTTAATTCTTTCTATGCTGTGCCACAGAGGAGACAATACAGGCAAATCTCATGGTTTCATTATATTTTTAAAAATCCTATTTAATTTCTACTGTGTGATAAATTGAGTGGCCCCACTGCACACAGAAGAAAGGTGTACAATCTTCTGATTAAGGGGCTGAACTGGGGCTCAGGTTAAGTTTTGTTCCTGGCTGTGCCATAGGCTTTGTGCCTGGCCAAGGGCAAATCACTCTGTGCCTTAGTTTCCTATCTATAAAAAAGTTGGGCTGCACTGATACTTCATATATCTCTTGTCTATTTAGACTTAAAAGCTCTTTGGCTCAGGGATAGGAGTCTTACTCTGCATTTATAGAACAACAAAGCCCCAGTTTTGGGCAGGAACTCGAGGTTCAGCTCTATAAATAAATGAAGACATTTGAAAAGCTAAAGGCAATACTTTCTAGCTGAGCAGCAGTTAGAAAATAAGTATCTTTCAAGTTCAAGGGATAAAAAAAAATTGTCTTTGTTCAGGAGAAAGTATGAGACAGATTAAAGCTGTCAGCCCCAATGTGGGAATAAGAAAAAAAAAGTGTCCACTGGGTGATTTGATTAGAGAGAAGAGCTCAGTGAAATGTCATGCTAATTTTGCTTCCTGATTAAAATCCTGAAGTATAGAGTATTCTTGAGAAGTACATTTAGAATCTCATGACTTTTAGTCAAAGTTTTTTTTACCTCTTTCATATTTCCTGGACACGAGTGTGTCACTCATTTAGACAATGGCAAGGAATGGTAATCGAAAGGTAGAGATTTAGAACGGGAAGAGTTCTCAATGCTGTACTTTATCCCTTCTGACTGACGGAATGGAGGATGACAGTTTATATGGCTTTTGAGAATGTGCCTCATTTGTATGTGGGCATAGTTTAATGTTCTCGCTGCTAGAAGGCAGAGAGAGTCCTGTCTTTAGAAAAACAACAAGCATGTATTCAACATTAGCCTCTACTGCATGAAAAGCAATTATTAAATTGATAATAAAAAACACTTATGGTGGAGTTTGTGCAATGCTCTATCCAGTACATGCAAGATTTTAAGGAAATGTAGTCCCATACATTTCAATAACACAATGCCAACGCTGCCAGATTATGTTTATTAAATATTAAAAATCATGTCCTCCCATCCCTTGCACCATCTTTTCATTCATCCTTCTCAGTTTGTTTGGCAACTGAGAGAAGGTCTTGGGATGACCTTCTATAGAAATAAGTATTTCTTTAAGACAGAGATTGTTAAATGAGGTCTGGGTGTTATCTTTGCTTCTGCAGATAACTTTTCTATCTGTGAAATGTGCATTTTCGGGGTGGTTAGCATTAGACCCTTGTTTTGCTTCAGGACTCAATTACCATTGGAAACGGTTGCTCCACTTTCACATATAATCAGGCATCTGCTCACCTCGGTATTGGTTCTCATCTTGGCATGAATTAATTCCAGATCTCCTGGGGAAGAAGTTCTATCCTGCAGTCTGAGTCCTGCTTAATAGCATTGGCTTCTTGTCGCAAAGACACTCCCTACCTTCAGCTTGGGAAGAATTTGAAGGTTTCAAGAGTGCACATGAGCCTGATCCAAACCACAAAGAAGTCCAGCAGTTGCCTTTTTTCTTACATTGGTCTTGGGCAAGGCTGCATATGTCTAGGATGCTCAGTGTAAGTGATTCGATTTGATTAATCCATTTTGCATGGAATAATGGTTTTGCATGGAATAAAGGTATCACCCTGTTTCTCTATTACAATCATATTACATGGACAGAACCTGCAATACTTACTCAGCAGAGACATATATAACAGAATGGCCCTCTGACACTCACAGAAACATTTTATTAAAATTCAGCCAGCAGCTGAAGGAAGAGGTTAGATGACTTCCCTACTTCTGGTAGAAGCCCTTACTAATCTCTGGATACTGCTTAAATAAACCCAGACAGTCATGACTGACTCCGGGGGCACACAGAAATAATTCTGAAGAGCATAAACTCTGTCCTGACATGCCCACACACTCACCTCATATTGCACAAGATGAGCACTCTTTTCAGTAACAAAATATGTGCTTGGATCCTAGGCTTAGTTATGCTGAAAGCAATAGAACTACATAGAAGTACACCAGCTGAGAATCTAGCCCATCAGCATGTTCTAGTAAGTGCCCTCAAGTTACATTTGCTTGCTGGGTAGTGTTGATTCAGTGCATGCTTAAGTTTATGAAACCCCATTTAAAGGAAAAAAAGCGTGAATTCAGATGTCTTCAGTTCCTTAGTCTCCATAACTCTCCACTTTCCCTAATATTAGGGTTTAGCATAAGGAAAAAGGAAATCTTTTTCTGACAGCCCTTTTTTGACTACGAGGGAAGGATGGTCTAGCAGCTGGGACATTGGATGAGGAGTCAAGAAAAGTTCAATTTCTATTTCACACAGAATTTTTTTGTGCTCAAGTTCCCCATCTGTAAGGAGTGTTATGAGGATAAAGTCTATTAATTATTGTGAAACACTAAAGCAGCCCAGCAATGGGGTGCTTATGAGTAAGAGTACATCTAGGCTACAGAGCTTTTCCGGGATACCAGAGGTATCCTGGAAAAGCTCTGCCACGTCCAAGGAATGCATCTACTTTTCTGAACATTTTTTCGGAAAAGCAGATGTGTTTTTCCGGCATCGCTGTAAACCCTGTTTTACGAGGAAGAAGGGATGTTCCAAAAGAGTGTTTTTTCCAACATTTGGCCCTGTGTAGACGAGAAAAATGTCGGAAAAGCCTCTTTCAGAAGAAAAGCGGAAAAAGATACACAAATTGCGGTTCACAATTTGCGTCTTTTTCCGACTTTTCTTTGTAGTGTAGACATAGCCTAAATTATAGTGTGCTAGAACTAGTGGCTGCATGTCACTGCCCAGATAAAGTTCCTACTGATGTAAGGCTAGTTTGATTGTATTCTATAGGTAGCAGATTTAAAACAAACAAAAGGAAGTACTTCTTCATGCAACACAGTCAGCCTGTGGAACTCCTTGCCAGAGGATGTTGTGAAGGTGAGGACTTTAACAGGGTTCAAAAAAGAGCTAGATAAATTCATGGAAGATAGATCCATCCATGACTATTCGCCAGGATGATTAGGAATGGTGTCCCTTGCCTCTGTTTGTCAGAAGCTGGGAATGGGCAACAGAGATGGGATCACCCGATGAATACCTGTTTTATTCATTCTCTCCGAGGGCACCTACCATAGGCCACTGTTGGAAGACAGGATACTGGGCAGACCTTTAGTCTGACCCAGTATGGCCATTTTTATGTTCTGTGAAAATGCAGGCTTGTCAACTGAAGTCAATTGTGTCTTCTTCAGCTGTCTAACTCTGACCATATGCTTATATTGATTACATAAGCTCTGTAATAACTAAGCTGAGACTCCAATAAAGCCCCTTTCTTAATTATGGGCAAAAGAAGAAACAATACTATAAATACTTGTTGTGGGAGAGTCTTTGAAAGAAAAATTATCTTACATTTGTATGCAGTTGCTAATTCAATATATTTGTGATAAATAATGCATCGTTACATTAGCACTCAGATTTCTAATTACTTTTTTCCTCTTATTGCCCTCAAGCCATGTTTCTTTCATCTCTGAATTAGTATGACTGGTTTCACGGGGGGTGGGAGGGAGAGGGGGCCGCAAAGAATAACGCAGCTCAGTGTAAAGGGATTTACAGCTGGTCCCCGACTTACGAACGAGTTACGTTCCAAGCACTTGGTCATAACTCGATGTGTTCGTAAGCCAGACCCCATTCATTTCAATGGGACCGCGCTGTTCGTAAGCGCGGACCACCGTTCGTAAGTCGGGGCCGCGATTAATGGGAGGCTGGTCGTAAGTGCGGTTGGTCGCACGTCAATGCGTTTGTAAGTCGGGGACCAGCTGTATATGCTGTCTCATACACAGGGCTTGCCACAGAATTATACATGGCCCCATGTTCAACAGTGTGCCCTTGTAGCCAAGAAGGCTAAAGACATATTGGGATACATTAGTAGGAGCATTGCCAGAAGATCTAGAGAATTGATTATTCACTGTTATTCGACACTGGTAAGGCCACATCTGGAGTATTGTGTCCAATTCTGGGCCCCCCATTACAGAAAGAATGTGAACGCATTGGAGAGTCCAGCAGAGGGTAACAAAAATGATTAATGGGCTTGAGCACATGACCTACGAGGAGAGGCTGAGGGATTCAGGCTTATTTAGTCTACAGAAGAGAAGAGAGAAGGGGTATTTGACAGCAGCTTTCAACTACCTAAAGTGGGGGGAGGGGGGAGGGAGGAAGGTTTCAAAGAGCATGAAGAGAGGCTGGTCTCAGTAGTGACAGATGACAGAATGAGGAGCAATGGTCTCAAGTTGCAGTGAGGGAGGTCTAGGTTGGATATTAGAAAAAACCCCCACCATTTCACTAGTTCCAGAGAGGTAGCCGAGTTAGTTTGTGACTGGAAAAACTTAAAAAACAACGAATAGTCTAGCAGCACGTTAAAGACTAACAGAACTACCCATCTGTAACTAGTTTTGTTGGTCTTTATGGTGCTGGTAGACTATTTGTTGTTTTTTAAAGTTTTTCCTATTTCACTAGGAGAGTGGAGAAGTCCTGGTTATCTAGGGAGGTGGTGGAATCTCTGTTCCTAGAGGTTTTTAAGTCCCAGCTTGACAAAGCTCTGGCTGTGATGATTTAGTTGGGACTGGTTCTACTTTTAGCAGGGGTTTGGACTCAATGACCTCCTGAGGCCTCTTTCAGACCTAGGATTCTATGAGTTTCCACCAAGGTGTAGAGACCAGGTCTAATGGATCCAGTTGCAGGATCAGAGCGGAAATAGATATAATCTCTCATTTATTAGAGTAGGAAGGCTATGCCATCTTGATATAATGCTCCAGATAAATCTTTAGCACCAGTGGAGATCCCCTATTCTTTTAAAGATTAAACTTAAAGTGGAACATTGTCACTTTGGGCAAAAAGTCACCAAAGAATTCATTGCAATTCAATGTGAAGGCTACATCTCACAAGGAGAGACTGCGTTTGAAATATATCTGTGATTGGTAATATTTAAGCGCAATGCCTCCAGCATTTTTCTCTTCCAAGGTGACAGTAATTGAAAGATGGTTTCATGCAATTTTGACATTTATAATTCGGCTGTGGAAAAGGTCAGCTTCCTTTTGGAATCTTATTGAAACTGGTGGAAGAACGGTGTAGAAATGTCATATCGACATCACCTTGCTGATCTTGTCACAAAAGAGCTGTCATTAATAATAGTTTCAATTTGCAATGTAGAATTATATAAACACAAGGGCCCAAAACACAGTCACAATGCCATTAAGGGCCTGATCAAAGCACAGTGAGATCACTGGCAAGATTCCCATTTATTTCAACAGGCTTTTGATCAGGTCCTAACTGACATGCTCAGGGAATGAAAAATCTGTACCATTACTCCTCTGAAGCATCATTTTCTAGTCATGATCGTTCTGAAAGGCCCTCCTGAAAAGTGGGGGTTAATAGGAGAAAAAAGGAAACATCTTTCTTGATGCCTGAATTAAAGTTGTGGCTTAGCCACAGATTTCTCATGGGACAGTGGCATGTCACATAATCTATTCTACCTGTAAAATGGGGCCAGTAGTACCCAAATCCACAAGGGGTGTTGCAAGGATAAAACACATTACTGGATCCATGGCATTGGGTGTATCTCACTTGACTCCCTGCCACTCCAGGGCCTACAGCAGCTCTGTGAGAGTTGTGATATTATGGTTTAATGCTTGTTGTTGAGGTTGGGGGGTGGAGGGTGGTTGGTGTTTAATGGTTTGTGATACACAGAAGGTCAAATTATATGATCTGGTGGCATCTGCTCACAGTCATTTCTGTCTGTGCTGGTTAGCTACCTACACCTGTTGGCAGCATATTGTTCATATTGTTGCTCACCACTCCTTGATCTAAGATTGGTTTGGTTGCGCCCAATGACAACAGAGTCTTGTGCACTGGGATCGATGAATCCCGTTCAGATGTATGAAACTGACTATGTTGCTATTGATTGCACGGGGTCTGCAATGACTAATCAGGGAATCCAATAAAGCACTAATTATGGGCAAAGGAAGAAACAACACTATATACATGACTGTAGTTGTACTCTGAAATATTGAAAATCCCTATATGAAAACAAACTTTTTTCACCTCAAAAGCTTTGTGCTCAGGAATATGAAGAGAATTTAATTGAAAGTCTACATACACATCTTCAAGAAAGTTAAACACTTAGCTTCCCCCTTGCAAATGGTACTCTAACTGTAATTTTCTCTTGACCCTAGATGGTTTTGAGCTCAGATACAAGAACAGGAGCTACATTAAATAAACGAACATCCTCACTCCTTTAAATAATGCTAGGCTTCTGACTCAAGTCCTCTGGACAAATCACAAAGCACTTCCAAACAGGACAGATAGCAGCTGAATAACAATGATTCAAAGCACTTTCCTTGTCAGATTATGTTGCTATGGAATTAATAAAAAACAAATGAAATATATAATTGCTTGGATTCATTTTTAGTCAGCTAGTATATGGTTTGTTTTGGAGCCTGTTGGAGTTCATTTGGTGAATTCCTATTTAAGGAAGGCATAGTTCAACCTGTTGCCCTGAGAAGGATGGAGGTGGATGGACAGCAGTTGTTCCCGTTACTGTGTAACTGGCCAACACTGGAACAAAAATTGAAGGCCAGATTTTCAGCTAATGTAAATTAGCATTCTTCCACTCAATTCAATAGAGTTTGATTTATGTCAGTTGATGTTCTGGCCCTTAGTAACAATGGCTTTGGACTTAGTTTTATTCATACTTTATTCTAAGATGATCAAATTAACACCTTCTAAAACTCCAGTCAAAACAAAGCAATTGTACCTTGCTAAGTGCTAAATTGGCCCACTTAAAATCTAGGCTTTTAACTCAACCAGTTTAGCACATGCCACAGTATAATTACTTGGTCCTGACTAGATTTTTAGGAGGTGTTAATTAGAGAGATCATGTTATCTGCTCATAAGCCACATCCTTAAATTCTATTCTGAAGGCACTGTGGAGGGAGCCTACACTTGAATTCCTGGCTCTCAAACTTTCCAAACTCCTGCACCCGTTTCAAGAATATGATTTGTTGTCTTGGGTACCCACCAAGTTTCACCTCACATAGAAACTACTTGCTTACGAAAGTCAGACATAAAATTACAGAAGTGTCACAGCACACACATTAATGCTGACTTTCTCATTTTTACCATCTAATTATAAAATAAATCAGCTGGAATATAAATATTGTACTTACATTTCAGTACACACTATTCAGAGCGCTATAAACAAGTAATTGCATGAAATTTTAGCTTGTACTGCCTATACTAATGCTTTCTATGTAGCCTGTTGTACAACTAGGCAAGTGTCTAGGTGAGTTGATGTACCCCTGTTTCACGGGGTGGTATGCATATCCCTCTCTGAGGCAGGGTGCTGAGCCTAGCAGGCCCCTCAATATGTGCTCCACCCAGTGAGTGGTACCAAACCCAGGTACCCCATGTAAGTGTCCAAAGTCAGTAGCAGGGCCTGGTGGCCTAAATCAATAGTTAGTCCCAGTTCATCAGGCATTAGGGTCCTCTGGCCTGGGTCAATAGCAGTCCCCTATGCATGGGTCAATAGAGCCTGTCAGCCTAAGTCTGTAACAGCCCCCGAGGCCTGGCAGCCCAAGTCAATTACAATCCCCTTCTCATAGAGCAACAGGGCCCAGCGGCCCGAGTCTATAACAGCCCCCAGTTTGCAGGGCAGTCAGGCCTGGCGGCCAAAGTCAATAGTCTCAGCGGTAGCGTCCCCTTTGAGTATAAGGAGGGTGGAGTTGGGGACGCTTGCCCTCCCTCCACCAGGACCCAGCCCAGGGCCCTATCAGTGGTGGCTGCTTCCCACTATCAGCTCAGCGGGGAATCCACTTAAGCTGCGGCCCTCAGCATGTGCTATGAGTATCATTGGCTCCCAGGGCTTCCAAAGTTGAGTAGCCCCTGGTGTAGTGTGTGCTAAGACAATGGAAGAATTCTTCCCTAGCTACTAGTCACATAATCTACCTCCCTCGGGGCAGCAGCTAACTACACTAACAGAAGAACCACTTCAATTGTTGTAGTGAGTGTCAACATCAATACTCTACAATGATGCTGGTACAGGATGCACCACTGCAGCGATTCAGTGTAGCCACACCCCTGAGTGACATAACTTTTGCATGTAAATCTAGCCCCAGTGTATAAATGATAAATACTGCAAAGTGAATAAATAGACTATAGGAAGGAAGTTGGAGATGCATAGAGACAAAAATATAAATGGAATTTGAGATTGTGGCATGACTTGGAAATCTAATAGAGCCCCCTGCCATCCTGTTCAAAGTAATTTGTCAAACAGACACTGGAGATAAATAGCATAGATTAAAAAAGCTGGTGTGATATCATTAACATGAACAACTAACCACAGGACATAGGTCTCCCCTGTAGTGCTCATCCGAAGTTAATTTTAGTTCCCTTTATTTTCACTGACCTCTCACCTCAACCCTTGCACAGAAAGTTAGTGTGGAGAACATATGACCCATCAAGGCCTCACATCAAGTTATGAATAGAAAGCTTAAATGTCCTGATGCTAAAGTCACCTTTGGATTTCTCAACAATGTAAGCTGTCAACCTGATTAATGTTTTCACATTCTCACATAGTATAGACCTGGCCTGAGTCAGTCAACCCAAGATACGCAACTCCAACCACTATAACAACATAGCTGAAGTTGGCGTAACCTTAAGTCAAATTTCTGAAGCATCCCCACTGTGGGAGGTTGATGGGGAAATCTCCCATCCAGGATCATTCGGCCCTCTGATCACTACTCCATACTACTCATCCATGTGGGCACTAATGATACTGCAAGGTGTGACCTTGAGCAGATCAAGAGTGACTACAGGGCTCTGGGGGTACGGGTGAAGGAGTTTGCAGCACAGGTGGTGTTCTCATCAGTCCTTCCTGTCAAAGGTAGGGGCCCAGGCAGAGTCAGGTGCATCCTGGAGGTGAATGTCTGCTTGCAAAGATGGTGTCGCCAGGCTTCCTTGATCACAGGATGCTGTTCCCAGAAGGACTGCTAAGCAGGGATGGGGTTCACCTTTTGAGGAAGATGAAGACTGTATTTGGATGCAAACTGGCTAACCTAGTGAGGAGGGCTTTAAACTAGGTTCGACGGGGCAGGTGACCAAAGCCCACAGGTAAGTGAAAAACATGGAGACCTGGAAGATGGGTCAGAAATGGGAGGGAGCGTGGAATATAAAAGAGATAAAAGAGGGACAAGGCAAAACTGGGAGGCAAAAATCAAATCACTATCTTAGATGCCTGTATACAAATGCAAGAAGTATGGGTAATAAGCAGGAAGAACTTGAAGTGCTATTAAATAAACACAACTATGACAATGTTGGCAACACAAAGACTTGGTGGTATAATACACACAATTGGAATATTGGTATAGAAAAGTACAGCTTACTCAGGAAGGATAGGCGGGGGGGGGGGGGAGGGAGTGAGAGAAAGGGAGGAGGTGTTGCTTTATATATTAAAAATGTATAAATTAAAAGTGCTTAATGACTTCTTTGTTTCAGTCTTCACCAAGAAGCCTGATGATGCAGGGATGCCTAACAGTGAATGCTAGTGGAAATGGGATAGGTTTAGAAGATAAAAATAAAAAAAAAGAACAAGTTAAAAATTACTTTGAAAAGTTAGAAGTCTTCAAGTCATCAGGGCTTGGTGAAATGCATCCTAGAATACTCAAGGAGCTGATAGAGCAAGTATCTAAGCCTTTAGCTATCATCTTTGAAAAATCATGGAAGTTTGGACAGATTTCAGAAGACTGGAAAAGGGCAAATATATTGCCCATCTATAACAAGGGAATCCAGAAGATTGGACTCCAGAGCGTTGATCTTGGGATAAGTGTAGACCTCTCGAAGTTTTACTTAATCCAACTCCAAATTTAGGGCCAAATCCAGATCTTCCCTATATGTAATACCTTATTCTTGGAGTAGCTTCACTGAAATCTTTGGGATCACTTAAGAATTGAGATCATTCAGCTGATGATTGGCAGGAACCCTGAAACCAGATAATGTTTCTTGTACTCACCCAATTCAGAAAACCATATCATATGCATGCTTAATTTTAAGCACGTGAATAATCCCACTGAAGTCAGCAAGACAACTCACACGCTTAAAGTTAAGCATATGCGTAAGTGCTTTGCTGGAGTGACGCCTTTGCATGCCACTTACTCCTCAATAGTCCCACTGACTTATGTGGAATTATTTCTAGAGAGAAAGTACTACTCAGCAGGAGTAAGAGTGGCAGAGACTTCTCTTCAGCAGTTTGCACGACACAGAATCTGATCTGAACTTCCTTCTCGTTTTAATTTTGGCTTTGCAAAAACTGCAACTCGAACCATTTTTACATATCCAAAACCAAAAGAACTGTCTCCTTGGGTCATCTCTAAATCAAACATATGAGTGACTAACTCTTACAGCCTATATTGGTTTTGGAGATGTGTTGTTATGTCAATAGATGAAGAGTATTGTGTAGTCAATAAAGATTGGATTAGTGCAGTTGGGATCCAAGGATATGAACCAAAAAATCAATTTTGTTTCCTCTATTTTCTGTTTCATTTGTGATTTGCTTTCCGTTGCCCAGGAATTGACCAAATCCAGCACTCTGGAAACATGATTCAAATCTTACAATTAGCAAATCAGGAATGGATAAATGAAGTGAATTGAGTGTTAAAGGGGTTGTCTATACCAGTGTTTCCTAAACTTCTTAAGACCGAGGAACACCAAACAATATTTTTTTTTAAATGAGGAACACCAAGGATTTTTTGTTGAGCCAAAAAAAAAAAAAAAGGGGGTGAGGGGGGATTGGGGGGGGGGGGGAGTTATTGAGGAAAAAAAAAGTTGCCTGCCCCTTTAAGGGTGGCCATTTTGAACTCTGTTGTTCTCCACGGCACACCTCCGACTGCCTTGTCACACACCAGTGTGCTGTGGAACACAGTTTAAGAAACACTGGTCTATATTTAAAACGCAACAGTAGTGCCAGTGGGAGGGATTCTTCCATCAGTGTAGGTAATCCACCTCCTCAAGTGGTACAGCACCATCCAGAGGCTCCCCTCTGTTGCCAGCCCTCAGAGCCAGACGGGACATGCCAGAGCTCTGGAATATGCCATGTGGCATTCTGACGGCAATTCTAAAGGGCCCGGCTCAGGACGCTTAGCACCTTATGAGGAGGAATTTAGCTCCTAGAAGGATAAAGCCCTAAATTTTCCTACAGAAAACCTCACATGTTTTTCAAGTATCAAAGTAACAGACTCCTCCGGCCTCAGTAACAAATGCCAAAGAGCACAAATTGCAGGAGGTCACTACAGAAATCAATGGAAGATCTCTTTTTCTAGAAAAAGGGTATAACGAAGAATCCCAGATTCCCTCAGTCCCTTGCTGATTGCTGATGCTCTGAAGCAAATATCCTATATTCTGAATTTTTATTAGGAACTGGACACATCAGAAATGATAAGAGCTATAGTTTCTTTGTAGTTGCCATAATAGCCCAGGCACAGGTCAATGAATGCCCTCTATTTGACCTCACAATCAACCCTAGATGTTAATACATTTCTCGGAAGGGTGTTGGTGAACATAATATAAGAATAGCCATACTGGGTCAGATCAGAGGTCCATAGAGCCTCGTATTCTGTCTTCCAATGGTGGCCAATGCCAAGTGCCCCAGATGGAATGAACAGAAAAGGTAATGACCAAGTGATCCATCCTCTATCATCCATTTCCAACTTCTGGCAAACAGAGGCTGGGGACACCATCCCTGCCCATCCAGGCTAATAGATATTGATGGACCTATCCTCCACAGACATATCTAGTTCTTTTTTGAATGCTGTTAGAATCTTGATCTTCACAACACCCTCTGGCAAGGAGTTCTACAGGTTGACTGTTTGTCTAGGGCAACTGTAATCCTTGAGGCAAATCCATGATAGAAGCATATTTGATACACAGTGGCCACCAACCTCTTTCGCATCACTGAACACAATATTGGCTCAACTATATACAATAAAAATTAATGCATGTCCAAATACAAAAACTGTATGGGAGAAATCTTAAGCAGACCTAATGGGGAAATTTCCCTTTCATAGGATTGTGATGTAAAGCCTATGCCTTTTCATTACTGTTAGCTTCACAATTCTGGAATTCTCCATATTTACAGTCATCTACTGTTAAACTGCAACAGACACTTTAAAAGTCCTGAAAAAGATAATTTCAGCTGTCTGTGACTCAGAACCTGGACATTGCTGTTGGATGCTTGTAAACCACAAGTCATGTTAGCTGCACAAACACATTGTTACTAGCAATAAAAAAGCCAAATCTAATTAAAATATGGACACACCTTAAACAATTATTCTTTGGGGCTAGTTTGCCCTGAGTAAGGGGCAGGAGACATAACTGCACCATGCCCGGACACACCAGAAAGGTGTGCCTTTTCCTGGCAGCTCACAAAATATACATTACATAATATTATATGTTACTTAAAGTGACATGCACATTTATGTTGGTGTAGCCACTGTAACAGTACCTCTCTGAAACTCTTTTACGAGGTGTTCCTGGCAGCAAAAAGGGCCAGCTTCAATTTTTTTAAGGATTCTTTCTAAAGACTTAAATATGGGCTCAAGGCCCAACCCAGAAAGCAGGGAAACAATATACATACATCAAATTACCCTCAACATCCTTGATAGGCAACACTTCTGCACTGGGATACACTAAGTCCAGGTTTCATTTTTCAGGAGGGACAGAGGGCAACAACAGAAGCAGCCTGGGATAACCCGCATTTTGTAGATTTACAGTACTAGGTAAGAGTCCCCCTCTCCCCATTTGTCCCAACCTCAGTCTTCTGTTGGCCAATGTGAGGGGCTGAGACAATTTAGCCACTTTGCTCCTTCCCGGGTCTCCTCTCACAATTTATTGCCCTGGCTTCCAGGAGTCCAGAGACTCTCTGGCAAGTCAGCACGGCCTGAGCTGCTCCAGGGGCTCTGCCACTTGCCCCAGCTGAAGTGATTTCAGCTTTAATTGCTGAGAGGCCTGCCTTGGAGCACCTCTGGTAAGCTTCAGCCCACTCTGCCTCTGAACCCTGGCCCCACAGTTGCCTCAGTGCCATATTGTCTGTCTGCTGTCTCAGCACTCCTATGGTACTGTAGGGGCATTTGTTCACCTAGAAGGGTTCCTCCCACTGTCCTCCCCACTTGTTTCCCTGTCCGCCTGCCCACTATCTCACAGCATAGAATAGCAGGCCAGTTGTCCCCTTCTCTCCAGCACAAATGGAATCACCATTAGAGCTGGATCGAGCAGGAAGTCCATTCCTTCCCCTTGCTCTTCCATGCACCAGAGTCTGTAATGATCTACTGGGGGGCAAAACAGGTCTTTAAGCTGGAGTATTATTCCAGAAAAAAAATGTTGGGTAGGGTCGGACAAATTTGCGTTAGAATATAGGACATTTTATAGGGCTATGTTATATCCTATAAAGTTTGGGGGATGGGATACATTATGAAACATAGAGACCTACTAAATGTCTGGGGGGCAAATCAAGGTCAGGACCCACTCCCTCCCTGTCTCATAGCAAATGTTGTCCCTGATTTCAAGTAATTACAGTATTATGTAATGTATGTGCTAGGGATCTGAATGGTTAACCAGTTAACTGGTTATCAGGTGGGGGCTGAAGCAGCCCCTGTCTGCAAGGGGCGGCGGGGGTGTTGCAACCTAACTGGGCTGGAGCAGACCCCCTCGCCTGCCTCCCCTTTAGTCAGTTAACTGTCTAAACATTATGTTTAACTGATTAACCAATTAAATGGGATTTTACATTCCTAGTATGTGCCAGGGAAAGGCAAGGACTTTTCTTATTTAAAAAAAGGGCCCTTTTTTTAATTGCAAAGTGACATGCACATTTATAGCAGTGTAGCCACTGTGACAGCACCTCTCTGAAACTCTTTTGCCAGGTGTTCCTGGCAGCAAAAAGGGCCAGCTTCAATTTGAGTAAGGATTCTTTTTAAAGACTTAAACATGGGCTCAAGGCCCAACCCAGAAAGCAGGGAAACAATATGCATATATCAACTCACCCTCAACACCCTTGATAGGCAACACTTCCACATTGGGATACACTAGGTCCAGGCATCATTTTTTTGGGAGAGGCAGAGGACAGCAACAAAAGAAACTTGGGAAAACAGCACTTTGTAAAGTCATAATATGAGGTATGAGCCCTCTCTCTCCCCTGCATTTGCCCCAACCTCTGTCTTCTGCTGGTCATTGTGAGGGGCTGAGATATTCTAGCCACCACCCTCCTTCCCAGCTCCCCTCTCCCAATTTGTTGCCCTGGTTTGGAAGATTCCAGAGGATCTCTGGCAAGTCAGCACGGCCTGAGCTGCTCCAGGGGCTCTGCCACCTGCCCCAGATGAAGTGATTTTAGCTTTAATTGCTGGGCAGGGAGGCCAGCCCTGGTGCACCTCTGGTAAGGTTCTACCCTCTCTGCCTAGGAACCTGGGCCCCACAGCCGCCTCAGCTCCATGTTGTCTGTCTGCTGCTTCAACACGGCACTCACCATGTGCCGTACTGTGGCCGGCTCAGCTCAGCTCAGCTCTTATAGAGGATCTGTGCCAATTAGGCCCCCTAACGTCCTCCATCCTCACCAGAGCCGTGCTCCCAGTGGAACACAGGAGCCTTTCCCTATCTTTCCTCTTCTTCCCCACCCCATTTCAGCTATGTCCAGGTGCTTACTTCCCTGTGCCTGACTGGCGCCAGAGAGTGACCCCAGCCACATTTAGTGTCTCTCTCTTCTCCCATTGTTTCCTATCAGGATAACACAGCATTTTTAGCCACCACCCCACAACTTAACTCATAACTGTCACAACTGAAATGCAAATGATTCCTGGGCCATTTAACCAGCTCCCCTTCCTCACCACAGATGCAGTCAGAGAGTTTCCACCTCTCCACGGCTTCATGCTAGAGGATTTTCATCTCTAGGACATTAATTAGTGCCAATGAGCAGGTAGGTGCTTTAAGGAGATATGTACAGTAAGGAAAGTTCCTAAACTTTATTTATTGTGTGCATTAGGAAGTATGGACCCAATCCAATATCCATTGCTACCAATAAAAGGATGCTTAGACTTCGTCTACACTGCCAGTTTTTTTGGCAGAAATTATGCTAATGAGGGACTCATTAGCATAAGTCAAGATCTCATTAGCATATTTTCTGCCATTTTTTTTTGCACAAGGGGTTTTTGACTCTCCAGGACAGGCATAAGGATCTTGAGCAAAACGGGGTTTTTGCACAACAACACACACACACATAAAAAAGTCCACGCTGCTTCTTTTTGTGCAAAAACCACTTGCGCAAAAAGAAATGGCAGAAAATATGCTAATGAGATCACAACTTATGCTAATGAGTCCCTCATTACCAAAATTTCTGCCGGAA
This sequence comes from Pelochelys cantorii, assembly GCA_032595735.1. NCBI lineage: Eukaryota > Metazoa > Chordata > Testudines > Trionychidae > Pelochelys > Pelochelys cantorii. The sequence continues at coordinate 14,273,975 of CM064346.1, forward strand.
AAAACTGGCAGTGTAGACGCAGCCTTACTGTCTCAGTGACCATGGCTTAGGTGCTCCGTGTATCACCTTTCTTGGTAAAATTTGGGCCTGATCCTGCAATGTACTGAGCACCTTCGCAGGGCACAGAATGCCCACAGCTCCCATTGACTTCAGTGGGAGTTGAGGGTATTCTGTAGTGCATTTTGCAAGATGTGTTGGGTACTTCAAAAAGACCAGGCTGCCAGATTGTCTCACTTGCTACATAGAGGAAAATAGTGCAACAGCCTATGACATCTCATAGTAAGCAATTGCATAAGCTTTTTCTATATTGACCTTCTGTGCTGAAATAATGTTCTCTGACAAAAAAACCCAACCTTGAAGCCTTTTGAGGAGGAATGCAGAGCACTGCCAGATAGGGGCAGATTTTGCATCTTGAAATAATCAGTTCATATAATATTTTTCATCATCAACCAGCTCTTCTGAAAGACAATTCCTTGTTACAAGAGTTTATCTTCAAATTCCCATTTTTGGAATGACTGTGACCCAAGCGTCTCATGTCAAAACTAATTTTCCACTGATTTCTTTAAAATGCAGCATGTTTCTATTTATGGCTAAGCTGTCCATGTTTGTTTCACATATATATGCTATCAAAACCTTTTAATGATTCAGTCACATGCACGCACACACACACACACACACACACACACAGAGCCAGGAGTGTCAAGAGTCCATTTCTGCAAAGCAAATCATGAAAAATGGTTGTATATAAAAGGGCTGTGCTGATCCTTTAGGCTAAGCCCTATATTGAAGCTGGTATGTAGCTGCACTGTGTCACAAACCAGGTGCATCTATGAGGTAAATAATCTGCTACAGACCTTTGCAGTTTACATTCTCCTTTACACTCTCTCATTTCCACTGGCCAGCATGTATGTGGGGAGGGGATGGAGCCTTGCCCCTTCATTCCCTACCCTTCCTCACAGAACCACTTGCTTTCATTTAAAAACAACACACTCCCCTCTTTACTTCCAGATTAAGGAAAACCAGAAGAACAAACAGTAAGGTCTGTAAGGCTACGTCTACACTACCAGATTATTTCGAAATAAGCTATAATAACTCCTGAAATAATTATTTTGAAATGAGCTGATTCCTCTTCACAAGCAGGAGTTATTATTCCAAAATAACCAGCCCCTTCTTTCGAAATAACAGGCTTGGTCGTGAGGATGCTCTATTTGTTATTTTGAAATAAGGGGAATTATTTCAAAATAACTCCTCAGTGTAGACATGCCCTAAGAGAGAACATAACACATGTTGAAGCCCACTGAAGGAGGAATGCAGGGGAGTAAAGGTGCCAGCTGCCCGGGGCCCAGCTATTCAAAAGGGCCTGGGGATCCCGGGCGCTGCTGGCAGTACTGTGGCAGCGGCAGCACCTGGAGCCCCAGGGCCCTTTAAATCGCCACTGGAATTCAACGCCGCATGCTCCAGGCATCACTGACGGCTGGCAGGGGGAAGCGTTGCGGTCTGGGTGGCACCGAGGGCTGGCCCCAGCCTTTCCACCTGAGCCCCTACCCCTTCTGGGAGCATGGAATTATCCCTCCCCCTTGCTCAGGGGCCTGGTGTGGCTGCTGGCTCCCCTGCATATGTCTCTGTAACATGCTCAATTGCCAAGCCTCACAAAACACCAGCTGCCTCAAAGATCAGACTCCTAAAAGTGTAATGATGAAGTATGTAGAAACAGAACTGTAACAGTTACTTACACCACAGAGGTGCTGTTCCCAACACTCCCTCCCCATAGAGAGGAAAAATGGTCCAGTGGGCACTCTTTGGCCTTGGGAATCTCAGACTCTGTTCCCTGCTCTTACCTAGACTCCCTGTAAGACTTAGGGCAAGTCACATGAGCCCGGATCCTCAAAGGTACATAGCAACCTGGTGATACCTGAGGATCTGGGACTTAGGTCTATACTTGCACACTAAGGCTACGTCTAGACTACAAGCCTCTTTCGAAAGAGGCTTTTTTGAGAGAATCTTTCAAAAGAAGCTTCTTTCGAAAGAGATCGTCTAGACAGCAACCAGTATTTTTGAAAAAGAGAGCCGCTTTTTCGAAAGAGAGCACCCAGGCAGTCTGGATGCTCTTTTTCGAAAAAAGCACTGTGCATTCAATAACGCCTTATTTTGAAAGAGCACTTTCGAAAAAAGGCATTATTCCTCGTAAAATAAGGTTTTCCGCAATCGAAAAAACTGCCACGTTCTTTCAATTTAATTTCGAAAGAACGCGGCAGCAGTCTAGACGCAGGTGAAGATCTTTTTTTGAAAAAACCCTGTAGTCTAGACATACCGTAAGCTGGGACCCTGATTCATGTTTAAGCCCAAACCCCAGTTCTGTCCACACACATGCCAAAAAAAATCAGCCTGACTCAGGTCAGCAAGCACTCAGAAAATGGGACCCTACTAGAGAGTGGGTCAGAGCCTCTGTCCTGCTGAGACTCTGGTCCAAATCTGCTCATTTTGCACTGTGGGCACAAATCAAGCTGCAGAGCTGAGTCAGAAGGTCTGTGTAGCACAGGATGGATGCATTAGCATGGCTGAGGCCCCCCCCCCCCCCAGGGCTGTAAACCCAGGTTACAATACAGTGTGAAAGTTTCCGAGTCTGCACTGGAGCCACAAGCAGAGATCCCACAGACCTGGGCTTACAATGTGGTGTAGACATACTCTTGGCCTCTCTGTGTTTCCATTCCCAAACCCGTAAAAAAGGCAAATCCCACTCCCCCATCTCAAAGGGAGGTTGTGAGGTGGTCTGATACTGTGATGATGCATAAGTACCTGTGCCCATGTTAGATAATTCGACAGCTTTCAAGAGAAGTCAGGTGCTATGGTCTCATTTTTCTGTTTGCTCTTTCATGTGACCCGAGTCGGGGATTTATGGTCCTACCTTTAATACCACCAAAGAAGGCCCCATTTTTACATATTTGAGATGTCATGAGGCTCTAGCTACATGTTAAATTTTGGTGTCCAGGTTCTGGGACCACACTGTGGCACCCAGGCTCTGGCACTTGCAGGGTCCCAGGCTCCAACCTGAGCCCGAACACCTACTCTATAATTAAACAGTTCCATAGTCCAAGCCCCACAAGCCTGAGTCAACTGACACAAGCCAGCCAGGGGTGTTTAAATTCAAGGTAGACATACCTCTGTTGAACAGGGATGTGACTCAGTGCTTTCTGGATTTGGGTTGATCAAGATAGAATAGAGAGGTGGCCATTCCAAATGGAGAAATTGCTCCATATGGGTAAGCGTAACTGGTCTGCCATCACTGGACTGATTTTGAAAACAAGAAGCTTGATCTCTACAGTCTAATCATGATTAACAGACTCCATTTTTTTTAAAAGCCAGTAACAAGAAGGGCGAGTCCATCTGTTTGTTCACAATATGTGAAAAATATCTCCTCCTCATGCTCAGACAAGCCCCACAGCCTTCATATTCATTTGATTCTCACATTCAGTGGCTCTGAGTCCATTATATACATGGCTGTGCACAGTCTTCTGTTTGGGGAGGAGAAATGCTAGGGGTCTGATTCTTCTTTCCGCTGTCTCTGGTGTAAATCAGAGGCAATGCCACTGCAGTCAGTGAGACACATTGGTACAAAGTTGGCGTTGGGTGAGCAAAGAATTGGGGCCTTGTTATCCTTGGCAGGCTGAGAGTTAACAGATTGTAGCATCTGTTAGTTCTTGGCATCACTACTTGTGAATATTAACATACGACTCTCTGCACAGAGTAGCAAAGCATCCATGCTTTCCTTTTGCCATGATGCCAAGTGCACCCTCTCTGACACATCTCATTTGTACAGATAGGCAGGTGCCAAGCCACAACACAAACGTTCTGCCCCTTAACTACCAGCACAGCAGACAAGCTTCTCCTCTCAACCTACTTCAATTGTTGGAGCCACACAGAAGTAAAATGGTTGAAGGGAGAATCATTCCCTAGCACTGGATGTGTAAATCCTTGCTTATTAAATCGATTCCCTCCCACCCTGGCACTACCCCACGTCCAAAGCTACACTTGGATGTAATCCATCATCTGATTCGAGTCAGGCAATTAAGTCTGGACGTACAGTGATTGTGAAGAGGGCACAAGAATAATAATTGTCATGGAAAACCTGATGGGAGTGAACAATATGGCCCCCATATCCCTTCATACCTCTAAACTGAGCCTGGGGCTTTGTTCAGGTTTAGACAAATCCTCCTTCTCCTTGACTTATGTTGCTAGACTCATGATGGGCTCAAGCGAGACTCTCTCAGGACTTCACTAGTAATTGAAAACGCGATGCCTGGTGTTTCAGGATACACATTGTGCCCTTAATGCCCAAAGCAGAGAAGACTGAATTTGGGCACTGGGGAATCTAAGTCATAAACGCCAGAACTGGAAGGAACCTCGAGAGGTCATCAAGTCCAATCTCCTGCACTCATGGCAGGTCTAAGTGCCATCTAGATCATCCCTGATAGATGTCTGTCTAACTTGCTCTTAAAAATCTCCAGCGATAGAGATTCCACAACCTCCCTAGACAATTTATTCCAGTGTTTAACCACCCTGACAGGAAGTTTTTCCTAATGTCCAGCCTAAACCTCCCATTTAAGCCCATTGCTTCTTGTCATATCTCAGAGGTTAAGGAGAATAATTTTTCTCCCTCCTCTGCGTCACACGCTTTTAGGTACTTGAAAGCTGTTGTCATATCCCCTCCCAGTCCTCTCTTTTCCAGACAAAACAAACCCAGTTCTTTCAATCTTCCCTCATAGGTCACATTTTCTAGATCTTCAATAATTTTTGTTGCTCTTCTCTGGACCTTCTCCAGTGTATCTCTATATTTCCTGAAATATGGTGCCCAGAACTGGACACAAAACTCAGCTGAGGCCTAATCAGTGCAGAGTAGAGCAGGATAATTACTTCTCATGTCTAATGATGCCATGGCTTCATGGAACTGGAGAGTGAAAACCTCTTCACTGATCAAGCTTTGTTAAGTGTCAAATTTTCACTCCAGCCTTCATTAAGTCTCTTTTTATACTTGCAAAATTCCAGACACAATTAAAGCCACTTGGAAATGTTATACCAGATTGCACAGAGATAACAACAGGAGGAAACAACCCCAGTTATTGATGCTAGTAAACTGTGAGTGCAACAATCTTTTGATCATCTGAACATGATACTGCATTATTCTTGTGGCAAATTGCTGTCCTCCAGCCATCCAAGATGGAGTTCCCTTCTTTCTTTTACCCAAAGTCACACTGATAAAACAACAATTGAATTGGCATCCAAAATGGAGAACTGTAACATGCTCCCAGCTATTTTACTTCTAAATTAGAACCAGCCCACATTTCAAGTATATACATTGGCCAAGCTTGTTACTTCCATTCTATTGTTCCTCCTTCTGTACTCCTCAATGAATATAAATCCTCATATCAAAATACAAAGTCAGATTTCTACATAATCTTGACACCAGGCCTAATAGTTATCAATTTTCTTATTTGTGTCATCATCATTACAATAACATCAGTCCTTCATTGTGCCAGGTATTGTACAAACACAAAATAGGATACAAAATCTGATCTGAGGAGCTTGCAATACAAATACAAAATTCCTTATTTTACACATGGGGAACTGAAGCACAAACAGGATAAGTGAGTTGCCACAGGACACAGAGTGAGTCTGTGTCAGAGCCAGGAATTGAACCCACATCTCCTAAATCTCACTCTAATATCTTAACTGCAAGATCAATCTTCCTCATCACCCCAAATTGCTATCCATTTTTGCTTTTTGATTCATGTTTGTCTAACGGAGTAGGCAAATACTTCTCTGAGGTGTTTCGTATTCAGAAATCTGAAAGTGACGCGTGACATTGCAGCAGCTAGCACCCTTAGTGGCAAAACCCAGCATTGTAGCATCTTGCCTCAGTTTTCCCCAGTCAGGCTCTTGACAGGGGACTTCAGATTCCTTGTTTCAATGACACTTTTTGTGTTAGGCTCATTTATTAAGACAAAATATTAAGTCCTTCAAGCCCAAGAATATATAATTCTTAGAGTCAAACCTGCCCATGTCCAACAGACTAAAAATCAAACCTTTTTACATGTACTGTCCCTACTCCATGGGTTTTGCAAGATTCTTCTTTGCTCTGGTGGCCGATCACTGTCTCCAAGGGCTTTCTCTCTGGAGGTCTCCTTTTCCCCAGAAGGTTCCCACTGCCTCCCCTCCCAAATGTCATTAGCAGACTCTCTGAGGAAACAACTACTCCAGGGGCGGGCAATACTTTCTGGTGGGGGGAGCCACTCCAAGATTTTCTAAAGTAGTCAAGGGCCGCACATTTCTGTGTTGGGGGTGCAGGGTCTAGGCTGGAGGCTGGGTACAGAAGGGTGCATAGGGTAAGGGACTGGGGTGCAGGAGATGGTGTGAGGTCTGAGAGGGAGTTTGTGACCTGGTGCAGGCAATTGGGGTGCAGGGTCTGGGAGGGCGTATGGGTGCAGGAGAGGATTCTGGCCGGGGGGGGGGGAGAGGTGGGAGGAGGCACAGGGTCTGGGAGGGAATTGTGACCAGGGGTAGAGGGATACAGAGGGTTTGGATGGTGAACTGGCAGAGGGAGTTGGGGTGCGGGAGGGGCAGGGTGCCAGAGACAGGCTCTGGCTGGGAGGCACTTACCTAAGCCAGCAGCCCTGCAGCACCCCCAAGGCAGGCTAGGCTCCCTGCCTGCTGCAGCCCCAGTCCACTTAGAGCTGCAGGCTGCTCCCTCCCCCTGGCTCTCAGCTCTGGGAAAGGGAAGAGAAGAGACTTGCTACCCCCAGTCCCCAGGCCAATCTCTCAGCTCCTATTGGCTGGTTGTTTCCAGCCAATAGAAGCTGAGAGATTGGATGGGGTCAATTCCAATTGGCCAGTACTCTCTGGCCAATAGGAGCTGAGAACTGGGTTGGGGGCGGGGAGATTAAACAGCCTCCCCCGCCCTCCAGAGCAGCCAGCTGCTGAACTGCTCTTTAAACCCAGGGCAGCTGCGTGCCTGAGGGTCCCCGCGGGGGGGGGGGGGGGGGGTCTGTGGGCCAGATCTGGCCCCCAGGCCATATTTTGCCCAGCCCTGAATTATTTCCTTTCTTGCTGATGCTTCCTCCTTCCTTAATGATAGTCTTGCTCAGGGCTACTCAACATGTGGCTGGTTTGTTTGCAGCCCGTGGCTTGGTTTAGGTTTACATGGGGCTCAACACACAGCCTGCATGTAGGATCCTTTCAACATAGCCTCCAGTGGGAACACGCTCCACAATGGTGGGGCGTCTCCAGGCAGGGTGAGCACTGAAAGACTCAAGCGGACGGGCTGGCTGGAACAGGCAGGTACAGGGTGTCAGCGTTTCTAGCCCCCAGGGAGGAGGTGCTGGGAGCACCAGGGCATTCCTGGAAGTGCTTTGTATTCATGCCCATCAGTGTGAAAGAAGCTATTTGCATATATATATATATATATGCAACCACACTTAAGTTGTGGTTCTCAGAATGTGCTGTGAGTATCATTGTGGGCCCTGGAGCTTCCAAAGTTGAGTGCCCTGTTCTAGCTTTTTATAGGAAACACCTGTCTGCTCTTCAGACTCATTTGAGGACAAACCATCCATTATAGTAAGATTTATTAATAGACTTTCTGAGCTGCATAAGCTTCAGAGGGGTAGTCCTTTTAGTCTGTTTCAGCAAAAACAACAGAGTCCAGAGACACTTTAAAGACTTAACAAATTTATTAGGGTGTAAGCTTTCATGAGACAACTCACTTGTTCAGATTCTGAAGAGACGAGAAAAGAAAAAATAAGGGGGTGTGACATCAGTGTGAATTAAATCAGAGTGGATGTGGCTGGCCCCCAACAGTGATGAGAAAGTGAGCATACATGAAGGGGAAATTACCTATTGCAATATGAGAGTCATTCCATGTGTCTATTTAAAGCTGTTTTGTCAAATTTGCATATGAATTCCAGCTGAGTTTCTCTTTGCAGTCTGGTTTTGAAGTTTTTTTTTTTTTAGTTGTATTTGAAAATTGGGTGAAGGGTCAATAAAAGGGTGGGCAAGTTCCTGATATCAGCTGAATTGCTTTGTCTATCACTATGCTATTATGTGCAATAGTAGCCATGGGTCCTTTGGAGTCTCTGGTTACACTTGTCAATCCTGCCATGGGTTATTCCTGTATATTCCCTGAAGTATGGGTGTGATGGGGCTCATTCACTCTTGCAGCACCCCTTTGAATGAGTCCTGGATCTGACCACTCTCTTCACCTTCAGTGCCTCCAGCTGGCTGCTTGTTTCTGACTCTGGATCTCTTCTGGCTCAGCCGTCCAGGTGAATTGCAAAGTTCAATTACCCTGGACAACTGAACTCCAACTCATAAGCAGTAAGTATAATTGTGATAGGATACTTTTGGAGGGGAGCAAGCAAAGCAAAGACACACACTTAAAAGGGGCATTTCTATAGAGTAAACAGCTGCTAGGCAACTTCATGAGCAAACAGAAATAGACAGGAAATTGCTGAGCTGAGAAGACAAAGGAGCAATGGTTAAGCTGGGGGCACACCAGGAGATATAGACATCCTGCAGAGTAGTGTGTCCTCACATGCTTTTGAAGGCACTTTTCAAAGTAAGTTTGAAATACAGATTCAGATACGCTCAGGACATGAGAGGATTTAGCAGCGAGTAACCTAACAATAAGTCTCTGTAATGGCAACTTCTCTTTGAAGAAAGAGAATGGTAATTAATCAGGGATTGATGCTGGCAACCCTGACTCATGCAAATTTCCACTTGGAAGTCAGTGGAACTGCTTGTGGGCAAAAAGACAACTCATGTGAGTGCAGGTTTCCAGGATGGGTCCCTTAGCTTCCATGGGAGAAATGGAACCTAAGATCTAAGTCTGCCTTCTGATTCCTTTTAGGTTAGTCTGTTCCTAAGTGAAATCTATGGGCCCAATCTGTACCTGAATATTTTATTCATGTGAATAATCCCATTGATGTCAGTGGAGGACCAGGCCTTTAACTTTTCAATAAGTGGAGACTCCCACGGCATTGTTAAACTTAATGGGTCTGATTGTTCCACTGCCTGTGTCTTGTGTGGTAGCTTGTGATGTACAAATTGGATTGAGAGCGGTAACATTGTATACCTGCTTTGGACTTACTTTGCAGAATGGTAAATGATTATATAAGGCTCAAGACAGTATAGAAGGAGCTGCCCCCATTTGTTCTTAATTGACTCGCTTGCAGTCATTATTCACAGCCCTCAAATGACTTGCCAGTAACTATAAAAGTGACAGTGTCTATTCAGTGACAGTAAGTGGGCATAACTATGTTGAATACAGTAGAGCTCCTGGTGCAACAACAGGTATCTTAGTTGTTGTCTTCTTAATACCTTAGTTCCAGATCACTTAAATCACCATTTTAAATTATTTGCACCACAGTGGATCCTGTAAAAACTTCAATGAATAGCTAATTGTTTGATCGTACTCTGTGCTGCTCTATCTGATGGAGAAGCTGCACATTGGTAATCCTTCTTATGCCATCCGGTGGCTGTTTGCTTTTAGAAGCTTTCTTCTACTTGATATTTGAGTTTGTTTATGAGTGTGTTTCTCTCTGTCTGTCTGTTCAAGAACTCCTCCTAAACAGTAAGAGCTAGGACCGCCACATTCAGTATAGAATTCCCTCTTATTATTACATAAAGCAAAGTCCAGGTTTAGTTGTGCTAGAACAATGGGATGTGCCTGGAATGGGATTGCTTCTCAGAAAACCATACACAAAAGAGACAATCACCAGGCAAGTGACTGCCGCAGCCCTGATTCTCCCATCCAATAGGCACCCTTTAGGGAAGGGGTGTGTGTGGGCGGGGGGGGCTGAAGCACCCTCCCTCCCGATTTGTACGGGAACATTACTGGCTGTTCCCCTTCATCATGGAGCAAGAGGAAAGTGCACAGTTTGCTGCATTCTTCACTCTGGCTCAGGAGTGCAGGGAGCAGATGAATCTGGACCTGCCCCAATTGGGGGACATGCACTGGAGCTCTAGAAGCCATGGAGAGGAGCTTCTCATCTGGCCCTATGTGGTGAGCGAGGGCTGGGTAATCCTCTCTCCCTAGGGCAGCCTGCATATTGAATCCTTCATCCCTTGCCCCACCTCAGAGCAATGATTTAAATGAAAAAAAAAATTGAGTCAAGGACTCATGCAATGCCAGGTAAATCTTCTAGTTATATATTAGCAGTGACTAATTAATACAGGCTCATTTCAGCCCACAGATTTTTTTTTTTTACAGGTCCAACATTTTGTCCACTGTCTTTGCTACCATATTAACAAAATCCTCAAGACCTTCATTCAGCAAATCACCTTTGTGCAGCAAAGCACTGAAGCACAATGGGCTAGATTGAAATCTATGGGAGTTAGGCACCAAGCTTGCTTGTCTACTATTGATAATCTCACTAGACTTCATCTATGTCTTTAGGTATCTAAATACTCTTGAAAATCTGTCACTATGGTTTATGGCGATGAATCTAGTTAAGCACACACCTTAAGTGCTAAAATGAACTGTGGCCCAAAAGAATTCAGTGAGCAAATGTTACTGTTCATTGGAGTAAAAGCCATCGTTTTCAAACTTGGGTGTCTAAAGTCGGACATTTAAATCTATATTTAGGCACCTAGCTAAAAGTAGCCAGGTTTTCAGAGGCATTCAGCACATGCAGCTCTCAGTGAATTCAAGGGGTATTCAGGATGTTTAATGTTTTTTTTTTTAAAGGCCATTTATATGTAAGCTTAACTTTGTGCATAAATGAAAAATATTTATCTTAGTGACTAAGGGTATGTCTACTCTGCCATTATACATTTATGGCTGGCCCAAATCAGCTGAATTGGGCTCTTGGGGCTCTGGTGATGGGGATGTTTCGCTCTGGGGTTGACATTCAGAGTTGGGCTATTCCTCTCCTTTCTTGGAATCCCAGACCTCAGGCTCTAGCCCAGGGTTTCTTAAACTTTAAGACTGAGAACACCAAACAAATTTTTACGGGGAACACCAAGGATTTTTTGTTGGAGGAAAAAAAACCAAACAAACCAACCCCAAGATTTGGGGGAAAGTTATTGAGGAACAAAAAGGGTCAGGGGAAAGTTATTTGAGCAAAAAAAAAAAAAAAAAGTCGCTTACCCCTTTAAGGGTGGCCATTTTTAATTCTGCTATTCTCCGCAGCACACCTGACTACCTCGCGGCACACCAGTGTACCACAGAACACAGTTTAAGAAACACTACTCGAGCCTGAAAGTCTACACCATGATTCAACAGCCCCATACCTGATCCCTGCCAGTCTGAGTAGTCTGACATGGATCAGTCACAGCTATTTAGTTGTAGTGTAGATATACTGTAAAGATCTAAAGTGAAATTCACCCAAGTGCAGCCAGCATAAGGTCTAGATACCACTTGAAATCCATTTTGATGGTTTGAATGGGATTTAAGTGACACAAAATCCTTGTTTTTTATGGTCAAGTAGGGGTGAGTTTCACATAAAATAAACAAGAACAGTCATATGGCCCAGATTCTGGAAAGTACTTAATCATGGGATTAGTTGTAAGCAGGTGTTTTATATTGTATTCACTTCAGTGGAACTTAAGCATCTCCTTAAATGCCCTTCCTGATCAAAGATGTCTTCCGGGATTGAAGTCAGTGGAATGTCCCAGGCATAGCACCAGAAAACTTGTGGTATTAAGCTAGACCATTAGACAGAAGGAGTCCGTTTCTTTTCAGCCTCATTCGTAAACCAGCATAAGTCAGAAATTTTGTCTGAGGAAAATCAGACACCTGGTCTTTCTTCTAGGATTTTTTTTCTTCTGCACGAGTAGCTGATTTCCTTATCTCTTCTTTGGTAATTGCTGGGTAATTTCACCTTCTTAAGATGGAAACTCCCAGCTGTTTCATTTGAACATTCCTTTTTTTGCACGTAAGCAGGCTTTTCAATGGACAGATAGAACCAGGCATACCAATAACTTGATAAATCCTTTGGAACTTAGAAGTGATTCTGCATCCTGTGGATCACCCAGCTGGAAACCAATGAGTCTGCTGATTATTAAGGAAAGCAAACTATTAGTTGAAATATATCTGTCTGTCAAGTGTCATAATTAGAGGCTTTAAAGAAAATTAATCTTACAAATGAACTGCTGATAGCCCAGGCACTCTAAAAGTGTCCTAGTAGCAGTGGGTTAATCTCTCTGGTGTTCAGAGAGTGTCACCTTATCAGACACGAATGTGCAGCATTTTATTTTTCCCATCAGGAAATGACAAGGAAGGGAGGGACATCGTGACAAATAACTTTAAGTGAGGGGCATGTTTCTCTCCCTCTGACTCACTAGCTATAGAAGTTGTTTGTTCCCCCATTTTTTTGCTCAGACTACTTGACGAGTTTGAGGGGAAAGTTACACTGATTTATCCAAGAGGAAAACTCTTCTCTTTAAACTGGGGTTCTAATCTGGCAAGTGACTGTGAGACCAGGGGGCCTTGGCTGAGCCATTACTGCAGTACCCCACACAGGGGAGCCAACAGGCTCACTGGGGTCCTAGCAATGGGAGGGTGGCTTCATTCTCATAGAGGGGGTGGGTTCTCTGCTGGAAGGGGTAGGGTTGAGGCAGTCAGTAAGTAGGGTTATCATATTTGAACTTTCAATGTATGGAGATATACCATCTCATAGAAATGGTGGTTGGGGGCCTGAATGGGGATGTGGGTGCCATCAATAGCCCCCGCCCCTGCAGTTGGGGAAGCCCATGTCAGCAAACCCCGTGAAGATGGCATCCATGTCTTCAAGGCAGATGACTCTATGCAGCAGGATGGTGTTGATGGCCCTCACCAACTGCAGAAGGAGACAAACAGAGATTCACAGGGGTGCCAGGGCCCCTGGGAGTTCCCCCAGTCCACCCTCCTTGTCCTCCTTTGTCCCCACCAGGAGCAACCCCCCCACACTCACCCAAACCCCCGGCAGGGCTTTGTGAGGGTGGGACTGAAAAAACCTCCCAGGGAGGGGACTTGCACCATCACCCCCCCCATTTCCTCCCCTTTCCCTAGGGAACCCCATTCCTGCAGTCCAGCCCCTCCTGGGACACTAGCCCGAGAATGCCATACCTGCATGACCAGGGCCCCGATGGTTGATCTCCCCACACCGAACTGGTTCCCGACAGATCGGTAGCTCTCTGGCGTGAAGAGCTTCCACAGGGTGATGGCGGGTCTCATGTGAGTGTCCCATCACCTGAGGGCAGAGGCGAGCCACACAGAGCTCCAGAAACATGTCCTTCCTCATTCTAAAATTCTGGAGGCATTGCTGGTCTCCCCACCGCTCCATGACAATCCAGTCCCACCAGTCTGTACTGGTGTCCAGACGCCAGAGGTAGTGGGGCATGGTGGGCAGGGGAGGGCAGACGGGATCCAGCTGCATGAGCAGCACCCGCAAAGATCTGAGGAGGGTCTCCCCAGATCCTCTGGGGTTGGGTTCCTGCAGAGCCTGGGCTGCAGCCGTCAGAAACGGCTGCGTGAGTTGCAGCACAACCTGCAATAACTGAAGACTGCCCAGAGGCAGCTCCGGCTCCATGCCTGTCAAGCTGAGGTGTCCAAACGGGCAACCGCAGCAGGCAGAAGAAAAGGCTTTGCTGTCCCTTGAGGAGGTAGGCAAAGACAAAAAGCCTGAGACACTGCTGTACAGGGGGGTCCCTTTAAGCAAGAGCCTCAGATAACCTCAAGCAGAAGCCACACGAAGTAACTGCTGACCTTATGCCCTGCCTAACGTGGTTCCGGGTGGCCTTAAATATGAGTTAGTGTCTAATCAGTGTGGATGCTCTATTTTGAAATAGCCAAGCGCTATTTCAATGCACATTTTGTGTGTAGACATGCTATTTCAAAATAAGCTATTTTTGGAATATATCTTCTGGAATAGCTTATTCCGAAATAAATGTGCAGTGTAGATGTAGCATTGCGGGCCCCCACCTTCTGCACTCAGTGCCAGAGTGGGGAACAGCCCTGACAGGACCAAAATTGACTTTTGTTTTGGTGAGGAAAAAAAAAAATGAGGAAAAAATGAAACTAAACAACAACAAAAACCCTTAAAAACTTGTTTTGGGTCAAACAAAAAATTCAGTTTGACCTGAAAGAAATTGATTTTTTTGTTTGTTTTTCCTTTGTTTAGTTAGTTTCATGTCACTTTCAAGTATTTTTCACTTTTTTAATTAGCTAAATTTCAAAACGTGAAAATTGTCAGAATGGCATGTGTCTATTCAAAATAAAACTTTTTGACGCTTGATTTTTTTCCAGATTTTTAGCTGAAACGATTTGCCGAATTTGATTCCAGTTTACAAAAAGTTTCAATGATGCATTTTTGATGAATTTACTATTTACTGCAGTTCATCTATCTTTGATCACTACCCCTGGGAGAGGGTCACAACAGAAAATCAGTTTAAAGACAATGAATATTTGATTATAATCTAAACTAAATTAAATGTCATTCCCTTATTCATTACACAAAGTGACCTTCCAAAGGCTAGTATTTTCTGTCAACTACTTGAGTCATACACAAAGGTAAATTATATAGACTTGTCACTGGCACATATTTTACTCTTACTTTTGTGGTAATGTAAAGGACTCACCCTCTCTCAAGCACCCCCTCTTGGCTGAGGACATGTATCCACAAGCTCCTCTGCCCCGACTGGCTCAGGGAGTGGAGGTATACCAGATGCCCTTTCCTCCGGGGCACCTGGGACCAGGCTTCTTTCCTACCCCCCTTTTTATAGTAGCTGGGGGGTGCAGGGGGATTCAGGCCCACCCACCCCTCTGGGTCCCATCTCATAGTAGCAGCTGCCCACTAAGGGTACGTTATTCCGAAATAACATAGTGCACATCTACATTAGAAGCCTCTATTTCAAAATAATGTCAAGATGGAGGACTTCTTGCTCTGACTCCTGACTAGCACAACAGGGAATCCACCCGAAACAAGCTGAGGTCACACAGCTCTTCTGGCATCTCGCCCTGGGCTACTTACTATCCTGCCTGATGGCCGGGGTCTTCGCCACCTGTGTCCTCTGGGCTAGTTGCTCCCCCCAGGGGTCCTTGCTGGTGGGCCTCCGCCCCAACATGTTGTTGTGGCTGCAGGAGCTGCGGTTACTTCTGGGCTGTAGCACAAGCTCCTTCCCTTTCCATGGTCAGCCCTGACTGAGCTGCTCCCCTGCCTTTTATACTGGGCCTGAAGTCGGAGCATGCCCGAGAGGGCCCTCTCAGCCAAGCAGGCCCGGTTAACCCCTTCTGGGCCAGTGTGGGGTTGATATACCCCATCACATGACTTAAGATTCGCAACTGACATAGCTGAAGGTGCGTAGCTTGATTTGACTTTAGCCCTGCTGTGCAGACATCGCCTGAGGGTCCGTACTATTCACTGCTGACTCACAACCTGGGCCATTTCCCCACAAAGCTGCTCCATCCAGCCCTCTCTTTTAGGGCTTTGAGAATGATTCTCACAGCACCCTATCCAGGGTTCTGCAATTCACCATAATCCACTACAGCCAGTCTTCAGCCACCAGTCTCAGCTGAGTCTGCAATCCAACCCACACTCATCACTGTCTGAGGTGCCACTGTCTTCACAGTTGGTCCCTGGGTGTGTCTGGCATGAGCCCCAACAAAGAACTGCCTGGCCCTGGCCCAGCAGCTTCTTTATACTGGCTTGCAGGCTCCTGATTGGCTGCAGCAGAAGCAGCCACTCTAGCTTGCCTGGAGGACCTCTCTTCTGCTCTTTTCTCTGAGGCGGGGTGTGGCAATAATTTTTTTTCGGGATAGGGGAAAAGGTTGAGAAACACTAATCCAATAAAGGAAAAGTACAATATCATATGTCTCTTGCAGCTGATTAGACCCAACCAACACCAATTATGTTTTATAATTAGTTACTGACATTATCCTGCTTATCCTGCTTATGACTGATATACAGATAAAGAGTGCCCTGCTGAGATGACTGAGCCACTGAAAGCAATTTCTGGTAATTTTTTCCATGAAAATTTGACTTTGTGTTTGAACCTGAAGTCCTTCTTTGGGTACAATCCTCATTGCATGACTATCTATATTTGCATTCTGTTGCCTGCCCAGTTTAGACCCAGTCCTGTAATGTGATGCACATGGGTGGACATATAGGCTGTGTCTAGACTGCATCCCTCTGCCAACAGAGGGATGCAAATCAAGCACTTTAGAAGTGAAAATGAGCCCGGGATTTAAATATCCCAGGCTTCATTTGCATACTCATGCTCAGACACTGTGCCAATCACGCGCCCTTTTGAAAATGAAAGTAAAATATAGCCGCGGCTCCGCCGACAGCAGGGAGCTTTTTCGGCAGATCCTGCACTCCTCGTTTTTTGGCTCAGTCATCTCATTTTGTCGGCAGAGGGATGCAGTCTAGACGTAGCCATAGAGCCCCACTGACTTTCAAATGAGTGGGGTTTTAAACTGTAAGCCCCTTGGGTTGGAGGAGCAGCAAAGAAAAGTGTCTTCTATATATTTGTACATTGCCATGCACGTTCAATATATAATGATGAACCCCCGCTTTTATTACCTACATACTCTATTATATACATTATAATTACCACTGTTCTGATAATACCTGCAATCCACAGATAGAATGGTCTGCATTGGAAGCAGCCAAAAATTGTTGGAATGTTTCATCTGTTGTAATGTACCAGAATCTCTTTTCATTGAACAGTGTCCTGTTCCCCATATTAATACAATTTCTCCATGTGCCTAGATAGGGTTTGGCGGGGAAGGTGGAATTCCTTTGGCAATTAGATAAAATAACTTACTCAAGATGCTAATTTGCTGCATTTGGTTATGCAGACGAATGAGAAAATGACAGGACTGTCCTTATAATCGCTTAAGAGCCAGTGAGCAATTTGTATTCCTGTCAATCAGGGTGACACAAGCACTCACATGCTATATTTCTGCTTCATTACCTGACTCAGTCTTGCATATCAGCATGAACAGTTGCTGCCCTTTTCATTGGGCATTTGCAATTTTTCAGCATTAATACTTTTATGATTCCATCTTTGGAGATGGTTGGCTACTGGGCCATTGCATGGTGAAAAGACAGCCTGGGAATGGGACTGGCACCCATAAAAGCCGGGACCCCAAAGAGAAGGTCCGATCTTTCTCCCTGAAGTCGAGTGCAGAGCTGAAACAGAGGAGCTCCATGTTGGCACCAGCGAAGGTGCCAGCACCAACAAGATTGCAATCAGCAAGGGCACCAAGCAGTTCAATACAAGTGCCTATAGTGCAGGCACCAGCTAAACAGGCAAACGCTCTTAGCAAGGACCTGGCACTGCCTCAAGCTTTAATGCCGGTGCCGATACTACAAATGCCTCTGGTACCCATCCTGCTCCCCCACCTCCTCTGCCTCAGTTTATCACCAGAGCAGAGTTGATGGTGGTGTCGGTACCAGGGACGCCACTCTTTGGAACAGATGGCACCCCAAATACCTCTAGATTTAGGTTTTCTTCAACACTGGCTTTGGCACCACCTATAAAGAGTGATGACGATGAACCTATACAGACACATACTCCCAGAAGTTAATCACCCAAACCAATACAGCAAGTGCAGCAGTGGCAGCAACCACAATGGCTTTCACTGCCCATACCAGCCAACTGGCCCTACTGGGACCCGTGGGCAGCATACAGAGTTCAACAGCCTCAGCAGCCGAAGCTC
Organism: Pelochelys cantorii; assembly: GCA_032595735.1. Lineage (NCBI taxonomy): Eukaryota > Metazoa > Chordata > Testudines > Trionychidae > Pelochelys > Pelochelys cantorii. The sequence goes on from CM064346.1 coordinate 14,291,667, forward strand.
CCACTGGCACCCAAGCCTCAGGTCCCCCCTACTCAGTCACCCGACCATTCCTGCTTCTGAGAGGATGAAGAGGAATTTGACATTACAGGGGCAGAGCGAACAACAGACTCGCCCCCACCTACACACCTCTCATCCTCGTTACCTGATGACACAATTATGCCCCCACCCCCAAATGCAGGGGATGATTTTAAATCTTTTCAGGAACTTTTTAAGCGGGTGGCAGGCACACTGGAAATATTGCTGTCAGCTATGCCTGTGACCCAACACAAACTGACAAATATCCTGCATGCTTCATCACATGCCAAGCTGGCAATTCCCGTGAATGAAATACTCATGGATCCTGCCAAAACAATATGGCAGATGCCGGCAACAATTCTACCAACTTGAAAAAGATCTGACCGCAAGTACTACATGGCCCTGAAAGGTGTGAACTTCCTACTCTTGCATCCCTCGCCAAACTCCCTAGTGGTAGAGGTAGTCAACCAGAGGGGCAAACAGCAGGCCATGTGCATGGTCCCCTACGACAAGGACTGGAAACGCCTGGACCTAATGGGCAGGAAGGCTTACTCATCAGCCAGTCCTCAACCCTGAATTGCAAATTATGTGGTCCTCCTTGCAACACATAGACACCACATATTCAGTCAACTCACAAATTTTATTGAAAATCTTCCTGACAATAAAAAAGAGTAATTCAAAGCAAACATCAACGAAGGCGCATTGATCTCCAGAACAGCCCTACAGGCCACTTTAGATTCAGCAGATATGGCCTCAAGATGCCTAGCGTCAGCAATCGTCATGAGGCATGGTTCATGGCTCCAACTTTCCAGCTTCCCAAGGGAGGTCCAGTCTACGGTTGAAGATCTACCATTCAAGGGCATGAAGCTTTTTGCTGAATCCACCAACACCTTGCTCCATACATTGAAGGACTCATGAGCCACACTAAAGACCCTAGGCATCCACATACCTGTGAATAAGAGAAAACAGGGAAGATCTTTCTCACACAGATATAAACCAAATCTGTTTAACCAACAGCCGAGACGCTATGACATCAGGCACCAACCAAGGCAGAACAGGCACAGACAGGCCTCTGATCAGGCAACTGCTCAACAACCCTCAATGTCCCATCAGGCGTTTTAAAGGTCTGGTTGAGGGTCAGACAACACTGAGATTTCCAAGGCAGCAATCCAAACACTGTACAACATTTGGCAGCAGACTAGCTGCATTTTATCTAGAGTGGCAGACCATTACCACGGACAAGTGGATGCTGGAGATCAAAACAGGTTACTGCATCCCATTCACTACCATCCCCCACCCTCAAACCCCCTCCCTATCCCTCTTCAGAGACCCCTCTCAAGAGACCAATCTTAGATATCCGAAAACTCAGTCGATTTGTTTGTTATCAGTGGTTCAAGATGGTAACCCTAGCCACCATCATTCGTGCCTTGGAAAAAGGAGCTTGGCTGTCCACCCTCAACCTCCACGATGCATATTTTCGTATCTCAATACGTCTGTCCCAGAGACGATTCCTAGAGTTTGCGATAAGGGACCTACATTTCCAATACAAAGTGTTGCCTTTCAGGCTCTCAGCAGTCCCAAGGGTCTTCTCAAAGGTACTGGCATTGGTGGCGGCCCACCTAAGGAAAGGGGGCATCACCATATTCCCATGCCTCAACGACTGCCTGCTGAAAGTCCCCATGGTGCGCGACACAGAGCAGGCAGTAGCAGCCGCCAGAACACTGTTTGACATCCTGGGCCTACAAATAAATCTGGTAAAGTGTGTCCTCACTCCCAGTCAGACTATAGAAATCATAGGCGTGCACTTGGACTGCAGGAAAGCGATAGCGTCCCTACCAGAACACAGGTTTGCAACTATCAAGGACCTGGCATCCCTGGCACAAGCCAGCCCATCTATAACAGCAGGTCACTGCCTACAACTACTGGGACACATGGCAGCAGCCACATTTGTGGTACCATATGCCTGGCTGCACATGAGATCATTGCAGGCCTGGCTAAGGCCAGTGTACAGGCTACACATACAGCATATAAACAGGCTCCTCTCCATGCCAAACAAAATAAAGTCCACACTCAATGGTGGACACTACATCACAACGTGGGAGGGATCTCTTTCCAGCAACCACCTGCAATACTAACAATCATGATGGACACCTTGCTAATGGGCTAGGGAGCCCATTTGGGCAAACACGTCCAAGCTCAATGAGACAAGGAGGAGGTGAACAAACACATACATCTACTCAAACTCAGGGCAGTGAGCAATGTATGCATTCATTTTCTGCCACTGATCCAGAACAAAACAATCCAGATACTAACGGACAGTGTCACAAAAATGTGTTATATGTATTATATCAATCGACAAGGGGGAGCTCGATCTCACCAGTTATGTCAGGAAGTGGTGAAACTGTGGGAATGGTGCATCCCAAGAAACATAACGCTGATCATAACCTACCTCCCAGGCAAGGACAATGTCCTGGCAGACAGTCTCAGCAGAAACTTCACACACAAGCATGAGTGGGAGATGAACCCCACAACACTGAACCATCTATTTCTATAGTGGGGATTTCTGTTGGTAGAACTCTTTGCCACCCACAAAAACAAGAGGTGCCAGTATTACTGCTCCAGAGCGGGCATTGGTCCCTGATCCTTGGGGGACGCATTCACCATAAAATGGGAAGCATCCCTGCTGTATGCATTCCCACCTTTCCCACTGATCCAATGCACTATCCTGAAAATCAAGCAGGACAAAGCCAAAGTCCTACTCATATCCCTGAGTTGGCCCAGACAAACCTGATATCCTTACCTGCTGCAGATGAGCGTACGTCCACCATACTGCCTCCCTCCAGTCTGATCTCTGCTCATACAACAGGATGGGCAGATGCATCCAGCTAGATGTCCACCTACTCCATCTTCATGCATGGATGATAATTGGTTGACACCTGCAGAAGTGCAGTACTCCGACGAAGTGCAGCAAATCCTCGTGAACTGTCGCAGGCCTGCAACCAGAAAAACATATAAACAAAAATGGTGTCGCTTCACGGTCTGGTGCTTGAAACAGAACTGCACTCCAATAGAGACTGGTGTTTCAAAAGTACTTACATACCTGCTAGAACTACACAAACCAGGGCTATCACTAAGTTCAATTAAAGTACATCTCACTGCCATAGCAGCACTACATCTGCCAATACAGGGATATTATGTCTTCACTCACCTATCCATCAAGAGATTCCTTTGGGGCCCACACACTATGTTTCCACCATGAAGTGACCCAATTCCTGCATGGAACCTCATCCTCATCCTCAGGACACTCATAGACTAGCCCTTTGAGCCATTAGCTACTTTTTCCTTTCTACATCTGTCAATGAAGGTCGCCTTTTTGGCTGCGATTATCTCTGCAAGAAGAGTGGGTGAGCTGGGAGCACTAACGACAGACCCTCTGTGCTCAGTATTTCATAATGACAGAGTGGTCTTCTGTACTCACCCCAAATTTCTCCACAAGATACGTACCTCATTCCACTGTAATGAACCTATATACTGTAAATTAGCGCCTATAACCTGCGCACGAGTATTACCTGCACTTGTGTATAACCCGCGGGTTTCCCTGATTGAGTAAAAAACGTCTTGTATATCCCGCGCACGTGTATAGCCCCTGGGAGATGAACCGTGGGTAATGTTAATGCAAAGCACCTGTCATGAAGTGTTAATGAGCTGCAGCTGATAACGCCATAGGCTACAACCCTTATTGCTGGTATATACCGGTAACCCCTTTGAACCACGCCTCTTTTCCATTCATTTATTCCTTCGGTGGTTTTAACTTGTATTTTAAACTTCTTAAACTTTTTAAAGCCCCGTTGAGAAGGGGGCAGGGGCAGGGGTCCAAGAAGCGGGCGTGCAAACCAGCCACACTTACGGGGCCTCACAAGAACTCTCATCCCACTGCCAAACGTGAGCCTGCGGGAGGGGAGCCGCACTCACCCCCAGGTGCCGCGCAGCCGCAACAAGGCACAACCTCCAGGTGGGGGAGCAGAAAGCACAGTGCAGGTGTGCTGGCCGGCCTGCAGGAGGGGAACCGCACTCACCCCCAGGTGAGTAAAAATAAATGTGTATACCCCGTGGGGGGGGGCGGGGTTTGTAAAAACGTATATAACCCGCGGGTTATATGCGGTAATTTACGGTACTTACCTGTCTTCTTCCCTAAACCTTGCAAAGACCACAGAGAAAGAGCGCTGTACACCCTTGATGTCCGCAGGGCAGCCACCTTCTACTTACAACGTACAGAACCCTTTCGCAAATCTCCGTGACTCTTTGTGTCATCTACAGAGAGATCAAAAGGGTTACCTATATCCAAACAAAGACTGTCTAAATGGATATCGAGCTGCATACATCTAGCTTACAACGTATTCCAAAAGGAGGCCCCGGCATCCATACAGGCTCACTCCACAAGAGCTATGGCAACATCAACAGCCTTCCTCAGCAGTGTACCAGCAGAAGAAATCTGCAAGGTTGCCACATGGGGTTCAGCACACACCTTCACACATCACTATGCCATCCAGTCATTTGTGGATGCTGATACGCATTTCGGCCGAGCAATACTGACAGTTACCAAGTCAAATTCACTGAAGCACCCATCACCGAGCATGAACATTGCTTTGTAGTCACCGCAAGGTGGAGCACCCACAGGAATACTCCTCGAAGGAGAAGGGAAGGTTACTCACCCTGTGCAGTAACTGGAGTTCTTTGAAATGTTTGTCCCTGTGGGTGCTCCACCACCCACCCTCCTGCCCTCTGCTTGGGATCCAGCTACATCTGCGTCAGAGAAGGCACCGAGGAAGCAGTTGGCTGTGCATGTGGGATAGCCATTTCAAATGTTATGTGCCAGTGTTCCACATGCACAGCTGATCCGGGTTGTGGAGCACTGCTGTAAAAAGTCTCCAACTAGAGGTGCAGCGGCACTGACGCACCTCATGGTGGAGCACCCACTAACAAAATATATATGGGGACAATCATCTTGAAGAACTCCAGTTACTGCACCAGATGAGTAACCTTCCCTTCCTTCTCGACAGAGCCAGATGTAGTTGCCTGGGGAAGTGTAAGTGTTTTGGAAGTGTGTGTTGGGGGATGTAAGTTCCACCCTCTGAGGTCCATGTGAGGGCACAGGGCCTGCAACTTTTGTGCAGAGATTTATGGCTGCTGGCCTAGTAGATAAGAGGTTCTGGTCTGTCTCCCTTAAAATTCTCATGGAAGTTTGTGCAAGCCTGAGAATCAGTATTACACAGTAAATTAGAGAACACTGAAAAAATTCTTAACACGTCTCGCTGGTTTTATCAGTGAATATGTGGTATTAAAATGATTGGCAGTCAGCACCATATATTTGTATGAACTGATAAGATTTAACAATTGCAGGTTTTAAAATAATTCTGAAATATATGCCTGTTTTACTCTGATCCTCTTATTCTCCACATACAGCTTCCATTACCAACAGTACATAAACACACATACAGACACTCTAGGAATTTTTTTAAGTGATCAGCCAAAATAAAAAAAAAATAGGTGTTCTGTGATTAGATATACTAAAGCTTGACCCTCAAAGGTTAATATTTTTCCAATTAATTGGATGATCCACTGGGGAATTGTCTCCAAGGAAGATAATTGCATTTCTTTTCAGTAAATTATTGAGTGCTTCACTAGTTTACCAGATTAAAAAAAAGTGGAATTCTGATTTTCTAGGGAAATTAGGCAGTGGTACATTTTATCATACATTTTCTGATGAGCAGAACACTTGCTCCTGCGGTTAAGTGGCTGTATTAGAGCTTAGAAGACAAGCCATTTTAAAACATGGTTGTTTAAGTTTTGTGTTCTGTTGTAGAATGGCAATCTTTCTAGCATACTAACTACTGAGGTAGTTAGTCTCAGAACGATAGCCATGTTAGTCTGTAACTTCAAAAAAATGAGTAGCCTGTAGAACTTTAGAAACTAACAAAAGTCTGTATATATAGTATCATGAGCTTTTGTGGGCAAAACCCACTTCCTCAGATGAGCAGAGTGGAGATAAAAAGGGGAACCTCTCAATATGTAACAGAAAAAGAAAGAGCTGGGGGGAGCGGAGGGAAGGGAAGATACCTGTCAATTGTAGTTCCAATGAGACAAATTGAGTGGACTGGAAGTATCCCATACTTAGCTTTAGATGTGATTGGTGGGGGGGAAGCAGAGTGCAGCCCTGCAGCTAGGAGTGGAGCCCCACAATTGATGGTGGAGCCCTACAGTCGGTGGTGGGGGCCAGGAGCACAGCCCTGCAGCCACAGTTCGACACTGCTAGCCATGGAGCTATATCCCTGGGCCCCTGTTACAGGGCTCCACAGCTGCCCTACCTCTTCTCCCGAGCACCCCCTGTTCCCACTCTATCAAGGCCAGCCCCTCCGATGTGGCCACAGCAAAGCCTCTCAGCCAGCAGCAGCAGAAGGGCTTGCATTGACCTTCACTGCTCTATTACATTCCCTGGTTCAGAACCAGCGAGGACCCAAGGATGCCAGACCAGAGAGGTACAACCTGTCCAGCATTTGACTCACAGTGTATTAATTCAAGGTTCCCACTCACCCGAGAGAGTGATAGTTATTAAAATCCTTCCCACCCATGAAGTCCCAGATATTTTACAAAGTAAGCCACTATAGATTCTTTTCAGTTCTACCCTGTGAACGGACTGGTGAATTGCTATCAACTGTGGAGAGATGTTGTGAACGATGGGGTCATCTGTCATCAAAAGCTAGACTGGAAAAAAAAAAATCTAGCTTTATATACCGTAAAATCGTGAGTATAATGCGCACCTATGTATAATGCGCACCCTGACTTTAGAATCTTAGCATAATGAAAAAATCTAAACTCCTATGTACAATTTGCGCCCCATTGTACAGGAGAATGGGAGGTAACCTGTTTCTGAAGTCCAGAATTTCTTGGTCTCGACTAAACTGGAACACAACATTTGATTATCCTTAACCAGATCTGAAGCTACAGGGAAACGCACATGCAGCCCGGGGAGCCGGCGGCGGAGTTTGAAACCTGCCCCCCGCCCTCCTGGACAGCTGACTGGGTGCTGTGGGTGGCAACACAGCCTGCCCCACTGAGCCAGGAGCCGACCCACCAGCACCAAGCCCAGCCTCGCCCGCTTCCCGGAGGTGGCCCCAGGCTGCAGGAGAGCGGGAAGGAGGGACGTGCTGCTCCTACCTGCAGGCTCGCCCGGGAAACGCATGCGCAGTGGATAGCTGCCCGTGGGCTGCGCCGAGCTTGCGCCTGCCGCGGGAACCCCCGGGAACCTCTAGGCACAGCCCGAAGGAGCACTGGGCAGGCAGCGAGCCAGGGTTCTGCAGCTGGTGGTGCTGCCAGCTCCTCACCTTGTCCTGGCAGGGTGGCGGCCCCCGCGCTGCGCTGCAGTGGGAAAGTTTCTGCGCGGAGGGGAGGGGGAATTTAAAACTTAAAAAAATTGCTCCGATGTATAATGCACACCCTGGCTTTGAGCCGAAAACAACGGGAAAAAAAGTGAGCATTATACTTGCAATTTTACGGTAAGCCAACGAAAAGGTGATTGCTTTAGAGCAGGGGTCTCCAAACTTTTTAAGCATGAGATTACTTTTTGAATTTAAGTGCAGTCCAAGATTTACCTCAAATATAAATATCCTTGTCCCACCTCCTTCCCGCCCCTTCTCCAAGGCCCCACCCCTGCTCACGCCATCCTCCTTCTCTTTCCCATCCTCACTCACTTTCATCAGGCTGGGGGAGAGGTTTGGGGTGAAGGCTCTGGTCTTGGATTAAGGGATCTGGAGTATGAGAGGGGCTCTGAGCTGAGCTTGGGGCAGGCAGTTGGGTTGCTAGAGGGGGTTCTAAGTGCAGACTTTGGGATGGTGTTTGGGTGCCGGGATGCTCAGGACTAGGGCTAGGGGTACAAGAGGGGGTTCATGACTGGGGTAGGGTTTCAGGATGCAAGCTCCAGCTGGGCCCTGCTTACCTCAGGTGTCTCCTGGGTGGTGGGGCAGTGGGGGTAAGGCAGGCTCACCCCTGTCCTGGCCCTGCACCACTCCCTAATGCAGCCAGCAAACTCCATCCCAAGTCCTGTTGTGTCTCCTCTGTGCTTTGTGGAGAAAGGATACAGAGTGGGAGGGGGCACCTTGACATCAGCACCCTCCCCTCCCCTCCCTTCCCTGCCCTATATGGAAAGCAGGAGTCTCCTGAAGGGGAGGAACATCTCCAAGGCAAAGGGCAGGAGAGAAGCAGCAGTGGGGGGAGGGAAGGCTGAAATGTTAGCACTTGATAGCCTCTTGGCCAAACCTGTCAGGATCCCCTGCCAGAGGATCCAAGATCTTCCAGTAGATCTTGATCTGCTGGCTGGTGACCACTGCTTTAGAGCGTTGGTCAGCATTTGAAATAGTGATCTAGAACAGTGTTTCTCAACCTTTTTTTCATAAAGTACCCCTTTAAAAAAAAATTATAAGTACCCCCAGTACCTATAGTTTTCAGACACACAATTTTTTTTCTACCATTGCAACACATTTGTTTAAACAACTTAATCGTAGCCGGGCGGGTGATGAAATTTTTGGGTGTAAAAAGTACAAAAATAATAAAGCGCTGTAAAACTCAAAACAAAAATTCAGTTTTCTCCAAATTTCAGTCGTGTTGATGTACCCCCCAGACTTCTCTCAAGTACCCCTAAGGGTACTCGTTGAGAAACAGTGATCTAGAAGCAAAATGGTCCTATATCCCACTACCAATCCCTCCATCAGGATTTTCCATATATTATATTAGTGCACATATGCAACTCCTTAATGGTTGCAATGGAATTAAACAGAGAAATATTATGTGCTAAGTGTGTGCAGCTTGGCTTAACCTCATTACCCCAGATTCATGGTTTATCCTGTCAAAATTCCACCTGCTCCAAACCTGCAGTCTGAAAAGTCTCAAGGTAAACTTGCAAATACAACACCTCTGGACCCACTTTGTTTTACTGAGTCAATAAGCCTGTCATGATCATGATCAGCAGCCTGGGAATTAAGGAGTTAACCTTACCTAAGTCAGGTGGATTCAGCCAATAGGAATGTAGGTAGGAATTTCAAACTGGGACAAAGGAATTTTTGGTTTTTCCCTCTCCTTTGTCCAGGGCAGTTCCCTCCAGCTACTGAAGGAGACAGACAAGTCTCTCTCTCCAAGAAACAATTCTTCACTCTTCTGTAAGTAGGGTAAAGTTTAGATAGACCTGTTAGGTTTTATGGTTTGGAAAATGGGATCTGATGTCTGTGTACTTTTAAAAAATGTTTTGGCTTTCCTTTGTAACTAAGTTCTAGGCCCATGGTGGAGTTTCTCCATGAGTATTACTTTATTACTTTTCCATCTAGTCATTATACTTGCAACAGGAATATTGTGGTGATAATAAAAGTTCTTTCTCTTTCCTTTTTATTAACCTGGTATTGGTTAATGGTTGTGTCCTGATTTGTACATTAGGGATGAGATTTCCCAAGTGATCTCTCCCCTGACTTTCGTATCAATACTTGGGTGGTGGCAGTGGAGTTTTTTATCCCCAAAATCTAGGTTGTTAAGATTTTGGGGGGAGTTTTATACCAAACACTGGTAGATAAGGTTTTTGGGGTACTTTTGCTGGCCCCCACTCCTGCATTTATTGTGCCAGAGTGGGGAAAGAGCCATGACAAAGCCATATATTAAAAAGACCCTGTGTAAGCAATCAGAAGATAGACAATAACTCCACAAAGCCAGGACTGTATATTGGATAAAGTGTACAGTGGTTCTCACAAGCATTGATGACGACAGTTATGACCTGATTGCACCTTGTATTAATAATTGTTAAGACATTGAATTTGGCAGCTATCATCCTATATCTCCTGAGTAGTACATAGTTTCCTCAGACCTGTCCCGTGTGCTCTTGTGAATTGTAATATTATATCAAAGTGTATCTATGAGATACTGTAAAGGTGCCACACAAGACATCTTCTGTGTCCTAATTTCTTATGAATCAGTCATTTTCAGGGCACTGGGACGGATATTAGGCCTGATGAAGCTGTGTTCAAACAGTGCTAAGAGTTTGACTTTCATCTCCAAAACCAAAGAAATACAAGGCCTGTGACCCCTTGTACTGTACATTTCACTCACTGTTTGCAGAACCTGCAGTATTTAGGTCCCTTGGGCTCTGTTTCAGAGCTGAGCTATGAACTGTGATTTAGCTTCTTTGGGTTTAGGTCAGATCCTCGTTATTGCTTTATACATGTTTTTGTGGGTTTATTTTCATGATGTTTGTAAGATACCAGCAAGTTGTTTGCACAGCACAGGGTTGCTTAGCAACAGGGTAACGTTCTAGACTCATGCTCCTTCCCCATCCTTGCTACATGTACCTAATGTGACACTCAGGGTCTAACACTTTTTTAAGGGGAGTATTTGCAATTGATAAACCTCCGTCTGAAACCGTAACATTCTGCTGTCTGAAATGCATTCAGACACCATGACATTTTGTGGTGCTGCTCAGCACTGTCACCTTGCAGACTAATTGACAGGGCCTCCTGATTACAGCTTACACCATGCCCATGCTGCTACTGAGGGTGTCATTTTGGGAGGGCAGGAGGGGCAGAAGCCATGAGTACTGGGATGCTGCTTGCTTTTCTTTCCGTTCCCCTATCAAGGAAAGTACATGGCTTCTGTGCATGCCTCTCACTCACACACACCCCCCAAAATGGAGCCCTTGGCTACTGCTGTTAAGGGTTTTAATTTTTACACCACCTGCTCAGACTTATAAGCATTTCTAACCTCACAGGTTATAACCTGGCATGCAAGAACTGGGCCTGATGCCGGCAGTGACAATTAACAGATGATGATAGACCAGAACGTAATAGAGTTACACCACTGAACACCAGGAAAGCCCCGCAGCTCAGTAATAAGCATTAATGTGTAGCTATCTCTGAGCCATTTCCTTGGTATCTCGATCCCAAAGGCAACATGGTTGGAAGCTAAGGTTTAAAAACAAGTAGCTTTTATGTATCAGGCTAGTGTTTGACTACTGTTTACCATGGGTGAGGGAGATGGGATAATGGTCTAATGGCTATGGTACTATTGTAGGTTTTGGGAGAGCTGGTTCAAATCCTTCCTTCTTCACTGACATCCTGCGTGACCTCAAGCAAGTCACACATTCTCTGCCTCAGTTCCCCACTGTAAAATGGGGAGAATTGCACTGCCCTCCCTCCAGGAGGAAATATAAGTCCCCCTCATCGAACCAATCTATGCAATTCCAGCTATGTGAATAGCCTGGCTGAAGTCGACATACTTACCACGGTATCGTCCATGCAATAAGGTCAGCAGATGCTACTTTCCTGTCAACTCCAGCCACTCTTCTCATCTTGGTGGAGTACTGGTGTCTATAAGAGAGTGCTTAGAGGTCAATTTATCGCATCTAAGCACACATGACAAATCGACCACCAGTGGGTCAATTGCTGCAGCATTGATCCACTGTGAAGTGAAGACAAGCCCTGAAACTCAATACATTAAAGACTGTAAGGTGCTCAGATACCACAGTGATGGGGCTGTGTCAGGACCTAAGATGGATGGGTCCTGAGGTCCAAGCCCTCCCCAGTACTTGATCCTAGCCTGCATGGAGACCCCAATGAGGAACTTCCCCAGAGTGAAAAGAAAGAAGGGTGATACCAGAGCGACACTGCTCCATCCTTCCATGGCCATTCATGATCCAGCTTCTTTCCCATTGCAAGGAAACGAATTATTTGGGTCTATAGTAATGAATTCATAGAGGGATGAGTCCAGAGTGTCAACCCTGAGCATTCCCAAGGGTCAGAGCCTCAAATAATGAAATTCCTTTAAAAAAATGAGATTTTAAAAATAATAAATGTTTCCTTTTTATATCTGCTTCCTGGATTTTGAGCCTTTAGAGTTCACATTTTTAAGCTTTTCTTTATAACAATTAGTGCTAAAATATTTCTTTTTCTGAGCTTTTGATGTATTCACATAACTCCAGGAGACGAGGCTTTAAGAAAACCACCAAATATCACAAGACTTGTAATAGAATTGTGAAAGTTGGCAACATCCTCTGGGGGCGAGAAAAGTTAATGGGAAGACTAGCATTGATTTCAATGGGAAGTGAATCAGACCCATAAATAACAACAATAATCAGAGATACTAATTGTATCAATGAATCAACCATATTAGTATGGATTAACTAATTAGGAGCTGAAGTGGTTGCTGTATTTTGATTACTTTTTATGGTACATGTCTTTTGTACCCATTTTTTTAAGCCTGAAGTGACAGAGAACAGAGGCTGACCTATGGTTGTTTTTTAATAATTGTCTAGAGCCAAGTGTGTCTTAATATCACCTATTTTTCTTTAAGAAAAAAACCCCTAAAACCTTGATTGCAATTAGAAAATACAAGCAGAAGCCACCTACAAACACACCTCCTATCAAAATCCTTCCTTCATTAAAGAAACTTGTTATTTCACATATTTGTTTAGATTGCAGCAAGGAATGAGGGATCTTCCTAGTAAGGTTAGTCCATTAATTCCCCTACTGTTTATATATATGTGTGCTTCAAGAAAGTATGATTCATATTGAGAATATTAATTATCAGAGGGGTAGCCGTGTTAGTCTGGATCTGCAAAAGCGACAAAGAGTCCTGTGGCACCTTATAGACTAACAGATGTATTGGAGCATAAGCTTTCGTGGGCAAAGACCCACTTTGTCAGATGCATGTAGTGGAAATTTCCAGAGGCAGGTATAAATATGCAGGCCAGAATAAGGCTAGAGATAATGAGGTTAATTCAGAATATTAATAGTTACTGCTCTGAAACCCCCCCTAGACCTGTTTACAGTGCTGTCTATCGTTTCCAACATTGTTGTCCCATACTTAGCCTTTTAGTTTTGAGTCATATTGTCACACACACATGTAGGGAAATTTATCCCTGTAGAGAGGACTAGTGTGATGTCTATCACCTTGGTCACAATCAGGGATCCAACTTGATGCATGTATAGCAATTGTTCTTGGAAATCTATTTGGATGCACAACTAGTCAAGGAAAAATGTGTTTGTCTTTACACTTGGTCTGACCTGGGGTCAGATTTTCAAAGGAACTCCCTGACCACAGTGGGAGTCAAAAAAACTCTCCTCCCAATCAGGCATCTAAATAAAGGTCAGATTTGTAAAAGGTGCTCAGCGCCCATGTTGTGGTTGGCTCTTTTGACGATCTGTAGGACACTACGTGGATATAAAAATGTGGATCTGCATCTGATCCTCATCCACCAGGCTCACCGATCCACAATTCATGATCTGGATTTTACTTGCATCTGTACAACAAACCATCTGGAGGGGAAGGTGGATGGAGCACACATGAGCGAGGAGGGGGCAGGGTCTTACAGGGAAGAGGCAGGCAGTATGAAAGCAGGGATTGGGGGTAAAGGGCAGCAAGGATTGGGGGTAAGAGCAACAAGGACCCAGGGTCAGGGATCCACAAGCCAGTATCTACCAGGCAGGAGTAGGAGGAGGGGGCTGAACAGGACTGGCACTCAGCCCCTCCTGCAGGGAGATTTAGGACAGATTTTTTTGCTTCCTTTCCCTGTTGGCAATACAGGAGCCTATCCTGTGCCCTTTCTCGCCACCAGGCCGGGGTGGAGGGGAGCTCTGTGTGGGTATCTGCTCCACTATCTGTGGCTATGAAGCACATATGAAGTGGCTATAGGCAAATAAGGCCATTTACTTTGTTACCTGCATCTGAAATTTTTAAAAGAAGGACAAAGCCTCCTGAAAAAGAAGAAAATAACATCCCAAAAGTGTCCCACCTCATTCCTGATCTAAATTATATTGAAGTCAATGGACTTGGCTCAGTTTGTTGGACATGTTTAATCCCTCCCCATGTGTTCACTCTTGCAAGATATTTACTATTGTTAATGCCTGTCATGATCATGAGGGATGGCGAGCAGCCTGGGGACTAGGGCGTTATCTATGTCCCTATACCTAACCAGGTAGCCGGCAGCCAATAGAAATGCAGGGAGGAATTTCAAACTGGGACAAAGGAATTTTTGGTTTTTCCCTCCTTTGTCCCTGTGCAGTTCTCTCCAGATACTGAGGGAGACAGACATGTCTCTTTCCAAGAAAAAACTCTTCACTATCTGTAAGTAGGGTTTTCTTACCATTACTTGGGTAGTGGCAGCGGATACCCCAAAATCTTATCTTTCCAGGCTTTGGTATAAAACTTCCCCCAAAATCTTAAAAACCTAGATTTTGGGGATAAAAATCCTCTGCCACCACCTAAGTAACGGTAAGAAAACCAGGGAAGAGATCATTGGGAAATCTCAGCCCTAAAGTAAAACCAGGACACAAAAAAATTAACCAATGCCAGGTTAATAAAAAAAAGAGAGAGAACTTTTATTATCACCACAATACTCCTGTTACAAGCATAATGACTAGATGGAAAAAGTCACCAATTAATATGCTCATGGGGGACCCCCATGGGCCAAAAGCTTAGTTACAAAGGAGAGGAAAACCCATTTTTAAATGCACAGACATCAGATTCCCATTCCCAAACCATAAAACAATAAAACGGATTTATCTAAACCTTACCCTACTTACAGATAGTGAAGAGTTTTTCGTTTGTCCCAGTTTGAAATTCGTCCCTGCATTTCTACTGGCTGCCGGCTACCTGGTTAGGTATAGGGACATAGTTAACCCCCTAGTCCCCAGGCTGATAGCCATCCCTCATGAGCATGACAATGCCTACTAAAGTCAAGGACACTGAAGGGTGCTCAGCACTCTTCGGAGTTATTCAACACATTGCAGGATTAAGTGGTGGGGAAAAAATGTTTAGTGAGGAGTCTGTGACAAAATCTTCCATCTAAGGGCTTGTTTTTACTCATCCCAAAATCAATGCCCTGGAGACTGATCTTCCTCGGTTCGATTTAGCAAGTCTAGTAAGGAGCCACTAAATTGACCACTGATGGCACCCTGTCAACTCTGGTAGATGCGAGGAGTAAGGGAAGTTGACAGGTGAGTTTCGTCTGTCAACCTCCCACAGTGAGAACCCCGCAGAAATTCAGCGTAAGGTACATCGACTCCAACTATGCTATTCTCATAGCAGGCGTTGCGCAGAGGTCACCTTTCTCCAGTAGTGTAGACCTGGCCTTAATAACTGAACTTTGGGGAAAGTTCATATCTTGATCAGATTTTAAACATGTGGCTGACCTCCGACTATAAACATAAGATGTGTCCTCCCTGAAACTGAGAGAGAGTTTGGATCCAAACTCAGATGTTGCAGCTCATCCCTTTCTCTAAGGCTACATCTACACAGCATCCCTCTTGCGCAAAAGCCTATGCAAATGAAGTATGGATTAGCATATGGTCATGCTTCATTTGCATAATTAATTAGGGCCCGTTTTTGCACAAGAGGCTTTTGCGCAAAAAGGAGCCGTCTACACAGCTCCTTTTTGCACAAAAACACCCTCTTGCACAAGAGCTGTTCTTCCTCATTTTTTCAGGAAGAACAGCTCTTGCGCAAGAGGGCGTTTTTGCACAAAAAGGAGCTGTATAGATGGCTCATTTTTGCGCAAAAGCCTCTTGCGCAACAACACCCGCTAATTAATTATGTATATGAAGTGTGGCAATATGCTAATCCATGCTTCATTTGCAGAGGCTTTTGAACAAGAGGGGTGCAGTGTAGACGTAGCCTAAGCTTTTGTCTACATGGGAAAGTTGCACTGGTTTAATTTAGGCCTTGCCTACACTACAAACATTTTGCCTCTATGTCTATATCACAATAGCTCCACTGCCAGAGACCCCTTCTGTAGAGGCAGCTGATACCAACAATGATTTTTTGGTTGAGTAGTAACACAAACTCTCTGAACAACATTAGGTATGCTACTGTCAGCATCATTGTGTCTATGCTGTTTTAGTTTTTTAGTGTTTGGGGTTTTTTTTTGCCACGATAACTTGGTTGGTTGAGATATGGCTTTTGTTGTTGTTTTTCCACCATGCCTGACCAACATAGAAATGCCAATAAACTTTGTCTGGGAGACGTGACCTTAATTGTTTTTTTATACTGATTTAAAGTGGTGCAAACGCTGATGAACACTGTCGCTTCAGTTTAAAAGTAACTTATTTCAACCAGTTCCCATCTGACTTAATAACAACAACAAAACCCCCTCTTTTAACTCATTGTAAGAGTGAAGAGGAGGACAGACAGCATATTCAGCTACTCGAAAAGGAGGGGGTTGAGAGATGTGACTTGTTGGCAGTGTTGAAAGAGATGGGAAATGGAAATGTGTTACTGCAATTCACTAAATCTGTTTATCTGCTAGGAGCCTAAACTGTGACTCATATTTTCATATGACAGGAAAACATCATTAGTTCCATTTTTGAAATGTATAAGTTTCCCAGGAGGTCTTGTTGTAACAGCTTGTTAATTTTTTAATTTCCCCCTCTTTTCCCTCTGCCACTGATTTTGGATTACAGTGCTCTGATTAGTAATTCCATCCATTTTTCAAA
This sequence comes from Pelochelys cantorii, assembly GCA_032595735.1. Lineage (NCBI taxonomy): Eukaryota > Metazoa > Chordata > Testudines > Trionychidae > Pelochelys > Pelochelys cantorii. The sequence goes on from CM064346.1 coordinate 14,308,199, forward strand.
GCACAGATATGATTTGCTAATATAACACCCCCTCAACCTTTTCAAACCCCAGCAAATTGTTTTTACATAGCTGCAGCTAGCTCTATCTGGAAAGTGCTGATTATAATTAATACTGTAAATAAGATAATGAACCCTTCCCATGAGATTAACCTACTTGGATTCATTGACGTCAAAGGAACACTAGAAAGAAAAGCATTCTATGTGCTGATAAAGTCACATGAATGCTTCATTGTGCCCAATGAATTTGTTTGTTTGTCTGTTTGTGTGTGTTTATAGATTGATAGATAGAAATGCCAGTCTCCTTGGGTGCTTATGCAAGATTTTGTGTTGTGCTATAGACTCCATATTTACCAACATCCACTAAATAGGTACTGTCTTTTGAACCACCTCCTTTGAACTAGAAATTTCTAATTACAAGAGAATTTACACCTCCCCATGCCCTTTGGAAGACGTGGTGATGTGTAAAACCAATTCTGATGAAATAATGACAACCCCCCTAAGCCTTGTCCCAAAACTTGATTTTTTTAAGGTTTCAGATATATGGGTTAACTTATTTAGTTTTCTCTGTATCTCTGGAGACTGGATGAAGAAGATCAACTCTTCCATTATTTTCATTGATCAGAAAGATAAGTGGCTGGAGCTAAAAGGCCAAGTTGCTAGTTGCCCGTCTATTTGGAGGCATACCTATGAAAAAACGTAATGTAGTGAGGAGGGAGAAATATGCTAGGAGGTGAATAGAAGGTCGGTGGTTAGCTCTGTATCTTATTAATGCAGTACTATCAAAAGCCAAAAACACAAAGGGGAGAGAAGTAGCAAACCATAAGGAGTAAGATCAACAGCGTAGGTTTAAGGAATGATTGCTACTTTGGTTTTCTGAGAAAAATCTGGTGTTCCCAATGCTTCTGAAATGTTCATGAATAACTTGTGACCTATTGTCAAAAGGAGAGGGTATGGCATGACTCTTCTTAAATTAATCATAGTTTGAGCAACTAGAGAAAGAAGCTATAAAAGAGGCTGAGAAGCAAACAATCCCACTACTAGAACTAACTTTACAAGTCACCAGGTAACTTGCAGGTCAAATTCTCAGCTGGTGTATAGCAGCGTGGAACTCTAGTGAAGTTTATGACAATGTACATCCATTGAGGATCTGACCCTGAGATTTTAAAACACCATTTGCAAGAGTAACAGATTCAGCCAGACACTCCCGACAGATCTAATTTAGCCCAAGACTGCATAAGAACATAAGAATGGCCATATTTGGTCAGACCAAAGGTCCATCTAGCCCAGTGTCCTGTCTGCCGACAGTAGCCAATGTCAGGTGCCCCAGAGGGAGTGAACCGAACAGGAAATGATCAAGTGATCTCTCTCCTCCATCCATCTCCAGCCTCTGACAGAGGCTAGGGACACCATTCCTCACGCATCCTGGCTAATAGCCATTAATGGACTTAACTGCCATGAATTTATCTAGTTCTCTTTTAAACTCTGTTATAGTCTTAGCCTTCATAACCGCCTCAGGCAAGGAATTCCACAGGTTGACTGTGCGCTGTGTGAAGAAGAACTTCCTTTTATTTGTTTTAAACCTGCTGCCCATTAATTTCATTTGGTGGCCCCTAGTTCTTATATTATGGGAACAAGTAAATAACTTTTCCTTATTCACTTTTTCCGCAACATTCATGATTTTATAGACCTCTACATATCCCCCCTTAGTCTCATCTTTTCCAAGCTGAAAAGTCCAAGTCTCTTTAATCTCTCCTCATATGGGACCTGTTCCAAACATCTAATCATTTTAGATGCCCTTCTCTGAACCTTTTCATGATTAACAGAACTTTGACTGTAACCAGCCTATTATAGTTAGGCAGAGCAGTGTCTGGCAGCTGACTGCACCTTCCAGTATTTCACTTCTCTTTATTTGTTATGCTAAGATTGGAAATCTTTTTTTTGAGGGGGAGGGAAGGTGGTAAACAAACAGAATGTGCAGCTTATTGAGGACCAAACACTCATATCAATGTGGCAAGTTCATTATCAACTGTCTCAACGAGGTTACCCACAGAACAATGCAGGATTGGGGTCCCTTCAATGTTCCTGCTAATCTTTTACATTCACGTGTGGAATTATTTGTATGTGCACTGAGGCATGTGTGAATGTAGGAAAAAAGCCTAGTTGTGGGCCCTCTGCTAATAAGCTGGGTGGCATTGGAATCTCTCCTAAGTGAATGCACAAACGCACAGCGTACAGGCAACACTGGATACTTTCCCTGCATATGGCATCATGTATTTAAGTGAAAAAAAAAAACATTGGATGGAACAAGGTTCAAATCTGACATCTGGATTATTGCTGCTTTGCTCTATTAGGCTAAAACAAGCAACCTGTGTTACTGCACATACCTTTATTTTGCAAAATCCAGCAGCTACTGACCCCACTCTTTCATAGGATTAGACTCTACTGACCTGCACTATTACACTATAAATAGGGAAACCTGCTATAAACCTGCATCGGCTGGAATTGGTTAATTTTTTTTTTTACTTTAAAAATGTTTACTCTTTCCAATAAACTCCGGTTTGGAAGCTTGCTGTGTAAATGCTATTGCCAGCTGCTTCCCTTAATGAAGCTGTATGTATGAAGAAGCTGGAGAGGCATTCTCTTTGGCAGGGGATTGAACTCTGGTGTGCATAGCCCTTTCAGGTTAGCCAATCTTCTTGCCATTTGCCTGCTAGGCTAATTATGACTAACAAAAAGATTGCTGCTGTTGCCTTTGTCATCTATGCTAATGTGGCTATCTGGTGTGAACAAACATCACTTAGGCAGTGAGAAGCTCTTAAAGAGGTTGACCTTTAATCAAAATAATAGCTAGCACTTTTCATCCGTAGATCTCAAAGCACTTTGCGAAGGAGATCAGCATCCGTATCTCCATTTTATAGAAGAAGAAACTGAGGCATAGAGCAGTGAAGTGACTTGCTCAAGGTCACCAAGTAGATCAGTGGCAGAACTTTCAATAGAACTCAGTTTTCCCAGTTCAGTCCATGAGGCATTACTGTTTTCCCCTTGGTGGACTGACTCTACATTGCCCTTCACCTTGTCATTTTCTCGTGTGCAAAATGGGTAGGAAAGGCTACCAAATGAGGGTAGCTCTTACTCACTTGGTCCTTACCCTTCACAATGGAAAATGGCTGCCCAAGATAGGCAATTAGACCCTAACTCTGGTAAAAATGAAAGGGAGACAAACTATGCTCTGGGTGAGCTTATACAGCTGGCAGAGGTGGGGCTATTGCAAATGAGTCACTACTTTGTGTGCACAAGCCATTTATTTGCTTGATGAATGCAGACTGAAGGCTGATTCATAATGCCCTTGTTCCATTAGAATCACTGCATAGGATTGGAGCAATGTATCGGACCCTTGAATCCTCCAGCTGGCTGAATGGTAGAGTAAATGGCAGGGTAAATGGAGTAGAGCTGTCTTTTATAAGTGCTGCTTTAGAAACGTAGGCCACATGAGCACGTGGTCACTAAAGTTAATTTGTCTGTGGAGTTCATATTTAACATAAAATGAGAAATCTAAATTATTCATTCACCAGGTATTTCTGTAATCTGAGAGAAAGCATGCCAGGCTCTAGGAAGGAATTGTCTCATAATTGCTAGGATCTTCCTATCTGCATGTTATCAGTTAGAACTTTGGGAGGCTATTAAAAGTGAATTCAGGATTTAACTCCTAGTTTACTAAAGACCTTCTATTAAAGAGACAGGAAAGATCTCCTTTGACTTCATTAAGTGTTGTTATCATTCCCAAAGGGACAAATCCTGAACTCATTTGGAGCTTTCCTATTGATGCCAATAGTACCAAGGTTTGTATCTATAATAAGTGACAATTGCCCTAAGAAGCCATGGGCCATTAAAATTTACCAATACTGATCACCCAGAAAGGCCTATTGTAATATTTAGAGTTTTGAATTGCTGCAGAAATCCACAGAGGTTCTCAGTGGAACGGGTTGAATACAGGTGAAAAGGTGGGCTAATTGCCTATGTTTTTCATTGATGAATTTCTGCTCATAGATTCCTTTGGAAAAAGCTGGACATGGTAGAGTTTCTAGAGTCCTAGGACATCTGACAGCACAGGAGTACTTAGATGGCTACTGGCTGAACCTCTCTAATCCGGCACTCTCTGGTCTGGCAACATCCGTGGCCTGCCATGATTTTAGCTAGCCGGTTGTCTGCTTATTGTGAGTGTGGCCAAGTTTTTCACAGTCCCATAAAGTTTGTTTACAGACACCAGTCCTGACTCTCATTTATCTCTGTGTTATATAGCTCTAATTTACCCCTAAATATCTTCTAAGAGCCCAACAAGCAGTGGAGGTGCTGGAAATGCGGCTAAGCGTAAGTATGTTTTTATGACTTTATCTACTTTTTTTCTTTGTGCTGATACAGTAAAATTGTGTGAGAACACTAACACTTCCTTGTGAAGAAAGCTGATAAGCTTTGGCTAGGTGTAAGCTTCTATAGGGAGTATCAGTACAGCCATACATTATTAAGCAGCATTGCAAGCATTGTTCCATTTATTCGCTTTAGTGAAACAAAAATAAAGAGACCCATTGAATACAATATTGACCTCCTGTGATTCAGTAAATTCTCTGGTCTGGCACCGGTCAGGTCCCGAGGGTGCCAGAATAAAGAGGTTCAACCTGTACTATCCCTCCAGCTGTGAAGCAGACACATTCATTTAGGCTTTCTTCCCACCACCACCAGGAATATGATGCCCGAAAAGAGCTATTGGATTGTCTTTCTCTTAATGCAAATTTATTGCGACTGAAAGGTATCATTGTTGGAGCCAGGAAAACTGAAAATAATAATAAATAACTATACTTAGTATTTATCTCTAGGTCTGAGGGTACGTCTACACAGCAACATTATTTCAAAATAACTTAGTCCGCATCTACACAGCAGGCACTTACTTTGAAATAATGTTGAAATGTCAAACTGGAGGACTTCTTACTCCGACTCCTGTAACCCTCATTGTACGAGGAGTAAGGGAAGTCGGAGGAAGAGCGCTCTGTTTTGAAATAAGTGCTGTGTTGATGCTCCCACTTATGCAATTGATGTAGCTCAATTTGAGTAGCTAATTTTGAGTTGAGCCCCACTGTGTAGATGCACCCTAAGAGGGCTTCATGTGTGTCAGGAGCATTATTAGCCACGTGGCGCAGATATGGCAAATACATATAGCTCTTCAGTGACAGAGCCTCAGTGGAATCCTGGACTCCGGACTCCACCAGACCAGCTGGTCTTCCCAGGGCAAGAAGGGCTTTGAAAGCAGTGGCAATGCCTCAACCCTGCTCTGAAGAGGATGCCTCTCGTGTTGCATGAGTCATTCAGTCCCTACCCTTTGATACTTCTGCACAGTGGTGATGGATGGATAGTCGGTGAAATATTTTTCACCTTGCATCTGTGTAAATCAGATGCAACCCCAATGAAACCAACAGATTTACACTGGTGTGAGTATGATCAAGATCAGGATTAGCCATTTGGTTGATTCAGAACAGTCATGTTAGGGACAACAGGTCCTATATTCCATTGCCAATTCTGTGTCCTGTGCTGGCAATCTACCTTTGTCCTTTGTGGTGGTGGTGAGAGTGATTATTAACAACCTGATGATAGGGTTTGTTAGCCAACCTATCATCAGATGCAATTTGTGTTTGTTCTGCATGAGTCCGTTACATTTGATCTTTCTGAGAAACTGTAAGACTTTGGCAACAAATTTCTGTAATTTTGACAGAAGAAAGTTTGAACTTCGAAAGAAAGAAAGAAAGAAAGAAAAGTTGAAACTTTCCCAAACTGAAAATTCTGAAAACTTAAGGATCTCCAGTTTTCTGACATCAAAAAGAAGAGACTTCATTTTACACTCTTTCCTGAGCTTCAAGTCAATAATCAGTTAGAATGAATTGGACATTGAACATTCTTAGTTTTGCCTATTTCATTATGCACAGATGTCTGGTTCCATTTCATACCTTATTATGAACCAGGTGCTAAATTGCCTTTGGCTGCCTTCACAGACCTAAGGGGTTCTCCTGGCTATCCCTAATGTAATTAAACATTTATACTCAATTAAATGAAAATTGTGTAGTCACATCATGCTGCGAGCTGTTACTTCCACAAAAGTCTGTGTTTCAGTATCAGCCAGGAGAATATTAAAATGGATATTCCATAATATTCAAACATTTCAGTGGAAAGCACAGGATGTTAAAATATTTATAAAACGAAGTAGGCGGTTTAAAGGTGTCATCATTTTACCAGCTTGGTATTATTTTTAGTTTAAGGTAGTGTAACTGCAGAATATGTTCTCCAGAATTCAATGCATATTAACTTGTGCAGGAAGTTAACTCAGAAGACATGTTTGGATACACTAACTACAAGTTCAGTTCAGATACACCCCACCAAAATCCAGAGATAAAATCTTGGCCCCAGGGAACGCAATGACAGAACTCTCATTTACTTTAATGGGGACCGGATTCACACCCAGATGATTCTCTGAGCTGTCTCCAAATAATCTCAACCGTTAGACATCAGAAAAAAAACTTGCCCTGGAAATCTCACAAGCTCTCTCATGAGATTTCGAACACTTATGCTTCTAGGCCCCGCCACTACCAGAAACATTGATATAGAAACATTGGTTCAAGTTGGATGAATGTTCATGGTTTTCACTTGAACTAGAGATAGGGCCAAATCTACTAACTATGAATTTGGGTCCAGATACGGAAGGAAGGCAGGGGACTGGATTTGATGACTCTCAAGGTCCCTGCCAATTCTAGTGCATTTACTCTTTGAAACAGCACTAGCAGTAATTTGTAAGTGCAGGTAATGGCTTAACATACATATTTCGGGACACTTCTGCCTCCTAGTAACACAGTGTCTGCAATTTAATCAGTGTTGCTAAAAGCACTTTATGTGGGCAGCATATGCCCTCTGATGTGGCTGTACATTCTGAATGGTGACTATGGTGTTGGCAATAATGCCACTGATGAACCTCTAATGATTACTATTGTTTGCCTGCTAGATATGAATCTGGTAAAGAGAGAGTGTGGCTGCACATTGGCTTGATTCTACATAAAACAGTAATTGGACATCCAGGTGAAGTGGCAGCAATCATCATGGAAAAAGGCATGCCCCGTGTTAAATGCTGGTTGCAATGTGGCTGGCTGTGTACACCTCTTAAAGTGGCTTTCAGCACCCCCAATTTATTCCCCTGTGCCCAGGGCCTTTCAGTGTACCGTGTAGAGATGGGTGGGATGTTATCACCTCTGAAACCCATCAGAACTGTCCCTGTAGGACAAAAATCCCAGGCACACCTGCCCTGGCCCCTGAGGAGAGCAACTTTCTTATGCAGCACTCTGTCCCCAGGACTAAAGTTAGCATACCCTGCAGCAACTCATGCTCCAACCCTCTTTTAAGCATGTGAAATATTTCAGTGCTGTCACATGGCAAAACTCACTGCCACCAGCGCCTCCTGCTGGACATACTGGGAATAAGCTTTTCAGCTCTGGAGCGTCCCCTTTTGGCTGGTGTCTCACCCACTGTTTCCTGCTTTTCCTCCACCTCTGTGTTAGGGCTCATGTCCATCCCAGACCGCGGCATCCTCTCTTCTGGCTACTGCCCTGCCACAGTGCCCCCACACTGTGCTCTACCCACCTTGCCTCAGTGACCCACTGCCAGTTGTCATCTAGCCCCTTACTTCAGGGACAAACTGTCATCTGAAATGGCCACTCATCATTGGCCAGGGGGTGTGGACCTGCTGCCTTTGTCTTCCCTGGTTGCCTCTCTGCAGCCCTAGTAGCCTCAGGCCTTGCTTCAGACCTTGCAGCCTGGGAGTTTGTTGGACCAGAACTTCCCCAGCCCTGCCTTCCTTCCCCAGCCCTGCCTGCCTCTCCCCAGCCTTGCTCTATGCCAGGAAGCCTCTAGCTTCCCTAGAAGCCAGGTTCCTCCTGCTCCCCAGCTGGAGCAAGGGTATGTCTGTGTCTTTCCTCCCCTCCAGGAGCCTTTATTTATATTGCCCCCAGCTGGGCCCTAATTGGTTAACCTCTGACACAGCTGCTGGCTCCACAGCTCCACCCTTCAGTCCTCTCCCAGGGCCGGGTTTTAACCCTTAAAGGGCCAGTGTGGGCCAGACGCCCTGTCACAAGTGCGCTTAAGGCTAGCCTACACGATATAGGTTTTGCCAGCACAGCTTTAGAAGTATAACTAGGGCCCTATCCAATACATGGTCCATTTTGGTTAATTTCACAGCCATATGATTTTAAATATGGTGAATGTCATGATCTCTGATATTTAAATCTGAAATTTCAGTGTTGTAATTGTAGGGGTCCTGACCAGAAAAGGAATTGTGATACTGATACCCTTACTTCTGTGCAGCTGCTGACAGTAGCATTTTCCTCAGAGCAGCTGGGGCGCTGCCTTCAGAGCTGGGCCCATGGCCAATATTACAACCACTGCTCTCCAGTTGTTCAGCTCTGAAGGCAGTAATTCAGAAGTAAGGGTGGCAATACCAAGACCCTCCTGTAATAAACTCGTAATCCCCCTGCAACTGCCTTTTGGGTCAGGACCCCCAATTTGAGAAAAGCTGGTCTCCTCCCTTGAAATCTGCATAGTATAGGGTAAAAGCACACATGGCCAGATTTCATGGGAGGACACCAGATTTCTCGGTCCGTGATGTGCCTTGCATGGCTATGAATTTGATAAGGCCCTAGAGGCAGCACATGCTGACCTAAGGAGTATTTTCTGTCTGTCTCTTTTTTCCTGGCCTTAAGCTATCTTTTCCCCCCCAGTACTTTTCTAGTCACCTGCAATAACCCAGGTCTTGGTGGCCAGAATTTTAATCACAGAATGTTCATGCTCCAGCAGGTGGCAGAAAGCACTGCAGAGAAAAGACACAATGAACAAATAGGGACATCAGTGAAGACCTCTGTTAGCTCTATGCTTTATATAAACCCATGGAATTAAAGCAGGGAAGCTGGGCAATGTAGAGGGGGCGGCTCCACATGCCTGGAAGGGGTGGAGCCTCAGGCAGAAGGGGAGTGATTGGCTCAACCAGCCCCCTGTATCATCTGGATGGTGCCCCCCACCCGCTTTCACCGGCCATCATAGCCAGTTGGAGCACACAGCCCGGGGCTCTGCAGGATGCAGTGAGGTGCTTTTACAGTGATTCTAAAGGGCCCAGGGCTCTGGCTGCTGCTGCTGCAATAGTACTGGTAGGAGCCCCAGTCCCCAGGCCCTTTAGAATCACCAGGCCTCAGGGAAATTGCCCCCCTTGTCCCCTCCTCCATTAGTGGGCCTGAATGAAGGTAATGCAGAGCCAGTCACAAAGTCACTAGCCTCAAGAAAGATCCTTTTTGACTTCCTCTCAAAAGCAAAGCATGATGGGGCATTAAACCAGTCTATAGAAGAACATAGCAGGGCTATAACTTTCTAATACAGTGCTTGTCAAAGTGGGCCATGGGCTCACTCTGAGAAAGCTGCTAATGGGCCACTCCAGTTTGTTTACTTACCGGCTCTGCAGCCATAGACCCTCATGGCTCCCATTGGCCCCAGTTTGCCATTTGCAACCAATGGGAGATGCATGGTTCAGTGGCTATGGAGCCAGTAAGTAAACAAACCAGAGCAGCCTGTTCTACTAAATTGTATAGGTAGGCTGAAAAACCCTTTGGAAAGATTTTTTTTTTTAAATTCTACAGGATTTAACTATTTAGATATGTGGCATGGGCATAAGCCAAATAATATTTCTCCTATATTACTATCTCGTGACCAAATCTCAGAGGGGTAGCCATGTTAGTCTGTAACATTGAAGACAATGAGTAGTCCTGGAGGCACTTTAGAGACTAATAAAACTATATATAGTTTCACGTGCTTTCATGGGAACACCCACTTCTTCAGATGAGCTGGAATGGAAATAACAGGAACCCAGAATTCATAACAGAAAAAGAAGGGGGGAAAAGGTACCTGTCAATTGTAGGACCAGTGCTAATGAGGCTAATTGAGTGAGCTGGAAAGTGCCCCATACTTACCTTTTGACATAAAAGGTTAGCTTAGTTCAGCAGAACTTGTCATCTCAGGCTTTGTGTGCACTTAAAAGTTTAAAGTGCACCCATGGCAGCTCTTTAATGTGGCAGTGTGGCCAGGGCAGGCACTCTGGGGGTATGTCTAGACTGCGTCCCTCTGTCGGCAGAGGGATGCAGATTAGGCAGGTCGACATTGATGAGGCAGGGATTTAAATGCAAATGAGGCAGGCATTTTGCCGACTCAGCACTGTGTCGGCAAAAAGTGGCAGTCTAGAGGGAGATCTGTTGAGAAAGAAAGCCTTTTTCGACAGATCCATTATGCCTCCTGCAAGGAGGTTTACAGGATCTGTCGAAAAAGGCTTTCTTTCTCGACAGATCCCCCTCTAGACTGCCAATTTTGCCGACAAAGTGCTGAGTTGGCAAAACACGGCAGCCATTTTTATGCAAATTAGGTGTGAGATATTTAAATCCCTGCCTCATTTGCAATGTCGAGCTGCCTAATCTGCACCCCTCTGCTGACAGAGGGATGCAGTCTAGACATACCCTGGGAGAGAGCTGTCCCAGTGCTCTAGGTAAACAACCTCCATGAGGGGAGTAACTAATTGTGCTGTGCTGTAACCCAGTGTACACAAGTGCTTTACAGTGCTTTAACTTGCTGCACTGAGGTGTGTGTGTGGTTTTCACATCTCTGAGTCAGAAAACTGCAGTTCAGTAAGGGTATGTCCAGTGCTTTTTTTGTAATGGTACTGCCTGGTACGCAGTACCGGCACCTCCAGACGCAGTACCAGCACCTCCAGTCAGAGCTCAACAGCTTTTCCCCTGGAGTACTGGCACCTTTAAAAAAAAAAAAACCACAACGTCTACACTGCAGAGCTACTTTGGGATACCGGAAGTACCCCGAAATAGCTATTCTGCATCTATGGAAGCAGCCCATTATTTTGAAATAGATTTAGAAATAATGGGCAACTTATTCCAATGTCCTGGTAACCCTTCTTCCACAAGGGTTAAGGAGCATTTCAGAATAGCGAGTTATTTTGAAATTTGGTGCAGCGACAAATTACAAAATAAGCTATTTTGAAATACACTCAAAATAAGCTACGCAATTTGTGTAGTGCAAATTGTGTAGCTTATTTTGAGCTAAGGGTGCTGTGTAGATGCACCCTAAAGAGATAGTGTAGACTTAGCCTCAGAGAGGGAAGCTGAAGCTAATCATTGTTCCCAGTTAGCACAACTGGTAGAAGTGATATAAGTGATATGCATGGAAGGGGATCTGAAAATGAAAGGCAAATGAAAGAAAACAGTCGTATCTGGAATACAAACTGGCCCTGTCATGTGACAGACTACGAGGATATTAGCAGAACAGATGTCTTGGATTCAGACCTTCATCCTGGAAGGTGGCCTGCATTTAACAATCTGCCTGTTGATGAGTTTGTTTGCACCTGCACTGCTGCCGGGCATTGTGGAAAAGATGATGTGGCAGGGAGGATGGGAAAGGCACCAGGCAACAAGCCACAGTTTGCTACTTCCTGAGGGGAATTTAGATGGGAGAAGAGCCTGCCATACGGATCATTTCCCAATTAGACATAATAAGCAAGACAATGCATATCTACATGTGTACGAGACTGTTTAACAAAAGCAAAAAGGACATTTTTCCAGGTGTATTTAGGTTGGAAAATTATTGCATAGTTGTAATAGTTATAACAATTCAGCTACAAAGGTGAGATCATTAGTGTTTGTTAGCAGAATTATCCTGAGACGTAGAAGTAATTTGTAGCATATAGATAAAGATGTAAAATTGTAAACTATGGAGTTTTATCCACAGTGAAGTCAATGCTTTTTAGTCTTTTTTGGTGAAACTGAGTGGACTGTGAGACTGGATGTGTATCTGCTTCGAAGTAGTAGTAGAAGAATCAAGGACCACCGCATTTGGTATGCAGCTTCCTCATCCTAGCTTAAAGAAATGTCAGGGTTTGGTTGTGGCAGGAAAACAGGATGTGCCTGGAATCTGATTGTTTTCTGTAACATGAGAAGGGAGGGGACTGATTGGAGGGATGCGATATTACACAGTCACCAGTGGGGGCAGCAAGCACAGGGGACAGCTGTACTGCAGAGTGACCACTGAGAGCAGCCGCACCAGGAAGGGAGTGACCAGCTGGTGATGGGGCTTGCCATCTTGCTGGCTACTGGCCGAAGTAAGTGGCCCCTCTGCCCCAAACCCTTACCCTACAGCTCTCAGCCCCAGTACCAGATCAGGGAGGAACTGCCATGGCTCTCCTGGAGCACTACTGGGGCCAGGCAGCAGTGGCAGGAGGCTTCCACGATGCTCCCCCAGCCGTGGGCTAGACTTGGGGAGCACCAGCGGCTGTATCTGCACCCATTTTAGTTGCTTGTTAAAATGCAGTGGACAAATTCCGATACAACCAAACAAGCCAGGCCTGTGAAGAGTGGGATCTGCTGGAAGACAAGTTCAGACAACGTGGTCCATACACAAAAGTCTTTTTCACAGAGAGAACATTTTCTTCCCTATTGTTTATCAGGAGTTAAATTGGCTTTAATCTTACTTTCCACTTAGCAAAAGACAGCAACACAGAAATAAAGGACTTGCTCAAACTACAGCTAAGTTTCTCCTTTGTAACAGTATCTTTTCTGTGTCCCATTTCCTTCTCCCACTCTGCACTTCTTTCAGCTGCCTGCCCTGGTGTGAGTCATCAATTGCCTTTGGTCAGTTAGCCTGCTGCATTATCCGAACCTTCCTGCCCTTTGGAGACTTCTCTATTAATAACAAGTTTAGGACCAAACACCTTATCACAAAGGCTTGGCGAGGCATTGCATACTGAAATATTGAAGCTACCCCAGGTTGCAGACACTTCACATGTAATTCTCTTCTCTTTGCATGTAAACCCATAGAAACAAATGATAGTGCTATTTATGGACACCCGTCAATACCACATATGTCAATTACGTCTTGCTTTTGTAAGCTATGTTGGTACAAGCTACATTTGGTTACAAGAATTAATCTCTCTCGGGTATTTATCTGTCATCCATTAACATAGTAACTGAGCGCGTCATAATGTGTAATATGTTTATTTTCCCAACATGCTTGTGAGGTTTTTTTTTTTTTTTGCCTCGATTCCAAGGCCAGGAGGGACCAGCGTGACCATCAACTCTGACCTCTTAAAGAACAAAGGACATAAAACATCCCCCAAACCAGATATAGAGCAGATCTTTTAGAAAAAACATCCAAGCTTGATTTAAACAATTGTCAATAATAGAGAATTCACCACAACCCTTGGTAAATTGTTCTAGTGGTTATTACTTTCATCGTATAGCTATAAATTTTTAAAATGTCCATCTTTCTGTCCATCTGTCTGTGAGTCCATTTGTTCAAGAACTCCTCCTACATGCTCCTCCCTTATATGTCCCAGAACGGGACTGGGGAGCACCGGTGGGGTCAGCCTACTTGGCCCCCTCTGCACTGGGCCTCTGCCACTGGAGTCTGGCTTCCCTGCGGACGAGCCATCTGTCAGTGTGCACAGCCCCCTCCCTGCCCAGGAACAAGCTGGTGGGCAGGGTATGTGCCCTTCCATACCAGGGTCAAGCTTGCGAGTAAAGTGCATGCCCACCCCACCCCTAGCTGGTCCTCGGAGAAACTAGTGGCTACCCCCATTCTTGCCCTGAGCCCCCCACATCCTCAAGGCCTTGCCTTGACTGTTGCACACCCCACACCACTAGCCCCGTGCCCTGAAGAAGCTAGACAACACCAGGTAGGTCTTCTAGTCTACTATATAGTTTGGAGAGTTTGTCTGTCTGTCTGTCTGTCTTTGTTCAAGAACTTCTCCTAAATGGTAAAAGCTAGGACCACCAAATTCGGTGTACACAATTTAAAGCAAGGTAATGGTTTGGTTGTGCCAGGAAAATGGGATGTGCCTGGAAAGGGATTGCTTCTCGTAAAACCAGACAGTAAAGAAACAAATCATGAGGTAGGTGCCTGGGAATATGCCCCGACTCCTTATATGTAACTGTTGGTTCTCGGTTTGGTAAAATGGCGGGAGTCCCAGAGGCTTAATGCCAAATACCCAGTGAAAACACCGAATGATGGCAAGGCAACAAGTTTTAACAAAGAAAGGAATGATTTATTAAACTGAACAACTTAAACTGAGCAATTACCCAATATTTTCCACAAACAATTGAACCACAACAATTTTTAAAATTCTATCTAAGTTACAGCTAAGTCAAATATATACACATTTCAAAAACTATTTCTTTAACACTGACAATAGCAAAAGGTAAAAGTTACAACTGAGCAATATATTTTCTCACCTGTCTCTTTTAAACCATTTAACAAACAGTGAGGGTAAATTAAATACTTACAAACTCAGCAACAACAACACAAAGACATACAAGGAATCGGAGCATGCTCGAGATTCGTACACCCCTTTTTAGATTCGGTGGGTGGGAGGCGGCTGTTGGGTGATCAGTCCTAAGCCAGACTCAGATTCTGTCTTCCAATATTCGGGAGTCCCCCCTGAGCTAAGAGCTCAGGGGTTTTTATGTTATTGCCTATTATCATATTTGGTATTTTTTATGCTCTGGGAGTGGCATGGGTGTGGTCTGGGTATGGTGTGATGCCCATATATGGTGTTGAGTGCTGGACTCTGACAAGCTCCATTTTATTGGTAGATAAGTCTTGTTGCTATCCATGTGACGTGGTGAGGTTGCTGAGGTAGATCTCGGCTATGCACGCGAAGCCTGGCCAAGAGAACCCATTCTTGACAGTAACTACCCCAGAATGGAGCCTGCCATCCCCCAGGTGTCCCATAGGATAGATGACAGGGGGGCTGAAGCTCCTCCCCCAGATTTGTAGAATTAGAAAAAAAATCCCTTTTTAAAGAAATCTGAAATAAAAATTAATTTCATTAAAATAATGCTATATTTTTTTGAAAACATATAATCATTTAAATGCAGCATGTACATTTTCCTTTTATTTAACCCCCCCCATTCCAAACTTTTATTTCCTGTCTGATTTTTTTCTAGCTTCAACTTCCAGCCATTGGCTTACGTTATACCTTTCTTGATTAGATTGAAGAACCAATTATTAAATGATTGTTCCACATGTAAATACTAATAGACTTCAGTGAAGTCACCTTTTGTCCTCTTCTTTGTTAAACTAAATAGACTGACTTATTGGAGTTTATCACTATACGGCATGTTTTATAATCCTTCAGTCATTTTCATGGCTCTTTGAACCCTTTCTTATTTATCAACATCCTTCTTGATTTGTGAGTACCAGATTAAGAAAGTACAATTATTCTCACTTCATCTATGGGGAACAGAAGCCAAATGTCACATAAGAAGTATGAAGTAGAAGAGGGATTTCAAGATTGGTCTCAGGAGTCTTAGCTTATCATCCTAACCCTTGGACTGTCATTCTTCTAGGTACCTCTGCTTATGAGTTAACAGCTCATGCATAAACAAAAACAGAGCATGATCAGGGCCAGATTATCCATTAGGCACAGTAGGTCTATGGCCTATGAAAAATTTAGGGCCTAAAAAAAATCATAATTGACTCAAAATAAGAAAACTACTAAATCACACTTAATAATTTGCTATTTTTATTAGCATGCATGTGCAAATGTTGAAGATCAATTAAATGCAGGTGTATTAAATCCTTAGTCAACAAACAACATATAAGTATAACATACAATTAAATATTTACTTTGCGACTCTTTGTTAGCAAAATCACAGATTACATCATCACATGTCATTTTTACATAAGAACATAAGAATGGCCGTACTGGGTCAGACCAAAGGTCCATCTAGCCCAGTAACCTGTCTGCTGACAATGGCCAGCACCAGGTGCCTCAGAGGGGGTGGACCGAAGACAATGATCAAGCGATTTGTCTCCTGCCATCCTTCTCCAGCCTTTGACAAACAGAGGCCAGGGACACCATTTCTATCCCCTGGCTAATAGCCTTTTATGGTCCGAACCTCCATGAAATTATCTAGCTTCTCTTTAAACTCTGTTATAGTCCTAGCCTTCACAGCCTCCTCTGGCAAGGAGTTCTACAGGTTGACTACACGCTGTGTGAAGAAGAACTTTCTTTTATTAGTTTTAAACCTGCTACCCATTAAGTTCATTTGGTGTCCTCTAATTCTTCTATTATGGGAACTAATAAATAACTTTCTTTATTCGCCCTCTCCACACTACTCATGATTTTATATACCTCTATCATATCCCCCCTCAGTCTCCTCTTTTCTAAACTGAAAAGTCCCAGTTGCTTTAACCTCTCTTCATATGGGACCCGTTCCAAACCCCTAATCATTTTAGTTGCCCTTTTCTGAACCCTTTCCAAGGCCAAAATATCTTTTTTGAGGTGAGGAGACCACACCTGTACACAGTATTCAAGATGTGGGTGTACCATAGTTTTATACAGGGGCAGTAAGATATTCTGTGTCTTATTTTCTATCCCTTTCTTAATAATTCCTAACATCCTATTTGCCTTTTTGACCACCACTGCACACTGTGTGGAAGTTTTCAGAGAACTATCCATGATAACTCCAAGATCTCTTTCCTGATTTGTCATAGCCAAATTAGCCCCCATCATACTGTACATATAGTTGGGTTTATTTTTCCCAATGTGCATTACTTTACACTTATCCTCATTAAATTTCATTTGCCATTTTGTTGCCCAATCACTCAGTTTGGTGAGATCTTTTTGGAGTTCCTCACAGTCTGCTTCTGTCTTGACTATCTTAAACAGTTTGGTATCATCCGCAAACTTTACCACCTCACTGCTTACCCCTTTCTCCAGATCATTTATGAATAAGTTGAACAGGATTGGTCCCAGGACTGACCCTTGGGGGACACCACCCCTCTCCATTCTGAAAATTTACCATTTATTCCTACCCTTTGTTTCCTGTCTTTTAACCAGTTCTCAATCCATGAAAGGGCCTTCTCTCTTATCCCATGACAATGTAATTTACACAAGAGCCTGTGGTGAGGAACCTTGTCAAAGGCTTTCTGAAAATCTAAGTATACTATATCTACTGGATCCCCCTTGTCTGCATGTTTGTTAGCCCCTTCAAAGAACTCTAATAGATTAGTAAGACATGATTTCCCTTTACAGAAACCATGTTGACCTTTGTCCAAAAAACTATGTTCTTCTACGTGCCTCACAATTTTATTCTTTACTATTGTTTTGACTAATTTGCCCGGTACCGGCGTTAGACTTACCAGTCTGTTTTTCTCAATTTTTTTCTCAAAACCTCACTCTCACTTGAAAGTAGTGCAAGGGAAGAGAGTCACAACCTAATTAGCAAAGTTCCCTGTAAGTGGGGAAGCAGCATGACCTGGTAGCTACTTAATTGGACCTGCTCAGGAGCTGCTTGGCAGGAAGCTACCTTACTGGGGGAGGAGTACTTCTCCCTCAGCAGCAGTTCCATGTGCTTGTACAGTGCTGGGCACAATAGGGCCCAGGTCAATGAATGGAGATTTTGGGCACTACTGCAATACAAATAAAATAAAATAAAATAAAATGTCATCTAGTTTTGTCATTTGTGTTTGTTCTTTCTCCTTCCTTATGGTTCAGCAACCTAGTGGTATATCCTAAGTAGTCATCTGTTTTCAGCACAGAGTTCATCTACATTTTTAATAGATTTAGTGACATTTTTTGCTTCCATCTAAATCAAAGACAATGGCTAACTTAATTCATCAGACTTGACACCAGGCATCTCTACTTTGCGTTAGGAAGGCATCCTCCGTGGATATATTTTTTGTTGAACAGAAGTGTACCATTCCAGGTTAGAATTTGCCATAGTCCTACACCTGGTGTAGTCATTTAAAAGTCAATGCAAAACACCAGCAGTGTGAGTTAGTAGCATTTTCTACCTATTTTGTGTAGTCACTTACTCCAGTACAAGATGCATGGCAAAAAAGAATTGGAATAAGTGAGTTTACACTGTTTTTTCCCCTTATAAACTTCCCAAATATGAAACATATATAAAACTTCCCCCTCTTGTTTTTCTCTCTCAATATAATTTCCATTAGGGTAAAATTGAACATCCACCAGTCTTTCTTTAAAAGCATCTACTGAGGTCATCAGACACAAATAATAACTAGTAAAAAGAGAGGCTGAATCATATATGGAAACGCTTACCGTGCTTGAAGTTATAATATGAAGCTGTACACCGAATTTGGTGGTCCTAGCTCTTACCTTTTAAGAGGAGTTCTTGAACAGACTCACAGATGGATGCATAGATAGACAGATAGTTGCACAGATCCACAGACAAATACTCTCAAATAAATAGTAGTGAGGAGAAACACTGTCCTCTTTCATATATCTCTTTAAAACTTACTTCCACTCTGAAGCTTACCCGTCAGTACTAATGTCTAGTGGGTGTGCTGATGTTACTATAAGGTACAATTCCAGGTGTGTACTAGTGCCCAAAGAAAAGGCTGTACAGGATTATTTCCTATTGCTGACACAGAAATACTGTCTCCAAACATATCCTTATTCTAAATAATGTTTTCTGTCTGTTCGATGTGGCAAGAAGTCTTACACAGTAAATCCATACAGCCATATAATAGCCCTGTTTATTAATGTTATCAAAGTTGAAATGATACTCCTGGGATGAAACTCTACCCTAGCCTTCCTTTAATCCCTGATCTTACAAGGTACTGAATATGAAAGGTAGGCAAAATTTTTTGTCTGAAACTTTTCCCAGTGAAAAATGTCAGATTCAGGAACATCAGGGGCACATCTACACTGCATGCTTACTTCGAAATAGCTATTCCAGAATAGTTATTCCAAAATACCTTATTTTGAAATAGCACATCAACACTTCAGGGAAGCCTCAAAATTAGTCTGAGGCAGGCTTCCCTAATGTAGACGTGCTATCTCAGTTTAGAGCCCCTGGAGGCACCGGGGAGGAATAACTTAGAATGGGCCTGGTGAGGGGCTATTTCGAAATAGTAGCAGTGGAGGATCTACACACCGCCTTAGTTCAAAATAGCTATTTCGGAATAGGTGTTATTCCTCGTAGAATGAGGTTTACAGTTTTTGGAGTAAGTTGTCATTTTGAAATTATTTCGAAATAACGGAATGGCTGTGCAGACGCTCACGTAATTTTGAAATAACGCTAGTTATCTCGAAATAACGGTGCAGCATAGACACACCCCAGAACATTTAATCAATTCATATCAATTTGTCTGAATTGCTTCTGTCAAAAAGAACTGACTTCCAATGGAGTTTAGACGCTGAAGTCACTTAGCCTTCTGTGAAAAAGTTCACTTTACTGCACCTCTTCTGTATGATGATCATCATGCTTTATTCGTACTGCACTAGCACCTAAGCCTCAAGAAAGGATCATGGGCTGATTGTGCTAGGTACTGTACAAGCAAACATAAAAGTCTGTCTCAGCCCCAGGAAGCTCCTGCCCTGGCCCCTCACCACTCCTGAAAGAAGCTGGCATGTACAGCAGGGGCTCCATGCACGACCCCTATCCACAGGCCCAGACCCCACAGCCTCCGTTGGCCACAGTTCTCCATTACTGATCAATGGGAGCTGCAGGAGTGGTGTCTGTGGGCAAGGACAGCACATGGAGTCTCCAAAGCTGCATCTGGTATTTCAAAGTATTGTCTTGGTTAGGGAAGTGTTGCCAGAAATGAAACGGCTGGTTCAAAAATGATTGACTGGAAAGCTAAATAGGATGGCTTGGGATGCTTTATTGTTATGACACTCTGGGATCCATGAATCAAGACCTCATAGCTACCATGTGGCTAGCAAGACAAACACACACCATAAAATCAGGCTCATCCTGGAAGTTCAGTCGTGCATGCCTGCCAGAAGAGCTGCTTTCACAGCAGGAGCATGTTCTTGTAGAACATTTGGCACAGCAGGATCATCATCAGCAGGCTCCAGTCGATGCCAGGCCTCTGCATATCTCACAGTAGCAGTTCTGCTACTCTGCATCTCAAAATTAGAAACCTCAGCTTTATGAAGGAATATTTCATAAGGTGCGTCTCTTTCAACCCAGGTCCCTAATGAGCAGCCCATTTCTTTTTTGCACCAGGGCAAATGAAATCAACCATTTCCATCGATTAATAGGATAATGATCTATTCACCTACCAAAGGGAGGATGGCCAAAGAACTCAGACCTAGCCTGGTCTTCCAGAAATGTCATTGCTTGGAGCAGCTTGATGCTGTTATTGTAGGTAACTGCGTTTACTCGTGGCAATGGCTCAAGGTAACGTGGCTCATTGCAAGATCTTGCAGGAAACCCATTATACAATATCGTGCAAAACACACAGAGAAAAGGTGGGGCATAGAATTCATCAGCAGAGTGAGTGGCTTAGGTGGAACCATAGTTTATTAATCAAATTTTATACTTGTGAAATTACTGTGGGCATTGTCAAGTACATGAACAGTAGCTAAACCTTGGGGCCTTACATATATCAATTTACATACCATAGAACTGGTGTTCCCTGTAAGCTGAGTGCTTGGCCAGCCAGGAGAGATTCAGGTGCTGCCTCACTGATTAGCAGAGTGCCCATGGCTGGCAGCATGTGTTTCTATTTGTGGTGAACATCTGCACATGTTTTTGATGCATGTAACAAAATGTATTCTGCACACAAATGGAAAAATTAGAGGGAACATTGCATAGAACTAGTCAGCATGTATTATATAAAGGTGTGTCTACACTGCACCATTATTTTGAGATAACTAGCGTTATTTCAAAATAACAACGTGAGCGTCTATACAGCCATTCCCTTATTTCAAAATAATTTCAAAATAAGGGACGTCTTATTATGCAATCTGTAAACCTCATTCTATAAGGAATAACGCCGATTCTGAAACAGCTATTTCAAAATAAGACATGTGTAGATGCTGCACTTCTGCTAGTTTGAAATAGCCCCTCACCAGGGCCATTCTAAGTTATTCCTCCCCAGTGCCTCCTGGGGCTCTAAATCGAGATATCATGTGTACATTAGGGAACCCTGCCTCAGACTAATTTTGAGGCTTCCCTGCAGTATAGATGTGCTATTTTGAAATAAACTATTTCAGAATAACTATTCCGGAGTAGTATATTTTGAAATAAGCATGCAGTGTAGATGTCCCCTAAGTGTCATGGAAATTTTAACAGTATGGTTCACTTGTATAATTTTACATACCTTGAGTGATGGACCATTAATGATGACATGTTTTCTAAAATGGGATTTAACCCCCGATTCCTGGTCCAATGACAATATGAATAACTACATTCTACTTTATAAGGGCCATGTGTTGATACCTATACGTACCCGTAGTAGTAATTTACTTCACAAGTAGACCCACTGATTTGAGTATAGAACTACTCAGCATCAGTGTAAGTATCAGAATCTGGACCTAGAATATCTTCCTCTGTAGTATTCCTCACTCCCTGAGCTAAATTGGTATTCAATGTTCCTTTGCATTCTTGAACACCTCCATTGCTGAGATTATTGTTTTTAACGTCTGTTTGTGTTCCTTGTTTTCTTGATGATCTTCCTCTGCCAGCCTTCCTAGAATAAGTAACCAAAGCTTACACATTTAATTGATCATTACGCTGTCCCTGAGGATATGTCAGTTGCTGTAGTTTAACAAAATGTCAGTTGTGAAATAGACAGTCATTAGAAAGAATATAGTGAATCATTAATCTTGATCAGCTGTGCAGCCGTAAGGGTGGAAAGGAGGGGATTTTGTAGCCAGCTTCTGATTGGACTGCAGCCTCTTCCATACCTGAAAATTAAAGAATGATTATTCCTCTTTGTTTTCAGGGAATGGGGTGAGTTGGAGAAATGGGGTTTATATGTGTATGTGTGTGAATCACATGTTGCATACACATAATTTGCAATAAACAGCAAGGAGTTAAAGATATTAACTTGGAACATTGACTTCTCTCCTAACAGAATCATTCCTTGCTTACTTGCTTGCTTCCTTCCTATCATAATAAGGTAAAAATTCAGCCTAAAGCATGGCATCTTGGGTGTACAATTTTCAGTAGCATTAAGGAGAATTCTATGCCTAAAATGTCATACACTGTTCTAGAGATGTGCTCCTTCTCTGTCAATGCACAGATTTAAAAAACATGCTGTGCAAGAGAATTTCAGTTGAGTATGAATCATTTTTCTACAACATTTTTAAGGCAAATTTACCACCAAGGTGATTTGGGTTGAAGAATCTAGAAAATGAACCTTTCGCATGGAGAGTATTTCCTAAGCAGCTACAAATTAAGACAAATGGAACAGTAGGTCATATAGCTTCATAAGCAGCTTTATTTCTCTGATGCAGAAGCAAAGCAGGGGTTACAATAATTACCCTTAACCTTTTCAAAAGAGTTTCAGAATCTATCTTTTGAACGGTTCTTTCATTTTTTCCCAGTGAGTAGTTCAGGAAGTATATTAAACCAATGAACCCCATTTATCTGATTAAATAATTGCTATTTTGGAATGAATTTTGTCTAAATGAAGGTGTGCCTGATTGCACATTCACAGATCTTATTTCCTGTCTATAAAATAGCCAATATTTAAATGTTGGTTATTTATTAAATGTTAGCAAAAATGTTTCTATTAAGAATGCACATCTTACATTTAAAAATGTACTTTCTCTGTCCAAAAGTGGCCTCTAACTCCTTGTTTCATTTTCTTTCTAATCAAGGCTTGACAGGGAAGCTAGTCTGCAAAACTCATGGCTGATCTGAACTAGGACAATACAAAATATGTTGTTGGTTCCAAATGCAAAAGAAGATTTAGTGGTTTTTCCAATCATTCTAAATGTATGCATGGTTCTTTGGAGGCAATAACAGGACTGGCAGTTTGATGCTAGCTTTGTGAAGTAGCAAACTTATTGACCCCAATATGACTCTAGGGCCTGGTCTACAGTACAGTGGAAGGTCAAATTAAGACACACAACTCCAGCCATGTTAATTACATAACTGGAGTTGACTTATCTTAAATCACATTTCTGCACGATCCACACAGCAGGAGGCTGATGGAAGCAAATACTCCCATTGGCTTCCCTTACTCCTCATGAGGAGCAGGAGTACCGGCGCTGAAAGGAGCACCCTCTCTCTGAATTTGATTTAGTGGATCTCTACTAGACCTGCTAAATTGAACCCCGGAAGATCGATCATGGCAGTGTTGCTCTTCTGTGTAGTGAAGACATGGCCTAATAGTACTAGTTATTATTTGTATTACTATAGCACTTACCAGCCCTCCACTTACTAGGATTCCATTGTTCTAGGGTGCTGTACGGACACAGACCATAAATATGGGAATTGATCAAAAGTCTGGGAATCGGGAACCCTGGGATTTATCCTGAGCTTACTCATTGTCCTGCTGAGTGATTTAAGGCAGTTGTTTACAAGTGGACGGATGGTGATCAAGGGACTGGATCTGAAACCATTTGCAGCAACAAAGTCCAGTCACTCCAGTCGGGGAGAGTTGGCAACCTGATCTCAACAAGTCTAAAGGAGGGGTGCAGTTCAGCACTCCCACCCCAAAAATGGTTCCAGTGCCACTGCTGTTACATCAGGAACACAGTGTCTCTGGAGTTGTGTTTTCAAAATAGCTTAAGAAATTTAGCAGCACAACTCCTATTGGAAGCCACTGGGATTAGTTCTCTTAAATGCCGAAAGGGCTATTGAAATTGTCAGCTTTTGCGACCGGGTGCTCGCGAACAGGGTGAGTGCTAACAGGAGGGAGTTTTGAGAGGCTCTCCTGGAGGAGGAGAAGGAAGGAGCAAACTAAAGCACCTTGGGGCCGTGTGCTCAGGCAGGCAGGCAGGCAGTTGGAAGCTGATTAGGTTTGAATTGAAACACCGTGTGCTGATTGGCTGAGCTGTAGGCAGAGGGAGGAGCTATCAGGGAGGCCGAGCACTTAAACCCTGCTGGTAAGCGACCAGGGAGCTTTGCGACCGGGTGCTCGCGAACAGGGTGAGTGCTAACAGGAGGGAGTTTTGAGAGGGGAGTTTAGAGGGGGAGCCAGTGACTTCTATTGCCCTTAAACTAAATCCTTTATAACAACCTCTATCTGAAACATTTAATTAACCCTCATATATAATTAGAGTAGGAAATGGAGGCAGAAGCCCAGCAGCAGAGTGGGGGCTATCCTGTTTATTGTGTCGAGTGCAGTATGTATGACTACCTACCCTGTGGGTGGGTGGCGTATGTGTGCGCTCGATGCAAGGAGCTCCTGGCCCTCAGAGACCGAGTGCGTGCTTTGGAGGCCAGGGTGGCTGAACTGGAGGAGCTAAGGAAGGCAGAGGTGTTTGTGGATGAGACTTTCCGGGACATAGTAGGGCTGTCCCACCTCCAATCTGACAGTCCTGATGCTGTTACGGAGGATGAAAGGCTCAGGGAAGGAGAGCAGTCAATGGGAGCAGAGGGAAACCATCCCATAGTTGGGACCCTCCTTCCAGAGGGTGATGTTGTATCCTCTCGTGCCGAGGATACTTCTCCGGGGGAGGGAGCTCCAGCTGTTAGGAAGAAGCAGGTTTTAGTAGTGGGGGATTCGATCATTAGAAATATAGATAGTTGGGTTTGTGATGACCGGGAGAACCGTATGGTTACTTGCCTGCCTGGTGCGAAGGTTGCGGATCTCTCGAGGCATCTAGACAGACTTATGGGCAGTGCTGGGGAGGAGCCGGTCGTCGTGGTACATGTTGGTACCAATGACATAGGGAAGGGTAGAAGAGATGTTCTGGAGGCCAAATTTAGGTTACTAGGAAAGAGACTGAAATCCAGAACATCTTTGGTGGCATTCTCTGAAATGCTTCCAGTTCCACGCGCAGGGCCAGATAGACAGGCAGAACTTCAGAGTCTCAATGCGTGGATGAGACGATGGTGCAGGGAAGAAGGGTTTAGATTTATTAGGAACTGGGGACACTTTTGGGGTAGGGGGAGCCTATACAGGAATGATGGGCTCCACCTAAATCAAGGTGGATCCAGACTGCTGGCATTAAACATTAAAAAGGTCGTAGAGCAGTTTTTAAACTAAGAGGTGGGGAAAGCCGATTGGTGCGGGGGAGCACCTGGATCGGACGGAGACTTCTCTTACACGAGGCTCCATAGATAGGGATTCCCTAGAAGTTAGTCAGATAGGGAACGTGGGAAATAATATATGGGCAAGATCAGATGTGAAACAATCGTGCATAAAAAAATCCAATGTGTCTGTGAAAGGCGGACATATAAATAGTGGTAGTTTTCTAACATGCTTTTACACTAATGCTAGGAGTCTGTCTAATAAGATGGGTGAACTGGAGTACCTCATATCAAAGGAGGAAGTTGACATAATAGGCATCTCAGAAACATGGTGGAATGAGGACAATCAGTGGGACACTATCATACCGGGATATAAATTATATCGGAAAGACAGAACAGGTCGTGCGGGTGGCGGAGTGGTACTATATGTGAAAGATAATATAGAATCAAATGAAGTAAAAATCCTAAAGGAATCAAAATGTTCCATAGAATCATTATGGATAACAATTCATTCCTCTAATATGAATATGGCATTAGGAATATATTACCGACCACCTAACCAGGACAGTGATAGTGATGCTGAAATGATAAGGGAGATTAGAGAGGCTACCAAAATAAAAAACACAGTAATAATAGGAGATTTCAATTATCCCCATATTGATTGGGTGCATGTCACCTCAGGACGGGATTCAGAGATTAAATTTCTTGATGCCTTAAATGACTGCTTCTTGGAGCAGCTAGTACAGGAACCCACAAGGGGAGAGTCGATTCTCGACCTAGTCTTGACTGGAACGCAGGATCTGGTCCAAGAGGTAACTGTTACTGGACCGCTTGGAAATAGTGACCACAATATAATAACTTTTAATATTCCTGTGTTGGGAAGAACACCGCAGCGGTCAAACACTCTGGCATTTAATTTCAAAAAGGGGAATTACACTAAAATGAGGAAGCTAGTTAAACAGAAACTAAAAGGGAGAGTAATTAAACTAAAATCCCTGGAAGCTGCATGGGAACTGTTTAAAGACACCATACTAGAGGCCCAACTTAAATGTATACCCCAAATAAAAACACAGTAAGAGACCTAACAAAGAACCACCATGGCTAAACAGCCATGTTAAAAAGGCAGTGAGAGAGAAAAGGGCAGCTTTTAAAAAGTGGAAGTCAAATCCTAGTGAGGAAAATAGAAAGGAACATAAACGCTCCCAAATTAAGTGTCATAATGTAGTAAGAAAAGCCAAAAAAGAGTTTGAGGAACAGCTAGCCAAAAATTCAAAAAATGATAGTAAAATGTTTTTTAAATACATTAGAAGCAGGAAGCCCGCTAAAAAAGCAGTGGGGCCCTTGGATGATAAAGATATAAAAGGAGCGATCAAGGAAGACAGTGCCATTGCGGAGCGATTAAATGATTTCTTTGCTTCAGTCTTCACGGCTGAGGATGTTACAGAGGTTCCTAAATCTGAGCCAGCCTTTTTAGGTGACAAATCTGAGGAACTCACTCAGATTGAAGTGACATTAGAGGAGGTTATGGAATTAATTGATAAGCTGAATAGTAACAAGTCTCCGGGACCAGATGGCATTCACCCAAGGGTTCTGAAAGAACTCAAATGTGAAATTGCGGAGTTATTAACAGTGGTTTGTAACCTATCCTTTAAATCCACTTTGGTACCAAATGACTGGAAGATGGCCAATATAACACCAATATTTAAAAAAAGCTCTAGAGGAGATCCTGGCAATTATAGACCGATAAGTTTAACATCAGTACCAGGCAAATTAGTAGAAACACTAGTAAAGAGTATAATTGCAAGGCACATAGAAGAGCACGAATTGTTGGGCAAAAGTCAGCATGGTTTCTGCAGAGGGAAGTCGTGTCTAACTAATCTGTTAGAATTCTTTGAAGGGGTTAATAAACATGCGGACAAGGGGCACCCAGTGGATATAATATACCTAGATTTCCAGAAAGCCTTTGACACGGTCCCACACCAAAGGCTTTTACGTAAATTAGGTGGTCATGGGATAGGAGGAAAGGTCCTTTCATGGATCAAGAATTGGTTAAAAGACAGAAAACAAAGGGTGGGAATAAATGGTAAATTTTCACAATGGAGGAGGGTAACTAGTGGTGTTCCCCAGGGGTCAGTACTGGGACCAATCCTGTTCAGCTTGTTCATCAATGATCTAGAAAATGAGGTAAGCAGTGAGGTGGCCAAGTTTGCAGATGACACAAAGTTGTTCAGGACAGTCAAAAGCAAAAGGGATTGTGAAGAACTACAAAAAGATCTCAGCAAACTGAGTGATTGGGCAGCAAAATGGCAAATGAAATTTAATGTGGGTAAGTGTAAGGTAATGCATGTTGGAAAAAATAACCCAAATTACACGTACTACATGATGGGGTCAAATTTAGCTACGACAGATCAGGAAAGGGATCTTGGAGTTATAGTGGATAGTTCTATGAAGACATCCACGCAGTGTGCAGCGGCAGTTAGTAAGGCAAATAGGATGTTAGGAATGATTAAAAAAGGGATAGATAATAAGACAAAAGATATCATACTTCCCCTATATAAAACTATGGTACGCCCACATCTCGAGTACTGCGTGCAGATGTGGTCTCCTCACCTCAAAAAAGATATATTGGCATTAGAAAAGGTTCAGAAAAGGGCGACTAAGATGATTAGGGGCTTGGAAAGGGTCCCATATGTGGAGAGGCTAGAGAGACTGGGACTTTTCAGTTTGGAAAAAAGGCGATTGAGGGGCGATATGATAGAGGTATATAAAATCATGAATGGTGTGGAGAAAGTGATTATAGAAAAATTATTTACCTTTTCCCATAATACAAGAACTAGGGGACACCAAATGAAATTGATGGGTAGTAGGTTCAAAACTAATAAAAGGAAATTTTTCTTCACACAGCGCACAGTCAACCTGTGGAACTCCTTGCCCGAGGAGGCTGTGAAGGCCAGGACTCTATTAGGGTTTAAAAAAGAGCTTGATAAATTTTTGCAGGTTAGGTCCATAAATGGCTATTAGCCAGGGATAAAGTATGGTGCCCTAGCCTTCATAACAAGGGCAGGAGATGGATGGCAGGAGATAAATCACTTGATCATTGTCTTCTGTTCTCCTTCTCTGGGGCACCTGGCATTGGCCACCGTCGGCAGATGGGATGCTGGGCTTGATGGACCTTTGGTCTGACCCAGTATGGCCATTCTTATGTTCTTATGTTCTTATGTCCTTTGATGTAGGTTTGAAATCATCTTTACTACCTTGCAAAGTTATAGGCAGATGTGAATAAGGGTTTCCTCCATGTACCAGGAGATCAGCACTATGTAGATCACTCTCCCAGGGTTCAATTTAGCAGGTCTAGTAAGGATCCACTAAATCAACTGCTGATCATACCCCATCAACTCCAGTAGTCCACTAGGTTGTGAGGAGGAAGGGAAGTTGATGGGAGAATTACTCCCATCGAGCTACCACAGTGGAGATGCCACAGAAATTCAAACTAAGATACCTTGAGTCCAACTATGCTATTCATGGAGCTGGAGTTATGTATCTCAGTTTGCCTTCACCCCCTAGTGTTGACCTGGCCTAAGAAATGCTCCTTGCAACTGCATTTTGTTTTACAAACTGGTCTTTCAAGGAGAGACACTTTATACTGTTGTACGGTCCAATTAGCAAATACTTGCTCCAATATGTCTCATGCCTAAGACATGCCATGCAGAGCAATAAATCCGACATACTGACTAAAAGACTGTTAGAGGGGGTATCTCCTTACTCATTTTGCTTCTTAGATTAAAATTCCTAATGATCTGAGTGAATAATAACAGGCTCATAACTACTAATTTGAACATTATGTCCTTTTTATTGTCAGAAGAAGGCTCTGCAATGTGAGTATTATCATTACATAGTACCTAGTGTGTACCATTATGTGGTTTAGATGGCCACTGTGGGATAATAATTCAGACCTTGCCAGGACTCTAAGCTTAAGTCTATTAAGCAAGTTTCTTTTGAAAGCATGAAATATGTATCTATTACTCTCTCCTGGTGCACTACATGAGAAGCAGGGTGGTGTAGTGGAAAGACCAGGAGAGTGGGAAATGAGAAACCAGGATTGCAGCTTCAAGCTCATACTGGTCTATGTATGACCTTGGGTGAGACACTGTATTTTTCTGAGCACCTGTTTTTCCTACCTCTTGTCTGTATCTGATGTAGCTCTTCAGGGTGGGGATTGTCTCTTACTCTGTGTTTGTATTAGATCAGGGCAGGAAACAGTTCCTCCCCCCTGTGAAAATACTGAATATGTAAAAAAAAAGTCCTTTTCTAACTCAGGACCTTTTGCATATTTTGATGAGAGAAGATATATTGGTATGTTCAAGCAAAAAGCCTTGATTTTGATGAATCAACATTTTTTGCCACAAAAAAACCCCTCAAAAGTCCCAATCATCTGTCATTTGTATGCTCCATGGGATACTCAGCTTGGCTGGGAGCTCAGATTGCTAGTGCACTATACATTATATGTGCAATAACATTATACAGGTTGAACCTCTGTAGTCTGACACTCTTGGGACTTGACTGGTTCTGAACCAAAGAATTTTCCAGGCCATGGGAGGTCAATATTGTCTAGCAGCATTACCATCACTTCCACTGCTTACTGGGCTGTTTGAGAACATTTAGAGGTAAATTAGAGCTAAATAACAGCACAGAACACTGAGAACCAGGACTGAGGCCTGTAAACTTTATGGGACCGCAGGAAACTTGGCCACAGGCATGAAAAGTGGACATCTAGCTAAGAAATCATTCTGCACAATGGATGTTTCTGGACCAGAGTTCTGAACTAGAGATTCAACCTGTATCCCTCTAATCCTTCCAGCCATTTTTCACATGGGTACTGTATTCCTTAATCCTCTGACTGGGCCCATTAAAATCAACGGGATGACTTAAGTGAGTGTTTACAAGACTGGGTGCTTGTTATCTGAGATAGGGCATATTTAGTAAGACCAACATTTAAGGCTATTTATACTGGGATCCAAACTCTGTAGCTTGTTACTATCAATAAATAAAATGCCTCTTAATTGTCTATCTTTTAAAACCATTGCTAGGCTTTAGTAGCAGGATCATCAGTGAGGCATATGTAGAGTTTGTCAGCTCACCCCTACAAGGAACCTGGACAGCTGTCTCATGTATGACTATTTTAAAGATTTAATAAACCTCACCTAAAATGCTTGTCATTTCTCTACTTGCCTGGACATCATTTTTAAATCTCAAGAATGAAACAGAAACTAAACAGAATATTTTTAAATCTCAAGAATGAAACAGAAACTAAACAGAATCTTGGATCCTTTGCGTGGTCGTTGTTTTGATGCAGTAGCAG
The DNA here is from genome assembly GCA_032595735.1 of Pelochelys cantorii. Classification (NCBI taxonomy): domain Eukaryota; kingdom Metazoa; phylum Chordata; order Testudines; family Trionychidae; genus Pelochelys; species Pelochelys cantorii. The sequence goes on from CM064346.1 coordinate 14,338,589, forward strand.
ACCAGTTTTTATAAAGAATTCAAGCCCATTTTTCAAAAGTATTCAGGTTCCTAACTTCTGCTGAAATCCAATGGGAGTAAGGAGCTTATGTACCTTTGAGGTTTTGGGCCTCAATCCCCATTTAGACATTTACATGCTAGAAGGGCATAACACATGGGGTTCTGCAGGGATCAGTTTTGGGATCACTTCTGTTCAATATCTTCATCAGTGAAGATCTCATGGAGAGTACACTTATAAAAAGTTTGCTGATGATACCAAACTGGAAGGGATTTGGAGGACAGGATTATAATTTCAAATGCTCTGAGGTACATAAGATGAAATTCAATCAGGACAAATGCAAAGTACTCCACTTACGAAGGAAGAATCAGTTTCACACATACAAAATGGGAAGATAATTAAGAGTGGGCTAGACAAACATCTCTTGGGGATGTTCTAGATGGTGCTTGGTCCTGCCATCAGTGCAGGGGCCTGGGACTTGATGACCTCTCCAGGTCCCTTCCAGTTCTAGTATTCTATGATTCTATCTAGTCTTACTTCCCTGCTCCGTTTGCTTCATGTGTGGATCCTATCTTCCATGATTTGGTAGAGTAAAAGTCTTGTAAAAGGACAGTCCCTTAAATTCAATACACGGGACCTATTATCACTATCACCTTGTGTTGCCTCTTGTACTGGTGCAAAGTTAACATATAAAAGCATAATCAGTAGGGTTGTATTTTTGCATAAGCCAATAGAGAATGAAACCAACAACTTACAAGCAAGATTTTAATTTCTAGTCTGTTGTCTTTTAAAATTGGAACTGTTTTGGGACCCTGCAACATTCTATATCACTGATTTCAATTTTCTTTACCCAAAGAGTATCTAACTGTAGGCAATGTCATTAACAGTAATAGATTTCATTGACTTTGCATGAAGCAAGCTGTGCTTTACTAAGACACAGATAATGAGGGTTGGGCCCTTGACTTGTTAAACTTCTATAATGCCCTCAGACTAAGATAAATAGCAAGTTCAAGGCTGGCAGCTGGATAAATTGGTGGAGTGAAAGCTCACAGTCTGAAATGAATAGTTATGAAGTGAGAATCACTATTAATATTCTCCCACTGATATAATTAACCAAAGTGCAATGTTAATGGCTGACCCAGAAAGATTATTTACCAAAAGGGGTTCTGATGTAACAGTCAGCTCTTTTGTGAGTAATGGAATGTGCATTCCAAATAAGTCTCCTGCTTCTTATACACTGCCACTCTCAGTGAGTGCATTCAATAAATAAGAAACGACCCATGACAGATAGGGACATGTGATCCTAGAGCTGGAAGTGGTTTTAGTTGCAATAACTGCTCGATTTTCTCAGATTTCTTTTAAAGAAATATGAACTCTGACAACGTTGTGACATTGGCCAGGAAACCAAAAAGCATGTGTTGGATGATCTGTTTCCTAATGAATTTGCATTTTTGCAAGATGATGTGACAAGCTGGGTTTGTAAATTCCTATGTGCCTGTTGCTCTTTTACTTGGGATTGGAGGGTACTTTATAATCTAAAACTGGGATGATGTTTTCACAATGTCCAAATCAGATTTCCATTGTATTTTGCATTAAAGCGTTTCAGATCATGATCTTGGCTCAATATCCCAATTCAGCAGTGAGGCAATGTATATTAGACCATTATCTGCTAAATCTGTACTTGCTGATAGTATACGTGACTGACAGCTAATCTTTACCTTAATTAATAACAAAGGATTTGGGTTTGGAGAAACGATTCTAATTGTCCTATTGCCATTTCCTATCACAAAGGCAATCAGTGCCATGGATTGTAATGTTAAATTCAATTACTTTAGAAAATTCATTAACATGTTAATTCTTAGCAGATTTATATCCATCAGGTTTGCCTTTCTTCAGTGCATGGACTTCTGTCCTGGAATTTGCCAGTGGTTAAACAGTTAAATGGTAATACTTAATCAGTTAGCCAATTTAACCTAGGTCTTGTCATCTGGCTCTGCTGAAGCTGTGGTCAAGGGGGTCCAGTTGCTGCCATAAGATCCCATAGCAACTGTGGGGTTCCACTGCTCAGCCCGCCAGCCCCTCAGTGGCCAGGGTTCCTCCAGCCCATTGTGGCTGGCCATTGCCAGAGTTAACAGGCAAGGGCAGTGAACTGGTAAGCATACTGGTAAGTCTCATGCTTACTGGCATGTAACTGGTTAACATCCATAATGTCTTCAGCTTTAAACTAGATCTTAACTATTGGGTAAAAAAAAGCCAATGTACAATAAAAGGCTGTTAATTTTAGCAGGGCCGTTGAGAAAGAAGGTGAGAAATATGTAACATCCATGGAAAGCCATTAGCTCAACACTATGGATGGAAAACCTAAGTTGGGAAGGTAAAAAACCTTCTAAACTCTTGGGGCCAGATGCTCATACCATAACCCACATAGTATGGAACATTATTCCTTGGGTGGTCTCAGTAAAGCCAACAGAACCAGTCAGAGACTAAGATACAACGAAACATGTTAGGTTAGGTTAGAGTCTTGACCGTGATACATGGCACAAAGAAGAATCGCGTGAATTTTTTCTGATCTCATTTTGTGTCCCCTGCCATGTTTTATATTTTTCTTAGGCGCACAAAAATTGCTACAACTCGACTCTCTGAAATTGCTCTTCTGAGAAAGTAAGAAAGTTCCCCTTTCCATGTTTGATGTCATTCTTACTCCTCTTGCTACCTCAGACCAGTTGTGAAGAGACGTTACCACTTTGTCCTTTTGTTTGATACAGACTCTTTTTTGAAAATTCAAAGGGAAGAAAGCCTTTTAAAATTATCTCTGCAAACAGTAGGTAGAGGATAGGGCAGCCCAGAGTCAAGATGCTGCCCAGTTCTGGAGTTGATCTTTTGGGGTTAATTTTGAGGGTAGATTTTCCTGTCCTTGCAGGGGAGATCGGTTAGGTTCATAATGATGGCTCGTGCTGATATCTGACAATGGCTACAAACAAAACATGGAAGAGCTCAAGCAGAGATAAGGGAAAGCCATTTGTCCAAGCATCACTGAGAGAACGAGTTTTAGCATCGTTTCACACATGTATGAAGAGCCACAGACAGCACCGCTAAGGAAAAAGGTTTCTTCCCCTCCCAAGAACTTAGTGACATTTTTCATTTTCTTGTTGCCATTGCTGAACTTTCATCCCTCTCCTTGGTTGCCTTTGCTGGCATTTTTCTCCTTTCTCTGTGCTTTCCTCAAGGTGGGAAATAAGTTGTTTCTGGAGGCCTCTTTGCATGAGGGTTCAACACATGAAATTTGTGGGATCTAAGTAATTGGAGACACACTCCACTCCAATGATCCAGAGAGGGACAGACCACGCATCCTCCACTGAGTTCAAAAGGAGTTGGTTTCTCCCCACTTGTCAAGATGCATTTCCAAAAGCACTGCCTCCAAAAGGAATGTAAGCAAATCATATTAGGCCCAGTAGCATATATCCCAGGAGCAAAGCCTTAATACACACATTACAGTAGACTTCCGATAATCCGGAACCTTTGAGACCTGGATGGTGCTGGATTATCGGATATGCCGGACTATCAGGAAGTACTATAAACTGGTTATATATATACTATATACAGTATATACTTTTATAAAGTGTTTTTAACCCTTTTTATTGTACATACTGTATACAGTATACTGTAATGTTTTAGTTTTTTTAACTCTTTTTTACCCTTTTCGCTCGGTTCAGCTGATGCCACTGCTGCCTTGTGACTCGTTTTTTGCAGAAGCTTACTCACTAGGCTCTTGCCATTTTGATGCCGGACTATCGGGAGTGTCGTACAATTGGATGCCGGACTATTGGAGTTTTACTGTATTTTTCAATAAGTGTCTTGGAGGGATTCTTCTCAGACATCTCCTTGTATGTTTTGTAGGTTGGTCTGTGGGGGAAAAAAATGGGACAAAAGTCTGCTGTGAGAATGGCCATGAGTCTGCTGCTGTGCACGAAAGAGGACTTGGAAGGCAGCAAGATAGAACCCCATAGCCCTATAGCTTCTGACATGTATTACTTCAGATTGAGGCTCCTATTAGAAGATTCTACACGGGAGTCTCATTTATTTGCTGCTGCTTCCACTAAATACAGAGGCAAAATGTCAGTTGCCTTCAAGGGGTGCAACTCCCACCTTTTCAAATGTAACTTGCTGGTATGGTCAGCAAAATGACTTGGTAAAAACCAGCATAGTCTTATTCATCAAATCTGTCCTTTGTATGTGTTCCAGGTCCCTACTTCAGCAAAAGTGCATCCAAGGTGCTGGGCAGGGCTGTTCTTAGGATTAATGGGGCCCTACACAGTATTAATAAACTGGGGCCCCTATGTTTGATGGCAGCGGGAGGGGGGAGTGCTGTGATTTATTAGAAATGTGATTTTTATCATCTTCAGCAACATACTAATGAAACATTGTAAAGCAAATTTTAAACTTGGGTCCTGTCGACTAACAGAGTCAATTCAGAAACTGACAGTATATACCTGGGGTTGGTAAATGCCTGTTCAATGGCTTCATTGCCATTTTAATGGCTCTTTCACAGGTTCCATGTGTTGCTAATAGCTCTGGCAGGCTTTTCCACTTTTCAGTTCACTAGATCCTCCCTGGAGGAAGTGAAGCCACAAAACAGGGATAGGAGGAGGCAGGTGGATGGACATTAAAACCCAGTGGTGTCCCAAATTTTCAGCTGTCCAACACAACTGTGTATTCTGCAAATGGATAAGGGTGGCCTTGGTGCTGGGGTTTGGGCCCCCGACCGCCCTACCCAGGGGAGTTTGATAATTCCTGCACTAGTGTAAAACTGGTGCAAGAAGAGGATCAGGACCATAAATACGATTTTTATTCTGGTTTGTAGTAGAGACAATAACTATGGAAAAGCAAGATTCTGTGTGAATCATCAACAACCATGTTAACTGAACTCCAAATGCAGAATATTTATTTCTGGCACTATTCTCATTATTATTTTGCTGAGGATTGGACCTTTGTACGAGGCATCCAGATGTTCAGGAAGGGATAGTGCTCCAACAAGCCAGGTCTCAAGCTTCGTTTCTGGCACTGGCATTTAGAAAGAGCATCATTTTACTGGCATGTGAAGCAAAATAGATATGGACTCAAAAGGCAGCATTAAACTTGCAAAGCAGCATTTTTAGAACTGTAATAGAATGCCCTAATGCAGCACGTGGGCATGGGAAATGGCATGAAAATAAGAAAGGCTGTTTGCCTGCCTGGCTGTCAGTTAGCATATGCAAACACAGGATTTGATTGCACTATATCCAGGAGATGACCTCCAGTAGTAAGGCTTGTTCATGCTATGGAATCCCCCAGCCTCCTCATGCTGGAAGGTAGGAGGGAAAGGAGAACTCTGATCCACCCTTCTTTCAGAGCTCTGATCTTGGGACACTAGTAAAACACAAGGTGGGACAAGATAAGCTTGTTAACAAGCAATGACCTGCTCTCACTAAGACCTTTTTGTGGTTCTCCCTGATAGCCTGCCTTGTCACTGTGACTCACTGCCCCCACCCCCAGTCAAGAGTTGATTACAAATGCAGTGCTTATATCTCATTGTCAAGTGCAATATGAAAACCAGGATAAATTTTCTGTTAACAAATCCCGTTTCCCTCCTAGTGACTTGTCATGTTTGAAAGGGGCAGTCTGTACTAGGCAGGGAGGCTGAAATGTGCACCAATTAATATCACTTAAATGTCTGAATATGCCACATTTCTGGTGACCTGTGCTACACACACACAAACAAAAACAGGATCTGATTCATTTAATCACTAGGGACCAGACTTGCAGAAATAGTTAGGTGTCTAAAGATGCAGATAGGTATCTAATGGAATTCTCAAAAATGCGTTGGCAGGTTAAGTCTATCTCCCATTGCAGCACAAGATAAACATTCAACCTAGAGTGCTACCTATAGTGGAATATATAAGCATCTACTTGCATTTTTAGGTGTCCAGAGACCATTGTAAATCTGTCCTTAGATCCTTTGGAACTGCATGCAGTAATTGATAGCAGGACTTAAGAGCAAGGTCTTAATAACCAATGGAAACAAGGTTTAATAATATAATTGGCGGAAACACCATGCATAGTCCTGATCCTCAGCTGATGTTACCCTGGCATGACTCAATGGCCCAGAGCTCAGAACCAGAAATTAAATACCATCTTGCATGCATTTTAAATAAGTTCAGCTTCTTCTTGTATAACTTCTGTGCTCCGGAATAACCGGAATCAATTATGCAGCATACGCACTGAAATGCTTTTGTCAATGAAGCATATAATTCTATTTAGGTGTAAACATCTTGAAAGGAAAATAAAAGGACCCCAAGATAGTGTGCATCAAGACACAGTGAAGTACTACTTGGGCATCAGAAAAAAAAGACATCAATTTCACCATACCGTAAAGTATCTGCTTGGGAAATCTGCAGGGCTATTTCTATATTTAGTGCCACTCTGGATCTCTGTTCCTTTCAATGAATCACTGCAAATGTCTTGAAACAGTGAAGAAGTGTGTACTTGAACTAAGGGTACCTTAGGGCTTTCATTAGCTTTGCCACCAACATCTTTTCAGCAGTATCCACTAATGTTGTTTTCACAATAAATGAGAGCTCGCCCTGAAACCTGGTTTTAATGATGTAGCCGCTAGGTATTAGATCTCTACTCTTACAATCGGTAGTAATTCCTAAATGGCTTGCAACTGGATCATATACCATCTGCATCTCAATTTGTTTCTTCCCTCAATTATTGTGGCAAGGGTATAAGTGTAGATGTGTTGTCCATTTGGCAGGTATCTTTAAAGTGTGATTATGTTGCATTGCTCAGTTAGCCTCCAAATGTTCACACGCAGGAGTAGGAAGGCTTAGGAAGTTTATTCTAATACAGAAAATGGAGAGGTGTGAAAACCTGGGGTGAAATCTTGGCTATATTGCTGTGAATGGCATAACTCTCATTGACATACGTGGGGCCAGGGTATCACCCTGGGAGAGTAGAACTGTAGGAAAACCAGAGCCCTCATTGAGGGGAGGTGTAAATGGAACAATCCAAATGTCATTCTGTGATCCATCTGATATCAGCTTTTATAACTAATCGTCTAAGTTCTATCAATAAATAATCCCTTACGTATGGCTAGCTCTGGTAGAAAACATTCCAAATCCACCCAGTGGCATCGCAGATGTGGCATCATTTGGGAGTCAAATCAAAGTCAACAGCACAATTGGGAATTAATGGATATAAATAAAGAGAAGGAGCCAGATTCTCCACTGCTTTGCCTCTGGTGTCATCACTAATATCTGTGAAAAGACCATGTGAAATGGGGGTACTTCAATTTGGATTTGAATGCAGAGAAGCTAATTTTTGATCCAAGAGCAAGATTGTATTTTTTAGTCATTGTTTGTTTGGAGTTCCAACATGTAATCCACAGCTAAAATTCGTCATGTTACCCTGAAGAATTTTGGTGGTATCTGCAAGTATCCTTTGTGGGCCAAGCGCTATACATCATCTCATCTTCATTCGAAACTGCTCATCCTTTCCTTAACCTATCTAATCTCCAAGACAACCCACCAGTTAACAGTGGATTTGTCTTGGTTGGAGAGAAACTTGTTTTGTAACTTTCAATTTGTTACAAAGACTCCAGACATACAGCATTATGCCAAATGCAAGTGAAGGTCTTACTGAAGCCAGAGGTAAGCGTAATACTAATAGGTTCATTGTGTAAATACAGTATAGTAGATCCAGGCTGTCATTGTGTAGGAGGTGCCAGTTCAGCAGCGAATGTGCAATACTGAGCATAGTAGCAGAAGGCCTGTTTTATCTTATTATAGTATCCAGATCACACAACTATTGAAATTAAAAGGAAGCATTTGAGCCATTACTTTTAGCACTCAATTGCATTATTTCAAGGACTCCAGGCCACCTGCTACCTGAGCTGAATTAATTGCAGATATAGAACTCTGCCATGTATCAGGATACTTTTTGTGTTGCAAAGTAGAGTAGTATTAGAAGTGGGAAAGGAGAAAGAGGGCCAGGTTTCAGGAGCGACAGGATGCAGGGAAGAATGGGAAACCAGCCCATGTGATTCCTGTGAAATGGGAAGATTTCTGGAAAGCATACAGACAAAGTAATTCTGAGGCTTCAAAGAGATTCTAGAGCAGGGGTGGGGAACCTAAGGCCCGGAGGCCAGATGCGGCCCCTGTCTTGTCTGGTTTCAGCCCCCAAAGCTCAAGGCTCCATCCTCAGCATTGGGGAGGCTGTGCTGGTGCTCCAGCTCCCGCTGTTCCCCTTAACATACAAAATCTACTCGCCTGGGTCCCCCCTAGGCTCTGGTGTGCACGGGGACTGTGGGACGTGTCATTCTTCTTCTAGTTGAGGCCACGTCAGTGAGAGTGCGGTTGGGTTTTTTTGCTTCTCACTTGTGTGCGGCCCTTGACTGATATTTGTGTGGGTCAGAGGCTTCTGACCCAAAAAAAGTTCTCCGCCCCTGCTCTAGAGAGAGAGACAAGTGGCCAGGTTTGGAAACAGGTGAAGGAAGATAGAATTAGTGCAATCAAAGTTGAGTTGACCACTGAGGAAACCCCATTATCTCAGGGACTACCTATCTATGGTATAGCTGAGACTCTGATTAGGCTAAGTGCTGGTAGCATCTGTTCTGTTGGTGTTTAGCGGGGTTGGAAGTTAGTTAATTTTGTTGTTCATTTGTCTACAAAATAGAGGAGATGTGGCATAATGGGTTGAACTAAAGGAAGAAGGCCAGCTTTCAGGAGGGAGCTATTTTGGTGTTAACACCTAGTTCTCCAAAATGCAAGCTGGTAGCCATGCTACTACCATGCAAATGAAGGCCTCTCAGAATGGAATATTGGCATCTGTGCACGTGCAACAAAAATCTCTTTCCTATAATTATGTATAATCACTTATTGCTGATGAAATAGTAGCAGCATTGTCAATCCCAAATGTTCAAACATGGCGAGTCGGGCCCCTGGCCTCATGGCTTGGCTTAGAAACCATGAGGTTTTAAAAAACCCTAATAAATGCTGGGGTTTTTTGCTTGCTTTCTGACTTTTCTGCCAGTAGAGTGCACTCATATCTTTCAGGGGTTTTCTCTGTACCCACGAGGTATAGATGATTGCTATTAAAAGCTTCAGAGGGGTAATTGAGTTAGTCTGTATGGGTACGTCTACACTAGCTCGTTAGTTCGAGTTAGGTACGGTAATGAGGGCAACCGGGGTTGCAAATGAAGCCTGGGATTTAAATATCCCGGGCTTCATTTGCATCTTCCCGGGCACCGCCATTTTTGAATCCCCCTTAGTCCGAACTCTGTGCCCGCGGCTACATGCGGCACGGACTAGGTAGTTCGAATTAAAGATCCTAATTCAAACTACCCTTACTTCTCATGGAATGGAATGAGGAGTAACGGTAGTTCGAATTAGGATCTTTAATTCGAACTACCTAGTCCGTGCCACATGTAGCCGCGGGCATGGAGTTCGGACTAAGGGGGATTTAAAAATGGCGGCGCCCGGGAAGATGCAAATGAAGCCCGGGATATTTAAATCCCGGCTTCATTTGCAACCCCGGTTGCCCTCATTACAGTACCTAGCTCGAACTAACGAGCTAGTGTAGATGTACCCTATAGGATAAAAGTTGAAACTTGTCCGCAAAATCGTGATTCCAGCTGCTGGGACCAAGAAAAGTTATAAAAATTGTGATGTTCTTGAAAATTGCACTGTAGTTGGGGTATTAGAAATGACAAAGAGGAAATAGATGAAACTGAGCAAAAGCAAAAATTAGTTGGATATCACAAAAAATATTCCTGCCCAGTGAGCCCTTTTAGATGATGGGGATACTTTCTTCACAGAGAGTATGTAGGTAAGTAACCTTCCAGCTATCTTTAGATGTGTGTATTGTACCCTGAGATACATTCAGAAATTTACTTTTATCTTATGTGTTGCTATTTATTAAGATAAGTTTCAGTGTATGGATATTTTACCACTTATTCTCTGTGCAGCTTGTTAAAGACCATTTAAGCGCTAACTTTTGGGGAAAAAATCTGGAACACTGTTTCCACATGAAGTGACAAGCTGCAGTATAGTTTTTTATTTAATGATTAGGCCACCAACCTTGGATTTCATCCCACATTTTTGTGTTGAACCTTAGAGGATGAATTGATGTTTCAGCTAGCTCCCTAAATTAGAGGAAATTAGATTCTGATACAGTCTCTTTAACACAACCTGGATTTCAAGGAGTATTTAATCATAAACCTGAAATGTTTGCTAAGCCCTGCCACCAGCCAGTCTGTATTGCGATACGATTGCTACAAACATTGCCATGCAAATTGTTTTAAGCACCTGGAAGTGCAGGATTATCATATTGTAGTAACTTCTCTGACCCACAGGAAAGTGACCTGAAATATCCCTATATAAAACCCAGACTCCTGATGGATGCATTATTTATTATCTGTATTGAAATAATAGCTCGGGGCCCCAGTCAGGGTTTATTCATAGATTCATAGAGTGTAAGTCCAGAAGATAGCATTAGCTCATATAATCTGACCTCCCGTATATCACCAGCCATGAAGGTTCACCTAATGACCTCTGCACTGAACACCATGACTTGTATTTGGCTAAAGTATATCTTCCAGAAAGGCATCCAGGCCCCTTTAAATTGCTGACGGAGTGCCAGGCCACACACAGCTCTGAGGGCTGTGGGGGAGGAGTGCAGTGCTGCCATCCAGGAGACACTGAGGGCTGGCTTCCTTGGCCCTGCCTTTTCCACCAGAGGCCACACCCCTTCCAGCCCCTTCCAGATGGAGCTGCTCCCCCACACACTTGCCCAGTTCCCTGCACACACATAATCAAAAGACAGTCCCTGAGCCAAAGATCTTACAATCTCAGATTGCAAACTAGCATTATGACCTGTATAGGTGGGCTGCTGCCCATTAAAAATCAATGGGGGTGGGATAAGGAGCTGGACCAGAATGCAGGATTGGAGCTTTATGTAAAATGAAAAGTAAAGATATACAGCTAATAGAGGGAAGAGCACAAAGTAATGAGCAGAATATGACGAGCATGAACTAAACTTATGATTCATATGTACCAGTGATGGGCAACCCAGGCTAGTGAGTGGGCCACGTGAGTGGCTCTCCTTCGTGTCAGAGGGACACAAGATTGTCATAACCAAGATTGTCTCCCAGGATAGGATAGTTTTGCTAATTGCGCTCGTGTACCTAGAGTTTGCGGGATGTAGCGACTGAACTGTAGCAGCACTTTGATTGGCTGCAGAGGGAGTGCACGGCTGTCACAGTAAATGCTGTGTGCAATCAGCACCCACCTCACCTTAGATGCCCTTTCTTTAAATACAAGTCACATTTTTAATACTAGTAGGAAAAAAAACCCTATGCAGATAGAAACCAGCGGAATTTGGCAACCTTGCACTTGGGCAATGGTAAATAAAATGTCTTGTGGGCCATGCACAGAAACCTGATGGGTTGCCTGTCACTTGAGGGCCACAGGTTGCCCATCACAGGTATATACTAACAGTGTTGGATTAGAATTAACCATTCTTTAAAAAACCTGTGGATCTGAGGGGTAGAGAATAAGTATTTTAATATTTTGTTTAAAATATAGCTGGGTTGGGGGATTTTGCTCTGTTTTACAAATACATTCTGTATAATCATGCTTTCTGCCCACATTAAACACCCTTTGCAGTGGTTCTGATAAAGGTTATTTGGCATTCCTCTTGTGGATTTACAGTATAAGCACTTAGGGGTAAATTTTCAAATGTGTCTGTTTGACTTATGATCCTAATTCCATTTTCAGAAGTAAGATGGTAAGTTATTGTACAGCAAGTCAGAATGTGACTCTACAGTACAGCAGCCTGCCATGCCGTGATTGGCTAGGTAAACAAACCCTTCGGTACTTAGGAGTCTGTCTCATTGAAAGTATGTGTTATTTAGGTACCTACATGTATAGGTGACTTTTGAAAAACATTAAAATCAGGTTTCAGTCACTTCTGAAAATTTTTAGGCTTCGTCTACACTGCCAGTTTTTTTGGCAGAAAATATGCTAATGAGGGACAAAAAACAACAAACATCCACACTGCTTCTTTTTGCACAAAAATCCCTTGTGCAAAAAGAAACGGCAGAAAATATGCTAATGAGATCACAACTTATGCTAATGAGCCTTTCATTAGCATATTTTCTGCCGAAAAAACTGGCAGTGTAGACGAAGCCTTAGAGCTTAAAACTTCAAATATTTAAGTCTTTATACTTATGCTATGATCAGTGCCATTGACTTCAATAAGGCATCTTATGTTAGGAAAGTTATGAACATGCTTAATTAGCAATGAGAAGCTCTTAAGCACATGAGTAATTTCCTTCAGGTTGGGATTTTCAAAACCACTCAGCATTGGCATAACTTTTCTCATCAATGTCAATGCTAAAACTCCCACTGACTCCAATGAGAGCAGAGCTAATCCAATGCTAAATGCTTTTGAAAATCCCTCTTCCTGTTTTTTACATTAACTCCTTCACAACAGCTTTTTACTATTGCCAGGAGAATAAATAATAAGAAATGGACTCATTTCAATTTCCTTATTTAGTGCAATTCAAAAAGCAACCTAATGGCAAAAAATCAAGCTAACTAGGGGTACGTCTACACAGCAACATTATTTAGAAATAACTAGCGTTATTTCAAAATAACTCAGTCCACATCTACACAGCAGGCAGTTATTTTGAAATAACTCCAACTCCCGTAACCCTCATTGTACTAGGAGTAAGGGAAGTCAGAGGAAGAATGCTCTATTTCTAAATATGTGCTGTGTAGACATTTCCAATTTGAAATAAGCTATTTCTAACTAAGCCACGCAATTGACGTAGCTCAGTGTTTGTAAACCTCTTTTAGTTTTCAGCCATCCAAGGGATTAGATATAGGGGCAGATATTTTTAAGGAACAAATGATATCCTAACCTGACAGGATCCCTTTAATTTCTTTGTTTAGCTGATTGCAACAGGTAATTATTCAGAAAGTAGCCATGTTTGAGCAATTCAGAGAAGGCTCCTTATCAACATCATAATATATGATTATTATTCTCTGCATATAAAATTTACTTAAAGTTTTGTATTGCTTCATATATCAGAAAAAAAGTTTCTTAAATTGCCTTTGCAAAACACTTGGTAAATTGTTTTTCAGCGCTTGATGGGCACTGGCTATGCAACCTCATAATTTGTTTACCTACATAGTTCTTTGTCTCCTTTCTCCTTTCTGTCATGAGTATTGTCTGAATAGATTGGTTATATGGCAGCAAGCTCATTATTAATATCAGGGAACCAGTTACTGACACAGGAGTCAGTAGAACTGCTTGAGTGTGAAGAGATAATGAAGCCTGGCATTTCAAACCCAGCAACCTCATTTATCTAAGTTGCAGTGACTCATAATGGAAAAATCCAAGCAACAAACCGAGGAAATATTTGTCAGAATTGCAGAAGACCCATTTTAAAAACATACACAATTTTTCATTGCCCACTTCTGCTATCCCCACTGAGCTTTGGGGACAAGGTAAATCTGTATTTTTTTCCTGAAAATAAATTCTCAGCCACCCACTCAAAGGAGCTGGAAATACTTGCTGCCTTAGACTGCCTATTGAACCTATACCATTAGTTTAAACAAAAGCTGCTCAGAAATTTTCCAATTAAATATCTTTTTTTTTTTCCCACCAGAAAATGGTGTCGCATCAAAACCAAAACCATTGACTTTCTGGATTCAAAACATTTTGAAAAAAGAAAACTTTGACATTGTCAAAATATCTCATTTTGACTTTCTCAAGTGCAACATTTCAGTTATTGGTTCAAAAATATATTTTATTTTGAAATTACAATTGTATACTTAAAAAGGGAAATAAAAAGTATTCATTTACCAGATCCCATTCTTTTTCACAATTACCAATCTGTGAAAAAATTGAGATTTTTGACTTTTTGTCACAATTTGGAATGGAAAAAAATATCCAAAATCTCTAATTCTTGGAAAACAGGAAAACAAACAAACAAAAACCCCACACCTTTCCTACCAAGCTTCACTTCAAAAATCTTTATCAAGTACAAAAACAAATTTTGGCCCTGCAGCAACTGTTTGTTGAGGCATATTTTTGGTATATAATGTTTGAAGTTCCTATTGTAAATTAGATAGGAGGGGAGGGGAGAGAGAGAGAATAATAGGAAAAAAACTTAGCTGATTTAGCAGGGATGGAAAACACTCACCCCTGGTCTCAATGCAAGATTATGTCCTGTCTTCTGCATATTTGGGAGAGTTTGTCTGTCGGTGTGTTTGTTTGTTCAAGAACTCTTCGGGTATGTCTACAGCAAAGTTATTTCGAAATAACTTTCCTAGCTTTTACACAGCTATTCCGTTATTTCAAAATTAATTCAAAATAGCAGAGGGCTTATTTCGAAATTGGTAAACCTCATTCCACAAGGAATAGTGCCAATTTCGAAATTGCTATTTCGAAATAAGTGCTGTGTAGCTTATTTTAAAATAGGGAGCCTCCAGCCCTTCCCAGGGTGCCCTGCTAGCCGCCCTGGCCACAATGTAACTTCTGACCTGATGCCCTGCTGGAACTGGTTCCAACCAGCCTTAAATGCGATTCAACATCCACGCAGTGTAGACGCACTATTTCGAGATAGAAAAACACTATTTTGAAATGCATTTTGTGCGTAGACGCGTTGTTTCGAAATAAGCTATTTCGATTTAACTATTTCAAAATTAGATATTTTGAAATAACGCTGTAGTGTAGACATACCCTTCCCAAACAGTAAGAGCTAGGACCACCAAATTGGGTATACAGCTTCCTCTTATCATAACTTAAAGCAATGTCAGGGTTTGGTCATGCCAGGAAAATGGGATGTGCCTGGAATGGGATTGCTTCTCATCAAACCAAACAGAAAAGAGACAGAATCACCAAATCAAGTACAGTCTTCAAAGCTGACATAACTGAGGGAATGCTGAAAGAGTGCTCAGGATGGGCTCAGGGCAGGTGTGCAGAGTGCCCCCTCCGCGCATAGGGTGCATTTGGTGTGCCTCCCCTACAGCTCTGGCAGTTCTCTGCTGGGACTATGGGAGAGGGTGCCTCACTCTCACCTCCTCCTAGCCTGGCAGCTGTGCGCACTCATTGTTTACACTATTCACACACTTGCGTTAGATGCATGTATGAATCCATTAACAGAGCATGTACACACACTATGGAATTCTGTTCCTGGTCTTGCCCACTGCACCACTGTTTCTCTGGAATCAACAGATGTGCCCTTCGTAGAGGTCAAACACTTGAAAGACTTTGACAACAAGCAGGAAATGTAAATGTATAAACCTGCCCTCTGCTATACTCACCCACAACATTCATTAAATGGCCTGTATCACCAATTTAAAGTGTATCCAAGAGGTTTTAATTAATGATTTGTGAGATTTAGCATCCAGATGATGACGGTTCACTTCTGTGTAACAGCTGTGCAAAGGTGCTAATTCATGCACTAACTAGAAGTAAAACTTCCACTGGTTGGGAGATGCATCATCAAATCACCTCTGATATAATGAACTGGACTTCATTCTAAAAGCAGCTGGATATTCTTAATTAAGGATACAGGAGTTTCTGAACAATACCCTCGAGTTGCTCAGAGCAGAACAAGTGTTAATAATTGCTGGGTCCATGTAGCTAATGGGGGGGGGGGGGGAAACCTCAATTTAATTTGGATTCACAATGTTTCCTAACCACAGGCTGCTATTGGTCTGATAAACTTTAGGTAGACAACTGAATTTTTAGATACTTAACTCAGTCTTTAAATGTCTGATGTTTACCCATCTTTGACAGGGATCTGGTGAAATGTCATATCAATAATGCGCACAACTTCTAAGTTTATCCTTTTTTGGGGGGGGGGTTTGTTTAAAGGAAACTGAGAGTTCTCCAGAGACATGTACATACCAAGGTAACATTTTCAGTTTTCTTTTCTGAAGCTCATGTTCTACACTCCCACAGTGTCCCTTCTTGGGTTTAGAACAGTTATCTATAGTTTGCAGTTATATGAAGCCTGTGTCCCATACTCAGCCTTGGTCTACACTAGAGCTTTATTTCGAAATAACCTCCCTTAGGTTGAATTAATAAGTGGACCATCCACATTATCAAGACTGTTATTTCGAAATTGTGGGCTGCTTATTTCAAAATCCGTACTTCTGCTTTCCTCTAGAAATAATGCTAATTTTGAAATAGTTATTTTGAAATAGTGGTGGCGTGGATGCTCTGGTGTGGCTATTTCACAATAAATACTCCCCAGAGTCATTCAAACTAATGACTCCCCGGTGCTTGCTGGGACTCTAAGTCAAGGTAGTACATCCACGTTAACAGAACCTGGACTAATTCTGAAGCTTCCTCAAAGCAAGGACACGCTGTTTTGATTTTGTTATTTCAGGAGTAGTTAAATCGATTTTAGTTATTTCAAAATAGTTTCCTAGTGTAGACATGCCCTCAGAGTACCCACACAGTGTCTCCCTAGGTTTGTATCAGTTTTTAAATCTAATGCAGAGGTCCTAAAAATGCGAGGGTGTGCCCATATAGGGGACTACAGAGGACCATTCGGGGGGGGGGGGGTCTACTCCAAGCCCCATCCTCAGCTGTGGTTCCAGTCTTGGACCGCTTACTCCTGTCCACAGTCCCTTTCCTGGACCCATGACCCTGCTCCAAAGGGGCATGTAGGCAACGTTCCATTTCATGTGAGGAATAAATTACGGATGTTAAAATGTGATAATTTTACTAATCGAGTAGCTGATAGACTTTTTATCGACTACTTGATTAGTTGATAGGGGAAGGCAGATGGCTCAGTCCCGGCTCGCGCTGGGACCAAACTCCACTGCGACTCTGCAATTTAAAACGCAATAGGAGCCAAGCAACCTGCCTCCCAGCTCCTACTGCATTTCAAATTGAAGAATCGCAGCAGTGTTTGGTCCCGGACCCAGCGTGAGCAGGGACTGAGCTGGGCTGCTTGCCCAGCTGGCAGTAGCCCCTGTCTGTGGGGGGTCCCAATTCCCCTCCCCCCGGACAGGGGCTGCTGCTGGAGCAGCCTCCCCTGCCACCCCCCCGTGCTGCTGCCTCTTCAGCAGCGGGGAGAGGGGGGGCAGGCGGCACCACAGAGATGGTCCAGGGGGAACTAGTTTTTAAGCCAGTTCCCCCCAGCACTGGTTCCTGCTTCCCCCACCCTTGCTGCCTCTGATGTAGAGGTAGCAAGGGGGGTGGGGAATGTGAGTAGTTGACCGACTATCTGATAAGCCTAGGCTTATCAGGTAGTCGACTACTTGCTTACATCCTTAAAATAAATTTTGTTGTGTGCACCAAGTTGTGTGTGGTTGTGCACCCCCAGTAGAAACACATGCTGCTGGGCGTGGATGTTCTGCTAATTAGTTGGGCATCATCCAAATCTCTTGAGTGGCTATCCTAGCATTCAGCTTAAGGGAACACTGGCTGCAGGCATGGTTTAGGGTGGAAAATTAATTAAAAAGTTTGGGGATCAATGATACCATGTATAGTTATCTGAATTCCTTGCTTGAAAGTCATCATAATCCTAATTTTCCCCCCAATGCCTCTCAATGGGATTGAAGTTGTATAACATTCAGCTTTATGAAGGAGAAATATTTCATATTGGACAGTAGGGAGAATGAGAATTAAGAAAACAGTAGAAAGAGAAAAATATACATACTGTATGAATATTTTTTAAAAAGCAGATTTTATTCAAGCCAACACATGAGCAGTCAGAGTTCCGCATTTGTAAGGAAAGTAAGGTTTGGGTTTTAAGAGGAGAAAGGCATTTGCATTTTGCCACAAGCATTATGCGAGCAAGTTTCTACACAGACAGCAAGAACTGATGAACTGAACAGAGACTGGGAACCAAGAACTACACCTCTCTAATGCCAGCTGTGAAATTGTTTGGACAATGTTGGGCAAGCTACTTACATGCTCTGTGCCTCAGTTCCCTTTCTTTGGGAGAATAATACCTTTACTTCACAGGAGCATGAGAATGATGAATTTGTTAGTTTGTGCAACATTTTCATTTTCCTAAAGGCAAAAAATCAAATGTATATATTTAATAAAACCAGCTATATATAAGATGGGAAGAAATCACCCGTCAAGGAGTTAAAACCACTGCAGACAGCCCCAAATGAAGCTCCAGATTGGCTCAGCTAGCAAACAATGACATTTATCATATAGATACATCTTTGTAGGATCGGGGCCTGTGGAAGGGAGGAGTGCTGGTGAATTTCACTTTCAAAAGTTTCTTCTATCCTTTGTGGCTGTATCATTTTAAAAACTCATTTGAGGAAAGGCTGTTAGGGATTACATGAGGTGTTTTCTTGGACAGGAGCTCTACAGGCTGACAGCGGGAGAATTGTAAATCTCAGGAAACTCCAAATAAAAGGAAAGCATTGGCATCAACGTAAGAAATGGACATATGGTGCAGTAACTTTTTAAAGCCCTTCATAAGTAGATGCTTCAGTAGATTTGTGTGAACATGTGATAGTATAATTTTAAATGATCGTCTGTAAATTATACAAATTAAAGGTGTATATCTGCTAACTCATGATATTCACCCGGCCTTTTAAAAGGCAGGAAATGTTTCCATACTTCATTATAAGTTTTTTGGGGTGGGGACTGCCTTTTTGTTCTGTGTTTGTACAGCGTCTAGCACAAAGAGGTTCCTGGCCATGACTAGAGCTCTGTGTTGACAATGTAATACAAATCAATCAATCATCATCATAATTAGAGCATCAGAAGGAAAGCAAGGAAACTGCCAGAAATACAGTAGGCTCACTAAACATATAGCAAAAATAACTTGAAAAATACCAAATCTAATCTGGCTAATGCCTGTTGTTTCCCACATTAGGACATATCATTCAACAAGTTTGTATTTTTAATATTTTTTGTATTATGGTCACACCTCTATTAGGTGCAGTACAAATGAGGGGCAATACAAACACACAATATGAGACAATCTCTTCTCCAAGCACTCGACAATCTAAATATGCATGACTAGGGGGAGGGAAATTATTTTATCATCATATCTGCAAGAGCGGAATAGAGGCACAGAGATGGAATGATTTTCTGAAGTCACGCAGGACTCTGTGGCAGGTCAGAGAATTGAACCAAGATGTCCCAATTCAGAAGTGCCTTGATCACAAGATAACCCTTCCCCTTTATCACTTGTAAGGGAAAGGCTGGTGTGTTCATTAGTCTGGTAAAGGAAAATATCCTCATTGGCAACCAAAGGTGCCCCAAATGGCCTTTTTCCTCTGGAGAAGACAATTGCTGTAAGGTGGATTACATTTTCCAACCCATTTATATAATACAATATAGTTTTTTAAGCTGTATGTATTTATGTGTATAATGTCTCTCTCTATACACTATTCTCCAACAGCTACAATGCTATCATCATATCTAGTGCGCACCTCAGGCGCCTTGTCAATTGATGACCTTGTGTGTAGGCCATTAATTGACAACATTCTAGCACCATTCTCCTTATTCTGCTTTTCTCCAAAAGAAAATTGACCTACTCAATCAACTATTTACTGTGGGCTAGATTGGGCTAGACAGATCCCTGAGCAAAGGCTGATGTATAAATTGCTTCATGCCAGAAAAGGCACTGGAAAGTGTTGGGCCTCAGAGAATCCCCACTTAACACACTGTTCCCTTCCTGCTTACCCCTTGGTCTGGGCTGGGCTGATGAGGTATACTAGGGCCTTTCAAGTGCCTAGCTGTGTCCTACCACATCACACCCAAGAAAAGGTGCAGTGAAGTTGGGTCCTCTAGGCCTGCCTACAGTCTGTGGGGTAGCAGCCAATCAGAGTTTGCAGGATCAGATAAAAGGAACCACAGGCGCTCTGCAGGCTCAGTTGTTGTTGGAGACCGGAGGAGTGAAGTGACTTTGCTGCTGTTTAAGGGACAGCCAGACATTGGGGTATGATGACATTAGCGTTTTGTGAGGAAGAATTTCAGACCTGAGGTAAGAGTAAAGTGAAAGGGGCTACACGGCAAGTGGCCTAGGCATTAGCAGCAACAACTCTTACAGGAAGCAGCAGGTGGTTGCTATTTATATGGTGCCTCATTTGGGACCGGTGGTAGTAGGTAGGCCTGAATCAACTCACCTGCCACTGGCCTCAGCAAGGGGCTTGTTTAGATGCCCAAGAGAAGGGCAAGACAAAAAGAGCCTGTAGGGGAAAAAAGCTTTGGGGCCACTGGTCTATATGGGTATGTCTACACTTGCACCCTCTTTTGAGAGAAGGATGCAAATGAAGACATTCAAAATGGCAAATGAAGCCGGGATTTAAATATCCCATGCTTCATTTGCATATTCGCGTTATGGCGCTATTTTGAAATAACAGATGCTGTTAAGATGCGGTTATTTCAAGAGGTAACCCTTCTCTCGAAATAACTGGTAAACCTTGTTGTATGAGGAATAAGGGTTATTTCGAGAGAAGGGTTTTCTCTCGAAATAACTGCGTCTTAACAGCGTCTGTTATTTCGAAATAGCGCTATTTCGAAATAGCTACATAATGTGACTATGCAAGTGAAGCATGGGATATTTAAATCCCAGCTTCATTTGCAATTTTGAATGTCTTCATTTGCATCCCTCTCTCGAAAGCGGGTGCAAGTGTAGACATACCCTACCAGGGCAGATGGATTTAAAGCTAGTCCAGAAAGGGCTGAAGACTGAGCCAGAGATGGGGCTAAAGACATTACTGAGGGCAAAGGAATAGGCCTTTCTGGGCCTGTTTCTCCCAAAGGGGGTTGTTTGTTCACATATTGACTGTGTGTGACTTGGTCACGGGGCTGAGCTGTTGAACCCTGCCTGATGATGGCAACAGCCAACAGCGAGTCCCAGAAAAGGAAGGCATTCAGGTTCACACTCAGCTACCCTGTCACAGCTGGGGAATGGGGCAGGGATAGTAATTGGCCTATCCAGGTATAAAACGGACTCAGCTGCACTGGACAGTATGTTAGAAAAAGAGGTGGTGAAGTTATTTCCCATACTGTCTCACCTACTCCTTCCTCACATGATCCAAGGAGGATTAAGAGGCACTTTTTACTGTTCCATGGTCAACACTCCCAGTCACTCTTTTTAATCTGGTCACGCACCTGGAATGGCCACATCTACAGAAGTCCTGTAGTTAAGTCAAAATGTATTTTAGAACAGTATTTTTTTTTAAATCTACTGAGGATATCCTACCCATTCTCATGGTACTGCAAATACACAATATTGGTGTGCTCCTATACACACGCACTGCCATCTGACAGTGAATTTATGGAGACTGAGATAGTCCTGCC
The DNA here is from genome assembly GCA_032595735.1 of Pelochelys cantorii. NCBI lineage: Eukaryota > Metazoa > Chordata > Testudines > Trionychidae > Pelochelys > Pelochelys cantorii. The sequence goes on from CM064346.1 coordinate 14,359,931, forward strand.
TTGGTATTGTGTTCTTAAACAGTCTATCAAGAAGAAAAAATTGGCAACAAGTGGCCTTCATTTTGCAAACTGAATTTGTTCTTGTTGCTGATTACTGAACATGAATTATTGCTATCAAGGTGTCCTGGAGTATCATTTCAAGCTAAGCCCATGTCCTTCATGCCCCAAAAGGTGAGTTTTTCTTAGCCATACAGAGGAGATGTTTAATGAGAAATATAATCAAAAGTTATTGGGGACTGTGGGTGCTGTGGCTTCTTGTAGTAGTCACGTGAAAGCAAATATGACCAAAAGTGAGATGTCCAAGAAGATTATTTGAGACAATACTACATCATTTCAGTGTGCATCCTATTAAGAAGTTTTTTTTAATTATTTCCCCCTCATACGCAGGATTGGCTCATTCCAGCTTCTGTATAGTGCATCCAGGCCCACGGATAGGGGGGAAGGGCAAAGGGAAGCTGAATACGCTACTGATTCTGGCTGCCCTGGATCCTTTAAATTGCCACTGGAGCATCGTGCTGCACATTTCGTGTGGCTCTGAGGGGGGGCTTGCACTGTGCTTGGGGCAGCAGGGAAGGCTGTCTGTCCTGGCCCCGTCCCTTCTGGGAGTGCAGACCCCAGCCCCTCCCTTCACCTTGCCCAGGATCCCACACAGGCTGTCTGTTTCTCTGGGGGTATGTCTAGACTACATCTCTCTGTCGCCAGAGGGATGTAAATTAGACATACTGAAATTGCTAATGAAGCGGGGATTTAAATCTCCCACATTTAGCATAAAAATGGCCGCCGCTTTTTGTCACCACAGAGCTTTGGCGACGAAAAGCAGCAGTCTAGCCACAGTTCTATTGCTCACTAAAGCCTTTGGCGACAGATCCTGTATACCTCAATTTACGAGGGATAAGGGATCTGTCGCCAAAGGCTTTAGTGAGCGATAGAACCGCGGCTAGACTGCCGCTTTTCGTCGCCAAAGCTCCGTGACGACAAAAAGTGGCGGCCATTTTTATGCTAATGAAGCATGGGAGATTTAAATCCCTGCTTCATTAGCAATTTTGGTATGTCTAATTTACATCTCTCTGGCGATAGAGGGATGTAGTCTAGACATACCCTGTGTGTGTCACTTAAAGGGAAAATCGTGTGTCTAATTTCACCTACTCCCATCCATCAGAACACAGTGTGCTAGGAGAAAAGTGTAAAATATTGGGTACTGAGCTGTTCAGATCTTCTGGGGCTACCTAGAGGGGTGTTTCTGAAGCCCTGCCCCACCCTACCTGCTTATCTAGGAGGAGGCTCTGTTGAGCCAGGCAATGGTCTGGGAATTAACCCCCAAGCCTGAGTCAGGGGCTAGAGGTACCTACAGTTTGGCGCAAATAAAGGTCAGCTGAACCTGTTTGTGCTCAGCATGGAAAAAGTAGGCTTTCACTTGCAGAGCGGGGAATCTGCTTCTAAGGATTAGGGATAGTGGCTTTTCTTACTCTCTCAGGTTTGGATTAATCCAGAATTCCTGTCATAAAACTTTACTTGGAAAAATGTGATTTTTATTTTATTGTTTGCCAACTAGCATGAATCTAGGAAGTATGAGCATTGAAACAGGGAAATATAAAATTGTTGCTATTATAAGCAGTGGAACATCTGAGTTTCCTATGGCTCCTAAAGTGGACTGGAGAGGCTTCGAATGCCCCATATTCTGCAACTTCTATACAGCATGAATAGAAAATATTTAAATTAACCACGTTTCTATGTTTTCCTCTCCTTTTTCTTTATAATGTGTCTCACCAATGCCTGAAAACAGCAATGTGCTGTCTGAGAAGATTGCATCAGCTGTTGTTAGGATCTCATTGTGTACGTAAAAATGCATCTTGGTGCACCAGTACCAGGCTAAGAATGAAATTATTGATGATAAATGTTTGTAGCCTGTGCATCAGGTGCCATTATGCATTGTTTATTTAACAAGGCTGTTTTTCCTTCATATCTTGAAGATGCCAGTTACTGAATCTGTCTATTGTGAGCCTGACTTGCAAGGAGACATTAGCATATCCATTTAAATAAAAAATGGCAAAGATTAGGGGTTGTTGTGGATGGTACTTCAACATGCAATTGACAGTCATTAAGAAAGAAAGAAAAATACAAAGCAAACCCAGAATTTCTACTGTTTTTGGATGCTGGCAGATACAGAGTTATAACTGAAGGTTCTTTATTTTTTATTTTGGTTTCATTTGGACCTCAGCTCTAACAGATGAAGTGAAGGCTCTGGAGGCATCTCAAAACAAAAAAAAATCTTAATTGCTCAGTTGTTTGTGGCTAACGTACAGAGTGTGCCTATGTTCCTTTGCAAACTATGGCATAGTGATACAAACCTCTTAAGAATAAACTAAAAAATGGAAACCTGGCACTTATTTTCCAGTATCTCCATGGGGACTGGAAATTACATGACAGATTCTCTCTGGAGAATAAAACCCAAAGATTTCTGACACCAAAGGTCTCTTGCTTTGTGCTACATAAAAGGCATTGCATCTGATTGTACCGCCTGAAAAGCAGCCTCTCCTGGGAGAGGCTGAAGGTTCATTTTTGGTCTTTTTTAACATAGCTTGAGTCACAGAACTCATCATAATGGAAATGGAATTCTCAGGCAATATGAACTTTTAAAACTTTGGGAATGGAACTAGAATTGAAAAGGTTTGCCCAGAAAGCTAAACGCAATATATTGACCATGTAATGAGGGACGACAGGGGCAACTATTTTTCTACTGAGTGATTGACCATAAAGCTGTGTGCGGGGTTGTTGCAGATATCTTAAAATGTTACATCAAATGCAGGGATGTTTGCATTACAGAAAGTCCCTTTAAACCCTGAAGGAAGCAAGAATAGAGAAATGAGGCTTTGGAGGGTTGATCCAAAGCCTACTATATCAGGCCCCAAAAGCTAGAACATAAGAACGGCCACACTGGATCAGGCCAAAGGTCCGTCTAGCCTTCCTCCACACAGACACGAACAACTTGTGCATAATTGCAGGGAAGTGTGGGGACACAAGGCAGATGTGGCACTTTCTCAGTGTAATACACAGGCCATTCCAGACTCTCAGTACGTGTGCATGATGCCACTTCAAGGTTCATACACTGTCTAATTTCACTAGATTGTATATGTAGTGAGTTCATCACTATAAACACTTTGCTGCTGCAGCTGTAACCTTGATGGCCTTGTTGGTCACAATGGGACTTCTCCAGCAGAGAGAACTATGTGGGAATGCTCTACCCCAGCAATGCAGGCTGTAGCACTGGTCTAGTGGGCACTCTGCCTTTTCAGAAAGAAAACAATGCTCTTATGTACAATTTCCTTCCTCGATCTTCAAGTGCCTATTCGCCTTGGTAAAGCAATCTCGCATTTTCAAGCAAGCAGGTGTCTGACGTTTCAGTGAAGTACTTTTCTTTAAAAATTTCATCAACAATCTAATGGAGTCAGTGTTGACCCAAAGAACATCTAAGTTTTGCTTGCCTTCTCTCTCTCTAAACTACTCCAATATACCGGCAAGCTCCATAAGATAACTTCCCTCCTGGGGGGAAACTGAGGCATAGTACTTAGGTGCCTACATCCCATTTTTCAGGCACCACTACAATTGACACAACTCCCAGTCAGTTGCTGCCTAAGCTGGTAAGTGTCTAGATTTACTTGGTACCTAAACCTTTGCTTGTGGGCATATGTGTCTGGCAGCTTCACTGCAGGTGCCCATCTCCCACCTGAGCACGCATGTTGTGCCTTCAGAATAGGTAGCCGAATGCCCCTCTCTTGCCTGATCTCAGAGTGATTCTCTACCTGGTTGTTGTGCCCTTCCCCATGCTTTTTGAAAATTGGCTTATGAATATGCATAACTTGAAGATGTTTTATGCAAAACAGGTCATGTAACATCAATTTTACAGTTACAATCTGCTGAAAGTATCCTCTTTTGTGCAGGTATCATTCTTCTATGTGAGGTTAAAATATGAAGTGTGAGTCTCCTTTGTTTATAGTTCTAAATGTGCTAAATGAGGACTATCAGGGTGTGTCTACATGGCATGCTTATTTCGGAATAAGCTATTCTGGGAAAAATACTCCAAAATAGCTTATTTTGAAATAGAGCGTCTACACAGCAAATGCCCATCAAAATAGCACTGAGCTATTTCAAAATAGAGCATCCATATTCATTGGACACTGAATTGCATTTAAGGCCATCCGGAAGCACTTCAGGCAGGACATCAGGGGTATGTCTAGACTACACGGCTCTGTCGACAGAGCCATGTAAACTAGTTTACCTGGCATAGTCAAAGAAGCGGGGATTTAAATAATCCCCGCTTCATTAAAATAAAAATGGCCACCGCACTGTGCCGACGATCAGCTGATCCGGCGCAGCACGGCAGTCTAGATGCGGCGCGGTCAACAAAGGAAGTCTTTGTCGACCGCTCCGGTATGCCTCGTACTGGAGCGGTCAACAAAGGCTTCCTTTGTCGACCACGCCACGTCTAGACTGCTGTGCTGTGCCAGATCAGCTGATCGTCGGCACAGTGCGGTGGCCAGTTTTATTTTAATGAAGCGGGGATTATTTAAATCCCTGCTTCTTTGACTATGCCGGGTAAACTAGTTTACATGGCTCCGTCGACGGAGCCATGTAGTCTAGACATACCCCAGGACAGCAGTTGCTTCCTGGAGCGGCTTGCCTGAGGCTAGCTGAGGCTCGTGCTTGAAGGGATTTGCCTGTATAGCTGTGTCTCAGGCTCTTCTCCTTTGCCTACTTCACCGAAGGACAGCAAAGCCTTTTCACTGCCTGGGGTGGTTGCCCTTGCAGACACCTCAGCTCTTTAGCCATGGAGCCAGAGCTGCCTCTGAGCAGTCGACAGCTCTTACAGGTTGTGCTGCCCCTCCTGAAGCTCTTTCGGTGGGCTGCCTTCCTGACCCTGAAGGAACACAACCCCCAGCTCATTGCGGGGAACTTCCTCACCACCGCTTCTGGCATCTGCTCACCAGTTCTGACTGGTGGGACTGGTTCATTATGGAGCAGTGGGATGAACAGCACTGGTTCCAGAATTTCCACATGCAGAAGGACACCTTTCTGGAACTGTGTGAGTGGCTTGCCCCTGCCCTCAGGTGACGGGACACACACGTGAGACCCGCCATTCCCCTCCAGAAGCGGGTCGCCATCGCCATCTGAAAGCTCGCCGCGCTGGACAGCTACCAGTCTGTTGGGAACCAGTTCAGAATGGGGAGATCAACTGTTGGGGCTAGAATCATGCAGGTATGGTGCTCTCGTTCTATTGTCCCAGGAGCAGGGAGAACTTCTGCAATGGGGTTCCTCAGGGAAGGGGGTGGTGGTTGTGGAAGCTCCCTCTCTGCGATGTTTTTCAGTCCCGCCTTCATAAAGCCCTGATGGGGGATGGGGCAAGTAGGGGGTTGCTCCTGGTGTGTGGAGGGGAGGCGGGGTGGGCTTGTGGACCTCCCGAGGGCCCTGACAACCCTGTGATTCTCTGTTTGTTTGTCTCCTTCTACAGGTGGTGCAGGCCGTCAACACCATCCTGCTGCACAGAATCATCAGCTTTGGCGACATGGACCCTGTCATCACTGGCTTTGCCATCATGGGGCTTCCCCAACTGTAGGGGGAGCTATTGATGGCACCTCCCATCCCCACCCAGGCCCTCAACCACTGGGCATCTGTATACATCAACCTCAAGAGGAACTTTTCAATGGTCCAGCAGGACCTTGTCTATGGAAACTAACGGCTCTCATCTGAGGAGTATTTCCTGGCTTTGGATGATGCCCAGGTGATATCCTGGGAGTGGGTATCAGCTCCAGGATGAGCATGATGTCCTGGCCAGCAGGCATGGAGCTGGTGCAGGCCTCATCTGGCTCCTCCTCCTCACTGCCTCTGCCCCCCGAGAGGGTGACAATGGGTGTCTCCAGCCCCCTAGCATGTGGTGGATCTCCTTATAGTAGGGGCTGGTTTGGGGATGCCGCCTGAGCTCCTTAACCTTCATCTACACTCGCTCCTGGGTGCGGATATGGCTCTTGGTGCTCAGGCTCTCAGCCATCCGGCCATAGACGTTGGCATTCCTGCGCCTGGTGTGGAGATCCTAGAGGTTTTGCTTCCTCGCCCCAGACCTCAATGAGGTCCACGATCTCCTCACCAGACCAGGAAGGTGCACGTGCCTCTTTCGCCCCCCGGCAGGGTCCTGGCAGTTTGCAGCTGAGTAGGCAGCTGCCTGGAAGGCTTGGACAGAGCATGGGTTTGGCTCATGTCAACAAAGACAGCTGAGCAGGCTGCTGCTCTGTGGCTCAGGGCTGTCAGGGCCTGCCATGTGCCGCAAGCTCTTTCCCCAGAGGCTACGCCTTTAAGGCCAGCAGGGGAAGGGATACTGTAGAGTTTTGTTGAGAGTGGACAGAGTGGCCAGCAGAATACCTGTGGGAAGGGCTGGAGGTCCCTTATTTCAAAATAACTCCAGCTGTGCTGTCTACACACACCCTATTCCAAAACAGCTCTTTCAGAATAGGTGTTATTCCTCATAGAATGAGGGTTACAGATTCCGAAATAATGGGCTTGCTGTGAAGACGCTTGTGTAGTTTAGAAATAACACTGCTATGTAGACATGCCTTAGTGACACTTCAGTTCTCAAACCAGTTTGAGAATGGTTGTGTTTCTCCTATAAGCCCAAATTGTGGTTGTTTCTAGAAAGACAGGTGACCACGTCAGCTGGTATTGGAGTCCATCTTGAATCTGGTATTTTTCCATGGGGTTGCAGGATATTGAACAAAGGGTTCTTGCCCTGGGGGAAAGTCTGTTTAAGCAATGGGATGCCATCAGTCCTTTGTTTTCAGCTGTTCTTTGAAACTGCCTGGCCCATCATAAGAGGGTATCTGTCAACAGAGAACTTTGAAGAAGCTGTACACCAAGTAAGAGTAAAAATCAACTTTGATTTGAAGCTTTTACCTGAAGTAAGAACAGCTGTTTAGGGTAAAAATTTGCATGTAACAAGTTCCTTAGTAAATTAGAACTAGCTAAGCATTTTTGTTCATTTTAATTTGTTAATTTTTTGTTTAATTTAGTAACTTAATTTGATCTGACTGTTTTTACTTGCAACCACTCAAATCCTGCCTTTTATACTTAATAACAACACTTTTGTTTATTATCAAGCCCATTATAAATAATATTTACCGGGGGGAAGCAACCACTGTGCATTTTTTTTGATAAAGGCTGACTTTATGTGATTTCTCCTTGTAAAACTTTTACACAGGGTAGGATGGATTTATTTGGGCTTTTGGTCCATTTTGGGGGGTTGTTTCCTGGGTGCCAAGCTCTTATAGCTGAGTCCTCCCAGAGCTGAACTGATTTAGTGTCTATCTTCTGCGGGGGGGGGGGCAGTAACCCCAACTCTGTGCCTTGTTGGGGGAAACCAGAGGGTCTGGCCAAGCAGGACAGGATGGTGGGGAGCCCCAGAGATCAGGAAGGTGGGCATCAGTGGCATGATCAGCACACCAGGGACCAACCCTAAGGGGACTTCTGTGATTTTACCCTATCACAATGGTTATTGCCACCTAAGCTATATGCAGGCCTGCTCTGGTAGAGGTGTCTCTGGTCCATGCTTCCTCAGCTTGCAGCTAATTCAGCAGGTTTTCCGCCACTGATTTTGAAGGTAGCTTTCTGAAAAGTTGCTTTGGTGCTACAGAGTGAAACACTGATTTGATTCTCTGGTATCTGAAGGTGTTCCCGGAAAAGTGGGATAGAGCCTTTGGTAATGGTATTAAACAAAGCAGGCCAACAGCCATAAGAGGGATACCCCTGATACCCCTGATGCTGCAGGTTTCGGGGGAAATGACTTACAAATGCCCATCCAAGGACGGATTGAGAGATTATTTCATCTGAGTGTGGCTGCTACTGCTGATAAATTGAACTGGGACTTTCAGGCTAGCTTTGGAAACATTGCTGCTGTTAGAAATCACACCCCTTCCTTCCTTAGCAGCATGATCCAGGGCATTGCATGCAATTTATGTGAGGCCAGATGGGATCCACTTGAATGCACACAAGCTCTGGGTTCTATTTCTACTCTCTTTTTAGAGTAAGTGTAGTCATGAAGAACTACAGTGACCTCAGTAGAACTATATCAATATAAAAGTGATCCTCTTTGACAACAGAATTAGGTGGATTGAGGTTGATTATGAACTATCCATAGCACACGGGATGTTACTTAGCAATATTTACATATGCCATTCAATTACATCTGTAAGCACTCAGACTTCAATGCAGGTTGGGAGAAGCCTATACGCAAAATGGGCAAGATCTTTAGCTGGTATAGCTTTTCAGTGGGTCTTTGCCAACTTACACAAGCTGAGAGTCTGGCACAGTGTATATATAATCCATATTTGCTCCTTTCCCTGGTAGTAGCTTTATTAGCAAGTCGATGAAAGATTCGCGTTTCGGTCTAAGTTTGCTCCTGACTACTGTTCACCCTGTCCCTACAGTATCTCCTCTGTCCAAGCTTTCCAGCTTTTTTGGCCAGAAATACCCCCTCATCTCTTCTGATTGGCATGAAGATTCACCTGACATTCTAACTCAGCAATAATTACCCTGCACCTCCATGCAGGGTTACATCAGTGATTCTATGTATAGATAACTGGCACATTTCCCCACCCTTGCTTGGGTCCTTAATGAAGTTTGTGCACTTCCCCTTGCTCTCTGACAGTTTCAAAGGGGAACAGCCAGGAATGTCTCTGTATGAATCTGGCAAGGGGAGGGGGGAGCTTTAGCCACTGCCCCTTGCCCTTCCTATAGGCGCCTGTGGGATGGGAGGCTCGGGGCTGTGGCAGTCCTGTATGGGGGGAAGGAGGGGAATGCCCCCCACCAGCCCTTTTCACCTGCCTGGTGAGTCTGTCTCTTTTCTGTATGATTTTCTGAGACACAATCCCATTCCAGGCATATTCCATTGTCCTGACATAACCAGAATGTCCCAATCCTTCCTCTGAGGGCTTCTTCCATTGTGGATTTCAGGCAGTGGTGGGCACCAAATAAAAAAAAATATATTCAATCACCACTGTCCCTACACAGAGCCGTGTCATGCAGGGTATTTGAATTTCACTCTGTCCGAATAGATCCTTTTGATTAAATCCTGACGCTTGAAATCATTAAATCTTCTGCCATTTTCTCATTTAGAAAACAAAATCAATATTTAGTTATGGAGAGAAAATGGTAAAGACGCTGAGAGGGAATTGATCAGGGAATAATAGAATTCAGGTGTGCACTGAGGTCTTTACAAACCTGCATTAATTAAGCTGCACAATATCCATCTGAGCCAGGTAATATTCTCACTAATTTCTCAGGTGGTCAAGAATGTTAAACAACTTGCATTGACAATGTCTTGCTGGGCTAGAAATAGAAGCCAAGTGTCCTGATGGCTTGTCCCCAACGGACAGCTTATGCACCCCAAAATCCATGAAGTACAGACTGCAGAATTAAGACACGCAGGTCATGTAGAGCACTTCTGTATGAATGGACCCTTAAATTTTCTGTGTGCGCGCTTTAAAGACTCATGAGTAATGGTTAGCAGCAGCATCTAAAATATTATAGGAAGTTATGGGCTGCTTAAAAGTGATACTTTGGGCCACAAAACATGGAAATAACTTGAGAAAGCCATTTTATAAACTTGATCCAGGAAAATGAAACTCGTATTTCCAAAGGATTATAACTCATCTCAGTGTAATTTGGGAAAGGATTTATTGTATGTGCACAATTTTCTACTTGAATTCCAATCAGTTCACGCTTGTGTTCATTTTTACTAGCAGAAAATATTTCACCCTCCAGCTCTCACTTAAGAGTCAGAAAGCAAAATAAAAGCTTTACATGGTTGTACATTAGCAGAGACTAAATTTGACTATACACACTTTCCCCCCAGGGGATGGCTCCAGGGTGTTTCTCAAAGAACCCACTTTTAAGATGGCAGAGGCTGTTTCTTTGCATTTAATTTCCCTCTTTTTTTCCCCGTCAGCTATTTTTAAGGAGTGAAAATTAATAAACAACATGATTTTGTTCTGACTTCAGCAAGATACTTAAGTACACACCTAACTTTAGGTGTGTGAATTTAAGTACCTGTTAAAGCACCTTCCTGAATCATGGCCATTATGAACCTGTTGGGTCAGATTCTTAGATGTAAATTGTTGTCATTCCAGTGACACCTCTGGAGCTACAGAAGCTGAGGAGCTGTAAAAGAACACAACTGTTTTTATGAACAAAACCGTGTGATTGTCTTTGGATTGTAATTTTTTTTTAAACGTTTTAGAATAACTGAAAAAAACTTGTTAAAACATCCCATTAAATAGTCATTTCAGATGTGAGCTTTTTCACTTAAATGCATTTTATCCTTAGTTCTTCAGTACCTGAACCACATGAAGAGCTTATATTGTATACCTTCAAAATGCTGAATACTTCCCTTAGGTCACCTTGAAATCTTCTTTCTTCCAATTAATAATGCACTACCTTTGGAGACTTTCTACATAAATATTCTTGCAGTCAGATTCCTCTCAGGTGGCCCACAGCCCACCCTCTCCATGGTGATAATATTAACACTGACAGTTATTCAGATGTGCTCTTACAAGTGTTAGTCATTTTTAATCTTTCTTGGGGGGGAGGGGAGACTGCTTCCTTCTGCTTATATATCTGCGTATAGGTTTGCTTTTTATATTTCAGAAGAAAGCTGCAAAGATTTTCTATAATATACCTTCAGTCTTTTCAAAAGTCAATTTCTGATGTTTTATTTAACAATTCTCTTCATTAACATGAATTTTTAAAAGCCATTTAAAAAAAATCAAAATACCTCTGAATATGTTTTCAAATCTTAATGCTTAACCACTGCACTGGAAGTCAGAAGAGGATCCAGCTGGTATTCAAAAAACATGTCCCTTCTTTAGTATGGAAGATATCAAAGGAAGATGAAGCACAACTATTTCAAGCTCATCAAGGTCCATCTTTGAAAACCCTTGGAAGTCTTCCAGCCAAATCCCTGCCCTTCAAATGCAAGTAGTCAGGCATTCTCAGATGACCCCTTTTTTGCTGCTACTACTGAAATTCTCCAGTGAGGATTTACCTTGCAGGACTCTCCCAAGCATGTTTTCCTTGTGACCCTTTACAGTTTTGGAGTGATGAGCAGATTGAAGCCCAAAACTGGTAACTGTTTGCTGTAGATAGCTCCCATCTACCTGTTGTATGTTCATAAATCCTAGTAAGTTCTCACACTGACATATTCCTGAGCAGATGGTACATCCTTGCTTTTCAACTGAACCTATTGGAGTTACCAACTTCAAAGTCACTGAAGCACACTGTGTGGGCTGGGTGGATAGCTCCATCTCCATTGAAAATAGCATGTAGCATCTTCAAATATGGCATCAGGTAAAAGGGAGAGTCAAAGCTAAATCCCCACTCTGGCACAATGAATGCAGATGTGGGGGCCCACAAAAGTACCCCAAAACCTTATCTTCCCAGGCTTTGGTATAAAGCTTCCCCCCAAAATCTTAAAAACCTAGATTTGGGGGATAAAAATCCTCTGCCACCACCCAAGTAATAGTAAGAAAACAAGGGAAGAGATCACTTGGGAAATCTCAGCCCTAAAGTAAAACCACGATACTCAAAAATTAGCCAATACCAGATTAATAAAAAAAAAGAGAAAGAACTTTTATTATCACCACAATACTCCTGTTACAAGCATAATGACTGGATGGAAAAGTCACCAATTAATATACTCATGGGGGACCCCCATGGGCCAAAAGCTTAGTTACAGAGGAGAGGAAAACCCATTTTTAAATGCACAGACATCAGATTCCCATTCCCAAACCATAAAACAATAGGCTGTGTCTACACTGGCAAGATTTTGCGCAAAAGCAGCTGCTTTTGCGCAAAAACTTGCTAGCTGTCTACACTGGCCGCTTGAATTTGTTCAAGAGCACTGACGTTCTAATGTAAGAAATCAGTGCTTCTTGCGCAAATACTTTGACGCTCCTTTTGTGCAAAAGGGCCAGTGTAGACAGCTTAGATTTGTTTTGCGCAAAAAAGCCCCGATGGCTAAAATGGCGATCGGGGCTTTCTTGCACAAAACTGCGTCTAGATTGGCCAGGGATGCTTTTGCGCAAAAGTGTCCGTGCCAATCTAGACGCTCTTTTCCGCAAATGCTTTTAACGGAAAAACTTTTCCGTTAAAAGCATTTGTGGAAAATCATGCCAGTCTAGACGTAGCCATAAAGCCTAACGGATTTACCTAGATTTTGTGCTACTTACAAAAGTGAAGAGTCTTTTCTTGGAGAGAGAGAGACATGTCTGTCTCCCTCAGTGTCTGGAGAGAAACTGCTTAGAGACAAAGAAGGGAAAAAGCCCCAAAATTCCTTTGTCCCAGTTTCAAGGAGTCCTGTAGCACCTTATAGACTAACAGATGTATTGGAACATAAGCTTTCGTGGGCAAAGACCCACTTTGTCAGATGCATGTAGTAGAAATATCCAGAGGCAGGTATCAATATGCAGGCCAGAATCAGGCTAGAGATAACGAGGTTAATTCAATCAGGGAGGATGAGGCCCACTTCTAGCAGCTGATCTGGAGGTGTGACTACCAAGAGAGGAGAAGCTGCTTTTGTAGTTAGCGAGCCATTCACAGTCTTTGTTTAATCCTGAACTGATGGTGTCAAACTTGCAGATGAACTGTAGCTCAGCAGTTTCTCTTTGGAGTCTGGTATTGAAGATTTTTGCTGCAGGATGGCTACCTTTAGATCTGCTATTGTGTGTCCAGGGAGACTGAAGTGTTCTCCTACAGGTTTTTGTATATTGCCATTCCTAATATCTGATTTGTGTCCATTTATTCTTTTACGTAGGGACTGTCCAGTTTGACCGATGTACAGAGCAGAGGGGCATTGTTGGCACATGATAGCGTATATTACATTGGTAGATGTGCAGGTGAATGAACCAGTGATGGTGTGGCTGATCTGGTTAGGTCCTGTGATGGTGTCGCTGGTGTAGATATGTGGGCAGAGTTGGCACCGAGGTTTGTTGCATGGATTGATTCCTGAGTTAGAGTTACTATGGTGCAGTGTATAGTTGCTGGTGAGAATATGCTTCAGGTTGGTGGGTTGTCTGTGGGTGAGGACTAACCTGCCTCCCAAGGCCTGTGAAAGTGAGGGATCATTGTCCAGGATGGGTTGTAGATCACTGATGATGCGTTGGAGAGGTTTTAGCTGAGGACTGTAAGTGATGGCCAGTGGTGTTCTGTTGTTTTCTTTCTTGGGCTTGTCCCACAGCAGAAGGCTTCTGGGTACACGTCTGGCTCTGTTGATCTGTTTCCTTACTTCCTCGTGTGGGTATCGTAGTTTCAAGAATGCTTGGTGAAGATCTGATAGGTGTTGGTCTCTGTCTGAGGGGTTGGAGCAAGTGCAGTTCTACCTCAGTGCTTGGCTGTAGACAATGGATCGTGTGGTGTGTCCGGGATGGAAGCTGGAGGCATGAAGGTAGGCATAGTGGTCGGTAGGTTTTTGGTATAGGCTGGTGTTTATGTGTCTGTCAATTAGTTGCACCGTGGTGTCCAGGAAGTGGACCTCCTGTGTAGACTGGTCCAGGCTGAGGTTGTTTGTCCCAGTTTGAAATTCCTACCTACAATTCTACTGGCTGCCTGCTACCTGGTTTAGGTACAGTTAACCCCTTAGTCCCCAGGCTGCTACCCATCCCTCATGGTCATGACAGGGAGGCTAGTCACTTTATAGTCTGCCCTATGTAGGGCATAGTGTGTAGTTGTGCTGCCCGTGGAGCAGACAAGGGAGGGAATTGTGACTTTCTGGTTATGTGTACACTGCAATTAAAAATCTGGAACTGGCCCATGCTAGCTTACTAGGTCTCATGGGGCTTCAGCTAAGGGTCAATATGTCTTGTCTGTCTGATATAGATACTTAGGCTCAGGGTGGAGCCTGACATGAGGGCCCTTCAAGGTGAGAGGGTTCTAGAGCAGCATTGCAGCTCGGGCCCAAGGCTAAAGCTGAAATAAACGACACAACCTAAGCTACGCAATTGACGCAGCTCAAGTGGAAATAGCTTATTTCAGCTTTTGGCACTGTCTGCACAGCAGGAAGTCTGAGAGAAAGCACTCTTCCTCCGACTTCCCTTACTCCTCGTGTAAGCAGGGTCAGGATAAGCTCTACCCTGACATCTGGTAGTGAACTGTGGCGAGTGGTGCAAAGAGACTTCAGGGGCTGATCTCATTTGCATAGATACATCCAATTTGCATAGACACACCCACCCCGCCTAGTATGTGCTCACAGCAGCCCAAATGGTCACTTTGGCCACTGTGGGATCCCCAGTCTCTCTGTTATTGAGGCAGGGGGGATAAAAGTGTTGTTACCCTGATTATGTGAATCAAGGACAATGGAATGGTGGAACTGTTTATGACAGAGGGATTCGCCATAAACTAAGTAGCACTCGCTAGACAAGGGGCATGGGTTCCAAACCCAGTCAAGTTGAGAGAGGCTGGGGGACAGGTTTTTGTACCTGGGGGTGGGGCCCTGTCTGAGGGCCCAAACAATACTGATTGCACACCCCTCCCACTCTCTCTCTTCCCCCCCCCCTCACCCCCTCCCCACTGTGGAATATCAGAACTAATTTGGATTCCATTAGGAGTCTAGTTGTGAGCTGCTGAGTTGACTTCACTGTGGGCCAGTGTAGTACTAGCACTGAGGCTCCTCTTTATGAGCTCAACTTGCTGAAGAGCTGAAATCACTGTGTGCTGAGGGGAGCCTGGTGCTATGCTGAGCTACTAGCAGAGCAGCTTGCAGGGACAACCAGCAGGCGGACAGCAGAGCGGTTTGCGGAGACGACCGCCAGCCGGTGGAGCAGCTGCAGGAGCAACCAGCTGGCGGCCAGGGGCGTGGACCGAGACGGCTGGCGGAGCCGGACAGTTTGGGGGACAGCTGAGGCAGCTCACTGGACAACAGGTGGAGTGTGGCGGGGTGACTCGCGTTGACGGCGGCAGCAGAACCCTACGGAGAGGCAGGGCCATTGGCAGACCACGTAAGGTGTCTCAATCCCCGCCCCCTCCAGGTTGGGAGGGTAAAACCCTGCCGGGTGAACTTTTGAACCCTGGGGCAGCACTGACCCAGGGCAGAGACTTTTGGGGTGTTGGACTTTTGGGACTTTGGGTGATTCGTGGCTGGGAGGTGGGTCTTTGCTCATGTTTGGTCTATGAATCCGAGTTGTGGTGTTTTCCCAATTTAATGCTGATGTCGGTTACCTCATGTTATTAAAGGTTTGCTGCTATACTGAGGCTGTGTGCTTGCGAGAGGGGAAGAATTGCCTCTTTGAGGCGCCCAGAGGCGTATGTAAGATTTCCCAGGTCACTGGGTGGGGGCTCGAGCCGGTGTTGTATTACCTTGTTGGGAGGAGACCCCTAGATACTGAACCCGGCCCTTGCTGTTATTAACTTGGCCTGGCAGAAGGGTTACACTCGTATAATGAGGGTTACAGGAGTCGAAGAAAGAAGTCCTTCAGCTCAACATTATTTTGACATTATGTCAAAACAACTCCTTGGTAGGGTAGACACAGACTATAACGTCAGGTTTTCTGAAATAACACTGCTGTGTGGACGTACCCCAACTGTCCACACTGCAGCTAAAACCTATGAGCTTGAGTCAGCTGGCATGGGCCAGCTGCAGGTAGGTGATTCCGTTCTTGTGAAAGAAGGGAACTGAAGACTAAACTTTAGGTATGTCTACGCTGCAATTAATCTGCACCAGGCCTTTATGCACCTTGGATTATTGGTGTTTTACATCCATTTCATCCTCTGCATAGGTCCATAAGATGGGCAACAAGCTTGCCCCTAACCCTTTTGATATCTGGTGGATTCCATCCCTTGAATTTATATTTATTCAAAGCAATTTTCAGTGACCTCTCCTGCAAAATTGCATTGAGAGAGATTGTCCATAATTTCCATAAAGGAAATGATGAGAAAATACTTATGTATCATTTTCCATTAAAAAAAAAAACACCCTCCTTGCTTGGCTAGAAGAAAAAGCAATAGAGATACCATCGTTACAGACAGCTATTTCTACAATACAATATATAAGCACTGAAATTACCAAAGAGATGAATACTTGAACAGGAGCATCCATTAAAAACAGACAAGATCATTAGCTGATGTAAAATCAGCATAATTCCAATGTTTTCAAGAATATGAATCTGTCACCTTTCATGACCACTTAGCAGTGTCCCAATGGCTTCAGGTGAGCTGTGTCCACTGAATGTGACCCCCCCCCCATTCTATCATGTCTCCCGTACAAGCATTGCAAAGTGAAGCCATTGTGACATTTGCTTGGTTGGGGCCGACAGACTTGCTGGGCCCTGGTGTGGAGGCTCAGCGGAAGGGGTGTGGCCTTGGGTGGAAGAGGCGGGCCTGTGACTAGCCTTCCCCAAGCAGCCCTCAGAGCTGCCCAGAGCACACTGTGCAAGGTTGCATCAGCGATCTAATTTATTTTTAAACAGAATATATATTTCTAATGAAGGTCTCAGGACAAACAACTCCCTCTTCAAGCACTCAGACATTTATGTAGGGCTCATGAAAGATGCCAGGTTGACTGACGCCCTCCTCTATACAATTACAGAACAGATACAACAGAGAACAAGACTGCAAGCTATCTCAAAATGTCATGTCTATAACCTGGACTAGATTATTGACCTTGCTAATCACTACAGCTAATAGGACCATTCATTTTCCATGTCCATTTAGTCTTCCTCACCTCTCTCATGAATTGAGGCATCAAGATAATCTTGTGATTAAGGCACTGGTATGGGACTCAGGAGATCTGGCCTCAATTCCCAGTTTTATGGCTAGTTTCCTGGGTGACATAAGGCAAGTCACTTAATCACTTTGTGCATGAGCTCCCCATATGTTAAAAAATTGGGCTAGTGTGAGATGTTCCATCACTATGGTGAGGAGGGCTATGAGCTAGATTGGGGCAAGACTAATGTGTACACCTGTGCATCAGAATCTGAACTGAAAACACACACACAGCAACATTTTGCTACTAGCAGACTACAGCTATAGAATCTGTCAGGCTATGTCTACACTATGGAGTTTTTTCGGGATACTGGAGGTATCAAAGGAAAAACTCTGCCGCATCCAGGGAACGTGTCTGCTCTTCTGAATTTTATTTTGGAAGAGCAGACGCACTCTTTCAGAAGCCCTGTAAACTTTGAGGAAGAAGGGCTCTTCACGAGGAAGAAGGGCTCTTCTGAAAGAGGAGTTTTTTCTGAAATTTGGCCCAGTGTAGACGGGCCAAATTTCGGAAAAGCCTCTTTCGAAAAAAGAATTGGAAAAGTATACTGTAAGCCAGATAACAATATTACACTGTTTCTTTTGATGGAGTGTTGGCAAAACGATAGTGAGTTGCCAAACTAAGTTTCTGTTTCTGACTGGGACAGCTGCAAGGGGGAAGTGTTTATTTTATTTTAGGGAAAGAGGTTTTGTTACAGGAGTAACATTCCCTCCTATGTAGAGGGTCAACACTTAAGCCTTTAAAATAGGCTTCAGCAGGCTTGGATGAAACACTTGTCAGAACTGCTTTTGACGTTATTGTTCTTTATAACTAAATTTTTTTGTCAAGAGTTTGCATTCCATGGCAAATTTCAGTTCAAACTAAATGCCCTTAAGCCAAAATGCTTTGGTCAAGAATGGAACTTTTTTTGTTTGACATATCATCATTGTTGCACCTCGGTGCGGTAATATGGTGGGAGTCCCACGGGTTTAAGGCTGAATACCCAGTAGAAAATACCGGATGATGGTAAGACAACAGATTTTATCAAAATGGAATGATTTCTTAAACTGAGTAACTTTAAATGAGTAATTGCCCAATGTTTGTTGCAAGACAATTAGACCACAACAATTTTTGAAACTCTACCAAAGTCACAACTAAGTCACATACACACACACACTTCAAGAACTGTTTCTTTAAACACACTAATAAACAGCAAGGGTAAAATTTATAACTGAGTTATACACTTTTCAAAACCTGTCTCTTTTAAACACCCTTGACAAACAGTAAGACTAAATTAAATACTCACAAATCCAGCAACAACAACAGCACAAAGACACACAAGAAATCGGAGCATGCTCAAGATTTGTGCACCCCTTTCTTTATTTGGCGGGTGGGAGGCAGCCTTGGGTGATGAGTCCGAAGCCAGACTCAGATTCTGTCTTCCAATATTTGGGAGTCCTCCCCAAGCTTAGGGCTCAAGGGTTTTTATTCTTTTGGTGTTTTTTCTATTACCATATTTGGTGTTGCTTGGGCTCTGTGGGTGGTATGATGCCCATATATGGTGTTGACTTTGATAAGCTCCATTTTACTGGCAGATAGGCTGTTGCTGCCTGTGTGACTGCTGGGTAGATCTCAGCTATGTGCGCAAGGCTTGGCCAAGAGAACCCATACTTGACAATCATGAGAGAGGTAGTTATATATGGAGCTATGCCTATCTCATAGAGCTGGAAGAGACCTTAAGAGGCCATTGAGTCCAGTGCCCTGCCCTCACAGCAGGACCAAGTACCATCCCTGGCAGATTGGCCCCAGATCCCTAAATGGCCTCCTCAAGGATTGAGCTCATAATGCTGGGTTTAGCAGACCAATGCTCAAACCACTGAGCGATCCCTCCGGCCGCATGGCTCTTGCTCGTCTCTGAGGCAGGCTCCAGAGCTGCTCACTAATTTCCATTATCAGGGCTCGACAAATTATGGAAAACCCGACTCGCCAGACAAAAAAGGGACTCGCCACCCTCCCCCCCAAAAAGTGTTTTTTTAATGTCATAAATTCCTAATAAGAATAAGAACAGTAATTACTAATAAGTTATTAATAAATATCACCCAAGTTAGTAATAAATATCTTATAAACCTCTACCTTTTCCCTCTGCTGCCATGTCTCCTTCCCTTGTTTCATCAGCTCCCCTGGTGCCTGCTGCCCCCCAACCCCTCACCCTCTTCTGCTGTCCTGACTCCTGCCCTTCTCACTGCCCTCAGCCTTCCTGAGACCTGCCCCCCTCCACCAGCCCTTCTCTCCCCCTGTGCCCACTCCTCCAGTAGCCCCACTCTGATCATGTGAGCTACCCCTCCTCATCCCCTCTCCTAATACCTCCCTCTACACACCTGCCCTGCCTCTCTCCTCTGGTCCCTCCCCTGCAGGTGTCTGCCCTTCTGATTCACCCCCAGAATCCGCTGGCACCTGCACCTTCCCTTAGCCCTGCACCCTCCTGATGCCCCCCCCTTCCCTCACTGCCTCTGCCCCCTTTGCCCTCTTTTTCCCTGATACCCACCCCCTGACCACCCTCTGCCCCTGTTCCCCTCATGCTCCTGTGCCCTCACACATACCTTGCTCCATCCCCGCCTTCCTCATGCCCACCCCTTCTTTCAAGCCTTCTCCCAGCACCTCCCCCTCCCCCCTCTAGCCCCCAATGCCCTTACCCTCTCCTCTCCCAGCATCACCCTGTTCCCCCCTCCCACTGACACCTCCCCTCCTGCCCTTTTCCTCATTGTCTGCACTTGGCCCCCTGGGATTTGTCCCTCCTGCACCCCTGTCCCTTGGTGCCTTCCCCTTTCTTCTTCTCCTGACCTCCTCCCCTCCCCTCAGCACAAGCCACTTCCCCATATTTTTCCCCTCCCTCCCCTCCTTTCCCCTCCCCACAGCCCAGCCCAGCCCAGCCCAGCCCAGCCCCTTCCCCTCCCCCAGGGCCAGCTCTAGTTTTTTTGCTGCCCCAAACAAAACATCTTTTGGCTGCCCCCCCCTTTTTTTGTTGTCTTTTACACATGTTTGCATTTTGCAATGGGCTTTTTTTGTTTGTTTTCGTTTTTGTCCCGGCATTTTAGCCTATAAATAGCAAATAGCATTTTCATTCATTTTTTTCCATGAAGGCAAAGACGCTTCAAATGAACTCCCCCTTTCACTCACTACTGGGTCACAGCAGCCTTTTCCCTGCCCTGTCCAGCCCCTCCCTATGGACAAGCACCCCTCACTCCTGACCCACAGAGGGAGCAGGGTGCAGGGACAGCACAGAGCCAGAGGGGTGGAGGGAACAATGGGGGGTATAGGGGTGGCGCGTGGAATGGGAGGCACAGAGCCAGAGGGACACAGGGATCGGGGGGAGCAGGGTGCAGGGTGCGGTGGAGGCACGGGGAATGGGACGGGGGGAACGGGAGGGGCAGAGGGATCGGGGTCTAGGGGCAGTGCAGGGAACGGGCAGCACAGAGCTGGGGGGGCAAGGATCGGGGGGAGTAGGGTGCGGGGTGCAAGGGTGGCGCAGAGCCAGAGAGTCGCAGGGAAGAGGGAGAGCAGGGGGTCTGGGGTGCAGGGGAGCAGGGGCGGCATGGGGAACGGGCGGCGCGGAGACAAAGGGGCGTGGGGCGGGTGCAGCGAGCCGGGCGGTCTGCAGGGAGTGGTCTCTCGCCGATGAGGGGGCTGGGGCCATGGCAGGACTGGAGCTGGCGGGGCAGGGCAGGGCCTGGCCATGCCGCACGCTGCAGCCAGCTCCCGGGGACATGCGGCCAGAGCCGAGCTGCCGCAGCCCTTTAAAATCGGCGGGGCCATGTCATGCCAGCGTCCTGGCATCTGCCGGCATCCTGCCCTCTGGCTCGTGCCCCTCCTCCTCGTGCCAGAGCTGCATGCAGGCAGCCCAGTGGCAAGAATCGCCGCACTTCCCCCTTCCTGGCGGTGCTCTGCTCCTCCACCGGCCGGTAGATCGGATGGGGCCACGCCGCCCATAGTGCGGGCTTCAGCCAGCCTGTCACAACGGCCCACTGGGCCAGTCCGCCCCTGCACTTGCCAGCTAGTAAAATCTACTCGCCACAGGTGAGCAGGCATGTGTATTTGTCAAGCCCTGTCCATTATGCACTAAGCCAGGGGTGGGGAACCGTTTCTGGGTTGGGGCTACTGACCCACAGAAAAATCAGTTGGGGGCCACACAAGTGAGAAGCAAAAAAGAAAAAAAAGCTCACTGACATGCCTCCCGACTGTGAAGCAGAAAGACACTCCCCACATTCCCCTTGCATACCAGATCGGGGGGGGGGGGGAGAGGATGGGACTGGCTAGTAAATTTTGTGGGTCTCCCTAGGCTCTGGGGTGGGGTTGGGGTGAAAAATGAGGTGTTCAGTGTGTGGGAGGGCGGTTGGGCAGGAGGGAGGGTACCAGACCCTCAGAGACCGTGTCCAGGCAAGACGGTGGCTGGATCTGGCCTGTATGTTCCCCACCCCTGCACAAAGGACACCCATGATAGGGCCCCTTCACATGGGGATGGAAGGGAACTATGACATAGTCCATCTGGGCTGATCACAGGAAGGGATCTCCCCCTCCTCTGTCCCCAGACCAGATTGACACATACCCTGGGAGGGTTTCACTTTCCTCTGAAGTATTGGCCAATCGTCAATGGTGGATTATCTGTGACTTTAGCCTGTGATTTAAGGACTTCTTCAGTAACTCAGCCAGAGGTTAGGGGTCTCTGACAGGAGAAGGTGGGTGAGATTCTGTGCCCTGAATGTGCAGGTGATCAGATTAGATGCTCATGATGGTCCCCTCTGGCCTCAAAAGCCTCTGGTTCAGAGTCTCCAGTATCAATATTTCTATGGAGTTCTCCTACTGATTGACATTCTGAGACAGACAGGGACTGCAAAACTGCATGTTCTCCCTTGGACGGGGCACACAGAGATTTGCCGGCCCAGAGGTGTCATTCACCCCTCCCCCACACATTAGCCCTCGTGAAGCTGGGCTGGAGTCTTAAATTATTTCACACTGTGTGTTCTGCTGAATTTTTAATGGAAAGTTTTGAATTCAAAATATTAAAGTCTCCATCTAGGCAGGATGCAAAGTAATGCAAAGAGTAATATCAAATATTAACATGTACAGTCCTTCTATTTGCTGCATCAAAGCCTCTACCTCGTTATAAATTAAGTCATTTGTTTTTTTGGTTGTTTTTTTTCCCCACTTGGCCAAATGATACAATAACTCCTGTAACTGTTTTCCTGGGAGAAACAGGCAGCAACTGTGGGCTAAAAAACTCTTTCCAGTAATGCATTTTAATTGTGTAAAGGCTGATTGCAGCTGGAAGTGTAAGAAAGAAAAGATTGCTGCTTGAAAGGTGCCTGTTCTCATGCTGTTTTGGTCTCTTCTGTGAAAAGTCACAAGGGCTGGTTCTCCTTTAGAGTAAGATCCCTTTACGTCACCCTGGTGGTGTAAAGTGGCTTTATAGTAGGTATAAATGTAACTATTTTCCACGGTGGTGTAAAGGGACCTTAGTATATGGGGTTCGGGACCAGATTTCATACATGGAATGCTTTAATTAAGAGCTTTGATTAGCAATTGTTATTGCATTTCTCTGTGGTATGTCTCCTTTTCCCTGCAGTGTGTCTCCTTTTCTTGCAACCCTTTATCTTCACTGCATGAAGAGCTGATACCTGGGTAACATTTAGCACTAGCCAGAATCCTATGCACCACATAAATCCTATTTTGAGGGGGGGAGTGGGTTGCTTTGGAGTAGAATGGGGAATTTGCCACCCACCAGTGTAGCACCATTCTCTGCTATATGGCTTTACACTCCTTCCTCCTTTGGGCAAATTCCCCATTGACTTCCAAGGCTGTTTCTCTGAGTAAAAACTGAAAAGGACCTTGGAGTTTATCCTGAAAAACACTGGGCTAGATCTCCTGCTAGTCTAAACTGATGTGGCTCCATTGAAGCTAGGGTATGTCTATACTTACAGAGTTTTTTCAGAAAAACGGCCATTTTTCTGAAAAAAACTTCAATTACGTCCACACTGCAATCGCGTTCTTCCGAAACTAAATCGAAAGAACAGAGGGGTTTTTCCAACATTGGTAATCCTCATTCTACGAGGAAGAAGCCTTTTTCCAAAAGGCGTGTGTGGATGGGGAAGAGGGAGTTCTTTCTAAAGAAGAGGAAAGAAGAAAAAGCACAGGTGTCCTGGTGGACACTCCGTCCATAGTAATCACAGCTGAAATGTGAGATAACGTCCATTCAGTGTGAATGCTATCTTTCGAAAATGCAGATCGCTTTTTCGATGCACTTTTGCAGTGTGGATGCTCTCTTTTGGAAGAAGTTTTTCTGGAAGATCGCTTCCAGAAAAGCTTCTTCTGAAAGAAGCCTGCAGTCTAGACATAGCCTAAGTCATGCCAGTTGGGGATCTAGCCCACCAAATTTACACTTAGAAATGCTTTGCTCTGTCTGTCTCTCAGCAGCAAATAAATATCATATTAGAAGCCCCGCTACCTGCTTGAGAGAGAGCTGACCTTCATCTTTCCCACCTGGAACTCGTAGTGGGATTCAATCACAAATAATATCATTTATCAGAATATCCTTTTCTCTATCTTTCTGAAATCTCCATTTCATCTGGTTTTCTTCAGAGTTCTATTGACACTGTCTCAGTCATCACTAAAGTAGATAACATTCCCTGTAGTCATGAAATGCATTCAAGGTACATCAGATTTTTTTTTATTGATGCTGAAAGCAGTATGAAAAAAACCACATTCTTTGAATAAAATCAGAGGGTCTAAACTATTTTTTCCTCCGGTTTGGTTTTTTTTATCTTGGAATTTGCATAAGAAAAGACATTTATCATTAACTTTTTATTAAAGAATTTTCAATATAGTGCACAATAAAAAGTTTCTCAAGCTTAGTTGAAAACCAAAGATGGCACTCCGGAAATGAGATGGGTTAGAGGTGAGAACTACTTTCTATATTTTGCAGTGAAAAGTAATTCACACAAAGAGCTGGAGAAGAAATTCATGATGGTAAATACTTCCTGATTTGTTTAATGTCCTGGTTTTTAATGTGTCTATAGGTCCTATTTGAAAAATAACAAACATTGAAATCTTTTTTTCTTGAGTTAAGTTTGCTAGTAGATTAAATATGTGCATTTTATAACCATAATACTTAGGACTTTGTGTTTCAAAATGCTTTAAGGTAGAATGCTTGCCTGAGTTTCCATCTCCAGTCTTATAGGTGTGGAATGTGAGGCACAAAGTGATTCTCTAGTGATGAGGGCAACGTAAGAACCTATATAGCATCTGAGCACATTCCAGGAGTGCATTAAGTGATGTGACTAAGGCCATGTCTCCAGCTGCTGGAGGATGGATCAATTGCTGTGGCGATCAATCTTCTGGGGCTTGATTTAGCAGGTCTAGTAAAGTCCCACTAAATCAAATGCTGAGGTCACCCCCATTGGCACAGGTACTCCTCACAAGGGAAGTCTATGGGAACATTTTTCCCATCAACCTCCCGTTGTGGGGCTGCCCCAGAAAATTGGTGCAAGGTGTGGTGGAGTTGTGTATCTTGCATCAAATTTCTCCACCGGTGTAGACCTGACCTAACTTCTGACACATATAATTTATGCTTTCCCCAAGGAGAGAATTGTGTGTGCAATGCCATGTTTTGTTCTGGGAGGGGGTTGGGTAATTTGCCTAAATCAAAGCACAAGTGAGTAGCAGAATCAGAATTAGGATGCTAGCCTGGATCTTTCCATTTATTGTACATGCAGTACCTGTAGAGGACCCAACCCAATTCAGGGCCTCATCGTTCTAAGTACTACAAATTAGAACAGAGCAGGAAACAGGCTTTCTTGTCTTCCCCCCAGCTCAAATTGGAACAACATGAAACCCTAATTTTTTTCACAAACTGAACAGCTGGAGCCAAAAAAGTTTGAGTCAATCAAAATGTTTCATTTTCATAATTTTAGTATTTTTGTTTTGACCATTTAAAAAAAAAAAAGTAATTGGTTTAAATTTCAAAACAAAATCTTTTCAAAAAACCAGAAAGTGCATTTTTTCCCCTTCACCTGCACATCTACCAATGTAGATTCTATGATACACCATTTGACATGATCATTTTAGCATTAAACTAAGACTGTGAATGGCTAGCCAACTGCAAAGGCAGTTTCTCCTCTCTTGGTGGTCATACCTCCACATCAGCTGCTAGAAGTAGGCCACATCCTCCCTTATTGAATTGACCTCATTATCTCTGGCCTTCCTCTTGATTGGTACACCCTTCTTTTCATGTGCCTGTATATTTAAATCTGCCTCTGGAATTTCCACTACATGCATCTGACGAAGTGGGTCTTTGCCCACGAAAGCTTATCCTCCAATAAATCTATTAGTCTATAAGGTGCCACAGGACTTCTCGTTGTTTACACACCTCTTGCTGCACCTGGCAGGTTCCTGGGAGCTGTCAGATTGCTCCCTGGGAGTGGGGGAGGGCTCTTGGAGGGCTCTTGGGTCACTCATGATGGCCCTAGGAGTGGTTGTGGCAGCAGCAGTGCAGCTGGAGGCTGTGAGGGCCAGCTTTCCTGCCACAAGGCCTTTCCCCTATGGCTGCAGCTTTAAAGGCTGCAGGGGAAGAGGAACTATAGAGTCCTGAGGAGTGTGTATGGAGTGGCAGCAGGGCACTTGTGGGATTTCCTAGAGGCCCCTTATTTTTAAATAACTCCAGCTGCCGCATCTACATGCGCCCTATTCCAAAATAGCTGTTTAGGAATAGGTGTTATTCCTCGTGGAATGAGGTTTACAGAAGTCGGAATAAGCCGTCCGTTATTTTGAAATTATTTCTAAATTATGGAATTGCTTTGTAGATGCTCGCATTGTTCTTTCAAAATAACTGTGCTGTGTAGAGGCACCCAAAGGACCAAATTTAGGATCGGCATCAATAGGATGAACAAATATCCAACTCTAGCAGACAGAACCTGATTTTGTGCCCTTGCAAAGTTTTTTTTAACACCACAAAAACAGGATGTGTGTGTTTTATTGGATCCTCCCCTTTCAAAGCATGAGGGACTTATGAAGGGGGAGAGTTCATTTCACACGAGTGCTGCTCCACCAACACAGATGCCTCCTTTCACACTATGTCTCTTCGGAATTCTGTGTCCCAAACATACAGTAACTGTGGCTTGACATGTGCCCCAGACAGAAGGCACGATGAGTCATCATAGCTTCTGCACACTAAATCACAGTTAATCGCTCCAACAGTAATCTGCTGTTAATCATTCCTCTGAAATAGCAGCAAGCTACAGCCGCACCTCTCTTGATTACTACCAAGATCAGCAAAAGCTTTCTCACGGCCATGGCAGATTTCTTCATCAGAGCAAGCTCATAATCCTTTTCCAGCTTCAGTGTCAAGCGAGAGGG
Source organism: Pelochelys cantorii (assembly GCA_032595735.1). Taxonomy (NCBI): domain Eukaryota; kingdom Metazoa; phylum Chordata; order Testudines; family Trionychidae; genus Pelochelys; species Pelochelys cantorii. The sequence continues at coordinate 14,386,104 of CM064346.1, forward strand.
TTAATACTACATGTGATACGTAAACCTGTGTCACGTTGAACCAGTCTGATAAATGAAGAGGGACAGCAGGTTTATTACTGATAGGAGCCTGCAGACAGGTAACCAAAGCACAGAGTACACCCCTTGTGTAAATCTGGTCCCATCCATAAACTGCATGCAAATGAATGCTGTTAAATCTCCAGTGGCTACAGCTTTGCCTCTAAATTAGGCCAAAGTCATGATTTGGTATCCCTTGGCAACCCTGCTTTTTTTTTTAATGGTGGTATGAGACTGTGAAAATACAATGAAGACTGTGAAATACGTATGCTTTTGCTCCTTTGGGCCTTTTCAAGATGCACCATTCCCTGTTCCCTGAACTATTTCTGGTTCAAATCTGAAAATGATGCTAATACAATCATTTGAGGAGCTAAACCTGAAGAATGGGGGTAGGGAAATACACAAAAATCCAATCGGATTACAGAAAGCTCAGCATGCTAGCCAAGATGCCACTCTTCTTGACTTAAAGGTCAAAAGGGACCATCATGATAAATCGGTCTGACCTCATGCACATTGCATGCCACAGAACCTCACCCACCCACCCACACCTGTAATAGTAACTCAGCCAGAGGCTGGGGTCTGAAGACCTCAAATAGGGATGTTAGCAAGCAAGTAAATAGCTAATCGTGTCGTCGATAGAACTTCTATCGACGACACAATTAGTCGATAAGGGAGGAAGTCTCTGGGAGCTCCCCCCCCACGGTGGCTCTGTAGTTTAAATGTAGAAGGAGCTGGGCTGCCTGCCTGCCTGGCTCTTACTGGACCCAGCTCAAGCCAGGACTGAGCTGGGCTCGCACTGGGTCCAGCAGCTCCTGTCTGCAGGGTGTCTCAGTGGGGAGCTGGGACCCTCTGCGGACAGGGACTGCTGCCAGAGCAGTCCCTGTTAGCAGCCAACCCCAGCTGCTGTGAACAGGCCTGCTCCCACAGCAGCCCCTGTCTGTGGAGGGGGTTGGGTCCCACCTCCCTGCTGGGAACCCCCCACGGACAGCGACTACTGGTGAAGCAGCCTCTGTTTGCAGCCAGCCCCAGCGGGATGCAGAGCAGACTCCCCTGTCCCTCCCTCCCCCATGCTGCTGCCTCTGATAAAGGCAGCAGCATGGGGGTGGACCGTCAGTACCGCAGAGATGGTGCTGGAGGAATCACCTTTTAAGCCAGCTCCCCTGAGCACCAGCTCCTGCTCCCACTCCTTGCTGCCTCTGATACAGAGGCAGCAAGGGAGGGGGAGGAATGCGAGTAGTCGAGTATTTGACTCTACTACCCAACTACTTGCTTACATCCCTACCTCAAATCATGATTTAAACACTTCCAGTTAGAATATCCACCATTTATGCTAGTTAAAATCTGCAGGTGCCCCGTGCTGCAGAAGGTGGAAAACACCCAAGATCTCTGCCAATGTGACCTGGGGAATATTCCTTCCCTCTGCCATTTATGGCAATCAGACAGACCCAGAGCATGTGGGCAAGACTCACTTGACAGAATTCTTGGTAATAACTCATAGATCTCCCCATTTTGTGTCACGTTACCTGGCACTGGAGATATTTGCTCCTAGCAATCACAGGTCAGCTACATGTCTTTCTAGGCAGTCTCATCATATCACCTCCATAAACTCAAGCTCCATCTCTAAGCTAATTAGGTTTTTTGCCCCCTGGGGAAGGCTATGGAAAAAGTAATGTTCCTGTTGAACAGAATTCTTTACCTCTCCTTGGTAATATGTAAGAAGAGGTAAATGCATGTTTGGATTTGGATGTTAATGAGAGCGATTTCAAATAGAAGAGAACTGAATTCCAGCCTGCATATTTAGTTTCAATAGCCACCATTTCATGTAATTGGACATCCATTTTCTTTCCCATGGATCACTCCAACCATAGCATTCTCCCTTCTTTTTCCAGTTCCAAGGTTGGTATTAGCGTTCATGAAGATCCTGGGCCGACTCCACACTGGGTGCAAATCGGTGTAGCTTCACTGAAATCAATGGAGTGATGCTTATTTATGCTGGCACGGGATTTGTCCCAATATAGAAAAACTGGTTTATGTTTTATATAGCTCCAAATGTTTACATACTTCAGAACTGATAGGGCCTCTGTGATACCATTCCATTATCTATTTTAGCCTTATTGACTGTTCTGTTGAGCTTCTCAGTTATAGTATTTCCAGTGTAATGAATGATTGACCAGGCGGTTCAGCTGGAGAGATGCCAATAATGACTCATCTGAAAATAATTGTCTTACTTCCAGGATATTATTCTGGATCTAGTTTTCCAGTAAATCTCATTTTCATAGAGGGGTATGGCAGACTGATGATAGATGAGGTCAGATTGACAAAAGTATTTAAACATTAAATCCCATGCTTGAAGAAAGCCTATGTTCTTTCTGGATATTTTACAGTATCAAGAAAGGGTTAAAATATCTTAATGCTCAATGCCAGTTGATAATTATCAGTATAAGGCATTCTTTCTCAATTAGAAACCAATCAGGGTTATTCCATCTTGTGTAGAGGCTGTTTTGTGGTGAATGAGTCAATACAATTTGGTTTATCCTTGGAGTAAATGACTTCTCATCTCATCTATCTGTTTAATCTATAGTGATACCTCTAAGGTATTTATCGGCATGGTATATATGCAAAATCCACTGAAGTCAGTGGAAAGTCTCCAATTTCCTGCATTGGGCCTTGGGTCAGGATTTATACACCTATAGTTTTAGGTAATCTCTTGAATGTTCACTGTAAGGGAATTGAGAGAAAGATCAGGGAGGGTCTAAAAATTTGCCTTTTTTGTGTTGTTTGTCTATCACAATCACTTGTCTATTTGTAAGGAAGATTCAGCAATGCATTTTTTTTGTGCTAAAACATTTGCAAAAAGCACACAAAGTCAAAATAAATCAGCTATCTTGCAGAGAGAGGTTAGGTTTAATACCTCATACCAATAATGAATAAGAAGTAATTATTTGCACTACTCCAGAACCTCTCAGAAGTTTACATTCCTTACGTAAACCTCACAATACTCCTGTAAAGTAGATAAGGGTGATCATCCTCAATGTGTGTATGAGGAAACCGAGTCACAGAAATGAAGAGTAAAATCCTGGTGCCATCGAAATCGATGTCAAGTTCATATGAAATTGACAGTCTATCACTACGCTATAGAATAGCGCTATGTGAATTAGATATGCTTGTAGATCAGAGGCAGCATCTTGGAGTTATGCTGAGTTATACAAGCTGAAGACGTGGCCTTTATTTTTTGTGGGGGAGGAATAAGTGCTTCATGCATACTGCCACTCAACCCCTAAAACTTCAAAAATAGATTAATGTTTCTTAGCAGAGCCCATGGGAAGGGTGGAGGTGTCAACAGACTCCATCAAGACACAGCAATGATGCTATAATGAGAGAAAGAAAATACAAATTCAGTTCTCAGGTATATACATGGAAGGACATCACTTGTGAGACAAGGAAGGCAGTAATTTCACCAGAGTATCATGACCTCGTCTAGGCTCATCAAAAAGAAGGAAAATGGATGAAAATGAAAGAATCCTATGACAAGCAGCCGGAATGATAAAAAGGCTAGAGGACATGAGAGAAACTGATGAATCTGGATAGATGCAGCTTCTCAAAGGAGAGATGATGATGATGATCTACAAATACCCATGAGGGCTGCAAATAAAAATAAGGGGAGGAATTATTCAGGGTAGCTAAAAGGGTAAGAATAAGAATAGTGGTGTGACAGAAAACAAGGAAGATTCAAGTTTGATATTAAGAACTCTCACTGTGAGGCCAACAGGGCAATAGAATAATTTACCCAGGTAATTCTGCTCTCCAAGCAGTGCTCAAGAGAAAAATGAGATGTTACATTAAGGAATGAGGTGGAGGCAGTTCTGCATTTGTGCTAGACTGGACTACCTGACCTAGCAGTTGCCTTCCAGCCCTAGATTTTGAAGCAAGGCAGAGCTAGGTGGTATGAATACAATTACTGGGCCTATGAGCAAATCACATGGCAGTGATTGCACAGAAACAAATGAATAGAAATGGTGGCTCTCTGGAAAAGGCAGATGAGCCAGGGAGTCGGCTGCTGGGGTGGGAGTCAGAAGACATAGTATAAAATTCTGGCCCCTCTGAACTTAATGAAAGTTTTACCACTGGCTTCAATAGAGCCAAAATTTCATCCCTGGAAGACTACTCCTGGTGCTGCCACTGATCTACTGCATGTCCTTGGGCAAATCACTTCTGTGTCCTTTGTTTTTCCTGGCTTTTTGTCTGTCTTTTCAATTAAGATTGGAAACTTTTTAGGACAGAGGCTGTCCATTGCAACACATTCGTACAGCATCTAGCAAAATGGGTCCCTGATCTTGATTGGAGCCCTATCGGAACAACTGCAATAAAAATAAAGACAGTTATATAATCACTCATCTTGTAATCACATCGCCGTTGGAACAGGCAATACCGTTTTGCCCAACAGGACATCTTCTCATGGACTGCAAACCACAGCACTCCCTCAAGCGGTAGTGCTAATGAATTTTCTTAATACAATAATGTGCTTCTTAAATAGGTGCCCAAGTCACTGTTGCAAATTGTATTAATGTAGATTCTATCCAGCAAATAAGAAAAATGCTGACCTTGACTTCTAAAAGTTTCATTTCATTGGATGCAGGCCATTGGGCAAAGCCTTGACAATTATTCAGACCATGCCAACAAGTAGCTGGGTGTGGAAGTCCATGACAGATTTGGCTATCTTGGACAAGCAAAAACTAGGCTCTCTGAAGTATCAGGGCTTATCCAGTCCTGGCTTGGGGACGGGGATGGGGAGAAGAACAAAAGGTTAAAAAAAACCTGCATGACCCACCATCACCTAGGAGAGTGGGAGAGGGTTCTACTGGAGCTACTCTCAGATGATCCTTTTGTAACATCATGAGAAGGGCAGAGGGAAACGAGACAGCATGCTTTGGACAGCATCCTAGCCAGCTCCCTTGCCAGTCTGGCTTCACTGGAGCCATGTTAGGTGCTTATGTGGCTTGTGGCTAGTCCTGGGAAGCAGGGCCATCCTTACACTTACACAGAATATGCAACTGCATATGGCAATTGAGAATTTGGGGCACCAGTGGGTCTTAATGACCATCCACCTGCCTCTTCCTATCCTATTCTGTGGCTCTGCTTCCTCCAGAGAGGAGCTGGTTAACTTAAAAGTGACAACGCTTGCCAGAGCTATTAGCAGAACACAGAACCAGTGAAAGAGCCATTCAAGTGGTAATGAAGCCATTTAACAGGCATTTGCCAGAGCTCGGTATATACTGTCAGTTTCTGAATGTACTGTTAGTCAACAGGGCCTTAGTTTAAAAATTTGCTTTAAAAATCTTTCATTAGTGTGTTGCTGAAGATTATAAAATCACAGCTCCCGAAAATCATACCCCCCCTGCCATCAGGTATAGGGGGATCAGTTTAATAGTACTGTGGAGGGACCCATAAATCCTAAGGATGACCCTGGTAGGTGGGGGAGGGGAGGGAAGAGGTTGGGCAGAAAGAAAGAGGAGCTGAGGTGATGGATGGGAAAGGTAATGCCGCATAAAGTGAATTATCCTCTCCAACTGTGCTGTGTGGGGCCGGTAGGTGTATGTGTTTCCTCAGCATCCTCATGCCACGGCCATCTGCTTCACTTCCTTCTCAGCCCCGTCCCTCCACCTGTACCTGGAAGTCACAGAGAAGCCTGCGTGGAGGTGAGACTTAAGGGCCGCCAGGTGGGGAAAGGCACTGCAGAGGCAGTTGGAGCTGTCCCTTTTCCCATGGAAGGGGGAGAACCAGGGGAGGAAAATGACCCCTCGGACAGGTAGTGTAGTAGCTGCTGGATGACCCCTCAGACAGGTACTGCTAATGCTTTGGGAGTTGCATCCTAGAGAGCCCCCTTGTTATGTTTCCACATAGAAACAGAGGCAAGGGGTAGGGGAAAGACTAACTAGCTATTGATCAGCTTCCCATCATTCACTGTTTTTCCCCAGCATGTTGAGAATGGGAACAATTTCCGATCACCCCCCAAGGGGAGGAGGGGAATTCTCTAAAATCAGAGCTATTTTTTATTTAATAGCAATGCTACAAATTCAATGTTCTTACAGCTTCCTGAACAAATTCGTTACAGAGAATTCATCTGCCACAGGCATAATTTCATCTCACAACTCATTACAGTTCATTACTCTTCAGGATTGTAGATCAATGGGCATATTTTCCCTCCAAACACCCTCTAAATTAATATTCTGCATTCCATTTGGCTACAATAGGAGAGCAATTATGAAGCAATAAAAGTTTCTTTTGAGGTTGAACTCATCATGGGGGAATAATACTCAGTTCTTTCAGACTCATGGATAAAATCTTTGCCTTAATCAATGATATGACTATAATCTATTGTAGTGCAGCAGCATATTATAGGAACAGACAGACGGCAGTGTGGGAACTAAATGCATCTCCATCTGGTAAATGTAGATTCAATACCTATTGGTAGTATTGCCACACTAAACACAGTCCATGAAGGCAATGTCAGTGTTATGGGTAGCATTGTAATATACTTCTGATAAGTGTGTAACAAATCAGGCAGGGTATTTACAAAGACTGAGTAAAGGCTTTAGGATTTAGCCCCATAATGAGATCTGCAAATGGGATATTTACACAGAACAAGCTATGGTGGTTCTTAAAATGTGTTGGTTTTTTACGTAACCAGAATCTTGCAAAGCTGCCTGATTCCACAGTACTCTACTATATATTTGAGAGACTTTGTCTGTCTTCATGTTTGTCCATCTGTTTGTTCAGGAACTCTTCCTGAACGGTAAGAGCCAGGACCACCAATTTGGTAGGCAGCTTCCTCTTATAACTTAAAGCAAGGTCAGGGTTTGGCTCTGCCAGGACAATGGGAAATGCCTGGGATGGGATTGCTTCTCATAAAACCGTACAGATAAGAGACAGAATCACCATGCACTCTTCCCCTGGCTGTGCCCACTGGAACTCTAGCAGCCATGGAGAGGCTGGCCCTAAGCTGTTGTGTTGGGAGATGCCTGGAGTAGTCCTCTTTCCCTGAGGCAGCCTGCATACTGAACCCCTCCTCCCCAGCCCCACCCCGGAGCAACAATTCCCATGCAGTGCGTAGCTTTTCATTTTATTTTCCAAAAAGAGAAACTAACTGAGTGAAAGACCTGAGCAACGTTGGGTAAATTTTCTAGTTACTTATATGTAAATACTGAAAATCATGACGATTCAAGCAAAAAAGTTTCTCAAAATGGAAGTGGTATTGCCCAACCAAAATTTTCAAAAATCATGAGTCGGGCACCCAAAATCATTGGAGGTCATAGAATCATAAAATACTAGAACTGGAAGGGCTCTCGAGAGCTCATCAAGTCCAGTCCCCTGCACTCATGGCAGAACCAAGGCATTTTTATTTGCTTTCAGAGTTATAAATTTTTACGTGTCCCATTTTCAAGCTTTACTCCCCCCCCTGCCTCCCCCCACTCACTAGGAGGGTTAGAAACTTTCTTATTTTAATTGCAAAGTGAGTTTCACATTATCACTTATGGAAGAAGCTGAGGTTTTAAGGGAGAACATTAAATACAACGAGACTTTCAATAAAAGCGTGAGCGTTGGCCACTTGAACTCAGCGGAAGAGGAAACATTTTATCCTCACTTTAGACATGTACAACTTTGTTTTTCAGAATATCGTACAGATCGCTTCTTGTATTCCTTAGCCAAGAACAAAATGAGAGGCTTTCTCGTTGCAGCAGTGTTATTTCTGCTGCACAAATGACGTGAGAACAATGTGCTCTATTAACTTCAGACAGAGAAACACAGCAGCAAGCCAGAGGACAGATGAGGAGCTGTGGGGAAGGGGAAAGAGTTAGGCGCATGCTATTCTGGGAGCAAGGAAATGAATCAGGGGAAATCAGATGAGGAAGCACTTAAAGCATCATACATTATGAATATGTGGATCCTTTAGAAAGCACAGTAGGGTTGGTGGGTCACCACATAAAAAGGTGCTTTAATTCTCTTTGTTGCTGCTTGACTAAGCTGAGCTTTTATTCTGTTTTAAAACAGAGCTATCTGAGCTAGATTATTTGATCCAGAGAAGGGGTAAGGGTAGAGAGGATGCTAAAACCACCCAAAAAGCACATCACACAAGCAGCAGAGAGATTCTTCTGTGGAGCTAGAGTCTAGCAGTTCCTTCTTTAAGACAAATCAAAAGCCTTTCTCAATCCTATCTTGGACCCTATGGGAGTCTTAAGCCAATTCAGCTTTTGAAAAGTGAGGCACGGTTACATCTTCTGGGACCTTTTCGATATTCTTCATATTTCTGAGAGGAAATAATCAAAAGCCTTTGTCAGTCAGTGCACTGCGCTGGGAGAGCTAATGATGGATTTTTTTGCAAGCAGTCCCAGTCATGACTATCTTCAGCTTGTGAGCCATATGGGATCATGTGCATTAATACTGTACTACAAATATTCCCTTTACACATTGAATCCATAATGAGAGCCCTCCTTTATCCCTCACTAAGTATGTAAAAGCAAGCAGCTGAGTATTCTCAGAGAAATCTCCTTGCCACCGAAGGCAAGCTTAATGTTACGGCGTGCATCAAAATATACACGAAGGCAGAACATGAGCTAAGATGACAGGCCTGGGAAGAGCTCGCAGATTTGTAATCTCGGAGCACAGGGAAAAGATGCCGTGAAAATCTTTCTATAGTTTTCTATGTTTGAATATGAGTATTTACTATAGAAAATGCTCAGGGCCAAATCCTCAAGGTGTGTAAGTCGGTGTAGCATCACTGAAGGCAGCAGGGATACCCTGATTTACACTAGCTGAGGATCAGTCCCTGAAGTACAATGGTTTATTAGAAGTAGATAAATAAAGGAATCGCTGGGTGACAGTGGGGAAAAGGTGCCTTTCATGTTGCTTTGCCTGATATTCAGCCTCTTTTTTTTTCCAGTAATTTTTTATCCGAATGGAGCTGTGGGCCCTCAGACATGGGGTGAGTCACCCAAGACACAGGCATGTGAAATCAGAGGCTGGTTTGGAAAATGTCCTGTAAGACAAAATAAGCATGAAGGGAATGTGCCTTGCTAGACTGAGCAGCGAACATGGGGTCAAGATCACTAGGTTCCTCCTGCTGGCCTCATGCCAGCCACTTCACATCTCTGATTTCTTTTCCCCCTCTGTAAAATGGAGCTAATAAGGCTCCCCTGTCAGCGTCAGAGGGGCTGTGAGGATCACTTCTTATTTGCCTAGAACTCTGAACAAAGGGTTGAATATTATTGTTACTATGGCCAGCCACTGAGATATTCTCTGTATGTGTGTGGAAATGGCATGGAACTGCTTTGTGCCTCAGTTTCCTGCTCTGGAAAATGGAAATCAATGCCTTCCATATGGAAATGAGAATGTCCCATTAGGATGAGAGAGCCTTCCTATGCACCAGCAAAATGTTAAAGCTGTACAGGAGGCCCCCCGCTTTATGACGGCCTGATTTACGACCCCCTGCACTTACGACCTTTTCCGTAAGTGCAGAAGGGGCCGAAATCCCCCGACTTACGTCCTCGGCCCCACATTTATGACGGCGTGTGACACCTGTCGTAAGTGCGGGCTTGAGTTACGGAGCCCCCAACTTGCGACGCTATGCCCGGAGCCGATTGCGTCACAAGTTGGGGGCAGCCTGTAATAAAGAAACCTGAATGCCACTTTGAATCCTAGTAGCAGGTATGTATTAAAACAGGAGATAGAAGCTGAACAACAGTGAATGACTATGAATGTGGGGCCTCAACCAAAGCCTAATGAAGTCTTTATGGAAAAACTGTCCATGGTTTCTTAGGGTTTTGGATTAAGACCTTGCTTAGGGACAGAGATGAAGTGAAATTTAGTCAGACAGGTTGAACCTCTCTAGTCCAGCACCCTCGGGACTTGGCCTACACCGAACCAGAGAATTTGCCGAACCACAGGAGGTCCATAGTGTAGTGAGTGAGTGCAAAGAGAAAGCCTCTCATTTTGTTCTTGTCTGAGGAACACCAATGCAAAAAAATGGAACAGCACTTGCAATGCTGCTCAATAATGTATGACTGTAGTGATACACCATGGCTTCTCAGCTCTCTTCGTAACAAAGTGTTAGTGTTGTTGCACAATTTGACTGTATTGCTACAAGAAAATAAGCAGATAAAGCATAAAAAACATGCTTATGCTTTACGAGCATGTCCACTGCTGACTGGGCTCTTAGAAGACATGTGGGGTAAATTAGAGCTACATAACAGCACAGAACACTGAGAGCCAGGACTGGTAGCCGTAAACAAATTTTATGGGATCATGGGAAACTTGGCCACATTCACAATAAGGGGACAACTGGATAATTAAAATCATGCTGGACTGTGGATGTTGTCAGACACTGCAAACACTGATGTTGTCTCGTGCTAAGTACTGTACAATCAGATGGAACACTGGACTGAGAGGAGAGCACGGGATAATTGTTACAGTCAATTTCAGATTTCTAAGTCTTTCCTAGAATGCAACTAAGGTCACTTTCTCATCCTCTGAAGTATGCAAATAAGCTGTTACAACGGTCCCTCCTCTGCCTACTCATGTTGAAATATACTTTGTGCTTTGGGGAGGATGGGGTGGAGTCGTCAGTCAGTGAGATGACAGGAAAAAAATGGTTTGCAGTAACAATACAGTTCACAACTGTAATTTTTGTACTGGAGGTAAAAATTGTCCAAGTTTGTTGTTGTTTTGGTGAGTTCAGTCAAAAATCATACTGAGATTTTTCTCCCATTTGAAGATGGGATTTCGTTTTAAGAAGACATTCCCATTCCTGATTTCAGCTGACACAGATAGTGTTACCTGTAAGCTATGCGTTTGTGCAGCCCCTCAAAAGAGATTCAAATGCTGCCCAGATGATTAGCATTAGCGAAGACCTGCCACGGCTAGGTCTTTTGTTTTTACTCATGATGCACATTCTCACATGCCTCGATGTACATAAAATTTATTCCACATATGGATGGAAAAGATTAGAGGGAGCATTGTTTACAGAGCGAGCATACATGGCTTGATTTCTCACCCCCTACAAAGAACTTGTAAGAATCATTAGGACAGCTGCAATTCTCCATGTTTGAGCAGTATGCAGGGAATGTATTATTCGCTTGGGTCTCATCTCCATCCCAAAAGTGGCTGCATTTTGGAGTATTATTTGTGAAGAATGCTGAAATCTTGCAGGATGAAACGTGCAGTGTAACCTATTGGGTTGGATTGTCCGTTAACACAGTGTAGCTCCAATGCCTTTCACAATGTGTAACGGCAGAGAATCTGGCTCATTAAATTTACCATAAATCATAATTTTGATACCTGATAGGTAGTAACCAACTGCTGATCTTTCTGGCTTAAAAAAAATGTGACCCTTTCCTTTTTTGTATCTATGACCCAGTGTCTTACTTTTGTAATGGTGCTTTATAACCTCAGCGCACATTAATCCCAGATTTGGAATTGTGTCAAAACTTTCTGAACATCTAGCTACATAGAGCAGATCCTATCCCTTTTGGCCATCATGGTAGTAATGGCCACAACAAATTCATAGAATCATAGAAGCATAGATTCTATGAATTTGTTGAATTCTTGCATGCCTATGAAGTATTCAGCAGAAATGTCATGCAGCAATTGCTGTGAAGTAACACAGATTCATTTTGTGCCAGTACAGTATTTTTGAGAGTCTTCGCACCACTATCTGAAATGGCCACTGTCGGACACAAAGTATACTGGTCCCAGAAAAACCAAACATGAGATTCTCTCTATCAGTTCAGTAGATGTGATTAGGGTGTTGTATATTGCATGACCATTCGCGTTTCTTGAGGTCTTCTCTTAACTTCAGTGGGTGCTAGGTCAGGTCCCATGGGAAATACAATAATCCTCTTTTTCTTTAACAGCTGTGCAAAGGTTAGCTGTGGAATTTGCCAGGATTATGAGGTCCCATCAATCCTTCAAAATCATCGAGAACATTTCCTCCTTGTATAAACTGGAGAGCAGACTTAACTCTGTTGGCTGCATTCCAGGCTTCGGGTTGTGTTCTGAGCTTGTAAAATTACCCACTTAGGCAGTTTGATTCCCGTCACTGCTTTCTTGAGTGCTCGCGTGTGTCAGGGCATCGGGGGTCTGATGCATTAGCTACTGTCTGTGTTTTTATGCTAACATTTTAAAATGTTAATCCAGTGCTACATTCCCTCATGAACCATCTCTAACACTTTAGGGGGAAATTTGCAAGAGGTACAGCACAGAATTCATAGCCCATCAGGAGGGGTCTGCCAGCATGACTTTAAGCCATCTTTTGTGCCCTGGGGAGCTGGGGTGACCGCTGGTTGTAATGTGTCCCTGGGGCTGTACTACATGCCCCCAACATGCCCCTGCTTGCCTTCAGCCCTACCTTCCATGCCAGGGTGTGTGAGGGAGCCCTTGGAAAGCAGTCTTAAGGGACGTCTACACAGCAACATTGTTTCAAAATAACTAGTGTTATTTTGAAATAACTTAGTCCGCATCTACACAGCAGGCAGTTATTTCAAAATAGTGCTGAAATACTGTCAAGCTGGAGGACTTCTTACTCTGACTCCTGTAACCCTCGTTGTATGAGGAATAAGGGAGGTTGGAGGAAGAGTGCTCTATTTCAAAATAAAAGCTGCATAGATGCTCCTAATTTTGAAATAAGCTATTTCGAAATAAGCTACATAATTGACGTAGCTCAATTTGCGTAGCTTATTTTGAGTTAAGCCCTGCTGTGTAGATGCACCCTGCCATAGTACTAGGGAAATCCTCCCCCCAGCTGGATACAGCACTTTTAAGACTTTTTATGCTACCCACAGTCTCTGACCTGGCATAAAGGGGCTAGAATGGGCAGGTAAGAACCTGAGTCTGCATTTTGGATAAATGTTTTATTATTTGTCTTCACACATCAACTATAGCTAATAACCAGACTATAGCTAATAACCACTTCCCTGCTGTGTCCTTATCCTTTATCTTTAATTTCCTCTTGTCATTCTTTAGAAGCGTATGCTTGCAAATATGATTAGTCAAACGCACTATCCATATTATATGTGCACTTAAGAAGCTTTGCCCTGTTAGCTGGGGTACAGTGTCAAGAAATACATTGGGATCATTTTTCATTCAGGCACCTTGATATTTTTGTTGAAGTATTTCCCATTTTTAAATGCTTTCCCAGTGTACTTTTTCAATGCTTTGTGTTTCCTGGATGTGGCATGTATTCCTAAGTAATGCTGGCTCTTTTCATTACACTTGACACTCGTATTGCCCATGAATTTGATTAGGCTACTGTAATAGCCAGATGCTTTTAAATTTAAAATAAATCCCTTGGCTTTTGATTCTGATCAATTTTTACTCAATGCTGTCGTCCTCGTGAAATCTGCTTTTCGCAAACCCAGCATTTCCTACTTTTGCAATTGACTGGATTTATAATTTTATGCCTTTGCTGATGAGCATACTTGAAACTTTTCCCTCTAGTTAGCAAAATTCAGGGAATGGCTAGACTACAAATTTTTGTCAAAAAAAGGTATGCAAAATGTGCTACGCATTTTGTGTACCTTTTTCCGATTCTTTTGTTGGAAGAGGCTTTTCCGACATTGGGCCAAATGTCGGAAAAAACCCCTCTTTCGAAAAGCCCCCTTCTTCCTCATAGAATGAGGAATACCGGGGCTTCTGAAAGAGCGCATTTGCTCTTCCTCAAAAAAAAAAAAAGAGTAAACGAGTTCCCGGGATGTGGTGGAGTTTTTTCGGGATACCTCCAGTATCCCAAAAAAAACCCCGCAGTCTAGCCGTACCCTCAGATTTATACTTTAAGCTTGAAAAACTTCATGCTTCTATAGTCCGGCCAAAAAATCTTTCTGAATCAAGCCCATGGCTCTGAGCTTTGTAAATATTCCAGGTTTACAAAGAGCTATTTCTTATTTGCTTTCCTATATTTCCTTTCTGCACCTTTGTTTGGTTCATATATAAGTCAATTTTTCTGAACTTATGAACTCAGCAGACAGAACTGCAGTGCTGTTGACACTCTGTGTATGTCTACACTACAAGTGACGGTGTGTGTGTCTCACAAGATATGGGTTTTTTTCATCAAGATAGAGATCTTGGTGCACAATCCTTGTAGAGACAAGTTGCAAATCATTCTTAGCTCAAAGTAGTTAACTGAGATAAGGCTGTACTCCACCCAAGGTTAACTTTGGCTGGCTACATCTAGCTAAAAACTACACTGCATTATAGCTACTTAGGATTTACACTTAGCCCTGGTCTACACTAGGGAGTTATTTTGAAATAGCTCCCCTTATTTCAAAATAACAGGAGGATCGTCCACATTACCAACCCCATTATTTCGAAATAACAGGATGATTATTTCACAATAACTCCTGCTTATCAGGAGGAATAATGCTTATTTCGAAATAGCTATTTCGGGACTTACTATTTTGAAATAAATTATTTCTAAATAATTTCCTAGTGTAGACGTGCCCTAAGATACCTATCCTGGGTTAGCTATATTGCTGTAAAAACACTCCTTATTTTGCAGTAAAGACACAGTCTTTACACCCTCAGCCAGCAAAACTCTTAAGCAAATGCCTGTCTTTATGCATTTCAGTAGTCTCATGGAAATCAATGGGACAACTTGTGCAGTGAGATTAGGATGGTTAAGCAGATCAGAATCTGGCCCTTTGCTATGTGTGCGCATGTGCTGTTTCCAGCCAGTAAGCTAAAACTTGCTGAATAAATTGTTAAAGTGGAAAGAGGAGAAATGTGTAAGGAAAAAGCAAAGCCAAACCAATCTAAAACTGAAAGGACTCATAAAAGACATCTTCATCCCTTAACATTGCCACTGAGCATGCATTGTAATGTACAGTATATGCAGAAGAAGGTCACATTTAAATTGAATCCGTCAGTGCCTTGTGAAGCAATAAAGTTCATCTAGTGGATTGGCGTCATCATGGAAAACAACAAGTGGAATGTAAGATCTGAAAAGGGATATTTACCAATAGGCCTGGGCTTCTTGCAAATCCTAAGGTATAAAATATGCATGGGTGTATTACTACTTTCAGAAACTCAGCTTGTCCAGAATGAACCCTGCTATGTTTCATGATTTCTGAACATTCAAGATTAAAATGAAACAGAATCTGTGTCATCTGCTTGTACAGGTTCATCTGTTTAATCTAGCATCCTCGGGACCAGACCGATGGCAAACCAGAAAATTTGCTGTTTCATGGGAGATCAATGTTGTCTAACAGCATTACCAACACTTCCACTGCTTACTGGGCTCTTAGAAGATATTTAGCGGTGTATTAGAGCTAACTAACAACAGAGAACACTGAGAGCCAGGACTGGTGGCTGAAAACAAACTTTATGGGACCGCAGGAAAGTTGGTCACACCCATGATAAGTGGACATCAGGCTAACTATAATCATACCAGGCCATGGATGTTGCCGGACCAGCGAGTGCTGGACTAGAGAGGTTCAACCTGTATTAGAAATTAAAAACCTTTCACACTGCACTATGGCCCAGGCAGCATGGTAAGTATTTGTCAAAGATACTTTAAAGAAAGCAAGGCAAATGCACAAGACATATATGGTGTTTCCGGTTAGCTGAAT
Organism: Pelochelys cantorii; assembly: GCA_032595735.1. NCBI lineage: Eukaryota > Metazoa > Chordata > Testudines > Trionychidae > Pelochelys > Pelochelys cantorii. Next base: position 14,401,754 of record CM064346.1, read on the forward strand.
CAAAATTGTACATAATGCAAACTATGGTGTGAAGATTTTCAGTCAGAGTTATCGCAATACAAAATCCACAGTGTGTTACCATACTGAGCTGCATCCTCAGTGTGTGTAAACTGGAACAACTTTGCACGCAATGGCAGCTGACACCTGGGCACAAAGAATGGAACACCATTTCTTACGGTCTGATTTTCAGAGGTTCTGAGAACCCACAAATCTCTTTTGAATCAGTGGGAGACACGGGGTGATAACCCCTGTGCTAGGGCTTCTAATTCTTCCACGGGGTGGAACCTGCAGTGAGAAATTATTAAAATGGGGCATTTTGACAATTTTGAAACTTCTTTTCAAAATTATTTTGGTTTATAACATTGAGAATTTCGTACAAAAATAAAAGTTCCATCAAAAACTCTAACAGCATGTATGCTCTGGATTGTGCAGAAATTTGATGGAGAAAGGACCGTGCCTCCTCTTTTCATAGAATCCTAGGGCTAGAAGAGACCTCAGGAGGTCATTGAGTCCAGCCCCCTGCCCAAATCAGGACCAACACCAACTAAATCATCCCAGCCAGGGCTTTGTCAAGCCGGGACTTAGAAACTTCTAGGGATGGAGATTCCACCACCTCCCTAGGGAACCCATTCCAGTGCTTCACCACCCTCCAAGTCAAATACTTTTTCCTAATATCCAACCTAGAACTCCCCCACTGTGACTTAAGACTATTGCTCCTCGGTCTGCCATCAGTCAATACTGAGAACAGCCTCTCTCTATCCTCTTTGGAACCCCCGTTCAGGAACTTGAAGGCTGCTATAAAAGTCCCCTCTCACTCTTCTCTTCTGCAGACTAAATAAGCCCAAATCCCTCAGCCTCTCCTCGTAGGTCATGTGCTCCAGCCCCCTAATAATTTTTGTTGCCCTCAGCTGGACCCTCTCCAATGTGTCCGCATCCTTTCTGTAGTGGGGGACCCAGAACTGGACACAGTACTCCAGATGTGGCCTCACCAGTGCACATTGGGATAGTTTTTTCCTGCGCCTTCAGTAAGGCTTCTTTAAAATACTGCCAGCTCTCCTGGCCTCCTTTCCCCTTCATTATAGTATCCCAGGGGATTCTGCCCATCAGTTCTCAGAGGGAGTCAAAGTCTGCTTTTCTGAAGTCCAGGGTGTGTATTTTGCTGCTGTCCTTTCTTCTTTTGGTCAGGATCCTGAAATCTACCATCTCATGATCACTGCTGCCCAGGTTGCCACCCATATCTGCTTCCTCTAATAGTTTCTCCCTGTTTGTGAGCAGCAGATCAAGCTGCTCATGGCTGTTGGTCGGTTCCTTCAGCACTTGTACCAGGAAGTTATCCCCAACGTTCTCCAAAAACTTTCTGGATTGCCCGTGTACTTTTGTATTTGTCTCCCATCACATGTCAGGGTGGTTAAAGTCCCCCATGACAAGCAGGGCCTATCATCTGGAAGCTACTTTTAGTTGTCTGAAGAAATTCTCATCTACCTCAACCACCTGATCTGGTGGTCTATAAAAGACACCAACCATGACACTACCTCTGTTGCCCCCACCTCTAAGCTTAACCCAAAGACTCTCAACAGGTTTTTCTCCCTCTATATACTGGAGCTCTGAGCAATCATATCGCTCTCTTACATACAGTGCAACTCCTCCTCCTTTTCTTCCCTGCCTGTCCTTTTTGAACAGTTTATGTTCTTTCATGACAGTGCTCCTATTATGTGAGTCATCCCACCAAGTCTCCATTATTCCAATCACCTCATAGTTCTTTGACTGTGCTAGGGCTTCTAATTCTTCCCGTTTGTTTCCCAGGCTGTTTGAATCAGGGGTCCTCCCTTGTTGCTCCTTCCTCCTTGTGTTTCTTTCCAGGATCCCACTTCCCCATTTATCTCAGGTCGTAGATCACCATCCCCGATGAACCTAGTTTAAAGCCCTCCTCACTAGGTTTGCAAGCCTACCCACGAAGATGCTCTTTCCTCTCTTCATTAGATGGATCTCATCTCTTCCTAGCAATCCTTGTGCCCAGAACAGAGTCCTTTGGTCAAAAAAACCAAAGCCCTCTTTCCAACACCACCTGCGCAACCACGCATTTACTTCCATGATTTAACAATCCCTACCTGAACCTTTTCCTTCAACAGGGAGGATGGACAAGAACACCACTTGTGCTTCAAATTCTTTGATTCTTCTTCCCAGTGCTACATAATCTGCAGTGACCTCCTCAAGGTCATTCTTGGCTGTATCATTAGTTCCTAGATGGAGAAGCAGGAAGGGGTAGCGATCTGAAGGTTTAATCAGTTTTGGAAGACTCTCAGTCACATCCTGAATTTGAACTCCTGGTAAGCAGGATGCTTCTTGAGATTCCAGGTCTGGACAGCAGATGGATGACTCTGTCCCTCTTAGGAGGGAGTCCCCGACTACCACCACCTGTCTTCTTCTTTTGGGATTTGTGGTCGTGGAACCCTCATCCCTACGTCTACACATCCCATGCCTTCTGGTCCATGGGGTCTTCTTCTGATCCCTTCCCTGAGATGTCTCTGCCAAAGCATTCTCCATCGTAGTGGTTGTGCAGAGAGCCTGAAAGTGGTTATTTACCTTTCCCAGAATTGGGGATACCTGAGTTGACTTTCTTCTCCTGGAGTTTACATGCTGCCAGTTTTCTTCCTTGTTCTGTACTGCCCTCTTTATCCCCATATGGAGTGATTTTTTTTTTTTTTGCATGACCAGGAAATCCCGGGAAGAGCCTTCTGCTATCTTAAATGCAGAGACAGCTGTTGTGTTGCACTGGATATTTTCATGTGGCGGGCCAGGGTAAAAGAGGTTTAAAAGACCTTCCATCCTTCCTGTGCTTCCACTACTGTCATGGTGAGATGCAATCTAGTCTTTAAGGAAACATGTACCTGTGTGAGTTTGATTACATTATGTATTCTCAATGGAGGCCAGTGAAATCTGTAGGCAGAGTGCAGACAGACTTGCTAGGCCTCTGAGCAAGGTGGGGGTGGTGCTCTGTGCTTCTGGAAGGGATGGGCTTTGAGCAGAAGGGGCGGAGCTGGAGGAGCGAGCACTCAGTGTTGCACAGCGCGCAGCACACAGTGCCCACCGCATGGCGCCCTGCCCATAGTCACCCCTCAGAGCCCTGAGCCCTGTTTGCTTCCCTTGCCCATCCCATCAGCAGGCAGAAATGGTCCATAAACAAGTACATGGAAGAGACAATAGCTGCATTCTATCAATTTACAGCAACAAATAAAGGTTTTTTCATGCATGTGATTCAAACAAGAGTGGTTAGAGCATCTCCCATAGAGCATTGTGCAATTGCCCCATGGTATCATGTCAAAGAGTAGGACTCTCATTTCCAAATATAAATGGGTGCTAAGGTTTACACAGATGCTAAAGTATGCTTCTGTGCGAATGCATGATACATTTCATTGCTAGTGAGAGACATTCATTTGTGGATTTTCATTAGGATTGTCTTATGGAATTTATCAAAGCAAACTCTTACATTAACTGGGCCATATCCGCCGCTGGTGTAGATTGGCATATCAATAGTTTTAATAGAATTATGTCATTTTACATCAGTAAAGCATCCAATCCATTGTATTTTATTTGAATTAGAAATAGGTCTGCATTGATCTAATTCTAAATTATGGGTGAGTTGAACCAGGGTTAACCTCTATCTTACTGCATGGACCATTTGGTAATATTGCTGCCTATTTTTACTAAAACATGTTCCATCAAAGTGCAGCAGTTCCTACTGGTAATGGATATCTAAAAAATGTATAATCTCCTGCAAAGCTGCTTATAGCACTGTAATTTACTGCATTTTAAAATAAATGCATAGGTGGGTCAGCTAACAGCTATTGCTGTATTTCACAGAGTGGCATACCCTACAGCACTATCAGCCTGGATACAGGGATGCACTTTGCCGTGTTCAAACCTCCTATTATGTCAGAAAAAGACACTGCTTTGTACTATTAAATCTCTACCTGAAGACAATCATCAGTATTAATCAACCCAGAAGTCATAGACGCTATCTCAGAGCTGGCAGGCGGCTGGCAAAGAAAACCATCAGCAGTGCCATTAAAGACAACAGGCCCTATAAGATTAACTGAGTGATATGGTCAGTGAGACCATGAGTGTAGCCAATCCAGTTTTATCATCACTAGTTTACAATGGAGGATGGAGGACTCCGGCCAAAGGCTTTAGCATGAATGCCAGTCTAAAGGAGGGGGGACACTCCTCAATATGCGCTCACTCAGAAACCCCGAGGTCTGATCGTGAGCGGGCAGGAGTTTGCCCCGAACCCCTTCCACCATGGGCCCTCTACCCGTGTCCTTAACTATCCACTAAGAAGTCACTTGCTGACACGGTTAGTCCTTTGGTCCCGACACTGATTAATCACTCCGGAGGCTTACCTCCCCAGCTTGAGGAGGGTAGGGAGACCTGGCCCTCCCCCACTCCAGATCTCGACCCAGGACCCTAAGAGCAGAGACACTGATCCTCTGCTTGGTTGGTGGGGACATACCCTGCAACTCACCAACCTGTGGGTTTGAACAGGGCTCTCCACACTGCTCGCAGTCCGTTTCACCCCATCCTAGGCCGCTTCCTACCTTCCACTCACTTCCTTGATAATGGCTCATCCCAATGACGGTCCCCCACAGCGGGATCCGACACAGCGTAGTAGTCTCTGTTCCAGACAATAACGCTCCCTCAGCCGGGAGCCCCCCCCTTCAGTGGGTCTTCTCCTCGCCTTGGCTCTGACAGACTCCCTCTTCCCCGTTGGACGCCCTCCTCCCTTCAAGGCTGCCGGAGCAGCCTTTGCAAACCCGGTGCCCTGCCCCAGGATGCCCGTGAAGGTGCAGTCCTCCTGGGCTGCAGGCCGGTGCCGGGCGCTTCTGTGCATACGCCAGCAGCGGCCTGTGAACAACCCCTGCAATGCTGCAGGGGAGCCACTGTCTGGACGTAGAGTGCCTCCATTCCCCCCCCCCCTGCGTCAGCACGGGGTTCAGAGGGCTCCACCACTCGGGGTCCCGATACCCTGTCACAGCATGAAAGACAAGAGCAATGCTATAAAGACATCAACGATGTTAATGATGGATAATAATGTTTTAATAATATCTCTGGGGGAAAGGGATGAACCAAAGCCCAGACTGGTGGATTGGATTGGATTCTCCAATGTTAGTGAAAATTTATTAGACAGTGGAATAGTCTTAACAGAAGAGTTGTGAAGTGGGTTGGAATAGTTTCCTTTGCCTGAGATGTTTGGGGTCTGCTTGATAGTTTACAAGAATGATGCTTTCCATTGCATTAGCAGTGTAATGGGGATGCAAATTGAGTGTAAATGTAATTTACACCCACCTTTGAAACCTCTACGCTGCTAGTTTTGAGTGTAAATGCAAATCAGGCTATTTATTACTGCACAAAGCCCTTCTGACCTCTCCTGATATGTTGTTGATTTCCTGACTCTTTGACATTTGTGATTAAAAGTTTCAGAGGGATAACCATGTTAGTTTGTAACTGAAAAACCCTAAAAAACAGTGAACAGTCCTGCAGCACCATAGAGACTAACAAAAAATGTAGATGGTATCATGAGCTTTCGTGGGCACAACTCACTTCTTCAGATCTCACTCATGATATGTGCTGACTTTATTGCTGGTTTTAATGCTTATAAAGAGACCACAGCTAAAAGAAATGCTTTGATAGACATAAGTGAATAAGTCCAGATTTATAACCTGTTGTTTTTGAGTAACGGTGGTAGCACAGGCATTAAGCTCAGAGCATTTGTTTCCCACCTTTCTGCCTCATTTGAACTCATCTAAATGTACCCAAAACCCAGCCATTGGAGCATTTTTCTCCACCTGGGTTATCGTCTCTCTCAGGCCTTTCTTCCATTTACTTAAACAAGCTAATGTCAGCACACAACATTCAAGAAATTTCACTGATAAAGGAGCGATGTTAACTTGCTCAGCTTTTAGAACTGAATGATATTTGCAGCCCAAATTTTGGACATGGTTTAACTTATCTTGAAAGTTGTGAGGTTTTTCATAGGTCCAGTCAACCATGCCCAGAGCTCAGCATTCACTGTCTTTCAGATCAGAGGCCTGACACGAGGCAGACCTTCTTCATCCTGTGTTTGCTGTTAACAGAAGCACTCATGCAAAGCCAGATATTATCTCATTGCTTTGACAAGCTGGTCAAAAGCGTGATGACAACCAAGCAAGCTCATTGCTATTAATAATGAAAGCTTCATTTACGTGAGGTTCAGCTTGAGTGAAATCTGATTGAGTAGGAAATCTCTTAGGTAGACCAAGTAATGCAGGTAGGAAAACATCACCCCAACTATATGTATAAAACGATGGGGGGTAAATTAGTGGTTACTGCTCAAGAGAGAGATCTTGGAATCATTGTGGATAATTCTCTGAAAACACCCACTCAATGTGCAGTACCAGGCAAAAAAGCAAACAATGTTAGGAATCATTAAGAAAGAGATTGAGAATAAGACATATATAAATCCATGGTATGCCCACATCTTGAATACTGCATACAAATGTCATTGCCTCATCTCAAAAAAGATATCTTGACATGGGAAAAAGTTCAGCGAAGGACAACAAAAATGATTAGGGGTATGGAATGGTTGCCATAAGAGGAGAAATTAATAAGGGTGGGACGTTTTAGCTTGGAGAAGAGATGACTCAGGAGGGATATGATAGAGGTCTATAAAATCATGACTGGTGTGGGAAAAGTGAATAAGGAAGAGTTATTTACTCCTTCCTGTAACACAAGAACTAGGGGTCACCAAATGAAATTAGTAGGAAGCAGGTTTAAAACATAAGAAGTACTTCTTCATACTGTAGTTCCCTTACTAAAGGGGCCTCTGACTTTTTTTGGGAGGATCCTGTGTGCTGCAGTCTAGCCCTAGAGACTACAACTCCCATGAGCCCTTGAGGAAAAAGGAGGAAGCAGGGCTTGTCTGGGCACGTTAGGAGTGGGTCTCTGCATTTTGGGAGAGGAGCCAGGCTGCTGTGGAGGAGCCTTTGTCCAGTCCAGGAGCTGTTGTGTTGCAGCTACATGCTGGGATTGAGAGCTTGCAGGGCTTGGATCTAGCAGGATGCTTCAGGGACTGTTGATTGTCTCTAGAGGGGAGAGACTCTGGCTGTGCCTGTGGCTGAGAAGGGCTACATATACCTGCACACAGGAGGAAACTCTAAGTAACTGGGCTTTTTGGGAAAGTGCTGCCTGGGACATACCTCAGAGATATAGACTAACTCTGGGTCCAAAGGGAGGCAGAGTGACCAGCCCAGTGAACCAGAGCTGCTGGCATTTGGTGGAGCCAGCTCCAGTGGCAGAGGGATTTTGCAGCTGGCTGCTGAGTTTGGACTAACACATATAGGACCTGCAAGTGCTGTCTCCACTCTAGCTGCAGACCCTCAAGTGCGCCTACGCAAGCAAGTATCTGGGACTCTGACTCCAGAGGAGTGCACACTCTGGGGTGGGATAAATGGTGGCAGGGCAAATGCCAGATAGATAAGTTCCTATTATTTCTGTGTACTTCGTTAATTGATTTTATTCACTGTTAACCTGTTAAACCCTGTTTCTTTAAATTGTTAAGTAAAGGTTTGTTAATTCGATATAATCAATTAGATGTATATTATTTATAATTGTTGTCCTGGGGTTAGATCCAGATTATTGCTGGAATAATTTTATTCCTGGAGGATCCCAAGGCACACCATTAAGTGTATACAGGGCCAGCCAGGTGGAGGCACCGCCATTGTATATTCTTAGGGAGCAAGGGATTGCAGCAAGGAGGTGGACAGGGATTTCCCAACTAAACAACATCGCACTGGGGTACTCAGGATCTCCTTTTATATTAAAAGCATCAGGCGCCCAAGCACACATGTGAGTGTGACCTGCTCCCGAGTAACCCAGGGAGGAAAAAGAGGGTTACAATACAATGAACAGTCATCTTGTAGAACTCCTTGCCAGAGAATGTTGTGAAGTCCAAGACTATAACAGGTTTCAAAAAAGAGCTAGATAAATTCAAGGAGGTTAGGTTCATCAATGGTTATTATCCAGCATGGGAAAGGAATGGTGTTCCTAGCCTCTGTTTTTCAGAAGCTGGGAATGAGTGACAGGGTCACTTGATGATTACCTCTTTGGTTCATTCCCTCTGGGGCACTTGGCATTGGCCACTATCAGAGGACAGGATACTGGGCGAGATGGACCTTTGGTCTGACCCAGTATGGCTATTCCTATGAGGAATACTCTCTGTTGGGAGCAAGGAAGAAAATGCATAGAATGTGAGGAGTATTGCATTGTTGGTCTCATCCTTTTAGAAGGATTTCTTCATGTACTCATAACACTATTGAAAACAGTGGTGAGCCCATCTTGCCAGCTCATGATTTCATCACATATTTTGGCGGGACAAATAACCCTACTACCACCATTAAGGAAATGGTTAAAGAATGCATGGGGTCAAAATCAGCCCCAACCTACAGGACCTATGGGGATTGTCAAACCTGGGGGCAGGCCCTTATCAAAGGTGATATCCAGTGTAGTTGTGGTGGCACATTGAAACAAACAGAATTAATGCTCCCAGGTAGGGGCATTGGGTTATATGCTGAAGAGTGGCCAGTCTGAGCTCTCTGATTAAAAAATGACTGCTTTGTTTCTTTTGTTACCCTCCCTGGCATTTAACTCTTGGCCTTTAAGTGTGATGGGTAGGAGCTGAGACTTCCTGTGGAAGCTGTACATAAGAACATAAGAACAGCCATACAGGGTCAGACAAAGGTCCGTCTAGCCCAGTATCCTGTCTTCTGACAATGGCCAATGCCGGCTGCCCCCAAAGGGAGTGAACAGAACAGGGAATCATCAGGTGATCCTTCTCCTGTCATCCATTTCCAGCCTCTGACAAACAGTGGCCAGGGACGCCGTTCCTACCCATCCTGGCTAATAGCTACTGATGCACCTAACCTCAGTGAATTTATCTAGTTCAGTGGTTCCCAACCTTTTCGAGCATAACCTTTCATCTATTAAAATTTTATGGATTCCCCCAAACAGCGTAGCTGTTTTCAAACATTCCATTACTCGATAATCATTTGAAATGTATAATAGTTCATGTTATATAAACAAATATAGTAGTATTGAGAAATAACAACTTTAAGGGGCCATATATTTTTACTGAATAAAATTTTATTGGATCCACCGATCCATTTTTGCCAGCACCCCAACTAAACCCTTCCCGCCCCTCTAATAGCTTTTGAATTGTTGGAGCAGAGTGACATATTCACATAACACAACTGTTTCAAAAAAGAGAAAAAATGGTAAAAAGTGACCGACCCATTTGTAAGCCGACTCCAGAGGATATTCGCAGCTTGCCAGCTTCAGCGTGGGCTGAGGCACGTGCAGACTGCAGGGCACGGAGCTTCTCAGCTCCCATTGGCTGCTGTTCGCAGCCAATGGGAGTATAGAGGCTCTGTGCCTACAAGCAAACAAACTCAGACCCTGCAAGCTAATAAATGTCCCAGCAGAGTACAGCAGAGTCCACAGCACTTCCCAAGGTCACGTCTCAGCCCAGCAGGGCAAACTGCTGGTATGCTGGGACTTTTTATCCTCATGCAGTGTCTGCAGGTGTGGAGGAAAAGATTCTAGGAGGAAAGGGAAAAGAAAAGTAAGGACTGGGCCCACTGCGGGTCTGGAAGGGGGAGAGGGCTGGAATGTAAACGGCAGGGTAGTGCAGCTGGCGGCAGGAGGACAGATGGTCGTGAACAGCGAGCATCAGGCAAGAATCACCTGGTGGAAAGTCCCAGTCCTGCAGTGGGCCCAATCCTTACTTTTAAACTTTCTGTGAATCCCCAAGAGTACTATCATGGATTGCCAGGGGTCCGTGGACCACAGATTGGGAAACACTGATCTAGTTCTTTTTTGAACCTTGTTAATGTCCTGGTCTTCACAACATCCTCCAGCAAGGAGTTCCACAGATTGACTGTGCGCTGTGTGAAGAAAAATTTCCTTTCATTTGTTTTAAACCTGCTACCTATTAATTTCATTTGGTGAACCTTAGTTCTTATGTTATAGAAACAAGTAAGTAACTTTTCCTTATTCACTTTTTCCACACTAGTCATGATTTTATAGACCTCTATCATATCCCCCTTAGTCTCTTCTTTTCTAAGCTCAAAATTCCCAGTCTTTTTAACCTCTCTTCATGTGGGATCTGTTCCAAACCCCTAATCATTTTTGTTGCCCTTTTCCAAACCTTTTCCAATGCCAGTGTATCTTTTTTGAGATGAGGCGACCACATCTGTATGCAGTATTCAAGATGTGGGTATACCTTGGATTTATATAGAGGCAATAAGATATTCTCTGTCTTATTCTCTATCCCCTTTTTAATGATTCCGAACATTGTTTGCTTTTTTGCCTGTTGCTGCACATTGAGTGGATGTTTTTAGAAAACTATCCACAATGACTCCAAGATCTCTCTTGAGGAGGTATAGCTAAATTAGTCCCCATCATTTTGCATGTATAGTTGGGATTATTTTTTCCAAGGTACATTACTTTACATTTATCAACATTAAATTTCATTTGCCATTTTGTTGCCTAATCACTTAGTTTGGTGAAATCTTTTTGAAGTTCTTCACAGTCTGCTTTGGTCTTAGCTATGTTGAGCAGTTTAGTATCATCTGCAAATTTTGCCACCTCACTATTTACCCCTTTCTCTGGATCGTTTATAAATAGGTTGAATAGGATTGGTCCCAGTACAGACCTTTGGGGGGGCCCCACTATTTACCTCTCTCCATTCTGAAAACTTGCCATTTTTCCCTACCCTTTGTTTCCTGTCTTTTAACCAGTTATCAATCCATGAGAGGACCATTCCTCTTATCCCATGTCAACTTTGTTTACTTAAGAGCCTTTGGCGAGGGATCTTGTCACAGGCTTTCTGGAAATCTAAGTACACTACATCCACTGGCTCTCGCTTGTTCATATGCTTGTTGACCCTCCTCAAAAAACTCTAGGGGTATGTCTACACTACAGCACTAATTCGAATTAACTTAGTTAATTAACTAAGCTAATTCAAATTAGTGCATCTAGACCTAAAAACTAATTTGAATTAGCATTTTGCTAATTCAAACTAGCATGTCCACATTGAGTGGACCCTGAACCGAAGTTAAGGCTGGCCGGAACCAGTGCCGCAGGGCATCAGGTTAGGACTTAGAGCATGGAGCTGCTGCCTCACGCTAGCCGAGGGCTGTGCTTAAAGGACTCGACCCCCACCCCGGACAGACAGTTCTCAGGGTTCCCCGCTTGCTTGTCTACCTCGATGAGGGACAGCAAAGCAGTCCTGTCTTGGAGTGCCCTGAGTGCCCACACTCGGCACATCACAGCACTCGGCCATCAGCCTGGCTGCACTTGCCGCAGGCTGCCATCCGGGGGTGTCAGTTGGGGGGCTGTCAGGATCCAGGAGGCCCTGCAGGAGAGCTTCCACCCCGAGGAGCCCACAGAGCCACCCCAGTCCTCCCCATCGGGGGCTCGTGCCCCATTCCTCCCTCACCTCCTTCCACTTACCCTTCCCTAGCCCCCCTTCCTGATGTACAAAATAAAGGACACGTGTTCAAAAATAGAAACTCTCTTTATTTAACAAAACTGGGGGGGGGGATTAACCTCTGGGGAGACTGGGAAAAGGAGGTGGGAGAGGGGAGGTGGAAACCTGGGAGGAGGGAGCTGGAAGGGGGAAGCCAGGGGAAGAAGGAGGAGGGGAAGTCTAAAACTATGGTATGCCATATCTTCAGTACTGTGTACAGATGTGGTCTTCTCACCTCAAAAAAGATATTTTGGCCTTGGAAAGGGTTCAGAAAAGGGCAACTATAATGATTAGGGGTTTGGAACAGGTCCCATATGAAGAGAGGCTAAAGAGACTGGGACTTTTCAGCTTAGAAAAGAGGAGACTGAGGGGGGATATGATAGAGGTCTATAAAAGCATGAATGGTGTGGAGAGGGTGAATAAAGAAAAGTTTTTCATTAGTTCCCATAATAGAAGGACTAGAGGACACCAAATGAAATGAATGGACAGCAGGTTTAAAACTAATAAGCGAAAGTTCTTCTTCACACAGCACATAGTCAACCTGTGGAACTCCTTGCCACAGGGGACTGTGAAGGCTAGAACTATAACAGAGTTTAAAGAGAAGTTAGATAAATTCATGGAGGTTGGGTCCATGGAGTGCTATTAGCCAGGGGGTAGGAACGGTGTCCCTGGCCTCTGTTTGTGGAAGGCTGGAGATGGATGACACGAGACAAATCGCTTGGTCATTGTCTTCGGTCCATCCCCTCCAGGGTACCTGGTGTTGGCCGCTGTCGGCAGACAGGCTACTGGGCTAGATGGACCTTTGGTCTGACCCAGTACGGCCATTCTTATGTTCTTATGTTCTAAGCTCAGGGCTCAGGGTCGGGGGGTCTCAATGGACCAACTTGCTTTTCATGCAAACCTGCTCCTGGGTTCGCATGTGGCCTTTGGTGGCCAGGCTGGCAGCTATCCTGCCTTAGATGGCCGCATTCCTGTGCCTAGTGCGGAGGTCGTGGATGTTGGAGGCCTCCCCCCAAACCTCGATGAGGTCCACGATCTCCACACTAGACCAGGCAGGCACCCGCCTCTTGTGGCCCTGGGCAGGCTCCTGGGAGCCACAAGCCTGGTCCTGGGAAGAGGCAGAGGGCTGGGTGGCAGCAGGTGGCTGGCTCTTGCCGTGCCAGGTGCAGGGTCTGTTGGCTGGGTGCTGGCAGGCTTGCAACTGGCACAAGCACTGTAGCCAGACCGTGCCCCTTTAAGGGCTCCGGGGCCAGGAGGGGGGCAGAAAAGTTTCCCTGGTTTGGCCCAGAGTGGCCACCAGGGCAAGCTGGCAAGGGCTAGCCTCCAACTAGTTCGAATTAAGTGGCTACATAGCCCTTAATTCGAACTACTTAATTCGAACTAGGCGTTAGTCCTCGTAGAATGAGGTTTAGCTAGTTCGAATTAAGCGCTCTGCTAGTTCGAATTAAGTTCGAACTAGCGGTTTGTATGTATAGATGCTATGAAAGTTAATTCGAACTAACAGCTGTTCGTTCGAATTAACTTTGTAGTGTAGACATACCCTAGTAGATTAGTGAGGCATGATTTCCCTTTACAGAATCTATGTTGACTTTTCCTCAACAAATGATGTTTATCTATGTCTCTGACAATTTTATTCTTTACTATTTCAACTAATTTTCCCGGTACTGACATTTGACTTACTGGTCTGTAATTGCCAGGATCGACTCTGGAGCCCTTTGTAAATATTAGCATCACATTAGCTATCTTCCAGTCAGGGCCGGCCCGAGGCATTTTGGCGCCCCGGGCACAGGCGCGTGGCGCCACCCCCGGGCGTACGGCGCATGCGCGGGCCTGCCCGTGGGGAGTGGGCCTGCCCCCCTAGGGTGCGCAGGCCGGCCCCCGGGGCTCACGGCGCAAGCACGGCCCAGTCCGGCCCGGCTGTTGCTGCTGGCGTGCGCGCCGGGCCGTTCAGGGCCCTGCGGCCGTGGGGGGAGGGCACTGCTGGCTGGTGCCGCGGGGATGGAGGCGGGCCGGCGCTGCGGGAGCCGGGCGTACGGCACCTAATGGCAGCTATAAGGGACGCCACGCGCCCCTTACAGCTGCAATCAGGCGCCCCCCATCAGTTGGCGCCCTGGGCAGCTGCTCGGCTCGCCCACCCCTTAATCTGGCCCTGCTTCCAGTCATTAGGTACAGAAGCTGATTTAAAGGATAGGTTACAAACCACAGTTAATAGTTCCACAATTTCCCATTTGAGTTCTTTCAGAACCTTTGGGTGAATGCCGTCTGGTCCCGATGACTTGTTACTGTTAACAATTTATCCCAAAACCTCCTCTAATGACACTTCAATGTAGGACAGTTCCTCAGATTTGTCACCTAAAAGGAATGGCTCAGGTTTGGGAATCTCCCTAACATCCTCAGCTGAGAAGACTGAAGCAAAGAATTCATTTAGTTTCTTCTGAAACCCTGTTTCCTCTGCTTTGTGTAAGGGAGGGGGCCTGGCCCCTTGTAGATATGAAACAGTCTTCCTTTGCGTTTGAACGGTTTTATGTCCCCCTGCTAGCGTTGTACTTGCTACGAGGTACAGTTGGAGGGCTATAGACTATACCACAGGACTGCTGTTGCCTAGGAAGTGAAATAAGTGATGTGTCTGCCTATATCCCAAGGGTGTGACCTGGACACAAGTTTCATAATATTAGAATAAAGTTTCAGCTCCAGCAGGCATGTGATTAGATGGAATCTCCACTATCATTTTTTAAATACAACTTGCTAGCCCACACAGTTGCAGAGAAAAGTATGAAAACAGGGTGCAAATTCACCTTACAGTCACAGAGTCCAGAAGGGAAATATAAAGTACTCAACTGTATTACTATTTTTTAAAGCTTTCACGAATGTTAAGCTAACCTCATAAGTTTTTGAGGCCTGACTCATGATTTTTGAACTCTTATGGTTGGTATTACAGGAATCCAGCTCCCACTGAGTCGGTCGGAGTTAAATCCAGTTTTAAGTCCAATGTTCCTTGTACCAGGAGATGTTACCAGATCATTTATACAAAGGACAAAGAAGGGAAAATTCTTAAGATTTTGCTTTCATCTGTTGGCTTTGTAGAAAGAATCATTTTTCTCATTGTCATTTTTCAGACTTGTTCCCCTTGTGCAAGGACAGCTGAGCAATTTGTATTTTTTTTCCTTAATCATTTTTTCCTTTTTCCTCCCTCCTTTTTTGTATATAAAATGACTGAGTGCATCTGCCGAAATAGTTCACAAGTCTTGATTTTCATGCAAGACTTCTGTCAGCCTGCCAGATGACCCAGGTAGGGTTGTAGGAGGAATTTCAAGAACGAATATTCAGATTGAAGACCAGCAGCCAGAAACAGCAGCTCCTGGTTTGACTGAGGCCAGATCTATACTACATGAGAAAGTCAATGTAAGATACACAACTCCAGCTATGAGAATTGCTTAGCTGGTATCAACGTACCTTAAATCGATTTTCTCTGGCATCCTCCACTGCAGGAAGTTCAGGGGAGAAATGCTCCCATCAATTTCCCTTACTTCTCATGACTCTGAGCAGTACTGGGTCAACGGGGACACCATCAGTATTTGATTTAGTTGGTCCTTACCCAGGAACGGCCCGAGGCTGGCTGAGGCAGCTGGCGCCCCAGGCGGAATGCGCGATCGGCGCCCCTGCCTGCAGGGCTGTCAATGGACTGATGTCATTATCGGGCACCCCGGGCGCCCAGTGATGTCATCATCGGGTGCCCCGGGCAGTGGCACCCTAGGCAGCGGCCGAGTCCGCCTATAGTCATGGGCCGCCCCTGTCCTTACCAGCCTCTCTAAATTGAACCCCGGAAGATTGATCTCTGGAGCGTCACTTTCTGCGTAAGTATAGACAAGGCCTTAGTCACTTTCATCTAGAATTCTCTTTCACTTACCTATCCATAGCAGGGGGCAGGAGCAGGATTAATCTATGGGGGAGTGTGCAACCAAGTGGTCAGACAACATGACTTGGTGGAGGAAGAGGGTTAATTTCTTGTCTTGTGATCTTAGGAAAATCATTTAATCTTTTCCTGCCTCTGTTTTCCCATCTATGAAATGTGAGGGGGAAGGAGGGGAGGGGGGGTGATAATAGCTAGCGTATTCTGAGTCTTGAAAGGAAAATAGTCATATGAAAAAGAATTAAAATTAGGGGCTAACTGGCTGGTGAAAAATGGGCCTAAGCAGAGTAATGCAATGAGTATATACTGGTGAATCTAGCTTTTTATGTTTATTGCCCCATCACATGCTCCATTCATGAAAATGTATCATATACCAATAGCCACATGTAACTTGGTTGATTTCTAAGAAAACATGTCAAGCCTCTTACAATTTGTAGTTTCACTTGCATGTGGCTTGCCCTTAAAATCAATTAAAAGGTTTAAAGTTAAAGGGCTCTGACATTCTTGGACAAGACACATTATTTGTGTTGTGGTAATGTCTAGGAACCCCTGTTATGAATCAGGATTCCAGAACCCATAAACCGTGAGTACATATCTTCCTTTGCTTACTTTTGTGAATTTCTCCATTGACTCTTGTCACTTGGGATACTTGCATGCATGAGGTGATCTCAGTTTTCCAGTCTGAGGCTACGTCCACACTGCAACGCTATTTTGGGATACTCAGGTATCCTGAAATAGGTATCCCATGTCTTCACAGCAAGCCCATTATTTCGAAATATAATGGACTCGCTATTCTGACGTCCCTGTAAACCTCATTCCACAAGGAGTAAGAGACATTTTGGAACAGTCAGTTATTTCGAAATACGAAATAAGCTATTTTGAAATAAGATCAAAAGAAGATACACACTTTCCATTGCTCAAATTGTGTATCTTATTTTGAACTATGGTGCAGTGTGGACAAAGCCTCAGAGGGGTAGCCATGTTAGTCTGTAACTTTAAAAACAATGAGTAGTCCTGTAGCGCCTGGGAGACTAACCAATATATATATGGGCAAAACTCACATCTTCAAATGAGCTTGAGTGGGAAAAAAAGGGGGACCCAGAATTTATAACAGAAAAAGAAGGGAGAGAAAAAAAAGTACCCATCAATAGTAGTGCTAGTGCTAATGAGGGTAATTGAGTGGACTGGAAGTGTCCTATACTTAGCTTTTGATATCAATGAGCTGTTAAGGAAAGCAGGTTTTATAATGGGACATCCAGTTAATGTTTTTGTTAAGGGCAAGGGAAACAGTATCAAATTTGCATATGAAGCTCAATTCCTCACTCTCTGTCCGAAATTGGCTTGTGAAATTCCTTTTGGAGAAGAATGGCTACTTTTAAATCCGCAAATGAGTGCCCAGGCAGGTTAAACTGTTCGCCTACAAGTTTATGACTGTCACCATTTCTGATATCTAACTTGTGTCCATTTATCCTTTATCATGGAGACTGTCCAGTTTGGCCAATATACATGGCAGAGGGGCATTGCTGGCACTTAATGGCATAGATCACATTAGAGGATGAGTAGTTGTATGAGCCTCTGATGTTGTGGCTTACATGGTTAGGCCTGGTGATGGTGTCACTTGTATAGATGTGTGGACAGAGTTGGCAACAAGGTTTATTGCCGGGGTAGGTTCCTGGGTGAGTATGATGGAGGTATGAGGTGTGTAGCTGCTGGAAAGAATTTGCTTCAGGTTAAGGGGTTGTCTGTAGGTGAGGATTGGCCTGTCTCCCAAGGCTTATGAGAGTGAGTGATCATTTTCCAAGATAGATTATAGATTGTCAATGATGCACTGGAGGGGTTTGAGCTGGAGGCAGTAAGTGATGACCAGTGGTGTACTGTTATTTTCCTTGTTGGGTTTGTTTTGAAGAAGCAGATTCACATGTGGCTCTGAATCTGTTCCTTCACTTCCCAGGGTGGGTATTTAAGTTTTAAGAATGCCAGATAAAGATCCTGTAGGCATTTGTCTCTGTCTGTGGGATTGGAGCAAATCAGGCTGTATCTTAGGGCCTGTCTGTAAACAGTTGATCATGTGATGTGTCCTGGATGGAAGCTAGAGGCATGTAAGTAAGAATGGTGGTTAGTACGTTTCCAGTCTAGGGTGGTGTTAATGGGGCCATCATTTAATTGTACTGTAGTGTCAAGGAAGTGGATCTCTTGCATGGACTGGTCCAGGCTAAGATTGATGGTAGGGTAGAAATTGTTGAAATCCCCATGGAATTCTTCAAGGGTCTCCTTCCTGTGGGTCAGTATGAAAAAGGGGGTCAGCAATGTAGCGTAAGTAGAGAAAGGGTGCCAGGAGACAAGAGCTGAGGAAATGTTGTTTGAGGTCAGCCATAAAAATGTTGGCATGAAGGTATAAATGGCCCCCAAATTGGACATAGTTGTGCGTGAGGACAAAGTCACGTAGCTCAGCTACCATGTGTGCTGTGGCATCATCAGGGGTAGTGTTCCTGATGGCCTGTAATCCATCATCGTGTGGAAAGTTGGAGTAATGAGCTTCTGCATCTATGGTGGCCAGGATGGTGTTTTCAGGAAGTTTACTGATGATCTGTAGTTTCCTCGGGAAGTCAATGGTGTCTCAATGGTAGCTAGGAGTGCTGGTAGCATAGGGTCTGAGGAGAGAGTTAACATAACTGGATAATTCTGCTATAAGTGTGCTGATGCCTGAGATGATGGGACATTTGGGATTTCCAGGTTCATGGATCTTCTGTAGCAGAATGAATACTCCTGGTTAGGGATTTGGGGGTTTGTTTTGTATAGATGTGGTCTCGAGTTGTAGCAGGGGGTTTCCTAGGACAGAATTACAATACTTTTTCATGGGGAGGAGAGTTATAGTCAGCTGAGGAGGGCTGGTATAGTCACCAGATATGCAGGTTAACTTAGTTTGCTTGCTTAGAGGGAGCAGGACAGAAATAAAATAAATACATCCTAGACTGAGCGCCACCCCATCTTATGGAGTTACTGATGAGCCCACCAGACTTAAAAAAAATGTTTGGGCTAAAAGAAATACCGACCCTATTTTTGTTTTGTGAAAGGATGGTCAATTTTACATCTCTTATCTACTCTCCTAGTAGGGCATTCTAGACCAGGGGTGGGCAAAAGGGCCTCTGTGGGCTGTGTAGCTGGCCAGAGTAAGTCTCAAGTCCAACATGGGGCTCTCAAGGTACAAAATACACCACACAGGTATCTGTCAAACACAAGTAATTTATTTCCTGACAGCTAACAGCTGTGCCCCATAAATGGAAGAACAATAGAACAAAGAAGCGGCATATCTTACGTCCCTTCCTGCAAGCCTGGAACCCTGGGTAGGCTGCGGACAAAGTGGGAGATTGTCTCAGCTTCCGAGGTGCCGGTACCCAAAGCCCATCGGTGAGGTCCATTTTGCTAGGCTCTGAGGGTATGTCTAGACTACATGCCTCTGGCGACAGAGGCATGTAGATTAGGCTACCTGGCATAGGAAAATGAAGTGGCGATTTAAATAATCGCCGCTTCATTTAAATTTAAATGGCTGCCGCGCTGAGCCGATCAGCTGTTTGTTGGCTCAGCGCGGTAGTCTGGACGCTCCATGGTCAACATCCAAGGCATTTGTCGACCTCCCGGGTAAACCTCATCCCAGGAGGCATACGTGGAAGGTCGACAAATGCCTTTGATGTCGACCGTGGAGCGTCCAGACTACCGCGCTGAACCGACAAACAGCTGATTGGCTCAGCGCGGCAGCCATTTAAATTTAAATGAAGCGGCGATTATTTAAATCGCTGCTTCATTTTCCTGTGCCGGGTAGCCTAATCTACATGCCTCTGTCGCCAGAGGCATGTAGTCTAGACGTACCCTGAGGCAGCCTTAAATACAGTTTTCCTGCCTTGTTTGGCAGTTTGGAAATTTCCAGGGGTTACTCATTACGTGTTGATGTGGAGCTTAGCTGTTAGTTATCGATCTGGTTCTGTTCTAGATCTACTTGTTCTTTGGCCCTGTTTACGTGATCAGTACGTTACGGTAAACAGAATTGTTTATGCGTTCTTGCCCTTACCCTTATCTCATACTTGTTCCTGCTATACTGGCAACAATGCATATCTTAAATGGCGTATGTTCCCAAAGACTTGCTTCTGGCTCATCAGTAGTAGGGAAAAAGGCGGGGGGGGGAGGGGGAGAATGCAGGCCTCACCACCCCTAAACTAACACGTACAAAGTTCTTCCGCAATTGACCACTACAGGCTGGATCCAGCCCACCAAGCAGGTTGATCTGGCCTGCGGAGGCCCTGTCATTCCCGCGCCCCAGGCCAATCGTGAAGTTTCCTCTGCCTTGCCCCCACCCTGCCAGGAGTACATGGTGCTTAAAAGCGCCACATGCACCTGGCAGGGAGGGAGGAGACTTTGCGTGCACTCCCATCCTCAAGCCCTGATTGGCTTGGGGTTGGGGCTGAGCATGCGAAGTTTCCTCCTCGTTGCCCCACACTGCAAGGAGCGCCCTGCGTTTAGAAGTGCCACGCACTTCTGGCAGGGCGGGAGGAACTTTGTGCATTCCCCCCGCCCCCAAACCCAGATTGGTCTGGGGGCAGAAGAGAGAGTGAGTGAAGTCTCCTCCCACAGCCAGGGGCATGGGCATCTAGGGGGAACCTCTTGGGGGAGGGGGCAGAGACTTCACTTGCTCCCCCACCACCAGACCAATCATGGTCTGTGGGTGGGGAGGCAGGGAAGTGTCCTGGTCCTGCTGTTTCTGCTCCTTCTGGAGTGGCCCAGGGCCACTTCACAAATTTCTGAAGTGGCCCCCAGTAAAAAATTATTGCCCCCGCCCCCGGTTGTAGACAACGCTGCTGACCAGCCTATGAAGGACATAAAAACAGGTGTGTTCTGAGAGTACAGCAAGGCCTTTGGAAGACTTAGAAGAAAGAAATTGAACGACTGCAGGGAAGGGGGTGATTTTAGATAATAAAGAACTCAGGGTTTTGATTTGCCAGGTCATGTTTATCTTTATTCATTCTTCTTCTGGTCCAGAGTCACTAATCCCTTTCCTCCTAGAATCTTTGAATGCAAGCTAATTCTGTGTTAATGCCTGCAGTGCTTAGCAGTGCTACTGTAAGTGCTTGAATATAGACACTATGTACTGCTATGGGAGGGTTCTCCCATTGCTGTAGTTAATCCATCTCCCTGAGAGTCTGTAACTAATTTTAAGGAAGAACTCTTCCATCATCTTAGCACTGTCTACGCTGGGAATTAGCTTGGCTCAACAATGTCTCTCAGGGGTGTGGATTTTCTACCCTTAAATGACATAGAGGAGTTGACCTAACTTTTTAGTGTAGACTTGGCCTATTGCCCAAATCCTGCAATAAGTTCCATGCCTGAACTACTAACTGGACTATTTCCATGGTTAGAGAGAGGTGCATAATTCATTATCATTCTGTATTGGAGCAAGAGGGGGGAGAAATCAGATCAAGGGATAGAATTTGGGGGGGAGGTTGGAGTCATATTATTTTGCAGTGTAGGCTGAATTTGATTTGTGTGGACTTATTTTTAAGGCTTTTCAAATACTTAGAACCAGAGAGAGCTGCACTATTAATCAAAATAAATGTTAAAACTATTTTTGGGGGCATGGAGAATGTGAAAGCTATGGACCAGTTATATTTTCCCATCCATTTTCAAAAAATTTGCCAAGAAATTTTATATGTTCCAGATAATTAGCCCTTCATCACTTACATTCTAAACAGCTCTTCCCTATCTTATCCCTCAGTACCTCAGAGTGATGCTTCTGCATCCTAAATGCATGCCAGTAGCATAAGACATAAGGATGTTTCCACTTGTAATTCTGTGCACGGTTCCTTAGATTATAAATGCACAAAGATTCCATTTAAATGTAGCCAAGAGAATATTTGTGAAGAAATCATCACGTCAAAGGGAAGTTTTCAGAAGGCATCAAACCTGCTTTAACCTACTAAAAGGGTCCTTTTTACTATTTTCAGGGCAAGGCAAAAGAGCTGAAAAGAAAATAGAGCTGGATGAAAGCTAGGGCAAGGGGTCAAGAAAAATCACCTGAATTGAAAGAACAAGTTGACAAAACCCACCCATCCACCCACTTCAATGAGCAAATATAAAATGTGATGATAAAAATTTTACTGTGTCTTGTCAATTATGTTTAAAGCAATACATAGAGGGAATGTAAATCCCTTACTCATCTGGAATATAAAGGCAATAATACCAATGCTGGATATTTGAAACCTTCCCCAGCAGACTCGTTAATAGTGCAGATTCACCATTGGTGAAAGTGAACATTAGCCACTTGACTTCTATGGGCAGCCCAGTCTTGAATGTGGCCAATGTCTTTGAGAGAGACCGGGTCCGTTTGAGAGAACTGACTTTGCAAAATCAGACTAATGAAGACTCATGTGCGAGTATTTGAGATCCATTTCTGGAATGCCTCCTCTGGAGAGGCATTAAAGTTAAGCACATGCATAAGTGTTTGCAAAAATCTAAGCTTAGAGTTCTGTCTGTTTCCCATTCTTAACATAGAAATAATATCTTTTTTCTACCCTTTCTCTCTTAGGGTATGTCTACACCACAGAGAAAATTGAATTTGCTGCATTTGATTTTCCAGGGTTCAAATTAGCGGATCTAGTTAAGACAGCTAATTCAAACTGACAGGGGTGCTCCGGTCGATGCTGGTAGTCCTGCATCCACAAAGAGTGGCCAAAAGTCAAGTTAAGGTACTTCAGCTTCAGCTACGCAAAATGCAATTAACATGCTGAAATTACGTATCTTAATTCGACCTTATCCTGTAGAGCAGACATATCATTATGTGTTTAGACTGCATATGTCTCAGGCTGCAGACTTTATCTTACTATGTGCTGCACTCTGTATAAAGAATGGGGTTTGGGGATCAACAGGGGTTACTGCCATCTAAATAATGAAAAAGTCACAGGTTTTGTAACATTTTCCTCTTTTTTTTTCTGTCTATGTAGGAGTGCCCATCACAGCAGCATTGGATCCTCTTATCTCATTCTTTTTTTCTTATGTCTTTCAGAGTATATGTAGCTTTAAAAATTAATTCAGTGCATAAGATGCAAACTTTTATGCTGCATCCACATTTGCTATTGCTCTGATTTTTTTTTGGCCTTTTTTACCTTTCATTCAAATTGTTTAACCTGTCAATAGTTGCATTTTCCAGAAGCAAGAAAACATACTCAATATAATATTGCATTATGATGACAGTGGTATCACTTGCAAAAACAAATCAGTACCAGTCCACAGGCTGACCTCTGTATGCATCCTTTCTGAAGAACATTAGTGTGCAATGGTTCAGTCGGTTTGGTGACAAGAAGAGAAGAAAAATGAATTAAACTTCCTATGAAATAACCATTAGATTGTAGGCGCAGCAAAAACCATAAGAGGGATTAAGATGGAAACACTTTGTGGAAACAGAGCACCCATGTGGCCATGTTTGGTGTAGAGTAAGAGTGGGTTTTCCCCCCAGACATTTATTTAAATTTTCAGTGCACTGAATGAGGTGGTGCCCAGGAAATATTTAAGCACAGCTCCACTCTTTGGAAAATAATTGTAGTTGAGATGAAAACTTGTGCAAATTAAGGTTCAGATGAAATTCCCACTGAAAACTGACATCTTCTCTCAAATGCTTACAAACATTTTCATGAGTTTCCCCTACGTTTCAGCAGATGGCACTATCTAGTTAGCCTCCATGTTTACATTTCCCTCAGATTTTACATGAAAGATAATATACTATAGCTTTACTATACTTGTTTTTATTTGACTATGCCTGAAGTCAGGTGTCTGCAACTTCAGTCTCAACTTCTCTGAGAGCCTTTATGAAACTAGCCTTCATATCACACAATTCTTCAGAAACCAGTGCAAATCTACAAAATGTTTGCATCCTATTATTAAAGGGCTAAATTGCATTGAATCTATGCCTTATTAAATAACACCAGTGTCTAACTTGGAAAGAAACATTCTACAGTAAGTGGCAATAGGTCTATTTTTTAAAATTTGTTGGCTATGAATCTACGGTTAAGGTATACAGCTGCCAGAATCATAAAATGCTAAAACTGGATGAGATCTCGAGAGGTCATCAAGTCCAGTCTCCTGCCCTCATGGCAGGATCAAGCACCATCTAGATCATCCCTGATAGATGTTTGTCTAACCTGCTCTTAAATATCTCCATTGATGGAGATTCCACAACCTCTCTAGAATGCTGCTTTTGATATCGTAGGGCTTATATGAAACTGAATTCTTGTAAGCAAAGTACAGGAATTGTAAGAAAATATCCAAATATATTTATTCAAATGATAACCATTCAGAAGTTACACTTGTCGAAATTCATCATCACAGTTCCAACCTAATTATTATAAATGTAATCTCTGAAATGCTTTAGGATGTCTCTCCTATCAGGTGGTTAAATATCTCTATGGACATACTATAGACTACCTTTACGTGATGCTGAGCTGCGGATAGTGTGCTATGAAATCAATGGGCCATTCATCATATGATTTTTATAAATGAAACTGATATTTGAACCCATTAATGGGGAGTACTTATCCCATTTTCCCCTTCCTCCCCAAAACCACACACCATGTCTTTATAGATTCATGGGCTTCCCTGGTCATCCTGGCTTCAGGCACACAACCATATTGACTGCATGCAAAAGTTGGTGTTCTGTTCTGTTTTGAGTATGATTCATTTCCTTTATTTATGTATAGGCTGTGACCAGTTTTCCAGATGGTAAATGATGCTATTTTTATATATAGCCAGAAAATGATGTGATTCAGATTATATATGAGGCAGCTTTATAGACAGCATGTAAGGTAACCTCTCAGCTCTATATTCTTTATTGAGCTGAAGTTTAATTGGTGGTATTGCTACAGCTGATTTTTAGTTATTAGTCACTATTAACCATTACTGTGTATAACATATGAACAATACACCAGGCAGTAGATTTACAGACCCTTTCAAACTATTGTTGCTGGGTTTTTTACCTTATG
Organism: Pelochelys cantorii; assembly: GCA_032595735.1. Classification (NCBI taxonomy): domain Eukaryota; kingdom Metazoa; phylum Chordata; order Testudines; family Trionychidae; genus Pelochelys; species Pelochelys cantorii. The sequence goes on from CM064346.1 coordinate 14,426,244, forward strand.
GTGCTGCTGCTATTTGATCATCACTATAGCTAGACCTAAAAAACACTCTTTTTTAAAATGTATTTCTCCCCCAACAAGTAGATCCTCCATGAAGAGGTCAGGTCTCTTGAGATGCTCATAACAGAACAAGGTAATTCGTCTAGTAAGCATCACTCTAAGGTGCACACATTTGTTTCACTTGGGGTTAGTTTTGCTGATGTTAAAACAATCAAACACTCTGTTAAGAAATTTTATAAGGTTTGTTTCAGTGCCTCTGTGCATCAAGACTGCTTCATAGCCCCTCCCTATACCGTTAAGGCTGCATAGTCTGAGGAAGTCATTCTTACTGGAGAAAATCTTCATCAGGACAGCAAACCACCTAGACATATTGTCTGATATCAACAGCTAACTGAAAGGTTTAGGGTATGTGGAACTAAGGAAAATTGAGCTGCTGTTCACTCTGCAAATGGCTCATGACTGAGTCAACCAGGATAACCCTTTGTATTTTCTGGGGGTTTTCCTACAGAGGTGTCCCCAAATGCCTTTGCTCAAATACTAATAAATAGGAAAAGTTCATTACGGTGCAAATGCCTTGTAAACAGGGGGGCTGACAGCTTCTGCGGGCCCCGAGACAAGGTGCGTGTGGGGGGCTCTCTGCAACCTCGGACAAGTAGAGCCTCAGACAGAAGGGGTAGGACTGGAGCGGCGAATTCTCAATGCCGCCTGGACCATGGCACTGCCCCCCCAGACCTACAAGTTGCCCAGAGCGCACTACTAGTGTGGTAGCAGTGGTGGCCAGAGCCCCAGATCCCTTTGAATTGCTGGTCCTCAGGGCAACTGCCCCCTGTACCCCCTCCCCCCCCCATCAATGGGCCTGCTTGTAACTGCACACTGGAGAAAATGGACCATGGGTTCATATTCACTATTCCTATTAGATACTTGACAGCAGGCTCATCAGAAGCTGGCTGCAGTGACACCATGTTCAAGATGAATTATAACCAGCAAGAAAAACCTCCATTCTAGCTACAGCAGAGGATAGGGAAAATAAAAAAAGGAAACATGTCCAAGGATGGTCAAGGAGAACACCTGGATCTCCTCCAAGTCTGTATGTGTCATGCCAATAACATTTGGAAGAGTGAGTAACCAGCTCATCATGGAAAAAGGGATAATATGAGAGCATAAAGTCCTTGAATCAACTTCTGGCTACGTCTGCACTGCAACGTTTTTGCGCAAAAATGGTCATTTTTGCGCAAAAACCTGCGGAGCGTCCACACCTCAAATGCACTTTTGCACAAGTAAATCATCAGTAAAACGGCAGAACAGAGGGCTTTTGCCGGTGTAGGTGAACCTCCTTCTACGAGGCATAACTCCCTTTTGCGCTACAGCTATTGTGCAAAAAGGCAAGCGGGGATGCTCCGCAGGGAAAAAGCACAGGTGCTCTGATGGCCATTCTGTGAATGGCCATGTGGCGGGGTCCCCAGCCCCGCCCTCTTCTCCACCAGGTTAAAGCAGGCCCTGAGGCCTAGTTCAGCACCAATTCACAGGCCCAGAAGCCTAGTCTGAGGTTCAAGCAGGCCCTGAGGCCTAGTTCAGCACCAATTCACAGGCCCAGAGGCCTAGTCTGAGGTTCCCTGAGGGGATGGGGTAGGCGGGTCCAGGCCCTCCCTCTCCACCGGACCCCAACCCAGGGCCCTATTAGTGGTGGGTGGTTCCCACCACTGGCTCGGTGGGGAGTTCTCCCTGAAACGCACCGAGCCCACTGGGGGGTTCCCTGCCCCTTGCCCTGGGTTGCTTCCTACCCCCGCCCTGTGGCCGACGGAGACCCCACCTGGCGAAGATGGGCTGGCGGCGGCGGCAATGTCAGCGGGTCCCGGGTCTGGGGCAGCAGCGAAGGGGTTGTCCATGGCGGCAGGGCGGGCGGCCCTCTGGGGTCGGCGTTGTGGGCGTGCTCGACCCAGGGTCGGTAGCAGCAACGGCGGCGATCCCAACGGCTCTGGTTCCCGCAGCTGGTCCGGCAGTGGCCCCGGAGCTTGGGCTGGAGCTCCTTCCTCTCTGGAGGTCAGCCCCAACTGAGCAACCCGGCAGCCTTTTATACTGAGGCTGCACTGCGAGCATGCCCGGTAGGGCTGTGGGGGAGGGGCATCTTCTACCCAATAGACGGGCTCTCCACCCCTCTGTTCAGTGCAGGGCAGGCCAGCCCCGTCACAGGCCATTAGAGCTTTCTTGCACAAGGGTGTCCATGCAGTGTGGATGCTCTCTTGCGCAATGGCGCATCACTTTTGCGATGCGCTTTGAGGTGTGGACGTGCTCTTGCTCAAGAAGTTTTTGTGCAAAAACTCTTGCACAAAAGACTTCTTGTGCAAGAAGCCCGCAGCATAGACGTAGCCTCAGTGAGTTACACCAGGGATGAATTCGACCCCATAGGCCAAACTCTGATTTCATGTTCCATTGAAATCAAATGGTGCTCGAGCCATTTACACCAGTTTAAAACCCAATGTTTCTAACACATGCTTTGATTCCAGTTAAAACATTAACCTCTCTTTTACTGCTTAACCAAGTTAACATTTGTGATAGATATTTTCAAAGGCACAAATGGATGTTAGATTCCCAAAACCCACTGAAAGTCAGAAAATTCAAGTTACTTTTTAAAGTTAATGGAAGTCAGATCTTATTATTTGAAAAGCTTCCACTATATGGTTAAAGTTCATTGGGGAAATGCCTGGTTGGGTTCCCATGGGAGTAAGGCACGAAAATCCCTTTGAAGATCTGGGTTCTAAATTAGTGGGCTGATTTTCAGATGTGTTGAGCATCTCGGAGGTTACCTATGCCTGTAAACTTTGGACTAAAACTGGAGGTCGGGTAATAAAATTGTATTGTGGAAAGCCCCTCAGACTGTACTGCATGCCTTCTTTTTTGCTGAGGATATGTTTTCTTCTGGCTGTCAGGTTATTAATAGGTATTTGTCAATCAGTTTTCAGCATCTGACAAGCCAGATGAAATAGGCGTAAATCTATACCCATGTATCTGCCAACAGTAACGTTTAAATATGGATAAAGCTGTCAGGATACATCAAACGTCCCTTCTGAATAGAAGAACAAAACTAACCATGCAAGCTAATAACAAGCATTGATCTGAAAAATGAGAGATTGTCACAGAGTCTTAGCCAGGATGCCCTGCCATGGGCAGAAATCAGGGCTTACATCTTAATCACACATCCAGAAATCAGGTCATTCCACCCTTTTTATGACAGAGGAGACTTGTAAAAAGTAATGTGAAGCATCCAGTCCAATTATCCTGGCACGCCAGTGTCATGATGTGTAAAGATTTCCCCTCCCTCGTGGGCATGTGCTGTGACACTGCTGAGCAGCATTCCCACTCCTATACCACAGAGTAGTAATGAGCGGCAGCCTTCTAATTACAGGTGCAGTGAGAGACTCTTGCCCCACCAGGCTGAGTTGTTGAGCAGACATCAGAAATCCCCTGGCTTATAGGGAACATCAGGGCCGCCAGATGGGATCCCAGGTCTTCAGTAGAAGGCCTCTTTGTGCAACAAGATGAGCATTCTCTTATAAATCAACTATATAGTGGGAAGCTTTTCCTCCATGGCTAAGGAAAGATTTATTTTGGTTTCCTGACCAGGCAAAGGGGGAATGGCTGGGAAGACTAACTACGAATTCCCCCTTGGAGCGGTTGCTAGGACTTTCTGCTTCAGTTTAAAATTCTCTTCCGTGTTGAGAGCCAACACAGGCTGATGTACCATTTAAAGCCAGCTTAAGCCCCCATTAGAGAGCTTAAGTGGTGCATAGACCTAGCATTGGCCCTCTGCATAGCATAAATTTGTCAATCTAGAGAGGAAGGATGGCCTAGTGGCTAGGGAACTAGCCTGAAACATGGGAGACCAGCCTCTGCCACAGTCTAGTTGCATGACCTTAGGCGAGTCATTTAGTCCCTCTATGCCTCAGGTCCCTGCCTGTAAAATGGGGATAACAGTGTTTCCCTAACTCAAAAGGGGGTTGTGAGGATAGATACAGAAACAATTGTGAGGTGCTCATCTACTTTGGTAATGGGGGGCATAGAAATCAAAGGTAGAGTTTGATGCACTATACTAAAACTGTGGGCACATCACCCATATTCAGTACCAATGAGTCATTCCAGTTCTTCTTCCATAATGCCGTTCCCAGGCCAATGTGATAGCATTCTCTGTGATAACCCTATGGAGTGGTTTGCACCATCTACAGGCCTTACAATGTGGTTCAGTGGCTTTCTGCACTCCCACTATACAAATTGTTCCAGCAACCTACCTCCATGCAGGGTCAGTGTTCAACTGATGGACTGAGTGTATTTGTTTTTTAAAGGCACCATTGCTATGCAAAGCCAACAGGCAAAAATCCCTTAGGTAAATGTGAGGGCTAATGTCCATTAAAACCAAAGTACTCCAGCTGAGAGATCAAACAGACCTACATGTGGGTCCCAGGTAGAAACGGTAGTGAAGTGAGGAAGGTACATAAGTGTTGCCACTACAGGGGTGTGTGTAGGTGCTTCTGTGTCCCTGGCTTGAAGTGGTTTCATTATATACAGGGCTCGCCAACTGGCGGCGAGCCCTGCTCACCAGCCATGCAGTTCAGCATGCTGCGCATGCGCAGACCGCGCTGCGTGGCTGTGCTGGCTTGTAATCTACTCACCATGGGCGAGTAGATTACACTAATTGTCGAGCCCTGATTATATAGAGGTTTTCCAGTTTGATTCAACAACTCTCAGCACCTGCACTATAAACATTGTTCCAGCACCAGTAGGAAGAGCTGCTTTTTGAGAAAACTCTGTTCTGTTGCACCATGAGCCTGCCTAGATAAATGCTCAGATAGGGTAGCCTCTTTCGAAAGAGACAGCAACAACACTTTTGAAAAAGCAATCCGCTTTTTTGAAAGAGAGCACGCAAGCAATCTGGAGGCTCTCTTTTGAAAAAACCCTGTTTGCGTTCAAGAATGCCTTTTTTCGAAAAAGCTCTTTCGAAAAAAGGCGTTCTTCCTCGTAAAATGATGTTTATTGCTGTTGAAAAAACGGCCATGTTCTTTCGATTTAATTTCAAAAGAATGCGATGGCAGTCTAGATGCAGGTGAAGTTTTTTCGAAAAAAGGCTACTCTGAAAAAACTGTACAGTCTAGACATAGCTATAGAGAACAGAGGCAAACTAATGAAAGCAAAAGGGAAGAAATGTTCAAATGGTTCTCAACTTTTATGCTAGTGACATTAAGAAGCCAGGTAGCTGTTTTGAAAAGATACCACAAATCAATGTGTGGTGAGGAAAAGCCGTTATTGAATATGGTACTTTAAATGTTGTTATGAGCACAGCTTCAGCGATGGCAAATCAGCAGTTACTCTCAGTTTATTACTAAATGCTTAAGGTCTTGCAGTGCGGTGTTATAAAAATGATATTATATTAAATATATTGCAGCGTGTGGCTTTTACAAAACGCAAGAGTAATTCTTTGAAAAGCAGGCTCCTTCTAGTCCTAGAGAGATCACAATTTATAGCACGAGAATGGAAATTCTGTGGCAAGGGCGAACAATCACCCTGTTTATCTTCATCCATTCCAGTTGTTTTAAAGCATCCATACTAAGGAGATCAACAGCATAAGAAATCTGCAATGTAAAATTATAGCCATCACCATACTTCAGACTGTGGAGTTACTTCCATTATTCCCAGGCTTTATAACCCAATTGGGCTGCAGCATCAGACTCAGACGCATATTTGTTCATGTTGAAACTCTTTTAAGGACTTTTTTTTTATACTCCTGCAAGCCGAAATTGCATTTTCTGTTTATTTACAGATGTATGGCTCTTTATTTCTGCACTTACCAATCCCTGAAGGAAAAGTCCTCTTAGTATGTGATGGACCAAATTCTTTGCTGTTGAAATTGATTTACATCAGCTTAGGATCTGGCTATTATCTTTTCTATAGGCTTTATGGGTTTTACTATAGGATATTATCCTGGCTAGATAGAATTCTATAAGAATATTAAACATAACCCACCGAAAGGCCATCATTCCCAATCATACTTTGTATGTTTTAGGGTAATTTCTATAGCAATCTCTTGGTTTCATTCCTATAACTTTCTATAAGACCTTTCCATCAAGGAAAACCCTTTCACATAAAAAGACTTTACAAACTTGTTTTTGAAATGGATACTAGTGAGAGCCAAATTCTAGCCAGTGCTCCACATTGGACAAACATTGCATGTGCTAAAGTGGAATTTATCTGCCGCTGTTCTGGTTTCCTCAAATACACCTGTGTAGCAGTCCGGCGTCACTGGTGGTATGACAGATTTTCTGCTCTGTCAATGATGATAAACTTTGGGCTGCATGTGTGTGTGTGCTCCCCGTCTACTGTGATAACCATGTGCAATTAGTCAACACAACAGACTCCGAGAGAGCCCCAAAGGCCACAAAATCAGATAAGGATCAAAGGCTCCAGGCCAGGTTTATTGTCAAGTGAAGTACAGTAATAGTTGTCAGTAGACAGATTCACCACTGAGCCTCTATGCATATGTACCCCCTGACAATGGACAGGATCAATCAATAGTATGGATTTCACTATTGCCCCCTCAGTCAGACAAAGACAACTCTTTGGCTATGTCTACACTACAGGTTTTTGCACAAAAAGAGCCACGGAGTGTCCACACCTCAAGCGTGTTTTTTTGCAAAAAAAAAATACAGTAAATCGACAGGAGAGAGGGCTTTTGCCAGTAGAATTATTCCTCTCCCCACGAGGAATAACGCCTTTCTGCGCAAGAGTTCTTGCACAAAAAGGTGTGTGTGGACGCTCAACAGGGGTTTCTTGCGCAAAAAGAGCCTATCTAGAGAAGCACGGGTGCTCTGATGGCCATTCTGTGAATGGCAATCAGAACTTTCTTATGCAAGAGCATCCATGCAGTGTGGATGCTCTCTTGTGCAAAAGCACATCGCTTTTGAGATGCGCTTTTGAGGTGTTGATGCGCTTTTGCGCAAGAAGTTTTTGCGAAAGACCTCTTCCGCAAAAAGCTTCTTGCGCAAAAACCCTGCAGTGTAGACGAAGCCTTTGGGGTTCACTTGTATACACAGGTACAAGCAAGTCACACGTCACTCCTGACGTATCAAGTTCCCACCTCCTGTTGCTTAGTTAACTCCCCTTACCTCATACAAGGGGGCATTGATCACCATTTATCATGCTGTCAGTTTAGACCTGGTCATGAACCTGAGTAGATAGGCTGGAGAGGAGGTTGGTACCAAGATGTCTTTCAATAAAGTGTTCTGTTACCATCCCGCAGAAAAGTTCTTCCAATCTGTACCTGGCAGCCTCTTATTTATTCTTAATCTTATTAACTAAACTTACTTCCTGCTCACAACTTGACTTTGTTTGATCTGAGCAAAGTCCTGACTATTGCTTGTAGGCCTCAGGCCTCACACCTAGGGTTGCCAGGTGTCCAGTTTTGAACCAGACAGTCCAGTATTTGAGCTTTCTGTTCGGGAAACAAATTTGAGAAAATATAAATATCCGGTATTTTCTAAATAAGATATAATATAGATTGTGATGTCAAGTGTGTCCGGTATTTTTGTTGAAACCATCTGGCAACCCTACTCACACCCAGCCTGTGATACGTGGGGTTATGTTTCAGGACCTCATCTTACTACAAGCCTCCAAGGCCACTGTGCCAGTTCTGCCATGGAGGCACGTTCTGAGTAAGACTTGGAAGAGGGGGTGACATCTGGATGATTACACATGGACTGGGCCTCCTATGCACAGCCACACCCAGTCATTGTACAACTGGCAGAAATAAGTTGCAGAGGTGGAGCACCTAGTGAGGCATTGCCGCCAGCCAAAATGGTCCATTGGCCCTGCATCTTCCTGGAACTTAACCAAAGTTTTCCTTTGCTTCTGAGCCAACTGGTAAAACCGCTGGCAACACTTTCACCTTCACTACTGAGGTCTTAGATTTTTCAATATAAGCCTGATGCCAGGAGGATGAGCATTAATAGCAATGCAGGCATTTACCTAATAACAACAAAAATATTTAATAATAGCCAGTGGATGCCCAGGTGATACTCTTGATTACTCTAGAACAGAATACCAACAATAGGCTTCTTCCAACAGCTGCAGAATACAACCAGATGAGGCATTAAGATAAAGCTGTTGGAGTCACTGAGAATGCGATGGGGTGGATTATGCCCAGAGGCCCTCTGCTGGAGGCCTCTCAGGGTATGTCTAGACAACAGCGTTATTTCGGAATAGCATTATTCCAAAATAACAGTGCGCCTCTACACTACAAGCCTTTATTTCAAAATCCTGTCAAGCTGGAGGACTTCTTACTCGGACTCATGGTAACCCTCATTTCATGAGGAGTAAGGGAAGTCCGAGGAAGAGTGTTCTTCCTTTGACTTCCTGCTGTGTAGACAGCGACAAAAGCCGAATTAAGCTATTTCGACTTAAGCTACGCAATTGACGTGGGTGAAGTTGCATAGCTTAATTCGACTTTAGCCCTGCTGTGTAGATGTACCCTCAGTGTCCTGCTACATCTGTCCATGAAAGGAGAAGAAGAGAGGTCCTCCAAACAGTCTAGAGTGGCCCCGTCCGACTGTTTTAGATGACTGAATCAGAGGATGGCTGCAGGACACCGGGACATTTTGGATTGTGTGCTCTGGAAGGAGTTGATTTATTTCTCACATGGACGGAGTGTGACTAGGCCAGAGGGCTGAGTCACTGAAGACCTGCTTTATGAGTGCAGTGGCCAACAGGGGTTACTCTGAGCAGAGGAAACTGAGGAAAAATTGCAGGCACGCATATGCTTGACTGGGGTTACTCATGAGAGGTGAGTGCACCCCATAACAGGGGGAGATACTTTAGGGCCAAACTGCAACATGCTTATTTGCATTGTATGACATACAGTTGATTTTAGTGGGACCACAAAGTAACATTCACTGTGAATGCCTCCCTATGAGGAGATGGCAGGGACTCATGAGGGTTCTGACACTCATAGAAGAGCGTACGTATTTTCCCCCATGGGCAGATACGCAGGGAAAACTTGGATAGCCTTTATAAGCTTTATAGAAAAAGTTGGGCGCATGCTATTAAATAACCAAACACAATGACATTTCTCTGCATGCTGTCGCCTAAGAACTGCGTCAAACTTTTCAGCTGTCTGCAATAACTAGATACAAATGATCAGTTCATCGTAATGGGTAATGGGAGGATAGGTTAATGGTTGCATTCCCAGTTTGGCTGCCTGGTGTTCTTGTCCTAAGTATATATATTCCTTTAATGGAAAGGGGAGGGGATAAAGGCAGTGATGATATCAGAGAAATGAATTCTTCATCATCCCTCTCTCTCTGAACACTAGAATACTTGGTGTGGCCGTACTGCCTTTGCCTATGCTCCTACCTCCCCATCCTTTTGCTCACCTTTAAAACAAACTCGCAAAATTCTACTTGTCTGTTTATTCAAGGTGGATTTTTTTGATAGGCCGATAAAATAACATTTGTTTTTTACTATCTCAGGGATGGTGATTGGGGTACTTGTAGATTGTGTCTAAGATGGAAAAGATTCATGACAATTTTGCAAAGTTATGTTCAATTCCATTGGTGCCATTGGGACATTTGGGCATACCTGCTAAATCAAACAGCAAAAGAGCTGGGAACAGTACTAAGAGCTGGGGTTAGCAGAAGTCAAATGATTAAATAATCCCCACTAATTATCATCTCTTGGGCTGTTTCTGGTTAAGCAAAGCACTTAAGCATATACTTATATCGATCATCATGATAGCCTTGCAGATTCAGCCATCCCTAATTGGTAAATCAGTTAGGTCTCAATTCAGGAAAGCATCCCTGTTCAGTAAAACATGCAATCATGTGCCTAAGTCCCACTAAAATCAACCAAAGTTCCATCCAATCTTTTCCATCCATGTATGACCTTTTTCCTTCCATGTGCAGAATAAATTATGTGCACCGAGGCATGTGCGAATGTGCACCACCAATAGAAACAAAACACCTAGCCGTGAGTGCTCTGCTAATCAACTGGGCAGCATTTGAATTTCTCCTCAGTGGTTGCACAAGCACCCAGCTTACAGGGAACTTTGAAGTCAAAACATTCTGGGGAAAACTGAGGGAGTTAATGAGAGCTAAACAGATAAGAACATGAGAACAGCTATACTGGGTCAGACCAATGGTTCATCGAGACCAGTATCCTGTCTTCCAACAGTGGCCAATGCCAGCTGCCCCAGAATAGGTAATCATCAAGTGATTTCTCTCCTGTTACCCATTTCCAGTCTCTGACAAACAGAGGAACACCATTCCTACCCATCCTAGCTAATAAGTATCGATGGACCTAACTTCCATAATGTATCTAGTTCTTTTTTGAACCCTGCTAAAGTCCTGTTCTTCACAAGATCCTTTGGCAAGGAGTTCCACAAATTGACTGTGTGCTACATGAAGAAAACCTTCCTTTTGCTTGTTTTAAACCTGCTACTTATTAATTTCATTTGATGATCCCTAGAAGTTAAATAGTTTCTTGAACAGGAATGAACTTATTGCCACTGGATCAGGGCAGTGGTCCTGGGATACATGCAGGTGGACCAGTGTCTTGTTTTAGAGCTTTGCCTCACTAGCTAAACTAGGTGACCAAGGATCATGTGTCTGCTTGAAGGCGACACTTCCTCTTGAGGGAGCCTGCTTAATCAGAGGGCAATGAAAGTCAGCAAGTGTCTGACCCAGTCAGATGGAAGTCCTACTGGGAGATATTTACTGAGAGCAGGATGGCAGTCTTAATAGGCAGAGGCTGTAGGAAAGGCCAGGCAGCCAGTCCTGGGCTCAGGAAAGAACTATAAAGTCTCTGGAAGATTTGTGTTGTGTTGAATTGGCATTGAACTATTTTGTTGAATAAAGATAACCCTGAAGAAAGAGACAGATATTCTGCCAATGTGGAGAGATTTGTTTGACTTACTAGTCAATGAGTTGGCCAGTGGCTTACACAAATGGTTAAGGCCTCTTCTGATCTGGGACCTTAACTTCATACTTACATATAATCAATTCTTGTGTCTCATTGAAGTTAGTGGAACTTAACTACAGGAATAATCTTAAGCATGTACTTAAATGCTTTGCAGAGCCATGGCCTCAGAGTTCTCCATTTAATTTTAGATGCCAGTCCTTTGTAAGGAGCTGGCTGTTGTTTTTGTTTACTGAGATCTATAACTTGTCTCACCACACTATGGCTATGTCTAAACTACAGAGTTTTTGTGGAAAAAACGGCTGTTTTTCCTCAAAAACTCGTGGAGCATCCACACCTCAAGCGTGTTTTTGTGCAAAAAAATTGAAAGAACAGAGTGGTTTTTCCAGTGTAGGTATTCCTCATTCTACGAAGAAGAACGCCTTTTTGTGAAAGAGTTCTTTCGCAAAAAGGCGTGTGTGGATGGGGAAGAGAGCGTTTTTGCACAAAAAGAGGAAAGAGGAAAAAAGCACAGGTGCCCTGGCGGCCGTTCTGTGCATACCAATCAGTGCTTACTTTTGAGAGAGCATCCAGGCAGTCTGGATGCTCTCTTTCGCAAAAGCCCATCGATTTTTCGATGCGCTTTTGCAGTGTGGACGCACTCTTGCGCAAGAAGTTTTTACAGAAGATCTCTTCTGATAAAAGCTTCTTGCTCAAGAAGCATGCAGTCTAGTCGTAGCCTAACAAAGTGTCATGTGTTATAATAATCCCAGAACTCTTCTCCTGGGTTTTTTATTTTATCTACAGAAATAGCTTCTATTTAGTGTGCTGAGTGCTGCTGACTTGTTGTACAAAGCACTCATTAAATAAATTGTGTACCAACATGGAACTGTTTTAAATTAAATTTTTTTGGTGAGTAATTTCTTGTAAACGGAAAATAAGCAATTCCAACGTGCTGTAGCCAAAGGGCTGGTCACGTGACATGAGTGCTCTTACTATTAATGGGAATTCGCCTAACCCAACCAATTGGGCCCTATAATTCTCATGTGCTCACACACCGGGTTGAATGGGTTATCCTTTCGCCTGTGGGCCCAGGAGGAGCATGTAAATGACAAAATCCCTTACAACCACGTGAGAAGAGCAGCCAAGTGTCATCTTCACCATAAGCCTGAGAATAAGAGAACTACAGGTTGGACCTTTCTAAACTGGGACTCTCTGGTCCATATCAGACCACAGATGTTTCTGGACCAGAGAGCCCTGGTATAGGTGTGGCAGCAGGGAGCCCTGCTGGGACTGAAAACCTGGCCAGGCCGGTGGCAGGGGAGCAGGGAGAAGCAGGGCTGGCGGCTGGCAGCCCCATCAGGGCTTGGAGCCCCAATGGTTGGCAGCGGGGCTGGCAGTCTTGTCAGGGCCAGGAGCCAAGTCTATATGGTGGCAGAGGGATGTGCTTGGGCCAGGGGCCATTTCAGGCCAGAAGTGGAGCCGGACTAGGGGGCCAGTGGCAAGGGGGCTGGAATTGACCTCCCCTGGCCAAGCAAACTTCCTCATTCAGGACTGGTCAGGCCCTGATGTTGCTGGACCAGGGAGGTCTAACCTGTATTACCCCATTTTGCTTGCCTACCTGGAAAGCCAGGGTACAGCACGAAAGGTATTTAGGTACAAAGTGTGATGCAATTTTGACTCCTAATTCCCTCTTGAAAATGAGTAACAATTGCAAATCTGGCCATTAGAGGCTACAGTGTGCTTCCTAGACTTATGCACAGAGACGTCCTTTTGTGTGATTCTGAATTTCCCCTTTTCCACCTGCAAAGGAGAGTTAGCTGCACCTGCAGCAACCTCTTCCCTCTGATTGCCCTGCGCTGCCTCTCAGAGAGCTGGGGATATGCACGGAAGAAGGTGGCAAGGTGTGGACCAGGGTTGGAGAAGATGGGGCATTATGTGCATTATGCTCTATCCAACCCTCGGGGATGCATGCTTAAAACTTAGTAGAACCACCTGCTACTCTGCCTTACTTCTCAGTGGTGTAGCCCCCGTCACCACTAAAGGAGATCCAGGAGTAAACAAGAGTCAGTGCAAGAAAACTGTCCTTTATTGGGGTGGCAGAGGAACGAGGGAAGAACACTACTCTATGATGATAAACTTTCGGCTGCGTGTATGCATGCATTTGCTCCCCTATCTAGTGTGTTAACCATGTGTAAGTAGTTAACACAACAGACTCCCAAGAGAGCCCCCAGAGACCACAAATCAGATAAGGATCTAAATCACCCAAGCAGGTTTATTGCCAAACTACATACAATAATAGTTGTCAGCGAACAGACTCACCGCTGCACCACTACACCTTGTGTTAGCCGTGGCAATGGACTGACATCCACTAAGTGCCCTGGATTTCCAGTGGCCCCCCCACGGTCAGCCAGTGATCACCATTTGGAGTGCACTTTTATATACAGGTACAAACAAGTTACACGTCACTCCTGATGTTTCAGGTTGCCATCCTCTGTTACCTGGTTACTGCCCCTTACCTCACGGAAAGGGGGTTTACTTACTATTTATCATGCTGTCAACTTCAACTCGGTCCTGAACCTAGGTTGGTATGTCTGTTATTTGTGGGGAGGTGGTTGGTACCAAGATGTTTCTCAGCAAGGCGTTCTGTTACAACCCCTCTGAAATGTGCTTACTGCCTGTACCTGTGCCTGGTACCTTTTGACATTCTTTATGCTTGACCTGGCTTATACAGCATGTAGAACAACAAAGCTTTGATCTGGGTGTCTGGGAGCCATTAGAACAATATAAAATGTTTAATAGCAAAGAATCTACTATATATTTTAGGGTGTGTCTACACTGCAGGGCTTAACTCGAAATAAGCTATGCAAATTGAGCTACGTCAATTGAGTATCTTATTTTTAAATAGCTTATTTTGAAATAGGGAGCATCGACACAGCACTTATTTCGAAATAGAGCACTCTTCCTCCGACTTCCCTTATTACTCATACAATGAAGGTTACAGGAGTCGGAGTAAGAAGTCCTCCAGTTTGACAGTATTTTGACACTATTTTGAAATAACTGCCTGCTGTGTAGATGCGAACAAAGTTATTTTGGAATAGCGCTAGTTATTTTGAAATAGAGTTGCAGTGTAGATGTACCCTTAGGGTACATCTACACTAGCCCCCTAGTTCGAACTAGGGAGGCTAATGAGGGTGACTGAAATTGCAAATGAAGCGCGGGATTTAAATATCCCGCGCTTCATTAGCATGTTCCCGGGCGGTCACCATTTTGGAAATTGACTAGTCCAGAGTAACTGCCCGTGTCTACACGCGGCAGTGAAACGGGAGTTCGAAGTAAAGCCCTAACTCGAATTAGCTGTTATGCCTCCTGGTATGAGGTTTACCAGCTAATTCGAGTTAAGGGCTTTACTTCGAACTCCCATTTCACTTCCGCGTGTAGACGCGGGCAGTTACTCTGGGTTAGTCAATTTCCAAAATGGTGACAGCCCGGGAACATGCTAATGAAGCGCAGGATATTTAAATCCCGCGCTTCATTTGCAATTTCAGTCGCCCTCATAAGCCTCCCTAGTTCGAACCAGGGGGCTAGAGTAGACATACCCTTAGAGAGTTTATCTGTTTGTCTTTTTGATCAAGAACTCCTCCTAAATGATAAGAGCTAGGACCACCACATTTGGTATGCAGCTTCCTCTTAACATAACTTAAAGCACTGCAAGGGTTTGGTTGTGCCAGGAAAATGGGATGTGCCTGGAATGGGATTGCTTCTCATAAAACCAAACAGAAAAGAGACAGAATCACCAAAGCGAGTACAGTCCTCACAATTGACCTAACTGAGCAAATGATGAAATGGACTGAACCAGTGAGCCAGAAAAATAGGATGAACCTGCAATAGGATTGCTTCTCAATGAACCTTACAGAAAAGAGATAAAATGGAGAAATTTGAAGTAGTCCTCAGTTTTTGGCACTACCGGGCAATGCCAGCTAAATCTGCTAGTACATTATAATAAAACAGGCAAAACAAATTAGGGAATGAAGAAATTAACAGAAATTAACAATGGGTTAAAATGAGGAGACCAGGGAGCAGTCCCCGAAGGACAAAATTAGTGGAATAGATGCAGCCGTCCAGTCAAGAGTGTCTAATTCAGTGCCATAGTTGGTTTATTGGCTTGTGTGGAATCAGTTTATGTTTTTAGCTGAATATTGCAAACCCACTGCTGCAAGAGGCTTTAATTAGTGAACTCATTTGCAGTGCCCTCAGGAAAAAATGAGTACAGAATGGCTATAGAGACCTGTCTCCAGAGGGCATCCCTCTAGTCAGTGACACATCGGCAGAGCACTACTATATCAAGCTTGCGTTATCATTGCCTGTGCTGGACCTGTTTTATAGCTGTAGCACATGAGAGCTCCATTCTGTCCATCCAGCTTTTGCCATGACTATCCCCATTAATTAGAAATGCATTAAAAAGCAGACAGATGGAATAATAAATAAAGATCTTTATTCTATGTGTACTAGAATAAGACTGGAGTTCTAGGGCCACACTCCATCATCTTGATTTGCATTGATGTACTTGCAGAATAAACTACAGGTTGTACTTCTCTAGTCTGGCACCCTCAGGACCTGACCAGTTGAACAATGGAATTTTCTGTACCACGGGAGGTCAATATTGTCTAACAGCATTACCAACACTTCCACTGCTTATTGGGCTGTTAGATGACATTTAGGGGTAAATTTTAGAGCTAAATAACAGCACAGAATGCTGAGAACTACAACTGGTGGCTGTAAACAAACTTTATGGCACTAGGGGAAACTTGGCCAAATCCATGAAAAGTGGACATCCAGCTAAGTAAAATCATTTGAGATGATGGATGTTTCCGGACCAGAAAATGCGGGACTAGAGAGGTTCAACCTGTATTACCTTACCGAAAAAATGTACAGGGAGCAAAATCTAGACCTTGCGAAATTTCAGTCTAGTGCGACCTGTATTCAATTTTTGGAGTGAACTTAACATCTCTATGGTCTTGACAGCACTTAGTATGTATTATATGAAATATGTATCTCTTACGATCGTTTGATTTCTTTATGCTGTACAATAGGTCCATATTCTGATTGTGTTATTTTTGCCATCTGATAATTATATTGTTTCCTAAGGCTTAACACACACACTCATCCATCCTCAAATCCAAACGGTATCTTTGGCGAGATGTGTGCCTGAGCTCCTGTACTGGTCCAAGTAACATAAATCCCATATTTATGCTCCATTACCCATTCTACATTGTAAAGAAAAAAGTTGTTTCACTCTGTGCTTTTCTCTGGGCAATTGTAATTCTTCAGCTCAGTAGCTTTAAATTTATTCTGCTTAGCTGGATATTATCAGTTTATTTTGTGTGTATGGAGATACAGAGATGGGGGAGGGGAATACTTTCCTTGTGGGTGTTACAATAGGATTCACAGTGAAGCATGAAATTCTTCATATAAATATTTTAGGGACTCTTATCTCTGCAGAGATAAGAGTTGAAAATATTTTCAGTGGAAGCCAGGCATTTTTTCCACCCACCCAAAACTTACACTTCCTGTAAAAACAGAATCTTCTTTCATGATTTTGAACATTTGGGATGAAATTTTTGCCCTCTCCCTCCCTTCCTGCTCCCCCCCGCCAAAAGTCAGCATATGATATATTCACTTACCTCAGCACAACATGTAAATCCCTGTTAAAATCATCCCTAGGCAGCAAAAGAATAACACTAGGCTTTGACACAGCAAGGTACCTAAGCCTTAGTCATTCCAGGGCATGACGACACTAAAGGGGAAAGTCGATTTAAGTCACGCAACTCCAGCTACATTAATTATGTAGCTGGAGCTGACATATCTTAAATCACTGTCCACACAGTGGAAGGTCTATAGGAGCAAATGCTTCTGTTGGTTTCCTTTACTCCCCATGAGGAGCAGGAGTACCAGTGCCAATGGGAGTGCCCTCTCTGTTCAAATTAGCGGGTCTTCACTAGACCCGTTAAATCGAACCTCAAAAGATTGACTGCAGCACCGACACTCTTTTGCATAGTGTAGACACTTTTCACACAGCACATAGTCAATCTGTGGAACTCCTTGCCTGAGGAGGTTGTGAAGGCTAGGACTATAACAGGGTTTAAAAGAGAACTAGATAAATTCATGGAGGTTAAGTCCATAAATGGCTATTAGCCAGTATGGGTAAGGAATGGTGTCCCTAGCCTCTGTTTGTCAGAGGATGGATATGGATGGCAGGAGAGAGTCACTTGATCATTACCTGTTCGGTTCACTCCCTCTGGGACACCTGGCATTGGCCACTGTTGGCAGACAGGATACTGGGCTGGATGGACCTTCGGTTTGACACAGTATGGCCATTCTTATGTTGTTATGTTCTTATAACATGGTCCTATTGACTATGAGGGAGAAGGGCTAAGCCAAAGTGAGTGGTAGTAGGATACAGGGATTCAAATCCAGCTCAAGTCAGTAGTAACCATAAATTGTTGCCAAGTCTTCAGTTTAGGCCTAAGTTTAAGTACTGTACCTCATGAAATTGAACCCCTGTGCATGTGCTTAACTGCCGGGTGATGCCATCAAAATGAAGGGGGCTTAAGGGCTTTGTTGAATCAGGGTTTGGACTGAAATTTAGGAGGGAATTAAGTTTTGTGCTGACCTTGCTTGGGCGGTGGGTGTGAATCCTTCTGATGCATTGTGTCAGAGGGCTGGAGGCACCACAAAGATGAGGTACAGTGATGAGTGGACCTCAACTGGTTCAGTTTAATTCAACAGCCAAAAGTTTGGGTGCTTACTCAGGATTTATGGGAGCTATCCCTTGAGCCTGACTTTCATAGAATCATAGAATACTAGGACTGGAAGGGATCTCGAGAGGTCATCGAGTCCAGTCCCCTGCCCTCATGGCAGGACCAAGTACTGACTAGACCATCCCTGATAGACATTTATCTAACCTACTCTTAAATATCTCCAGAGATGGAGATTCCACAACCTCCCTGGGCAATTTATTCCAGTGTTTGACTACCCTGACAGGAACTTTTTCCTAATGTCCAACCTAAACCTCCCTTGCTGCAGTTTAATCCCATTGCTTCTTGTTCTATCCTCAGAGGCCAAGATGAACAAGTTTTCTCCCTCCTCCTTATGACATCCTTTTAGATACCTGAAAACGGCTATCATGTCCCCCCTCAATCTTCTCTTTTCTAAACTAAACAAACCCAATTCTTTCAGCCTTCCTTCATAGGTCATGTTCTCTAGACCTTTAATCATTCTTGTTGCTCTTCTCTGGACCCTCTCCAATTTTTCCACATCTTTCTTGAAATGAGGTACCCAGAACTGGACACAATACTCCAACTGAGGCCTAACCAGCGCAGAGTAGAACGGAAGAATGACTTCTCGTGTCTTGCTCACAATACACCTGTTAATGCATCCCAGAATCATGTTTGCTTTTTTTGCAACAGCATCACACTGTTGACTCATATTTAGCTTGTGGTTCACTATAACCCCTAGATCCCTTTCTGCCGCACTCCTTTCTAGACAGTCGCTTCCCATTCTGTATGTGTGAAACTGATTGTTCCTTCCTAAGTGGAGCACTTTGCATTTGTCTTTATTAAACTTCATCCTGTTTACCTCAGACCATTTCTCCAATTTGTCCAGATCATTTTGAATTATGACCCTATCCTCCAAAGCAGTCGCAACCCCTCCCAGCTTGGTATCATCTGCAAACTTAATAAGTGTACTTTCTATGCCAATATCTAAATCGTTGATGAAGATATTGAACAGAGCCAGTCCCAAAACAGACCCCTGCAGAACCCCACTTGCTATACCTTTCCAGCAGGATTGAGAATCATTAATAACTACTCTCTGAGTATGGTTATCCAGCCAGTTATGCACCCACCTTATAGAAGCCCCATCTAAGTTGTATTTGCCTAGTTTATTGATAAGAATATCATGCGAGACCGTATCAAATGCCTTACTAAAGTCTAGGTATACCACATCCACCACTTCTCCCTTATCCACAAGACTCATTATCCTGTCAGAGAAAGCTATCAGATTGGTTTGAGCAGGAGAACTTGCTTTCTCAGAGGATTTCTTTTCAAACCTGGTTAGGGCTTCTTATACTGATACACAACCATTAGGTGTTAGAACCAAGTTCAATGGGGCTATGTCTACACTGGGGGCTTCTTGCACAAGAACATCTTGTGCAAGGGTTCTTGTGCAAGAAGTCTTACGCAAGAACACGTCCACACTGCCATGTGCGAGTTGTGCTTTTGCTCAAGAGCGCCCATGGCAGTGTGGATGCTCTCTTGTGCAAGAAAGCTCTGATTGCCATTTTAGCCATAGGGCTTTCTTGCACAAGAAATCCCTGCCAAGCATCTACACTGCCCTCTTGCGCAAGAGAGCTTACACCTGTTAGAAAAGAACGCAAGAGCAGGCGGGCAGTGTGGATGCTCTGTGGCTGTACTTGCGCAAGAAGCTGCGGGTGTAGACATAGCCTGGGAGTGCTACCACTGAACTTCATGAATGAAGGGTCAGGCTTTACCAGTTTTGCTATGCAAGTGGGAACTGCTGGGAGTCTGGGGGAGAAATCGATGGGGCCAATTGCTCACAGCAGCTCCATTGGGTAGGAACATGTTACATGAACAAAGACACTCTTCAGAGCAGAACCGTGCTTTAAAGAAAGGCTTGGACAATATCAGCCCAGAGCCTTCTGCCCTCAAAGCCCTCCATGCAGCAAGGAACATGGCTTACATCATATATGGGAATAGTCTCCTTGATGAGAGTGGAACTGCACCCATGCTTACGTGCAGGCACTTGCTCAGTACCTTGCTGGATCAGGGCTTAACTGCTCTGCTAATGAGGATGACATCATTCTGAACTTGAATGATGTCCTGTAAAAATCTCAGAGGTGTAGCCGTATGAGTCTGTAACTTTAAAAACAATGAGAAGTCTTGCAACACCTTAGAGATTATATATATTTGATCTTCAGAGGAGATAATCTTGAGTGGAGGCATCTCATCTGAAGAAGTGGGTTTACTGTTTGGGTTGTTTCTTGGAGTTCCCAAATATTCTTTATTCTCCACTCCTCTTGGTTGCCTCTCTATGGTTGACTTAAGGGCCAATCACCTCTACCTCCTATTGCCTTTAGTAGTATTTATGGATTCTTGGCATCTCTGAATATATCTTCTTCTTTGCCCTTAGCTCCTATGGGAGCATAGGCCATCAACAATTTCTTTCCAAGCCTCTCTGTCTTGTGCCACCTTTTCTAATTCTCTCCAGCTTTTGCCCGTTTTCCTCACATTCACATCCAGGTCTCTTCGCCAATTATTCTTTGGCCTTCCTCTTCCCCTTTTTTCTCTGAATATATATAGCTATATATTTGTTATCCCTTGTGTAAGCATTCTGAATGAGATGTTTCTGGGGCTGCTGGCAAAAAGAGTGGCATTCTTTCTTGTGCTTGGTGAAACATGCTATTGTTACTGGTATTCTCATCCACCTGGATACCTTATTCAATTATCTGACAACTCTGGACAGACAACATGATACACTGTGGATACTCAACTCATTATTGCAAGAGTCGGGAAGTAAAGAGGACATATAAGAGCAGGGGCTAATGTAGAAAACAGGCAGGGTCAGCAAAATAAACTTGGGCAGGCCCATTTCCTCACACCAACCCACCACCTGTTATGGAGCTTAATATGGACAATCAAAAAGAAAGCCATGTTCCTTGTAAAATGGTTCCTTGTTCTCATCAGTCACATTGTTACATCTCTCTTGCTTTTTTTAAAAAGACTGAGGAACTGTATATACCATTCAGCTGGCTTTGAATAGCTACAATCTTCTAATCTTGGGAACTGACAAGCCCCAGGAAATGCTGTTTCATTGCAAGCAGCCTCTCACTGGTACAATGATGCAGGATGGCTGTTGGACAATCTGCATAACCCTGGAGGTTGTCAGATGAGAGACACCTGAAGAAGCTTTCAAAGCAACATCTCACCCCATGTAATATTTGACAGCTGTGACCCAAAGGTACAGATGTAGCAAACACTATGACTAGTGAGTTGATGTAATAAAAAATTATAACTAGGGTAACAGTTGGGGAAATAAGTCTTAATTGTTTGGGTTTTTTCTGGGAGTTCCCAAACCTTCTTTAGTCCTCCACTCCTCTTTGCTGCCTCTCTATGGTTGACTTAAGTGCCAGTTACCTCTACCTCCTATTGCCTTTAGTAGTATTTATGGATGCTTGGCATCTCTGAAAAGCAGACCAATAGGTCTGGTGTGTTTTAGGAAGTATGTAATGATGACCCCATGGTTCACGGTAGCTACGCAATCTTCTCTCCTAGAACGTAATCCTGAACTGCAGAAATCCATGACTGTTTTCTCATTGACTTCAAGAGATCAGTCCAGTAAAGAAGCTGCAGCTGACAGGTATCTTTCTGGACTTCTGATAGATATATCACTCTTATCTTTCATAAGTAAATATGCATGGAAAATCCTATTCCAAAGGCCGTTGAAGTCACTAGAAGTCAAATAAGAATCTTTCCATCTATGAGCTTTCCATCCGGCTCTTAAGAATAAATATTCGAATAAAAGTAAATTAGCCTATAAAATATTGCAAAGACACTTGAAATGATCAATGCTATTACCCTGCACCTCCTCATGAAACAATACGCCACCCTACACATCCTCATGATGCATCTTCATTGATGTGCAGGGTATATTCATACTTCTATTAGGCCCTTAGGAATGGTTATGGCAGCAGCTGTATCTGAATCAGCAAGTTATATGCAATGTTTGAGAGATAGCAGTGAAATTTGAAAAGGTTCAAGTGTTCAAACAAGTTGGCCGGCGGGGGAAGGGGATCACCTTTGCATAAAGATTCCACTGCACAGTTATCGATGAGTTATTCATGAGCTGAAAAATGTTGCATGCTCTATCCAGTCATGATTCTAAGAATTCATGGCTTATGCTTGTATTCTGTCACACTTAAAAGGAGAAAAAATGATCAGTGTGAGGAGGAAGTCAGGAAAAAAAATCACTCTGAGAAAACTCTTTCAAAGCTTGACTGATATTTAGTGCTTAAAACCTAGTAGTTTTTTAAAAATAAAGTTGTCTTTATCTCTGTAAATTTTTCTGTAGAATGTCCTTTTCAGAACAAGGAGATTTGATGTCAATCAGTGCATTAGCAATTATAAATTAAAACTATCCTCTCCAAATGAAAGTAATCCTACATTGAAAGAGAAGAGAATAAACAAAGATAGCAGGTAACAGACATCTATAAATGACAGAGGACATGTTGCATGATAGAATCATGACTATAGTGAATATAATCTGCCATCTGATTATGTATGCTGGTGTGTGCTGCAAATATGTTCAAGTTTACAAAAGTACAAACCAAAACCACAACATTTTGGCAACCCGCAAACCCACTGATTTTTCTCTAGTCTCAGCCCCAGTAGTAATAATGGCTACGTCTAGACTGCAAGCCTCTTTTGAAAAAGAGCGTCTAGACTACAACCAGTACTTTCGAAAAAGCAAGCCGCTTTTTCAAAAGAGAACACCCAGGCAGTCTGGATGCTCTCGTTCGAAAAAACACAGTTTGTATTACATAGCGCCTTTTTTCGAAAAAGCACTTTCAAAAAAAGGCGTTCTTCCTTATAAAACGAGGTTTTCCGCAGTTCAAAAACTGCTGCGTTCTTTCGATTTACTTTTGAAAGAACACGGCAGCCGTCTAGACGCAGGGGATGTTTTTTTGAAAAACAGACACTTTTTTCGAAAAAACCCTGTAGTCTAGACACGCCCATTGTGTACAATGGACAAATAAAAAGATGAACTCAGATATAAGCCATTCACAGTTAGAGATGGTGGGAAATATTTTCCAATCCCACAAGAGTTTTAATATATTGAAATGTTTTCCCATCCTGAAACTAGATAAAAGCAGGGGGAAAAAACATTTTTTTCAGTCATGACTGATTTTTTTCAGATGGAGCTAGTCAAACTTTGTTTTGATAATTTTGTAACATTTCACTTTGATTTTGACATCTTAGAAAATATAACCTGTTTTAGTATGGATAGCTAACATTTTGGAACCAGTCATTTTTGTTTTTAAAATGAAATCATTTAAAATGCCACAAGACATTGTAAGCAGTGATGTAGCTATGTCGGTCCCAGGGTAGTAGAGAGACAAGATTATTAAGGTAATATCTTAGCTGTGACATTCTGTGTATATTTCACAGACCTCAATAAGAGGTCTGTGTAAGCTTGAAAGTTTGTCTCTCTCTCTCTCCAATAGATGGTGGCCCAAAGATATTACTTTACCAACCTTTTCCTCTCTAAAACAGGAGTTGGTCAATTTCAAAATTTTTCAGTTAGATTTTTCAAAACCACTATTTTTTTTCAAATTGTTTTGTGAATAGAAACATGATCAATAAACATTTTTTTACCAAAAGTTTTGTTGGAAAATTCCCAGGTGGTTCTATTCATGATTGAGTTCAAAAAAAATTTTTTTTCCTTATGGATGAAGGAAACTGGTCATAGTCAAGCCAAGAAAGGTAGTGGTCTGCAAATCTAGTTGCAATTTCCCTGCCTTTGATAGTAGCATTTTCACATTAAATGCTATGAATGAGATACATCCAGACTGACTTCATTAATACAGATCCTACAATTGACAGGTAACTGCTTTTGCTTTTATATATGCCCTGGATTCTGTAATTTAAACTCCAACTCATCTGATGAAGTTGGTTTTATCCATGACATTTCATGACCTACTAAATTTTTGTTTTACAAGTTGCAGTACGTGAACTACTTTATGGTGCACTATTACTCTACTTTGTTTCCCCAAAACACACCTTATTAATTTATATTTGTATTAGTCTGATGAGAGGAAGGGAGTTTTTCTTACTGTTTGCTGCTGCACTGTGATGGTTGACAACCATCTATCCTTACTGCATGCACAGGGCTGGGATTGGTATAAACTGAGATGATCACAACTCCACATATTAATTAAAATGGCTAAAAGGACAACAATATTTGCCATGACAGCTATGTTTTGAGGAATATGCTGAAAGAAAACAACTTAAGGCAGATGGAAGGCACCTGTTAGCAGGTGTTCTCCAATGGCATATCAAGGGGTGGGGAATGTAAACAGCTGTGAGGGATCTAGAGTTGGACAGCCTAAGCAGGCAGGACAGATGGGAAACCACCTCAAGGCACACACACAAAATTAATTTGCATGATAAAAATACATACTCTGGCCTTTGGCTATGTAGCATATGGAATAGTTAACATGAGGGCTAAGTTTTGTTCTGTAAGGAATGTACACCTCAGCTAATAGAGTCTGTGTCTATTCACCTTTAGCTTAACCACAAGAGGGCAGGGCTCTTATGCCTCCTTTGTAAAATTTCTCATGTCTGTTTTGTCAGATTAGCATGTGGGGATGTTTTCAAAGACAAAAAGAGGAGTAAATTGCTCTTCCACACAAAATTCTGATTCCACAGAAAGCCAAAAGAAGTTGAGCACCTATCTGTGCCTTTTTAAATCTTCCCTGAAATCTACAGTCCACACTTTTCTAGGGACTTGATCCTAAGTTTATGGGACAGATCTCAGTGATATCAATGAGCTTTGTGCCAGGTTGCTTTGTCATATTAACCTATACAAACATAATCATAAAGTCCAAAAAGGCAAATGGAGGTGCTCAAAATGTTTTGCTACCAGGACTCTAATGCTCTATAGCAGTGTTTCTCAGCCAGTGGTACGAGTACCCTTAGGGGGTCTTCGAGAGAAGTCCGGGGGGTACGTCAACACAACTGAAATTTGGAGAAAACTGAATTTTTGTTTTAAGTTTTGCAGCACTTTATTATTTTTGTACTTTTTACACCCAAAAATTTCATCGCCTACCCGGCTATGATTAAGTTGTTTAAACAAATGTGTTGCAATGCTAGAAAAAAAATTGCATGATGAAAACTGTAGGTACTGGGGGTACTTAAATTTTTTTTAAAGGGGTACTTTATAAAAAAAGGTTGAGAAACACTGCTCTGTAATACTCATGTGGGGGAAGTACGAATCTTTATTTTGGTGTTTGCTTGTGAGTCTGATAAATCTGACTTTATTTCCACTACTATTTACCAAGAAGGAAGAATTAAAAAAACATAACCAATACATTTCTTTCAATACATTTCATGCTGCTTCTAGACGCTATAAAAATTGATTGTGTAGATAGTTAGATATAGCAATACACAAGTTAAGGATTAGCCAGGTTTAATGAATGTTTAGAAAATATCGCTACAAATATTTGCAGAAGTTAAAAACTCTAATGCAAATGTGTGTGTCTTTCTGAAGAAACCACATTCACTTAACTAATTTGTAAAATACCTCCATTACCTGACCTGCTTACCACGCTGTTTGCAACAATGCATCTTTTTTCAGATTATGCTTAGCAGAGAGAACTGTTTAAAGTTCCATTTTTGCAAACCATGAAAACCACCTGAGAACCAAATTGATTACCCAAATAAAGGGAGATAGCTGCAGTATTTTATATTTATATGCTACTTCCATGAGAACTGGAGGGGAAATCGCAACTGCTAAAAAAGCAGGTGCAGCTTTCCTCTTGCTGAAAGACTGATAGCCTGTCTTGGTGTTTACAGTCCCATTAGTTATTTATAATGGCCTTTGCCCATTATAGCGTGAACCTTTCAGTAGCTTGTCTTCTGGAGAGCAGAGAAGCTTAGTTCGGAGGGAAAAAAAATTCCTGAATGATTATTGATTGATAATGAAACAAAATAATGAATAAAAATGGGTGGTTTAGATATAAGGAATATGTTAAAAAATAACACTGAGAAGTTTCATTGTGTGAGAATGAATTAATTAACACAATGGATAAATCTAAAGAGCTAGGATTTGCCATGATGACCTATCAGGAGGGCTTAGATTTGTGGATGATGTAAATTGGTGTGGCCCCATTCTAGTTAATGGAGCTACCCTAGTTTACCTCAGAATCTGAGGCATGATATTTGTCTACTGTTTAACATTGTATTCATAAATTTAATTTCCATCTGTAGACATGTCTCTCTAATATTCTTTTAGGGCCCCTAATAGCAGTCATAATTGTTAATGCATTTATCTTCATAACACCCAAGTGTGGTAGGAAAGTACTGCCATCCCCATTTTACAGATGAGTAGCTGAGGCTCGGTAGGGTCACACAGGACATCAGTGCACAAGCAGAGACTTGAGTCCAGCTCTACCAAGTCCTTGGCTAGAGTCCTAGCAACTGGACATCTTCCCACTTGTTTGCATTCATAAATTTGTTTCTCACCACATCTCAGATTATTACTGCCGTAAACAAACCCAGCCATTCAAAAAGTGCTTCTTTGCAGAACTGCAGTGGCACACAATGCTGATATGTCATTGCAAAGCCAGCGAAATTTGCTTGACCTGGCTGGTAATATTTCCCACTTGTGAACAGGTCATCATCCCCTTCCCATTATATCAAAACAGCTGTATCCAGTAGCCTTGAATCATTCCGTTAAAATACTGCATTATCATAATCCCACTCTCTCCCTTTTCCTCAGTGTCATTTCATGAAAAGATCCCAGAACAGTCTTAAAAGCTCTGGTATGTTTTCAACTGATATCGAAATCTGTTGTTTGATTTGGCCAAAGTCCCCTTATTTGATATCTGTGTGTAAGAGAAGATGTGGAAGGATTTACATAATTAGGAAGTGAAATGATTATACAGGTCCATTCACAATAATAGCAAACAAGCATTGATGCTTAGTGATATTTCCAGCAATAGAGAAAACTACAACCCTTTGGCTGATGGTGACTTTACACCCAATGCATTCATATTATGGCTTGTGCTATAACATTAGGCTCATTTGCACATGTCAGTGTCCCCCACACACAACTCTGTGCCTTTTTCTGTGCTCGTGCACTGATGTTCCGCTCTTTCACAAGATCCTATACACCTCGATTTTTGAGGAATAAGGGATCTTGTGAAAGAGGGTTTTTTCTGACAAATGACCCTGTCTACACAGGACTTTTTATCGGTAAAACCTCTTCCACAAAAAGATTCGGAAGAAGATATGCAAATACGAGTGTGATTTGCATATCCTCTTCTGCAAATAATTGGCAGTGTAGCCGTAGCCTCGGTGTTTCCATACCATTCTTTTAGGTCAGGAATGTGCTTATTTGATGTTAACCAGTCCCTGGTGTGTTACTAGTTTGCCAGGCCTACTCTAGTTTCCAGCCTTTGGCTCACATTATTAGTTAAGCCAAGAATTCCAACAAGGCCTACACCATTTCTTTGCTTTAGCTTTCCTTTAATGGCAGTGAGAAATGTAGCAAATCTCTTTGCTTTCTTTTGGAATTAGGCGAGGGAAAGATTAGGAATGGAAGTACAATATCAGTGAAGGACTCGAACATTTGCCAAATATATTATAAAAAAATGACAGGTAAGTAAACTTGTTTCAGATTAGAACTGTTCCAAATTTGCAGGGTACTCATGCACCCTTTTGGTAGATAGAGTGGAGAATGCTATCTGTGGGAAACTTTAGAGATGACATGGTAGGCAATATAACAACTTATTCATGTTTCAGAGGTAGCTGTGTTAGTCTGTTTCAACAGAAAATAACAAGAAGTCCAGTGGCACCTTAAAGACTACCAATTGTATTATGGCATAAGCTTTTGTGAGTTGCAACTCACTTCATCGAGTACACTTAGTGAAAGAAAACAAAATATGGTAGGGATGCAGAGAGGGGAGTATTACATCAGAGCTATTTCAATCTGTGGGGATGTGGATAATTATCTAAAGTGGAAAATTACTGTAATGAGCAAGCCACTCCTAGTTTCTATTCAGACTCATTCTGATGGTGTCAAATTTGCATATGAATTCCAGCTGAACAGTTTCCCATTACGGCCTGGTTTTGAAGTTTTTTTGCTCGAGAATGGCAACTTTAACGTCTGTATGGGTACGTCTACACAGCAGGGCTACAGTCGAATTATACTATGCAACTTGAGCTATGTCAGTTCTGTAGCATAAGTCAATATAGCTTAATTCGGCTTTTGGCGCTGTCTATACAGCAGGTAGTCAAAGGAAGAACGCTCTTCCTTTGACTTCCCTTACTCCTTGTAAAATGAGGGTTACAGGAGTTGGAGTAAGCCATCCTCCAGCTTGATATTATTTTGAAGTAATGGCTTGCAGTATAGACGTGCTCTTTGTTATTTTGGAATAAAATCAGTTATTCCAAAATAATGCTGCTGTGTAGACATAGCCTAACTGTGTGTCCAGAGAGGTTAAAATGTTCTCCCATTGGTTTTTGTATATTGCCATTCTGGATGTCTGGTTTGTGTCCATTTTGTCTCTTGTGTAGTGACAGTCTGGTTTGCCCGATGTACACAGCAGAGGGGTATTGATGGTACATGAAAAGCATGCAAGTTCTTACATACTGGTACGTATGTTGTCAGGCTAGCGCAAGGGCCAGACCCAAAGCCTGTTGAAATCAGTAAGTCTTTCAGTTGGTTTTGGATTAGGCCCCAAAAGAGAGAGACTTCCTTGAATTTTTTATGGCAGCTACATATTACTTTAAATTATTTTTAAAAGCTTGAAAGCCTACATATGAACCGACTCTTACTACTACTCTTACTTCTGGACAGGTCAAGTTGTTCACTGGTTCTGAGAAGTCATGGTTGAGGTGGTAATTATTGGGAGCAGCAAGAGTTTACTTTCCCATGCATACGGCGCTATGGAATCCAGACTGCCTAGAGTGACAAGTATTGTGGGAGGAGATTTAGTGATCATGCCTCCGAGGCAGACTGGAATTCACCTCCCCTTGTAACAGTCTTATTTGTAAACAGGGAGATTAAATGGAATTACTCAAACTCTCGTTTTGTATTTTAATTAAGTATGTATTAATTTGATTTTGTTACTGAGCAGTGACTACTTTGTGCATCGCTAATGTAACAAGCCAGTGGCGTAGGAATAAATAATACATGGTGAAGTATATCTCATTGTTAAATTTTGCTGTCTTACAACAACTTTTATACATTTGTGTACAAGTCAACTAATCCCACAATTTATTGTTGATTATGCTGATTGTAAGGCTTCTAGACTTGTACCTATCATGAAAGCTAATGGAGATATAACTGTGATAACTGTCAGGCTAGTGAAAAATGATGGGAAAATCAAGACAGATAAAGGAAAACCTGAATGTAATGGGGAGTACTCAGTGCAACTCAGCTCCAACGACCACCAGTGCTATCATACAAAGCCTGAAAAATGAAGGTTCTTTTTTTCCATGCAACCATAATCCAGACCAAATTTGCTCAAAATTCTGCTGAATGTCTTGTAGCATTTAAGAGCCCCAGGACTTCATTGTACTAGGTGCTGTACAAACATAGAATAGCTAGTCCCTGCTATTTCACAGTTCTTTTGTTCACATGTGAACAAAGAAGATAGGAACTAGTTCACTCTTAAGCAGTTGCCTTACTCATCCTTAGGAAAGTGTGATGGACAAAGTGCTTAGAAGGTTGAGACTGGTTCTGTCATGTACCTTTTACTACTATATTCAAGGTATTTTTTTTACTTGTAATACAATTAATTTTTTTGTTATAAGGTTGAATATCTCTAGTCCAGCACTCTTGAGATCTGACCACTGCTGAACCAGAGAATTTGCCAAACCATGGGAGGTCAACATTGTCTAGCAGCATTGCTAACACTTCCACTGCTCTTAGAAGACATTTAGGGGTAAATTAGAGCTAAATAACAGCACAGAACACTGAGAGCCAGGACTGGTGGCTGTAAACAAATTTTATGGGACCATGGGAAACTTGGCCACACCCATGATAAGTGGGTATCTGGCTAACTAAAATCATGCCACACCATTTATATTGTCGGACCAGAGAGTGCTGGTCTAGAGAGGTTTAACTCGTAGTGCAAAATTAATTAATGGTGGAACTTCAGGTGGTCTGTCAGCTACTGATAGACTCATTGTCTCTAGTCTTGTGAGTGCCAGAGATTAGCAAGGAGTACTGCTGAAAAGGATCTGGGGATTATAGTGGATCACAAACTAAGTATGAATCAACAATGTAACACTCTTGCAAAAGAAAAAAGTAACCATCATTCTGGGATATATTAGCAGGATTGAGACATGAAAAGTAATTCTTCTACTCTACTCAGTATCGTTAAGCGGAGTAGACTATTGTATCAAGTTCTGAGCACAAGATTTCTGACATGAGATGAGGACATATTGGTGAAAGTCCAGAGAAGAGCAACAAAATTATTAGAAAATAGGGGACAAATCAGTCTTCAAGGATGTAAAAGGTTCTTATAAAGAGATAGGGGATACATTAATTTCATATGTGCTCAGAGCAGGATAAGAAGTAATGGACTTAAATTGTAGCAAGGGAGATTTAGGCTAGATGTTAGGAAAAATGTCCTGAGCAGTAAACACTAGAAAAAATTACCTAGTGGAAATTACCTTGTGGAATCTCTGCCAGTAGATGTTTTTAAGCACAGGTTAGACAAACCTGTCAGGGATAGTCTGGATAATGCTTTGGCCATATCTTCACTCCAGGGAAGATCGATGCTGCTGCAATCAATCTTCTGGAGTTCAGTGTGGTGGGTCTAGTAAAGACCCACTAAATCAAACCCAGAGGGCACCCACATCGGTGGCCTGTGCTCCTGCTAGGAATAAGGGATTGCAGGGAAACTCGAATCAAGGTACATCAACTCTTGCTAGGTAATTAATGTAATTGGAGTTGTATATCTTGATTCAACCTGCCCCTTTAGTGTAGACCTGTCTTAGTTCTCCCTCAGTGCAGGGGGCTGGATGAGATGACTTATGAGGTCCCTTCCAATCCTTTGTTTCTATGATTGTCCATCATCATAAATGGGGAAAATTAATTCTGGGGTAAAGGGGCGCCAAAAGCTACACTGGACACCTGGGAAGTTGGGAGCAGCCAGCTCTGTACTCCCCTAAGGGGTGGGGTCTTGGCTAGAATGAGTGGGGCTGGGGTAACAAGCCATCATTACTGCCCGGAGTGTGCCATGCTGCCTGGAGTATGCTGCGTGGGGCTCTGGCAGTGATTAGTCAGAGCCCCGAGCCCTTTAAAAAATTGCCCAGGCCCTGAGGCAATTGCCTCCTTTGTCCCACCCACCCCGCCCAATTGGCCGGGCTGCTGGAGCAACTTTGAACTGCCATCCTACCAGTGAATAGAATATGTGACTAGAGCAGATGAAGAAAGACCAGCAAGAATATGCCAGACCTGATGGACAGTCACAAATCATTGGAGACCCTGGTGAGGCACTGGATATGGGCACAAGCTTTCCCTGTGGTGTAGTGCAGTGGAGAATGGAAGATGGGAACCCATTAGATGACAAGAAGAAGAAGCTGGCTTTAGAGAGAGCGAGAAATACAGAACGTGGAGGAGAAGTTTGTATAAATGCCCCATTTTGAGCCATACTTTCAATCTTATTTGAATTTTTGGTGGGTCAGTCATCCATGATTAGGGGCCAGATTGTACCTCACTTACACACAGGAAAATAGTACCTAATTTCATAAGAACCATTGCTTTCAATGGGGTTCTTTGACGAGCATTGGATGGTGTGACACTCATGCATGCTGAGAGTGGGGCATAATCTGGCCTAATTATTCTCCTCGTATTTAAGGTACGAATGCTTTTGGATCTTAGCTTTACTGACAGATGATGGATTCTGTGTCTTAGTCATGGGGATGGTGCCTGCAGGCAGAGGCAGCAGGAAGAACTGCCTGGCCACAGCTCTGCCTAAGAGATGAGGGATGTTGCCACTCTCCCCCTCCCCTCAAGGTAAGCATCACCCAGGGTATGTCTAGACTGCATCCCTCTGTTGGCAGAGGGATGCAGATTAGGCAGGTCGACATTGCAAATGAAGGGAGAATTTAAATATCCCGTGCTTCATTTGCATAAAAATGGCCACCGCTTTTTGCCGACGTGGCACTTTGTTGGCAAAAAGCGGCAGTCTAGAGGGGGATCTGTTGAGAAAGAAAGCCTTTTTCGACAGACCCTGTAAACCTCCTTGCAGGAGGCATAAGGGATCTGTCGAAAAAGGCTTTCTTTCTCAACAGATCCCCCTCTAGACTGCCGGTTTTTGCCAACAAAGTGCCACGTCGGCAAAAAGCGGTGGCCATTTTTATGCAAATGAAGCACGGGATATTTAAATCCCCGCTTCATTTGCAATGTTGACCTGTCTAATCTGCATCCCTTTGCTGACAGAGGGATGCAGTCTAGACATACCCCCAGAGTTCTCAACTCCTTCAGCACCTAGACCCCCGGCTCCAGCCCTGAGCCTCCTCCCACACCCAAACTCCTGCTGCTGCTGGAGGGGTACAGGTAGGGGCAAGTCTGCCTCTACAGTGGTCAGTGTGGCTGGCTCAGAGGCTGCCCGAACTGTTCAGGTAGCCTCCAAACCAGCTGCACCAGCCACTGCAGAAGTCACAGAGGTCCCAGAAATTCATGGGATCTGTGACTTGCATGGTCTCAGTGACAAACTCCCAGCCTTATCCATCAGCAGCAGTAGACTTTGACTAACCGTCGAGCACAGTGTGCCATTAATAGGGGAAAATCAGCCCATAAAGACACGATACAAAGGTGCAGAAGCAGCACGTCACGCTGGAAGAAGAACACTGTGCATTATTAACTGCCGGCTGATTGATTCTGCTCTTGTAGAACAAGGCTGACATACCATATAACAAATTGCTGGGGCTCTGAAGGCTTCAGTCCAAGCATCTAGAAAAATGACTTAAGTACCTGAGCGATCTTCATATGTTAATAGCTGACAGCAGCAAAAAGAGCCTCTTACCACAGGAATTTTGAAAAATACATTAGGAAGTAGCAGGTATACAGTAGATTGCTTTGCACTTTGGAAATAACCCTCAGGCTTTCATTCTCGATGTGTCAGACTTGAATTCTCCCAGAAAGCTCAGAATTGTAGGTCTTGTTCTTCATTACTTTAACTCAATTGGTATTTTATATAACACGGGGAGGGGCGCGAACTATGTGGCACAGTCAGTTTCTTTGTACATGGTGGTTTCTCAGGACACCAGAGAAAGTGAACTTGGTGGAAAAAATGAAAATGTTAGATTCCAGGCTCTGTGACGCAGACTGTCTCTTTGTTCTGTGTTTTCACAGTGTCTAGAACAATGGGGTTCTGCTCCCAAAAGGTTGTCTTAGGTGATCTGGTAATGCAAATAGCAATGGTATGCATTGAGATGTATTATGTTTTTGAGATATTAATGTATTGCATTATTGAAATGAGGGGCTAGGGCAGGGATGGGCAAACTCAGGCCCAGGGGCCAGATCCAGCCCTCCAAACATTTCTCCTTGGCCCTCTCAGCTGATTAGCAGAGGTACATGCTTACAGCAGACAGCCTGTGTTCAGCAGCCTTTCCCCCCTCCTCGCTCCATCCTGCAGCCAAGTTGCTTCAAGGATTCTCCTGCTAGCTGTGCAGCATGGGGTGTGGGGAGAGGGAAGTGCTGAAGTCATTCCTCCTGTACCCCATCTCTGCAGAGCAGGGATCGCAGAGGGAGACACAGTCAGCTGAGCTGCTCCAATCTGAAACATGTGACTCAGAGAAATGGGGGAGGAGGGAGAGAGAGAGACAACAGAGCAGGACAGATTTCCCTTAAAGACAGCGCATGGCTTCTCTCAGAAGCGTAGCCAGCAGCAGCCCGTGCACACAGTCTCTGTATCACCTACACACACACCTGGTCTGTGCCACACACACACACTGTCACATACGCACTGCCACAGTCTCTGTGCCACACACACTCAGGCTATGTCTACACTGCATTTTTTTTTCCGGAAAAAGATACGCAAAGTGTGAACCGCAATTTGCGTACCTTTTTCCTCTTGTTTTTCTGGAAGAGGCTTTTCCGCCATTTGGCCCGTCTACATGGAGCCAAATGTGGGGGAAAACCTCTTTCAGATGATCCCTTATTCCTCATAAAATGAGGAATACAGGGATGCCGAAAGAACACGTCTGCTTTTTCAGAAACTGTTCCAAAAAAGCAGACGTGTTCCCTGGACATGGCAGAGTTTTTCCGGGATACCTCTGGTATCCCGGAAAAACTCTGCAGTCTAGACATAGCTTCAATCTTTGCCACAAAGTCTGTCACACACAAAGTATCTCCCATACACACACACTCTCCCTCCCTCTCTTTGTCTCTCTCTCTCTCTCTTTCTCTCTCCCCCCCCCCCTTTCCACCTCAGGTCTTGCCCCTTATGGGGGGTCTGGAGCCAGCTCACAATCATGTACAAAAATGTGTGAAGTGCCCCCCGCTGCGAAAATTATTGTCCACCCCTGGGCTAAACTGGCCTCATCTGGTATAAACCGGAGTAGCTTTGCGTATTTCAATGAACCTATGACAATTTACACCAGCGGAGGACCTGGCTTGCTTTTATATTATTGGTACCTTATTTTAGGAAACAATATATAAAAGAGAAGTAGAAGCACATTGCATAGCACTGTTGTGCATGACAAATAATCTTACACATCAGTTTGTCCACATGGCTTCTTTTAAGTAGGATTAAAAAGTTGTTAATTCAGAAAGTCAACAGACATTTCTCCCCCTGGAGCTTATCAGCATACAGCACTACTTGTTGTTATTAGCTGTGATAATGTTAGCAATGGAGAGATAAACATCTGAGTCACAAAGAAGAGCACAGAATGCAGTGTAGCCATTTTCTTGTCACAACATTATGGATAAGGGGAAAAAACACACCAGTGTAATTTTGTCATGTTTGTCTTTAATTATATTTGATCTTTCAGGGTTTTAAAAAATGTTTTCTGCCTGTAAGTCTGTAGGGCTTGGGGAGGGGCGCCTCCCCCTCGGGGTCAGTGGGCAGCCAATCCGCCCCACTGCCCCCTGCTCAGTCTCTCGGGGAATTAGCCGTGGCGTTCAGCTCTTCCAGGTTGGTGGCAGGTCATTTTTTGAGGAGTAACGTTAGTTCAAACCAAGGGGTTTGGTTCGAACTAACGCAGCCCAGCGCGCACTTTCACTTACGGAACAGCTGTTGAGCAGAGTAACGCGCCGGCAAGATCATGCTAATGAAGTGCGGGATATTTAAATCCCCGCTTCATTAGCAATTTCGGTTGCCTACATTTGCATCCCTAGTTCGAACTAGGGTGCAAGTGTAGACGTACCCTAATACACTTAATGCTCCATTTATAGTTTGGCCTTTTGCTTGACGTTATCAAGAAAAATTCTGTCTTACTGCTGCCAGTTCTGGTGTAGCAAGTGAGTCTACTCAATTACTAAGAGTGTGTCTAGACTGCAGGGTTTTTTCGGAAAAATGGCCATTTTTCTGAAAAAACTTCACTTACATGCACACTGCTATTGCACTCTTTCAAAAGAAAATCGAAAGAACACAGGGGTTTTTCTGACATTGGTAAACCTCATTCTACAAGGAAGAACGCCTTTTCCGAAAGAGCTCTTTTGGGAAAAAGCATGTGTGGATGCAGAAGAGGGATTTTTTTTGAAAGAAGAGGCCTCCGGCAAAAAGCACAGGTGCCCTGGTGGCCACTCCGTCCATAGTAATCACAGCTTACATGCGAGATAGCGTCCATTGAGTGTGGACACTCTCTTTCGAAAGAAGCTTGCAGTCTAGACATATCCTCACAGACTCAAATTTCCCGACACAAAAATCTGAAGAACATTCTAAGTATTGAGGGTAAGTTAGGTCCTCTGTCCTAAATTGCCTCTTCTAAGACTTGCCTCTCAGGTGCTAGATTTCTTGAAGTGTTTAATCCAACTCCATCACCCATAGAAACAGCACTAAAAGCAACTGTTGCATTACCATACAGATGTTGGCAGGAGGGGTGCACCATCTGATATCCATGCTTAGTTTTAGAACCATTTGTGCATAAGAATGTATCATGACAGTTGTAATGCAATTTGGTTTGCTTCTCTCTGGAGCAAGGGCAAAACACGTGGATAGATTTCCACAACAGATGTGCAAATTATATTCCCTGTTAATTTCCAAATATAATCCAATCATAATATCAGGGATATTTTTTGTGAGATCAGAAGAATTCCTTATGTTAGACACATTGTATTTCTTTATATTAGTACTAAAGATCTCAAAAGAGGATAGGTGGTAGGCACATGGGGTTACATTCAGACCTGGTGGGACTAATAGTAGTATGAAGAAATAAGCATGACATAGAGATACAGGAAAGTTTTAATGCAGAACCATATTGTTTACTTATTTGTGTTGTTTGTTTGCATTATGGCAGCAGCTGTGGGCTCATTCCTGAATCAATGGCACCGTACAAACACAGAACAAAGAGTTGCAGCTCCAATGAGTTCACAGTTTGAATACTACACAAGCGGCAACAGGTGGGCTACAGTCAGATGGCAGAGAATGTGGAAACAATGAGACAGTGACCTCACCATTTCCTTTCCTTAGCTTTTTCCAAATCTCACTCCTGTATCGCAGAAACTGTCTTAATAATTGATGTGTCTTGTGTGTGTCTGTGTGATATAATATCCACCTGTATCTCAGGGGAGGCATGTGTATTCATTGTTTAGGGTCAGGTTCTGACCCCATGGCTCATAGTGAATAATACATCACTTCACAAGTGGTTTTACTGATGTCCTGTAATGGGACTGCTCTACACTGGGATCAGATGTAAGCCCAGCAGACTGAGGACCCCACAGGCACTATTTGTGTCACCAGACCTGAGAGCTGGACAGAAGCTCTCTCCTCATCTTTCCCCTCCTCTGTGGATAGATGGTGAACAGACAGTAAGTGCAGGCAGTGGATGGACTGTAGGCTCTGACCCTCACCCCAGTGTGTTAGTGAGCTGGGGTAGAAGTAAGCTGTGTCTGGTAAGTGACGCTTTCTCACCCATGGAACAAGGGGAAATCAGGGACTAAACATAAATTGTGGCTCTCAGGACCCAGTCTTGCTTCAGGTGCCATTCAGCTATGCACTGTCCTCACTGGAGCCAGGCATGGACAACTTGTGGCCTGTGGACTGCATGCTGCCTTTCAGGGGTCTTATCTGTGGCCCACAAGACATTTTGTTTACCATTGCCACGCACAGGGCTGCTAAATTCCGCTGGCTTCTGTCCGTGTAACTTTTTTCCTACCGGTGTTAGCACAGTGACACACACGTAAAGCGAGGGCTCGTGAAGTGAGGTGCATGCTGATTGCACACCACATTGACTGTGAGAGCCGTGCGCTCCCTCTGCAGCCAATCAAAGTGCTGATATGGTTCAATTGGTGCACCCCACACATTCTAGGTACACAAGTGCAGTTAGCAAAACTATCTTATTCCAGGAGACTGTCTTGGGGACGACAAACTTGTGGGCCACTGAGAGGAAGGAGGGCCACTAGCCTAGGTTGCCCATTGCTGCCATATACCAATCCAGCTCAGTTTAAGAAAGACTGCCAGAACCCTAGCCCTTAATCACTGAACATTGCTTTGTACACGAAAAGCATTGTAGACAATATGTTCTAAGTATTGGTGTAAGCCCAGATAGGCTTAAGGGTAAAGTTAATGGAGTTGCATTCATTTACATGTCTAATTTTGGCCCATATGGTGGCAAAGAATTGGCTTACATTTGAATGCATATGTAAAATGCATGAATGCAGAATTAAGTGCTGGATAGTTTACTTTCTAGAGTTAGGTTGACAATATAAATCAAACTGCAGGAGAGCCTTCATTCAACTCATTAACAGTGAAAAGATTAATTACAGGGCTATTAAAAATTGGAATAAATTAAACTTAACATATTTAAACATTGTTTTTCAAATAATATTTTCTCCTTAATTAGAATGGCTAAATGAACAAATTAGCTAGAAGTGAAGGTTGTTGGCAAGAAATAAAACCACATGCCTTTCTCTTCTGAGGATGCTCTCAACATTTTCTTACCCAAATACATAGTAGGTGTTAATACTGTCTGCTAGTATGCAGTTTACCTTATTATTTGCCTAGATTTGTGTACATAACTAGATTGACAGAATCTGGAATTTAACAGGGTCTTGATATATTCACTGTTTATTCTAATGCAGCCCATTCCCAAACCCGTTTGCTTGTTATCTACCTTAAACAACTTCCAACATTAAATGCTTGTGCTTATCATTTTAAGAATTCTCTAATGGCCTCGTGCTGATTACAAGTCATATGAATCAGTGGCACAATGTCAAACAAAGGAGACAGATAAAAGAATGAGATCAATTAGAAAAAGGTATCCTGGGTAACAATAAAGCAGTACTTCAGCAGTGCTAGAACACTATGCAAAGAACTGCTATGCAGATAGAATTAAAATGAGGGCTTTGGTTTCTTCAGCCATGGGATGTTGTTCCAGAATCAAGGACCGTTGGGAAGGCATGGAGTCCACCTGCTCAAGAAGGAGAAGAACATTTTCATGGACTGATTTACCAATGATCTGAAAGGGCATGTGACAAAAGCCAATAGGTAGTCCTAAAGACAATCTTAACAGAGAGCTAGATGTTGGGGCAAAATGGAAAATTACAAGAGGGTTGTAGGAACAGGAAGAGATAAAAAACGGAGGAATCTACTCAACAGTTTAGATGTCTATAAACAAATGCAAAGAGTATGGGGAATAAACGGGAATGACGAAGTATTAGTATATAAACTATATTACTGCTTAATTGACATCACACAAACTTGCTGGAATAAATCTCATAACTGAAATATTGGTATAGAATGGTAGAACCTATTCAGGAAGGATAGGCAAGGAAAAAAGAGGCAGTGTTGCCTTATACAGTAAAAATACATTTATTTGCTCTCCATCTCATCAGAATGAGGTGAGAGGCAGACAAATTAAAAGTCTAAGGTGAGGACAAAAGGTGGGGGGAAATAGGGTGATGTAGATCCTTACCATGACTAGACACCAAATCAGGAGGAGGTGGTGAATAAGATATTTCTAGAACAAATAACAGATACATCCAAAACACAAGACTGGGGACTTCCTTTATCCAGACATCTATTGAAAAAGTAATATGGCAAGGTACAGTGTGTCCAATAACTTCTGGGAATGTACCAGGGACAACTTTTCATTTCAGAAAGTGGAGGAAGTAACCAGGGGGCAGCCATTTTAGACTTAATTCTGACCAGCAAGAATGAATTAGGGAGGAATCTGAAAGAGGAATTCAATTTGGGTAAAAGTGATCATGAAATGACAGATTTCACAGTTTTAAGGGAAGCAAGAGTAAGAGCAGCAAAATAAGGAAAATGGGCTTTGACTTTAACAAACTCATAGAGTGGATACGCAGTGACCCATGGAATGAAAATCTGAAGGGGAAGGGAGGAGAGCAGGAGTTGGCAGTTTCTCAAAGAGATGGCATTACATGTGCAACCGCAAAATGAGGAAAAGATAAGAAAAACTGTAAGATGCCGATATGGTTCCATCAAAAGCTGTTTAATGACATACAAAATCTAAAAAAAGAATTCTCTGAACAGTGGAAACAAAAAGTGGGGGTGCACAACTAATTGAAATTATGTATTTAAAGAGTAGCTATCCCTGGTTTGCTGTCACTGAAGAAGGCATATTGGGAGAGAAGCTGCAGGGGTCAGTTCTGAACTCAGTACTAGTCAAGAGTGTTATTAATGACTTGGATATGGAGCAGAGCTCACGCACATGAAATTTACAGTTGATACCAAGCTAGGAGAGGTTGCAAATACCTAGGAAAACAGGATTAAAATTCAAAATTATCTTGACACATTGTAGAATTAGTCTGAAATCAACAAGATGAAATGTAATAAACACAGGTGCAAAGACCGAGTTGGGTTTTTGCCTTGAGCAGCCACCACACTGCAAAATGACATGGCTTGACCCTCCCTAATAAGACTGAATTTGTGGGAGTGGACCTTAGGCTCAAATCTGAGTCTGAACCCAAGTTTACACTGCAGAGCAGACATGCCTTATGGGAGAGCTACTCAACTTTGGAAGCCCCGGGGGCCGCAATGATACTCTCAGCACATGCCAAGGGCCGCAACTTAAGTATGGTTGCATATACATGCAAAAATATATGCAAATAGCTTTTCACACTGACGGGCATGAATATAAAGATTAAGGCAAGACTACACAACACACAGGCCCCATTTAAGTTAATTCTGCTGATATTAATAAAATGCAATATTTACCTGATTTCCACCCATATGACAGCACTTTTAACGAGCAATGACAGTTCAGGAATTTAACTACTAAAACGCATATCAACAGAAGACCATTACATGGACTACTTTTTTGTTTTGGCTCCCACCCATGGGCCACAAACAAACGGGCCATGGGCCTCATGCAGCCCACTGGCCATGTGTTGAGTAGCCCTGCCTTATGGGACAGGTAACATATCTTACTCCAGGTTTGTAAAAGTCCATATGAACTTATGATCCTATACGTATAATGGGCCAGAAGCTTAGATGGTGTAAATTGGCAGAGTTCTATCAACTTACTGGGGGCAGACAGTAGGTTGGCCTCAGACCCATGATTTTTGATAATAGAGCTTTCACATGCAATACATGTATATATGCAGATATGCCGTATATGAATAACATAAATTGGAGGCACCATGGCCTGCATCCATTGATTTCATAGAATTTCTTCATATGCTGCATTATTGTCCCTGCAGTCAAGCAAAATCTTGTTTGATAGAGATTGTTAGCACAGATGCCCCATTCTTTATATCCCAGGGAAGACAGTCCTTTGAACAAAGCTGTTCTTCAGATTTTCTTTATTAAAAGAGGATAGAAATTAAATGTGAAATATACATGCGCTATCTTGCTCCTTTGTGGCAAAGATAAGGCCAAATCAGAATTTGCAAGCAGCAAGGAAATTGGCCACTGTGCTGCTTCAAAGAGAGCTTTGAAATATATCTGTATGTTGCTTAGTTAAGTTACCATACTGGATATATCATCCCAAGACATTCTTGGTACGTATCTAAAATGAAAAAACACAGAATCTTTGCTCAACAACTTTGGGGACAAAATTCAAGGTACCTGGCACCTTTGAACATGGCAAAAATGGTCCAAACGGTAATATTAGTTGCGCTATTGTAAGTCCAGAGTTACACTGTTGGTTACGCTTACTGGGGCAATTAAGTTTACCATCTGTCCGAATATGCCTAATATACAATCCAAAGAAGTAAATGCTCGGCTCCTTTGCCTACAATGGGACAGGGGGACCAAAGGCCCAGGGGCCGGATTCAGCCACCGGATTGCCTGGATCTGACTCCTGAGGCTTGGAGCTCCCCCCAGCACTGGGGAGCCCACACTGGTGAGGGATGGGATTTGTTGTTTCTCACTTCTGGGCAGCCCATGACTGATTTTCCTATGGGTCAGTGGCCCCGACCCAAAAAAGGTTCCCCACTCCTGGCCTACAAGCTCTGTTTTCTATTGGCCTTTTGGCAGAGACTTCTACCATTTTTTCCCTCCTGTAATAGTATCTCACCCCAGTAAGTACCTGTGTAACGCCAACAGGTAGAACCAAATCTTGGACCTCTGGAGCTTAGTGCATGAGCCTCTACAGCTTGAGCTAAAAGCCCATTGCCTTTCAGCTAAAGCCACAGAAGAAGCTCATTCTTTCTCTCTATATGTGGTGTAAGTGCCACAACACGAGACAGCGAACACACCCAGTAGGTGTGAGTTACACAGCGCCACAAAAAAGATACTGCTTGGGTGCATGTAAGGAACAACTGGACCTCTGGTGGTTCAGTTACATTTACATCTGGATCTAAGATATCAGCCTGAACGGTCAGTTATGTGAAGGTCCTTTATACAGCTCTAGCTGTATAACGGGGTATTAAAATGGGCATAAACATTAACTTATGCCCTTGTTACTCATTTATGCCTATAGTATGACTGAGAATTCAGGCACACAGATCAAATGCTAGTGCAACTCTTTTGGCTTTGGTGGAGTTCTGCCAGCAAAGAATTTGGCCCATAACTTTCCTTATTGAAAGGATACAGCCATTGTCTGTTTTAGGTGAGGTATTTTTAGCTGTCTGATGCTTCCAGTGGTAGACAGCTAGTAATGACTGATCAATATAAACATTGTGTGTGGCAGAAATAAATGGCAAGCAGAAAGCTTGAATTAAGAACAAATTCTTAAGAGGCTTCTGTGTGTATTGTTATATGAAAAGCAAATAGGATTATCCCAGACTCAGCACCAGGGCCCTGTTAAGCCATAATTGCCAGTGTAAGAAGGTAAGTGTAAAAATCTCACAGTGATGGATGCTTACATGAAAATGCAAGGAGTGAACTATCTTCCCCGGCAGAAGTCACATGCAGGAGATGGAAAACATTTTCTTGCTTTCATGGCATCATATATCATTATTCTGACACTGCGTTGAGTTAATTAAGACTTGAGTCCATTCTTTTGCAACACGTGTACATACTTTTGGGGCTCTTGTGGGTTTTTTGAGCTTTGGGCTTTTATCTCTAGGATTCTATAGACCAGAGGTGGGGAACCTCAGGGCTTTCCAGAATTTGGCTCCCGATACTCAGCCCTGTCCCCGCACTGGGGAGCCTGCTCTGGCACTCCAGCCCCCCTGCTGGCCTGCCACGGAGTTGGAACACACAAAATCTATGAGGCGGGGCCCCTCCTAGGCTCTGGTGTATGAGGGGAATGTGGGGAGTGTCTTTCTCCTTCTCAGTCAGGGTGCCACATCAGTGAGGGAGTATTTTGCTTTTCACTTGTGTGCGTCCCCCAACTGATTTGTCCCCCAACTCAAAAAAGTTCTTATAGAGACAAAAGGGATAAATCCTCTTAACAATTTCTTTCCACTTTTTCACATTCTCTCCTTTCTGTCCCTCCAATTGCTCACTGTCATTGGGAGAACAGGACAACTGAGCAATTCTCTCTCTGGAATCAGTGGTTGGCAATGTGACTCCAGAGCACAGTTTATTTGCATGCCACCTGTTTGATGTATTTTGAAATCTAATGCCGGTGAAGCCAGTATGCTGCTGTTCCATTTTACTAAACTGAATAACAAATGGGTTTAGCTTGCTCTATAAAACAGGTCCCCAGGAATAGCGCTTCGAGTCTGAGTAAATCCAAATAACTCAAACCTGAAGTTCAGATGGTGTAGTGTATTTTAATTCTGAGGTTTTCTTATAACATTACTTAAGATGGCATGAAGCAACAGTGATGTATGCTATAGGGTTTAGCTTCATTCCCATGTATGCTTTTCTGGCATTCAAAAGTTTACATCTGCCACCACAGCTATTTCCTAATCCAAGTATGGGGTGAGGGGATTGGTATATCTCAGATACCATGCGGTAACTCTTACAAAATGTTGAGCCAGATCCTTTTCTGCCGGTGGTGTAGAACCTCAGCTTACTAGTCTGGTCCCAAGGATCAGTTTAGAGCAAGAAAGTGCTCTATAATCCCTAAGTATTACATTAAGCCCTCTTTGATGTACTCCATTGGTACCAACTGATCTAGTGGTGGCCTTTTATATTACTGTGAGCTTGTTTTATTGGGTCCTAGAAGACTTACTCACCATTGCCTGGGTACTTCAGAGTAGGGGGCTGGCTGGTATCGGGGGGGAGGTGCTGGAGTCAGGGCAGGGCCTTGGAGATGTGGGGAATTGAAGCAGGATTCTGGGGACATGGGAGTGCAGGAGTCAGGGTGGGGTTGAGGAGGGGCTCAGGGCAGGGAGCTGGGTATGGTGTGGGTGTGAGAGTGAGGATTGGGGATTGGGAGGGACTCAGGGCAGGGGGTCCCAGCTTGTGGGGCTTTCTCTCCTCCCTCTGGCCAGCAGGGCCTTTTCTCTCCCTACCAGCCCCACTGGCTGACAGGGACCTTCTCTCCTTCCTAACTCCTTTGACCAGCAGGGGCATTCTCTTTCCCCCTGCACCTCCTTAGCAGGCAGGGGCCTCCCCCTCAGTTGGCAGGACCTTCTCTCTCCCTCAGTCCCTTTCTTCCCCCAGCCTTACACTCGGTAGGGGCCTTTTGCCTCTGTGTTGCAGGGCTCACTCCTTCCTC
Source organism: Pelochelys cantorii (assembly GCA_032595735.1). NCBI lineage: Eukaryota > Metazoa > Chordata > Testudines > Trionychidae > Pelochelys > Pelochelys cantorii. Next base: position 14,470,172 of record CM064346.1, read on the forward strand.
ACTCCGGTGCTGTGACCAACGGCTGGGGCAGAGGGGTTTGAGGCAGAAGGCTTACCTGGTCTGGTGGTAGGCAAGATAGTGAGCTCCAGCCCCAGCTAGCCACTCTCTTGGTAGTATGGCTACTGCCACAGGTCACTGTAAGCTCTCCCTTACATCCACTGCCCCCAGTGGCCACTGTAAGTATCGCATCCTCTCTGCCTTCTCCCTTTTCATGTTATGGAAAACAGTCCCATTCCAGGAACTTTCAATTTTCCTGGAACAACCTTGCTTTAAGTTAGGATAAAAGAAAGCTGCATACTAAATTTGGTGGCCCCAGTTCTTACCATTTAGGAAGAGTTCTTGAGCAAATGGACTCGAAGACACACTGACAGACTCACAGACATGCAGACGCACTCTAAAACGTATACAGAGATACCTATGAGAGATGAATCCCCAAAACCTTTTGTATGCATGGAATATGCTACCTTATGCTGTTATGAAATTTGACTGGTGGGATTATGGTAGAGATCAGATGTGAATAATCAATGGAATTATTATGAATTTATATGAAGGTGAGACCAGAATTTGCCCTTCCCCATTTTTCTAGTCTACTGATTATGTAGAAATCCTGTTTGGGCAGCAATGATCAGTAGCTGGCCATTGCAAATTAGCTGCTTCCAAAGTCTTTTCTCCACCTTTTCTCCATGTGGAGAGAGAATACTACATTTATATGCTTCAATGTAGTGTCGCTTTAACATGTTCTATCCAGTAATAGCCTCATTTCCACGAAGGCTGAGCGACTGAAGCTCCCACTGAGATCAGTGAGAAGTGGGGTTGTTCACTACTTTAGAAAATTAGATCATCTGTGTCTTCAATTTTTGTCCTCTGTGTTATTCCTAGAGAATAGGTTTTAGTACGCAAGATGTGACACTGCAACCTATTATGAAAGCCAGTTTTCATGTACTGTACAGCCTGTATTCTTGACACCATTGTGCTAAAAAAAAAAGAGAACGTTTGGGGAGAGACTTTGAACTTAATCAAATTTTAACAAATTTTGTCATAAAATTGGCTTTTCTTTCAGAATGACCTTTTGCTGTCTTATCCCATCAGCATAATCAGAATAATAGAATACTGGAACTGGAAGGGACCTGAGATGTCATCATATCCAGTCCCCTGCCCTCACGGCAGGACCATGCAGATCATCCCTGACAGATGTTTATGTAACCTGCTCTTAAATACCTCCAATGACTGAAATTCCATACCTCCCTAGGCAATTTATTCCGGTGCTTAACCATCCTGACATAAACCCCCCTTGCTGCAATTTAAGCCCATTGCTTCTTGTCCCATCGTCAAATGTTAAGGAGAATAGTTTTCTCCCTCGTCCTTGTAACACCCTTTTAAGTACTTTAAAGTGGTTATCATGTCCCCTCTCAGTTTTCTCTTTTCCAAACTAAACAAATGCAGTTCTTTCAGTCTTTCCTTAGAGGTCATGTTTTCCAGACCTTTAATCCTTTTTGTTCGATTTATAGAATCCTAGGGCTGGAAGAGACCTCAGGAGGTCATCGAGTTCAGCCCTCTGCCCAAAGCAGGACCAACCCCAATTAAATCATCCCAACCAGGGCTTTGTCAAGCCAGGACATAAAAATCTTTAGGGATAGAGATTCCACCACATCCCTAGGGAACCCATTCCAGTGCTTCACCAACCTCCTAGTGAAATAATTTTTCCTAATATCCAACTTAGACCTCCCCTACTGTAACTTAAGACCATTGCTCCTTGTTCTGCCATATGTCACTAATGAGAACAGCTTCTCCCCTTCCTCTTCGGAACGTCCCTTCAGGAAGTTGAAGGCTGCTATCAAATCCCCCTTCACTTTTCTCTTCTGAAGACTAAATAAGCCCAAATCCCTCAGCCTCTCCTCATAGGCCATGTGCTCCAGCCCCCTAATCATTTTTGTTGCCCTCTGCTGGACCTTCTCCAATGCATCCACATCCTTTCTATAGTGAGGGGCCTAGAACTGGACACAATAATCCAGATGTGGCCTCACCAGTGCCAAATAAAGGGGAATAATCACTTCTCTAGATCTGCTGGCAATGCTCCTCCTAATGCACCCTAACATGCCATTAACCTTTTTGGCTACAAGGGTACACTGTTGACTCATATCCAGCTTCTCATCCACTGTTATCCCCAGGTCCTTTTCTGCTGAACTGCTACCTAGCCTGTCAGTCCCAGCCTGTAACAATGCTTGGGATTCTTCCATCCCAAGTGCGGGACTCTACACTTGTCCTTGTTGAACCTCATCAGATTTCTTTTGGCCCAATCCTCCAATTTGTCTAGGTCACTCTCGACCCTATCCCTATCGACTGCCAACCAGACATCGAGCCATTGACCACTACCTGTTGTGCCTGACAATCTAGCCAGCTTTCTATCCACCTAACAGTCCATTTATGCAATACATATTTCCTTAACTTGCGAGCAAGAATATTGTGGGAGACCTTGTCAAAAGCTGTGTTAAAGTCAAGGTATATCACATCCACTGATGTGATGTAACAAAACAGAACCCATCTTTGGGGCACTCCACTTGAAACCAACTGCCAATCAGACATTGAGCCACTGATCACTACCTGTTGGGCCAGCAATCTAGCAAGTGTGGAGAGGGCGAATAAAGAAAAGTGATTTCTTAGTTCCCATAATAGAAGAACTAGAGGACACCAAATGAAGTTAATGGGTAGCAGGTTTAAAAGTAATAAAAGAAAGTTCTTCACACAGCGTGTAGTCAACCTGTGGAACTCCTTGCCAGAGGAGGCTGTGAAGGCTAGGACTATAACAGAGTTTAAAGAGAAGCTAGATAATTTCATGGAGGTTAGGTCCATAAAAGGCTATTAGCCAGGGGATAGAAATGGTGTCCCTGGCCTCTGTCTGTCAGAGGCAGGAGAGGGATGGCAGGAGAGAAATCGCTTGATCATTGTCTTTGGTTCACCCTCTCTGGGGCACCTGGTGCTGGCCACTGTCGGCAGACAGGCTACTGGGCTAGATGGACCTTTGGTCTGACCCAGCACAGCCGTTCTTATGTAAGTTTTCTATCCACCTTACAGTCCATTTATCCAATGCATATTTCTGTAACTTGCTGGCAAGAATACTGTGGGAGACCGTATCAAAAGCTTTGTTAAAGTCAAGGTATCCACTGCCTTCCCCATGTCCCCAGAACCAGTTACCTCATCATAGAAGCTAATCAGCTTGGTCAGGCATGACTTGTCCTTGGTCAATCCATGTTGACTATTTCCTGATCATTTTCCCCTCTTCCAAGTGCTTCAAAATGGATTCCTTGAGGATCCCCCCCATGATTTTTCCAGGGACTGAGGTAAGGCTGACCGGTCTATAGGTTCCTGGATTATTGTTCTTCCCTTTTTAAAATTTGTTGTTCTTCCTTGGACTTTCTCCAATTTCTACACATGTTTCCTGAAATGCGGTGCCCAGAGCTGGACATGATTCTCCAGTTGAGGACTAATGGGCTGACAACAATGTTATTGAATCACAAAATGTGTCACCAGACACTCTCTGTTAACAAAGGGGGTTATGAGGCCATCCTTTGGAGTTTTCCACTGTACTAATTTCTGCTACATCTTCTGTTTTGGTCATTTACCCTACATTTTATGGATCAAATCAGTATCCCACATTTTGTCTCTGTTGGGTTGAGGCTGAAATGCAAGTCTCATTTTATAACATTTCCACTGTAATTCCAAGCAGATAGAAAACCACCCCCACAAAATTTACTATGCTAGAATAGAATTCAGCCCATTGGTAGTTACATCGATTAAATATTAGTTACATTTAGTAATTTTAATCACATACATTCATTAGCCCACCCCTCTTAGAATTATTGTTGCTACCTGATGCCTATGATTGCATTCAGTAACTGGTATCTTCAAAGGACCCTATGAGAGCTAGAGGTGAAGTCCCACTGAAAGTCAATAGGAGTTGGGTACCTAACTCTTCCACTCCTTCGAAAATCTTAGTGGCTAAGATTTACACCAGAGGAGCATGCTTGCCTAAGGTCATATTCAAGAATCTTAGGAAACTTGGGCCTTGTACATGCTGGGTTTTATATACCATCCAAGTAGTCACACAAGAGCAAGTCCTTGTGTTGATGTAGGGCATGCAGTGTAGCCAGGGTATGCCACACTGCTCCCTTCTTCTTATCTTTCACATTAAGTGATCTAAATGCACTATGTAGCACAGTGAACCACACTAGGCATGTGGGTTACATATTTCCCATAGCTGAGGAACAACATGCTAAGCTTCAGAGATTCAGTTGAGATCCTCCCCTACTTGTAACTGCTACCAGGCAGATTTGAACTTGGAATTTCTGGAGTTTAGTGTAGGAACCTCTACAGTTTTAGCTACAAAGCCAACTGTCTCTCGCCTTAGGCTGTAGAGCTCCCTTGTTCTTATGTGTTGCTGTAAGTGGTCTAAGTGCCACTATGTGCAGCAATGAACCACACTAGGGCTACGTCTACAGTGCAGGCTTCTTGCGCAATAACTTTTTGCGGAAGAGATCTTCTGCAAAAAGTTCTTGTGCAAGAGCGCATCCACACTGCCACGTGCTTTTGCGCAAGAGATGTGATTTTGCGCAAGAGAGCATCCACACTGCCATGGACGCTCTTGCACAAGAAAACTCTGATTGCCATTCACAGAATGGCCATTAGAGCACCTGTGCTTTTTCCCTATTGTCCATCCACACACGCTTTTTTGTGCAAGAGCTTTTGTGCCAAAAGGCTTATTCCTCATAGAAAGAGGAATACCTCTTGCACAAAAAGCCTCTCTTCTGACGATCTACTGTACTTTTTCTTGCACAAAAATGTGCTTGTAGTGTGAACGCTCCACACGTTTTTGTGCAAAAACAGCTGTTTTTGCACAAAAACTCTGCAGTGTAGATGTAGCCTAGGTATGTGGGTTACAAAAACAGTAACACTGAAAATAAATGTCCGTATTTGTGAAGATTTTAGAGTCAGAAGGGATTATTACAGTCATTTAGTCTTACCTTGTGCATAATTCAGATACTTGAATTTCATCTAGTTATTTCTATATGTAATCCAAGCAATTTGTGGTTGAAATAGATAATCTTTTATTTAGGAAAACATCCATTCTCCACTGGACTTGAAACAATGAATTTGCCACATCCCCTGGTAATCTGTTCCAGTAGTGAATTATCCTCACTGTTAAAAATATGCATCTTATTACCACATTCTTTTCCATGCACTTTTTGGCTGTGAAGAAAGCAGTGGTGTATATTCACTTCTTTCTGTGGTGCTCAATAGGAACCTTAGGAGTAAGGGAGGAAGTTAGAGATACAGCGACTAGAGCTGCTGTGAATGTGGAATGTGTCTGATGAGATGTTTAGTCATGCTCATCCATAAACCTCTTTCTCTGGGAGCATATTAAAATGGCTGCTATTTTTAGACCGGAGGGAGTAGTCCCATGCAATGCCTCCTCAGAGGTAGCTATATTTTATCAGATTTGTTTTTAGGAAGCTGCTTTCTTGGCTAGGTCAGTTCATTAGGGGTCATTGGGCTTTCAGAGGAGATGTGAACCTGAGCTCCCAAACAGTTCTGAACATGAAAGATCCCACAGTGTATTTTAAAGATGGTTCCTATTTGAGCACCTATATTTCCCTATGGTCAATTCCCCTGATATTCTTCACTTATTCTTTTTAAGCCTTCATCTTGCATGGTGTTGAGCAGCTGGCCCTGAACCCCCAAAACATAGAACATGTGCTTAATTTTGAGTATACGAGTTCTCCTCTTGATGAGAGACCTTTCTCACTGATGTAAAATAGCCATTTTAATATGACTCAATGGAGAAGACGCTTATCGCAGTGCCTTCAATGGGACTAAGTTTGTAGTTAAAGATCAGCATGTGTTTAAGTGCTTTGCAGAATTGGGGCCAGAGTTTTCTTGTGTGCTAAGGAAGTAGTGCTATAGGTCACTTCGGAGGTTTCCTTTTAATGGAAGTGAGGAGCCTGGCCTTGAGTGCTTTCTCCATTTTTCATATTTTCATCAAAACACTGTTCTTGTACTTGTGTATAATGTTTTAAATCCTGTAATTAATAAGTGCTGCTGGCCCTAACTATATTTATTCACTTATTAATTACAGTATTCAGCTGACCTGCACAAAAGGTGAATGGATATACATGGTCTAATGTCAGATAAGACAAATTAGCTGCAGCTGGTGGTACCCTAAAAATAAACCAAGCACAAAGGAGCTAGAGGGGACTAACTGGAACTTGTGTGAGCCCTTTTGGATACATGGTTTTTTTAGTTCCAAGTGTAAAATAAGTCACTTAAATTTGGGGTGTATCCCAGGAATCAGCTCATTAACCCTACACAAAATCCCATGCTGGAATGGGAAGACCATGTGTTTGTGGGAGAAGACTGTGTTTTTGTGAGACGAGTGTATGTGTGTGTTTGTGCGACATGCTTAGGTTTATGATCATGAGGGATGGGAACAGTGTGTGTGTGTGTGTTTGTGTGTAAAAGGAGAGAGGTGAGGGAATGTTTCAACTTAGAACATGGAACTCGTTCTTGCAAAAGATAAGAATTGACCATGATTGACCATGTACCTCACCTCTTTCAGAATGCAAGGCAAAACTTTTCTATACCTTCGCTTCCTCCAAATGAGTTCTTCACATACAGCCCAGCCACTACACTGAGGAGGGATGAGAGAAAGCTTTTGATGTGAGGGCTGAAAGAGACTGTCAGAGTTTTTCGTGTATTTAACTGTTTGGAAAGCTCTCTGATACTATGGAGATGGCAGCCAGATAAGTACTTAGATGAAGAAACAGGTAAGTAGGTTTTCCCCTTCTGAAAACAAAGTGTTCAACTGCAAAGCAAAGGCATATGTCAAAGGCTGGCTTTCAGATGATATTCTGCTGCTTTAACCTTTCTTTGGAAATGTGCTATACACAAAATGAGTCAGAAGGCAGTTGGCATGAGGGGGAGCATGGAAAAGTGCTTATGACTCAGCCATTTTTCTTTTCTATGGTTAACGTTAAGTGCACAGTAACTGTCATAAATCAAATAACGTCCTATTGTATAGACACAATTTTCAGGTTTGTTATTCCTTGTGGGGATGAGAGACTCACTGATCCATTGTACGTAATCAGGAGTGAATGTCATGAGGGAAGAGCATTAAGGTAAGCACTGTGAGAGGGATGAGTGATTTGTTTTTCATGCTTGCATCTATTTTTTTGGAATTAAGTCGTGAACCCAAATGGGTGGTATCAGAAGAAAGGTGTCTCCTAGCAATCCTTTTCCTACAATTGTATAAGAGCCAACTTTGCCCACATGGACACATAATCTCTATGTGACATTAAGTACCTTTGAACATCTCTAATCTCCCTGGACGCTCATTAATGATAACAAAGGTAACACATGCTTCCTGGACAACTGAGAGGAACTATGTTGCTTATATACCATGGTGAAGGATCTCCATATAGTATGTTCTTTTTACTTCGATGGAACTACATGCAGTTACTGTAAACAATATTTTCCATATTTTCCATTCTTCATTACTAAGTGAGTTTCATAAAATAGGACCTTTGTGTCTCAAGAGCTAATGATCTCCCTTTGCTTATTCTCCTGACAGAATTCATAATTCTGTTTGTGACATCATAGTGACCTAGAAATTATGTTGATCCAAACCAAAGGATTATGATTTCAGAAACTGGGGAAGAGGCAAACAGCAAGAGCTGATGGACTTGTGGGATACAAAGATCTGGTTTTCATGCAAATATACTCATTAAAGAAAGAACAAGGCATGTTATCTGCAGAGGATAATTGCTATATGAGCAGAATTGTTTTCAGAGAGAGTTTTTTTTCAAACTTTTTTTCACGCAGTATCAGCACATCTTAAAGTCCCTGAGGAAATTCAGTTCCCAGTAGTTTAGAAAACATGCTGTGATGAATCCATGGAAAGTAATGAAGCTGGCAGTGACATTGCGATGAATTTGAAAAGTGCCTATCAAAGTTACAAGAGTTTAAACAGAAAGGATATGAAATACTTGTGGGAAACTGCTGCTGCCCATATTAAATCTGACTCTAATTAATACTCCCAGTCCTTGACTTTCATCAGCATCAAGCGCATGCAACTTACAAGTCAAGGTGCTGTGTCTTATTTCCATGACCTGTAACACATGCACAGGAACTCTAAAGACACAACTTTCATTATATTATGTTTTGAGGCCCTAGTCAGGGCTCAAGATCTCATGTGCTAGGCACAGCACACACACACATTGAAAAGATGGATTCTACCCCATTCTACATTTAAGGGCCCGATCCAGCAATGACTTACACACAGGTTTATCTTTACATGTTCAATGGGCCTATTGACCATGTGTAAAGTTAACTACGTGTGTAACTCTGTATTGAGTCAGAGCCTAAAGCCAGGTCTACATTTGGGGATAAGTTTCAATTCATCGACCCAACTCCAGCTACATTAATTGCATAGTTGGAGTCAGCGTATCTTAATTCAAACTTTGGCACCATTCCCCACAGCAGAAGGTCAATGGGAGAAATGCTCCCATTGACTTCCCTTACTCTGTGTGAGGAGTAGGAGTGCCAGCGTCAACCTGATTGATTTAGTGGGTCCTTACTAGACCAGCTAAATAGAATACCAAAAGATTGACCTCCAGAGCATCAATCAGCGGGTAAGTATAGATGTGGCCTAAGTGTATATGAAACAAATGAGGGAGCACAAAGGAGCAGATCAAATGAGGGAGTAATCAAAGATGTTTGATTACTATGAAAAGCAGGACAACATGAGAAACTGAGATGCTGAGAGTTTAAATGACTTTCCTGAGGCCATAAAGTAGCCATATTCTAAACTCTGCAAATACACCCAGATACAGCAGAACCTAGAACAGAAGAGCCAAGTTCTCAACTCCCTGCCTAATGCTACAGTTCAGTGGGCCATACCAACTCTTTCTGTTTTAATAGCTAGATTAAAAACAGGATGGGTAACCCTCAGGATGTCCCCCTCTCCTTGCCCATGCACCATTCCATCTAATGGGGGAAGTCACAGATCTATTCGTCCATATCATTGCCATGTAAACCTGTGCACATCTGTGGCTAACTGTATTTTCTGTATGATGGAAAAATGCTTGTCTTCACTTCTGCTCCTAATCTGGTGTTTATGGACCAGATCCTCACTGAGGGCCCAGCCCTTTATTTATAAAATTGTGTTGTCTTTGTTTTGAGTGTGCATTGTGTGTGTTAGGTGAACCATCTCCTGATGCATAGAGAGTTGGTAGAACGAGGCAATCATACAATAGCCTTTCAAGCACGGAAGCCCAATTTGAGTGATTACAAGATCAACGTTGACAGAATATTGGCAGTTATCATGCATAGTCTCTCCACTACTGTTTGCATAAAGCATTTTACATCTTTTCTGGACTGTTTCCAAAATTTTGGCATATTAATTGGAAACTTGGCTTTCTTGATCTGTGTTTAGAAATCCGGTCATCTAGAAAATGGCTGCATTTTCAAGATTAACACAGTTTAATGAACATTGAGGGGGATCTATATCTCTTATCTACCTGCCTGGCAGTCTAAATAGATAGCGGTTGCTGCTTGAGAAGCTATGGACCCAAACTGCTTAAGTTAGGGATGTATTGAACACAGTGCAGTTAGTATAGTATTAGTTTCAGCCTGCATGCTGGTTCGTTCTTCAGCAAAGCTTTGTGAAAGCATTAGTGGCTGTTTGGTGCAATTCTTACATCCCCTGTCTGACATCTATCATAGAATCATAGGGCTGGAAGAGACCTCAGGAGGTCAAGTCCAGCCCCCTGCCCAAAGCAGGACCAACCCCAACTAAATCATCCCAGCCCGGGCTTTGTCAAGATGAGATTAAAAACTTCTAGGGATACAGAGTCCACCACCTCCCTTGGTAACCCATTCCAGTGCTTCACCACCCTCCTAGGGTGATCGTTTTTCCTAATATCCAACCTAGACCTCCCCCACTGTAACTTGAGACCATTGCTCCTTGTTCTGCCATCCATCGCTACTGAGAACAGCCTCTCTCCATCCTCTATGGAACCTTCCTTCAGGAAGTTGAAGGCTGCTATCAAATCACCCCTTCCTCTTCTGCAGACTAAATAAGCCCAAATCCCTCAGCCTCTCCTTGTAGGTCAAGTGCTTCAGCCCCCTAATCATTTTGGTTGCCCTCCACTGGACCGTCTCCAATGTGTCCACATCCTTTCTGTAGTGGGGGGCCCAGAATTGGATGCAATGCTACAGATGTGGCCTCACCAGTGCAGGATAAAGGGGAATAATCACTTCTCTAAATCTGCTGGCAATGCTCCTCCTAATGCACCCTAATATGCCATTAGCCTGCTTGGCTACAAGGGCACACTGTTGACTCATATCCGGCTTCTCATCCACTGTAATCCCCGGGTCCTTTCCTGCTGAACTGCTACCTAGCCAGTCAGTCCCAGCCTGTAACAATGCTTGGGATTCTTCCATCCCAAGTGCAGAACTCTACACTTGTCCTTGTTGAACCTCATCAGATTTCTTTTGGCCCAATCCTCCAATTTCTCTAGGTCACTCTCGACCCTATCCCTGCCCTTCAACATATCTACCTCTCCCCCCTAGCTTACTGTCATATGCAAATTTGCTGAGGGTGCAATCCATCCCCTCATCCAGGTCATTAACGAAGATGTTGAATAAAACTGGCCCTAGATCCGATCCTTGGGGCATTCCACTTGAAACCGACTGCCCACCAGACATCGAGCCATTGATCACTCCCTGTTGGGCCTGAAAATCTAGCCAGCTTTCTATCCACCTCACAGTCCATTTATCCAATCCATATTTCCTTAACTTGCAAGCAAGAATATTGTGGGAGACCTTATCAAAAGCTTTGTTAAAGTCAAAGTATATCACATCCACTGATTTCCCCATGTCCACAGAGCCAGTTACCTGATCATAGAAGCTAATCAGATTGGTCAGGCATGAATCCATGCCCTTGGTGAATCCATGTTGACTATTCCTGATCACATTCCTCTCTTCCTAGTGCTTCAGAATGGATTCCTTGAGGATCCCCTCCATGATTTTCCTGGGGACTGAGGTAAGGCTGACTGGTCTGTGGTTTCCTGGATTGTCCTTCTTCCCTTTTTTAAAGATGGGCACAACATTTGCTTTTTTCCAGTTATCCGGGATCTCTCCCGATCGCCACGAGTTTTCAGAGGTAATGGCCAAAGGTTCTGCATTGACATTTGCCAGCTCCCTCAGTACCCTTGGATGCATTAGATCTGGCCCCGTGGATTTGTGTATGTCTAGCTTTTCTAAATAGTTTTTAACCTGTTCTTTTTCCACCGAGAGCTGCCCACCTCCTTCTTATACTGCGTTGTCCAGTGCAGTAGTGTGGGAGCTGACCTTGTCTGTGAAGACAGAGGAAAGAAGAGCATTGAGTACTTCAGCTTTTCTCATATCATCTGTCACTAGTTTACCTCCCTCATCCAGTAAGGGTTCCATACCCTCTTATTGCTAACATGCCTGTAGAAACCTTTCTTGTCACCCTTCACATTCCTAGCACAGTTCGTTAAGAGTAACTTAACAGACCCAGCAAGGCATGGTGCATTTAAGGTAAATTCTGCTCCTATCTCTGTGTAAAGCTGGAGTAATGCTAAAAAGTTATGCATATGATTTAATCCAGATTTACGCCTGCGCGAGTGAGAGCAGCATCTGCTGTAGCTTTGTGCTAGTTGGCATCTCATGAAACATTTCTATGGAAACTTGAGATGAATTGATCACTTAATATTTGCAATCAGCCTCCGTGACTTGGGGATGAAATGATTCCTGCAGACTGCACAAACTCCATTTAGTTTTGCATGCCATTGCCACAGATGAAGCTGAGGACAACCAGTTAGTAACGTGTAATACATAAATGAAAGCCTATGGATGCCAACGTGGAGGAAGAGGCTGTCAATCTATCCACGGCCATCCTTAAGATTTTTGGTGCCCTATGCAGCATGAGCACCTACACCATCCATCCCCTGCTGGGATGGGGGCAGTCACTCCATGGAGTGGAGTTATGCTCAGAACTGTGGGGGCAGGAGCTGGAGGGAGGGTGGGAGGAAGGTAGGGAGGCTGGTATGGGAGCAGGAAGATGGAGTGGCACAGCCAGTTGGAGCTGTGGTCTGGGAGGCAGAGCAGGGGGTGGAGGGAGAGAGGATTGGGTCCAACAGGGCTGGGAGGCAGGGTAGGCCGGCGGGGAGGGGGTGGGGAGGAGGGAAGGGCTGGGTCTGGGAGGCAGAGCAGGAGGTGGGGGGGAGTGCTAGTAAGCAGTGGTCTTGAGACCTATGGAGGGAGGCTACTACCCCAGAGGTGGGGTGGGAAGGTGTGGGAGAATACAGGCCCACCTGACTCCACTATGTTCCAGGCCAGAGCCCTAATGGCAGTCAGGTGTCCCGTCAGTAGGGATCTTCCTTTAACACACTGACCTGCTAAGCCACCAACGTGTCAACCAACGCCCCCGCCTTGGGCTACTTCCTGCCTGAGCTCCAGGTCAGGTTCCTCATACAGGTACATGGTCGCTGGTAGCCCCACCAGCTCTGGTTCCTCCGACTCTTCTGGGTAGTCAGTCAGTGGCAGTCCGAGCAGTTCCAGCTCCTTCTTGGCCATGGGCATCTCCAGGTCCAGGACGGCACTTGGCTCGGCAGCAGGGTCGGTTGGCAGCAGTGAGTAGGGTTCAGCCGCCTCCTTCCTTGGTGCTGTCCAGACTGAGCTAAGGGCCCCAGCTTTTCTACTTCCTGCTCCACCCCTCCACTTCCCAGAGGCAGGGCAAGATTGGTTTGGATTCACTCATTCAGCCTCTGGGTCTGAGAGGCCATTCTGGCTCTGTACACAGGAACATTTTCCTACATGTTGGTGAAAACAGTAAACATGTCCCATTGTATTTAAAGGCAGATTCCACTGGCTAATTCTCTTTCCACTGCTATATTTTCAGGTTAGCAAGCAGATCATTAACTGAATCACCCTTTCATTAATTAAAGCATGACAGATGTATGCAGCTAATCTCTCAAATCATTCCTGCAAACTTATGAAGTGTTCTAGTGCTGCTTCTACCATGTCTGGTTTATGTAATGGGTACGCCACACCTGTTTCTCATTACATTTGTGAGATACATACATTAAGAGATCACTAACCAGATAAACATAAAGAACACAATAGATGAGTAGGCTTTGTTTTTTATTCTTCAAAATCCCTGAGAAATTATTTTGCTCAAGCTAGGCACAGGCTATGGATGGCGACTTCTGCATAATATTAGACCTGAAAAGCCAGAGCCCCGCTGTCATATAGTGGTTTTTGTCTAATTTCTCCTATTGTGAATTAAATAAATATTGCTAAAAAGACCTAGATAATTGCATCCAACAGACATGCCAGTTACGGGGTTAATTTGCTCAAGTCTTTGCAGAAAAGGTTGAGTTTGGTCAAAATTTAGTTGTACAAAATGTTTTGGTAAATTCCAATTTTTTGTTTTTGACAGTGAAGTTTTTTTACTATTTATTTGAGTTTTTCATTGCAATCCCCTTCCCAAAATCACAGCTAGATAGATAGAGTTCTGAAGTTTCTCACAAAAATAACTGCTATCTCCTCTCTTGCTCTCCCTCTGTCTCCACGTGCTTTATCTTTTCCCATGAATCCTGAATTTTCTCAGTCTGCTAGTACAGTAGCATTGCCTAATTGCCATCTAGAAATGAATACAATTGTCAGCTCTCATGGCGATGCTCGAGGCAGGATTAGAACAGGTTGGGTATATCCCGCAGATTAAGCCAAATCTAAAAACCACAGCTTTTGCTTTAGATACATATATTAAACATAATTTACTACTAATAAAACTGATAGAATAAAAAGGACAAAAAATGAGAATAAAAATCCCAAGTGGATGAGCTAAGAGAGAGAGAAATGGCTGACTTCTCTAGCAGAACTGCCAAGTTCTGTGCACATGCACACACACTCAGCCCTCCTCAACAGCCACGTGTGGACACTCATGAGTATTTTTCTCTATGAAAGTGGGTTAACCAGCCAACAAGCAAGATCAGAAACTACATTATGGCCTTGTTCTTGGAACCAGAACCTCCCCCCCCCCAAAAAAAACCCCTACTTTTTGCATGGAGCTTTTCTTACCAAGTGTCGTACGTTGCTTCCCCAAGGGAATCAGTCATAATCTGAAGAGGGAAATTATTTCAGAGGAGTTTTCATTCAGAGGAAGTCGTTCCATGGCATGAAGGAAGGATGAGTTGTGCTTGTCAGTATAGTACAATTTCATACACAGGGCTATGTAGGAACAGGAGAGTGGAAGGGACCTCCTGGGTCATTATGTCCAGTCCCCTACTATTGCCAGGAATCTCATCATATCAACTTGCTCCTAAATATATCAATCTCCAACTTCAGGGTACTGAAGTAACTTTCTCCCACTACTATTAAATATACAGAGTAACCCCATAAAAACATGGTGAGCTTGGGATGGGAAAAAGGGGGCTAAGATTGGAGTGAGATGCAAGGGAAGTAAGTGGATGTGGAGTTTTCATTACAGTCATTCCAGTGGCATGGAAGGGTCATTTTGGGGCATGGACCTGGCTCTTGAAAGAATTTCCCCAGTGTTGGAGCAGCACAGGCCTTTTCTGCACTCAGTATGCACTATAGGTTGAACTTCTCTGTCCAGGACTCTCTGGTCCAGCAACATCCATAGTCTGGCATGATTTTACTTAGCCGGATATCCACTTATCATGGGTATAGCCAAGTTTCCCACTATCCCACAAAGTTTGTTTAAAGCCACCAGAGCTAGCTCTCAGTGTTCTGTGCTGTTATTTAGCTCTAACTTACCCTTAAATGTCCTCTTAACAGCCCAGTAAGCAGTGGAAGTGTTGGTAATGCTGCTAAACAACATTGACCTCCCGTGGTCTGGAAAATTATCTGGTTCAGAATCGGTTATGTCCTGAGGGTGCCAGACTAGAGAGGTTCAACCTGTCCTGAAAAATAATATATGCTGTATGCAGAAAATAGAGGTAGTGCCATCTGCATTCCTCCCCATGGAAAACAAAATAATTCCAGGGATAAGCTGATGAGGAGGTAGAAATGCAGTGACAGCAGCAGAACTAATCATGAGAAATGTAAAGACACTTACAATTGACAAGGCAGCAAGGCTCAGATTTTGAAGGGTAGGTAGGAGATGCTTCGCTGAGTGTTGGAATCCCCAGTTAATTTAAGAGCTTATATTTGCATTGTCAAAAGACACCTATGAGCCTAACAATGGGATTTAGGATCCTAGAGGGCCTAAATCCATTTGGAAAATAAGTTTTAGACTCTTAAATCCATTAGGCATAGCACCGTGGAATGCAGTGTCGCCTAAATCCATTTAAACATCTGGGCTCAAGACATTCAGTAGTCAAAATGGAAAAATGGTCCAAAATCAGTACAAAATGTTTGTGCAAGTTCATGCAAGCTGTGGACACTCACTGGCAAATTTAAAAGTACTGAGCACTGTACTCTGGATTTATTAAATTGTTTAGAGCTGTGACTGTCAGGAAGACAGAAGAAAAGGCAAGACATTTTTAATTGTGAGATTAAGTAAGTACTGAAACAGCTTGCTGAAGGTCATAGCAGATTCTTCATCACTAGGGCTAGGTCTACACTGGTGGCTTCTTGCGCAAGGGTTCTTGTGCAAGAAGTCTTGCACAAGAAAACGTCCACACTGCCATGTGTGAGCTGTGCTTTTGCGCAAGAGCACCCATGGCAGTGTGGATGCTCTCTTGCACAAGAAAGCTCTGATGGCCATTTTAACCATGGTGCTTTCTTGCGCAAGAAATCCCTGCCGAGCGTCCACACTGCCCTCTTGCGCAAGAACTCCTGCTCAAGGGGGCTTACACCTGTTAAAAAAGAGCATAGCTCTTCTGCAAGAAGCCCTCTCTTACCACGCCGTACTGTAAATTTCCTTGCACAAGAGCAGGCAGGCAGTGTGGACGCTCTGCGGATTCTTGCGCAAGAACGGCCATACTTGCACAAGAAGCCGGGAGTGTAGACATAGTCCATGGTGTCTTTAAATCAAGATTGGATGTCCTACTAAAGAAGATGCACCTGTTCAGCCACAAATTATTAGACTTCATGCAGGAATAATTGGGTGAAATTCTCTGTGATGCTAGAGGAGGACAATGGTTTCTTCAGAAATGAGAATCTGTCCCATAGATTTCAATACCAGAAAATGTTAGTTTAAATCTCTTTGGCAGTGTAGAAGGATATTAGGGAGTGAAAATGTAATGACTACCCTGTGTGACATGGTCAGGCCAGAGGGTTACAGGAGCGTGGTCAAGGGGAAGGATGGTAACCCTTGATTGAGTAAGTCTGTTTCCAAGGTAAACTAACAAGGGCTAATCCAGAAGCAGCAGGAATTTGCCAGAATCAACCAGGGCAAGTAAGGCCCCTGGAACCAATTAGGAGGTTTCCACAGTCTAGTGAGTTAGATTAATCAGAACACACGGGGCCAATGAAGAACCAGCTGAGACCAGTTAAAAGGCTCCCTTTCTGGTAGCTCAGTGTGGTGAGGAGTTTGAGGAGAGAAGAAGATGTGAGGACTCTGAAAGAAACAAGCACATGCAGGTTCCAAAAGGAAGAACCTGTGGTAAGGAGGATGCTGGGGAAGGCTATTGAGAATTCCTGTGGCCCAGGGATTTATAGCTGTTACCTGAAACATTATAGACAGCTGCTATCACAGGGTCCCTGGGCTGGAACCCGGAGTAGAGGGCAGGTCTAGGTTTCTCCCCTGTTTCAGTACTAGGCTTTGGTACAGTGTTTGTCCTACCCTGCACCACCCCAGAGGGGCTATGAGAGACTATGAAATTTGGGTTTCCCTTCTTTTTTGCATGCTGTCCAATGATGAGAGTTGCTCAGCAAACCAGAGTCTAAATGGAGGGTTGCTGTGAGTCTCTGAGGCAAGTAATCTGCCTGAAACTGGGGGACTCACCAAGGCTGAGGAAGAGCTTTGTCACTCCTGTGATGGGAAGTGTGGGCAGCCAAAGAGTGAACAGAAGCCTGAGGAATGAATTAGACCTAGAAGCTGTGTTAACTCCCTTGCAGACCCAGCTGGCAAGGAGCTGGGCCTTCTTCATTGCTCTGAGATCCTCCCTTT
This sequence comes from Pelochelys cantorii, assembly GCA_032595735.1. Lineage (NCBI taxonomy): Eukaryota > Metazoa > Chordata > Testudines > Trionychidae > Pelochelys > Pelochelys cantorii. The sequence goes on from CM064346.1 coordinate 14,487,327, forward strand.
ATGAAGAGACAAAGGCAGGAAGAAGCTTACAATGAGTTTAGTCCTTGGTATCCTCTCCTGACAAAGGGAGCTGAGGACAGAAAAGACCAAAAAACCAACACAAGTGGAGTGAATTAATGTGACAGCTTGTCAAATGGGCAAGACCCAAAGGAAGTAGCCTGGAGGCTGGTGCTCCTAAAGGAGAGCAGGAAGCTGGAGAGAATTCAGAAACAGAAAATTAAACCCCAAATGAGCAGGTGGCTTAAGTGGTGTTTTGTTCTGCATGCTGGAAGAGGTGAACTATAGTGTGATCTGGATGGAGGACCAAGTCACCACACCAGAGCCCAGAGGAGAAGACGCAGAAGTTCCACAGCACAGAGTGAAGCAGCAAAGGGGTGGTCCAGGATGGTGAGTCTGTCTGTCTAACCCACCTCAAGGTGGCTTTACACTGCCAACATGGGGAAAAATGGTTATAGTGTAAATAAAAGTCAAGTCATATGAACGAATGAGGGGAGAAGTGAGAACTGCCATACACTGTCAAAGCATGTTAAAAAAAATTCCAGTTATCAGAAGCTTTTTGTCATAAGTATGTGAAAGGCAAGGCACACGATAATGAAGCATTAAAAAACAGAGGCAGATTTATAAAACTGGCATCCCACTGAAATGTGACTAACAGCCAGAAAACCAGCACACTAGCCATATGCAGTGTCATTCGGTGCTGATAGTTATTTTTATTATGATAGGCTTTCAGCTTTAAATTACAGAGTGGACCGAAAGCCTTGCTAATAAGTTGTCTTTCTGTTAGAAGTGTGCACAGGATAGAATCATTAGTGCTCTTGACAAGGAGTGCTCATGCAGCTGCCATGTTGATTTTTTCCTCTGGAAATTCTGGGCAATTGCATCTACTTTGGTGAATGCTAGTAGTGCATTCCGGTTAATAAAAAAAATAAAAAAAAATTCACCTCTCTCTGCTGCTCTGCTTGGATAGCCATATAAAAAGAAATGTTTCCACCCACCTGGTGGAGATGGAAATAAATAACCTGTAGAAGTGGGATGCTGCAGAGATCGGAAGGCAGTGATGATGCTGGGTTTATCTATCCATCTGGGAGGGATGGATAGGCCCCCTTTGGTCTTGAACTGCCTGCTACTCTGTGATGAGCTCTGTATGTATTTGTAATACAGCCTCATACCTGGCTGCAAATAAGAGCATTTGTATTCATGTAGTCCAGTTGATTTAAAACAACTGATTTCTTTCTAGGAAATCAGTGGACTCCAATACATTTATATTTTATACAATCCTCCCTCCCTTATATAATTCTAAGATTTTGCTGTTCATTCCTGTGAACTCTGTAGCAGCTGCTTTGTCACCAAGTGAATGTATGGAAAAGTATTGTGTGCCGTGGATGATGGTTTTGTGGCCAGAGTAAGCTGAAATGATCTTATTCAGTTTCAATTGAACAAGTTTCAGTGTCTACATTGGGAGCTGTTGGACCTCTTGGAGCCTTTGGGAGAGGCTAAGCAATCACCTGGCAATGGAGACTGCTCCACCTACTTCTTTTGTCCAATGATCAAATCAAGTTTTCAGTGTCTAATACTAATCCAATGACCCCTCTGCCAGCTTTTGTGCTTACCATGGGACATATTTTGCAAACTTACCAGATGCTATGTAATACTTAGTAGTGTGAACTAGTCCTTGCATAATCAGTCCCATCTAAACTGGGATTACATGAAAAATGAGGCTTTATTCAGGAGGGTTCCAGGATCTGAGCCTCTGAAATGTATTCTCCTATTTCACCAGTGCGATTTAGCATTTGATATCCGTGCCAGGGATACTGCAATGCTTAAGAATTCATCTTGACTGACAATATTGACAGTCATCAACATTACTTTATATGCTCTCTTTTCCTTCCTTCAGCCTCTGCTTTTGAGTTAGTTCCCTATACTTCTTCACAGACTAAAGTCAGAAGGAACCATTAGATCATTTAGTCTGGCCTCCTGTTTAACACAGACCATAGAATTCCAACCATTCACCCCTGTATTGAGCCCATAAACTTGTGTTTCAGCAAATCAGAGCTTGGAGAAAGGCTTCCAGTCTTGATAAGAAAAGACTATAGCCAGGTCTACACTGGAGGAGAAAACTGATTGTAATATACACAAATTGATGTAATAGACAAAAACTGATGTAATATTTGCAATTCGAGCTACGACAATTGCATATCTTACATCGATTTTTGAGGCAGCCCCACAGCAGGAGGTTGACAGGAGAAACTCTGTCATTGACTTCCCTTACTCCTTGCAACTACGAGGAGTACCACAGTTGACGTGGGTGCCCTCAGCATTCCATTTAGTGGGTCTTTACTAGAATCCATCACTTCCCTTAGTACTTTGTTCCAACAGTTAATTACTCTACTAAAAATGGACTGTGGATATCTAATTTGAATTTATTGGCTTTAATTGCCATTCATTGTTTCTTTTATGCTTTTCTCCACTAGATTAAAATACTATTTATTACCTGTATTTCTTCCTCACGGAGTACTTCTATGCTGTAATCCAGTCACTTCTGTCGTCTTTTCTATAAGTTAAAAAGATTGAGCTCTTGAAGTCTGACTGTAAGGCGTTTTGTACAGCCCTCAAATCATTTTTTAGCTCTCTTGTGCTTTCAGCATTTTCCAACATTATAGAGAGCCTGTGCCTTTAGAAAAGTTTGTATAGCCTTTGGTAAGCATCTGTTTTTCATGAGCTGTGTCTTGTGCTAGAAAAAGAAATGAAGCTGCATGCTTGCACATAGATAACATTGGTAAGACATGTAGATGAATACCATAGCTCCAAGCAGTTTTCATGCTATTGCTTTTGGTGTCTCAGGAGCAAAGAGCCCTTCATTTAATTTATAATGTAATAAAATCTCCTATTGATCTTATTAAAATTGAAGATGATCATTTGGAATCAAATCCCTACAGCAGCCAATCCATAAAAAACAGATTTTTTTTATGTACATGTACGTTACAATTCATGCCTAACAATTGTGGTCTGGGTCTAAGGCTCCTGGCCTGGTATGGAAAACAGAGGAATACTTTTAAGTAAAGAGCTTAAGAAACCTCTTCATCAGGAAATAAATAGCTGTCCGGCCTTGTGACAGAGGACAGAGTTCAAGGCACAGTTTTATTTTTTAAATACCTTATTATTCTGCCACTGTTAAATAGTCTCTTCTCTCAGACATTAGGCTTGTTGATGAAAACTGAAAGACACAAGTTGCTAGCAATGATATTTTGCTGTATTTATCTTCCTTGTCTGGATGAATCGAAACCAGTTACCTACTGTGTCTATCTGCCATCCCTCTTCTGTACACAAAAGGGCCTTGGTGTATATTTAGCCACCCTCCATGTTAAGGAAGTGCTTGAGACAGTTCTAGGAAACCCCAAATCTGCATTAATTTTTTCAAATTTTTGGGTTGGTGCTGTGATCATTCTCATGAATTTCTTTCAGAAAAACCTGGAGATAGTTTGATACCTGCAGTTACCTTTACAAAGGTACTTTTGGTATCTAACAGTGCAGATAGGCACTTAGTGGGTTTTACATGGACACCTGAGTGGATTGGTGATTTTTTTAATGGGATTTATGCACTCATTTGTTTTGGCCCTTTTGGAAAACCAACTTGACACCCATCTGCAACTTTGAAAATCTGGCTCTGGATATTCAGTTGCTGTAAGAAATACTGATTTATACCAGCTGTCTGCTATAATGCCATGCTGGGAGAAGAGCTGGGTCTGAACCAAACCCAGAACATTCCTAAATGTTGTTGGTATTGGTGGGTGTGACAGAACACGAATCCAAATTATAAAATGCAGGAGGGCTGATAGTCTCCATGTGCCCTGGGTAAGGCATCTGTCCCACTCTGCACCCCCAGCAGGGGCCACAGCCTAAGGCAGCAGGGGTGGGGCTTGGGCTAGGCAGCCATCAGTGCTATCCAGATCACAGCCAGCCCTCTCTTGCCAGCCCTCAGCATCATGTAGCACTCCAGCAGCAATTTAAAGGGATCAGGGCAACTGCCCCATTTTCAGTCACTGGGCCTGGTAATATGGTGTCTGGTTGTTAACTTTATCAGGGACCAAAACAAAGCTGCGACAGATGAACATAAATGGAAATTTGAAGTCCTGGTCTGGATCCAAATGTTTCAGTTCTGTTCACCTCTAATACCGCAGTGCAAGCCAAACATATGCCTAATGGACAATGGAAGGAATAAGACTGTAATTTCCTCAAGATCCCACAGGAGTTTGTTTGGTGGATTTTGAATCATAGGCAAACAGCTGTCTGCAATTCTCATTTTAAATGACAGTCCTTGATTAGGATTAATGACTTCCAGTGTGTGTTCACCTTTGTATTTTCTAAACATTTTGTAACCAAATGCTCCTGAGTTTGAGGTATTGATTGTGTTGGCATGAGCTAGCGACAATGTTGGAAGGGATCGAACAAACTTCCCCAAGCCCCTTGAGTCAATCCTGACTAGCAATACTGTTGCTTTTCCAATTGTAAGCCCCCACAGGGCAGACTATCTGGTTGTGTAGTGTTAGACTGAAGTTATTCTGTGTTCAAGACAAATGAAATATCACTAGAGATGTGAAAGTCACATGTGACTTAAGCAGACCTTGAACCCTGACATCCTAAAATGAAAGGTAAATTATCAAGATATACTAATTTATTCCCTGGCCTAAAGGCCATGAAGTTCACAGGAGTCTTTACACTGACGTCAGTGGGCAGTGGACTAGCCCTATAGTGATGTCAATGTAGGCGGGAAATATTTTCATGCTCAGGTGCCCAATATGAAATGCCAAGGTTGTCTGACATTAAGAGGTCCTGAGCATTCTTAGCTCCTGTTGCTGTGGGAGTGGTGTGCTGTGCTGAGCAAAGCAGACCACTTCCTTACATACTTGATTAAGGAATTAGATAGTAAATTTCCTGCTCAGAGTTCACAATCCAAAGCCTTAAGCAAATATAGCTCAAATAACAGACCACCAATATCTTGTGCCATGTAGATATTAGCACCAGTGTACAATACTGTAGCAACCATGACCATAATATCCATAGTAGGTTCCTGTAATGGGGCTAGGCCCTAAGGCCAAAAGGGCCATAAAGACATCCTCTGAGGTGCTAGGAAGAAACCAGCCAGTCAAGGGCCAGGAGGGACTATATAAGGAGCTGTGGGACTAGAGGTAACTCAGTTGCAGCCTAGACCTGGAAGGGAGAAGGTCAGGAGATCAAGGGTGGCTGGCTGGAAGAACCAAGGACAACTCAGAGTGGGGAGGTGTCTAGAACATTGTCTCCAGGAAAAGTCCTCGAGGCACCACACTGATACTGTATGGGGCTATGGACTAAATTGAGAGACTACAGGGGAGCATCAGGATGGGTCCTGGGTAAGGTGTATACCCTGGAAGAGGCTTGTGACTGCAAATAAGGCTGTATGATTTGGCGCTTGGGCTGAGTAGACAGGAGCATTCGTGTGAGATGAATGCTGCCCCATTACAGTTCCATAAATCAGTGTTAGGAATGATGGGAAGGAGCAGCAGGCAAGCCCAGATTAAGCTCTTCATAGGCCCAATGCACTCTCATAATTGTAGACCCTTAAATTAGATATGCCCTAGACACTTATCACCCTCTTTAAATTTTGTTCTTGAAAGTGGTGAACAGTGTGAGAAATTCATGTTACTTCATTCTAAAATAATAGCCATTTTGTTGTGTACTATTATATGCCGGTGATGTTAACGCCACTACGAGTGTAAAATCTACAGACTAATGTGTTGTGCCGCAGAGCTGATAACTTGGCAACATTGTATCTCAATTGTTCAACATCACTTACGAAATAACAGTACTTTGGCTGATGCTGGCCATACATTTCCACCAGAAACAGTATTTAGTAGTATCCCAGGGTTTCTGAAACACAACTGTGAAACACTCTAGTAATAAGCAGTGTTCCTGCTAACATTTTTCATCCTTGGGCAGGTTGAGCTCTTATGTGCACCACCAGCACAAACAAAAAACCTATATATTATTAAAAAAACCAGTTCAGATGGGCTGAATCAAAGAGATGCAGCCAGCTGGCCACAGCGATCAACTTCTAGGGGTGCCGCGATCGGCCAGTCAATCGCGATCGATCGGTTGGTGAGCACTGAGCAGGGCCTATCCACATAATCCTTATCTACAAAAGCAACCTAACTGCTTTACAATAGAAAAACATCAATTCAAGAACTCGGATCTGTATTCTGATCTGTAATGTAAAATCTTGACAAAGCCCTGGCTGGGATGGTTTAGGTGGGGTTGGTCCTGCTTTGGGCAGGGGGCTGGACTCGATGACCTCCTGAGGTCTCTTTCAGCCCTTGGATTCTATGAATCTTTCCACCCTCTTTGTCTGCTCTGGATCTGTCTCCCTCCAAACAAACTAGTTTTTAGCTCAGGCTAACATCTCCAGGCAGAGTGCCTCCTGTTAATAAACTCTACATGGCCAAAAGCAAGCTCTTCATCTTTTCCCTCCTGGTACTAGGTGAAAAATGTTTTGGTCTAGAACTGCTGAGGAGTCCCTGTTTTGTGTTTGCTCTACAAGTCTAACAATGGGTGAGACGTTCTTTCCCCCATCATATTTTCCTGGCATATTTAAGATATTGTAATTATATCACCAATCACTTGTTGTTCAGTACCAACCCCTCCTCACTCCACCCTCAACAAGAAAAGGGAAGACCAAGCTCCCTCTGATGCATTAAGGAGACAATGAAGTTTCCACAGCAGCATTCCTATCTCCCATATAGCCACCTGCTCCCATACCGCAGCATATCACCCTCCCCCCATGCAGCCTGCTTCCTCACCCCTCCTCCAGCCCAGGAGAGAGTCCTCTGTCTCTCCCTTGCACCAGCAGTTGCAAACCAGACAGGAGTGAGTCAGGACACCCAAAAACTCCCCCTATCTCACCACACAGGTGCCAGCACCCACCCGTCCCCTTTTTTACCCGCCTACCTACCCCATGCAGTCTGCTCCCCTCCCAGCCCAGCAGGCTGGAGAGCACTGGGTTTTTCACATGAAATGGCAGCCAAACCCAGTTGCTGTAATCCCACCAATCCTCTCCTCTCCCAATCCAGACAGGATGCCCCAACCTCCCCTTTAATCCTCCCCCCTGCAGCCACTTATTGCCCCCCTTCTCCTCATGTCTCCTCCCTACCAGATGGAAGAGGCAAACTCTGTCTCCAGCATGGAGCTGCTGAGGGAGAAGTGTCCCACCCCCTGTAAAGCAGCTCCCTGAGAAGCTGAGCTCCTGGGCGGGGCTTATTAAGCAGCTGCAAGGCCACGCTGCTGCCCAGCTTAGAGGGAACCTTGGTAATTAGGTTGTGACTCTCTTCCCTTGCACTATTTTCAAGAGTGAGCTTTGGAGAAAAATGACATTTGATGATTTTGCTAACAAATAGCATTGCAAAGTAAATATTTAATTGTATGTTATGCCTGCATGTTTGTTCACCAAAGATTTAATACACCTGCATTTAATTGATCTTCAACATTTGCATATGTATGCTAATAAAAAATAGCAAATTATCAAGATTTAGCAGTTTTCTTATTTTTAAGTCAACTATGAATTTTTTTTTTGGCCCCTAAATTTTTTGTAGGCCCTCGGCACTATGCCAACTGTGCCAATGGATAATCTGGCCCTGGCAGAAGGGAAGTACTGCGGGCATCTCTATCAGGAGGCTATTGAAAATGTACAGGGGCAACCAGTCTGAAAAAGGTGCAAAAACAGGAAACAATAATGGGGACAAAGGAGCAGTCCAGAGTAGCTGGGGTAGGACATAGGGGATGTCTATGCTGCAGCTGGGAGATGTGATTCAGATGTGTGCTAGCTAAAAATAGCAACCCTGAGGGAGGCTTGGATTAGGCACCCAAGTCCAATCCTGTTGTGGCCCAGGGAGTTGGGCTTAGATGGCTACTCTGAGCAGCCGGCTGGGTCACAGCATCTACACTGCTATTTTTAGGGTGCTAGTTGGAGATTGTGTCTCTCTGTGCAGGGACTCTCAGTTCCCAGCTGTAGTGTAGACCTACTGGTGAGGGTTGGGAAGAAAGTCAGAGATGTTTGCTGGAGAGGAGTGGTGAGATACTTTTCATACTTCCTCCGCACTTTTAAAAGGCAGAGGGAAAGCTAGTGAGGGATTTAAGATGGAGGAAGGGAGCGGGTGAAACAATTTTTTGAGAAAGGGGGAAGAAAACAGTCATGTCCTGGCAGCAACAATTCAAGGGGTCAGGAAACAAGAAAGGAGGAGGGATTTGTAGTAACCAAGCTGAGAATTTATCCTTATTGCACTTTACCCCATGTTATTAGTGGGCCAAATCCTGAGATGTGCTAAGTGCCTGCTATTCTCCTTGAAACCACTAGGTGCTTGCATGCACCAGAGTACTGTACTTCTAAAGATGGATGGCTGTAAGTAAATTGTACTTGTACCTGACTCTTGACCCATCTTTAGCAGATACTACAAGCCATACAAATACAAAGCTCACCTAAATTATTGCCTTGGCTACACAGGAAATAACTTTGCAGTGATGTACACGGATTTCTAAATCATGGGATGACTTAGAAATTAGCTCTGTTCATAGATAAAACATCATCAACATAATTAATGTTTACATTGATGCTCGATTTCATTTTGAAATATCCATCCACAATACTAAACAGGGTGAGGATTTCATTGTTGAATGACTATTCAAAAGTTTTTTAATATTGCCTTCTCCTGTTCCTCCCCAATCCCAAGCCTCCCATGAGACTTTTCTAATTAGGTTTGTATCTACAAGGCTAAATAGAAAAAAAAAAAGTGGAAAGTAGATTAAGAAGATGCATTAAAACAGTGTGACTACAGTTTAATTTCCGATTAATGGCAGAGAGTCTGCTCCCATCAAATGCATACAATGGATAATTGTTAGAGCCTAGATCTGTTCCTATGACAGTCATGATCAGAACTCCCTTTGACTGAAATAGGGAAGAATAGAGTACAAATTGCATCCATCTGCTGATGACCACTTACGTCTCAGTTCAGTCCTCACACAAGGCTTCAGGGGAGACTTAAGTAGTCCATAGGACTTGTGCTGGCCTAAATGCCACCAGAAAGACACCTCTAAGGATGGTCAGAAAGTGTGGCTGTGGCATAGAAAGCAGCCATGTAGTTTGTTCAGAAGTGGTTATGGTCCGTGGAGAAATGGGCATACCCCCAGAGTGACTGCTCAGCGCATGGCTCCCAATGAAACACTTCTACTTCTGACATGGAGTAACTAATGCACATGGGTTTTTCTGCTGGGTGCGGGTACTACAAGGTTTGTGATACCGTGGACTTCACTCACCTGTAAAAGAAAGCAGTAGTTTTTGACCTGGTGCATGAATCCATGTTGATTTTCCTGCATCACCTTGCTGGAATTACCATACTTTTCATCTTCATCATCACTCCCATAGCCACATTAGTCATTGCTTATCAATAATGGTGCCCCAATCAGTCAATTGTCTCCACTGCTGACAATTGTGCCAGTGCTTGAGTCTGTCCGCTCTCTTATGTTGTCAATCCATCCCTTCTTCTGTCTGTCGTCTTTTCCTCTCTACTGTCCCTTGGAGTACGATCTTGGATAGGCCAGATGATCTTGTTGTATGGCTGTACCACTTAAGCTTGGGCTTCTTCACTGTTGTCAGGAGGTCTTTATATGACCTAGTGCATTTGGATGGTGATGTTGCAGACCTCTTCTTTGGTGTCAGTGTCATCAGTGAACCTAAGATGTGAGAACTTCTCGGGTATCAGTTATCATGCACTCTATGTAGATGTTAAATCGTGCAGGGAAAAGAAGGCAGCCTTGCCAGACACCAACAGTGGTATGAAACCACGCTCCTTTTGTGCCACTGATGAGAACTGCATTGTTGGACTTGGCATAAAGTTGTCTAATTGTAAGAATAAGGTTAGGACCAACGTTGTACTTCTTCATGGTTGCCCAGAGAGCTTTGTGCCATACGCTGTCAATGCCTTCTTAAAGTCAACAGAGATGTGGCAGATGTCCTGCTGCTGTTGTAAGTATCTTTCACATAGAACACAAAGGCTGAAAATCCGTCCTATGCTACTTTCTCCAGCACAAAAAGCAGCCTGTTCTTCAGTGATGACATTCTCTTCTTGTGGCCTCAGTCTGTCCAAAAGTCTTTCAAAATCACTTTCTGGGATGGCTAATTAAGCCCATGGGCCAGTCATTTTGACACAATTCCAGGTTGCTTTTCTTTGGCAAAGTGATCATTAATGACAGTCTGTGTGGAGGGCCACTCACTGGACTGCCAGATCTTGTTGCAGATCTTGGCGAGTATATCTATTACTATTTCTCCTCTGAATTTGTTTAGTTTGGCTGACGTGGTTAATACCTGTAGCCTTTCCATTCTAAAGTAATTTCATCGCCGTTGCCACTTCTTTCTTTGGAAAGTCCTCTTCCTTGGTTGTCTGTGAGCTATCTAAGCCCTGGTCTATACTAGGGCTTTGTTTTTAAATATCCCCCCCCTTAGGTCGAATCAATAAGCAGAGCATCCACATTACCAAGCCCATTATTTTGAAATAATGGGCTGCTTATTTTGAAATCTGCACACCTGCTTTTCTCAAGGAATAATGGTAATTTTGAAATAGTTATTCTGAAATAATGGTAGTGTGGACGTTCTGGTGCTGCTATTTTGAAATAACTACTCCCCAGAGCAGTTCAAACTAATTACTGCCCAGTGCTTCCTGGGGCTCTAATTCGAGGTAGCGCATCCACATTAATGGAGTCTGCTTCGGACTAATTTTGAGGCTCTCCCATAGTGTGGACACACTGTTTCATTTTTTTATTTCAGGAGTTATTAAATAGATTTTAGTTATTTCAAACTAGTTTCCTAAGCTAAGTCTACACTACAAAGAAAAGCCGGAAAAAGAAACCACAATTTGTGTATCTTTTTCCGCTTTTCTTTCAATAGGCTTTCTATGCATGTCTACACAGGGACAAATTTCAGAAAAACCTCCTCTTTTGACACATCCCTTCTTCCTCGTACAATGAGGTTTACAGGGATGGTGAAAGAACGCGTCTGCTTTTTTGGAAATTGTTCCAAAAAAGCAGACGGATTCCTTGGATGTGGCATAGCTTTTCTGGGATACCAGATTCCGGAAAAGCTCTGCAGTCTAGACATAGCCCTAGTGTAGACATGCTTAGGATATCCCTTCGTCTGGTGATTGTATAAATCAGAGCAGTAGTTTGTCCACCTATTGATGATGTCCCTTTCTGCTGTAAAATATTTCCCTTCTTTGTCTTGAATTGCATTGCCCTAAATTGATCTTTCCTTCGTCAGATCTTTTACAATCTGGAAGGCTCATTTGCTATTTTTATTATTGATACGCTCCTCAATTTCAGAGCATTGTTTTTGATCCATAGCTCTTTGGCCACCTTCATTTCTTTCCTGGTCTTTCTGCCAGCTGCTCATTAGTTATCAGCAACCTCATTGGTATTCTTGTCTCTCTCTTGAGTTCTCTTCTAATGTCACACCTTTGCAGTATTTCATTTGTGACCCAAGGTTCTGTCATCTTACGGTGTTTCCCAAGGATGTCCATTGTTGCCTTGGACATATAAATAGTGGTAGTTTTCTAACATGCTTTTACACTAATGCTAGGAGTCTGTCTAATAAGATGGGTGAACTGGAGTACCTCATATCAAAGGAGGAAGTTGACATAATAGGCATCTCAGAAACATGGTGGAATGAGGACAATCAGTGGGACACTATCATACCGGGATATAAATTATATCGGAAAGACAGAACAGGTCGTGCGGGTGGCGGAGTGGTACTATATGTGAAGGATAATATAGAATCAAATGAAGTAAAAATCCTAAAGGAATCAAAATGTTCCATAGAATCATTATGGATAACAATTCATTCCTCTAATATGAATATGGCATTAGGAATATATTACCGACCACCTAACCAGGACAGTGATAGTGATGCTGAAATGATAAGGGAGATTAGAGAGGCTACCAAAATAAAAAACACAGTAATAATAGGAGATTTCAATTATCCCCATATTGATTGGGTGCATGTCACCTCAGGACGGGATTCAGAGATTAAATTTCTTGATGCCTTAAATGACTGCTTCTTGGAGCAGCTAGTACAGGAACCCACAAGGGGAGAGTCGATTCTCGACCTAGTCTTGACTGGAACGCAGGATCTGGTCCAAGAGGTAACTGTTACTGGACCGCTTGGAAATAGTGACCACAATATAATAACTTTTAATATTCCTGTGTTGGGAAGAACACCGCAGCGGTCAAACACTCTGGCATTTAATTTCAAAAAGGGGAATTACACTAAAATGAGGAAGCTAGTTAAACAAACTAAAAGGGAGAGTAATTAAACTAAAATCCCTGGAAGCTGCATGGGAACTGTTTAAAGACACCATACTAGAGGCCCAACTTAAATGTATACCCCAAATAAAAAAACACAGTAAGAGACCTAACAAAGAACCACCATGGCTAAACAGCCATGTTAAAAAGGCAGTGAGAGAGAAAAGGGCAGCTTTTAAAAAGTGGAAGTCAAATCCTAGTGAGGAAAATAGAAAGGAACATAAACGCTCCCAAATTAAGTGTCATAATGTAGTAAGAAAAGCCAAAAAAGAGTTTGAGGAACAGCTAGCCAAAAATTCAAAAAATGATAGTAAAATGTTTTTTAAATACATTAGAAGCAGGAAGCCCGCTAAAAAAGCAGTGGGGCCCTTGGATGATAAAGATATAAAAGGAGCGATCAAGGAAGACAGTGCCATTGCGGAGCGATTAAATGATTTCTTTGCTTCAGTCTTCACGGCTGAGGATGTTACAGAGGTTCCTAAATCTGAGCCAGCCTTTTTAGGTGACAAATCTGAGGAACTCACTCAGATTGAAGTGACATTAGAGGAGGTTATGGAATTAATTGATAAGCTGAATAGTAACAAGTCTCCGGGACCAGACGGCATTCACCCAAGGGTTCTGAAAGAACTCAAATGTGAAATTGCGGAGTTATTAACAGTGGTTTGTAACCTATCCTTTAAATCCACTTTGGTACCAAATGACTGGAAGATGGCCAATATAACACCAATATTTAAAAAAAGCTCTAGAGGAGATCCTGGCAATTATAGACCGATAAGTTTAACATCAGTACCAGGCAAATTAGTAGAAACACTAGTAAAGAGTATAATTGCAAGGCACATAGAAGAGCACAAATTGTTGGGCAAAAGTCAGCATGGTTTCTGCAGAGGGAAGTCGTGTCTAACTAATCTGTTAGAATTCTTTGAAGGGGTTAATAAACATGCGGACAAGGGGCACCCAGTGGATATAATATACCTAGATTTCCAGAAAGCCTTTGACACGGTCCCACACCAAAGGCTTTTACGTAAATTAGGTGGTCATGGGATAGGAGGAAAGGTCCTTTCATGGATCAAGAATTGGTTAAAAGACAGAAAACAAAGGGTGGGAATAAATGGTAAATTTTCACAATGGAGGAGGGTAACTAGTGGTGTTCCCCAGGGGTCAGTACTGGGACCAATCCTGTTCAACTTGTTCATCAATGATCTAGAAAATGAGGTAAGCAGTGAGGTGGCCAAGTTTGCAGATGACACAAAGTTGTTCAGGACAGTCAAAAGCAAAAGGGATTGTGAAGAACTACAAAAAGATCTCAGCAAACTGAGTGATTGGGCAGCAAAATGGCAAATGAAATTTAATGTGGGTAAGTGTAAGGTAATGCATGTTGGAAAAAATAACCCAAATTACACGTACTACGTGATGGGGTCAAATTTAGCTACGACAGATCAGGAAAGGGATCTTGGAGTTATAGTGGATAGTTCTATGAAGACATCCACGCAGTGTGCAGCGGCAGTTAGTAAGGCAAATAGGATGTTAGGAATTATTAAAAAAGGGATAGATAATAAGACAAAAGATATCATACTTCCCCTATATAAAACTATGGTACGCCCACATCTCGAGTACTGCGTGCAGATGTGGTCTCCTCACCTCAAAAAAGATATATTGGCATTAGAAAAGGTTCAGAAAAGGGCGACTAAGATGATTAGGGGCTTGGAAAGGGTCCCATATGGGGAGAGGCTAGAGAGACTGGGACTTTTCAGTTTGGAAAAAAGGCGATTGAGGGGCGATATGATAGAGGTATATAAAATCATGAATGGTGTGGAGAAGGTGATTATAGAAAAATTATTTACCTTTTCCCATAATACAAGAACTAGGGGACACCAAATGAAATTGATGGGTAGTAGGTTCAAAACTAATAAAAGGAAATTTTTCTTCACACAGCGCACAGTCAACCTGTGGAACTCCTTGCCCGAGGAGGCTGTGAAGGCCAGGACTCTATTAGGGTTTAAAAAAGAGCTTGATAAATTTTTGCAGGTTAGGTCCATAAATGGCTATTAGCCAGGGATAAAGTATGGTGCCCTAGCCTTCATAACAAGGGCAGGAGATGGATGGCAGGAGATAAATCACTTGATCATTGTCTTCTGTTCTCCTTCTCTGGGGCACCTGGCATTGGCCACCGTCGGCAGATGGGATGCTGGGCTCGATGGACCTTTGGTCTGACCCAGTATGGCCATTCTTATGTTCTTATGTTCAATACAGCATTTGTTTCTATGCCTTCTTCTATAGCAAGCAGCGTGGCAAAATTTCCACAGATCATTGCTTGGAATGACTCTGCAATGCTTCAGTCTTTCAAAATCAAACCTGATTCTTCTGAACTTTGGCTTGATAATTTTCCTCTAGGTCATGATCACTCCCAGTATCAGCACTGGGGAGACTCCTCGTTTTAGCTCTGTTAATCCCAGAACAAAATCAGTTTTGCACCATGATACACAAACAGCCAGGTTGACTATATCACATTGATTGTCTGGATGCTTTTATGTGCTCCTAATGTGTTTGGGAATTTGCCAGCTTTAATAAAGTTTCAGTCCTCTGTCACTGGTTACTGTGTTACAAAAAAGGCCACAATAATCTTGCCAATCTGGTAAGAATTTATGAATTTATCTAGTTCATGAATTTATCCATGAATTTATCTAGTTATTTTCTGAACCCTGTTAAGGTCCTGGTCTTCACAGCATCCTCTGGAAAGGAGTTCCACAAGTTGACTGTGTGTTGCATGAAGAAAAATTTCCTTTTGTTTGTTTTAACCCTGCTACCTATTCATTTGATGACCCCTAATTCTTATGTTATGGGAACAAGTAAATAACTTTTTCTTATTCAATTTTTCTACACCAGTCATGATTTTATAGACCTATATCCTCTATCCAACATCTGTGATCCATCAGGTCCAGGTTACTAGATCAGAGAGCCCAGAGAGCCAAGTGGCAGGAGGGCCAGCAGCAGAGGCCATGGCTGGAGCCTGCAGGAGCCTATGGTTTTGGGAGGTCTGGGGCCAGAGCAGGAATTAGAGGCAGGTAGGCCAGCAGCCAGGCAGGGGATGGTGGTAGTAGGGGCCAGCAGTAGGGGGCAATAGTGGAGTTGTGAGCCCTGAGAAGTGGTGGGCTAGAAAACCAGTGGCAAGAGACCTCCCCTAGTCCAGTAAATTCCCTCGTTCAAGACCTGTCAAGTCCCGAGGGGGCCAGTACAGGGAGGTCCAATCTGTATAATTTATTGAGTTTATAAGAGCCATGCTGTATAACTCAAATCTGCAAAATCTCTCTCTATCAACCTTGGAGGTTTGGGATCTTCTTACATTGTGATAAGCTAAAGAGAAAAAATTCAATCTCAGTCCCTGATCCTTAAATTGTGCGGATGTCATTAGGGCACAGGGATCAACCCATGCAGATGCAATTACAAGACTGGGCCTTGACCATTTTGATGACCCAGATTAACACATCAGTGGAGCAGTTAGGCCATTTGTTTCCAGATACAACTTCTGCCTCACCAGACATGTGTAACCTCATGTTTTCCTTTGCTCGGCTTAGTGCTATTTGCAGACTCATTTGAAGATATGATATGCAATCGCCTCTTATATTAAGTTCAGGGGACTTTTCTTCCTGCCCATTTTGTTTGACTGTTGGAACTCAGGTCAGGATTGTTATTGTCATTGTGCATTGTCAGCGATGCTAAAGGAAGCAGGCTTCCTATGCATAGCCCCTGATGTCATTTCAGTGGTGCAGTTACTATTCAGAAAAGTGCTGTTGTGGAAATGAAAGTGATGAGCAAGCATGCCACTGCATGTACAGAGCCCTCCCTTGGAGCCAGTATTGTACTGCACTATTGTTTCATCTGAGATACTGAATGTTGAGACCGAGAATTGTTGTGATTTTCTTGCCCGGGGTCATTTTCTAAAGTCTGGAATAGTGTGGCATTTACAGATGCAATGATATGGAAAGGCTTGGACTTCCAAAGGGACCTCTTGGAGTTAGGCACTCAGATGCTATTAAAAGTCAATGAAAAATTGGCATCTTCCTCCCTTAGATGCTTTCAAAAACTACAGCCAAAACATCTAGCTGTAAAACACTTGAGCATGCTATTTCTTTCACACTGAATTAGCACAGCCAGACTGAGTAGCCAGAACTGCAAGTCTACAAAATTGAGCTGCAGTTGTTACAAGACATGCTATTTTATGGGATTTCTGGCATTTTTCTCTCTTGTCCCAGCTAGGAATACAGCGAGAACAGCCTTTTCACTACATTGCATTGCTTTCCATTCCACTTCCATCCTGCCTGGTATTGTAGAAACAAGTAAATTAACAGAAAAATATTATTTCATCAAGACTCTCAAGTAAGTTTGCTGTGAGTTAAATTAGGGATGCATCCAGGTAGGCACCTGTTCACTGAGGATATGTCGACACTAGGAAACTATTTCAAAATAATTAAAATCGATTTAATAACTCCCAAAACAACAAAATCAAAATAGTGTGTCCTCACTACAAGAAAGCCTTGAAATTAGTCCGAGGCAGGCTCCATTACTGTGGACACGCTAACTCAACTTAGAGCCCTAGGAAGCATTGGGGAGTTATTACTTTGAATGACTCTGGGGAGTAGCTATTTTGAAATAGTGGCACTTGAACACTCAGGGTATGATTACACTTGCACCCTCTTTCGAGAGAGGGATGCGAATGCAGCTGAGCAAAATTGCAAATGAAGCACGGATTTGAATGTCCCACACTTCATTTGCATAATTGCAGACTGCTGCTATCTTGAAATAACAAACGCTGTGTAGACGCGGTTATTTCAGGAGAAAACCCTTCTTCTGAAATAACCGGTAAACCCTGTTGTATGAGGAAGAAAACCCTCAAGAAGGGTTTTCTCCTGAAATAACCGCGTCTACACAGCATTTGTTATTTTGAAATAGGGTATTTCGAAATAGCGGTGGGCTGATGGCCTTGTCAAGAAAAGTGAGCCTAAAATAACGGGCTTGCTGTGAAGACGCGGGATAGCTATTTCAGGATACTCTGATATTCCAAAATAGCGCTGCAGTGTAGACGTAGCCATGGTTATAATTCTTCAGATTCTCAAAGCAGTGTAAAGACTTTTGATTCCAACCCCTATTGAAGTGACTAGGAATAATCATTACTATTTCTTGTATTTCCATAGCACCCAGTGGTAAACCAGGACCCCAGTTTGCTAGGCATAGAGATCTACAGAGCAAAAAGTCAATCCCTGCCTTAAGAAGCTTACCATCTAAATATAGGACAATAGAAGGATACAAACAGGGCTGCACAAGGAAACAAGGAGACAATCCAGTCTGACTTGATTGGCCAGCAGGCTGACCATTGTCAAGTTTTGTTTTTTGTTGGCATCAGAGCAAAGGAGAGTTTTTTGTGGAGGAACTGGAAGGTGGATAATGAGTTAGCTTTGAGGGTATTGATGGGGAACATCTGCGAGTGTGTAAGGCAGCATGGGAGCTTGGTATCCAAAACTGACTTGGCTGGTATGGGAAGAGCACCGTCTGCACATGGCCCATAGGCGTGTGTGGCAGCAGTGTACTGTCACTCAAATCCACACGAACATGGGTTCATTGGGACCTAAATAGAGACCCAGTTTAACAAGAGCCAATGCTAAAGAACTAATTGGAGAGAGAAGCAATCCTAGCAGCTGGGAGAAGATAAATGGAGAGGAAGAAAGTCCTGGGGCAAGAAAGGGAGACAGAGCTACCTGCTGTTAAAACTTTTCCCCCTCTCCCCAGAAGTTTTAGGGAGGCACTAATCAGGGCTTGTCAATAGCATGACAGGCAATGACGTGTTAGAATATTATAATGAAGCACGGTGGTAGTGAAGGTCACCTGCAGTGAATATGACTTCTACCCGCAGGGTGAGAGACTCACTGGGGGCCATCCTGTGATAGTATGATACAAACTGAAGACTCTACGTGCATGTGAGTTTGTGAAACATGAATGGGTCCTGAGAAGTCCCACGGTTGTCCCAAGGTTGGCCTGAGCATTTAACTGTATGGCTCATTTCTTGGGATGGCTGTGTCACAAGGCAAGCTGATCAATGTCTTTGGTTCTTTTGCCTCATGTCTGTAACTGCGGTCATCTGAATGTAGCCCAATTATTATTGACAGGAACTAGGCAGCCATTCATCTAATAAATAGATGCTTTAACTTGCGAGTCAATGTGTTCCACTCTGGCATATAGGTTGGCTTGTAGCATTTGTAGTATGAAAAGCATCTCCCACAAACGAGGAGTCCTGTGGCACTTTAAAGACTAGCAGATTTATTTGGGCATATGCTATCATGGGTGGAGACCTACTTTGTCAGATGTCAGAAGTGGGTCTTTGCCCATGAAAATTTATGCCAAAATAAATTTGTTTGTCATTAAGGTATCCCAGGACTCCTCATTGCTTTTGCAGATACAGACTAACACGGCTAGCTCTCTGATACTAGTGTACAGTGGTATCTATATGGAATGACAGCACAGTCAGACTAATTTGTTAAGTATCCTGGTTTCTTTTTCAGTGGACATATCAACTGTGTAATTCCTTCCGTGCTGAATTTGCTCAACAAGCTTTTTTCAATTAAAGTGAAGGTAGACATTATTTGGCACCAGGCATCAATTCTGCTTTTTCATAGGTCCCAAATTGACTAAAAAAATCATAGTGACAATATCTTTTACGAGGAAATGATTGCAAATAGTTCCACAGCAACTCACCATGTCAAAGCCAATGAGCATGTCCCTGGATGCAAGAAATCCATCGACTTTGGCATCTGAATATACAGCCAACAATGTGAAATGTGTTTGGGAGGTGGAAGTGGGAAGGGTTGTGTTTTTTTTTTTAATTTCAGAAGAGGGAAGGAGAATGATGTCCATTGATAATGTTAGTGACACAGAATGAGTGGTGTACGAAAAGAAATTCTGGCTTGGGAAATACTGTATATTCTAAAATATTGAAAATATAGGGGCAGATTCACAGTGATGTAGGTTCCTAGGGGGTCAACAGAGCTTTGATAATTTACACCAGTGAAGATATGAACCATATTATGAAACCATTCTTTCAATTAGCCTGTTAGTCCAGAATATCCTAAGATCTGAGACCAGAAAACTTCTTCTAATGCCTTTTTTTTTTTTTTTTTTTTTTTTTACAAACTTTCTGGCAACAAATAAAACGAGGGCTTTAAGATCATTTGTTAAATTACCCATATCTCTGAATAAATGAGCCCATCCTGCCTCTTGTCTCGTTGTCTTAAATAGATGGCTCCTTGATATACTGTCCTTCAGTAATAACAATCCTATTTGTTTTATTTATGCAAATGATAGCTATAAAAGTGTATTCCTAATATAGCTGGAATGGAGAAGTGTCTGCATGAAAATGACATATTCATCATTTATGGAGCTGATTGAATCTGTCTCTGTGGGTGCCAACCAGGACGGCAAGTGCTGCAGAACTTGTTTTAATAAGAGTCAAATATTGGCATTTGTGCAGTATACAAAGGGGGAAACAGGTATTGGCTGGGTTGGAAAGTGTCTCACTACAAAGCTATGAGTCTAGATAAACATATCTACTAGTTGTAAGCTATGCTTCAGTGGTTATTTAGGGTGGAATTCACACTTGTGGGATAATACAGGTTTAACTTCTCTAGTCCAGAAATCTCTGGTCTGGAAACATCCATCAGCCAGAATGATTTTAGTTAACCAGATGTCCATTTTTCATGGGTGTGACCAAGTATCGTGCAGTCCCATAAAGTTTGTTTAGTCACCAGTCCTGATCCTCAGTGTTCTGTGCTGTTAGCTCTAATTTACCCCTAAGGCTTTGTCTACAGTCCAAGGTTTTTGTGCAAGAAGCCTTTTACAGAAGAGTTCTTGCGCAAAAGCGCGTCCAGACCTCAAAGTGCATCACAAAAGTGATGTGCACTTGTGCAAGAGAGCATCCACACTGCATGGACATTCTTGCGCAAGAAAGCTCTGATGGCCATTCATAGAATGGCCATCAGAGCACTTGTGCTTTTTTGGAGTGTCCACACTTGCCTTTTTGCACAAGAACTCTTGCGCAAAAAGGAGTTATTCCTCGTGGGGAGAGGAATAATTTTACTGCCAAAAGCCTTCTCTTCTGCAGATTTACTTGTGCAAAAGCATGCTTGAGGTGTGGATGCTCTGTCAGGTTTTGTGCAAAAATGGCCGTAGTGTAGACATAGCTTAAATGTCTTCTAAAAGCCCAGTAAGCAGTGGAAATGTTGGTAATGCAGCTAGATACTATTGACCTCCTGTGGTCCAAAAAATTCTCTTGTTTGGTAGCGGTCAGGTCCCAAGGGAGCTGGGCTATAGAGTTTCCCCCTGTACCACATAATTCTCATTTCAGACGTAAGTGCAGTTGTAACCCACACACTTTCTGGGGGTGGTACACTGTCCCATCCACTGGCACAGAGACCACTGACATAAAGAATAACAGGTCTGTTCTATAGCCTTAGCTATCGTAGAATCATAGAGCTGGAAGAGACCTCAGGAGGTCATCAAGTCCAGCCCCCTGCCCAAGGTAGGACCAATCCCAACTAAATCAACCCAGTCAGGGCTTTGTCAAGCCAAGACTTAAAAACCTCTAGGAATGGAGATTCCACCACCTCCTTAGGTAACCCATTCCAGTGCTTCACCACCCTCCTAGTGAAATAGTTTTTTCCTGATATCCAACCTAGACCTCTCCCACCACAGCTTGAGACCATTGCTCCTTGTTCTGCCATCCATCACTACTGTGAACAGCCTTTCTCCATCCTCTTTGGAACCTCCCTTCAGGAAGCTGAAGGCTGCTATCAAATCCCCCCCTCACTCTTCTCTTCTGCAGACTAAACAAACCCAAATCCCTCAGTCTCTCCTCATAGGTCATGCGCTCCAGCCCCCTAATCATTTTGGTTGCCCTCTGCTGGACCCTCTCCAATATGTCCACATCCTTTCTATAGTGGGGGGCCCAGAACTGGACACAATATTCCAGATGTGGCCTCACCAGAACCGAATAAAGGGGAATAATCACTTCTCTGGATCTGCTGGCAATGCTCCTCCTAATGCACCCTAATATGCCATTAGCCTGCTTGGCTACAAGGGCACACTGTTGACTCATATCCGGCTTCTCATCCACTGTAATCCCCAGGTCCTTTTCTGCTGAACTGCTACTTAGCTATTCAGTCCCCAGCCTGTAACAATGCTTGGGATTCTTCCATCCCAAGTGCGGGACTCTACACTTGTCCTTGCTGAACCTCATCAGATTTCTTTAATCTGTCCAGGTCACTCTGGACCCTATCCCTGCCCTCCAGCATATCTACCTCTTCCCCCTAGCTTAGTGTCATCTGCGAACTTGCTGAGGGTGCAATCCATCCCCTCATCCAGGTCATTAATAAAGATATTGAACAAAACTGGTCCAAGAACAGATCCTTTGGGCACTCCGCTAGAAACCGACCGCCAACCTGACATCGAACTGTTGATCACTACCCGTTGGGCCCGACAGTCTAGCCAGCTTTCTATCCATCTTACAGTCCATTTATCCAATCCATATTCCCTTAGCTGGCAAGAATATTGTGGGAGACCGTATCAAAAGCTTTGCTAAAGTCAAGTTATATCGCATCCACTGACTTTCCCATATCCCCAGAGCCAGTTGCCTCATCATAGAAGCTAATCAGATTGGTCAGGCACGACTTGCCCTTCGTGAATCCATGTTGACTATTCCTGATCAGTTTCCCCTCTTCCAAGAGCTTCAAAGTGGATTCCTTGAGGATCCCCTCCATGATTTTTCCGGGGACTGAGATAAGGCTGACTCGTCTGTAGTTCCCTGGATTGTCCTCCTTCCCTTTTTTAAAGATGGGCACTACATTTGCCTTTTTCCAATCATCTGGGATCTTACCCAATCTGCACGAGTTTTCAAAGTTAATGGCCAAAGGCTCCACAATGACATTTGCGAACTCCCTCAGTACCCTTGGATGCATTAAATCCAGGCCCATGGATTTGTGTTTGTTTACAAAGCCAGCTGGCTTTTAGCTCATGAGGTAGAGGCTCCTGTTCTAAGGTCCAGACATTCAGGGCCGGTCCTTACCAACTGGTGGCCCTGGACAACCACCCAGCTCACCCGTAGGGTTGCCAGATGTTTTAAAAAAACGGACAAAAATTGTCAAGCAAATTGAGGGGAGGATTCAGGAGGTCAGGCCGAAATGCGGTCACAGCCCACCCCTAAGACCGGCTCTGTCGGTGGCCCCTTGAAAATGGCAGCCCCGAGCACCCGCCTGGCTTGCCCGCCCCTAAGACTGGCTCCGCAGACATTCTAGGTTCAATTCCACATGCAGACAGTCAGGGTCTGCCAGCTTTACACAGTGAAACCTTCACATTCATCCAACACATTGTAACCCCTTTTGGTCAAAACCTAGCACTATAATTGGCCTCCTTACTGGCCATGTCCACAGCAGGCTCAGGGCTTGAATGCATCATGATCCTTCTATTTCCTTCAAGAGGATGGATGGGGAGGGAACTGATCTGAAAGCAGTTTCTACAACTCTGGAAAAGTCTTTACTGGTGACTGTTGTCTTGCAGGTACACAACAGTGTGTTCAAGGCCACCAAAAGCTTTGTAGAAAGGCAGGAGGCTCAGGTCAAAGTGGCAAAGGAATCAAAATACTACTTAAATATCTCCCAGAGTAGAACTGTAACATAACCAGTTACAAAATAGAGCATATTGTAATATTTAGAGTACAATTATAGAAGAAACAAACCAAAAAAATAAGACTACTTTAATTCTAAGCATCAGGACTGCATTTTAATTTTGCACTCTTTGTACTTCCTTCTTAATCATATTATACTGCACTATTATTCTTACAATTCTGTAAGATTGCAAATGAATTGTACTTGTTTATATATAATATATTTTAAAAATGTTAACTCTGCATTGTAAATCTCCGTAGAAAAAGGCACCTGCAAAATAAGAAATAAACAACTTTTGAAGGGAGGCAACCTTGTCTCCATATACCATAAATTAGCATATATAACCTGTGGGTTATACACATTTTTACAAACCCCGCTGCCCCTCCCCGCGGGGTATACATGTCCGCGAGGTATTCAAGTTTATTTTTACTCACAAGCAGCTCTGCCCCATTAGAATTGGGTCAGCTCCACTCCACTACAGGGAGGGCCTGATGAGCATCCAGCTTGCCTGCGCTGTGCTCTCCATTCCCACGCCTGGAGGAGGGCGGGTTGTGGCTGCACGGGGCCTGGGCGCGACTGCGGCTCCCCTCCCGCAGGCTGGCCAGCTTGCCTGCGCTGCGCTCTCCATTCCCCCCACTGGCAGCAGGATGGCTACTTAACAACAGATGGATGTAATGCAGGACCTGTGGGTTATACATGTCCTTGGGTAATCTAAAGATATTTTTTACACAAAAAAGAAAAACCGCGGGTTATACATGAGTGCGGGTTATACATGGGTGCGGGTTATATACACTAAACTACGGTAATAACCACCACATAAAATGATTTTTCCCAATGTTTTGTTTTAAAAATCAAAATATATTTGTAGAAAACATACACCGTCAACCGGCTACAGTAGATAGATATATTGTTTCTATTAATTAGTAAACAAAACCATGTTAACAATGCAATCTTGATGTAGATATTTGCATGGAGTGCTGTTGATACCTAAAAATGCATCTGATCCTATTTCACAGCGTGGTATGATCATGTTAAGAAGTGGGGTTGGGTGGCCCGTTGGCAGTTGTGTTTGTTATTGAGTTTAGCATTTTTCCTTTTATGAAGAGATGCTTCCTCATGGTGGTGGTAACAATTCCTTAATTTCTTTGAGAAGATTTAGCATACCTACAGTTGTTTGGATGTTTTCATGGTAATGAATCAAACATTCCCCTTTTTCTATAGAAGAGAAAAGTTATGTTCTCACTACACATGCAAAACTCCCATGGATATTAGTGGAAGTTCTGGCCACGTAGCAAAGGCTCCCTGTGACATTTGAGAATTCCCATGTGGCTGTGAAAGAAGTGGTCTTCCTCAAAGCTTAAGCCTTATAACACAGTGCTGCACAGTGCCTACAGTGTCAATAACCATTAATATGGAAATATGTAGCAGATCTGAAGTGTTGCCTACGCTGGAAGTTTGACCCTTATGCCAACACACATGTACTGGTAGTCTCATGTGTGGGCACTCTTATTCTGAGATAAGTGGGGCTTTTCTATTTAGTTTTTACTCCTTAGCTAGCTTCATAAGCTAAATTGGGGGGGGGGGAGGGGAAGGAATGGTGCTCTTACGCTAGAATTTGTGTGTCCCACAAGGGTTGTAACAGCCTTTAGAGTGTAAGCTCTTTGGCGCACAGTCAGGCTTTCTCTTGTGTGTTTGTACAACACCCCTACACAACAGGATCCTGCTCCACGATGTGAGTGCAATACAAACAGTAATGGTGATTCTTAACAATCATGTTTAGTTGGAAGCAGGGTTTCAAACTCTGCAGGGGCTATGGGGAAGCGGAGTGTACTCCACTTTGCTCTGCTTTGGAGCTGTGAGGAGTGTGCTCCTCCCCCCCCCACTGCTGCTGCCAACCCGTATCAGGGGACAGGGTGAGGCTTGGGTGATGGGAGGGAGAGGTGGTTGTCTGTTCCCATCTCCCCTGGTCCACCAGTACTCCTGGGCTGGATTGTAAAACTGCTCCAACTGGGGATAGATCATGGGCTGTGAATTTTAGACCCCTGGTGTAAAGGCTAACCAAAAATGGGGCTCCCCTTAGCCAGCCATTATACCAGTCCAGGGGTGGGCAGGAAGCAGCTAGCTAGCTAAGCCACTGGATCAGGCCCGCGGCCACCTTACTAGCACCCTTACTAAAAGTTTCCGGTTTCCAGCCAATAGGAGCTGAGAAATTTTGCTGAAGGCAGAGGCAGTGAATGAAGCCTCCTCTATCCCTTCCTGTACTGGGGCAGAGCCACATGGAACAGCACCACCGTCTCCTCCCTGCCCCTCCCCCACAGGCAGGGAGTCTGGCTCAGGTTCATGCAAAGCTGCTGACTGGGAGCTGCCTAGGTAAGTGCCTCCTAGCCAGAGCCTGCCTCTGGCACCCACCTCCTCTCTTCCCCCAACTACCTGTCCCAGGCCACCACCCAAATCCTTTGTATCCCCTCTCCCCACCTCCTCCAGGTCACTCTCTCCCAGACCCGGTGCCCTTCCTACACACATCCCCCCAGGCCACAATCTTTTCCTGCATCCATACTCCTCCCTGAGCCAGCATCCCATTCCCCTACCGCATTTAAAAACTAATAGGAGAAAGTTCTTCTTCACACAGTGCATAGTCAACCTGTGGAACTCCTTGCCAGGGGAGGCTGTGAAGGCTAGGACTATAACAGAGTTTAAAGAGAAGCTGGGTGGTTTCATGGAGGCTGGGTCCATGAAAGGCTATTAGCCAGGGGATAGAAATGGTGTCCCTAGCCTCTGTTTGTCAGAGGCTGGAGATGGATGGCACGAGACAAATCGCTTGATCATTGTCTTTGGTCCACCCCCTCTGGGGCACCTGGTGCTGGCCACTGTTGGCAGACAGGCTACTGGGCTAGATGGACCTTTGGTCTGACCCAGTACGGCCATTCTTATGTTCTTATGTATATCACCACCCAAACCCTCTGCACCCCTTTTCCCCCTTCTCTCAGATCACAACTCCCTCCCAGATCCTGCACTCCATCCTACACCCATCCTCCAAGCCAAAATCCTCCCCTACACCCATAACCCCTCCTAAACCCTGCACCCTAGCCCCTGCTCCAGATCATAACTCCCTTCTTCATCCAAACTCCCTCTGAGACCCCACATTCCCTCCTGCATCCCATCCTCTATTCCAAGCTCCCTTCTACATCCCACCTGCCATCCCAGACTCCACACTCCCTGCACAGAATTGCAGCTCTTGAGCACTTACTAAAATCTTGGAGTGCTTCCCCCATTAAAAATGATTGCATGTAGTAGGTAGCTCCTGTCCAGAATATTTACACTATCTAATAATAACTTTTATACTAAAACTTTATTCCATGTAGACAGTGCCTAAATTAAACTCAAGCAAAGCCTTTTTTTACTGAAATCCATATGCCCATTTGAATTCGTATTTAATACCTCCTGGTAGCCTTTGAGACTATGCTAAAGTTTACAAGCAAAAGTTTCCTATAAACTCTGCTGTAGTGATACAATATGGCCAACAATGATCTAAAGGTTTAAAACAACCTTAGCACTCACATAGCTCTCTTTAGCCTCCTTCCCCTGAATCTCCATAATGAATGCTTACAAACCATTCAGTCAGTGCCACCATCGCTCCATAAAACATCAGCCAAAAGAACATTATGTGGCACACTCTTAAAGTATAGCGGAGAGTGTTATTTTGCTACGGCATCTATCTCAGTCTGAACTGGGTGTGTGGTGGCTTATTTATGGAATAATAGCAAGAGTGCTCCCCATAAATGAAAAGACCAGAGCATATTTCAAATTGCCACTTACCCATCCTTGAATTATTATTGCTTTTCTTCATGCCCTCGTCATTGATGTTGTGACTTATAACATAATCGGAGCCATTTCTCACAGCATCTCTACAAAGGGAGGGTTGGAATTGGCTTTTAGTGTAACTTGGAAGCAGCCAAGGCTTGATTCACTGGAGTATGTTACTGTTATGAGCTGGGTGAAACCTTGTTACCGGTTGAGTTAAACCTCTATTGAGATTAGTAGGTACGAACTCAACCTTCAGTTAACATAACTGTAAGCATCAGCCTCCACCTAAGGAAAAAAGTGTGAACTGTGATGGAACATTCCATATGCTTTATGGAAATATGCTCATGAATATGAATATAACATAACTGGAATATGCTCTATGCAAAATACTGCATGCAAGATCACTGGAAAAAGTGTTATACTCTACTGAATATGATTTCCCCATGTCTATGCATGTAGCATCTTTGTTAGGAATATGGAGTATGAACTTGTCTTATTAATGGTACTTTAATGGCCCTTACTTAGTAGGACTACTTCAGGGCTATAGTGACAAAGAGACAATGTGCGTAGCCTTCCTGCAGAGGTGTGGGTCAGCTTGGAGAAAGAGGGTCTTGCAGAGACATGGGACAATGTCACCTGATACTGGAATCTATCTTAAATCATATACTTTTCCATGAGAAGTTGAGAGGGGATCAAACTGAAACAATGGTCTCCCACCTTATGCCAATCCTTTAACGGTGAAGAGAAAGGTAATCCAGGTTGTCAGTTCTCCCTGGCTACCCCACCCAA
The DNA here is from genome assembly GCA_032595735.1 of Pelochelys cantorii. NCBI lineage: Eukaryota > Metazoa > Chordata > Testudines > Trionychidae > Pelochelys > Pelochelys cantorii. The sequence continues at coordinate 14,514,995 of CM064346.1, forward strand.
GATGGGTGCTGGAAATACCTAAGGGTGCATCTACACTGCACCGTATTTCCAGAATGACGGCCATTATTCCGGAAAAACAATACTAGCGTCCACGCTGCATTTGCGTTATTTTGACATAAAGTCGAAATAACGGACGGCTTTTTCCGATGGCAGTAAGCCTCATTCCACAAGGAATAAGCCGTTTTCCAAAAAAGCTTTTTCGGAAGAGGGTGTATGTAGACGCTCCGCTGCTGCTATGTTCACTTAGCTCCTCACCAGGGCCATCCTAAAGCTACTCCTCCCCAGTGCTGCCTGAAGCTCTAAGTCAAGATAGCACATCCACATTAGGGGAGCCTGTCTTGGACTCATTTCGAGGCTTCCCTGTAGTGTGGATGCTCTCTTTTGAAGTAAGCTTTTCCAGAGGATAACTTCCAGAAAAGCTTATCGGAAAGAAGCTTGCAGTGTAGACGTACCCTAAGACTGAATGGGAGAAAGGCTTGAGCCCATACTGGGAGGCTTTCCAGGAGAGGTGAGTGGTGAAGGACACGATGGAGCAGGGAGGGAGGGGAGCACCAGTCATGTGTGACTGCCTTCTACACATGTCTCCTCCTAGCGCCATCTAGGGAAGGGCTAGGAGGATGTCCCCTCCACTGTAGGCCCCTCCCCTGCTTTTCCCCCTCCCTGCTCCAAGCTGTTTCCCTCCCAGGGGCGGATGAGGATTTTGCGGAGACCCGGGCAGCACAATTTTGCGGGGCCCCCCCTTTGACATGGCGCATGCGCTGTGGTGCCACGGCGCATGCGCGGGGCTTCTTGAAGTGCGGGGCCCGGGGCGGCCGCTCCTCTCACCCTGCCCTATATCTGCCACTGCTCCCTCCAGCAGAGCCGGCCCAAGCTACAGGCTGACCAGGCTACCGCCCGGGACGCCCCATTGTAGGGGGTGCTGCGCGGGGCTGCTGGACCGGGCGAGGGCGGGGCTGCACATGAGCCAGGAGCCAGGCGCCCGGGGTCCAGGGCGCACGAATGGCTCGGGCCGGCCCTGCCCTCCAGCAATGCAGCCTGGGGGACTGTCATTGGTAGAAGGAGTCAGGCCCACCTGCACTCACCAGTGGAGGTGGGAAGTGGAGTCACTTTGCTCCGCCAGCTCCAAGGTGCTGCTTCCCACAGGTGAGCAGCAGTACAAGGCTGAAACCGTACTTCTAAAAAAAAAAAAAAAAAAATTAAACCCAACACTTTTTTTGCACTATCAATGCAATTGATTTTGAGCAAATAGCAAGCTACACCATGTAATCTACCTAGAAAAGCTTTTATTGACTCAGAGAGATTTTTGCATTAAAGGGGCCTGCAGGGTCTGATTGATTGCTTTCCATCTGGATTTCTTTAAGCCTTAATTCAACAAAACACTTGGGCACATGCCTGAGTCCATCCTTACACTGACCAGTGGGCTGCAGTTTGCCAAGTATGTTGTGTCCCCTTGTTTACCCAATCCATAGAGAATATGGGCAGAGGCAGCTGCTTTGTATAATTTTTGGTGTTGCCCAAAGTAGGTCCAAGTCTCCCCCCTCCCCCCCCCCAACACCTGTCTTGTAAAATTGTGTGTGTGGGGAGGTGAGAACTCTAGCTTTGGGGGCAGGTCTGAGGGATTTTCGGTGTGGGTGAGGCTCAGGGCTGGGGTGCAGGCTCTAGGCTAGTATCCTCATCTCCCCTTCTCTCCTGCACCTTCCTTCCTCTCCCCCACCCACTTGGGCACCACAAAAACTCACCCAAGGCCCAGGCAGGAAGGACTCCACTTGGAGTCACCTGCGGGGCGGGGGGGGGGAGAATGCCATGTGTCTCCTCTCCTCCTCCTTTGGCAGATGCAGCCGTCAGCCTGCTGCCAGGGTTGCTCCCTATAGCCAGGTTGCAGAGGCTAGCATGGGAAAGCACTCACAACACCCTGTTTGCTGCAGGCTACAGAAATGCCCAGATCAGGTTTATCACCTCAGGCAGCCAGCAGGGACCCTCAGAGGAGGTGCACAGGGGTCAGGGGAGAATCTCAGCCCTTAAACGGTGGAGCCAGGTTCCCAGGGCCCTCACATTGGTAGAGCCTGGGCACCCAGGACCCATACAATTCTCTACCTATGAATATGGGTCAATTGCAGCTTTTGGCTAAGAGACCCTGGGTCTTTAACTGAAGCTGTAGAGACTGGTACTTTTAGATCAGTCCCTGGGGTCAGCCAAAATGGTGGCCATCACAGAAGCACTTTCGCTGTTGCTTAACTACATGTCCCCGGATTGAGCTCTTGCTTAGCTTTTTAGGCATGAGCACAAGTGCTTTCCTGACTAGAAAGGGACTGCTGAATTGGGCCCATTCAGCCTACAAGAAACCTTTATGGGTCCAGAACAGAAGTCCCATTTCCCTGTGGTGTCTTTTCCACAGAAATGAAGTAGACGGGTAGCGTTGTGCATGACTGCACCTATGCTGTTATAGAATTAACACACCACATACCCCTGAAAAGAGACACGCACAGAGAGACTAAAAAAATCATTTTAAACATTTATTGAGACTAGCTCTTGGACAGGGTGTACTATTTTCTCATTATGTTGCTATCTTCAGGGAAACAAGGAATTATTTTCACATTAGATTTATATAGTTCATAAGACATGAATTGAATAGTGAATAAGCACCCCGGAGGAAATTGCCTTGCCACAGTGAATAAGGATGTGGAGGGAGGATGCATTGTCTCTGCTGCGACTGGAAAGGAAGGGGGGGTGAGGGGTTTCTGGTTGGGATTTTCCTTCTCAATTTATTAATTAATTCTGAAAAAACCTTCCCACCCTATAACGCATGAGCTGAGCCCCTGATTCAGCAAGGACTTAAGGGCTTGAAGCCAGGCGTATGCTTGAGTTGGTCCTCTGATGTCCTTGAGAATACTAATGTGAAGCAGATGTTTAAATTCCTTGCTGAGCCCTGTGTAGCTGTGGCCATCTCGGTCCCAGGATATTAGAGACGAGGTGGGTGAGTTAATAGCTTTCATTGGACCAACGTCTGTTGGTGAGAGACAGAAAAGCTTCCAAGCCCTGCAGAGCTCTTCTCCAGCTCTGGGAAAGTGGCTGTTAGCAAGGATATTCCACTTGTGTTGTGACTGCAGGAGTGTTAACCGGTGGCACGGGGACATTTGAAGAGGAGGGGTGTTGACATCCCTCCTTTACCCCTGTTCTCCACCTCCACCTCCCCCTCCCCCAGCTGAGGCCAGGAGCAAAGTCCTGGTTTGTGGGCCAGTAGCCCAGTAATGGAGCCCCCAATGTGTGGGGACTAAGCAGAGCCTCCCAGCCTGCAGGGCCAGCAGCCAGGACTCTGAGGTGTGTAGCCAGCAGCAGACCCTCTCCTCCCCCCTCCCAGAGCATGGGAGGCAGTAGGGACCCTGTGCACTAGGCCAGGAGCCCAAGGTGCTACAGTGCGCGCGCGCGCGCACACACACACACACACACACACACTGCCCCCACGCACCCATAGTAAATGTGCCTATGATATTAACAGTCTATTCTACTGTACATGATCCCATATAACTTGTGCTAACTACTTATGCTAAACAATCACTTTGACATGACAAAGTACCTTTCCCAGACCTGAAGAAGAGCTCTGTATGGCTCAATAGCCTGTCTCTCACCAACAGAAAGTTGGTGCGACAACAGACCTTCCTTCACCCACCTTCTCTCACTGAATCAAGGCCCAACACAGAATTGCTGTAATGCCTATACACATGAATGGGGAATACCAAAAGATGAGGGTTGGAAATTTGAAGTCAATGCCAACTCCCCCCACCCTCCCCCCCAGGCATGTCTACACGAGGGAATTATTTCAAAATAACCAAATTTGAATTAGTAAATCTGAAATAATAAACTCAAAATAGGAGGTCACCATGATGGGGAAGTCTCGAAATTAGTCCAAGGCAGGCTTTGTTGTTGTGGACACACTATCTTGCTTGCGAACAGGAATTGCTAACAGGGAGTTTGGAGAGGGAGTTCTCCAGGTGAAAGAGGAGTAAAAACGGGACCCTTGTGGTAAGTGGCTGTCTGGAGTGTGTGTTTGTGTGTGGGGGAGTTATTTGCTGTGTGCAGAGCTTGTGTTTATCTGTTTGGTTGGTTGGTTTGATTGTTTGATTGCTTGAAGGAGCTTCTAAAAGGTTTGAAATCTAGAAGCCTCTGTTAATTGGCTAAGCCTCAGTCAGGGGGAGGGGCTACCAGAGCTATATAAGCCTGTGACTCAGCGACCAGGGAGCTTGCGAACAGGAATTGCTAACAGGGAGTTTGGAGAGGGAGGTTAGAGGGCACTAGTGACTTCTGGCCTTCTTTAAAACATAACTCTTATCGTAATCTATATTCCAGAGGTTTAAAAAGAATCCCAGTTTATACTTAAACTTGTTCATTAGAAAAATGGAGACAGAAGCCCAGCAGCAGAGTGGGGGCTATCCTGTTTATTGCGTCGAGTGTAACATGTATGATTACCTGCCCTGTGGGCGGGTGGCGTATGTGTGCACCCGTTGCAAGGAGCTCCTGACCCTCAGAGACCGAGTTCGGGCTTTGGAGGCCAGGGTGGCTGAACTGGAGGAGCTAAGGGAGGTAGAGAGATTTGTGGATGAGACTTTCTGGGACACTGTAGTACTGTCCCACCTCCAGTCTGAGAGCCCCAGTGCTCTTAAGGAGGATGAAAGTCTCAAGGGAACAGAGCATTCAATGGGAGCAGAGGGAAACCATCCCGTAGTTGGGACCCTCCTCCCAGAGGATGTTGCGGTATCCTCTCGCACTGAGGATACCTCTGAGGGGGAGGGAAAGCCAGTTTGGAAGAGGCAGGTGTTAGTAGTGGGTGATTCGATCGTTAGAAACATAGATAGTTGGGTTTGTGATGACCGGGAGAACCGTATGGTCACTTGCCTGCCTGGTGCGAAGGTTGCGGATCTCTCGAGGCATCTAGATAGACTTATGTGTAGTGCTGGGGAGGAGCCGGTGGTCGTGGTACATGTAGGTACCAATGACGTAGGGAAGGGTAGGAGAGATGTCCTGGAGGCCAAATTTAGGCTGCTAGGAAAGACTGAAATCCAGGACCTCTATGGTGGCGTTCTCGGAAATGCTTCCGGTTCCACGCGCAGGGCCGGGTAGGCAGGCAGAGATTCAGAATCTCAATGCGTGGATGAGACGATGGTGTAGGGAAGAGGGGTTTGGATTTATTAGGAACTGGGGACACTTTTGGGAGAGGGGGAGCCTATACAGGAAGGATGGGCTCCACCTAAACCAGGGTGGAACCAGACTGCTGGCACTAAACATTAAAAAGGCCGTAGAGCAGTTTTTAAACTGAGAGATGGGGGAAAGCCGATTGGTGTGGAGATGCACGTAAATCGGAGGGAGACTACTCTTAGAGGAGAATCCATTGATAGAGATTCTCTAAGCTGTAGTCAGAAAGAGAGGAGGGGAGAGGGCAAACCATGGGCCAGAGCAGACAAACAACCGTGTACAAAGGAATCCAATGCATCAGGGAAGGGCAGACAAATAAGCAGTGGCAAATTTTTAAAGTGCTTCTACACAAATGCTAGGAGTCTGACTAATAAGATGGGTGAACTAGAGTACCTAGTATTAAATGAGGAGGTTGACATAATAGGCATCACTGAAACCTGGTGGAATGAGGAAAATCTGTGGGACACAATCATACCGGGATATAAAATATATCGAAAGGATAGAGCAGGCCGGGTGGGTGGCGGAGTGGCACTGTATGTGAAAGATAATGTAGAATCAAATGAAATAAAAATATTAAATGAATCAACATGTTCAATAGAATCGCTATGGATAGTAATTCCATGCTCCAAAAATAAGAAATTAGCAGTAGGGATATATTACCGACCACCTGACCAGGACAGGGATACTGACATTGAAATGCTGAGGGAGATTAGAGAGGCTACCAAAACAAAGAACTCTATAATAATGGGGGATTTTAATTACCCCCATATTGACTGGATACATGTCACCTCAGGAAGAGAAGCGGAGATAAAATTTCTCAATGGCTTAAATGACTGCTTCTTGGAGCAGCTAGTGCAGGAACCCACAAGGGGAGAGGCAATTCTCGATTTAGTCCTGAGTGGAGCGCAGGATCAGGTCCAGGAAATAACCGTTACAGGACCGCTTGGGAATAGTGACCATAATATAATAACATTCAACATTCCTGTGGTGGGAAGAACACCTCAGCAGACCAGCACCCTGGCATTTAATTTCAAAAAGGGGAATTACACAAAAATGAGGAGGTTAGTTAAACAGAAATTAAAAGGCACAGTGACTAGAGCCAAATCCCTGCAAGCTGCATGGAAACTTCTTAAAGACACCATAATAGAGGCCCAACTTAAATGTATACCCCAAATTAAAAAACATAGCAAGAGACCTAAAAAAGAGTCACCGTGGCTTAACCACCATGTAAAAGAAGCAGTGAGGGACAAAAAGGCATCTTTTAAGAAGTGGAAGTCCAATCCTAGTGAGATAAATAGAAAGGAACATAAACACTGTCAAATCAAGTGTAAAAATGTAATAAGAAAAGCAAAAAAAGATTTTGAGGAACAGCTAGCCAAAAACTCAAAAAGAAATAACAAAATGTTTTTTAAGTACATTAGAAGCAGGAAGCCTGCTAAAAAACCTGTGGGTCCCCTAGACGATCGAACTATAAAAGGCGCAATCAAGGACGATAAAGCCATTGCGGAGAAACTAAATGATTTCTTTGCTTCAGTCTTCACGGCTGAGGACGTTGGGGAGATTCCCAAATCTGCACCGTCCTTTGTGGGTAATGAATCTGAGGAACTGTCCCGGATTGAAGTGTCATTAGAGGAGGTTTTGGAACAAATAGAAAAACTTAATGTTAACAAATCTCCGGGACCGGATGGCATTCATCCAAGGGTTCTAAAAGAACTCAAATGGGAAATTGCTGAACTATTATCTGTGGTTTGTAACCTATCCCTTAAATCGGCTTCCGTACCTAATGACTGGAAGGTAGCCAACGTGACACCAATATTTAAAAAGGGCTCTAGAGGCGATCCGGGCAATTACAGACCGGTAAGTCTAACTTCAGTACCGGGCAAATTAGTCGAAACAATAGTAAAGAATAAAATTGTGAAGCATGTAGAAGAACATAATTTGTTGGACAAAAGTCAACATGGGTTTTGTAAAGGGAAATCCTGTCTTACTAATCTATTAGAGTTCTTTGAAGGGGTTAACAAACATGCGGACAAGGGGGATCCAGTAGATATAGTATACTTAGATTTCCAGAAAGCCTTTGACAAGGTCCCTCACCAAAGGCTCTTGTGTAAATTACATGGCCATGGGATAAGAGGGAAGGTCCTTTCTTGGATTGAGAACTGGTTAAAAGACAGGAAACAAAGGGTAGGAATAAATGGTAAATTTTCAGAGTGGAGAGGGGTAACTAGTGGTGTCCCCCAAGGGTCAGTCCTAGGACCAATCCTGTTCAACTTATTCATAAATGATCTGGAGAAAGGGGTAAGCAGTGAGGTGGTAAAGTTTGCGGATGATACCAAACTGTTTAGGATAGTCAAGACAGAAGCAGACTGTAAGGGACTCCAAGAAGATCTCACCAAACTGAGTGATTGGGCAACAAAATGGCAAATGAAATTTAATGTGGATAAGTGTAAAGTAATGCACATTGGGAAAAATAACCCCAACTATACGTACAGTATGATGGGGGCTAATTTGGCTACGACAAATCAGGAAAGAGATCTTGGAGTTATCGTGGACAGTTCTCTGAAAACTTCCACACAGTGTGCAGCGGCGGTCAAAAAGGCAAATAGGATGCTAGGTATTATTAAGAAAGGGATAGAAAATAAGACCCGGAATATCTTACTGCCCCTGTATAAAACTATGGTACGCCCACATCTTGAATACTGTGTACAGATGTGGTCTCCTCACCTCAAAAAAGATATTTTGGCCTTGGAAAGGGTTCAGAAAAGGGCAACTAAATTGATTAGGGGTTTGGAACGGGTCCCATATGAGGAGAGGTTAAAGCGACTGGGACTTTTCAGTTTAGAAAAGAGGAGACTGAGGGGGGATATGATAGAGGTGTATAAAATCATGAGTGGTGTGGAGAGGGCCGATAAAGAAAAGTTATTTATTAGTTCCCTAAATAGAAGAACTAGAGGACACCAAATGAAATTAATGGGTAGCAGGTTTAAAACTAATAAAAGAAAGTTCTTCTTCACACAGTGTGTAGTCAGCATGTGGAACTCCTTGCCAGAGGAGGCTGTGAAGGCTAGGACTATAACAGAGTTTAAAGAGAAGCTAGATAATTTCATGGAGGTTAGGTCCATAAAAGGCTATTAGCCAGGAGATAAAATGGTGTCCTTGGCCTCTGTTTGACAGAGGCTGGAGAGGGATGGCAGGAGACAAAGCGCTTGATCATTGTCTTCGGTCCACCCCCTCTGGGGCACCTGGTGCTGGCCACTGTCGGCAGACAGGATACTGGGCTAGATGGACCTTTGGTCTGACCCGGTACGGCCGTTCTTATGTTCTTATGTTCTTATCTCGACTTAGAGCTCCGGGAAGCACTGGGGAGTAATTATTTCAATATAAGCATTATTTCCCAAGGGAAGCAGGAGTACAGATTTCAAAATAAGTAGCCCATAATTTTGAAATAATGGGCTTGGTAGTGTGGACGCTCTGCTTATTTTGAAATAAGGGGGGTTATTTCAAAATAACTCCTTAGTGTAGACCCTGTGCACTGCCACTTCTGGCGGCTGGATACCATTTCCGACTGGTGGGACTGGCTGGTGATGGAGTGGTGGGATGACCAGCGGTGGCTCCAGAATTTCCGCATGAGGAAGGAGACCTTTCTGGAGCTGTATACCTGGCTCGCCTCTGCCCTTATGCAATGGGACATGCAGGTGAGAGCCGCCATCCCCCTGGAGAAGCAGGTTGCCATCGCTGTCTGGAAGTTTGCCATGCTGGAGAGTTACCGATCTGTTGGGAACCAGTTTGACGTGGGGAACTCAACCGTAGGGGCCCTTGTCATGCAAGTATGGTGCTCTCAGGCTGGAGTCCAAGCAGGGGTGAAGTGCTAGAAAGGGGAACTCTTGGGAAAGGGGGGTGGGTGGTTGTGGTGGGAGAAGCCCCCTTCCCCAGGCGGTGTTTTTGGAAAAAGGCTTCTTCCTTGTAGAAAGAGGATTACTGCTGTCGGAAAAACCGCTCCGTTCTTTTGACGTTCTGTCGAAAGAATACAATAGCTGCGTGGACGTAAGTGTAGTTTTTCCGGAAAAACTCTGCAATATAGACATACCCTCAGCAAGCCGTTCTGCTGAATGTCACTGGACTGTTTGCAGTAAGATACTACTCGATGTGGCCAAAAGTGGCAAAAAACTATCTTAAAATGACAGATTAGCTGGTATTTAAAGTAGGAGATGTGTTCTGGAATCTCAGATTCCAGAAGTGGGCCAAAGCGATGGTGGTTCTCTCTAACATGATAGCAAAACTCTCCTGAAGAGCAGTGAGAGAGAATCTCATATGCTATGTAAAATCTTACAGCCCTCTTTCCCCAGCAGCCAGAGTGCTAATAAACGAGCCACACTGTGATATGATAAATGAGTAGTAATTTACTGAACAACTGTGTGTATACCCCATGGGCAATAACACAATAGCCTGTTCTGGAGCCTCAGATTACTTGTAATTATTGTTATACAGACAGGGATGGGAGGAAGAAGTATGATCCACGTGTCTTAATTAGACATTAAAGAAAGAGAGAGAAATAGCATCCATAGGTGCTAAATTTATGCGAACCAAAAGCTCCTCTCCTTATCTCTTTTTTTTCCTCAGTAGTTTTGTGTCAACTCAAACCAAGACTGAGCTCCCAATTGTGCTAGGCTGTGCTCTTACAGAAGTGCATACACAAAGTAATGGACAATTCCTGCTCCAAAAAGCTTGCAATCCAAGTAGACAAGACTCTCTCTAGGTCTTTGACAAGTGTATGAAAATCCAGCAGTAAATTTGGGCAATGCTATTGCCAACCAAAGCACTACAGGTTTGTCTGTGGGCTTGGACTGTAATAGGTGTGGATTTGAGTCTGCCTTGGTGCCTCTGCCTGCCCCAGTTCTGTAATAGTTCTGGGCTTGCTTCTCTCTTGTTCCCATAGCATAAGAATTAGGAGTCACCGAATGACATTAAAACAAACAAAAGGAAGTATTTCTTCACCCAGGCTATGTCTACACTATAAGTTTTCTCAGCAAAAAATATGCTAATGAGGGACTAATTTGCATGAGTCGCAATCTCATTTGCATATTTTCTGCCAATCCGTTTTTGCGCTAGGGTTTTTGCGCAAAAACAAGAAGTGTGGACATTTTCTTTTTGCGCAAAAACCCCCTTTTTCCGCAAGATCCTTATGCCCCCAAAAAGGAGATATACATATCTTGCAGAAAAAGGGGGTTTTGCGCAAAAAGAAAACGTCCACACTGCTTGTTTTTGCACAAAAACCCCAGCGCAAAAATGGATCGGCAGAAAATATGCAAATGAGATCGCGACTCATGCAAATGAGTCCCTCATTAGCATATTTTTTGCTGAGAAAACTCGTAGTGTAGACATAGCCACAGAGCACAACCCGTGGAACTCCTTGCCAGAGGAGGTTGTGAAGACCAGGACTTTAACAGGGTTAAAAAAAGAACTAGATAAATTCATGGAGGATAGGTCCATCAATAGCTGTTAGCTGGGATGGGCAGGGATGGGGTCCCTAGCCTCTGTTTGGCAGAGGCTGGGAGTAGGTGACAGGGATGGGATCACTTGATGATTCCTTGTTCTGCTCAACCTGGCATTGGCCACTGTTGGAAGACAAGATACAAGGCTAGATAGACCTTTGGTCTGACCCAGTGTGGCCATTCTTATGTTCCCATGGCTAGATGCAGATTTCAGACTCGATGAGGCTGAAGTGATTGCGGATATACGGGAACGGATTAGCCTTTTCAAATCTGAGTAGCTTAAATCAGACAGTTAAATCCACATTCAAGGTGCCAGTCTAAACAAATCTTTACTTTCAGAAGGGCCAACATCTTTATTACACTTCACTACAACTGAGGTAATGACCAGGACCCCACTGGGCTAGGCATGGTATGCACGCGGAATAAAAGGATGGTCCCTTCCCCAAAGGGCATACAAACTAATCTCTGCAGTTCACCCCTTATAGCAGCGGGGGCTCCAGCTCTCTGAGTTACAGACCACTTATTTAAATACCCAAAGATGGAGTTAGCTGTCAAACTACAAGCAACCGTACTTGCATGTTTATGGCTCATCAGACCTAGGAAGAGTCATGTCTACTTGGATTGTAAGCTAAGCAGCACTGGAGAACTTTGACATGTGGAGCTGTAACTGCCGCCTGCTCCTCTCCTCGGAATTAGCTCTCCACCTTTAGAGCACTTTCTACTGGCTGGTGTCTCTCCTGCTGTCATCTGTCTTCTGCTCTGGTCCAGGCCCCGCTGTCCTTTCTTGCCCATGGTGCCCTTCCCTCACAGTATTGCCCTTGCACTCTGGGGTCCTCCTTCTCCTCCCAAGGAGGCCTATACCCACCTTGCTGCTGAGCAAAGTGACCCACTGAGAGTCATCATCACGACCCTGACTCAGGGGCAAGCTGCAGTCTGAAATGGCCACTCATCTTTGGCAAGGGGGCATGGACCTGCTGCCTTTGCCTGCCCTGGCTGCCCCCCTGCAGGCCTAGTACCCTCAGGCCTGGAGAGCAAGGCCTCAACCTAGGAGTTTGCCTGGCCAGAGCTCCCTAGGTCTGCCTGCCTTTCCCCAGCCCTGCTCTGTCTAGGGGCCACTCTCTAGCCTACCAGCAGCCAAGTCCTTCCTGCTGTATAGCTGGAGCAAGAACCACCAAATCCTCCAGGAGCCCCTATTTATACTACCCAAGCTGGGTCCTAACTGGCTACTATTTGCCTTAGCTGCTGGCTCCACAGTCTCTCTCAGCCCTCTCTTAGGACTGGGTGTAACCCTTGTTCCACCTGGAGTGTAGGGTTGCCAGATGGTTTAACCAAAAATACTGAACACCACCTCCCCCCACCAAAAAAAAACACTGGGGAAAAAATTCTATTCAGGGGGGAATAAAAAGGGGAGACCAACGTTCCAAGAGTTATTAAGCAAAATAAATAAACAAATAAAACAGCATTAAAACAGCATGGCCTCTTTAAGTGTGTGCAGAGTCAGAATAGGAAGAGGGAGAGGTTGAGCATTAAGACCCAGGGAAAGCATTGCTTCCCCTTGCTTGGGGTCTTTAGGCTTTTTGCCAGCAGCCATCTTGTTTTCTTGGTTGAGCCAGAAAGCAGCTTCCCTGCGGAACCAGGTAAGCAGGGGAGCTGGGGGCTGGGGGCCTGGTGGGGGGAGAGGGCCAGGGGCTGGGCCCAGTTGCTGAATGTGTCCGTAGGATTACCAGGTGTCTAGTATTTTCGCCTCCTGGCAGGGAAAAAAACCCAGAAAATACCGGACATTTTAGGTGTACGGTATTTTCTGGATTTTTTTACCGGACAGGAGGTGAAAATACCGAACTGTCTGGGTCAATACCGGACACCTGGCAACCCTACTGGAGCAGGGTGACCACCCCACTACACAGGCCAACTCTCCAACTGTCTCTATCGCTCCATTGACTTCACCTCAGCTACTCTCATTTGCAGCAGCTGAGAATCTGACCCTATGTGTTCTAGAGCCTATGAAGACTACTGGAAGAACGATGGGAGGCTTTTTAAATTGGGCCCCTCTATGGCTGACTCAGGGCAATGATGACAATGAACTTGACATAGGAGTGAGCCTAGTCAACGCCGCACCTGCCACGAGAAGAAGTATCTCACACTCTACTGAAATTCCCTTGCTGAGTGTGAAATCACTGGAACCAATCCCATCTGCTCTCCAGCTGCTGCCAGTTACCTCACACAGGGCGCACTTCTGCTTGCTTATCAATCCACTGGAAAGGCCTGCTAAAGAGAGCACAGGAAAATCAGCAAACCTTAGAATAGGGAGTCAAGCAGGCGCCTTGAGAGCATGATGGTGAAGGGGATTACTGAACATTTTGTTGCAAGCAAAGGTAAATCCAATCCAGGCCTAGCCCTTGCAGTCTGCATTTCACAGAATTTGCTTGTGTTTGAATTAAGTTGCAGGATTCACTGTCCATAGAATGGGAAATGTTGCCAGGAGCTTATACAAATACAGGCAGTCCCCAACTTATGAAATGGTTACGTTCCAAACACCTGGTCATAACTCGATTTGGTCATAGATCGGAAATACCCTTAAACGCGCTGCCCGCGTTGTTAAAAAAAATTGACATACATGGTTCTCAACTCGAAAATATTATAATGGGGTTAATGGGAGATTGGTCGTAAGTACGGATGGTCATAACTCGGTGTGTTCATAAGTTGGGGAGTGGCTGTAGTGGCTTTTAAAAAAATCTGCTACATAAGCAGTTCTCAGATCCTTTGATTTGTTTTTCAGTGTTGTAAAGAAATACAGGTTGGACCTCCCCGGTCTGGCACCCTTGGGACCTGACCAGTCCCAGATGAGGGAGTTTGCTGGACCAAGAGAGGTCATTTCTGGCCCTTCTGCCACTTCCCTCCTCCCCCATTCTGGCCTAGCTGCTAGCCTTTCAGCCAGCTCCACCAGGCTTCCTGGCCCTGATGCCCTGCAGGTTCCCCTGGGCTTTCCAGTCCCACTGCCATGCACCGGGCTCCAAGCACCAATGGCAGCTTACTGCCCTGCTGGCCTGCAGGGCTCCTAGCCACCAGCTCTCCTCCAGGACTCTGTGGTCCTGGAACATGGTGGACCAGAGAGTCCCGGTTTAAAGAGGTTCAACCTGTAGTAATATCAATAGTACTTCAAATGACAGCATTTTATGTGTGTGCTTGATTTTTTTTTCTGGTGTGGATTTTTCCTTTTTCATGGCCAGATGGTCTTGTAGCATATATGATTTTGTCAAAGAGTTGTAAAAACATATAAGTATTGCATTTCAGTGCCTAAATACCTATAGACCAGGGCTACTCAACTTTGGAAGCCCCGGGGGCCACAATGATGCTAACAGCTACATGCCGAGGGCTGCAACTTTAGTATGGGTGCATGTACAAGCAAATACATATGCAAATAGCTTCTCTCACACTGATGGGTATGAATACAAAGATTAAGGCAAGATTACACAACACACAGGCCCCGTTTAAGTCAGTTCTGCTGATATTAATAAAATGCAATATTTACCCGATTTCCACCCATATGACAGCACTTTTAATGAGCAATGATAGTCCAGGAACTAAACACATATCAACAGAAGACCGTTATATTGACTCACCATTATGGAGCGTCTTCCCAATGGAGGCAATGTTCAAAGGATCCCACCCACGGGCCGTGTGTTGAGCCCTGTGTAAACCCAAACCCAAACCACACCATGGGCTGCAAACAAACAGGCTGTGGGCCACATGCGACCTACGGGCCGTGGATTGAGTAGCGCTGCTATAGAATGTGGACCATACAGATTGCATCTTTTATGTGCCTATTTAAAACATAAGTGGACTTTTTTTTTCTCTGAATGTGGACTCAGGACCAGACTGAGGCCAAAATGTAGAGTAAGCTCCAATTTAGGCCTGCAAATTAAGTGATGAGACTTTCAGAAATACTCATCACTAAAGCTGGTTGTGAAATTATTTATCTTCTCATGAACTGTTCTGGAGAATATATATGCTATTTTTTCTAATGGTTGAAAATGTTCATTTTTTGTGTTGGTTTTTAATTAAAAAACCCCAAACTTTCAATTTTCATGTTTTTGTTTATTTTGGGTTTTTTTTTTTTTTCAACAAAACCCACTGTAGTTCTTGTTATTTGACAAACATGGCTCTGTGTTGGTGAAAACTTTCATTTTGTTGAAAGCCCATTTCCATCAAAAACGTTTAAAACAGAAAAGTTTATTCTCCTCAATAGCCCATACTGGGAATCCACTTGATATTGGAGCTTCAGTGGGAGCTAAGGGAGGAAGGTGTTGAGCTCTTTTAAAAGTTTGACCTGAAACATTATATTGCCATTGTGTGATCATAACATGAGTCAGAAGAAAGAAGTCACTCGGTGACTAAGGGGTTAAATTCAGGTATCCAGACAAACCAATGGGTATGTGATGCTGAAATTTGAATTGTATAGGATTCCTTGCCTGCTTTCTTAGTGTGGGAGGAAAAAAACCCCAGGAGTTGAGAGAGACAGAATTATTTAAACCCAGGCAGGACTATCACGCCTCCAGGGAATTTGGGGCATAGAAGTGGACTGAACCAAGAAAAGATTGGAAGTAAGTAAAGGGAAAAAAAGTGAATCTAGTTGTGATCAGGGTATTTTCTTTATTTTGTGCGTTGGTTTGAACTGCCCTGTGTGGATCTATTCCCTCCCCTCCCCATTTACCGTCTAAATATTGTTCCCAGTGATTTTCTCTGTGTTTGTTTTCTTTAGTTGCTCTGTAAGGGTGCGTACGCACTGCACTGTTATTTCGAGATAACTAGCATTATTTTGAAATAACAATGTGAACGTCTACACAGCCATTCCGTTATTTTGAAATAATTTTGAAATAATGGAAGGCTTACTCCAAAATCTGTAAACTTCATTCTACAAGGCACGCCTATTCTGAAATAGCTATTTTGAAATAAGGCATGTGTAAATGCTCCACTGCAACTATTTTGAATGGCCTCACTGGGGCCATTCTAAGTTATTCCTCCACAGTGCCTCCTGGGGCTCTAAATCAAGATAGCACATCCATATTAGGGAAGCCTGCCTTGGACTAATTTTGAGACTTCTCTTCAGTGTAGACGTGCTATTTTGAAATAAGCTATTTTGGAATAATTATTCTGGAATAGCTTATTTCAAGATAAGTGTGCAGTGTAGATGTACCCCAACATCTAGCAACCAAGTATGCTTTATCAAGTATATATTTTGTTTTGCATAAAAATAACTTTTTTTTAAGGTGGTGATTTGATTCTTGTGTCCTGGAAGTCTGTCTCTATGTATCTGCATGCCTCGGATTGAGAGGTCAGCTACTAGAGACGGCAGCTTGTTTTTCCCCTTTTTTTCAAACTCTCTTGTGGCAGAAGAGCTTGGGGTACCCTGGAGGTGGGTTCAAGTGTTTGCCCCTGGTTTTAGGAATAAACATCACTTAATGGTGGCAGCGACCCCCCAAAATCTGTGTATTGTGATTCTTGGGGAAGTTTTTGTAACCAGGGCCTTTAATGGCAAGGTATATTTAAAGTCTTTGTGGGCCCCCTCCTTCAGCACTCAGAGTGCCAGAGAGGGGAACAGCCCTGACACTCTGCTTACAGGGAACTGAGCAGTTTTGCTCTAAAAATGACTTTCCTTACTACCTGGCTACTGCCATGTGTTACAGGTTATCCATTTAGAATTCTCCTCTGTTATTGGTGAATTAACTAAGCTTGTAAAAGTTACAAATAGCTGCTCTGTTGTGTATATTGCATATACTAAGGAAGAACACAGTTGTAGTGAGGACACCTGTGGCTGAGTATAAAGTGAAGGCACAACCTGTTAGATCATACCCACTCAGCTCCTGCATATACTATGTCTGCCCTAACATCCTATTGAGAGCTATGACATATTGACAGATAGTTCTTCTAGCCCCTTGAAGAACAAGTGGTGAAAGGGTTTACTTTTAATATACTGCTTTCCTACAAGTTTAATTTTAGTAGCAAAGAGAAGTACAGCTGGGGGTAGTGGAGGAGGGAAAGAAGAGTGTCCAGTGGTAAAGGAAAATGATTCATCTCCAGGGCTCACAGAATTTATTCGTACATCTGGCACTAGCCAGCTCTTCCTGGCCAGATCTCATTTACACTAAGCTCCCCTTATATTGTCAGACCAGTAGAGAACCGGGCCTCATATGTTCATATTCCACTAACTAAGAGTTTTGGAAGGCAACTAAAGCCTGATGCTTCGAGGCAGAAGCCAGCATTTAATTACTGGGGCGAAGGAAGAAAACTTGTTTGAACATATTACCCCCTTGCTGTTGCACCTGCCTCCGTAGCTGGCTAGTGTCATGCGATATTGGAGATGATGGCTCTCTGGTCCATCCTGGTCCATTGCAGGATGGCTCATCCTTTGTTCCTATAGTCCACCTTGGTGTTACATGTGTCACTTAACTTCTCTGGCCCTCCCTGTTGGACAGCTGTTCTAGCTTCAAATAAAAAAATCATGCTTTGGGCCCAAAATGTCACGAGTTTTGCATCAAAAGCAGGACTTAACAAAAATAGTACTAGTTGGGTTCTTTTCATTTACGTGGGCATTTCTGAGCCCTGGCTTCACACTTTTGAACACTGAGGGCTAGAAAAGTACATTTTGAAAAAAGGGAAGCTGAGAGATCCATGCAATATCTTGCTACTGGTAGCTGCTACTTTAAGAAGCACACCAAGTATCACAGGACTCACAATAAAATCACAAAAGTAGGTCACACTGGTTGTATGAGTATAATCATCTGTTTGGAACTCAAAGCAACTTCTAAGCACAGCGAAAAAAGTGCAAAGTGTTGCTATCATCAGAAAAGGAGGGGGGTGAAGCCAAAATTATTTGTATTTTAAATCTAAATGCCATTGTACCATCTTTCTGATAAAAACCAACTATTTATCATCTCAATTACACCACTGTGAAGCAGGAGCAATTGCACATTGCAGTTTATTTTGGAGGGCCAAGCAGTACAGAGATGACTTCTGCCTTATTTGCTTGTACTGTCCTTTGCCCCAGCCAGCCAATGCAAGAGACCAGAGTTGACAGGTGGAGGGGCATGTGACCCCTCCAATTTGCTAACTGGTCCTGAGATGCTCATAACACTGCTGACGCTGGCTACCCTCTCTCTCAGCTCTGCTATCAACAGGCATGGGTCATCTCTGCAAGAGCCTGTTGCAAGGATCAGGACTACCCGAGGAGAGAGCTTGTGGGGCGCTTTTTTTTTTTTTGAACTAGCATATTGGCTGACTGCTCTTACAAGGAAACCTAGCTGGAGTGGTCTTCCTTCAGGGCTCTGCTTCACAGTCACATGCTGGATGGGGAGGGCAGCATTTCTTTCCTTGAAGGCAATTCAGTTCCTGGTGAAAGTGATGAGGATAATTTGCCCAGCTGGATGAAATATCTTGGTTGCTAAATGTCAGGAAATGAACTCCTTCCACCCTATTATGCCAGCCCCTCCCCTGACAACAGGAATTGTCAGGCCCAAAGGAACAGATGATGATGAGGTTCTCCATAAGGAGTCAGTTTCCCTCAAGAAAAACAGCCCAACAGCTGCAGTAGGTCTGATCCTTCTCCCATTTTAAACAATGGGGGTTATTCTATCTCCTTCAGCCAGCAAAGGACTGGATATAGCTTGCTGTTCTGAGCATGCCTCTGTTTTGAACAGGCAAGCTGGGGGCCATTCTATCAGTAACGTGAAAATGAGCATTTCATTGGCTTGCATTGTTTTTTGTAACTGAATACATCCATTAGCCTTCTGCCTCTTGCTGGGGATGTGGACTGGGTGCATGTCGAGAGGCACACAGACTTTGAGGTGCTTATCCTCCATAAATTTGTGACTTCAGCAATCCATTTTTACTTCTTTCTTGTCCCCACCGACTCTCCCAAAGGCAGCCGTCTTCATTAACATTCACATCACCACCGAAAGAGAAGTGACAGGCTGCTTTGTACACAGAAAACTGAAAGGCTGTTTGATGGGAACACAATTGCCCAATAATCCTTTCCTCGTGTTTTTTCTTTATTCGAGCCATTGCAAACAAAGGTACACCGGCCCAGATATGGGGATTCCAATAATTCAAATATGTCTTTGGTGGTTCTTTATTTGTCTGCTCTTATCCCAGCAATATGGGGTGGTCACATGACGGATTCAGTAATGCTGCGGTGTGTCTCAGCCAAAATAAATCTGAGCCAATATTATACTGTTTGCTGGAGTTAGCATTTTTTAATGCCATCGATCAAAGGAGGACTTCACACATGCAAATTGTTTTTAGTTTATGGCAGTATTTTTTTTTTCTTGCATGAATGTTTCAAGGCAGCGGGGATTCCATTATCCCAAACAAGCAGTAGCTTCAGTATTTTACATATGAAAAGGTGTCAACACTGCATTTACTGAAATGACAATTGGAAGTATATTTCAGTGCAGTTTAGAGTCTGTGCAGATCCTAGAGAGCACACTGGGCTAACATCAAGAAGGATGGATGAGCCAAAGGAGAAGAGGGTAGAAGGAGTAATGAGCACAGCAATGAAACTTGAGAAGCCAAAGTGAGTGGCAACTCTAGTGGGGAAGAAGCATGTTTGTGTGTTAAACTGTTGGCTGCAAATGACTTTCTTAACTGTTGGAAGGAAAAAAATGACTATTATTCTCAGATCTTTAACTGAGATTTCTATGGTGTTTAGCACTGTACACAGATGGAGTGAGAGTCCTTGCCCTGTAGATTTTGCCCTCTAAATTGACAAGCCAGGCAAATATTCAGAAAGGAAATAGGCACAGAGACTCATTTTAAGGTCATATATCTGGTGAGTGACAGAACTAGGAATAGAATTCAGCTTTGAATCCCAGTATAGTGCCCTATTGACTGTATCATGCAACCTTTCTAGATGTTCAATGTTACATTAAAAAGTGCATAAATCAGTAAACATTTCAATTGCTCGCATAGGAGCCTAGGGGCAGATTTTCAAAGGTATTTAGGAGCCTAAAGATAAGATAGGCATATAACTGGATGAGACACTTTTGAAAATCCCACAGGGTACCCAACTCCTATCTTTAGACACCCAAATATCTTTGTAACCCAGGTGCCTATGCTTCATCAAATGTCCATAGGATCTAAGCTCTTAAAGGTGAGATTTTGAAAAGCAATTAAGACTTTTGTGAATTAATTGCTTCCTTCCCACATGTTTCCATTGGGAATTCGGTGTCCCCTCTCAGGTGCTTATGTCACTTTTGAAAATAGGGTTTAAAGAATGTAGCCTGCTAGATGCAACTTTTGGTTTCTCTTGTCAAAGCAGGGTACTTATGTGTCATACAATGGGGTATAAACTGTGTTACACCAGGTCTCTGGTTTTTACCATCCAACAACCCTTGCGTAAAGCACAGTCACTTCAAATGTGGAACTATCAGATGTGCTGCTAGTGACTATGGGCATGTCTACATTAGGAAATGAAGTGATTGGGCAGCAAAATGGCAAATGAAATTTAATGTTGATAAATGCAAAGTGATGCACACTGGAAAAAATAATCCTAACTATATATACAATATAATGGGGACTAATTTAGCTACAACTACTCAAGAGAGAGATCTTGGAGTCATTGTGGATAGTTCTCCGAAAACATCCACTTAGGGTGCGTCTAGACTACATGGCTCCGTCGACGGAGCCATGTAGTCTAGACGCACCCTTAGTGTGCAGCGGCAGCCAAAAAAGCAAATAGAATGTTAGGAGTCATTAAAAAAGGGATAGAGAATAAGACAGAAAATATCTTATTGCCTCTATATAAAACTATGGTACGCCCACATCTTGAATACTATGTAAGATGTGGTCACCTCATCTCAAAAAAGATATTGGCATTGGAAAAATTTCAGAAAAAGGCAACAAAAATTATTAGAGGTTGGGAAGGATCCCATATGAAGCAAGAATAAAAAGATTTCGACTTTTCAGTTTAGAAAAGAGGAGATTAATGGGGGGATATGATAGAGGTCTATTAAAATCATGACTGGTATGGAAAAAATGAACAATGAAAAGTTATTTACTTATTCCCACAATATAAGAACTAGGGGGTCACCAAATGAAATTAATAGGCAGCAGATTTAAAACAAACAAAAGGAACTTTTTCTTCATTCAGTGCACAGTCAACTTGTGGAACTCCTTGCCAGAGGATACGGTGAAGACTAGAACTTTAACAGGGTTCAAAAAAGAGCTAGATGGATTCATGGAGGTTAGGTCCATCAATGACTATTAGCCAGGATAGATAGGAATGGTATCCCTAGCCTCTGTTTCTCTGGAGGTGGGTGACAGGGGAGGGATCATATGAGCATAACCTGTTGTGATCCCTCTCTCTGGGTCATCTGGTATTGGCCACTGTCGGCAGACAGGATACTGGGCTAGATGGACCTTTGATCTGACCCAGTATGGCCATTCTTATGTTTTTATTTCAAAATAACTAAAATCGATTTAATAACCCCCAAAATAACAAAATCAAAACAGCGTGTCCTCACTACAGGGAAGCCTCAAAATTAGTCTGAGGCAGGCTCCATTAATGTGGATACACTATCTCAACTTACAGCCCCAGAAAGCATAGAGGAGGGATTAGTTCAAATTACTCTGGGGAGTAGTTATTTCAAAATAGTGGCACTGGAGTGTCCACACACCCACTATTTCCAAATAACTATTTCAAAATCAGTATTATTCCATCAGAAAAGCAGGAGTACATATTTCAAAATAAGCAGCTCACTAAGAGGGGTTATTTCAAAATAAAGTCCTAGTGTAGACCAGGGCTCCTTCTTGCCCCCACCCCCTTTTGCTTCTGAGGCCAGTTAGAAGATGCAGGCCACATATCTTCAGGCTGCAGTCACTGACAAGGTCTGTCTGCGTCCCCATGGACTTGCCCAATGCCCCTCTCTCAGCTATAAAATGCTTAAGACACTTAAATTAACAAACTTAATCTGAGCATCTGTGCAGATGCAACCACTAAATATGTGTGAGTGTGTATGTGCTACTTTTTTGTATGGCATGGCCGAGTGTTGCTCTAAGGAGAAATGCACAATGTCACTAAGTTTTTAATTATGCACAGAATGGAGCCAGTTATGATAGTGTCCCTCCCCCGACACCAGACATACCAACAGGGGGGCAAAGGGGGCAGTTGCCTCAGTGCCCAGTGATTCAAAGTGGTCCGCAGCCAGAGCCTTTTAAATCATGATTGCGAGGGCTGAGGGGTGGGGAAATGTGCTGTGTTCTCGGTGGCATTGAAGGCTGGCTGCCCCTGGCCCTGGCCTCGCCGCTTCTGTCTGGGGCTCTGCCCCTTCCAGGAGCACAGAGATGCCCCCTCCCCCCCCCACACCTTGACCAGGATTCATGTGGGCTGTCGGCTCCTCTGCCCATCCCCCACTCACCACCCTCCCCCACCCCCAAATAAACTTAGTCTGGAAACATATCAATAACAGTACTGCGAATGTTGTATCATTATAGAAATACATCTTCTCCACAGGCTTAAATCAGGAGGAACTGCTGTTCTTATGTCATTTGTGGCGAGGCTTCCTGTTCACATACCTTCCTGGGTTTCTGGAGATGTATCTTTCAGAGCAAATTACGAGATCAGGAAGGCTGAGATCCAGAGGGCTGAAATGCTCTCTAATTAGGCCGCTCTGGTTTCGGGCTTCTTAGCAGGGGTATATCTGTAATATAGATGGTAGATGGTTACTGGTGCAATCAAACTGTTAAATCAGCAGGGTGCATCTTCAAAATGGTTTTCAAGAGCTAGCACACATCACAATAATGGGAAGGCTGCTGGGAGCTCCCTATGCACCATACTGAGCAGCCCCTATGACTCCAATGACAGAGGCAGGCCTGCCGAACACATTATGTTTCTCTCCCTTATTATTTATTATTATTATTACTACTATTATTTGATTAATATTCAGAGGGAAGAGCTTGTCAGACCGGTAACATTTCAGTGCTGTGGCTTCGGTTTGACAAGCTGCAGTACATTTTCACACACAGCAGAGAAATGCTTCTCCTTCATCATGCCTTACTTATGCATCAGCACTTTCCAGTACTAAGGGACTGATTCTCATCTCGCTTACTCAAACTTTATACTGGCCTATTTCCATTGAGCACCATGGAGCTAATCCTGATTTCCTGAGGCCCAGATTCTGATCTCGCAGTGTATATTCATCTGAAACAAGGCCAAAATCTTCCAGTCAAATCAATGAACGTCTTCAATATATTAGGCCTAATTAACCTAAGACTGGCCATACTGGGTCAGACCAATGCTCCATCTAGCCCAGTATTCTCTCTTCCGTTAGGGTTATCAGGTAGCTTCAGAAAAAATACTAGACACACTTGATTGGGGGGGGCGGGGGAAGGGACTGCCCGGGAGGGGAGCAGGGCTGGCTGGGGGGGGACGGGGGACGGGAAGCAGGGCTGGCCGGGGGGTGTCGGGGGCAGCAGGGCTGGCTGGGGGAGATCAGGGGGGAGGGTGCCGGGGGGAGCAGGCCCGGCAGGGGGAGATTGGGAGGAGGAGAACCGGCTGGCAGGAAGCAGGGCTGACCAGGAGGGGTCGGGAGGAGTGGGGCTTGCTGGAGGGGAGGGAGCGGGGGGGGGAGAGAATCATCTGGCAGGGAGTGGGACTGACCCAGGCACATGCAGATCCCAGGGTGCTGCCTGTCCCGCACACGATCCCGGCGACGCACGAGCGAGTCCGGCTACGGCTCCACAACACACTTGAACAGTGCTCAGGAGCATGGACAGGGCTTCTCCTCCTTCCCGTGGTGTCACTCCTACATCAGACTCAACCAGAGGATCCCAGCGCCAATTGTGCCCCGCCCCCCCCAGCCACTCCCGCTGCCCCTGCCAGGCTTCCGTCGGGTGCCCAGCCGGGAAACCAGAAAATACTGGACATTGCACATGTCCAGTATTTTCTGAATTTTTTACCGGACAGAGGGCCCAAAAACAGACACCTGGCAACCCTACCAACCGTGGCCAATACCCGGTGCCTCAGAGGGAATGCACGGAACAGGTAATCATCAAATGATCAACCCCCTATTGCCTTTCTGACAAACAGAGGGTAGGGACACCATCCCTGATCATCCTGGCTAATAGCCATTGATGGACCTATCCTCCATGAGTGTATCTAGTTATTTTTTGAACCCTGTTAATGTTCTGTTTTTCACAACAGCCTCTGGCAAGGAGAGTCACAGGTTGAATGTGTGTTGTGTGAATAAATACTTCTTTTTATTTGTTTCATATAGCCCTGGTCTACACTAGGGAGTTATTTCAAAAGACCCCCCTCCCCTTATTTCAAAGTAATAAGTGGAGCATCCTGTAATTTCGAAATAACAGGCTGGCTATTTTGAAATCTATACTCCTGCTTTCCTTGGGGAATAAGCTTATTTTGAAATAGTTATTTCAGGAGTTATTATTTCACATTTAATTATTTCGAAATAATTTCCTACTGCAGACATGCCCTTAGTGATCCCTAGTTCTTATGTTATGGGAACAAGTAAACAATGTTTTTCTTAATTACTTTCTCCACACCAGTCATGATTTTATAGTCCCCTATCATATCCTCCCTTAGTCGTCTCTTTTCCAAGCTGAAAAGTCCCAGTCTTGGTAATCTCTCATCATGTGCTGATAATGTGCAATTTCTTCTTCTGGCAATCAAAAGAAATGCTTTGTGGAGCTACCCTAATTTATACCAGAGAAGGAACTGACCCCTGATTTGCTATTGGCAAAATCCCATCATATTTAACAGGAGGGCACTGTCATCAGTATGATAATGTAAACAACACAGCTTCTGCCACAATTCTGTCTATTATCGTCTATCAATGTAGTGAACACTTGGCAAAATACAAAAGGAGATATAGATCCCACCCCTGACTTGTATACAAGATCAGAGGTGATAATTCTCCAGCAGATGGGAGAAGATTTTCAAACATATCTAAGGGTATGTCTACACTAGCCCCCTAGTTCGAACTAGGGAGGCTAATGTAGGCATTCGAAGTTGCAAATGAAGCCCGGGATTTAAATATCCCGGGCTTTATTTGCATCTTCCCATCCGGGCGCCATTTTTAAATCCCCCTAGTCCGAACTAGCTGCCCGCGGCTACACACGGCAGTCAAATGTGGAATGAGGTGTAACAGTTAACTCAAACTAAGGACTTAGTTCAAGTTAACATTTGACTGCCGCGTGTAGCCGCGGGCAGTTAGTTCGGACTAGGGGGATTTAAAAATGGCGCCCAGACGGGAAGATGCAAATAAAGCCAGGATATTTAAATCCCGGGCTATCTTCAAATGCCTACATTAGTCTCCCTAGTTCGAACCAGGGGGCTAGTGTAGACATACCCTAAAGGATTTAGGGACACACAACCCCTTGAAAGTCAATAGGATTTGTGCACCTAATGCCCTTTCCATATGCCCTTTCAAAAATCTTCCCTTCAACATACTTGATGGTGACATGAAAAGAAGAGAGTGACATTTTCAAAAGTGCTTAAGATCTAGATCCTCAAAGGTATTAGGCAGCTAACTGATGTAGAAATCCTTAAAATACCTTTTGGGAAATTAGCTTATGTGATTTAGGAGCCTAAATGACATTTTGCAAAACTAACTTAGGCAGGTAGGAAACTCTCAGTGAAAAGCTCCCAAGGACCAGATTTCCAAAGGTATTTAGGTGCCTAAAAGTGCAAATATTTGCCAAGAAGAATTTTAAAAGCATCTAAGCTAGTCTAATGTCTAAGTCCTTTTAAAATCAACAGGAGTTTGATCCCTATCTTCCTTCTGTATTATGGAAAAGCCCTTTAGGTGTGTCCATAGGTGCTTTGAACATCTGCCGCTAGCTCACATTTGAAACAGCACTTAGGTGCTCTGGTAAATTTTACATTGAAGGTACGTCTACACTGCGGCGCTATTTCAGGATACTTTTGGTATCCCAAAATAGCTATTCTGCATCTTTGAAACAAGCCTGTTATTTTGAAATATAATGGGCTCGCTATTCTGATGTTCCTGTAAACCTCGTTCCACGATGATTAAGGGGCGTTTTGGAATAGTGGTTTATTTCGAAATTAGGAAATAAGCTATTTCAAAATTAACTCAAAATAAGCTATGCAATTTGCGTAGCTCAAATTGCATAGCTTATTTTAGGCCAAGGGTGCAGTGCAGATGCACCCTATATGTCTAAGTGGTAAGATATCTCATCATTCCCCTATACCTAATCTGGAAACTAGCTGTGAGGACAATCCCTTCCTGGTGTTAATTAGAATATTCCTATTGAATTAAATTGAGCAACTTTGACTTTTGACAGCTGAGGGCCAAGACGTGTTGATAGTGATTGCTGTATACGGTATAGTGCATGAGGTAGGACTTTAACTTTGTGTTCCCCTTAGAACGTACACTTTGCTGCTGTCAAATCAGTGTTAATGTGAGTTTGGCATCCATGTGAGCCTACCTGCATGTTTCATTTGTATCCACAGATTTGGGGCTATGTTATTGTTCAGGAAGCTACCTCCTCACCCTCAAAAAATTCACCTTCGATCATTTCTCCCACCTGCGGCTGTCACTTCTATGCACTCGTCTTACATTCCATCTGGGTACAACAAACCCAGCTAAGTGCCAGCCAATGGGAACAAATGCTTCACTTCGAATTGCACAGGCATTCTCACTGCAGAATGTGAAAGCAACAAATGTCATTCTCAGCAATAAATTGCAAGCAGGAGTGGATTTCAAAAGTACACCTTTGAGTTTCATTAGTGACAGAAGGAATGGCAGGGATATACCTGACATGTTTCTAAAGAGAGGCTAATCTATGTAAATGGCACTATTTGCATTATGAATGGAGTCTGTTTCAGTGATGTTGAATTATGAACTGAGTTTAAATGCCCATTGAAAACATTAAAATCGTGGGGAAGGGGGAAGGGGGGCAAAATTCAGGACCGAAAAAATCATTTTTAACCTGCTAGCACACTGTCAACAGCTAGTATCAGATCCTTTCAAAGACTATTTTTCTCTGGAATTCAAATGTGACAGACATTATTGTTTAATATCAAATAATGTTAATATTTTAGCTTTTGTTTAATATTTTTCAGTCATCTGTCTCAGAGCACTGAAATTCAGGTTTTTAAAGACAGAAGGGATTAGCATGATCATCCAGTCTGACCTCTTGCATATCTTAGGCTGCAGAATCTTACCCATCCCCTCCTGTCCTAGACCCATAACCTCCGGCTGAAGTCCTCAAATCATGATTTTAAAGTCTTCAGGTTACAGAAAGTTTAACACCAGCAAGTGACCCGTGCCCCATGCTGCAGAGGAAGGTGAAAACTCCCAAGGTCTCTGCTAAACTCTCAAAAGGATCATCATCTTCACTTGACAGATGGGGACCCTGGAGCACAGATGGATGAAGTGACATTCCTCCAGAGAACACGGATGAAAACATGGTGGAGTCAGGAATAAAACTCACCATTTGTCCCTCCCCTGTCACAGGCCTAGGCACAGCAGCAGGATGGGATTTATAAAAAGCACCCTGGGGATTTTGGCCCAGTTCTTCAAAGATGTTTCTATTCAATTCCTTTCTGTTCTATGTACATTTTCATTCCAGGGTCATTGATTTCAGTGGAAGTTGGGTGCCTATATACCTTTAAGGAGCTGGGCTTTTGAACACAAACTCCCTGAAAATCATTGTACTCTTAAGCACCTGTACTCTTAAGTCATTTCAACGCTTTTAAAAATCCTATTCCTCATTTCTAAAGCAACTGCATGGGTAATCTTTTAAAATATAATAGTCCAGCTACTATACCTTAGCTGGCTCAGAATGTTTAGTTTATGTATTTTTATTCAGATGTGAGCATGCTCTATTGGCATAGAGAGTACGCTTATTAAGTTTGCAGATGATACCAAGCTGGGAGGGGTTGCAACTGCTTTGGAGGATAGGGACATAATTAAAAATGATCTGGACAAACTGGAGAAATGGTCTGAGGTAAATAGGATGAAGTTTAATAAGGACAAATGCAAAGTACTCCAGTTAGGAACAATCAGTTTCACACACAGAATATGTCTACACAGCAAAGTTATTTCGAAATAACAGCCCTTATTTCGAAATAACTTTCCTAGTGTCTACAGAGCCAAACTGCTATTTTGAAATAAATTCAAAATAGCAAAGTGCTTATTTTGAATTTGGTAAACCTCATTCTATGAGGAGTAACGCCAAATTCGAAATAGCTGTTTCAAAATAAGTGCTGTGTAGGCACTCATATAGAAATAGGGGGCCTCCAGCCTTCCCAGGGTCGCCTGGTGGCCACTCCAGCCTCAACCAAGAACACTTCTCTCCCTCCCCACCTCCCCGGAGCCCTTAAAGGGGTACACTGTGGCCACAGTGCCTGTGCCAGCTCCAAGCCTGCCAGCCCAGAGCCAGCAGTCACTGCCCCGACCCAGTGGCCCCAAAACATGAGCCAGCAAGCCACTGGCAGCCAGCCCTCTACCACTCCCCAGGAGCAGTCTGCCAGCTCCCAGGAGCCTGCCAGGGCTGGAGAAGGTGGGCAACTTCCTGGTCCAGGGTGAAGATCATGGACCTTATTCAGGTTTGGGAGGGACGCCCCCAATGTCCATGATCTCTGCACTAGACGGAGGAATGCGGCCGTCTCTGGCAAGATAGCTGCCAGCCTGGCCACCAAAGGCCACATGCGAACCCAGGAGCAGATTTGCATGAAAATCAAATTGGTCCGACGAGACCCCCAACCCTGAGCCCTGAGCTTCCCCTCCCACTTCTTCCCCTTGCTTCTCCCTTCCAGCTCCCTCCTCCCAGGTTTCCCCCTCCCCTCTCCCACTCTCTCTTCTCCCCTCTCCTGCCTCCTTTCCCCAGTCTCACCAGAGTTTCATTCCCCCTCCCCCAGTTTTGTTAAATAAAGAGAGTTTGTGTTCATGAAAATACGTTTATATTATTTTACATCAGGAAGGGGGGTTAGGGAGGGGTAAGTGGAAGGACGTGAGGGAGGAATGAGGCACAAGCCCCCAGCGGGGCAGACCAGGGAGGCTCTTAGTGCTCCTCAGGGTGAAAGCTCTACTGCAGGGCCTCCTGGATACTGACACCCCCCGATGGACCTCCCAGATGGCAGCCTGCAGAAAGTGCAGCCAGGCTCACAGCAACGTGTCCAAAAGAAGCATTGGAGTGCCCAGGGGCAGCTCTGGCTCCATGTTGCAGAGTGCTGTAGTGTCCTGAGTGAGGGCAAACAGAGCACGCAGAGACAAAATGCTTTGCTGTCCCTCATTGAAGTAGAAACTTGAGAACTGGCTGTCTGGGGGCAGAGGGTCCCTTTAAGCACAGGCCTCAGACAGCAGCCCCACACAGTAAGTCCTGACCTGGAGCCCTGCTGGAACTGGTTCCGGCTGGCCTTAAATGCAATTCAGAGTCCACTCAGTGTGGACGCGCTATTTCGAAATAGCAAAATGCTATTTCAAAATGCATTTTGTGTGTAGATGTGTTATTTTGAAATAAGCTATTTTGAAATAACTATTTCGAAATAAGATATTTTGAAATAACACTGAAGTGTAGACATAACCACACACAATGGAAAGGAACTGTCCAGGAAGGAGTACTGCAGAAAGGAATCTAGGGGTCATAGTGGACCACAAGCTAAATGAGTCAACAGTGTGACGCTGTTGCAAAAAAAGCAAACATGATTTTGGGATGCATGAACAGGAGTGTTGTGAGCAAGACATGAGAAGTCATTCTTCTGCTCTACTCTGCACTGATCAGGCCTCAAGTGGAGTACTGTGCCCAGGTCTGGGCACCACATTTCAAGAACAATGTGGAGAAACGGGAGAAGGTTCAGAGAAGAACACCAGGAATGATAAAAGGTCTAGAAAACATGACCTATGAAGGAAGACTGAAAGAATTGGGCTTGTTTAGTTTGGAAAAGAGAAGATTGAGAAGGGACATGATAGCAGTTTTCAGGTATCTAAAAGGGTGTCACAAGAAGGAGGGAGAAAAATTGTTCTCCTTCGTCTCTGAGGATAGGCAGCTATGGGCTTAAACTGCAGCAAGGGAATCTTAGGTTAGACATTAGGAAAAACTTCCTAACTGTCAGAGTGGTTAAATACTGGAATAAATTGCCTATGGAGGTTATAGAATCTCCATTTCTGGAGATATTTAAGAGCAGATTAGATAGAGGTCTATCAGGGATGGTCTAGACAGTACTGGGTCCTGCCATGAGGGCAGGGGACTGGACTCGATGACCTCTCGAGGTCCCTTCTAGTTCTAGTGTTCTATGATTCTGTGTTGGTGATTCTATGCTTTATTTAAAATCCATGGCATCATTTTGGCACCTAAATCTTTTAGGGCCATTTGAAAATTCCAACCAAATATTTATAATTTCTGTGAGAGCACAAAACTACCATTGCAACCTTTTGTTCTGGATTTGTACAGGGCCAAGCAGAAGATGGTCCTGGTTTATGACCACTATGTGCCACTACAAGGCAAACATTAATAACTAGGCCTACACAATCAGGCAATTTAAGCCATGCGTTGCACAATAGACATAATTCCAGTCTATCATGTTCTTTGCTTGCATTTGCCCTCTAACAATAAGAAAGCTCTGGAAAAACCCCATGTGAAGTGTCACATTGAATGTGCACAATTGGACCATTTTTAAAATGTTGACCACCCTCGTGTATTTGAGCTGGGGATTTGATATATTTTCAAAATTCATGTTTGGAACTGAATGCATTTTAAAGGGTTGCCAAGTTTCTGACCTTTGTTTCCCCTTAATTTATACTAGTTTCACTGAAGAAATTGCTGGGCAAGGTGAAGATTAAGCTGACAAAGCATGCAGTTCCATGTCCTCAAGGTAAGGATTGCTAAGGAAGCCAAAAGAATGGAGTTGCCTTATTTCTCAGCTAGCTATAAAAGGTGCTTGCTAGAAGACCTGTGTTATATTTGAATTTAGGATGATTGGCTTTTTTTTCTGAAAGGTTAAATTATTCCTGTGTCCACAGGCAAGATGACTGAAAATATTCTCTGTGATGGTCTTGTCCTTTTTGGGTGATTCCATTTCAGGGAGATTCCTTAGCTACAGGAAGCATTACTTTTGGCTGCACAAAACCTCTTGGGATTCATTTAGAGTTTAATTGTGCATAATCTGAGAGAGCCAGTTTGGAGTAGACTTTGCTCTGGAAGGACCTGATCCATAGCTAATAAAAAAAGAGAGTGTTTTTTCTATTGGCATTGAATCAGTTCTATAATAATTTTTGGTGAAATTTTTCAAAGCATGTAAGTGTCTTAGCAGGACAAAGTTCCATGAATGTCAATGGACTTAGATTCCTAAATCTCAAGTACTTCTGAAAATCCCAGGTTTTGTTCTCTATGCTCTGGCCTCTGGACTTACTTCTTTCCCTCTCCATTTCTACTTTAGAATGCAGCTCACTTGACATACTGGGAAACATATATATATATCTCATCCCCAAACTGATTATTTTATATTGAGCTACAATTCAGTAGCAATTCAGAGAGGAAGAACTGACAACATACATGTGACTGGAAAGAAAGGTGGTTGAAAGCTATGTTAACTTTCTACAGCAAAGGTAAAGTCTGTTTATGGGGGAGACAAAATTGCCCCTGGGGCTCGGTCCAAGGCTATGGAATGAACTCTTTTAGGAACTAGAGCCCATGATCCTTCACTCCAAGTGCAAAGCTCATTTCTTTGACCTGACTTCTCTAACCTAAGTACATAGCAACAAATATACTTTTTAAAAAAACTCTTTCAAATGCTAACAGAACAAGATACTCAATTGCACGTACATCTCCTGGTGTGAGGATGAGCAAACACACAGAGTATGATGGATGCATAGTCACGTTACTGAAAATACTGCTGAAAGTCACTCAGAGTGGTGGTGATCATGGTAGAAGAACCTATCTAAAATAGTACAGAAC
Source organism: Pelochelys cantorii (assembly GCA_032595735.1). Taxonomy (NCBI): domain Eukaryota; kingdom Metazoa; phylum Chordata; order Testudines; family Trionychidae; genus Pelochelys; species Pelochelys cantorii. The sequence goes on from CM064346.1 coordinate 14,546,605, forward strand.
CTTCAAGAAGTCCTGGGAATTATCAAGAAGTTCCCCTGCAAAGCTCCAATCCCTTTAATAAGGCTTTAATATCTTTAATAAGGCTTTGCTTTCAAGACTCGATGCCTTTCTGAGACATGGTCTTCAGTCAAATGCAAGATATTGGGCTCAATGCAGGTATAAATGGGTGAAATTCTATAGCATGTGTCATAGAGGAGGTCAGATTAGAATGATGATCTAATGACTCCTTCTGGACTTAAAAATCTGTGGAATATTTTGCAAATGACCACCCTTTCCATGTAATCCTTCTCATTCACAAATTTCATCGACAACTTTAAAATAAAGCTTTAAAAAAATCCTTATTCAATATATCTACAAGTATCAATCTTTATGGTGTACCAAATACCAATGCTGTCTGCTTCCCTTTGAAAATTATGTTCCCCAAGATCATTATCCTCTTCCTATTGGCCTCCTCCCTCCGCCACCGTTGTGCTCTGTTGCTGCTTTTATAGCATCTTTGTTCACTCCTCAAGGCAATGACTGGGCCCTTTATGCACCTGTAGAGTGAAATCCACATCTGCTGTTATAAATAAATAATGCCGATGTTCTCTCCAGATGAATTGCCATGGGTAAGTCTGAATTTCACAAAGAATAGCCTGGCATCAGCCATTCAAAGATTGTGCTTTTAGCACCAGAGGTACGGGCTTCCAGGGGATTTGAGGGGTGTAAAGCTTTAGGGCAGGGGTGGGCAAAAGGGCCTCCCTGGGCCAAATCTGGCCCGCCAAGCAGGTGGCTCTGGCCTGTGGAGGCCCTGCTGCTTCCTCGCCCACAGGCCAATTAGGGCCTGGGGGCAGGGAAGCATGCGAAGCCTCCCCCACCCTGCCAGGAGATGTGGCACTTTGAAGAACTCCCCTGCCCCCAGCCCTAATTGGCCTAGGGGCAGGGGAGCGAGGGAAGTCTCCTCCCATGCCAGAGGCATGGGCACCTTGAGGGAACATGGGGTGGGGGCAAAGGCACTCCCTCATCCCCAAACCAATCATTGTCTGGGCTTGGGAAATCCGGAAATATCTTGGCCCCACCCCTTCTGCTTGATGCCGTGCCCCTCCCTGTGCAGCCTCTGGCAAAAAATTATTGCTCACCCCTGCTTTAGGGTATTTCTACACTGCAGAGTTTTTTCAGAAAAATGGCCATTTTTCTGAAAAATCTTCACTTACATGCACGCTGCAATTGTGTTCTTCCAAAAGAAAATCTAAAGAACAGAAGGGTTTTTCTGACATTGGTAAACCTCTTTCTATGAGGAAGAAGCCTTTTTCTGAAAGAGCTCTTTTGGAAAAAGGCATGTGTGGATGGGGAAAAGGGAGTTCTTTCGAAGGAAGAGGAAAGAGGAAAAAACACAGGTGCCCTGGCGGCCACTCCATCCATAGTAATCACAGCTGAAATGTGAGATAGCATCCACATTGAATGGACGCTATTTATTGAAAAAGCAGATCGCTTTTTTGATGTGCTTTTGCAGTGTGGACGCTCTCTTTCGGAAGAAGTTTTTCTGGAAGATCTCTACTGGAAAAGCTTCTTCTGAAAGAATCCTGTAGTCTAGACGTAGCCTCTGTTGGGATCTTGAGTTTGAGAGTGGTGCAGACTATAGACTCTTGCTCTCATAAGCACATGGACCATGCCTGCATTCCATCCTCCTTAGTCACTGGCTAGAGAAGAGGAGACAGGTAAATTGTACCAGTTCAAGGATGATTTATTCCTCCCTCAAAGCAACATGACAGAATGAGAAGCAATGGTCTCAGTTGCAGTGGATATTAGGAAAAGGTCTTTCACTAGGAGGGCGGAGAAGTCCTGGAATGGAGTGTCTAGGGAGATAGTGGAATCTCATCCCTAGAAGTTCCGGCTTGACAAAACCCTGGCTGGGATGATTTTGTTAGTGTTGGTCCTGTTTTAGGCAGGGGATTGGATTTGATGACCGTCTGAGGTCTCTTCCGACCTTATGATTCTAAGAGGAATGCTAGGGAGAAAGTGTGACTTACAGCTCTGGGTTGCTCCTAGAATATGCACCAGCTCTTACTCAGGACTGAGCCTAAAGGCTCAGTCTAGCCCCATGGTCACCAACCCGTCGATCGAGATCGACAGGTTGATCACAAGGGCTCAACCAGTCGATCGTGAGACATTCGGGCCCCCCCACTCCGATTTCCCCCCACCCCCAAGAAGCCCCACTACCTACCTCCAGTGACAATGGAGGTAGCACCGGCTTCCTGCGGGGTGGACGGAAGTCTGGCAGCTGCGCGCCACTTCCGGGGGTTCCGGAAGTGCTCTGGCTGCTCCCCTCCCCCAGGTCTGTGGTGTGCCAGGAACTTGCGGGGCGGGGGTGGGGAGTCCCCAGAAGAGGTGCGCACCGAGGCTTTCCCGCCTCAGCGGGGAGGAGGGGGAAGTCATCACCAGAGGAGGTGTGCACTGGGGCTTTCCCTCCTCTGCAGGGGAGAGGGGGAGTTGTCCCTGGAGGAGTCCTGGCAGGAGGCGGGTGCAGGAGACTCCCTGTCCCCTGTCACCAGCAACACCCTGTCTCCTGATGCAGAACCCTGTCCCCACTGGCACCCTGTCCCCTGCTGCAAAATCCTGTCCCCTGCCCTCCCCCCCCCCCGGCACCCTGTCTCCTCTCCCCGTCCCCCACTGGCACCCTGTCCCCTGCCCCAGCACCCACTAGCACCCTTTCCCAGTACCAAGTCCCCTGCTCCCACAAGCACAGTTGGGGCCACATTAGTGAGGCTTGGGGGGTTTTTGGAGGAGTTATGTTTTTGCATCTCACTTGTGTGGCCCCCAACTGACTTTTCTGTGGGTCAGTGACCCTGATTCAAAACAGGTTCCCCGCCCTTCTCATAAATAAAGACAATGCAGAAACTTTTTGTATTTAACATAGTATTTTATTTAAAAATGAAGTCTGGCCAACAAGCCCGCAGTTGGGGCCAAGCCCCCATCTGGCTGCAGCATCATAACACTCCTGCACATCCCCTCCCAACCCTAGATCTAAGCCTATCATCCACTGGAACTCCCTGCCATGAGCCCCTCACATACCCCAACCCAAATTCCTGCACTCTCACATCCACAAGCCTGTGGCTTACTGAGTACCCCAACCCTCCATCTGACCCCAACACTCACCAGCCTGAAGCCCCCTCCCCGAGCCAGTGTCCCCTTCTCCACCTCCTCCTGCATCCAAATGTCCTCCCAGAGCTCACACCACTCACCCCTTCCCACACCCTAATTCCTTATTCCCACCCCAGAGCCCACATATCCTGTCTCAACCCAGTGAGGGTACGGCTAGACTGCAGGAGTTTTTCCAGGATTCCAGAGATATCCCGGAAAAACTCTTCCACGTCCAGTGACGCGTTCGTTCTTCCACTTTTTTTAGTGGAAGAGCAAACATGCTCTTTCGGTAACCCCTGTATTCTTCGTTCCATGAGGAATAAGGGGGCTTCCGAAAGAAGGGGTTTTTCTGACATTTGGTCCAGTCTAGACAAGCCAAATGTTGGAAAAACCTCTTCCTACAGAAGAATCGGAAAAGAAGCAGCAGTGTAGAGTATATAAAGGCTGGGGATAGCAAGTGATGGAGAGGAGGAGAATAGAGAGGGCGGGGCTTCAAGGAAGGGGTGCGTTCTTGGGGGAAGGATGTGGCGGTAGATCTTGGCTTGTTCGCACATTTAAAAAGTGATCTTGGGTGTAAAAGGGTTGGAGACCACTGATCTAGACCATCCTGGCAATGTGCTACCGTTTCTTACTCATTCTACAGGCAATATTTTCAGGCTTTTGTAGCACTTGTGAATTGTCATAGCTCCATTTCAGCCAATGGAGAGCCATGACAATTTATACCAGCTGCGGATATGCCACTTTACATATAAACTGTGCTCCGAATCCATCTTGCAGTCTGCACCTACCACATCCCAGCCTTTCCATTCACAATGCCATGCATTTTTTCATGCCAGGGACATGAGTTTTCTTAGAAAAGAAATTGAGATACTCAGGACATGTCTACACTAAAACACTATTTTGAAATAACTAGCACTGTTCCGAAATAACTTAGTCCGTGTCTACACAGCAGGCAGTTATTTTGAAATAGTGTCAAAATGCTGTCAAGCTGGAGGACTTCTTATTCCGACTCCTGTAACCCTCATTGTACGAGGAGTAAGGAAAGTCGGAGGAAGAGTGCTCTGTTTCAAAATAAGTGCTGTGTAGATGCTCCCTATTTCAAAATAAGCTATTTTGAAATAAGATACACAATTGACGTAGCTCCATTTGCATAGCTTATTTTGAGTTAATCCCTGCAGTGTAGACGCACCCCCAGAGACAGAAATAATCTCACAAGATTTAAATCAAGCAAGAAACACAGATAAAATGTTGTGCACTCAGCAAAGCAGAGGACAGCCTAGAAAAACCTTTCGGACGTCATAGTTGTTTTCAGCAAGCTTTGCGGTCGACCTTCATCTGCTGTCTAGGTTAAATTCCTCCCACACCCTACTCCCCTTTCTGCTGCCCCATGCTGAAGAAGACAGGACTGAAAAGATTAAGAAAGCTGGCAGTGTCGCTTCCCACTGGGGCCCCCTCACCTTTGTCAAAAGCTGCTGTTGTGGCCATCAGCGCCAAAGGCAAAAAGCATGCTGCTCTCATGGACACTGGTCATACATCACTTCAGCTTGTGCTGCCTCTCTGGCCACTTGAGCCTCCACAAGGTATTTCTCTGAAACAGCTTAGATGTTAAAAACCAGAGCTAGTGGATTTCCACTCACAAAAGGAAAGGTCAACCACATCACGTCCCCTTAGCTCCCTCTCCCCAAAGCCATTCTCCTTTCATCCTCGAACAAGACTTCTAATAAACACAAGAACAAAAAAAAAGCCAGGCGTTCTGTGCCTATACAAAGAAAAAGAGCTGGCTTAAAGAAACTCACCTGAAGGAAGCCTCAGGTAATGGGGGACTTTGGTTGGGTTAAATAATTCGGTTACTTTTCATCTTTGAAAGGGATTCTGATAAATGACTTAGGCCGCATATAGGAGCAGCTTTGGGCTCTGCTTCAAGTTTTAAATTTTAATCCACGGGCATTGATTGGCTTTGACTACTCTTTAGCTGTTGATGACTCTGTGCTGATCAGCTGATGTCCCCAGCTATGGTCACCTACCAGTAACTTTTCTTTAAGCTTCTTAGGCCCAGAAGTTGAGAGCCAAAATACCTTCTGAGGACTGGGCCTTAGTATTTTCCCACATGCTGTTTCTCATTCATGAGGTATAATCTGCTCCACTTCCTTCTCCAATTTCAAATGCCTCCTGTGCTATAATGTCGATAATAACCAGACACATATTGTGCTATCACTGTTCATCTTCCTTTTCCTGATCGGACTCCTCCACTCTGGCCAGACCTGCCATTTCTATTTCTAGAAAAATTAACACCCCTTCAAAAATCCGCAAGAACTCAACAATGTAACTCAGCAATGCCAATGTATCAATGCTCAAACTTTCAGAAGCACCAAAGTTACTTTCATTTAACAATCAGACTTCTGTGCTTAAAAATAGACAAGCCACCCAGGAACTTTTAAAAATCCCACCACATATTTATTTGCTGGTATTTGGCTAGGAGTGGTGCATTGAACATTTGTAAGCTAATATTTTACATGCTCTCCATCTCATTTATCCCACTGATAACCATGCTGTAACATACACTCTTTATTTGGGCCCTAAGAGGCTGCTTCTGCCACCCTCGATCATGGTAACTAGTACCATACTGCCTGGACAGCTACTACAAACAAGGTACTATGCTTTCAGATACTAATCAATGTGAGCCAGGAGGGCAGAACCTAATCCTTATTTCTATGACTTGGAGGCCTCTTAGCAATTTAATCGCAGTATATTGCGGAGTGAGATACTTAAAGTTTCAAAGGAACTCTGCAATTTTCCTATGGCTCCAAATGCAACAATAGCAGAATGCCTCCAGGACTAAAGCGTTAGGGTGCTTGTCCATAATTTGGGACTCCAAGCTTCTCCTCCCTCTCTGACACAGATTTCTTGCCTGACCTCAGGCAAGTCACTGAGGGTACGGCTACACTAGCTCGTTAGTTCGAGCTAGGTAGGGTAATGAGGGCAAGCGGAGTTGCAAATGAAGCCCGGGATTTAAATATCCCGGGCTTCATTTGCATGTTCCCGGGCGCTGCCATTTTTAAATCCCCCTTAGTCCGAACTCCATGCCCGCGGCTGCACGCGGCACGGACTAGGTAGTTCGAATTAAAGATCCTAATTCGAACTACCGTTACTCCTCGAACGAGGAGTGGAATGAGGAGTAACGGTAGTTCGAATTAGGATCTTTAATTCTAACTACCTAGTCCGTGCCGCGTGCAGCCACAGGCACGGAGTTCGGACTAAGGGGGATTTAAAAATGGCGGCGCCCGGGAACATGCAAATGAAGCCCGGGATATTTAAATCCCGGGCTTCATTTGCAACTCCACTTGCCCTCATTACCCTACCTAGCTCGAACTAACGAGCTAGTGTAGCCGTACCCTTAGTCTCTTAGGCTACATCTACGCTGCAGTGCTATTCTGCATCTTTTGAGTGCACCCATCATTTTGAAATATAACGGGCTTGCTATTCCGACGTCCCTGTAAACCTCATTCCATGAGGAGTAAGGGACATTTCGGAATAGTGATTTATTTTTGGTGCTATGCAGATATTTATTTTTGGTGCTATGCAGATAGCGCCAAATGTCAAAATAAGCTATTTCGAAATAAGATTGAAATAAGCCATGCAATGTAGCTGAAATGGCGTATCTTATTTAGAGCTAATGGTGCTGTGAAGATGCACCCTGAGGCTACGTCTAGACTCCAAGCCTCTTTTGAAAGAGGCTTTTTCGAAAGATACTTTCAAAAAAGCCCCTTTCGAAAAAGAGTGTCTAGACTACAACCAGTACTTTCAAAAAAGCAAGCCGCTTTTTTGAAAGACAGCACCCAGGCAATCTGGATGCTCTCTTTCGAAAAAGCACAGTTTGCATTACATAGCACCTTTTTTCGAAAGAACACTTTCGAAAAAAGGCGTTCTTCCTCGTAAAACGAGGTTTTCTGTGGTCGAAAAAACTGCCGCATTCTTTCGATTTACTTTCAAAAGAACGCAGCAGCAGCCTAGATGCAGGGGAAGTTTTTTCGAAAAAACCCTGTAGTCTAGACACACCCTGAGTTCCCCATCTTTAAAATGGAGGTAACAGGACTTCCCTAACTCACGGAGTGTTAGGAGGAAAATACATAAAGGAGTATGAAGCATTCAGATATTACAGTGGTGGGGAAAATGTAAGCATGGGGTGGGCAAAAGCCACTCAACTGGCTGGATCTGGCCCGCCTAGGGCTTTGATCTGGCCCGCGCGGCTGTTCCAGGCCCCGCCCCCTAGCGCCTGGGCAACGCATTGCCTGGCAACTGCGTGGAAGACGCGAGCCCTTTGAATAGAAGCAATTGAGAGGGCTTGCAGCTCCAGCCCCATGCTAGCACGTTGCCTGGGAGCCAGGGACTCACAAGCCCTTTCAACGGCTTCTATTTAAAGGGTTTGCACTTTCCCTGTGGCTGGCAAGCCACGGCCCCAGGGAAGGCATGAGCCCTTTAAACAGAAGCAGTTGAAAGGGCTGGCATGTCCCTGGCTCCCAGACAACACACTAGCAGTGAGGCTGGGAGCAGTGAGCCCTTTAAATAGCAGGAATTGAAAGGGCTTGCAGCTCTCGTCTCCAGCTAATGTGATGCCTGGGAGCCACAGAAGAGGCATGAGCCCTTTCAACTCCTGCTATTTAAAGGCCCCACCCTTTCCCTCCAAGGCCCCGCCTCTTGTGGGGCAGCCTGCGACGACTTTAATTTTTTTGAAGTGGCCCCCGCTCAAAAATTATTGTCCACCCCTGAGTAAGCATCACAGATAAATGGACATATTGCAGAGACAACAATTTTAGGAGCATTTTTCATTGTGTTTTTAACCAAATTAATTAGTTGGACATATTTGAGAATGTGTGTTTTAAATGTGTCTTTCTGGCACCAGGAACCTTCACAAACACCAGGGTTCTGCCAAAAACCTAGCCTCCTTTTTGTTTGTCTTATTAATCAAGGTCTAATTTCTTCCTTTGCTTTTTGTAATTATCTCATCTTCAATCTAGTGTGCTGGGTTTATGAGAAACAACAAATCAATACCTCTTTTGGAAAACTTCTGACTGATTAATTGATGGAGGCTGTCTGGATGCTACAATTATATTAGCTGTCAGGAGTGATTCATTTTTAAGGGAAATTGTTCTCACTCATTTTTAACACCAGCTTAGATCCCACCTTTACTTTGCATTCATCCAAAGAAACAGATGCAGTAGTTTCAGTCAATGTTTTAATAGTCTAGGGCACCAATCTTGCAACCTACTCCACACTGGTGGACTTCTGTGCTCATGTTGATCTTTATTGGTGTCACTGGACAATCACTCTTCTTTTCTGTGCCCACCTCACACCCACTTCCTCACAGCAGCCAAACTTAAGCAAAAAGCCTCATCTTTCCCCAGACACACTCTGGCCAGAGTCCCAATCTGATCAAGACAGTCTGGGTAGTGCAGAGGGTTGGTTGCTCCCCAGCCCTGTTCCTTCTGCCAGAAGTCTTGTCACTTCCAGGGATGCAGAGTACCCCTCTCTCTTGCTGAAGGGCCCGGCAAGTCTATCAATCCCCCCTGCTTTGAAGGCAAATTGGGTTTACAACAATTGTTTTTGGTGAAAAGGGTCTGGTGTAGGCCAAAAATCTTGACATTAAAAAAAATCCAAAATATTTAAACAAAACCCCAAAATATTTTAATTTGGAAATGCTTCTGTGGTCCCACATGGGAGTTGTAGTTTGGTTGCCTTATGTCCCTGCTCACCTGTAACTCCCTTCCTCTTGATACAGCCTGACCAGGAGCTCCCATGATGCAGTGCTTTCCGAGTCCAAGAAAAGAGACTGCTGCATCATGGGAGATGTAGTCTGATCAGGAAGACCAGCCTTACAGGAGAAGGAGAAAGAGGGGTCAAAAAGGCACCTGCACTACATCTTCCAGCAGGCACCACACCAACATCTTCAAATTGAAATATATTAGTTTTTGGCTGAAAAAAAAATCTTCAAAAAATGTATCTGAAATCTTTTAAAAAAAATGTTCTTCAAACTTAGGCATTTTTTAACTGGTTCTAAATGGACATGAGTGTAGCTGCAAGGTGTTGCAATTCACTGCCCTACCAAATTATCATGTACAAAGCTCTGGGCCAACAGTGGTTGAGCTATGACTGTAATTCTTAATGGCTACAGTCCTTTGGCAGAAGAATAACCATGCCCATTCATGATTCAGTGGGACAGCATTATGCTTAAATGCTCTGACTTTGCAGACACTGCTGCTGTTGTCATATTTATATGTATTTTGAAACAGAAACCAATTCTTCAGCTTTTCTGGCAAGCACACAGTATTTCTCTTTGAAATCTAAACTGAACCCAAAAATCTCATGAAAGGCGATTCTAGGTCGGAGAGTTTTAAGCCACATCAGTAAGGAAACAGTCCAATTTCTCTTCTTCACACCAGAAAACATACTGTGTCTTTTCAAACTGCCAGTGAAATAAATTCTCTGTATTTGAGCTCTTGAGGAAAAGTTCACTTGCAAGAGAGACAGCTCTGTGATGCTCAGGATCAGCTCTAAAATTAAATTGTTCATTTAGCATAAAGGAATTTTCAAGGCTGAATTCCATGCCCTTAACCATGCCTCTTCCCCATATTAATGTTTAGAACCTTCCCCTTCCTTACTGTGGATAACAGAATACCAATATACATCTTGCATTTATATAGCCTTTCATGCTGAAGGATGCACTTAAAAAATCTGAATGGGTATACAAATGATATATAGCAATCATTTCACCCACCAGTGAAATGCAGCCACCCCTGGGATTGAATACTGCACCTGTTCAGCTGTGCAGAGCAGGATGACAGATCAGTTTCAGATGGGAACTAACCACCTAACAATGCAGAGGAGAATATTACAAAGTTAAAATGTATTTAGCCAACTTGAATTTTGGCCAGGGAAGCTAGGATTAATACAAACTATCAACCTCAAATGTTCCAACAGTTCTTTAATCAGCACAAATGATCAGAGAACCTCACTTTTACCTCTTAATGACAAGACCCAAAGGCTATGTCTACACTACAAGTTTTCTCAGCAAAAAATATGCTAATGAGGGACTCATTTGCATGAGTTGTGATCTTATTTGCATATTTTATGCTGATCTGTTTTTGTGCTGGGGTTTTTGCGCAAAAACAAGCAGTGTGGATGTTTTCTTTTTGTGCAAAAACCCCTTTTTCCTCGAGACCCTTATGCTCCCAAAAAGGAGGTATACCAATCTTGCAGAAAAAGGGTTTCTTGCACAAAAAGAAAATGACCACACTGTTTAGTTTTGTACAAAAACCCAAGTGCAAAAAAACAGATCGTCGGAAAATATGCAAATGAGATTGCAACTCATGCAAATGAATCCCTCATTAGCATATTTTTTGCCGAGAAAACTCATAGTGAAGATGTAGCCAAACAATAATGGGGCATGGATGTAATACTGACTCATGTGCCAAGAGAGGCCAATTTAGGCATGTGCTTAATTTGAAGCACATGCTTAAACCCTCTGGTTGAAGTTAAACATTTGAATCCTTTGCTAATACAAATGTAATTACTCGCAGGCTTAAAGTGAAGCACATGCTTTAAAGTGCTTTGCTAAACTGGGACGTCAAAGAGAGGATTACTTGTTACTGATTCACTGTCACTTCCTACAACTAGGAGGGTCCCCCATCAGAATACTGACTAGAGCTCACCTTACTTGGTTTGTGGGATCTGATAATGAGGATGAAATACAGTTGCCAACTTTCCAGTTTTTCAAAACCGGACACCCATCGCTCACTCTCCACTACCTCACTCACTCCCACCTCCCATAGGACTCACCTGCTGCCTGCAGAGTTGGCCTGCGGTGGGCGCTGAGGTGGAGACTGCCTACGCATTTGGGGCACAATGGGGAGAAGGGGGGGATTATCAGTGCCCCACCCAGAAAGAACTGAGGCCCCAGGAGGCTGAGAAGACAGGATGAGCTGTCACGGCTAGTGAACCCTGGTCAACAGCTAAGCTCCCCAAACTCCGCGAGCTGCCAGAATCCCTCCTCCTCCAGTGACCGCTTCCCTTCCTGCCCTGCCAACACTGGAGGTGGATTGCAGTTACTGTGGTAACTGGACTTCTGGTGACTGGTCAGCAGTACTGACTGGGCATTGTGCAGATCCCCTTTCAACAGGACTTTCCAGGTGATAACTGAACACCTAGCAACCCCAGTGTGAAATGAAGTATGCTGCACTGTTCAGTCACCCTAATTACTTTCAATAGCTTATTAATCTCAGAAGTGAGTTCCCCTCCAACTCCCCACACTTTCTGTGACTTCAGGATCTCTCCTGGGAAATCACTGACATTCCTTGTTGAACCTGGCTTGAAATACATTGGGGCTATGGATTTGCAACAGTGTTCTGTGAAGCGAGAGGAAACGCTTCCAGTGATCTCTAGTATAGCTTACATTCCCTTATCCAACCAAGTTCCCAGCATAGCTCTGAAACTAATGGGAGAGGTGGGGAAGAAGGGCTGCTAGTTAGCCTTGGATTCTTGCTTGTTTTGTTGTACATGCCTTTCCAATATTCTTCCCTGGGCTGACCTTTTCTGTGCTTTCAGCAGCATCTTTACAGTTCCCTGGGAAGTGGCAGGATGTCAGATGAGCTGGCAGGTGCATTTCCTCGGGCTCTGGAACCATATATCACCTGCTAGTGTGAACATGTGCATGACCATTTACATCTCCTGGAGGACTCTGCTGGCTGCTGCTGCTGTTGCAAAGTTCACGTCAGCATTAAAGTTCCATCTGTCAAAGGACCATGAAAAAAAAAAAAAACCTTGCAAGTTCTGTCTCAGATTCTCAGCTTGATCTTCCTTAGCCAGAATTTCTTAGAATAATTTCAGTAAATGCTCCATATTTGTCTGAGATGAGGAACGTTTGGGCATTGGACACTAGGAGCCTAAGGTGAACACTGGAAAATTCACTGTGTTCTACTCTGGAGAGCAGTGCAGAAGAATTGAAGACAAGCAGGTCTCCTCCATGAAACCTATCCTTCTAGAAACCCTGACTGGTTCCTGTCCTTCCATACGCCAATCCTAACCACATTCTCTCCTTGCATAAACAAATCACTTAAGACATAAGAGAAGTAGGAATTCGGATTCTACCACAGAAAGAACAATGTGTTACTAAAGGGACCTATGCCTGGTCTGCACTAGACCAAGCAGGTCAACTTAAGGTACACCATCCTGCTACACAAAATGCGTAGCTGGATTCAGCTTACCTTAAGCTGAGCCACTGTGTCATCTATGCTGTGAGAGGCTGACGGGTGTACGTGCTCCCTTCGGCTTTCCTTACTCCTCGCAGATCAAGGAATACCAAATGCCAGCAGGGGCTGCCCTCAACATTCGATTTGGGGGTCTACACTAGATCCACTAAATCAAATGCTAGAAGATTGACCGCTGGAGACTCGATCTTTCTGTAGTGTAGACATGCCCTAGAAACTCCAGCTGAGATCAGGGATTCATTCAGAGAGGAATTGTGCAAATATATAGTAAGAGACAGTCCCTGCCTTGAAGAATTTAAATAGGTAAGTCAAAGAGCAGGTAGTGTTACTATTCCTGGGTTTGCTGATGTGGGAGGAGGGGGAACTGAGACTGGGGGGAAATTAAATGACTTGTTTAAGGTCACACACAGGCAGGGGCAGATGAGAATTTTGTGGGGCCCAGGGCGCAGGGCCTATTGAAGTGCGGGGCCTGGGACAGCACAATTTCGCGCATGCGCCACGGCCACAGCCGACAGGTAGTAGCGCATGCGCGAGGCCTATTGAAGCGCGGGGCCCAGGGCAGCTGCCCCACTCGCCCTGCCCTATATCCGCCGCTACACACAGGAGTCTGATGGAGCTGGGAACTAAATCCTGAATTGCTGAGTCCTAGTCCAGTGTTTTAATGACCAGAGCTTTTTTCCTCTGGTGTGTCAATGTGCTCAGTGAACTTCATTTGTATTGACCTACTGTATAGCACGCAGCAGCTACTTATCCTCTCTGCTTATCTCTAAAGTGCGTATTCTCACATTTACCTTACCACAGGTTTGGCATGAGGCATAGTGTTTGTAAGGGACTTTGTGAATGAAATGAATGGCATGCGTGTAGAATCAGGACATGGGAGCAAAATGCTAATAAACTAAGGATATACATGGCTTACAAAACCCTACTTCTTATTGTGGAAAAGATCCTATTCAGATTTGTGTATCCACTGTGCTTGGCAGTGTAAAACTACTATAGAGGGTATATTTTCAGATGGATTATGCCCAGATGCTTCCTGCTGCAGGCCTCAGGGTCACAGAGAAGTCCTCCAGGCTGCCCTGAGTGATTGTGAGGAAAGCAGCCATTTGGAGAGAGATTGCAGGGAGCAGCCAATCAGAGTCCAGCAGAGCCATATAAAAGGAGTTGCAGTACTACAGTCAATTGTTGCCTGGAGCTGGAGGAGTGAGTGCTGTGGAGTTATCTTATATACTTGCCCACTGATCAAACTTAAAGTGACATAGAAAGCACAGAAAGTCTTACATTTGTACACTTCCCCCCATTCCTGTGTCTGTTTTGACTATTTAGAACTGTAGGCAGGTCTGGCCTTACCATGAGGCGAACGGAAGTGGCCGCCTCAGGTGCCAGACGGAGGTGGGGGGCACCACTAGGACCCAGAGGCTATGTCTACACTGGCGGGTTCTTGCACAAGAACATCTTGCGCAAGGGTTCTTGTGCAAGAACTCTTCCACAAGAACATGTCCACATGGCCATGTGCTTTTGCACAAGAGCATCCATGGCAGTGTGGATGCTCTATTGCGCAAGAAAGCTCTGATGGCCATTTTAGCCATAGGGCTTTCTTGCACAAGAAACCCCTGCCATGCATCCACACTGCCCTCTTGTGCAAGAGCTTTTGCGCAAGAGGGCTTACACTTGTTAGAAAAGACCATAGCTCTTGCTCAAGAAGCCCTGTCTTCCGACGCCGTACTGTAAATCTTCTTGTGCAAGAGTGGGTGGGCAGTGTGGACGCTCTGAGGGTTCTTGCGCAAGAACAGTCATTCTTGTGCAAGAACCTGCCAGTGTAGACATAGCCAGAGTGCAGAAAATTGTCTGCTGCTGGTGCATATGTAGGTAGCAGAGCAGTACCACGAGAGGAGTAGAACAGGAAGAAGGCAGAATTGAGACCTTTCAAAGTTTTGGCCCAAGCCAGGGAAATGGGGGCGTCATTTGAGCTCCCCGCCTCAGGTGCCAAAATGTTGTGGGCCGGCCCTGACTGTAGGCTCTTCTTGTCAAGGACTTTCTACAACTTTCTGTTTGTAGCACCTAGCATGTTAGGGCCTTGTTCTTGGTTGGTCCCTAAGCATTGCTGAAATAAACATGAGTAAAATGCTAATACGTTTAACATTATAATATTTTATGCATTATTTGTTTTACCATCGCACCTATGAGAATTTTTTTTAAATGTTGAAGCCCCCTCCCATCTGAAAATGTTTAATTTACTAACCTCTCCAAACTCCCATTTTTTTTCAATTTTCAAAAACCAAATACCACCCTTCCCCCAAAAGTTCATTTTTAAGCAAGAACCCCTGAAAATTTTTAATGAAATAATTAAAAAAAATGTTCTGAGAAAAATAACACATGTTTCTATCATCCCTCATATGTGGAAATGAAAACGTGAGCTGGTCCTTGGAAGAGGTTGTTCTTTATGATAAGTAACATGTTTCAGTATCACCATGAATTCTTGAGACAGTGCAGGGAGAAAGATGTATGCCTTTGGTTACGTTGGCACCACACTGGCAACAGTGAGTAGGCTATGGATGTCTACACAGCACCAAATTTCAAAATAAACTCTTTTGATTTAGACTCGGAATAAGCTATGCAATTTGTGTAGCTTATTCTGACAGAAGGGTACTGTCTAAGGCTACGCACCCTAAGGCTTTTAGCCATCACTGAACATAAACAATTAAAAATGAGAGAGCTAACTTGAGACTCATGCTGACAAGTAAAAAGAATACACTAGTCCTATCCACTTCCACTAAAACCAAGTACAGCTTCAGCTTTTTTAACCTACTGTTTAAAAGCACCATGAATCATCACATTTAAACAATGTGTCAGAATATTTTCCAATAAATCTTCAGCTTGGCAGTTACATTTTCCAACCCCAGCTGGAAAAAATATTGCAGGATTTACTACAGAGACAGAAAGATTGATTCTTGCTTGAAGAATCTGCCAGATTTCTTGATTTAGAGAGCTGATGATCAGTAGCATGCTATTTGATTTAACCAGGGTTTTTTATGGGCTCCTTTTGCTATAATGTGGGCTAATTTTATTCAGAGTAGTATTTTTTAAAGAGTACTGCAGTCTTTTGATGCATCTGATAATCAAATAATTTAAACATAGAAATGGACAGGAAACAGTTTCCCAATAGATGAAAATTTAGAAAATGTCAAAATATGTTCCTTTCTTGAATCACAATAAAAGTCAAAATCGCCCCCCCCCCCAATTTTGGCAAACAAAACAAAAAAAAAAAAATCAGATGTTTTTAGTTTGGGTCAGCCAAAATGTTTCATTTTCACAATTTCAGAATGTTTGGTTTCCATTTTGATCATTTATTTGTTTTTTATTTTTATTTAACTTTTCAAATGAAAAGTCATTTTGAAACAGAATTTTAAATTTCAAAATCTCAAAACAAGACATTTAGACCAGTTTGAACCTTTCCCCCCCCAAAAAATGTTGATGTTGAGGAACTTGCCAAAACAAACCCTTTTCAGTGATAAGTTTTGGTTTAGACAAATTAGTATTTTTCAACAAAGAATTACTGAAAAATTCCTAAACAGCTTTATTTACCTGTGGTCTAAATGGATTCACCTGGTTTTAGATCTGGGCTAGCTTAGCTTTTTCTCCTTAAGCTTAGACTGTGAGGAATTCTAACTAAGGAAGGACAATCCTCCCTCTGGGCTAAGTGACTAAGACTCCAAAGTACTATTTACAAAAGTGATCTGTGGATGTAGCCATCTAATTCTTATTGACCATCCATTTCCATGGGAGTTAGGTTCCAGATGCTTTTGATGGTACACTTAGGTGCCCAGTTGGATCTTTAGGCACTCAAATCCCTTTTAAAATCTGGCCCTAAGGCTATGTCTAGACTGCAGAGCTTTTCCGGGATACCAAAGGCATCCCGGAAAAGCTCTGTCATGTCCAAGGAATGCATCTGCTTTTCTGAAAAAAATGTTGGTAAAGCGGACACTTTTTGTCGGCATCCTTGTAAACCTCGTTTTACGAGGAAGAAGGGATGTTCCGAAAGAGGGTTTTTTTCCGAAATCTGGCCCCGTGTAGATGGGCCAAATTTTGGAAAAGCCTCTTTCAGAAGTAAATTGGAAAAAGATACGCAATTTGCGGTATCTTTTTCTGATTTATCTTTGTAGTATAGACATAGCCTAAGTCTCCCTGTGCTTCAAGTTTCCCATCTATAAAATGAGATGATAGTACTTCTCCATCTCATAGGAGGGTGAATCAACTGAGGAGAAATTGATTAAAGATTTGAGGCATAACTATTACCATAGTATTTGCAAAAACAAAAAGGAGTATTGAAAACATCTTCAAACAACTGATAGTAGCTAGTGGCCTTAGACTTACTCTCAAACGTATGGAAGTTAATGGTGTCACATTATTGGATTCTAAAGAGCACTGTTGCACCCCTGGGGGGGGGTGGTGTTTGCCCCAAAAGTCTGTACAAAGGGGGTCATGTGAGGCGTCACATGAAAGCTTCTGTTCTACTGATTCTGTATGTGCTATTCGTGTACTTATATAATATCTGTATGTGGAGTTATAAGTATGTACTCTGTGTTGATGCTGGAAAATTCTCTGTCTGAGGCAGAGCAATGTCCCAGGAATGTTTGTTCAATGGCTATGCTAATTAGCGAGGCTCCAGGGACAATAGACCTCTAGGTGCCAAAGACACACCTGAGGAATGAATCTGGATGCCTGCAGACCAGCCAGAATAATAATTGCTGGCTTGGGACACAAGCATAGGTCCCTGGGCCATGTGACCCACTCCAGCTTGGAATAGACCAGAGATGGATATAAAATGCCCTGTGGCAGACTCCATTAGGTCTTGAGTTCAGCTCCTGATCCCAGATGCAGCCGTGCAGGGAACAACGAGCCGGGAAGAACCGTGGGCCCATCCTGACATAGGATATACACCAGAGACTTTTAAGATAGCAGTTGTAACATCTCTGCTAAGAGCCCGCATTGAGAATGTGGTGATTCGATGCATGTAATGTATTCTCCTTAACAACCTTACTCTCATGCTTTTCTTTCTTTTATTAATAAATCTTTAGATTTTAGATTCTAAAGGATTGGCTCAGTGTGGTCTTGTGGGTAAGATCCAGAGTGTAAAATGACTGGGACCTGTGGCTGGTTTCTTGGGACTGGAAGAATCTGTTCAGGGTAGGTGAGATTGGGTTCTAAAACTCTTCATCTGTATGTTAGGCCTGGGGCTGATTGGGGCACAGGGAGAGTTGGGGTGTCAGAGGCGTTTTGCTCGTGAGGCTTCTGGCTGGCCAGATTGGCAGCTGAAGCACTGGTTTGTGGCCTGTTTGGGAAGGTCTCTGGTCTGG
Source organism: Pelochelys cantorii (assembly GCA_032595735.1). NCBI lineage: Eukaryota > Metazoa > Chordata > Testudines > Trionychidae > Pelochelys > Pelochelys cantorii. The sequence goes on from CM064346.1 coordinate 14,564,339, forward strand.
GGCTGTAAGGAGCCCCGAGTTTTGAGCAATTCACCCTGAGCGGATGCCCTCTGCGGTGCCCAGACCTGGCCTGGTCTGTCACAATGGAAAAACTCCCATTGTCTTGCATCAAGCCTGTTGCTATCTGAGCACGTAGTTCCATCTCTCTGCTGTATTTAGTACTTTGACTGTTGATGAGGCCTCTCCAGGTGAGGATTGGTCAATGCAGTGTGGGAAGCTTCTATGTACTGTGTGTGTGTGTTAGTAAACAAAGGAGTCAGACAGATCAGTAGGGCCATTAATCCATCCCATGAGCAGAGGTAATGGAGGGTGGTGGGGGGAGCACATGGTATCACATCCCCAAGTCACTGAAGCCGCTATCTTCACTCTAACCCCCCTTCCGTCTGCAGGTTCGGGTTCTCTCTGCCAATGAGGTCAAAATTCATGCAAATAAATTGAAACAGAAACAAGAGAACAAAGAAAATCAGCTGCAAAAGACACTTAAAAGGATAATTGATGTCTCATCATTAACACTGCAGCAAGCTTCTTATATCGCAAAAGTAATACATGACACTTCTTTATTATAACTAGCTCCATATAATTATTTATACTAGGAGAAGCTTCTCTTTTCTGCCTTTCTTCTGATCCTAGACAGCCAGCCTGTTAGGACAGGCAAATAGCCCATCTCCACACAGATCTCCCTCACCCAAAGTCATTGTCAATCAGGCAATGCTTGTGCATGAAAATGACACTGATAATCATGTAATGCTACTTAAACACTTTCTTTCCCCCTCCTCCTTTTTTTTTGTGGAAGCAATCTTATTAAGATTAATTACTGAGATTAGTTATTGTCAAAAATTGATCCACCAAATCAATGATTTTTTTTATGTTCCTGCATGTGTTAAGTGATAACTATTCTCTTGCCTTGGACAATTGAGCGTATTAATAATATTTATGAGAGGGATGTTTGCAGTGATTAGAATAATCTCGCTCATATCGGTCTTCGCCGAGACCGTTGTAGAGTGATGCAATTAATTATAAGGAAAGAAAGAGAGAATGAAAATGATGGTGCAGCTGTAACAATGCATTGATTCTTCATTCCGCAGTGGGATGCTATGCGAATGGGAAAATGTAGTGCTGTCATTTCACTGAGACACAGCTTTGAGCGCAGGAAGAGGTCAGTGCTACACCACCCTAAAGGATGCCCTGGGAGACAATGTGCCACTCCTCTGAGTCACACTATCCCCCCGTTCGCCTCCTTTGCTCTAGGGGACACTAATGTATTGATACAGGCCTGCTGCAAGGCCTGATTCAGCAAAACACATGCTTATGACTCATTGAATTTAACACCATTTTTAGCATGAGCTTAACGTCCATTAAAGTGACTTCCTGGACAGAGATGGACACAATTAGGGCATTCCCGAATCAGGGCCTAAAGAGCTATCTTGCTCCCATAGTGGCTGAACTATTCTACCCAGAAGTGAAGCCAAAATTACCTCCATTCCCTGCTCCTCCTCCAACCCAGAGGTGACATCTACACTGGGAGTTACGATGGTGATTCCCCAGCTCCTATAGACATACTTGTGTTAGAAGTCATCAAGATAGCATGTTATATGGATTAGTATGGCAGAGGAAACATGGGCACTGGTGAGTAGCCACACGGAGTGACCTAAAAGGGGGCTACAAGGGGAAGGGAGAAAAATTATTCTCTTCAACTCTGAGGATGGGGCAAAAATCAAGGGAGGTTTAGGCTGGACATTAAGAAATACTTCCTAACTATCAGGGTGGTTAAACACTGGAATAAATTGCCTAGGGAAGTTGTAGAATCACCATCACTGGGGACATTTAAGAGCAGGTTAGACAAATATCTATCAGGGATGATCTAGATGGTACTTGGTCCTGCCATGAGGGCAAAGGACTAGACTTGATGACCTCTCAAGGTCCCTTCCAGTTCTAGTATTGTATGATTCGATGGCTAGCCACCATGAGTATTCATCCACTGGATCCGGCCAGGCTGCTTCTTGGGGTAGCTAGCTCATGCAGGAAGTTGCTGCTGCCTGCCACTACTATTTTCATCATGCTAGCTCAATGAACGCTAGCATGAGTATATCTACGCAAGCAGGGACTCGCACTCCAAGTTCCATGGTTCAGGCAAAGTCAGCCTTGCAGCTGGCAGCGTGTGAAATGTCAGGTGGTAAATAAACACGCACATTGTATTTTACGCAATATACTTCTAAACCTTGGCTGCCATTGCTTTAGAGTCAAATAGCACTTAGATTCTAATGAACACATTCATATTCTAAAGGAATGTGTTTTTCTTCTGTCTAATTGCCATGTAACAAAGTAGCAACCGCTGAAGTGCATAATATTTAAATGTGCATTTTTATCTAATTATCATGGTACTAAGTTTCATGTAAAGCATTACAGGCATAAAAATCTCTTTGCAAGTATCTAGTAGGGATAAGAAGATCATTTTGCAATTTGGGTGAAATTTGCCATTTAAGGATTGAGAGGACATGAAGTGGTGCATATAGAGCTAACGCTCAGACTCAACACAAGGGTGATTTTCAGCCTTATTCCTTTATGTAGCTTTGAGTTAATTACATGAGAGTTAGATTTATCTCTTATTAAATCTTTAGTGCTCTTTTAGCAACAAATTGATATATAATTAACATAGGCAATCTTATTAAATGCATATTATGCAGCTTATTTAAGACAATTGAAATCTTTAATCGAAGGTACAATATTATTAAGTGCCTCTCATTCTTACAATAGTAATTGTGACTTGTTGCTAAATGCATCAGTGTTGAAATAAAAAAACCCCATCAAAGTGCTCTCAGGTAAGTGAGTGATTTGTTGAGTTGAGCCAATAATTCCTGCTGAGTCATTTTGCCTTTTATTACTGCTTATGATTTGAACACGAACATATTGGGCATTTCTCCGATATAGTCACACTTGAATAATCTATAGCATGAGCACAATATTCATGGATAATTTATTGCAAATATTCGCTGTGCGTGAATTCATTTAAGTCCTGGGTAGGTCAGTGGGTGAGTGGATTAGTTAAAACAATATTTTCAACAGTTTTTTCCATGCTTGGAAAATGTATGCAACTAATGAAACATCTACTTGTGATCAAGAATTAAAAAATTAAAATGTCTAATTTTGAAGAATTTCTACGAGTTCTAGTTTTCAGATTGTTGAAATTTAAAAAAAGTTTTAAAATTCAAATGGCTATTTGTTCAAAAGATTTAATGCTGTTAGCTCTACTCCAGAAACTTTTGCATTCCCTTCTTTACCTATTACTCACCATCAAATTGCTAGACTATCCAAACTACCAACCCACCTATAGCAAATCCAAAACAGTAACACGATTGACTGCTTACACTAGCAGATCTCACCATAGTGATGTGTAAAAATACGTTGGATTCTCATCAAACACAGAATCAGGCTCACAAACTAGACACCAAAATCAGGAGACAAAGCATAATAAAACTTATTCCTTATTTAGTGATTTTCCTTAGTAGATCTCAAAGCAATTTACAGAAGAAGGCAATGGCATATCCGCATTCTATGGAAGGGGGAACTGAGGCATTGGAAGGTGAAATTCCTTGCCCTAGATAATTTCCTAGGTCAGAACTGGGAATAGAATCTAGGACTACTGAGTTCTAAGCTAGTGTTGTATCCACAATACTACCTCCCTCTGACATACCATAATCCTGCCTAAGCTTCCTCTGAGATATAGCACAGTCTAAAGCCAAAGAGGGGAACCTGTGCCCCTGATAGGACCGGAGAAATTAAAACAAAGAAACACATCCTGTCTGCTCTACGGTCCCACATACAAGGATGAGTGAGGTGTTTTCCTTACTTTATCAGGAACCATAAAATAAGTCTAAGGGTATGTCTAGACTGCAGGCTTCTTTCGAAAGAAGCATTTTCGGAAGAGATCTTTTGAAAACACTTCTTCTGAAAGAGAGCGTCCACACTTCAAAAGCTCATTGAAAAAGCAATCTGCTTTTTCGAAAGATAGCGTCCACACTCATTGGACACTCTCTTGCATACAAGCTGTGATTACTACAGACGGAATGGCCATCAGGGCATCTGTGCTTTTTCCTGGAGGCCTCTTCTCTCGAAAATCCCTCTTGTGCGTCCACACACCTTTTTCCGAAAGAGCTCTTTCGGAAAAGGCATTCTTTCTCGTAAAACGAGGTTTACCAATGTCAGGAAAACCCCTGCATTCTTTCAATTTTCTTTCAAAAGAACACAATAGCAGTGTGGACGTAAGTGAAGTTTTTTCGGAAAAACAGCCGTTTTTCCAAAAAAAACCCCCAAAAAACCCAACCCCGGTAGTCTAGACACACCCTCACTGAAAAGGAAAAAAGATAAAACTCTGCTTGACCATGGGAGAACGCAGAGAGGAGGCACAGCATGAAGGTGCAATCTGCTACAGGGCGTCCCTGCTATAAGTCGCCTTGTTGACGTTTGTAGGAACTGATGCATTATAAGTCCTCCCATTTCCCGCTCTTAAGTTGTGCAAAAAAAATGTGCACAAATGGAAGTCAGCTGCGGGAAAAAAATTGTCCACTTTAAATTGTTTCGCTATATGTCCAAGTTTTTTGGAACATATCTTGGACATATAGAGAATACAGCTTGTACTGGATCAAAGTAGAGCAGAAATCACAAATGGTTGCAGAAAATCAAACCCTTAACACAATGTGCACCTCTGCTGCGTGGGTCATCTCTGCTGCAGATGGAGTCTGGAGGTGTCTGTCTCTGTTACACACTTGCATAGCTTGTCATGTCAATAAAGTCTCATTGAGTTGAATTTACAGTTGAATGCACAATTATCATGAGCCAGATCCAGGGGCTTCTTTTAAAACACAGCCTCACATCTTTATACAGCTAGACTGCTGTCCTTGGTATTTTTATGTGTCTGAAAAGGTATTTTGGACTTGTTACTCCTAGTAACTGGTTCCCTTATTTGTAAGATCTTTCTTTTGCTACCCCTGCTAGTCTACATCTGTGTTTATTATCTGTAAAGAAAGCTGAGAGACCCAAAGTGGCAGCATGAGAACAAATGGAAGATTGCTATACACAATTAAGCTTGTCATTATCAGTCGATGCCTCCTTTATTATTTAAAGGTTCATTCTTTCTTCATCTGTCATGTATCGTTTGTTTGTTTGTTTTTAAAGCGCTCTGATGTCTATCCTGAGTGATCCCCAAAGCATCAGTTTGCAACTGGCAGGAACACTGATATGTACACAGACTTATGACCCACTTACTGGTTTTTGGCATCACCATTAGGGATCACCATCTGTTTTTTTGTTGTTGTTGCTCTACTTACCCAGCACTACACAATCTGTATAAAAAATTTTTTGCACATAGGTGGCTTCTTTTTTTGCCATCCCAGCCTGTCCCCCATACCAGGTACGTACACTAGAGAAGAGCAGCCCAGAAGGGTAATAATTAGATATTTGGTCACCCTTTGTAGTTTGCTGGGAGGAGAAGGTGCCTCAGCCAGCAATCCAGAATTTTTAGCCACATGCTTTGAATATTAGCCTGATTCTGAATAAGGAATCAATCATATACAATATGGTATTTTAACGTTTTATTGTACCTTTACCTTAATACAAGTTTCCAAATAAATCCAAGTAACTGTTCTGGAGGAGGTTCCCAGAAGTTTTGTTTGTCTCTTGGAGTAATTTCCTGTGCTCTTTTTCAAATGAGATGTTGATGATATGTCTTTTGTAGTCGTGAAACACTGCAGTTCTACATAACTATTTGTTAGAAAGCAGTGGGAATGCTAGAAATCAGAACTCCTGATGGAATGGGAATGAGAAATCAGAAATCAGAACTGGAATCTATTCCTGGATTTAGGAGGGAAGGATTAGAGCAGTAGTTACGGACAAGATACCCAACCACATATATTCGGCTGAGCTATTTTGAAAGCCAATGTCACGAAGTATAGAGACTCACTTCTACTATCTTAGAAACATTGTTCCTTCTACTTCTTTGTGAAGTGAGCTTGTGTAACCTCTGTGCTACTTTATCTGTAATGGGATGTGAATGATATTTGTTTGATTCCTATGGTAGGTCTACAAAGGTTTCTGTTTTTCCAGTTTCCTATTTATTTCCCTTACAGAGGAAAAAACACTTCTATAACAGATTTCATAGATAAAAATTATTACAATCTATCAGCTATGATTCAGTGTGTAATAAAGCACAGGTGTTCCCCTTTCTGGCCACCTGTCATCCTTTTCATTTGCTTCTCTGTGAAGGTTTGGTCTGATGAGGTCTTCATACAGTCAGACCATATAGCAGCAATTTTTTTTGGTGAGTTGAATAAAATGGTTATTTTGTGATGTCTTTGGATCTAGAGCTTTGTCCACATAAACAGTGTTTGCTTCAAGCTAGGGAGTGAATCTACCCCATGCCAGCCTGCCATGCGTTAAATGTCCATGTAAACTCTGCTACCATGCATTGGAAGTCCCTTAGGGTATGTCTACACTAGCCCCCTAGTTCGAACTAGGGAGGCTAATGTAGGCATTCGAACTTGCAAATGAAGCCCGGGATTTAAATATCCCGGGCTTCATTTGCATGTTCCCGGGTGGGCGCCATTTTTAAATCCCCCTAGTCCGAACTAACTGCCCGCGGCTACACGCGGCAGTTAAAAGTTAATTCGAACTAAGTCCTTAGTTCGAATTAACTGTTACACCTTGTGGAATGAGGTGTAACAGTTAATTTGAACTAAGGACTTAGTTCGAATTAACTTTTAACTGCCGCGTGTAGCCGCGGGCAGTTAGTTCGGACTAGGGGGATTTAAAAATGGCGCCCTCCCGGGAACATGCAAATGAAACCCGGGATATCTAAATCCCGGGCTTCATTTGCAAGTTCGAATGCCTACATTAGCCTCCCTAGTTCGAACTAGGGGGCTAGTGTAGACATACCCTTAGTGTACTGCTCTATACCCCACTTAAAAATGGGAATAGATCAAAGTGTACTTAGGAATTGTTAGTGCTTGTCTGGAGGATCCACATGGACGCTTAGGCTACTTCAATACTGTTAGCTAAGGGCGATTCCAAACTCATGCAGGAATATTCATGTTAGCTCTCACCAAGCTAGAGCGCTAAAATATAATCCCATAGCTGCAATAGCATGGACCTGTGGGAAGTCAGAGCATTGCTGAGTATGTACCCACAAGTTTCAGGAGGGTATGTATAGAACCCTGCACAGATACAAAATTTCTATCTGTATCTGCAAAGATTTTCAGAGTTCTAGGTATGTATTTGGTTCAGCTAGCCTGTGCCACTGCTCTCTGCTACTCATGCTACTGTGGCTATGGCTGCTACTGTTTGTAGCACGCTAGCTCAATATGAACTAGTGCTAGTATGGCTACTCAGGCAGGGAACCCCTTATCCCACTTGTGTCCACGTATCCTTAGAGTATGGCAGATAAAGCTATCACAGGGTAGATTCTCATCCCAGCCTGCCCCAGATTGTTTGTGTAAACAAGGCCTTCTCTCAGGGTGGAGGAAATATCTGAGGCATTTGGGTGCCAAAGGGCTTTGGGGCAGACTTTCAAAGGAGTCTAAAGAGGCAGACACCAAATGGAATTTTCATAAGCACGAGGGGGCTAGACTTTAGGCGCCCAAGTCCAACATTTTTCAGGTACCTACAGGGTGTCATGAGGAGGAGGGAGAAAAATGGTTCTCCTTAGCCTTTGAGGATAGGACAAGAAGCAATGGGTTTAAATTGCAGCAAGGAAGGTTTAGGTTGGACATTAGGAAAAACTTCCTAACTGTCAGGGTGGTTAAACACTGGAATAAGTTGCCTAGGGAGGTTGTGGAATCTCCATCTCTGGAGATATTTAAGAGCAGGTTAGATAAATGTCTATCAGGGATGATCTAGAAGGCACTGGGTCCTGCCATGAGGGCAGGGGACTAGACTCGATGACCTCTCGAGGCCCCTTCCAGTTCTAGTGTTCTATGATTCTATGGGTATGTCTAGACTACAGTGATTTTTTGAAAAAAGTGGCCTTTTTTCGAAAAATCTTTACCTGAGTCTAGACTGCTGCCGCTTTCTGTCAACAGTAAATCAAAAGAACGCAGTGGTTTTGTCGACTGTGGAAAACCTTGTTTTACAAGGAAGAACGCCTTTTTTTCAAAAGTGCTCTTTCGAAAAAAGGTGCTATGTAATGCAAACTGTGCTTTTTCGAAAGAGAGCATCCAGACTGCCGGGGTGCTCTCTTTCGAAAAAGCAGCTTGCTTTTTCAAAAGTACTGACTGGAGTCTAGATGCTCTTTTTGAAAGGGGCTTTTTCAGAAGTATCCTTCGACAAAGCCTCTTCCGAAAAAGGCATGTAGTCTAGACGTAGCCTATGATTCAGGCACCACTAACCATCTCACAACCCACCCTCAGCTGCTTTGTAGGTGTGTAAAGTCCTTAGGCACCACAGTTTCTGCTAGTAAAATCCATATAGGTAACTGGCACCATCAAGATAGTCAGCATGGTAGCGCACTCCTGTATCCCAGAAAGATTCCCAGACTAGACTTTCCCTCGCCTATACCGGTAGACCCTTCTTTGAAGCTATCAGGACATGCGGGTGACTGGCAAGCCATATATAGCAATATGGGAAGTGCAAGTATGTGAGAGGCCTCCAGCTTGAAAACCCATGCTGCACACAATATGAGGCAGTGTAGAATTGAGTTCCTATTTACTACAGGTACTGTCAGGTCCTCTCAGAGATCCAGAGAGACCCAGGGCACTTCCAGCTTTTGAGGCCACTAGCCATAATCAAAATAAAAAATGACAACACTGATCCAACACGCACCAATAGAAGTGGTTTGTTTATATAATCAGATGATCTGAGAGGACATGCTTATCAAGGTCTAATCTTGTGCCATCAGAACCAATATATTTTCATTCATATTTATGAACACTTTTAACTCTTGAATATGACAAAAATCTATACCAGTTACCAAAAAATTATGCCTTTTACCAAATCACATCTTTTATTTGTTTTAATGAGCAGTTTTAAGCTGAAAAAGTGTGTCACATTTTGGTCCAATAGAGATGTACAAAAGAACAAGTTGCACAACCAATCAAGTGCCAAAAAATTAGCAAGTGTCCATACATGAGGCCCCCTTTGTGCTTGAGGCCCAGGTGAAATGGCCCTCTTGTCCCCCCTCCCCCCACTTCTGATTGGCCCCGGGTAATATGCCAGTGTTGTGAAAGGCACAAAAAGAAAGTTTTAGCCTCTGAGAGGTAAAAGGACAGTGCACATGTACCACTGAATTGAGAGTCACCTTTTCAGTGAAAGGGGTGGACCAGAGTTGTACTGCCTAAGGGCAATGCCAGGGCAACTCTATACAAATACTCATCCGCATTAGTACTAGAGCTGATTGGAAAATTTCAGTGACAATGATTTTCTGATAGAAAAATCCTGTTTTGCAAAACCAAAATTTTCTGAGGTAAAATTTCAATGTTGAAAAAAGTCTGAGTTTCTGTTGGGAAAATCAAATGACTGTTTCTTAGTGGCCTGTCTACAAGGCTGTTGAGAATTTCACTCTCAGGGTATGTCTACACTAGCCCCCTAGTTCGAACTAGGGTGGCTAATGTAGGCATTCGAACTTGCAAATGAAGCCTGGGATTTAAATATCCCAGGCTTCATTTGCATGTTCCCGGGTGGGCACCATTTTAAAATCCCCTTAGTTCGAACTGACTGCCCGTGGCTACATGCGGCAGTCAGAAGTTAATCCGAACTAAATCCTAAGGATTTAGGCAGTCAGTTCGAACTAAGGGGATTTAAAAATGGCGCCCACCCGGGAACACGCAAATGAAGCCTGGGATATTTAAATCCCAGGCTTCATTTGCAAGTTCGAATGCCTACATTAGCCACCCTAGTTCGAACTAGGGGGCTAGTGTAGACATACCCTCACTTGCAAAAAGAAAAGAACTTGCAGGCAGGCAGGCAGCAAACTGAAACATTCACTTTCAGTTACCTTGTGATGGGGTGTTTGGTCCTCATCAGCTATGAGAGAGTTAATGTAGATTGACCGGTGGAGGCCTAATTAGCCTGACAGGCCTCAGCTGAGAGGAAGTAGGTGGCTGAGCTATCTTCCTGACCCAAATGGGGAGGAATGAGAGGGGCTGGATGAATAAAGGCAAGGAATTGGACACAAAAGGGACTCGGGAGAGCGAGAGAGCCTATAGTTACTTCCAGCAAGAAGGAAATTGGGAAGCTGGCAACTGGAGTGGAGAGGCGAGAATTATAGTTGATAAGGAAATGACTCAGAGAAAGGTGACATGATCTAGCAGAGAAAAGACTTTAGCTGATGACTAGACAGTCCCTGAGCTAGAACAACGAATTGTGGGTGGTCCTAGATTCCTTGCTGGGGACTCAGTCCTATGTGGCAGTGAATGGAAAAACTACATAAGATGGAGGAAGGGGGAAACAGCTATAATGTCCTGACTGGAGGGCTGGGTCATGGAGGGTGCAGCTAAACAGCAGAGCTTAACTCAAAATAAACTACGCACATTGAGCTACATCAATTGTGTACCTTATTTCAAAATAGCTTATGTCGGAATTGGAAGCATCGACACAGCACTTATTTCGAAACAGAGATTCCAACTTTCCTTACTCCTCATACAATGAAGGTTACCGGAGTTGGAGTAAGAAGTCCTCTACCTTGACAGTATTTTGTCATTATTTCAAAATAACTTCCTGCTGTGTAGACGCAGACTAAGTTGTTTGGAATTAAAGCTAGTTATTTTGAAATAATGTTGTTGTGTAGACGTACCCGTAGAGACAGTAGCAGCTCATGGAGCAAAGAAGGGGCTGCAAGAGAGAGGCAGAGAGATAGCCTGCAACTGCAGGCAGGGGCGCTTGACCTTGCAAAGCTAATCCCCAAAACAGCTAGGAGAAAGTGGCAAGTACTGTAACAGATTTTTCTGGAAATCCCTTCCTGTAAAAAAAATCATGCATTTACTCTGTTTCTATTTGGAATTATATGGGTTTTTTTCCTGTCAAAATGATGGGGTTGTTTTAAAGTCATTTTCCTTTCCAGGCCAGCTGTAGCTCCTATGCCTGAATTGATAGACCCAAACAGAAGGGAAGGTTTGTACTGGCTCCGATCATTTTTCTTCATTGAGACCTGAATTATACTCTCAAGATTAGAAATCTCAGCATCGCCTTTGCTGTAAGCAGTTTGTTATCCTCCCATCACTCTCTCTGGGGTACCATGGGACCAAGAGCAGACTAAACTCTGCTTAACATATGATATCTGATGCTAATGCAGTGCCAGACAGTAACAAATGCAGCTCTCCACTGTGAGTCACTGAAAACAGGAAGAACAGCTGTCTGTAGAACATGTAAACAGTGCCTTAGTGGAGAGGGAAGAGAATGCCTCAGAAAAAAAAAAAAAGAGAGAGAGAGAGAGAGAGGCTAGTGAGGTGCCAGGAGAAAAAAGAAAATACTGAAATGAGGAATAGCAAATATAAAAGTAGATGGAAGGAACCTGGGGTCATTTTCCTGTTTTTCTTCTGCTATGTTCATGACTCGCATAAGCAAAATAATAGTTGTTTTTTTGTGCAGCTGGTTTTGCTGTTGCTGTCTTTTTTTCCTCTCTCATTCCCCTCCCTCTGATGAATATGTTGAGATTGTGAGCCAAAAATAAAAATCAGTACAGGCTCCTGTAAGTAGGGGTCAAGATAACATCTGCCTTTCCTATTCTGTTTTTCACTTACCAGTATAATAACCATGAAGAGTTTTCAGTGCCTTTTGAAATAACTTAAGCAATTTGGAAGCCCGGCTCTGGTCAGTTCATTCTGCTGTCACTTGTTATAGACTCTGTGTGTGTGTAAGTGTGTGTGGGGGGGTTATTTATTTGTTTGGTTTTTTTCTGCTAGACACAATATCGTTGGCACACTTCACTCCCATAACTCCTGCATTTCTAACCCCCGGTCTAATTTGAACTACCTACTCCGTGCCGCGTGTAGCTGCGGGCACGGAGTTCGGACTAAGGGGGATTTAAAAATGGCGGCACCCGGGAACATGCAAATGAAGCCCGGGATATTTAAATCCCGGGCTTCATTTGCAACTCTGGTTGCCCTCATCTGCCTACCTAGCTCGAACTAACGAGCTAGTGTAGACATACCCATTGTGATTTAACAGTGGGCTAGATCAGTAGTGCTCAAACTTTTTTAATTCGCGACTCCCAGGGCCGGGAAAATTTTGGTTGAAAAAAAAAAAAAGGCGCTGGGAACATTTTGTTGTGGCCCCTTTAATTTAAAGATCCGGTCCACTCCCCCCGCCACACATACATTGAATACGGAGCCAGGAAAACAAAATGGCAGCTGGCCTGGCACTGTGACCCCCCAGGAAGACAGACCGACGAGTTGCACACCGCTGGGCTAGATTATGACTCGGCCTTATGTAATGTCCCCGATACCCCTGCATAAGCTTCCTAGACCGGGGGGCTAGAAATGCAGGAGGTATGGGAGTGAAGTGTGCCTGAACTCTGGGAGTAGAGCAGAATGGGCAGAAACTTGTCTCCACGCCTCCCACTGTGTTGGCTAGGTCAGCTGAGCAAGTGGCAGGGAGGCTCTCCATCTAGGCTAGCAGCAAACTCCTAGCCTCCCCACACAGAGCAAGGGGATAGTGCCTCAACAGCTCCTGGGCAGGGCCAGCCCGAGCCATTCGCGGGCCCCGGAGCGCGGTGCTGCCCCCAGGCGTGCGACGCATGCGCGGTGGCGCCCCCCACCCTGGGTGCCCGGAGCATGCGTGGCCCCACCCCCGGGTGCACGGCGCATGCGTGGCCCCGCCCCTGGGTGCCCGGCGCATGTGTGGCACTGCCCCGAGTGTGCGGAGCATGCGCGGTGCCGCCCCCGCCCGGCCCGGCAGCCCCATGCGGCGCCCCCTACAATGGGGCACCCCGGGCGGTAGCCCGGTTGGCCTGTACCTTGGGCTGGCTCTGCTCCTAGGGCTACTCTTAGGGCGATGCTGCTCTCATGGCATCTCTCATTCAGGATTGTGACTAAAGTACTGAGTGAGCAGAGCTGTCCTTACCTGTACACATCCAGGCAGTGTGCAGCGGCAGTTAGTAAGGCAAATAAGATGTTAGGAATGATTAAAAAAGGGATAGATAATAAGACAAAAGATATCATACTTCCCCTATATAAAACTATGGTACGCCCACATCTCGAGTACTGCGTGCAGATGTGGTCTCCTCACCTCAAAAAAGATATATTGGCATTAGAAAAGGTTCAGAAAAGGGCGACTAAGATGATTAGGGGCTTGGAAAGGGTCCCATATGGGGAGAGGCTAGAGAGACTGGGACTTTTCAGTTTGGAAAAAAGGCGATTGAGGGGCGATATGATAGAGGTATATAAAATCATGAATGGTGTGGAGAAAGTGATTATAGAAAAATCACTTACCTTTTCCCATAATACAAGAACTAGGGGACACCAAATGAAATTGATGGGTAGTAGGTTCAAAACTAATAAAAGGAAATTTTTCTTCACACAGCGCACAGTCAACCTGTGGAACTCCTTGCCCGAGGAGGCTGTGAAGGCCAGGACTCTATTAGGGTTTAAAAAAGAGCTTGATAAATTTTTGCAGGTTAGGTCCATAAATGGCTATTAGCCAGGGATAAAGTATGGTGCCCTAGCCTTCATAACAAGGGCAGGAGATGGATGGCAGGAGATAAATCACTTGATCATTGTCTTCTGTTCTCCTTCTCTGGGGCACCTGGCATTGGCCACCGTCGGCAGATGGGATGCTGGGCTCGATGGACCTTTGGTCTGACCCAGTATGGCCATTCTTATGTTCTTATGTTCTTAGAATATGCATCTATATAGGGCACCTGAACATTTGGGGCACCACTGGGTCTTAATGTCCACCCATCGCCTCTTCCTATCCCTGGTCTGAGGCTCTGCTTCCTCCAGAGAGGATCTAGCGAACTGAAAAGTGGAAAAGCCTGCCAGAGCTCTTTGCAGCACACTGAACCTGTGAAAGAGCCATTCAAGTGATAACAAAGGCATTTATCAGGCTTTTGCCAACCCCAGGTCTATACGGTCAGTTTCTGAAATGACTGTGTGAGTCAACAGGAACTTAGTTTAAAATTTGCTTTAAAAATATTTCATTGGTGTGTTGCTGAAGATTACGCGTCTCTATGGGGAGACTCCATGGGTCTGGAACTCCCATGGAGAAAAATAGTGGGTGCTCAGCATCCACCAGCAACTCCAGTGATTAGCACTTTCCCTTTTCTGGCCTGCTGGCAGGTCCCACTGATCAGCTCCACCCTCTGCCCCCAGCACCTTCCGCCCCCCCACTAGCTATTAGCTGTTAGTCTGTGCGCGGAAGGTGCTGGGGAGAGGGGGTAGATTGGGAGGTGGGAAGAGTTTGGGGTGGAGTAGGGTTTGGGAGGGATGAGGTGGAGAGAGCAGGGCATGGGGCAGAATGGGAGTTGAGCAGTCCCCAGGGACAGAAGATTCAGTGCCTATGAGAAGAATGACAATTCTGAAAGGTTCCGTGTAGGTCTGGTAAGCAGCTTCTGAACAATTCATCCCGTGTATTCTGTGTCACAGCTTTACATGGGCACATAGCAACCTGCTCCTCAGTGCATATTGCAGAGGAACTGAGGAGAGCAAAAATTCTGACTCTGTGCTAGTAGGTTTGCCAGTGGTGTTCCTTGCTTATGCAACCACTCAGGAGAGATTCAGGTGCCACCCAGAGAATTAGCAGAGCACCCACCGCTAGGATTTTTGTTTGTACGGCAGTGCACATTGACACACAATTGGTGCACATAAAAAATTATTCCACACACGGATGGAAAAGGTTAGAGGGAACAATGGATGGTTGGCAACCAGGATTGGTCTGGAACCTCCAGGAATAAAAGATTAATCTTTAATTATAGATTATGTCATCAGATAAAACCTACAGGAATGAGTCCAATCAAAATTGGCAACCCTATGTGCTAGACTCCTGAGGGTACATGTCTCCCTCATCCAGCCAGGTGATAAGAATATGTGAAACAACCAGTGTGCCTAAGTGAAGCAGCTTGAATATTAAATACTCATGTGAGCTGCTAACCAAGAATTATTCACTTCTTATTTGGTGAATGATTTTGAATCATGGGGGAAAAATTTAAAAGAGAAACTTTAAGGAAAATCACAGACCTCTTCAAGAGTAGGATATGCAAAGAAAAAGATACATTCCCCGACTATAGTATTAGATATGAATCATTCACCTAGTAGCAGGCTGAATTAGTGCCAGCTCTCCAGAAATCAGGCAGGTAAAGTGGAAACCCCACTCTACCCCAAACTCCGCTGTAGAGCCAACTCTCCAGGAACCAAGCAGGCAAGACCCCATGTAATGCAAACACAGTACAGTGTGGGTTTTTTTATTTATACTTTGTTTATATTGGTGTTGCAGATAAAAATATGAAAATTCTTCTCATTTCCTTCCAAAGTCATCTCAGTAGGGCTCAGTTATGTCCAGCAAGGTCAAGAGTGTCATTTTAAATCAGTGGTGATCTACAGGGTTGGACACAAACTGACAAGGTGAATGCATGATGGCCGTGTATATTTTTCCCTTATCTTGTCATCAGATCAGCTGTTAAGTTTTAACACATTGAAGTGCAGCATGATGCAATCTGTTGGGCACCTCTTGACACACAGAATCTTTTAGATAATGTTTTGTGATCCAAGGAAGAGAAAATAATAACAATCAGAAATGGCACCATTACAGTAAAGATGAAAGGAAACTAGGATTTGCCAAATGTGATAGTGAAAGCAAGTTACTCAAATCTTGAAATAACCATTAAATACTCTTCATATTTATAGGCCCTAATTTTTTTTAGCAAATAGACTAACATTATCTAGTTGTTATGCTGGAGTAGTGCCCATTGGCATCATTGTACTAGGCACATGGAAAGAGGCAATTCTTGCCCTGAGGATCAAATTGTCTAAGATGCCAAACCAGCAAAGACTCAGATATGTAATTAACTTGCACAGTTGCGTGGTTGCATATGAATGCATTTAATGTTGAGCACATGTGTAATTCTTTCCAGCATCCATGTCTAAGAATGTGGTTTTCATTGAGCTGGATCTAAGGTAAAGCTTAAGATCTATTTCGCTCTTTCAGCTGGGAGCAATCTTGTATGAGAAGAGAACTTACTTATCCAATCTTTCAGAGAAGAGAATTTACTTATCCATCCCTCTGGGAGGTTGGAAATTGTGAGGCTGGTTATTCCCCTCCCCCACCCAGATATGTAACTAAATGTACTGGGAATTATGCAACTATAGGAAGAAGAGGCCAAAGATCATGCTCTTCTCTTGGTAAAATATGTACAATTTCCTTTACTATCAATGGGTGTTGTGTGCACACAACCCAGATCAGAAATTAAGCTTAGATGCCTTAATCTTAAGACTTTTGGGGCAGAAGTGGTGGAAAATGGAAGGAAATACTACTTTTTTTTTTTTTTTTGGTACTATGCACTATAAATGAATTCAGCAGCTTAATAGGATTCAAACAAAGACCAGACACACACACTTAAAGAGGCTTATATTGCAGTTGAATAATATTGGACACAAAATCAAAAAGAGTATAAACCAGTGGTTGGCTACCTGTGGCCTGAGGACCATTTGCAGCCCATTGGGGTACTATGTGTGGCCCGCGAGACGTTTGCTTTACCGTTATCCATGAGCAGGATTGCGAGATTCTGCTGGTTGCCATTGGTGTAGGTTATTTTCCTACCAGTATTACTAAAGTGACATGTACATAAAGCAAGGGCACGTGAAATGAGGTGCGTGCTAATCAATTATCTTGATTACGACAATTTTGCACCCCACTGAGGTGAAGGAGGGCGACTCATGTGGCCTACTCACTAGCCTAGGTTGCCCATTCTTGGCATAAACTCTCTTGCCAGTCACTAATGCTGTGTCTAAGGTGCACAAATAAATAGGGCGATAGACTAGCCAGGATGCAAAGACTGGGTGTGAGTAACCCCATGGCAGAGACCTGTTCTCTGTTCAATGTTTCTACATTTGCCCATTTGTGTATAAGGTCATTTCCATAGTTCTTTGTGCTTAGGCACTTCAGTGGGAGACCTTGGCTGTTCTGAGCAAAGAATTGTGGGAAAACTATTGGAGGAATATTGGCACTCAAGTAACTTAGCCTGTACCCTCATCGCAAGCTAGGTAAATTGTAGCCTGAGTTAAAGCAGACCCTTGTGTCCTAACCCACATCCATAGCTACCCAACTAGCCTGGGCTTAAAACATTAAAAACCACATAAAAGTGTGGGTTAAGTGTACTATGTAGGCCTATCCTAACTGTTTGGGGTGAGGATAAAACTTCCCTTAAATAAAGTATATTCCATTAATTATCCATTATAGGGATTCCGGCACTATCCTCTGAGGCATTGACTGTTGGTCAGAGAATATTGGACAAGGTAAAAAACTGGTTGGCTCTGTTACAGGAGTTCTTATGTTAAAAAAAAGGGAGGGGGGTGGATAGCCCTCTGTTTCCTTACATATTTATCCTTCTATCCAGGGATCAGCTGTTCTATTCCTACTTCTGGTGATAAACGCATGCCATCCTTTCCTCATTGAATACACATGAGACTATTTCTCTGAATAATCACAACAATGGCTTACTTTCCAAGGCAGACTTCTTGCTACATTTTTCTGTTCCAGCACTGTAGATCTTATGGCACGATTATTGGGTTTTTTAATAGTTACTGAACTGCTACACTTGCTGACATATTCAGTCTTTTATCATATTCAATAGCTCAAGTAAAATCTTCTCCGTTCCTTCATGGCTTCTGCAAATCAAATTTATTTTGCCATTGAAAACGTCATAAGAATCCATCCAAAACAGAATTCCACACCTCCCCCCCCAGCTCCTTCCCACTGCAATAGCTGATTTAGGTCAAAGCTTTACAAAAACCCAAAATTAGATTCCCAAATTCTTATTTAGGCATCAAAGTAAGAGGTCTGATTTTCAAAACATACTAAGCTACAGTAGTACCCTCTGACCTCAATTTATAGTTATCTGAAAGGTGTGCCAAAGATGGACTTCTCAGTCTTATTAACTCTACCTTTGCCAGGGCTTGCTCCTGTAGAAGAAAGATAAGAATAAGACCTTCAAGCTCTTATCATCTCTAAGCACTTTACAGAGAAGACAAGAGACAGGGAGTTTAGAGAGGGAGTTTGGAAGGGGAGAGGGAAGGGGGTGAGGTTCTCTTGCCTTTCTTTTAAATCCTTTTTCCAGGACAGCAGGTATGGATGGTGATAGTTCTGCTGTTGTTACCTGCACAGCATGTGCCATGTTTGTCTTCCTCCCGGAAGAAAGAACGGATTTCATCTGCACTAAGTGCAAGCTGGCCACCATTTTGGAAGAAAAAATTAGAGGACTGGAGGCGCAAGTGTCGACCCTACGCTCGATCAGAGAGGATGAAGACTTCCTCGATAGAAGGCAGCATTTAATCCTGCAAGCATGGCAGGCGGAAGAGCCAGAGAGGGCAGTACAGGACCAGGAAGAGAACTGGCAGCATGTAACTTCTAGAAGGGGAAAAAGGCCAGCACAGGAATCCCCCAATACTATAGAGGTAAGTAATTGTTTTCAGGCTCTCTCCACAGGCTCTGCGGTGGTGAATGCTTTGGAAGGGACCTCACAAGGAAGAAACCGGAAGGGGACACCATCTACTGGAAGGCATGGGATGCGTAGTCCTAGGGATGGGGGTTCCACGACCACCCCCCCCAAAAGAAGACGACGGGTGGTGGTGGTCGGGGACTCCCTCCTAAGAGGGACTGAGCCATCCATCTGCTGTCTGGACATGGAATCTCGAGAGGTGTGCTGCTTACCGGGAGCTCAAATTCAGGATGTGACTGAGAGTCTTACAAAACTGATCAAACCTTTGGATCGCTACCCCTTCCTGCTTCTCCATGTGGGAACTAATGATACGGCCAAGAATGACCTTGAGCGGGTTACTGCAGATTATGTAGCACTGGGAAGAAGGATCCAAGAATTCGGAGCGCAAGTGGTGTTCTTGTCCATCCTCCCTGTTGAAGGGAAAGGACTGGGTAGGGATTGTCGAATTGAGGAAGTAAATGCGTGGTTGCGCAGGTGGTGTCGCAGAGAGGGCTTTGGTTTCTTCGACCAGGGGACTCTGTTCCGGGCACAAGGATTGTTAGGAAGAGATGGGATCCACCTAACAAAGAGAGGAAGGAACATCTTCGCGGGCAGGCTTGCAACCTAGTGAGGAGGACTTTAAACTAGGTTTGTTGGGGGAGAGTGACCAAAACCCTGAGGGGAGTGGGAAAGTCGGATACCGGGAAGGAATGCAAAGAGGAACGAGCAAGAAAGGAGGACCCCTGATTCAGATGGAGAAGGTAGGGCAATCAACTGGTTATCTGAGGTGTTTGTACACTAATGCGAGAAGCCTGGGCAACAAACAGGAAGAACTGGAGGCCCTGGCCCAGTCCAAGAAATATGATTTAATTGGGATAACAGAGACTTGGTGGGATGACTCGCATGACTGGAGCGCTGTCATGGAAGGGTATAGACTGTTCAGGAAGAACAGGCAGGGGAGAAAAGGAGGAGGAGTTGCACTATATGTAAGAGAGCACTATGATTGCTCAGAACTCCAGTATATAAAAGGAGAAAAGCCTGTTGAGAGTCTATGGGTTAAGTTTAGAGGTGCAAACAACAGCAGTGATGTTGTGGTTGGTGTCTACTACAGGCCACCGAATCAGGTGGATGAGGGAGATGAGGCTTTCTTCGGACAACTGAGAGAAGCTTCCAGATCGCAGGCCCTGGTTCTCTTGCGGGACTTTAATCACCCTGACATCTGTTGGGAGACCAATATGGCAGTACACAGGCAATCCAGAAAGATTTGGAGAATGTTGGGGATAACTTCTTGGTACAAGTGCTGAAGGATCTGACCAGGGGCCGTGCACAGCTTGACCTTCTGCTCACAAACAGGGAGGAACTAATAGGGGAAGTAGAGGTGGGTGACAACCTGGGAAGCAGTGATCATGAGATGGTAGATTTCAGGATCCTGACCAAAGGAAGAAAAGAGAGTAGTAAAATACACACCTTGGCCTTCAGAAAAGCAGACTTTGACTCCCTCAGAGACCTGATGGGCAGAATCCCCTGGGATGCTAACATGAAGGGGAAAGGAGTCCAGGAGAGCTGGCAGTATTTTAAAGAAGCCTTATTGAAGGCACAGAAAGAAACCATCCCGATGCGTAGCAAGAGAAGCAAACATGGTAGGAGACCGGATTGGCTTACAGGGGAAATCCTTGGTGAACTTAAGCACAAAAAGGGAGCTTACAAAAAGTGGAAACTTGGACAAATGACCAGGGAGAGCTATAAATGTATAGCTCGAGAATGCCGGGGGGTTATCAGGAAGTTGAAAGCACAATTGGAATTGCGACTGGCGAAGGATGTGAAGGATAACAAGGAAGGTTTCTACAGGCATGTTAGCAAGAAGAAGGTGATCAGAGAGGGTGTGTGGCCCCTATTGGATGAAGGAGGTAACCTAGTGACAGATGATGTAGGGAAAGCTGAAGTACTCAATGCTTTCTTTGCCTATGTCTTCACGGACAAGGTCAGCTCCCAGACTAATGCGCTAAGAGACGCAAGTTGGGATGAAGATGGACAGCCCTTGGTGGGTAAAGAACAGGTTAGGAGCTATTTAGAAAAGCTACAAGGAGTCCTGTAGCACCTTATAGATTAACAGATGTATTGGAGCATAAGCTTTCGTGGGCAAAGACCCACTTCATCAGATGCATAGGACTCCTTGTTGCTTTTGCAGATCCAGACTAACACGGCTACCCCTCTGATACTTAGAAAAGCTAAATGTACACAAATCCATGGGTCCGGATTTAATGCATTCGAGGGTACTGAGGGAGTTGGCAAATGTCATTGCGGAGCTTTGGCCATTATCTTTGAAAAGTCGTGGAGATCGGGAGAGATCCTGGATGACTGGAAAAAGGCAAATGTAGTCCCCATCTTCAAAAAAGGGAAGAAGGACGATCCAGGGAACGATAGGCCAGTCAGTCTTACCTCGGTCCCTGGAAAAATCATGGAAGGGATCCTTAAGGAATCCATTTTGAGGCACTTGGAAGAGGGGAAAGTGATCAAGAATAGTCAGCATGGATTCACAAAAGGTAAGTCGTGCCTGACCAATTTGATTAGCTTCTATGATGAGGTAACTGGCTCTGTAGACGTGGGAAAGTCAGTGGATGTGATACACCTTTTGATACGGTCTCCCACAATATTTTTGCCAGCAATTTAAGGGAATGTGGATTGGATAAATGGACGGTAAGATGTATAGAAAGCTGGCTAGAAGGTTGGGCCCAGTGGGTAGTGTTCAACGGTTCGATGTCAGGATGGCGGTCGGTTTCTAGCAGAGTGCCCCAAGGTTCGGTTCTAGGACAAGTTTTGTTCAATATCTTTATTAATGACCTGGATGAGGGGATGGATTGCACCCTCAGCAAGTTTGCAGATGACACTAAGCTAGAGGGAGAGGTAGATACACTTGAGGGCAGAGATAGGGCCCAGAGTGACTTAGACAAATTGGAGAATTGGGCCACAAGAAATCTGATGAGGTTCAACGAGGACAAGTGCAGAGTCCTGCACTTGGGACGGAAGAATCCCAAGCATTGTAACAGGCTGGGGACCAACCAGCTAAGTAGTAGTTCTGCAAAAAAGGACCTGGAGATTACAGTGGATGAGAAGCTGGATATGAGTCAACAGTGTGCCCTTGTAGCCACGAAGGCTAATGGCATATTTAGGTGCATTAGGAGGAGCATTGCCAGCAGATCCAGAGATGTCATTATTCCCCTTTATACGGCTCTTGTGAGGCCACATCTGGAGTATTGTGTCCAGTTCTGGGCGCCCCACTACAAAAAGGATGTGCACGCATTGGAGAGGGTCCAGCGGAGGGTGACCAAAAAGTTTAGGGGGGTGGAGCATATGACCTACGAGAAGAGGCTGAGGGAGTTGGGTCTGTTTAGTCTGCAGAAGCGAAGAGTGAGGGGGGCTTTGATAGCAGCCTTCAACTTCCTGAAGGGAGGTTCCAAAGAGGCTGGAGAAAGGCTGTTCTCAGTAGTGACGGATGGCAGAACAAGGAGCAATGGTCTCAAGTTGCGGTGGGAGAGGTCGAAGTTGGATATTAGGAAAAACTATTTCACTAGGAGAGTGGTGAAGCACTGGAATGGGTTACCTAGGGAAGTAGTGGAGTCTCCAACCCTAGAGATTTTTAAGTCTTGGCTTGACAAAGCCCTGACTGGGTTGATTTAGTTGGGATTGGTCCTGCCTAGGACTTGATGACCTTCTGAGGTCTTTTCCAGCTCGATGGTTCTATGATTCTATGATTACCCCCATTTTACAGTCAGGGAAACTGGCACTGAGGAGAAATGACTTGCCCAAGATTATGCAGTCGGCAGATGGCAGAGCTGGTAAAAACCTAAGTCTCTGTAACTCTAATCCAGCTTCTAAACTATACTACCTCCATTATAAGAATTAAATTTTCATCTGGCATAATTCTCTTGACTTTAGTACTTATATCCGCAGCAGCTCTGGTCCTAGGTTTCTCTTGTACACTACGTATCAAAGCCCTGCTCTTACCTCATGCTATCCTTTTAATTTTTACTGGTGTATATTAGGAGCTCAGGAATGTGACCCTTTGCGCAAATTGTAGCACTACTCAGTCCATGTTGGATGTGAATCTAGAGCTGCATTATTCAGTTTGGCAGAATTCAGTTTTTATATTATGATTTTGGCAGCTAATATCAATATTTTAAAACTTTTTTTCAACTTTTGATCTATTTTTACAGTTGCAGGAAGACAGACAATGGGGGGGGGGGGTCAAACCCCAATTATTTAATTAGTAGATGTTGAGATTCAAAATGTTGAAGCATTTATAATTGTTAAAACCAATCTTCAACATCCCATGTCAGTGAAACGGATCATTATTGATATTTAATGATAAAAATCAAATCCTTCCCAGCCTAATCGTTCTTGGACCTAATTGTTCTTGGACCAAGTTTTAAAGTCGGGCCATTAATGAAATAGCCATGCAACTGAAGGGCAGAGTATTGAGGGCCAGATTCTGAAGTCCTCTTTGATGCAAACTTTCAGATTGCTATGGCACCTGGAGCTTTATGCAGCTTTGAGGGTGAGGGATAGCACTCTGGGCAGTGCAGAGGGCTGGCAGCCTAGCCCTGCCCCTTCCACCTGAGGCCCTGCCCCTTTTGGGAGCACAGAGAGCCCCTCCCCACCTTGCCCAAGGCCCACGGAGGTTGTCAGCACCCCTGAAAACTCTCATTAAGATCAGTAGGAGTTTAGAATTTTCCTCTAGGATGAAATTCATTCACCAACCTATAGGGGACTGTAAGGGTAGGTCTACACTTGCACCCTAGTTCGAACTAGGGATGCAAATGCAGGCATTCAAAATAGTCAGTGAAGCGGGGATTTAAATATCCCACGCTTCATTAGCATGACCTCATCAGCGCGCTAGTTTGAATCACAGCTGATTCGAACCAGGAAGTGCGCACCGGGACATGTTAGTTCAAACCAAAAAATGAGCAGTAACGTTAGTTTGAACCAAGGGGTTTGGTTCGAACTAACGCGTCCCGGTGCGCACTTCCTGGTTTGAATCAGGTATGATTCGAACTAGCGCGCCGGTGAGATCATGCTAATGAAGCGTGGGATATTTAAATCCCCACTTCATTGACTATTTCGAATGCCTGCATTTGCATCTCTAGTTCGAACTAGGGTGCAACTGTAGACCTACCCTAAGAGAGTGTTAGGTGCCCAGAGCTGACCCACCACTTACACTAGCTGTTTTCCCCACTGGAGTAGATTAATTGGGGGATAGTGAACCAATGACTTAATTAGGCAAAACACCGAGCTGCTTAGCATATGTGTAATTTGCATCAGGTGGCACGTAGTCAGGATTCATCACTGAATGTGGTCGGCCAGTTGGATCATTAGCTTCCC
Source organism: Pelochelys cantorii (assembly GCA_032595735.1). Lineage (NCBI taxonomy): Eukaryota > Metazoa > Chordata > Testudines > Trionychidae > Pelochelys > Pelochelys cantorii. The sequence continues at coordinate 14,588,328 of CM064346.1, forward strand.
TGGCTAATAACAAACAATTCATCAGCTGGGAACAGTTAAAGGACAAGAAGGATGCACAAAGGGAGGGGCTGGCAGAGGCCAAGGGCTAATGGATCTTAGGATAAGGAGATCTCCGTTCTCTCCCTCCCTGGAGTATGAGCTAAGGGAGAAGTTTACGTCCAATTGTATGTTGATGTGCTGGGGGACGGGCCTCAGTAAACAACACACTGCTGCTTATAAATATTGGAAATGGTTAGCCTGTTGGGTGATTCGAAGGCCAGGGAAGGGGCATATAGCAAGTTCTCAGATGTAGCAAAACTCCCACTGTTCTGTTGGCTGAGGGTGGAAGAACATGGAGCAGAGGTGAAGTGATGTTCCACACTACCTATTTCAGTGAACCTGGGGCTCTGCACAGCCCAGCCTCGGGGATAAGAGAAGGTGTGACCAGCAAGTCCCTGTGCATAAGTTCAGCCAATGGTTTATGGGCTATGCTAGTGCTCCATCCCCCTATTCCAGTTCAGTCTGGAGAGAGCAGCCACAGAAGGCTTGCAGGACTATGCTATATCTAGCCCAGTGTCCTGAGAACATGAAACTCATGTCCTACACTCTCTGCAAAATGCTCCGTGCCAGCCTCATTTCACCTTGAGGTGTGCAGAGGTGAATTTCACCCTACTTCAATCTGATTAATTTAAAATGTTGTCATCTAGTGTTTGAGAATTCCATGTGATCCTTGCAGGTTGCTCATGAATGAATGATAAATGTTTTGGTAGTCCTTTCAGCTAAGCAGAACCATACTGGTCAATCCACACCTTCTACTTGTCAGCTTTCTTTCTGATGTGGCAGACAGTCCAGCTTTAAGTTACGTTTTATCCTCACCAAATTCTTTCCCCTGGTGCTCTGGCCTTCAATGAACTCCTGTCGTGCCTCTTTGACAGATCAGTTGGTTCAGGTGACAGAGGAACCTTTAGCCTGTCTTCTCATTCCTTTGTTTCAGAGGGGTAGTCATGTTAGTCTGTAACTGGAAAAACTGAAAAAATAACCAATAGTCTTGCAGCACCTTAGAGACGAACAAAAAATGTAGATGGTATCATGGTGTCATGAGCTTTCGTGGGCACAATGCACTTCTGTGCCCAAGAAAGCTCATGATGCGATCTACATTTTTTTGTTCATCTCTAAAATGCTGCAAGTCTATTCATTATTTTTGAAGTTTTTCTCATTTCTTTGTTCAACCTATTGTTCAATCATGTACCACCCACGAAAAACAATGTGGCTTATGCAGAAGATCATTTTACTAAAAGCAAATTATGGAAAGAATGACTATACACCAACTTTATTATGTTTTACACTTTGCCATTAATTGTTTTGTTTTTTGTTTGTTTGTTTTTATAATTTTTTTTCTGTAAGGTGTCAGAGCCATATAGTAAACTGGTTTATAGAGTTTTGTCCCATATTACAGTGCTTTATTGGAGATAATCCATAGCTACTCAGTTCAAGCAATGTTTCAGAACTGGAAACTTCTTGCCAAGAAACCAGCTGTGAATACTGAAAAGGGATTGGGAGTCAGAAACAAATCTTCAACTATTGTGCTGAGTTAGAGCTTTAACCTAGCAATATCACTGAATCCCTTTATTTATATTAAAGGATTCTTGGCTGTATTTTAATTGTGTACATAAAACTATTGATATTTAGCAATTGTTTCTGCCGCCTTCCACCTCATTCACCATTGCAGCACACAGCTTGAATTTGCTTGGAAATAATTACTTGGCTAATGTTTCTTCTCATCTCCTGAGAGGCCGAAATAACTAGCGAATCATGGATCAAAAAATGTTTCATAGTTCTGTTCTTTTTCTAGACTCCTTGTCGCCTTCATATGAAATGAAAGCCCTTTCATTTGGCATTGTGAAAGGATGGATTCTAAATGTTCAGAGCTGCAGCATTTGTTCTTTTCATTTAAAAAGCATGTGGAGTCTGATTGCTAATTAGGGATGAGAGATGTGTAAGAGTCACAGTGGTTCAACCAACTCCAAAAAGGTTCATATTTATCCATGTCTTCATGCTTTCCCATCTCAGGTATTGTACTGCTGCAGAGACATGCTGAACATCCTTGAAAATAAAGAACTCCATGCCACTGTGACCCATGGAGCAACGTTTGTCCCCGATCCATAGAAAATATGGGTCTGTTACTGGTCTCCAAGAGCTCTTTAGCTCAAAAAGTAGACATTCATGCTTTCCCCTGAGGAGCTCCCCAGTTCAATCACATGTGTATTAGATGCATCATTTTCCTCAGGTGCCAATTAGGTACTTTCCACATACTTAGCATATGTGTAACTTGCATCAGGTGGCACATAGTCAGGATTCATCACGAATGTGGTCGGCCGGTTGGGATTTACTTTCATTTTCTTACAACTAAGAAAGGGCTTTACCTGTCCATTTATCTCAGAGCTACTTAGGCCACATCTACACTTGCCACATCAGAGATCAAACTTCTTGTATTTGATTTAGCATATCTAGTTAAGACCAACTAAATCGAACACTGAGGGCAGGGCTGGTGCTAATACTCCTGGCAGTAGCAGAGGAGTAATAGAAGCTGGCAGGAGTGTTTGCTCCCATCGACCTCCCTCTGTGAAAACAGCACTAAGATTGGCTTAAGGTAAGACAACTCCAGCTATGTATTTTATGTAGCTGGAGTTGCATACCTTAATCCGACCTTCCAGGTCTAGTGTCGACCTGGCCTCACATTATGTAGTTCTGAGATAGAATCAAAGAAAGTCACCTGGTCTGCATATGTGGGGAATCCAAAGAACAGTTCTGGCACCTCTCTGCATGGCCCTAAAGTCTGACACTGGTTAATGCTTACATCCCAAAAAAAGCGCTTGTTTGGCACTTCATAAAAGGTGCTCATTGCCTTACAGAATGGGACCCATGATCTAAATCTAGTGGTTGTGCAATAATGATACTTCTAATCAGTAATGAGCCCAAGATAATCTCTGCAGGATGACCCTGGATTTTGAGATGGTTGTGATCCATCTGTCTCAACTTCATAATAGGCTGCTCTAAACACCTTCTGACTGTGGGAGATTCAAAACCTACATCCACCATCTGGTTATATGCACCTGAGGCCCATCTAGTTTATACTGAAAATGAAATCTTGGCCTCCTTGGAGTCAAACAAGGCAGGTTTTCACCCTCAAACTTTCAATAGTTTGAGGTCCTGGCTACCTGAGATATTGCTCAGTGGGGATCAGGAAGGGCATTCCAAACAAGCCCCCTCTACCACCACCACCTCTTCATTCAGTTTAAGTGGGAAAGCACACCCTGAAAGATTGAGTCCATCCTTTGTTCCCTGGCTTGCTTCACCAGAGCCTGGATCTGATACCTTCTACAAAGGCCACAAGGCACATCTTTTTTCTTGGATTTACCATCCCCTCGATCCACCCTTGCCCCCTCCCATGGAAAGGGTCAGCTGGGGCAGAACTAGGAATAGAATCTTACTGTCATTGTGCTGCCCTGACCTCGCTGAGCTTTTCTGCATGACTCATACACTGCAGATTTAAATCCCCTCTAACAACCCACTTCTAACCTTCTGCTCAAACTGATTTGCAAATGAAATATCTAGTGTTTCCTTTTCAGTAGGCTCTGTCCAGAGACTGCAAGCTCCTTGAAACACAGAGAGTCCTGGACTGCACCTGTCCTATGCTGAGCATTACTGTAACTAAATTATACCTAATATTCATCAGTGTAATAATAGTCTGGAAACTTACAGTGAAGCAACACCCTCTTTAACTCTCACTAATAGGCTCTTTGACCTCTGTAAAGGAGGAGGCAAAGTCCTGGCTTTTTGTAGTTTAGTGACTCTTGGTGTTACAGTAGTTGCAAACTGGGTTTCTTTGTAATTAATACAATAATTGCTTTTTCTGCTGGATTTCCCCACTTACCATTGATTTAATTGCATGGTTGGGGGCATGTTAATTGTTTGTTGACATTGTTTTGCTCTCATGCTGGGGTTAAACAAGTCTTCAGATCCAGCTGCTTCACAGTGAGGGCTCTGGAAGACTCGCTCTCTGATCGTGAAAATATGCTCTCTGTTCCTATTTTGACAGCAGGGTCATCTCCTGTGTTTTATGATCGTACCTCATAGGCATCCTACAGATCCATACTAAAGATCCAGTGCAGATAATTAGCGGAGAATGCTGTGAATGGCTCACATCCATCGCTAATGTTTGATCCATGCAATGTGTGTCTCTCCCTGGGTTAATGGTAGAAGCATGGCATGTTAGGTTCAGTCCCCCATAATGACCCACCATCAGGTCTGCCAGCAGGGGTGGCAAAGGGGCAGCTGCAGCCAGAGCCCCAGACCCCTTTAAATTGTTGCTGCAATGCCACTCCGCATGTCTCTGAGAGCTCAGGGAGGGCCCCATCACTGCACTCTGGGCAGTGCTGAGGGCTGGCTGCCCTGCCCCCACCCCTTCCGCCTGAGGCCCCTCCCCTTCTGGGGGTCTGGAGCTGGCCCAACACACACCTTGCCTGGGGGGGCCCAGCGGAGCTATTATTCTACCTCCCCCACCCCAATACCTGCTATTACATAATAATTGGGGTATTTTGACAACTGTGGTCATGATATTCAATCTTTAAATTATTGCCTGTTAAAATATTGGGGATTCTTCAGCCCTATGCATTGTGTTTTCTGTCCATTTGCACTGTAGAAGCTACATTTTAAGGTAGCTTTTCAGTCTGTCTTTGCTATTAGGCATTTTTATTTCCTAGTATTTTGCCAATATGCACAGATGACCATGGAGGGCCTGATCCAAAGGTGATTGAAGTCCATGGAAAGATGCCCCTTGATGTCAGTGAGTTTGGTTCAGGGCCTGATTGTTAACAGTTTGAATGTCTATTCAGAAATGGAGAAGAGACCCATTTGAAGAAAGGAACTAATCAGATACACAGGGAGGCATTGGAATTACAGTTCATCCACAAATTCAATTCACACTCTGATCATCTCCTCAATTGGGACAATGGCTGGCTGGGATATTACCTACCTAACATTCAGTGAAGGTGCCAACAGTTCTCTGAGTGGATTCTTGTGTTAGTTCCCTTTGATCCTTATCTGCTTCCTTTTAACTAGCCAATCTTCAGGTGCTTATAGGCACCAGCTCTGCCTACTTATTTTTCCCTTTGATATTTCCATTCTCTCTGCTCCTTGTTTCCTGCCCCCTTCTCTTTTTCCTTCCTCCCCTCTCCCTTCTCCCCTATTTATTTTGGGTCTGCACATCCTAAACTCATAACTCCGGTCATCTGAAGAAGTGGGCTGTGCCCATGAAAGCTCATGATACCATCTACATGTTTTGTTAGTCTATAAAGTGCTACCAGACCATTTGTTGTTTTTTAAGTTTATCCTGTGCAGACTAACTTGGCTACCCCCAGAAGCAGTAGAAGTTCTGTTATCTGTCTCTCAATTCACCAGAAAGCTCAGACTGGCATTTCTGATATCACCCACTCTCTTCAGTCTTGCAACTGGGACTAGTATACTGCCCAGCATGTTATGCAGTTCCATATTCTGCACTTCACTTTTATGCAAAAGAGACAGGAAAAGTAAGCAAGCTGAAATCAGGGATTAAGCAGCTTCCAGAGGTGTGTCATTGGGCTGAATCTATAATGACCCTATCTTCTACATACACCTTCTACATCTGCAATGATTGATGTTGATAATGATGACCCTGGAGCACTGCAAGATCCTGAAGTGCCTTCCAAATCATCAAAGAAAGATTAAATTATGTTCAATACAGTTTTAGTGTTTAGTAATCTGGGTGTGTGTCATGCACTGCCTGTAGCAATAGGTAGTGTCCAAAGATAATCCACTCTGCAGAAAACTTCACCAGCATACATCTAAGTGCTTAAAGAAACCAACCCCTCTGCAGTACAGTACTACTGCTGGACTGGTGAGTACTTGTGTATTATTTTATACTTCATTCATTTTATTGTACTCTAATCCTTTGAAAATTGATATTCCATTTGTAAAACATATTTATGTTAACGAAAGTATTCTATTCACTGGAACATCCCCTCCCCCCATTTTCCCAACATGCCAATTAGGAGTTTTTATTGTATTTTCATGCCACTCTAAAAAAATATACCCTGCTGTACTAATTTAAGTGTGCACATCATAATAAAGCAGGGACAGTGTCCCTCTGTACTTGTTATGATTCTACTATACTTGTTATAATTTAACCTTTTGCTATTTTGAATATCTCAGAAGGACTGTTTCTTCTGGAATCTAACACTTATAAATCCCCCTAAGAGGTCTGCAACTTAAGAGGGAATGAATAGCACTAATCTGTTCTAATTTTAATAGTGTGGTACATAAAGTCAATAATCTCAAGTGGTACTCATTGCATTCCACTAAAACAACTACTTTAAGACAATGTCAGTCATGTAACATTGAGATCTAAACAACTTAAATCAAATTCTTAATTGCACACACAAAATGCACGTGGGGTAACGATGGTTCCAAGTCATAATCTATGAAGGAGACTTAAGTGAGGCATCGTCCTTGCAGTGGACTATCACCTTTAGAAATAGAGCTGGTCAGGAATGTCCCATCCGAATGATGTTCTGATAGAAAATGCACTTTTTGCAAAATGAGAATCTTCTGGATCATTTCAATGAACCTGAAACATGCGGAAAGGACTATGCCCCGCATAAATCCAGTTTTTAAAGGCTGTAATGGGATTTAAATGGTATGCAAGCGTTGTTCTCTGCACAGGGGTATATTTCATCCCAAATTAATTGAAATTCTGTTTCAGAGGAAGGGGAGAGACTTTTAACTCCTGTAATTTCAACTGGAGACAGTGTTCTTCACTTCCTACCATAAACTGTTCTGCTGTGAGGTTGAGCACTGTCACAAAAACTTTCCTTGTTTTTCTGTATCCACGGCAGGTAGCAAGTTTGATTCCTCCATAAAAATTGTTTATGAAAAATTGTTCTAGGAAATGTTGACATTCTTAGTTTTGAGCAAAACTGTCAAAAACAAAATACTTCAGCATTCCCAGATAAGGCGTTTTTTCCTTCATTTGTCTGACAGAAAACGTGGAAATTTCAACTTTGTCCCATTTTTAAAAAATGAAAACAAATGTTACAATGTCAGAATTTCCTACAGAATGGAAATTCTGAACTTTGCTTAGCTCTACACAGAAAGTAGTCCTAAACAAGAATGTTAGGTCAAGTTTAGACTGTTTTATTTTCGAAAGAAGATACACAAATTTGTATCGAAGATACGCATAACCCTTTTTCAAAAAATTGCATAAACCTCCTTTTTTAAGGAAGAGTGGTTTTTTGAAAAAGGGGTTTTTTTCCCTGAAAAAATACATCCAGACTACTTTCACTTTCAAAAGACCCTCTTTGGAAAATAAAATGTAGTCTAGACGTACCCTTAGTCTTCCCTCTACTGTGCAAGGAAAGGTCTGATTTAGAAGTAATCAGAATAGCCTATAGCCAATATAGCTCTTCAATTCCACTTTTAATTAAAAAGTGAGATGAACAGTCATTCATAAAACCATTAAATATTTGCATAGGGGGTGAAATAGTCTTTAAGTGATGACATGGTTTATTTGTTTTTGATGTCAACAAACCAAGAAGACTAATATTAGTGTAAGAAATACGTCAGAGTTCAACATGTTGAGTTCACTTGTATCTGTAATTCTACCAGCTCTGCCTCACAATTTTTTCTTTTCCACAAAGATTAATTAAAATTAAGATTGACTATTCCAAATGACAGGCTGCACCATGGTGGCAGACCTACTGAGTACCCGCTATGTTCTTCTGATGTCAAGAATGTTTTCTGAGCCTCTGGTTTAGCAGCAGGCACCTACAGGGAGTCTAATTATAATTCCTTTGGTAATTAAAAAACAGATGTTATAATTAAAATACTCCTCATTAAATCACTAATAACTGAAGCTTAAGGTGGGTTCTTAGTGAATGACTGCAATGAATGACTCCAAGCAAAAAAATGCGTGTGGGCAGGGAAAATGATTCTCTAAGGATAAACAGGGTGAGTTTTTGTTCAATCCCCCAATGAACTTCTTGAAGGCCATGCCATTGAAAAATCAGATGGGGGGGAAATTAGCAGTGTCTAAATCCCAGGATATTTGTGCAGCTTCACCCTGCATACAAAGTGCCCAACTATTTAAAGGGGAGGATATCACAGGGAATACTCAGGAAAGAGTTTGATGCTGTATGTAAGAAAAGTGACCATTTATATCCCTGTTACACAATTTTCATAAATCTTGTACAAAGTATGTCATGTAAGGTGTCAGTAAAACTATATGAATTGCTAACGATGATAGTCCTCTTTATATTCATGTATCCTCTTTATATCTGACATTCTGACTCATGGCTATATATCTATATCTCAAACATGTGATGTATGCCTGGGTGACATTCCTCGGTAGATTTACAGCAGGGCTATGGACACTCAGTTCCATCTTTTACCACTAACTTTCCATGCCATATTAGGCCATTATTGGGCCATTATCTTTCCATACCCTTGAGCTGGGCTGGCAGCTGTAAGCTGTGATATCACTGCTTTTCCCTATTCCTGTCCCAATTCTCTAGAGTGCTGATTTACAATGACAATGATATTTTGAACAATGGACTGAGGACCTTCCAATCTTTTGGAAGTTGCAAGAGAAAATTTTGCAAGCCATTTGTCTCTTCCATCACTACTACAAACCGGACATGAGGACTTTGCAATCATAGAGCTGTATATGATCTATTAATTATATACAGCTTTATTCTTTTTTAAAATAAATCTTTAGTTTACTGAGAATTGGCAAACAGTGTGATATTTGGCTAAAATCTGAAATGCGTATTAACCTGGGGGTAAGTGTTTGTTCCTTTGGTATTAGAAGAAGCTCACATATGGCAAAATGGGTTTGCAATAACCCACCACTATATTAGACCCAGTGTCACCAATGGGGGAGCATTAAAGGGGGAATTGCCCTGGGTCCCAGCAATTTAAAAGGGCTCAGGGCTCTGGGTTGCTGCTGCTACTGTAGCAACAGTGGCAGTCAGAGCCCCCGGCCCTTTAAATCACTGCTGAACCCCACACGGTGCAGTCTGGGTATCACAGAGAGCTGGCTGCTATAGCCCCACCCCTGCTGCTTAAGGCCCTGCTTCTTTCAGGGGTCTGGAGCTGAGCACCCTCTACATTGCCCTGTGCCTGGTGAAGTCTGTCACCAGCCTTGATTAGACCGTTGTCTGCATGGGTCAGTGGTTTGCTTATCAAGCTGGTGAGAGTCAGAACTGTGAACATACAGTAAATCATGGGAGCATTTACCCATCTGGTGCCTAATTACTTAGCATTTGGAGTTCCTCCCAGTCCTCTGAGTTTTGTCTAACACATAATTTGGGTTCTCTGCAAATATTGCCCCATTCACTTCAGCTCCTCGGCCAGTTCTTCAGTGTACAATCTCTACTGAACCACCCTGGTCCTAGAACTGCTTCCTGAGGCATGTCTCTATTATCATTTGTCAGACCAAATATCGTCAGTATCTACCTTATGCCAAATTTCAGACACCATGCAAACTGTAGCTTGTGAAGAATGTATTGAAATATCCCCTGGCAACACTGCTGCTGACAGCTTCCAGAGTGAACATACCAAGTGGACTGAGAAACGAAGGAAAAGATTTTCCTGAGTCTCCGGCGGAGTGTCTGCTCTGACACATGAACTCAGGAATCATCTTTGGCATTCAGGTCCTATTCAGAAACAGATATGGAGTGGATCAATGAGAAGCTGCAACAGAGTGCTTCTGTCTTCGTTTACCGCTGCTTAAAAGAGATCTTTTACCTGGAGAAGTGGAGGAGGAGGAGGAGACAGACTCAGATAAATATATTTAGTATCTGTAGGCTTACACTGTCATGGATGGTAATGGAGATTTCAGTATAAATCAATGTATTCAGAAGTTTTTAACTTACCCAAAAAAACCTAGCCTAAGGTCACACAAGACTTACAGTCCTTAAAGAAGGAATTAATTTGATATAACATTTCCAAATGATCTGGATGGCTATGCATAATAACTTATAGCTACTTTTTCCATTACTCATACTCTCAGGCTGTGTCTACACTGGAGCAATCTTGCGCAAAAGTGGCCACTCTTGTGCAAAGACTTGCTTGCCTGTCTACACTGGCCGCGTGTTCTTGTGCAAGTAAACTGACGTTCTAATGCATGAAATCAGGGCTTCTTGCGCCAGAACTCTGACGCTCCCGCTCAGGAATAAGCCCTTTTGCGCAACTGTTCTTGCGCAAGAGGCCAGTGTAGACAGGCAACATGAATTTCTTGCACAAGAAAGCCCTGTGGTTAAAATGGCCATCAGAGCTTTCTTGCGCAAGAGAGCGTCTACACTGGCATGGATGTTCTTGCACAAAAGCACATCTCTTGCGCAAAAGCACATGCCAGTGTAGACGCTCTCTTCTGGAAGAGTTTTTGCATGAGAACGCACCAGTGTAGACGTAGACTCTGCCTCCCTTGCACCGGAGGTTTTTTATACCACCTTACCTTAATTTTTGTCTTCCATCCTTCGTGACAACAGGAATCATTTGGAACAGAAGATCAGTATCTTAGCATGAATAATGACTGTACCTTATGTCCATGCAGTGCGCAGCACAATGAGCGGTCTGAAAATAGGGACATCGAGGAACAAAAATAAGTCTAAACATTAGAAAATTTGGTCTTCTATATAATAAATTTGTTATTTTTATACATAGAAGGGCAAATTTTCAGTATAGTACAAGTCCCACTATCATTAACAGGAAGGGGACTCAAGTGAAAGATGCAAAAGTGGATAGTTATTATTTTACTGATTGATATTGCAAATATAGATCTTGGTTCATAATCATAATGAATACTATAATCACTTCCATTAATTTGATATTCAGGGCTGCATTGATATCAGTAGAATACTTGGACTTAAACCAACTGAGTAACTGTCCTGGAAAGATTACTAGTGCTGTGCACTAATATACCCCCTTATCTTTTATTATGAACCCCTGACACAACTGCACATCCTCTAATGCAGGGGTGGCCAACCAGTTAGAGATGAAGAGCCAAAATAGCAGTGGATAGAGTGCAAAGAGCCACGTATTATGTATTTATTTTATATATCTATATATAGAAAGATAGGTAGATATAGTATACAAAATGTAGTGATAAAAATAACATTACAGGACATTTCGGACAAAAACCAGTGAATTCTCTAGTCACTTAAAAAATTCACAGCCAGTCCATAGATCTTCAGAGAACTTGACAAGGAACAAATATCAAATTAAAAAAAAAACTTTAAAAATACAGTAATATTCTCACACTTAAAAAAAAAAGCATCCCCACCATGTATTTTAAATTTAACACTACTGCCCTATTATGTCCTGTGAGTTTTTAAAAATTAAACTGAACTGAGAAGTAAATTATCACAATTTGAAGTGCCTGTTTCATTCCAGATTGTTGATCTCTGATCTGGCTTTCTCATTTTTTTTTTTTTTTTTACTTATGAAGATTATGGCTTTTTTATAGTTCTAAAAATTCAGGTCTGTCCCAGACTGCAAGTATGAGAGGTTCAAAAACAATAAGGGAGAGACTCATATCTCAGAATATTTGCTTCAGCCTGGCAAACAATAGGCTTTGAATTTTCTTAAAAGAAACACAGTGTAAACCAGGTACATGCTGATTCTTTTTTCGTCCTGGAATTTAAATGACATGTGTGTTGGATGCCTTATTTTGCATCCATGAAGGCTTTGAGTTTAAGGTGCTTCAGCCCTCCCCCCCCAACCTGCTCTAACCCATTGCCCTCCCCATCCCGCAGAGCCAGGCACCCCCAGGCACCTCCATTCTTACCCAATGCCTCCCCCTCCCCCAGAGCCAGGCACTTCCAGTCCCGCCCCCCATTCTAACCACTCTAACCTAATGCCTGGGTCCCGGAGCCACTGCCACTGCCACATGCTTCTCCCTCCGGGTGCTGGGGCGTGTGCGCAGAGCACCCGGCCATGAGAAGTCCAGGTGCACAGGTCAGAAGCAGCAGGAGCTGCATTTCCTTAATCAAAGAGCCACATGCGGCTCGAGAGCTGCGGGTTGGCTACCCCTGCTCTAATGTGATATATGCCATCAAGTGCCAGCAATACCCCTTCTGCCATGTATATTGGCCAAACCAGACAGTCTCTACAACAAAGCATAAATGGATTCAAATCAGACATCAGACCTGTAGGGGAACATTTTAACCTCCCTGGTCACTCAATCATGGATTTAAAAGTAGCCATTGGTCTACAAAGAAATTTCACGAACCAATTACAGAGAGAAAGATTGCAGAACTGAAATTCATCTACAAGTTTGGACTTGGATAAAAACATTAACAGGTTGGAGCATTACAAAGCCAATTTCTCCTGCTCTTAACATCCACATTTTTCACATCAAAAGCTAGGAATGGGACACAACCAGCTCACTTAGGGTACGGCTACTGCGTGGGTTTTTTTCGAAAGGAGGTATGAAAATTGTGCTCTCATTTGCATAGCTTCTTCCAATTCTTTTCCTTGAAGAGATTTTTCTGATATTTGACCGGTCTACATGGGGTCAAATGTTGGAAAAAAACCTCTTTCGAAAGCCCCTGTAAACCTCGTTTTACGAGGAATAAGGGGGCTTTCAAAAGAAGTTTTTATTTCTGACATTTGGCTCTGTGTAGATGGGCCAAATATTGGAAAAACCTCTTCCAGGAAAAGAATCAGAAAAAGATATGGAAATGAGAGCACGATTTCATAGAATCATAGAATACTAGGACTGGAAGAGACCTCGAGAGGTCATCAAGTCCAGTCCCTTGCCCTCATGGCAGGACCAAATACCAAATTTGCGTACCTCCTTTCGAACCCTCCCCCCCCATAGTGTAGCTCTACCCCTACTTAGCCTCATTAACATGGTTCCTACAATTGACAGGTACTTAGTTTGCTGTTATATATGTATCTTGGTTTCTGTTATTTCCACTCCAACTCATCTGATTGAGTGGATTTTACCCTCAAAAGCTCATAATTCTATATATTTTTGTTAGTCTCTAAGGGTATGTCTAGACTACATGCCTCTGGCAACAGAGGCATGTAGATTAGGCTACCCGGCATAGGCAAAGAAGCGGGGATTTAAATAATCCCTGCTTCATTAAAATAAACATGGCTGCCACGCTGTGCCAATGATCAGCTGATCTGGCACAGCGCAGTAGTCTCGACGCGGATCAGTAGTCTGGGGAAGCCTTTGCCGACCGATCCCTTATGCCTTGTGAAACTGTATTGATACCGTTAAAGGGGTATAGCTTTGTGTGTAGTTAAGCCTTAAATGAAATTACCTCTTTGCAGAGAAACAACATAAGACCAAGCACTAAGTACACCCCACTTAACCTATCAAAACCGGGCTTAAATTGAATTTATTTGATCCATAGGACTTGAGCTAACCCCTTGCAGTAGGGTGGAATTTAGCACCCATGATTTGGCCATTACCCTTCATTTGCAATTTTAAAGTTTTTTGGGGGTGGGAGGCAAACTGGATGGAGTTTTCTCTAAATAATTAGTGTTGAATAAATCTGGAAGCATCTTTCTCCTGTAGCAAATGGGAAAATGAACCCTGGATTTGCAGGAGCAATTTGATTCAACATAGTTCTGAAGGCATGACCTTTGCGCTCTAGTTGGGTTTTTTTGTTTTTTGTTTCTTTTTTCAATCACTAAGATGACACTTCTACTGACATCAGCCCCTAGCTAGCATCCCAGAGGAAAAACACACGAGGCTTTTTGTTTCTCCCAGCTTCCACCAGCAGAGTGACCTACAGACACACTCAGCCTGATGGAAACCTGGGGCAATGTCAACTTGTAAACCCATTCAACCATAAGTAACCCCGAAGGGTTGGCAGAGAGCAAAATAATCTAATCTTCCAAAGTTCATTCTAAGACAACACAATGTTGAATTTTATGGAACAAAAGAAATCAGCATTGCTGTCAAACATGTTAGGCACACATTATTAAATGAAGCAGGAAGTACTATGAGTTGCCTGACATAATCTTTTAAATATCATTATCCACTTCACAGGGTTGTTGTTTGTGGTTTGTTAGTTTGGGATTTTTTGTAGTTGATAAAATATTTTGCAGGAAGATGCCTTATCTAAGAAGGGATTTTGCATTGGTATCCATGGAGACAAAAAAAAAAGTGTATACATTCTAACATATTTTTTCCCCCTAGTTGTTGTTAAAGTTGTACTGTTCCTACTGGGGCTTTACAGCAGCAAAGTAATGTAGCGAGAGTGGGGAGGGAAAGCTGCTACAGAAGGCTGAAATGGCAAGGTATTGCATGTGTATTTCTCAAAAATGCCCCTGTGATAACATGGGGAATTTGTCTTTACAATTTATGAATGCTGTGTGAGATTATGAACTCGGTATGCATTTTTATTGGACTGCAAACTCCATTTTGCATGTGAGGGCTATTTGTCTTTTATGCTTTTATTATCATACTGGCCTAAAATTCTCAGGGGAGGTGACACTGGGCCGATAATTATGGATTGTTAAATCCATGCAGGATTATCTTCTATTCAAATATAAATATTTAATACAGACAATAGGCAGGCTCCCAACCAGGAAGAGTGGTTTGTCAGGGAACTCCTGAGGCAGCTGACTTGGGACTTACCTGACAGATGGACTAGAAGGTTTTAAAAGAGCATGGGCAGATGATCTGTTTGGGGTCTCTGGCCATTTTTCCACTGGCTTCTGCAGAGGGGTGTGTTTAAGCTAGTGAGAGAGCCTGAGGTATCAACAATGGTTCCAGCAACTGGTCAGTGGGATATGTGGTTCCAGGAACTGAAGAGGAGGTGCATACAGACTAAGCCACATCCCAAGAGTGTGTCCAGAGGGCCAAAAATGGTGGAAGTGCCTGGATTCCTTTCAGACACACTTGGGACTTTGAGCAGTTGCATCCCCTGTCAGCATCCTCGTAAGTGGCCTAGAGGAAGGATTCAGGTAGGCCTGTGACAGTCCTCCCCAATTAATGTTTGAAATCCACGGGCTTCAAACATTGCTCTGTGTGAAAATAATGCTTCAGTCTTCACCAGGGCGGACTGTAATTAAGGAAAGATAATGTTATATCCAGAAGAATCACTAATGCAGATGAGAAGAAATTGTCCTTTCTGATTCCATCACCAGCTCACGTTTTATAAAAGTAAAAACCTACCAGTTCTCTCTCAAATCCTGCATTCATGGTATGCTCAGGAAAAGAAAAGTCTTAAACAACTTTAAGTTTTATAAAATAGATTTTCTGTTTCCGAAACGGACAATCTGATACTTCCCCCCACTGGGGCTACTCATTGGATTAGAGATATAGAATAGGACCAATATGTAATGGAACAGATCCATGTTTAATAGATTATTTTTCATTTTTAAAGTGAATCTTAGTCCTGGGGACGACTATGACCTTTTGGCCTGAGTATTAGTTGACTCACGTAAGTGCAAGACAGGAAATCGATGGATTCACATCATTCTAAAGCAGGCATAATGAGGTCAGAATCAACCCTTTCTGTTCCTCTTGAGCAGTAAAATATGGGCTTGATCCTTCTCCTTTTGAAGTGACCAAACTCTTCATGACTTCAATAAGCACCTCATGAAATCCTGTGTCACTCCTGTAAATAGTGATTATTGGAAAGTCACAGCTTTCCCTTCACCTCCTGCACATCTTTCTTTTCAGTCCCAAACTGTCTCTCTTTACCACTTATGACAAAAGACTGCCCTTCTTCAGTGCCAAGTCAGTCCCTCCATCCACTCCACTTTCTCCCATAATGCTCTGCAGCGGACCCCTTTGTGTGACATCTAGCAGCAAACTGTCATGTTATCTTTCTGATGGACCCTGGACATGAGTTCTAGTATAAATCCTGAATGAAGCGGGCTTTCTCCTGTCTAGAATGCACAAGATCCCATTATGTATCAACCTGTTAGGTAAAATTCTGGCTGAAAGAATTCCAGGGGAGTTTTGCCATTGACTTCAGTGGGCCAAAGTATCACCCTTTTGGGTTGACTCCTGAGAGAGGCTGACTGCCCAGAGTAAATACAGGTTTAAAAATGTTCAAATTGCTTGTCTTTTTGGACCTAGTTCTTATGGATATTAACGTATGTAACAAACAGTTGGCCACAGTTTTGTTGCAAACAAGTAATTCAATCATAAAAGCAATGCATTGAAATTTGCTTTCAAGTGTTTCCCCCTTCCCAGGTAAGTCTTGACAGGTACATGGCAGTACTTTTTACATCTTGAGAACATAATTGTGCTGCAGGGAGTAAGAAAGTTGTTTTTCTACAAAGAATTCTGAGAGAAACATGTCTTAATTAACTTTCAGCATAATTAATATTTTCCCTTTGATATTATAGTCAGCCCTCCTATCTTTAGAAAATTAAGATCTATGTCATTAGGGATGTCAGCAGTTGATAAGATGGCTTGGTAAATGTATTTGGCTTTGTACTGACATAGCTGAACTCTAAACTATTTTTTTTAATCAACATGCAGACACGTAGGCTGTAATGCATTTCTGAGGAAAAAAAGATTTTTCAGGAGAGGCTTTCTGTGACACCTGCTGAGAAATCAGATCTGATGTCATGCTGAATGACAAAACTGTTTGTTTTTCTGTCTTTCTGCTCCATTACTTGTTTGGTTTGCTGGGGAGAGTTAGTGAGTTACTTTTCTTGTCTTCTGGTTATTTATATATATATATACATTCTCTCTCTCTGTCTCTCTCTCTCTCTCACTGTGTGTGTGTCTGTGTGTAAGTAATTGAATTCTAATGGATACATATGTTAACTGTGCTATTCCTTGAGTGAGGCACTACCATTGTGAACCAAAGTTAGTGATTACCTTGAGCCTCAGGGAGCCACAAAGACACCAAGTGAGACTTTTTTGGAGAGTAGGATGCGCTCCATGATGAGTGAATATATTTACATCTGGCTCTTAGGGACTATCCCTGCACTTACAACTGGTTTGATGTAAAAAATAACTCATTCACAATTGGGTCACCACAATGCACAGCTTCCTGCAGGGAAATCCTGGCTCTGCTGAAGCCAGGGCAAAACTCCAATTGACTGACTAGAGCCAGAATTTCATTCCCTCCCTTCCCTATGGAAAAGTCTTATAGAATTTCATGAGAGTCAAGCCAATAGTATAATGCTCTGTAGTATATTTTTTCCCATTCCAGGTTCTAGAATTCCACAGAAATGCTATCTTCTTCTGTAAAGAGGGTGCTCCAAAGGTTATGTAGAAAGGTTGGCTTCCTCTATTTAATTAGCGCCACTCCAGTTAGTGTTTGTTCATTACGATCTAGACTATTTGGGAAATTGTTTGGGTATGCATATACAGTAAAACTCCAATAGTCCGGCATCCAATTGTACGGCACTCCAGATAGTCCAGCATCAAAATGGCAAGAGCCTAGTGAGTGTTTAAGTGAATAATTTACAGACTGTATTAGTGTTGAAGTGCATAATTTTTGTGTTTAAGTGAATAAAGTGCTGTATTGAGTGTTTTAAGTTACTGTATTAATAGTTTAAAGTGATTAATAGTTTAAGTGATTAGCCAGTGCTGCACTCTACTGTACATACTATCCCCAGTTTATAGTACCTCCTGATAGTCTGGCATATCCGATAATCCAGCACCACCTAGGTGCCAAAGTTTCCGGATTATCAGAAGTCTACTGTATTTGCAAATTGTCATGGCTTCACTGATGTTTAATATGAATTATTTTACTCAGAAATTTGTGCAGGGAAAATACATTATTTATTATCCTGTTGTTTTGGGCCTCTCCCTAAGCATAAGTACACAAACAAACTAAAATATACTGGCAACTAACAACTTAGGTAACCCAATTCAAACAATCAGGAGTTTTGATGAACACCAATGAAGTTCACTGTAACCTTAAAATCAGGGAGTAAAAATAGCAAGAAGCATATCTGATTCATCCTACCTGAATCAGAATAATGATCTTCTCAAGTGTGAAGGACAAAAAGATAGAATTGGTCAAATGATGGAGAGCAAGAGAAAAATTGCCTTGACCGATTGCCCAGCAATTTTGAGTTTCACTAAGGTGTCATGTACGCAGCAAATTGATAACAGTTTTAAATATTCAGGCAGTCCTTAGTAACACCTCTGCAAGAGATATCTGTGCAATAATAGTAGAACAACATTACAGTGCTCAGAGTGATAGTAAGCAAGCCTTCCTTTTTTTTTCATTGAGACTATGCACCTGAAACGGCAAAGAGATAGGATTACAGCACAGTTGTAACATAATGATCATTACTTATTCCTTTAGCATTCATTATTGTTACATGAATCATAATGAACTCATCTGGCATTAATATGAATGTAAAATGCAAATCTATGCAAATTCCTATGTAATTCAACATCATTTAATGTACCATTAAACACCTTCATGAGCTCCCTGTGATAGGAGGTCTTTCTTTAAAGAGACCAGCTATTACTGAAATATAAAGAAGCAATAATTTGGCTATTGGGCACCTTATGGGACTAACAGAAGGTAACAATTAGTCATTGTGAGTGACTATTAAAGAGAGACTTCTTAATTCAGAAATTAAAGCTAAGTAATGTGGGAACGAAGTGTAATTCTAGCATCATTTTATGGTCCACTTACTTTCTTTTACAGCTCAGTAATCATCTCCGATTTGGGATTCTTTACCTAATGTCCATTTATTCTTCTTCCTCCTTCTTCAAGGCATCAACACAACTTTATAAACACCTTCTTTTACTTAGATAAGGAGGCAAGAAAGAGCTCTCCAAACCTTCCTGACCTGCTTTCTTAAATCATAAATGAAGTGGTAAAATAGTATCAGAGGGGTAGCCGTGTTAGTCTGAATCTGCATAAACAACAAGAAGTCCTGTGGCACCTTATAGACGAACAGATTTATTGGAGCATAAGCTTTTGTGGGCAAAGAACCACCGTCAGATACATCTGACAGTGGATCTTTGCCCATGAAAGCTTATGCTCCAATAAATCTGTTAGTCTATAAGGTGCCACAGGACTTCTCATTGTTTATAAGGTAAAACATGAAGACTGTCAGCTAAAATGAACACACTGCTCTCTGTAGCTAAGCAAATTTCTAAGAGCGAGAAGAATGGAAGAAAGGGGGATGGGTGGAGCAGATGGGGGAGATAGAGAACTTGGGGGTCGAGAAATGAACATCTGGTGGGTTGGGCCTTTGACTCCCCACAAGGCCACAGTTTTTGAGAGCTTCCTTCTCTGACACAGAGTCCTTCCTCAGCTCAGGGTGTAGGTAGTGGGGCAGTCACTCTGCTCCAGATGAGAAAAGGGTTAAACCAAGCCCTGGGAGAGGGCTGGGACCATGGATCAATCAACTGAGGTGGGTAGCAGCCAGTCAGGGCCCAGCTTGGGCAGTATAAATAGGGGCTGCTAATCTCAGACACACTCTTACTCCAGCTGTGGAGCAGGAGGGACCTAGCTGCTTGGGAAGCTACTGAGGGGACCTGAGATGGAGCAGTGCTGGGGAGAGGCAGGCAGAGCTGTAGAGGTCTGGCCTGACCTAACTTCCAGGCTGCAGGCCTGATAAAGGAGCCTGAGGAGTACTAGGGATGCAGAGAAACAGCTGGTGATAGGAAAAGACAATCAGTCCACACCCCCTTGCCAATGGTAAGTGGCTATTTCAGACTGCAGTTTGCCCCTGATGCAGGGGCTAGATGATGACTGGCAGTGGGTCACTGAGGCAAAGTGGGTATAGGGGATTGGGGTTCCCTGGGAGGGGAGGACCCCAGAGTGAGGGGGTACTGCTGTGGGGCAGTTCTGTGAGGAAAGGTGCACCGTGGGCCAGGAGAGATGAGGGGCTTGACGGGGCAGAAGACAGATAACTGAGAGCAAGTTAGTGAGTGCTTGGCCTATTAGAGTGTACAAGAGTCTTCTCTCTCAGAAAAAAGTTTCTTTTTCCCCCCTGAATGAGGTCAGGGAAGAACATGAGAAGGGGCGGGGGAAAGGGGTGGCAGGTATTCTAGACCTTTAATAATTTTTATTGCTCTTCTCTGGACTTTCTCCAATTTGTCTACATCTTTCCTGAAATGTGGCACCCAGCACTGGACACAATATTCCACTTGAGTCCTAATCAGCATGAAAGAGAGTGGAAGGATCACTTCTCCTGATACATCCAAGAATGATGTCTGTGTGGTTGTTGCTTTTTTGTGGGTTTGCTTGTTTGTTTGTTTGCAACAATGTTACACTATTCACTCAGGCTTTTATTCCACCCTGATTTCCAGCTACCATTCTGCAGAACTCCTTCCTAGGCCATCATTTCCCATTTTCTATTTGTGCTACTGATTGTTCCTTATTAAGTATTGTCCTTTGCATTTGTTCTTGCTTTCCCTCCTGCTTTTTTAGTAACACCTGGTCCAGGCAGTCTCACATGAGGCTGGGTTAGCAACTGTCTCCTGCTTTGCTGATCTGTCTCTGTCAGGCTCTGACACACAGATGTCTTTTCCAGTTATTGCCCTTTCCCGTGACAGGCATTTCCTTTTAAGTTTCCTCTCCGCAGGCAGCATGAGTCTTGCAGGTGTACCTAAGCCCAGAAGAGCCCCAAACTTCCTTCTGAATAGCCTGATAGATGTCCCTCACAACATTTTTAACACAAAAGGATCCTATTTTTGGCCTTTGCTGGAGATGCCAAAGGAAGTGACATTAGTATTTTACACCTCTGCCCACACATCCTGTTCTGTTGACGCTTCCTGCAAAGTTTTGAACAACATGGTCTGTGAGAACTTTTGCTCTTGTCGTACAGTCTTTGGGGGAGGATTTCTGTTATCAGAAACATTGTCACATAATCAGAAGTATTGTTGCTTAGGAATTTATTGCCTATGAACCTCCTATTTAACACTGTCAGAGGGCTCGGAGATACGTACAGATTACAGGGATCCCCTGCGTCTGGTATCTACGTGCTGGTTGATGAATGTCGTATAAGGCCTCCACTGAAAGCCTGTGAAACACTGGTCATCGTAATCACTGTGAAGTGTGGATAATATGTAAGGAGAAAGATATGTTCTTATGGTCTGTCTTGTGGCTGGTCAAGATGAAACAATTTCAGGCAAGAGATGTTTGTCTGGCTGGCTACATGAAAATCATTATTATATAATTCACAATGAACAACTATTTATAATCACTTCATTAGCATTTTGCTCAGATTGTAAAGTCTCCAGGGGAGAGACAAGACAGGACTACACAAGCAGTGGGCTTTTGCTTGTTTGTAAGGGAAGCCAATGGATTTTTGGACTACAAGTGTAGTCTTTTCACTGAGGAGGCAAAGGGACCGCATGCTCGCCTCATGAATAGAAGATCACATTTCAGCCTCCCTGTGATGCAGTGGAGAGATTTGGGGTGAGCTTTTGTTCAATATGATGTGATAACAATGTCTTGTTAGTTATGTTAGGCTCTAGAAAACATGTGATTGGTTCTTTTAATATGTAACCATTTATTTACACTCATTCTACTTGCTGCTTCTCAAATCACTGACCTTGTTAAACTTGTTTTTCACTATAAACATCTCTGTGTTAAGTGGGGCTTAGATCTAAGACGTAACTGGTAAGCTGGGGTGTCCTGTTTCTGTAGGAGCAGAGAATCTGGGAATTCTGGATGTCCTATGGATCATGGGTAGTGGGCAGTGTTCCTTGTAAGCTCAGCACTTGGGTAGTCACCAAGGAGAGATTCAAATGCCGCCCAGCTGTTTAGCTGAGTGCCCAGAGTGCTCACATCTGGCAGCATGCATGTCTGGAGGTGCATAACAAAATGTATTCCACACATGGTTGGGGAAAAAAAATGAGAGGAACATTGCTGATGGGTCCTCTAGGGTGATGCTCAAAAAACTTTGCAGTTCGAGTGCGTCTATCCTCATCCTGTGAACAAAGAGCGAGTCCTGAGGTGACCTAGGAAGCAGTGTTTGAATAGCCAGAGGCTGCTGGCATTTGGTGAACTGATGATGGCTGCCACAGAGAGACTTCCTCACACTAAGCGCAGGTGGTATCCGGGGTCTCACAGTGCTGGTCACTTCCAGGACATGACATAATGTTCATTAGCTCCTGCTGGGTTTTTTTCCCACTGGAGCCCCAAAACCTCTGGGTCTCATTTAGAGAAAATTCCCATTGAAAGCAAAGGGGGACAGTGGCTGTTCTGCAAGAGTGTGGGGTGGTGATGAGGGGTTGGAGAGCGTAATATTTCCTTGCTTTTGTGGCTGTCAGGGAATGATTTACAAATGAGCTCTTTTTGCTCCTCTGGCAGCTTCATCTTTTTCCAGTCCACTCTGACCAGCTCAACACCTGCAAACTCCATTTTCCTGGCCAATTTGTCCTTCCTTAGGCTGATTCTGCAAGGTGCTGACCATTTCTGTGAGGTGCTAAGTGCCCTCAATTACCACTGACTTCAATGGGGCTTGCAGGTACTCAGAACCCCTTCCACATGCTTCGCAGCGTGCAGTATTGAGACCTTGAAGTGCTTCTGACACCGTAAAACGGTCATGGAACCATGCATGATGTAACTTATGGCCACTAGCTACACATCAATTTTTTCTTCTTCAGCTGTAAAGACTTTGGTGATGCACAAAACATGCAGAAATAATGGGACAAAGGGTGACATTAAACACTTCTCTCAGATCTACCTGAATATACATTCAGAGAAAAAAAGCTAGCAAGAACACTGAGGAGTTCTGTGGCACCTTACAGACTTAACAGATTTATTTGGGCATAAGCTTTCACAGACAAAAAACACTTCATCAGACACACAGAGTCTAGCATGATGACCTGGCGAGATCATTTATCATACAATGATCATTTATCATACAATAACACCATATGGTGCCTCCAAATAACATTCCCAGATAGGCATCCAGAACCCTTGGAGCGGTCACCAATCAATAGGTCGGGATCTACTGGTAGATCTTAGAGCCTCTGATGGGTGATCCTGACTCATTTGGCCAAGAGACTATCATGTGCCAGCACTTCAGCTGCCCCTTCACCCCACTGTTGCTCATCTCCTGCCCTTTGCCTTGGAGCCCGGGGAGCTTCCTGCTTTCTGTGCAGGACAGGCGAGGGAGAGGAGGGGTGCTGATGTCAGGATGCCCCCTCTGCCACCCTGTATCCTTTCTCCACAGACTAGAAAGGGGGCACAACAGGACTTGGGAAGGAGTTTGCTGCTTTTGGGAGTGGGCCAGGGCCAAGGCAGTAGTGAGCCTGCCTTAGCCCCACTGTACCACAAACCAGGAGTGCCCAGCTGGAGCCCACATCCCAAACTCCTACCCCACTCATGAACCACCCCCCCCTTCCCCAAGCCCCTGCCCTAGCCCTGAGCATCCCTGCATCCAAACACCATCCCAGAGGCTGCACCTAGAACCCCCTCCTGTACCCCAACTGCCTGTCTGAAGAGCAGCTCAGAGCCCCTCTTGCACTCCAGAGCCCTTCATCCAAGATCAGAGCCTGCACCCCAAACCGCTGTCCCAGCCTGGTGAAAGTGAGTGAGGATGGGCAAGAGAGGGAGGATGGAGTGAGAAGGGGGGGAGCCTTGGAGAAGGGGTAGGAAGGAGGCGGGGCAAGGGAATTTATATTTTATCTTGGATTGCGCGGTGTCCCTTATAGCTGCCATCACGTGCCGCGTGCCCGGCTCCTGAAGTGCCGACCCCGCGGCCCCGGCCAGCAGTGCCCTTCCCCCCATGGCCACGGGGCCCTGCACGGCCCAGCGCGCGCACCAGCAGCGGTGGCTGGGCTGGGCTGGGCAGTGCATGCGCCGTGCGCCCCGGGGCCAGGCCCCGGGCTGCGCGCCAGCAGCTGTGGCCAGCCCGCGCATGCGCCATGCACCCTAGGGGTGGGCCTGCACACCCTGGGGGGGGCCGTGCACCCGGGGGCAGCACCACGCGCCCAGGCCCGGGGCGCCAAAATGGCTCGGGCTGGCCCTGATCATTAGCACTCGCATCATGGAGCTGCCCACAAGGAAACCCCTATGCTAACACCATTCAATCACCCCTCTGGTCAGTCTGTCAGTCATTCATATTCTCATTCGAGATGGCCAAAAATTTTTGGACAGAACACTCTTGTGTTGTAAAAGTCAAATCATCAAAATCCAGTTCAATTTCATTGGAAAGTTCCAAATGTTTCACTAATGTCAAAACATTTTTGTCTGAACTTTTCCAAATGGAATATTTCAGTTTCTCACTTCAAAACCACTTTGTTGTTGTTGCTTTGCTTTGACATCTCTTTAAGGTAAAAAAAAAAATTGTGGTCTAGCAAGTCAAACTCTGATTCAAAGACCATTTTAGGCTGAAAATTGAGCTTTTGGGGAAATTCAACTGGTGGGTTTTTTTTGGGGGGGGGGGGGGAGATTCACTTTGAACAAAAATTCAGAATTTTCCTCAACATGGATGTTCTGGTTTCCCCACGACATTCAGCCAATGCTCTCAGGACTTCGGTGTGTAGGCTGCAGCCGGGGGGGAGGGGGGCGGGGTGCGCCAGCCTCTCTGAACCTCTGGGTAAAGTGTGTGTGTGTGTGGGGGGGGGGTGGCTCTGTGATCTGGAAGGGGCAGGACCTCAGGGGGAAGGGATGGGGTGGGACAGCCAGTCCTCAGCGCTGCCTCGAGTACACTATGCTGCTTCCACCAGCCCTTAAAGCAGGGGTGGGCAAGAGGTTGCCAGTGGGCCGGATGCGGCCTGCCAAACCACCAGATATGGCTCACGGCCCCCTCGCTGGAGCCCTTAGGCAGAGATCAGTTCACATTTTAGAAAGCCAGCTGTCCTCCGCTCTGGACGGCTGGAGAGGGAGACTTCTCATGCTGTTCCGCCTCCCCCCCACGGAGAGGGAGACTTCTCATGATGTTCCGCCTCCCCCCCCCTCTCCCCCAGCAAAATCTCTTAGCTGCCATTGGCCAATCTCTCAGTTTCTGGCCAATAGGAGCCAAGAATTTTTGCTGGGAACAGGGGCAGTGTAGGAAAGCTTCTTGCTCCTGCCTCCCCTTTCGCCTCCCCCTTCCCTTCCCTTCCCTCTCATACCCAAGCGGAACCACATGGAGCAGCGAGCCACCTCCACCTGGAGCCTGCCTCTGGCACCCCAGCCCTTCCCTTCCCCAACCCTCTGCCCCCCTCCCCTCACATACCCAAACTGTCTGCCCCCTTCTGCACCAATACCCCGTCCCAGATCTGGCACCCCAATCCCCTGCCCCAGATCACAAGCCCCTCCTCGCCTAGATCACATCCCAAAATCCTGCATCCCAGTCTGCTATCTTAGGTCACAACTGCCTCCTTCACCCAAACTCCCTCCTAGACCCCAGTCTCCCTCCTGCACCTCAGTGTCTCACTGCAAGCTCCCTTCCACACCCAACTTCCATCCCAGACTCTGCGCCTCCTCCATTAATACCATGGAAGAGTGCGGCCCTCAACCACTTTCCAAAATCTTGGGCTACGTCTACACTGCAGGCTTTTTGCGCAAGAACAGCTGTTCTTGCGCAAAAACTTGCAGAGCGCCTACACTGCACGCGCGTGCTTGCGCAAGTAAATTTACAGTTAAGTGTTGGAAAACAGGGTTTCTTGCGCAAGAGTTATTCCTCTCCCCACAAGGAATAAGCCTTCTTGCTCAAGAGCTCTTCCACAAGGAGGCAGTGTGGATAGGCAACAGGGGTTTATTGCCCAAGAAAGCCCTATGGCTAAAATGGTCATCAGAGCTTTCCTGTGCAAGAGAGCGTCCACACGGTCATGGGCACTCTTGTGCAAAAGCACATGGCAGTGTGGATGCACTCTTTTGCAAGACCTTTTGCACAAGAACTCGTGTGCAAAACAGTTCTTGCGCAAAAAGCCTGCAGTGTAGACGTATTGGAGTGGCCCCCCTATCAAAAATTATTGCCCACCCCTGCCTTAAAGCCACCTGGTATTCCTTTAGAATCACCGGGCCCTGGGAAAGTTGCTCCCTTTGACCCATCTCCCCCCCACACACACCTGCACATTAGATCCTTTCGGTTTAGAGATCTACTCCTACTCCTGTCATAACTAGGAAGGGCAATGAGTGAGCCACCCATCTCAGCAAGCCTGGGGAACCTACTGAGCACTTCCCCCAGCAGAATCAACACCTGCTAAGAGCACGCATGGCCATGTCATTAGTGCAACCTACACTGATGCTACTATTATTAATTATTTGGAATTCATTCTTCCCACTTGTACGTTATAGACCGAGTGAGCCCTCTCTTCCCTTTCAGAATGTTGTAGCTGGAAAATCAAAATCCATCTTATGGACTGCACAAGACACCTGCATGATTACCATAATTAAATGAATTACAAGTATTTGCTCACTTTTGAAAGATGAAGAGCATTAAATGGTAGATGCCTTAAAAAAAACACACAACATCACTAGCTGCATGAAAGGGGAAGCATTTTCAAAGCGGATCAGCTCTCATTTGAGCAGCAGGCTTCATACAGAATGGTGAAATCAACTCCTACCACCCCTACTCCATCAATTCCAATTAATGTAATAAGGATGACAAAGAGGGTTGGATGTACACAAGTGCCTTTCCCTTGATTACAAAAGGCTTCCATGCGTAATCAAAGTTGAAAGGCGCTTTAATAGATCAAGTGAATGCAAGCTATGCCCGGCATACACACATTTTCCTAAGTGCAAATGACCAAAAAAATATAGCCCTCAAATTAATAGGCAATGGGTAAAAAGAGGAGCAGATTGTTTTGCATGCTGAGGTAAAAAGAAGAGAATACTTCACAGAGAGGGACAAATTCTTTCCTCAGAGAATCATAAAACACTGGAACTGGAGGAGACCTCGAGAGGTCTGCAAGCCCAGTCCTCTGCCCTCACAGCAGGACCAAGCATCATCTAGATCAGTGTTTCTTAAACTTTTTAAAACCAAGGAACACCAAACAATAATTTTTTTTATGAGGAACACCAAGGATTTTTTGTTGAGGAAAAAAAAAAAGGTCGGGGGAAAAAGGGTCAGGAGGAAAGTTATTGAGGGAAAAAAAAGGGTCGGGGGAAAGTTATTTGGGGGGGGAAGTCGCCTGCCCGTTTAACGGTGGCCATTTTGAATTCTGTTGTTCTACGCAGCACACCTCCGACTGCCTCACGGTGCACCGGTGTGCCGTGGAACACAGTTTAAGAAACACTGATCTAGATCATCCCTGGTAGATATCTATCCAGCCTGCTCTTAAATATCTCCAGTGATGGAGATTCCACAACCTCCCTAGGCAATTTATGTAACAGGGAACGCTTCGTCCATGGCCTCTGACATTACACGGAGCTGCTTACACCAGCAGCAAATTTGGCCCATAGTCATTCTTTTCTTTATCACCCTTCAAGTTCTGAATTACCATTTTTAAAATGAAACAAGTCTCTCAGCCACCAGAGCTGTAGTTACAGGATTAGGTAGGATTCTATCTACTTAAACTGTATAGTCTTGGGGGAGGGCCTGTCATTAGTTCTATTTGCACAATACCTAGCACAATAATGTCCTGAGTCATATCTGGGGGTACCTAACTGCCAATGCAATACAAATTAGTCATAACTACACTCTCCGTGCCAAAGCTGGCAATTTCGAAGGTTCCTAATGCAATCAGGAGCCCAATTTCCATTCAAATCCGATGGGACTTAGGCACCTCTGAGAATCCCAGTCTGAATTTGTGTCTGTGTGCGTGTGTTTGCTAGATCAAGTCTGTAGCTACTCTCAGGTTGTGGTATACAGATTGTGTGACTGGCCCAGGTTGGGAACAAGAGCAGCAAAGCTTTGTGAAGCATCAAAGCTTTGTGAAGCTGCAGACAACTGTCAACCTCTCTCTGGTTTATGCTGCACACTCTAATGTGACAAATGGTAATTGTTTTATATTTTAGCTTCCAGGAACTGTAAACCAGAAAATATTGAGACACTTTCAGTTATTCCTTTTTCACATTCAAAGGGTTAAAAGCTTTAATCAGTATCCTGGGAAG
This sequence comes from Pelochelys cantorii, assembly GCA_032595735.1. NCBI lineage: Eukaryota > Metazoa > Chordata > Testudines > Trionychidae > Pelochelys > Pelochelys cantorii. The sequence continues at coordinate 14,616,302 of CM064346.1, forward strand.
CAGGTGCTAATGCAGGGGTGGCAATAAGCAGCCTGTGGGCTGAATGTGGTTCACCAGGGTTTGTCCCTGGCAGGCTGCCACATACTTTATTTAATTTCATTTGGGGGTCACCAAATGACATTTTTAGGTAGCAGGTTTAAAAGAAACACACGGAAGTTTTTCTTCACACTGCACACAGCCAACCTGTGGAACTCCTTGCCAGAGGATGTTGTGAAGACCAGCATTTTAACAGGGTTCAAAAAAGAACTAGACAAATTCATGGAGGTTAGGTCCATCAATGGCTATTAGCCAGGATGGGTAGGAATGGTCAGAGGCTGGGAATGGGTGACAAATGAGGGATCACTTGATGATTATCTGTTCTGTACTTTCCCTGTGGGGCACCTTGTGCTGGCCATTGTCGGCAGACGGGATACTGGGCTAGATGGACCTTTGATCTCACCCAGTATGGCTGTTCTTATGTACCTATGCATCTGCAGGTTGGCCACTCAAAGTTTTCATTGGCCAAGGATCACCATTCTTGGCCAATGGGAGTTGCAGAAAGTGGTACGGATTGGGACACCACTTCCCACAGTTCTGGAACAGCAATCCATGTCCAATGGGAGCTGTAAGTGATCATATCTGCAGACTCACAGGCATTTAAAGTTGTGGCAGCCTATTGAGGCTAACCCTGGCAAACTGCATCTGACCCGTGGTTTTCTTGCCTACCCCTGTGCTAGTGCTTCCCAACTTCTGGTTTTGTGGTGCTTTCCTGTGGTGTAGACTATGTGAACAGGGCCTACGAAAAGACACAATGGGCCAAACACAATATCCACACTTCACAGCAAAATGAATACAACCTTTCAGAAGAAGGGCTTTGTCATGACAGAAGTTGTTGTGTGCTTGCCTCCCAACGCTTGCTATCTCTTGACTCCAATAAAACAAAATAATTACAAAGGGGGGGGGGAGATTTTTTACAGCTTTGTTTCCAGTGACAGTGTTTGTGCTCCAATTTTGATTGGATCTTTAGAGAAAAGGATCTCTTTTAGCTGGTGTCACTAGTATTGATCTTTCCAAGCTGAAATTAATGGAAGTGTTTCTCCTCTTTATTGCTTCAGGACTTGCTGTCTAGAAGGAAAAATAATACATTTGTCTATTTGTGATTCTCCTTGCAGTCACTTCTTAGAATAACAAATGGCTGATTTTCTTTCTCTTTCCTTTTTAAAATGTACATATTTAACACATTGCACCTGCTGGGTAAGTTTTGGGGGAGAATCTTGGATCGTTAATATTGGGTAAGCTAATTTCAGAAAATACAAGCAAACAGAGAAAGGGGAAAATCAAATTATCCTTCACTTTTAGAAAGGTCAGCCATTTACAACAATAAGTAATGTAGGAAAAATATTGCTCTCATTTTCCTGGTCTGACTCTCCCTTGGCCTGGACTCCTCCATGTTGGAGAGATAGTTATATTACATGACAGGTTATGAAACTTAAAGGCTTGCAGGGATTGTTTTCTAAATGTAGTGCAACATTAACACTTAGTGTTATCTCAATAAATATGTAGTAGACAGCTGGAAATATGTAGCAAGTTTCTGTTGGAGGAGTCCTGATCTCATATAATCAGAGGTTTTCTCACTCTTATTTTATGTCAAGCCTTTGTTTAAACCATGTTTTGCTTCTGAAATTTGAGTATATGAAATTACAACCTTGCAGAGAGGGAGGGACCAAGGGGGACTGTGACCAAGCAATATAAGTATTTAGGCAGGCTTGATTTGTGCCTTTGTTACACAGAAGTACAAAGAACTTAAGCAGATGTGTAACTTTTAGCATGTGAGTAAATTCATCCCTCTTCAGCTGATCACTAAACTGTGTGCTTAATTTTAAGCATGCAAATAGTCCCAATGGTTAAAATTAATGTTAAATTGCTGAATTAGAGTCTAGGTTAGAAGTAACTCCTTTCAAGTAAAATAGGGAAAGGGTGTAGTGGGGCAGCTACCCCATTTTGTTATAAGATGGGTTAAAGCAGGCCAGAAGGAATCTGCCCAGAACCCAGCCAATTTGGGATAAACTTACTGAGAGCCAATAGGGAGAAGGCTTGCTGCAGCATCCCAGATATAAAGGGTTGCTCTGCAGAGCAGAAGGCAGTCCGCCCCGAAGGGCAAGGGAGAAGGCCTGGCTGCCTTAGGGACAGAACAGTGCTGGGCAAAATTAGGGATGCCAGAGGGAGCTCCAGCCTGATAACAGCCAGACTGGGCTTCTGATACAAAGGGCCAAGAGGGAGCAAGGGGCAATGGGGAAGTGGCTCAGGGAAGGCAGGCAGGAGAGGGAAGTGGAGGAGGGCAGTAAGTGACTGCCCATGAGGATCTCAGAACCGGGGCCCAGAGTAGTGGGAGGGCCTGGGTCACTCCCCTTTTACCCTCCGACCGCTGAAGGAAGTGACCAGCAAAGTACAGCAGTTCATCTTGGGGGGAGAGACTGGACTGCAGGTTACAGTCCACCACTCTGGTGCGGACTGGACTGAGGAATACTGTTTCCGTTGGAAGAGCAGAACTGAGCTGGGGCACAGCTGGAGTGCTGTGCCCTGAAGAGGATAACAGGGTCAGGAAGCGATGCGGGTCGAGAGATGATGGAGACTGTGGAGATGGTCAGAACGAGGATGGCTGTGGCTTCACCAGAAGAGGGCACAGGGGAGCTGGACTTGAGCTAACTCCCAAGACAACCTGCAGGAGGGCCACAATAATGAGTCCTGCCCAATTACAGAAGGGTAAGAGAAAATACCCATCAAGTGTCATCTGCCTTTCCTGAATTTTAGAGCCTGTTCACATAACTGACGCAAAACAGGCCAGTTTAATCCAAAACTGTGGGTAGGCTCATAACCCCAATATTTTAAAAACAGGCTTGAAATTCCATGTAAGTCACTGCCATCGATGAAGGAGGAACCCATTTCACTCTCAGCTCCCAGGCTGCATTTACAGGGCTGGCTGTTAGTAAAAATTTCTTAAGCACATTTCATCTGGACAGCATTGAGGGGAGAGGGGCAAAGTCTACATGACCCTAACACTGAGTTTAGGCATGATTCAGTGCTGCAAAGACATCACTGTTCAGAAGTGACCCTACCTACTCTTGATGAGCTATATTCTCTGGCGATGTCTACACTGCAGGCTTCTTGAGCAAGAACTTTTTGCACAAGACTTCTTGCGCAAAAGTTCTTGCAGAAGAGCGTGTCCACACTACCATGTGCTTTTGCACAAGAGATGTCCTTTTGTGCAAGAGCTTCCATGGTAGTGTGGATGCTCTTTTGCACAAGAAAGCTCTGATGGCCATTTTAGCCATAGGGGTTTCTTGCACAAGAAACCCCTGCTCCCGTCCACACTAGCCTTTTTGCCCAAGAGCTCTTGTGCAAAAAGGCTTATTCCTCGTGGGGAGAGGAATAACTCTTGCACAAAAAGCCCTCTCTTCTGACGATCTATAGTAAACTTTTTTGTGCAAGAATGGGCTCGTAGTGTGAATGCTCCACAAGTTTTTGTGCAAGAACAGCCGTTCTTGCTCAAGAGGCCTGCAGTGTAGACATAGCCCTAGGGTATGTCTACACTTCAACACTATTTCAAAATAACTAGCGCTATTCTGAATAACTTAGTCCGCATCCACACAGCTGGCAGTTATTTTGAAATAGTGCCAAAGCACTGTCAAGCCAGAAGACTTCTTACTCCAACTCCTGTGACCCTCACGTTATGAGGAGTAAGGGAAGTTGGAGGAAGAGTGCTCTATTTTGAAATAAGGGCTGTGTAAACTATTTCAAAATAAGATACGCAATTGACGTAGCTCAATTTGCTTATTTCGAGTTAAGCCCTGCCGTGTAGATGCACCCCTACTGACCTCACCTAGTCATGGTTGATCAGAAGGTTGCACCTACTTTGGTAAGTTTCTTCCACTGTATCGATCTATGTTCCTAGTTATAGAATTAAGTGCAGTTGCAATGTGATATTTTGGTTTGCGTGAGTTATGAGTTTGTTCTTTCACAGCCTGCAAACATATCCCAGTTGAAATCCTACCTTTCTTATTTCCACCTGGCATTTCTGCACATTATGAAACAATACTGTATTAATGGTATAAATCAAATCCTAATCTTGGTTTTCTAGTAGTCTTTGCTTTTTAACATTTTCTCGACAGTTCCCTGCACTTCTCTAACCTCCCAGCTGTAGGGATACTGAAACAAGTATTATTATGCAAAGCTCTCTGATTATTTTGTTAGGTGTATCTCTTTCCCTGGGTACAAAACTGGAACACCTAACAATAGAGTTTTATGGAATAGGCTTTAGGGAGTTTGAATTCGTAGAGGTCAAGACATTTCAGCATATTTTGGTCCCTCAACAGAAACAAAGCTTATTGAGAATGGATAAATACAGTCATGTTCAAGGATGATGTGGTTACTTTTCCATTCTCTATGTGATTCTCTCCCCGTGCCACCAAATCAAAATTGATGTTTCAGGGGGCTCATGTGACCTTCTTGGGTTTCTGCTAATTGCATATGGCCCTCAGCATGTGAATATTCCCATCAACTTCAGTGAGAGTAGGCATGAGCATAGGATAAGTGGCACTGGATGAAAGGGACAGGTTTCAGGAGGGACCTAGGTTAGAGAAGGACAAGTGGCTCAGGGATGGAAGTTAGTGCTGGGATGCTGTCGGACAAACAATAAAGCTTGAGATGGGAGACTGATTTCTCAGCTTCCTTAATAACATTCTTTCATACCACTCTGCCTGCTGTGCCACATTAATATTAATGAAATAATATGCTAATACTTACCATGTGCATTCATATCTGGCTGCATCAGGGTCTTAAAATATCGTTATAACTTCCAAAGATTTGTCTTTTAAAAATAAGCAATACTAGGGGGGCTGTGCCCCCTGCTCTCTACACTCTCCAACCCCCTCTCTCTGGGGGCAACCCAGCCTGCCCCCTACCCCGTGGCTGTCGGGTAGGGTCTTGGCCGGGCAAGCCCCGGATCACCCACCCCCCCCTGCAACCTGCACTTCAATTTGATCCCTCTGCCTCCATTCCTGCACTCAGCATCCTCCCAAACCCCTTCCACCCCACACTGCCTATCCCTACCCCTTCCTCCACTCCTCCAGCCCCATCCTTCCCTAACCCCTTCCTGCTCCCACACTGCCCATCCCCCTGCCTCGAGCCCAATATCCCCTTCATCCCTACCATCCCTCCTTACTGTACCACTCACCCCCACATACACCCCATCCTCTCCCTACACGCACCCTGCTCCTCCCATGAGTTCATCAAGCTGTGCGCCCATACCCCCAGGAGCACCACCGGGCTGGGCAGCACAGTCAAAGACACCATCATCTCTCAAGGCAAAATAAGAAGAAATACAAATCCTCCCCCAAAAGACTAACTTTATGGAAGAGAACCCATATACTCCCTGGGTTAGCAGGGCTGGTGAGCCAGCATGTTCTGTCTGCTTCCATTCATCCATGGTGTGAGAACACACCAGCACACACACAAACTCTCCCTTTCTCCTTCTCCCCTCCCCACAAAAAGTTGCCAGTACTTTTGAGTGCCCAAACAGAAATACCTTTTAAAAGGATATTCATTTTCATTCATTGGCCTCTGCCCATTGGAAATCAGGCCCCTTATGTGGTCTTGAATTAGGCAAGAAAATAAGAGACAGCCAGAATCACTTTTGAAAATTTTGGACAATGTGTATTTTTCACTGATGTTTTTCTTTCTTCTTGACTGCTGAATTTTTTTCTCCTCTCCTTTCAAACTCTTCTAAGCTGGACATGAATTTTAAACACACACAATTTGAGGGTGAGTTGAAATCTGGCAAAATAATTTTATCTTGCTTGGTTGGTACATAAATTCCCCATATCTTTCTCATCAGAATACCCCAAATATAGATAGCAATCCATACATTATTCTGACTCTGAGATTGCCTGCACCATGTACCCTTAGTCACTGGTTTTTAGATGCACTGCTTTTAATGTCAATTTGAGAAGCTCTGAGAAATAGGATCTCAATATGCTATGAAGAATGCTATCCGTAAGAGCTACGACCACTGTCCATATTGTCCTGGGGATCTTCTATTATCTGCCTCAGCTCCAGCTTTTGTGCTGAAGTCTACAATAACTATGGTTACAGCCTGCCTTGGGGTTCTATCACTCACGTCAAAAAACATCCGTGTTCTCACTTGCCACTGTAGCTCTTGTGGCAGAGATTTGGATTGTAGCCCAACAACTTACTTTAGCTTTGAAAAATCATGAAATTATATAGCCACTCAATTATCTTCCATCCTTGCACTTTTTTGCAATCTTTGTGAAGAAAGTTGCTCCAAAAGTTCTTATGCCTTATCCAGTATCTGATTAAAAATGGGTCCTTTTGTGATTAATGCAACATCTGTAGCACAGCATCTCAATTATTTATTAATGGCCCCCACTCTCCTGGGTAATGAATACTTGAACATTACATCTACCACTCTTTCTCTTTATTTGCTCCCATGCCACAGATTAGTTCCTTTAGGCTTACAACTCCCCAGATACTGGTGTAAGCTCCTAGCCACAGCTTCGTCACTCTCTTTTATTGACGGTAACTTAATAAAGAAGCATCTATGATCAGTGGGTGATTCATGTCCCCAGAGGTGATGCTGAAATATTTGCAGGATGTTGAGTTTTAGCTCCAGTGAAATACTTAAAATATATATATATATATATATATATATATATATATATATATATATATTATATATGTGTGTGTGTGTCTCGGCAAAACCCTTACAATTATTTCAGAATGACTGAGTCTATTATGAGCTCAGATTCATACACATCACAGTGGAAACAGAAAACAAATGCAAGAACCATTTTGGATCTATCACTGAAGATGTGCAGTTACCCAAATGCCTTAGGTTAAGACCTATTTAGAAAAGCTAGACATACACAAATATATGGGTCCAGATATAATACATCCAAGGGGTACTGAGGGAGTTGGCAAATGTCATTGCAGAGCCTTTGGTCTTTATCTTTGAAAATTCATGCCCATCTTTAAAAAAAGAGAAGAAGGACAATCCAGGAAACTATAGACTGGTCAGCCTCAGCTCAGTCCCCAGAAAAATCATGGAGGGGATCCTCCAGGAATCCATTTTGAGGCACTGAAAGAGGGGAAAGTGATCAGGAATAGTCAACATGGATTCACCAAGGGCAAGTCATGCCTGACCAAACTGATTAGCTTCTATGATGACGTAACTGGCTCTGGGGACATGGGGAAGTCGGTGGTTGTGATATACCTTGACTTTAGCAAAGCTTTTGATATGGTCTCCCACAGTATTCTTGCCAGGAAGTTAAGGAGGTTTGGATTGGATAAATGGAATGTAAAGTAGATAGAAAACTGGCTTGATTACCAGGCCCAACGGGTAGTGATCAACAGCTCAATGTCTGGTTGGCAGTCAGTTTCAAGTGGAGTGCCCCAAGGATCAGTTCTGGGGCTGGTTTTGCTCAACATCTTTATTAATGACCTAGATAAGGGGATGAATTACACCCTCAGAAAGTTTGCAGATGACACTAAGCTACGGGGAGAGGTAGATACGTTGGAGGGCAGGGTTAGGGACCAGAGTGACTTAGACAAATTGGAGGATTGGGCCAAAAGAAATCTGATGAGGTTCAACAAGGACAAGTGCAGAGTCTTGCACTTGGGGCGGAAGAATCCCAAACACTGTTAGAGGAGAGGGACCAACTGGCTAAGCAGCAGTTCAGCAGAAAAAGACCTGGGGATTACAGTGGATGAGAAGCTGGATATGAGTCAACAGTGTGCCCTTGTAACCAAGAAGGCAAATGGCATATTAGGATGCATTAGGAGGAGTATTTCTAGCAGATCTAGAGAAGTGATTATTCCCCTTTATTCGGCACTGGTGAGGCCACATCTGGAGTATTGCGTCCAGTTCTGGGCCCCCCACTATAAAAAGGATGTGGACTTATTGGAGAGGGTCCAGCGGAGGGCAATGAAAATGATTAGGGATCTGGAGCACATGACTTACGAGGAGAGGCTAAGGAATTTGGGCTTATTTAGTCTGCAGAAGAGAAGAGTGAGGGGGGATTTTAATAGCAGCCTTCAACTTCCTGAAGGGAGGCTCCAAAGAGGATGGAGAGAGCTGTTCTCAGTAGTGACAGATGGCAGAACAAGGAGCAATGGTCTCAAGTTACAGTGAGGGAGGTCTAGGTTGGATATTAGGAAAAACTATTTCACTAGGAGGATGGTGAAGCACTGGAATGGGTTACCTAGGAAGGTGGTGAAATCTCCATCCCTAAAGGTTTTTAGGTCCCAGCTTGACAAAGCTCTGGCTGGGATGATTGAGTTGGGGTTGGTCCTTATTTGGGCAGGGGGTTGGACTCAATGACCTCCTGAAGTCTCTTCCAACCCTATGATTCTATGATTCTTATGGGCCTCATGTTTCCCTTAGTTAAGCCTGTGCTGATTTATATGAGCTAAGAATCTAGCTATAGCCTCGTACGTGTGTGTATGTTTATATTTCTTATTTTTATTTTCATTGAAATGCTCGATTATTGTTGTTGTTCTTTTGTTTTGTTTTGTTTTTGGCAAAGCCAAGAACTGAATTGACCACAAATGTTGGTTCATACTGATTTTATCAGCAGCTAACGTAAAATAATATTCTGCTTTTTGGAAAGCTGGGTTGCATATATGTGTATGCTTTGCCCTCTTTTCTTTCATTTTTTTTTCTTTTACATTAGTCAAGTTGCATCCATCATAGCAGGTTGTGTAGTTTTTTCATTCCCAGCTCTACAGTTTCTACAGAGCCATAAAGATCTGGGCAGGGGAATGCACAGCCTGAATAATTTGGCATGTGGAGGCACTGTGTAAAAACAGCAGGCTAATGAGAGAGACGCAGTGGATTGGAAAAGCCTGCCTCCCAGTTTTATGCACAAGTAGTGGGAAATTACAAGCTTCTAATGGATAATTCTATTGCAAGGAGTTGAGTAGCAAGTGGCTTTTGCTAAGTGGTGAGGGAGGGGCTTTTTTCATCATGTAAACATCTATATCTGCTCAGAACAGCAATTGTGATTTTCAAAGAAGCCTAAAGGTTCAGCTACACTGCACCGTTATTTCGAGATAACAATGGGAGCATCTACACAGCAACTCTGCTATTTCGCAATACATTTGAAATAACGGACGGCTTATTCCGACTTCTGTAAACATCATTCCACAAGGAATAATGCTGATTCCAAAATAGCTATTGCAGCATAGGGCATGTGTGGGCGTGCCACTGGGAGTTATTTTGAAATAAAGGGCCTCCAGGAAATCTCACAGGTGCCCTGCTGACCACTCAGTGCACACTCCTCAGGACTCTTTAGTTCCTCTTCCCCTGCAGCCCTTGAAGCTGAAGCCACTGGGGAAAGGGCTTGCAACAGGAAGCTGGCCCTGACGTCATCCTGCCACACTGCTGTGGGCACAGCACATTGTCTGGCCACCATGGCTGACCCTTGAGTCCCCCAAGAGCCATCTACGGCCGCATGGCTGATAGCCTGCCCACCAAGGGCCACATCCAGACCCAGGAGCAGGTCCGGATGAAAGTTAAAGAGCTATGCCAGGGCTATGCCAGGGCAAGGGAGCGTAGCTGCTGCTCAGGGGCAGAACCCCACTCCTGCCCCTCTTATCAAGACCTGCACCACATTCTGGGGCAGTGCAGCCCCTTCCCCACCCCTGCTGGTCGACCTGGGGCTGGAGACACCTGTCATCCCCCACCTGGGGGCCAGAGCCAGTGAGGAGGAGGAGGAGGAGGACAAGGAGGAGGAGGACCCCGATGCAGCCAGCACTGTGACCCGGGTGATCCTGGAGCTCGCATCCCACGGTCTGGATGTGTCCCAGGCATCCCCTGAGGCCAAGGAGGGAACATCAGGTGAGTGATCTCAGGCATGACACAGCCAGGGTGGTGGTGAGGGGCTGGGGCATGCTCCATGCTCGGCCTTCTTGGCCTGGGGGATCCTGCTGCAGTCCGTGCATATGGATGCACGTGCAGTGGCAGTCTGGGCCACACACTCCCAGGAGGCGGCACCGGAACACCCCTGGGCTCTTGCTCACAGGGTCTGGGGAGGCCGGCCACACTTCCGAGCCCCGGGGGGAACACCCTCTTACCACAAGCCACCGCTAGAAGGAGGCTGGGGATAAGACACACACACACATGCTCAGGAGTGCCACACACGGTGCATGGGCATGCCTGCACACTCAAGGCAGCACCCACTCCCAGGGACAGCACTGCCGGGTGTAGGTGTGTCTGCTGCTCACACACACACCTCCCCCCCTACACCCTCACCCCATCTCCCCCAGCGGCCATGAATACAAGTTCTCTCCCCTTGGGATGCCACCACTGCCAGACCCACCGTGTGCACGGCACCGAGGCAAACCCAGCCAGTCTGAGGCCCCCCTCCCGCCGACAGGATCCCAATATGGCTGGAAACTTCCCATGCCTGCTTATCCCTGGGAAGAGGGGTGGGGGGAAGCATGCTCTCCTAGGGACATCTGGGCCTCTGTAAGAAGGGGTCTGCTGTTTAGGTCACACATGGCCTTGCTCCCAGGACATCACCTTCATGTGACCCAAGAACTGTCAATCTTGGCTCACAGATGAGGGCAAGGCTTCAGGGACAGTGTCTCCAGGGATGACTGACCCTCTCTTTTTATTCTCCCCAGCTGGACCAGCTGCAGGAGGGGGGTGGGCAACACCTCCTGAGGCTGCCGCCTGACACCGGGGCAGCTGCAGGCGCTGGAGAATGCAGGAAAAACTGCTGCAGGAGCACATCTCCATACTTCGAGCCCTGCACAAGATGCTGGCCCAGAGGCTCTGGGAGGACATGCAGTGGCGGAGAGAGACTTGGATGGAGTTGCTGCAGCAGGAATGCAACATGTGCGTGACAGTACAGTCTCTCCTTGCCCACCGGGAGCTAGTTCCTGCTCTCGTTGCCACTCCTGCCCCAGTCCCAGCTCCTGGTCCTGCCCCTTCTCCCATGCCTGCCCCCGCTCCAGCCCCTGCCTTGCTTCTCCCTGTAGCCTCCCCCCCTCCCTGTGGGCACTGAGGTCCAGGGGAGGGGGGGAGGAAGTGGGAAGGGAGGGGTTGTTGGAGGAAAGGCAGAGAGGAGCGATGCACAGGCCCCTAGAGGGGAGACCCTGAGGAGATTGTCACTGGGGCCCTTGTGAGAAACTCTCCCTCAGGGCCTCCCAGATGAGCATCCCCATCTGCTGGGCCTGCTGGATGGCAGCTGTTCAAAGGCTCTGCCCTCACGGCCAGTCTCTGTCCCACAACCAGGGAGGAACACCTCCCCCTTACTCTTACAGAGGTTGTGGAGCACGCAACACACGGACACGCGGGGGATGTACTGCTCCCTTACATCCAGCCAGATCAGGAGGCATCGGAAATGGGCCTTGAGATGCCCAGATCAGCAGCTGGCATGAGTGAGTCCTCTAAACTCCCAGACATAGTCTGGTTCATGAGCTGGTCCATAATGATTTATGACGTCCAAGTGGTGTTCTCTGTGGGTGAAGAAATCCATCCAGACTGTAGGATCTTGAACTAAGTTTAAACATGGTCATGCAACTTCAGATAAGGTTTGTCTTTCAAACGTGTGGTGAAGGGCAGGCTGGAATAGGGTACACTTACACTCTGCTTGCTGTGCACCAATGTTGTATACAGATATGCCCCCAGCTTGCTTTGAACCAGAGCCATCTTTCTCTAGAAGAAAATGAAACTGATTTCTTTCATTTGATATAGGTAGACCTGGATGAGAAATTGAAAGTGTCCTATGAAAACATTCATACAAAGTCTATTGCTGAAGGTTTTTGGGGGAAGATGAGAATTCAGCCTCAAACTTTTGAGCACCTCAAGTTTTTTGTCTTGGTGCTTTTTTGGTTTTTCTTTTTCATTACTGGCCTGTATGGATTTGTTATACTTGGAAGGAGTCCAAGTGAAAGATACAGAGAAGATACACAGATCTTTTTCAATATCCTTGTTAAGGGGATCCAGTACTGTGGGGATAAGCGCATGATAAGAATTTAGATGTCATCTCTCGTTACTGTTGTGTGACCTGAATTGTTGGGAGCTAGACATGAGACAACTAGTAAATCTGTTTAAACATAGCGCTATCTGGAAAGCATTTTTATGGATAGCTTTTCCTCTTTCAAATTGTTCTGCTTCTCTGCTGACACTTGACCTTCTGTGATGTTTTAGGATTGAAAGGATTTTCTGTCATTTGAGTTATATAGCCCAATGTGCTCCCTATGGCCCTTTCTTCTTCTTCTTAACTAATGGGATTTCTCTTGCTGTTTCCTCCTTTTTTCATTACTTCTGTCAGTCTGATCCTTCAAGGTGAAGATGTCTGGAATTAAGAGAACTCAACGTCTCACAGGACTGGGATCTGAATTATCGCAGTGCAAATTCTTAACTTTTCTCTGAACCTGTGTGTGGTATATTAAAACTTTTCACTTTCCGGCATCCTGTACGCTTGCAGCAATTCTCTGCAAGTACTGTATTCACAGGAAGTCTTACAATTAATCTTGTTCATGCATTTTATTTTGTGGTAAATTATTCTGACCCCTAAGAGGAAGGAAGAAACATGTAAATGAGTTTTTGGACAGTTGCAAATCATAGGCAAAATATAAACTATTCAGTGCCTACCATTCATACATATTAAGCCAGATCCTCAGTTAGTGTAAGCACAGTTTCAAATCATGTATCCATACATAGCCTCCAAATCTTAATTCAGTCATCTTCATTTATGTCCAAGACCTAGAATTATAATCAGCTCTTCATTGTGGCTGGGATTATATTCCACGGTTGCTTAGATTCCCATTCCTCTTTCTGAATTTTCATTTCATACCCTTTCTTTTCACAGCATACTCTGCACAGTGCTCAAAGAGATTCACATTGCTGAAGGCTGAATATCAGTTTCTCTAATACAATTTAATTTCCTTTTCTCGTCTAATCCCACAGAAGTAGAAGTCATATCGGAGAAGAGCACATCTGAATGTTACCCTAATTTTGCTCTGTGTCAAAGATATGATCTCGTCAGTGTTTGATTGTGTCGCTAATTTGAGGAAAGGTCACAGGCGCAAAAGCTGAGATACGTAACCTTTAGCAATCCTTGAGTTTATAAGGGAGGTATTTGGAATGCAAATGGTTGGGCATTATGCTTTGAAAGGTTTCAATAACTTCTGAACTGTAAAATGATGTGGCTGTCAGAAATGAGGTCACTTCTTTCTCCTTCTTCTCTATCTGACTACATATCTGAACCATAGCTTACAAGGAAAAGATGTGCCTATTAGTATTCAAACAAGCTACCTTTTCTGTGTGAAAAATGGAAGACTTTATTGCATTTTGCTGAATGTAATTTTAGTGTTGTTTAAGCTACCTATTAATGAGAGATCTTACAGTCACTTTGTATGGAGTAGACACATGAATACCCAGACTTGCCGTAGGCTGGATCCTGGCCTTATGGCTACATGCTAAACAGTGCAAATAGGGTCTCACAGCTGCGTAGGTTCCAGTATGTGAGATCCTGTGGGGTTCCATGCCCATGGTCCTGTTAACTGCTGAACCCATTTGGACTCATTGTCACAGTTACTAACTATGGGTATGTCTACACTAGGAAATTATTTCAAAATAACTTATTTTGAAATAATGACTCCCCAAATAAGTATTTCAAAATAGCATGTCCACACTTGTGCATATTCTCATTCTTGTATGTCTCTGGCATTCATCAACTGCATGCAGTATTTTTTTTTTTTTGGTACTAAAACTCCGGAAATACTAGTGCTTGAACATGCATCTCCTTTATTTCAGCCATCCTCCAAAATAGCTACCAGAGAATATGTCAGAGGTTTAATCTCTATAGAATAATCATCTAGATTTACATTTTCAAAATCTTCCAGTGATTTGGCAGGTCTCTGTTTTTGGGCGTGCAGCTTAAATGGGAATCGCTATCAGAAACTACTAAGATCCAGCCTTCTGAAAATCAAGCCCATTTAAGGTGCCTCATATTGGAGGCCCAAACAATCAGGCAGCTCAAACCACTCCTCTTTTTTGAAAATATGAGCCTTAGAATGTGTTATTATGACCTGCCCTGCATGGGCCGTAAGCAGGGATAGAAGTTGGGAGTTTGGATCTTAAAACATGAGTCTTGACCAAAACTAAAAGACACACTCCTGTTAGCTTTAGCTAGGCTTATGAACTTCTCAAAGGCACAGCCCGCACTAGAGGGGGACAGATCGCAACACTGAGTGAGTGTGGGTTTACCTTATTGACAGTGGGAGATGTATTATGAGAAGAAAAGGCCCACATGCTAGCACATTTATTTTTGTATGTTTTTTTTTAATAACAAATTTTTGTTCCTTCCAACCATCAGAGTGATGAGTGTTGTCTTGCTTATCTCTGGCTGGGTAATGGGCTGAAAGCTTTATGCTGATTTGCTGAACTATGCAAAAGGAGTGCGTATTTTCCCTGCAGGGTTATCATTTAATAAGCATCCATGGTCCGGCCAGTGTCTACTCTAAATCATTCCCCCTTGGTGCATGAGTATTCTGAGAGCTCCACCATTGCTAGGTCATGGGGCATGCATGCATGAGTCCCTATGGGTCCTGCTATCCCCGAATGCCCCTTGTTGGTTCCTACTGTCCTATGCAATCAACCTGGCTTTGAATACTCTCTTCTGCTGCTGCTGTGCTCTAGTTCAAATCAGTGTGTGTGGGGGTTGGGGGGGGGGACTTTGCTTCGATGGCACAGGATGAAGCCCCTTCTCTGGCTTTCACAGGAACCCTGATGAAAAAACAGCAGCATGGGAATTGTCTTGATAAATGTAGGACAAGTGATGGCAAAATACCTCAAAACTCAGTGGCTGACCAGTAGGATGTTTGTGTAAGACAGACCCAGTTTTGGCAAATGTAAACTGCACTGCTATTGAGATATAAAATATGGCATCAGCTGGGAGAGGCAGAACCTTTATTACCACCACTGCCAAGGGCTTCAGTATGTGTGTGTCTCTGTATCACTACAACGCGGGGTTCTGTGTCTCCTAAAGGAACAAACTGCGAAAAGGCCAAAATTGAGGACTGGTAAAGAGCCAAGTGAGGGAGGAATTAAAAGCCCGGAGGCTGTCAGATAGGTGATAACACTTGTGCTCAACCAGTTCCATCCCAAACAATGTCCTGCCCAAATTCCCTTCTGCCACGATCAAATCACTGTCAGAGAGTCGTGAGGCAAATCACTGTCAGAGAGTCATGAGGCAATCTTTGGGCAGCTCTGAGGACTGGAGGGGAGGCGCACCATGGTCCAGGCATCACTGAGGGCTGGCTGCACCTTGCTCTGCCCCCTTCTGACCGAAGCCCCATCCCTTCCACACACACCTTTCCCAGGGGTCTGCCTAGGCTGTCGGCTCCCCTGTACCAGTGTAACCTGGACACAATTAAGCCCTGTTGGATAGTACTGAAAAACTCCCATCAGCTTTGGGGGAGGTGGTAGAAATATTGCCAACAAGAAATGTTTTTAAAACCCCCACCATCTTGTCACCTCCATTCTACTGTATCTGCAGGTATATTGTGTTCTCCTGAAAAATAAATCTGATTAACCTCAAAACAAAAACACTCCTTTACCAGAAGTCCCCAGTTGCACAGGCATGTTCCATGCTTTTGTTGCTCCATCTTTGGGTGACCCAGTATTCCTTTTACTTTATGGTAGCTTGATTGAACATTATTTCAATGAAGACATGGTGTGACAGGATGGACTAGACCCGAAGCCCCCTGCTGGAGGCTGGAGGACTTGCCACACCCCAAACCAAGGAGAAAGCAGAAAATAGGTCCTCCAAGCAGACTAGAGTGGCTGCTTCTGCTGCAGCCAATCAGGGCTCAGCAGGCTGATATAAAAGAAGCTGCAGGGCCAGGGCCTGGCAGTTCCTCATTGGAACTTACCTGGTCAGACCTAAGGATTGAGTGGGTGGACAGCAGCACTTTGGACAGCTCTGAGTGGGATCTGGATTTCAGACTTGGTCAAAACCCAGGTCCAGCGGCCGAGGATTAGTCATGAACAGACTACAATTTGCAAAACCCTGGTCAGGGTGCGGGGAGAACCTGACTGCAAAGCCCTGAGAGAGAGGACTTGTCACCACTCAATTCCCCAGCCTGACACTCCAGGTGCAGAGATGGGGAGCTGGCTAGCAAAATAAACTTTGTAAAACCTGTCTCTGTTACTCCGAGAGACAAACTTGTCTGGTCTCAATCTCCCTGTGATCCAAAAAGACAAAGACTGATTCGCTCACTGCCACCACCCAAGAGAGTAAAAAAAATATATAAAATAAACCTTTTCCAGGAAGGAGATCACTTGGGAATCCCCTCCCTAAGGCAAATCTCTCCCGCCTACCCCAACCTCCATTTTGCTTGGAGTTGGGAAAACAAACAGGGAATCTGCAGAGAACAATGGGCTTTGCTCCTCCTGGATGATTTAGGCATGTAGGCTTAAAGAAACAACAATCAACCAATACCGGTTAATCAAAACAAAAAAGAAAACACTTTTATTATCAAAACAAAAGTACTGTTGCAAGCTTAGTAAATGACTGAGTGTTAAAAGCCATGGAGTGAAATAGATTCAGGGGAAATCCCTGGGTTGTAATCCATAGTTACAAAGAGAAAAACAATTAACCAGCTCAGACATGATTTCCAAACCCCCAAACAAGGAAAACAATAAAACCTGATGGACTATCTAAACTAAACTTTTCCCTACTTACACTTTTCAAGAAGTCCATTCATGGGAAAGTCCGTCTCCCTCCATACCTGGAAAAAATTGATCTGATCTCAAACAAAGAAGAGAGGAAGAAACACCCCACCCCACTCTCAGTTTGAAATTCCTATCTGCATTTTTATTGGCTGACTGCCCAAAGCCCCCTCTCTATGGTGCATCTACAGTTGCTTAACCCTTTTCTCACTCTCCAGGTAAGTCAGACTCTCCTTAGCAGCTCCTATTTATGACAGGGATGGACAGAGCAGCTTCTTGAGGAAGTGGTCCAGGAAGCGATGTAGCAGTGGACCGCAGTGATACTTAGCAGGCAACTGCTAGTTAGTGTGCCTGGGCTGGGACCTAGAGGAGTGGGTGAGCCTGGGCCCCCCGCAGTCCACCAGCTATAGAAGGGGGATAAGAAGAAGTCTGGCCTCAAGCGACCAACCAGGGATGCAATCTGGGACACCTCCACTCCCAGAGCCAGTTGGGTGGAGAAGTTGCAGACATGCCCTTTGGCCACAAAGGGGTGATTGCAAGAAGGTGAGCCCCATTCACATATGGTTACAAGGTGTAACTGCTCACTGGACAAGCCTGGAACTTCTTATTGGTGTGGGAATTTTTCCCTTTAAAATGCAGAAAGTGAATTTCTGGTCAGACTGGGTTTCTCAAGTTCCTATAATTTTTCTAAGCCAGAGACTATGAGGGTATGTCTACACTAGCCCCCTAGTTCGAACTAAGGAGGCTAATGTAGGCATTCGAAGTTGCAAATGAAGCCCGGTATTTAAATATCCCGGGCTTCATTTGCATCTTCCCGGGCGCCGCCATTTTTAAATGTCCCCTAGTCCGAACTCCGTGCCCGCAGCTACACATGGCACGGAGTAGGTAGTTCGAATTAGGACCTCTAATTCGAACTACCGGTACACCTCGTTCCATGAGGAGTAATGGTAGTTCGAATTAGAGATCCTAATTCGAACTACCTACTCTGTGCTGCGTGTAGCCGCGGGCACGGAGTTCGGACTAGGGGACATTTAAAAATGGCGGCGCCCGGGAAGATGCAAATGAAGCCCGGGATATTTAAATCCCGGCCTTCATTTGCAACTTCGAATGCCTACATTAGCCTCCCTAGTTCGAACTAGGAGGCTAGTGTAGACACACCCTTAAGGTGTATGAACTCTTGGCTAGATTTGTGCTTCACAGTGACATTTTCTTTGGCTCTACTCTCACATTCCTCTCATAAAGCAAAATTGTGCTTTATGTACCACGGTGAACAAGGGGCAACATGTTGATGTATCCTCCCCCAGGAGAAGACCAAGACGCAGACAGCATCAGAGCCATCCCGCTGAGGCACACTTCTTGGGATGTGCCTGTCAGGGATGGTTTAGATGGTGCTTGGCCCTGCCATGGGTGCAGGGGACTGGATGTGTTGACCTCTTGAGGTTCTTTCTAGTTTTATGACTCTATGAGTTATGAGTCTCTTCCTTTGAGTTTGAGCAAATTATTTGCTGCACCCTTGTTCAGCTTACACCTTGCTCATCTCCAAGGCAGTCATCCCTTCCTCTTATCATTGTAAGTCAATGTATTGGTAGATGGAGGGTGAAATTAGGGCTATTCTTTTCTCACTTCCTGCCCACTTGGAGACATGAATACACTGTAGGGAACATGAAAGCTTTCCATTCATTTAAATGTTGCAAGATCAAGTCAGTAACTATACTCAGTATGGTAAAAACTCTGTTATCTGGCACTCAGTTAACCAGGAAGCTCAATTAACTAGCATTTCTGATGTCTCCCAATACAACTCTTCAATCTAGTAACCACCGGGCATCATGCAATTGCACATTCTGTACTCTACTTTTGTGCAAAAGAAGCAGAAGACAAGTAAGCAAGCTGGAATCAGGGATTTATTCAAAAAAGCAGTTTCCAGGGAGTATCACTGGGCTGAATCTGTAATGACCTTATCTCCTATACCTTCTATATCCACAATGATTGATGCTGATAATGATGACCCTGAAGCACTGCAAGATCCTGAAGTGCCTTCCAAATCATCAGAGAAAAACTAAATTATGTTCAGGATAGTTTTAGTATTCAGTGTATGTTTAGTGATCTGGATGTATGCCATGAGTTGCCCATAGTGGTAAGTCCTAAGATAACCTGTATAAAAAATTTTACTTGCATAACCCTAAGTGTTTCAAGAAACCAGGCACCTTGAAGTGCAGTACTACTGCTGGATTGGTGAGTACCTGTGTACTATTTTATACTTTACTCATTTTATTGCACTCTAATTCTTTGAAAATTGATATTCCATTGGAACAGTATAACTCTCAGTTAGCTACAATATTCAATTAACCAGCAATCCCATTGCCCCAACATACCAGATAACAGAATTTTCACTGTATAAGCTCTGGGTAGCTCTGAAAGGTGGAAAACATTTTCATTGTTCCTTTCTCCCTGTATGGCCACCAATGTTCCCTCTAATTTTTTCCATTCATGTGCAGAATCAATTTTGTTATGTGCACTGAGAAATGTGTGGATGTGCACTACCAGTAGAAACACAAGCTGCCAGCTGTGGGCGCTCTGCTAATCCCTGGGAGGCATTTGAATCTCTCTTGGGTGGTCGTGCAAGCGCTCAGTTTACAGGGAACACTGATGACCACACCAATCTAGCCTGCAGGAAAAATCCCATTGGAGTCAGAGGGTATTTGTGTAAGGACTGCACCGGGATTTTCAAAAGAGACAACGGAAGCTTGTATCTCAAATTTCATTAAATATGACAAATAGAT
This sequence comes from Pelochelys cantorii, assembly GCA_032595735.1. NCBI lineage: Eukaryota > Metazoa > Chordata > Testudines > Trionychidae > Pelochelys > Pelochelys cantorii. The sequence continues at coordinate 14,635,823 of CM064346.1, forward strand.
TCCTGGTTCCACTGACCACAGAGGGATTTCTGCCATTGAGATCAGTGGGGCTGGGATTTCACCTTGTGGGAGCTGAACATCAAAGTGTTTTAAAAATCCCAGCCCACAGGATGTATCGATCAACTGAGAGTAACATTTTTCTCCTTTAAAAAATCCATTGCTGTTTGCTGCACCAACAGAACACTGAGAAGAGGGGCTAAATACAACTAATTAGCCCGAGTTTATGGATGTGCTTGAATGTGGTAAAAATGAAGCTTTTAAATGTGGGTAAACCTGTCTTTGGGTGTTTAAAAGTGACTAATATAATCATTTTAATTTTCATCCTCCTTGTCGCCATAGATCACAACATGGTTATGGTGACAGAACCATCAAGCATACTAAATGTTATAAGTGCTATATGTGGCTAATTATACAAAGAAGGTTATTTTACCTTCTACTGCATCACAATTCATTTAATTGCACAGAAGAAATAGAAGGCAAAATATTTTCACTCAAGACTAACAGGACAGACAGCAGACCAGATTCTCCATTGCTTTGTGCTGTTGTAGTAAATGGAGTGCAGAATACAACCCGCTCAGAAGGGCATGGGAATAGCACAAGGTGAGTGGCAGGAGAAAATCATGTCCACTGAGGCTGATTCTTAGAGGTTGTTCACATGGTGGAGTGATGTGCACTATGGGGATCTCGTTTCTAACCTGTTACACATTAATGATCCTTGGGGACCCTGCTGGTATGCTTGAAAAGTTCCCTAGTGTGCTTTAACGTTCTGCTGTCTGGGGGAATTGCCTGACTCATAGACTCATAGACTTTAAGGTCAGAAGGGACCATTCTGATCATCTAATCTGACCCCCTTCACAATGCAGGCCACAGAATCTCACCCACCCACTGCTAGAATAATCCTTTCACCTATATCTCAGATATTGAAGTCCTTGAAACGATGGTTCAAAGACCCCAAGATGCAGAGAATCCTCCCGCTAGTGACCCGTGCCCCATGCTACAGAGGAAGGCGAAAAACCTCCAGGGCCTCTGCCAATCTACCCTGGAGGAAAATTCCTTCCTGACCCCAAATATGGCGATCAGCTGAACCCTGAGCATGTGGGCAAGACTCACGAGCCAGACACCCAGAAAAAAGTTCTCTATAGCAACTCCTATCTTCCCACCATTGGCCTATATACCACTGATAGTGAAAGGTCAATTAATTGCCAAGATCATGTTACCTCATCAAACCATCCCCTTCATAAACCCATCTAGCTTTATCTTGAAGCCAGATAGGTCTTTTGCCCCTACTACTTCCCATGGAAGGCTGTTCCAGAACTTCACTCCTCTGATGGTTAGAAACCTTCGCCTAATTTCGAGTCTAAACTTCCTAATAGCCAGCTTATATCCATTTGTTCTTGTGTCCTCATTGGTGTTGAGCTTAAATAATTCTTCTCCCTCCTTGGCATTTATCCCTCTAATATATTTAAAGAGAGCAATCATATCTCCCCTCAGCCTTCTTTTGGTTAAGGTAAACAAGCCAAGTTCCTTGAGTCTCCCTTCATAAGACAGGTTTTCCATTCCTCGGATCATCCTAGTGGCCCTTCTTTGTACCTGTTCCAGTTTGAATTCATCCTTCTTAAACATGGGAGACCAGAACTGCACACAGTATTCCAAATGAGGTCTCACCAATGCCTTGTATAACGGCACTAACACCTCCTTATCCCTACTGGACATACCTCGCCTACTGCATCCCAAGACCGTATTAGCCTTTTTCACAGCCATGTCACAATGGCGGCTCATAGTCATCCTGTGATCAACCAGGACTCCGAGGTCCTTCTCCTCTTCCATTACTTCCAACTGATATGTCCCCAGCTTATAACTAAAATTCTTGTTATTAATCCCTAAATGCATAACCTTACACTTCTCACTATTAAATTTCATCCTATTACTATTACTCCAATTTACAAGATCATCCAGATCTTCCTGTATGATATCCTCATCTTTTTCTGAATTGGCAATACCTCCCAACTTTGTGTCATCGGCAAACTTTATTAGCACACTCCCACTTTTAGTGCCGAGGTCAGTAATAAAAAGATTAAATAATAATGGTCCCAGAACTGATCCCTGAGGAACTCCGCTAGTAACCTCTCTCCAGCCTGACAGTTCACCTTTCAGTATGACTCGCTGTAGTCTCCCCTTTAACCAGTTCCTTATCCACCTCTCAATTTTCATATTGATCCCCATCTTTTCCAATTTAACCAGTAATTCCCCATGTGGTACTGTATCAAATGCCTTACTGAAATTGAGGTAGATTAGATCCACTGCATTTCCTTTATCTAAAAAATCTGTTACTTTCTCAAAGAAGGAGATCAGGTTGGTTTGGCATGATCTACCTTTTGTAAAACCATGTTGTAATTTGTCCCAATTGCCATTAACCTCAATGTCCCTAACTACTTTTTCCTTCAAAATTTTTTCCAAGACCTTGCATAATACAGATATCAAACTAACAGGCCTGTAGTTACCCGGGTCACTTTTTTTCCCTTTCTTAAAAATAGGAACTATATTAGCAATTCTCCAGTCAAATGGTACAACCCCTGAGTTTAGAGATTCGTTAAAAATTTTTGCTAATGGACTTGCAATTTCATGTGCCAGTTCCTTTGCTATTCTTGGATGAAGATTATCTGGGCCCCCTGATTTACTCCCATTAAGATGTTCGAGTTTGGCTTCTACCTCGGATTTGGTAATATCTACCTCCATGTCCTTATTCCCATTTGTTACGTTGCCATTATCCCTAAGCTCTTCATTGGCCTCATTAAATACTGAAGCAAAGTATTTGTTTAGATATTGGGCCATGCCTAGATTATCCTTAACCTCCACTCCATCCTCAGTAATTAGCGGTCCCACTTCCTCTTTTTTTGTTTTCTTCCTATTTATATGGCTATAAAACCTTTTACTATTGGTTTTAATTCCCTTTGCAAGGTCCAACTCAACATGACTTTTAGCCTTTCTCACTTTGTCCCTACATGCTCGAACCTCAATAAGGTAGCTTTCTTTACTGATCCCTCCCATCTTCCACTCCTTATATGCTTTCTGCTTTTTCTTAATCACCTCCCTGAGATTCTTGCTCATCCAACTTGGTCTAACACACCTACCTGTACATTTTTTCCTCTTTCTTGGGATACAGGCTTCTGATAGCTTCTGCAACTTTAACTTAAAATAATCCCAGGCCTCCTCCACTTTTGGATCCATAAATTCTTTAGTCCAATCCACTTCCCTTACTAATTTCCTTAATTTATTAAAATTAGCCCTTTTGAAATCAAAAACCCTAGTCTCAGATTTATTTTTTGTTTATCCTTGCCCGCTGCAATTGTGTCCTGGTGTATGGCTGGGAGTCCTGAGGGCTTATTGATGTTGTACCTGGAAGATTTCCATTCTCACTTCATTCTTTTGTCAGAAGGTAGGAATGGGCAACAGGGGATGGATCACTTGATGTTCTGTTCATTCTCACTGGGACTCCTTGCATTGGACACTGTTGGCAGATAGGATCCTGGGCTAGATGGAACTTTGGTCTGACACAGTATGGCTGTTCCTATGTTCTTACCACCCATAAGAAGTTATTTGATTTCTTTTTGCTCTTTTGCCCAATTTTATTCCCTGTTTATACAGGTTGAACCTCTCTAGTCCAGAGCTCTTTGGTCCAGAAACATACATTGTCTGGCATGATTTTAATTAGCTGGATGTCCACTTGTCATGGGTGTGGCCAAGTTTCCTGCAGTTCCATAAAGTTTGTTTACAGCCAGCAGTCCTGGCTCTCAGTGTTCTGTGCTGTAAGTTAGCTCCAATTTACCCCTTAAGGGTACGTCTACACAGCAGCATTATTTCAGAATAACGTTATTCCGAAATAACATAGTGAGCATCTACACTACAAGCCTTTATTTTGAATAATGTCAAGCTGGAGGACTTCTTACTCCAACTCATGGTAACCCTCATTTCATGAGGCATAAGGGAAGTTGAAGAAAGAGTGTTCTTCCTTAGACTTTCTGCTATGTAGACGGTGCCAGAAGCTGAATTAAGCTATTTCAACTTATGCTACACAGTTGACATAGCTGAAGTTGCACAGCTTAATTCAACTTAGATGTCCTCTAACAGTTCTGTAAGCAGTGGAAGTGTTGGTAATGCTGCTAGACCAGTGTATCTTAAACTGTGGCAGTCGGAGGTGTGCCGTGAGAACAGAGTTCAAAATGGCCGCCCTTAAAGAGGATCAAAAAATTCTTGGTGTTCTGCATAAAAAAAAATTGTTTGGTGTTCCTCAGTCTTAAAAAGTTTAAGAAACACTGTGCTCGACAATATTGATCTCTTGTGATCCAGAAAATTCTGATTCAGAACCAGTCAGGTCCTGAGAGTGCGGGACTAGAGGCGTTCAACCTGTACAAAACCCAACATAGGGCCAAACTAATCCTTGATGTATTGTCATTGAGACTAAATTACACCAGGGATCAGTTTGGCCCAGTTATCACAATCATTCTTGTTTATTGCCAGTATGAGTTTGTAGATACATTTTTAAAAATCTGTGCAAATAAAGAATTATGCATTTTTGTTCAGGGGGCAAATCTGATGTGCCACAATTTGACTGTATGTCAGTATCAAGTCATTTTTCCTGTAGAAGTGTATTTTGTGCACCCTTCTGGAAGAATGAAAAATAAAAAACACTTTTAAACAGGCAAAAATTATTCAGTGTAATGATTGCCTTTCATCAGTTGCATCCATTACATATAGCAAAGGGACTTTGCAAAATGCATTTGCAACTTGTTAAAAAGACTTTTTGAAATCATTAAATCCTTCTTAAACACTGGTTCATGGAGCATTTAGGCATTCATTTCTCGTTCAGTCTCATGTTGCTTATAATCAGGATCTAATGAGCTGGGGAGGATAGCGAGCAGGGTGGAGAATGAAGAAAGAAAATCATCTTTCCTGAGCCATACTTTCCTGGAGGGAACATGCTAAAAAAGTTACATGCCAGAATGCAGTGTAAAGAAATTGCACATAATAAAGGCACAGGCTCAAAGTATCATAGATGACATTGCATTTTCCTATACAAGTTGAACCTCTGTAGTCCAACACCCTCGGTACCTGACCAGTGCTGAACCAGAGAATTTGCCAGACCACAGGAGGTCAATATTGTCTATCAGCATTACCAACACTTCCACTGCTTACTGAGCTGTTAGAAGACATTTTGGGGGTAAATCAGAGTTCAATAACTGCATAGAACACTGAGAGCCAGGACTGGTGGCTGTAAACAAACTTGATGGGACCATGGGAAACTTGGCCAGACCCATGATAACTGGCTAAAATCTTGCCAGACCATGGAGGTTGCCAGACCAGACAGTCCCGGACAAGAGAGGTTTAACCTGTATATGCAAGGTTCTATAAGGCACTGGGAAGGAAGGGAGGAAAAAGTAGGATGGATCTGACTCTCTTTTGCCTTGCACTGACTGTAAAATGCTACAGAATAAGATGACAGTGAAATGGTGACTCCACCTGATGGACTAACTTGTCACCGTTGCGCTCCATGAATGAGGGTTAGGGACAAACACAGTCTCTGTGCTGATAGGAGCTCAATGGGTGCTGCCATTTTATATATTTGGGGGGGGGCACATCCAAGTGGCACAGAGGGATAAAGTCAGGGGCAGATGAGAGTTTTGCGGGGCCCAAGGCAGCACAATTTCGTGCCCCCCCCCTTTGGAGAAAAAATAGAAAAAAGGCGTCCCCCCTGTGCCCACTCCTCCAGTAGCCCCACTCTGAGCATGTGAGCTACCCCTCCTCATCACCTCTCCTAACACCTCCCTCTACACACCTGCCCTGCCTCTCTGCTCTGGTGCTGGTCCCTCCCCTGCAGGTGTCTGCCCTTCTGCTTCACCCCCAGAATCCCCTGGCACCTGCACCTTCCCTTAGCCCTGCACCCTCCTGGTGCCTCCCCCTTCCCTCACTGCCCCTGCGCCCTTTGCCCTCTTTTTCCCTGATGCCCACCCCCTCACCACCCTCTGCCCCCATTCCCTTCATGCCCCTGTGCCTTCACACATGCCTTGCTCCATCCCCACCTTCCTCATGCCCATCCCTCCTTTCAAGCCTTCTCCCAGCACCACCCCCTCCCCCCTTTAGCCCCCAATGCCCTTACCCTCTCTTCTCCTAGCATCACCCTGTCCCCCCTCCCACTAACACCTCCCCTCCTGCCCTTTTCTTCATTTTCTCCACTTGGCCCCCTGGCATTTGTCTCTCCTCCACGCTGTCCCTTGGTACCTTCCTCTTTCTTCTCCTGACCTGCCCCCCTCCCCTCAGCACAAGCCCCTTCCTCTGCCATCCACCTTCTGCCTTCCAGTTTGCAGGGCGGCTGCGACCCCGGCCCAGGCTCCAGACCATGTGCCAAACCGAGCGGTGCAATGCTGGGCCACACAGTTTTAAAGTCCCGGACCGTGACGTCATGCCACGCCCGGGCGTCTCCCCTCTCAGCTGTTGTGTGGCACTTCAGCACGCCGTGCATGAGCTCCCTCGGCCCCACATGGCCCGTACTGGCCAGCGCCGGGGAATTTAAAGTGCGGGGCTGCAGTGCCCCATCACAATCCCTCTCCTCCTCCAGCAGCTGCCAGCTGGCCCTTCAGCGGACGGCCCACAGGGAAATTCCCGGTATCCCGCCGGGCCAGTCCACCCCTGGTGCTGGCGTGGGGCCTATTGAAGTGCAGGGCCCGGGGCAGCCACCCCATTCGCCCTGCCCTATATCCATCACTGGATAAAGTAGGGGTCCGGCCATGCCATCTACAAGGATGTTGTGTTGTGCTCACTTTCTTCACTCCACAACAAACAGAGTCAGGTTTTAGGCCTATTGAGGTAGAGTCCTTCCTGATACTCCTGCTGTTGTGACTCAGCTGCATCGTGCCCCAGTGTTTAAATGCCTGGGCTATGAGTCTGTTTAGCAATTTGTTTCTTTACGTACATATCTGTGCATACAAGCAATGAGTTAAAAATCTCCTTTGTCCAGTGAAGAGAGATTAGGAGATCCATCCTATGGGGAAAGCTGGCCAGAACAGGAATCTGTGGAGTAATCCTGAGGGAACACGCATCTGGGCAGGCTTGTTACTTGTGGGCTGCCTGGTGCATTGGCTGGTCCCTTCACTTGAGCACTTACTTGGGTGTATGATTCTGCTCTCATGTCCATAGTGTGTGGAGTCTCCTAAATCATTTTTCTCCCACCTTTATGCAACCAGTCAGAGGCGAGAGAGGAAGAACTAGTCCAGTATGATTTTATGGGCCTCTCATAACAGTGTTACCAACATATCTATTCTACTGCACATCTGGTTACTGAAGGTCTACCTACATCTCCCACAGCTATCACCATTCATGTTATCAGGCAGGTCAGTTATTGTACATACACTACTGCCTCTTGTTAAGGATAATCTTGTAAGCTGCCTATTCACTGCAAAGAATGAATTACAGAAAGAGTTGCCTTTTGAATAATGCAAGAACCTTGGAAACTTGGGAAATGCGATGCTGTTGATAAATCTGTACCAGCTGTAGCTGAAACCAAGATGAAAGAACAAACTTCAGCCTTCTATTCAGGGTGAACACAATTTCAAAAATAGCTTTGCTCAGAGTATAATTATTCTTTCATTAATCACTCTTATTTGTGAGTACATTCATGCTTCTGCTGGTGTACTAGAGTCAGGTCTGTCCACACACAGGCTTGCACTGAATTAATTTAATATCTGTTTGGAAGATCATCTCATCTGAGGAAGTGGGTTTTGCCCACAAAATCTTATGATACTATATATACATATTTTGTTACACTACACGGTTATTTCAGAATAATTAGTGTTATTCTGAAATAACAATGCGAGCATCTACACAGCAATTCCATTATTTCAAAATAATATTGAAATAATGGGCAGCTTATTCCGACTTCTGTAAACCTCATTCCATGAGGAATAACTCCTCTTCCGAAATGGCTATTTCAAAATAGCTGCAGTGTGGATGCTCCACTGCTGCTATTTCGAAATAGCTCCTCACCAGGGCCTTTCTAAGTGATTTCTCTTCAGTGCTTTCTGGGGCTCTATTTCAAACTAAGCCATTTTGGAATATATCTTCCATAATAGCTTATTCTGAAATAAGTGCGTAGTGTAGACGTACCTTAAGGGCATGTCTACACTGGGGACTTATTTCAAAACAACAAGGCAAGCGTCCACAGTACCATGCAAAATAAGGGGCTTGTTATTTCAATATAATAACTCCTGCTTGTGAAGAGGAATAAGTTTATTTCAAAATAGTTATTATCGGAGTTATTATTTCGAAATAACTTCTTTCAAAATAACCTGGTAGTGTAGACATAGCCTAAGATGCCACAGGACTACTTGTTTTACATAGTTAAACCATTATACATTTGTGTGCATATAAACTTATTTTGGATTGACTGGCTTATTTCAATTTAGTTTAGGGTTTACATGCATGCAGAGTTGCACCAACAGAATTTAAAATGTGATTTTTAAAAAACTGATTTAATTAGACAAGTGTAAACATCTGTGTGGACAATCTAATTTGGTTTTAAACGTGGTTTACTTTAGCTTAGCTTACGTCAAGTAGGATCAAGGTGAAGCTAATTCAAAAGAAGCCACTCTTAAACTGAAACAAGGATGTTCATATAGGGGTTTCAACTCATGTAAGTGAACTGTCTCAAGTTTGTGTCTTCCTAATCTGTGAAAGGAATGTATTAACCTAAATTGAAATATACCGTCAACTAAAGCAGTTGTAAATTAGTGTGTAGCCTGCTGTAATACCTTGTACATGAACCTTAGGGTTACCAGGTGTCTGGTTTTTGACCAGAACATCTGGTCGAAAAGAGATCCTGGTGGCTCCAGTAAGCACTGCTTACCAGGCTGTTAAAATCTGATTGGTGGCATAGCTGGGGTAAGGTAGGTTCCTACTTGTATGGGTCCCCAAACCAACAACATGCCCTCCCCCCCAGCTCCTGCACACAGAGGCAGCCAGGAGACTCTGCACGCTGCCCCTGCCCCAAGCACCAGCTCTGTACTTCCCATTGGCCGAGAGCTGGCATCCCCAGCCAGAATCCTCAGCCCCTCCCACACCCCAAACCACCATCTCAGCCCAGAATCCCCTCCCACACCCTGAACGTTTCATTTCTCATCCCACCCCAAAGCCAGCCCAGTGAAAATGAGCAAATGAGTGAGGGTGGATGGGAAGAGCAAGGGGAGGGAGGGGCCTTGGAAAAGGGGCAGGGCAGGAGGGTTCAGTTTTTTGTAAGTAGAAAGTTGGCAACCCTTCTTCTCTCCCTGCCCTGAGACAGTGACCCCTAAGCATCTGATCCAAAGCTCATTGAAGTCAATGGATAGTCTCCCATTTCTAATGGTTTGAAAACTCCACGGGGCTTTGTTTAAAATGAAAAAGTGAAAGGGTAAATGCAAACTGCCTGTTGGTAGACGCTATTAATCCATACTCATTGCAGAGCCATTGATGATTAGTCGGTGCTCATTGGCTGTTGGTATTAAGCTATCACACCTACCCATTGCTAAAGGCTTGGTTCAACAAGCCACCACTGCTACAGCAATGCGCTTAGCTTTAGGCACATGCTTAAGTCTTTTGCTAATAGGGCGGGAGCTATGCATGTGCTCAAGTGTTTTACTGAACTGAGGCCCAAGTATCACTGGTTTTTATTTAGAAAATGAAAAGCATTCAAAGAAAGAGTTGTATTTGTGTATTAAACACATCACAAATATTGTCCAGCCTTTTATTTGTTCCAAATGGTTCTAAGGTCTCTCTATCTGGAGGGGATGTGTGTGTGTGTTTGTGTGTGTGTGTGTAAGACAATTTTGAAAATAGTTGGAGAACAAATTCATGCCTGTTTATATCCTGTTTCTCTTTCTCCCTCTCTCTTGCATACACATAGGCAAGCCATTGGGATGCAAGATCTGTGATCACTAATTGGTAAATTGTATTTCTTGTGAGCCAGACATAAGAACAGCAGCGAGAAAGCACTTGACTAGGCTTTTCAATCAGTGCCGAATTTGATTCAGCCTTAAGTGGGTAGCAGGTTTGACCAGAGCTGTGGATTTTCCAGGGGCCAGGTATGGTTCTGTTTTCCTTGTTCCGCAATATGGTGTTATGTCACTTGTAATAATTACTGATAGAATTATTCGGTGTGGAAATAGGTACACAGAGATACTAATACTCTCCCTGTGGCTGATTGAGCAGTTAAAATGAATTAAGGATGAAAAGCCCACGAATGATGCTTGCTCTCACGTTTCATATTGGAGTGGGGAGGGTTGTTTTAGTTCTTAGGTAGCACAGTAAACCGCTACCTCCACTCCCACCCCTACCCCCCCGTAAAATTGATCCTTGAATTGAAATGGCCCAGGAGACCATTTGCTTTGTATCAGAAGAATGGAGCCGTTAACCTTAATGGCCCTGAGACCTTGAATGTGAGATGATTTCCATGTGGCTGAGAGGTTGCCGTGATGTTTTCAGTGGCATTCTTTGCCATTCATTCCCATGACATGATATTGTTCTGGGTAAGAGTGGGTCAGGACCAAAACATCCATTGAGGTGTGCAGGGTTGGGCTCCACATTTGCTGGCCTGATTATACAATGATCTGAACCTTGTACAGTGAAACCTTTGTTATCTGGCACTCTGTTAACCAGAAAACTTTGTTAACCGGCATTGCCCCCAGCCACAATATTGTTACATCTTCAGGCACACAGGCCTGGCTTGGTTTACCATGATTGGCTTAACAATTTTTTATTCAACAAGTATTAATCATCTTTAACTCAAAATAGAAATGTGAGACCAACTGCCTTACACTACAAAACTACCAAGATTAAAAACTTGAGTTTTACTATTATTGTCCATTGGTTTTTCCTGGGTTGATGGGACCCTCAGATAACTGGAATTTTTAGATAACTGGAAAGCCCTAATCCCCAAGTGCACTGGATAACACAGATTTTACTGTATGTTTATCACACTGTCCCTCTGATCAGCATATTTTCCCCACTTCTAGCAAGTATATGAGGGTATGTCTACACTACCACCCTATTCGAACTAGGGTGGCTAATGTAGGCATTCGAAGTTGCAAATGAAGCCCGGGATTTAAATATCCCGGGCTTCATTTGCATCTTGCCGGGCGGGTGCCATTTTTAAATCCCCTTAGGTCGAACTCCGTGCCCGCGGCTACACGCGGCACAGAGTAGGTAGTTCGAATTAGGATCTCTAATTCGAACTACCGGTACACCTTGTTCCACGAGGAGTAACGGTAGTTCGAATTAGAGATCCTAATTCGAACTACCTACTCCGTGCCGCGTGTAGCCGCGGGCACGGAGTTCGACCTAAGGGGATTTAAAAATGGCGCCCGCCCGGCAAGATGCAAATGAAGCCCGGGATATTTAAATCCCGGGCTTCATTTGCAACTTCGAATGCCTACATTAGCCACCCTAGTTCGAACTAGGGTGGTAGTGTAGACATACCCAGACTGTGGAAGATCAGGGCAAGGGAGAATTGAGCCCTTTATGAGGGTGGGTTTTATATTTTTTTTTTAAATCCCTCTTGTTCTATTCATGCGTCATTGTAGGGATGGCCCTTCATACAATGCATCTGGAGCTGTGGGTTACCTAAGGAACTGAATTTTGCAAGCAGAAAGGCTGTCTCTGAGGAGTGACAAGCTGATTGCCATGTCTTCACATGTCAGCTGGGCCCTGACAGGAAAGCCGGTGTTGGTCCTAAGAGCAATAAGGGTTCTTCAGCTTTTGCCATTTTTATTACATGCCTATAATAACTGTGAGAAATTCTATATGTATTAATAAACTGAACAGCCACATTTGAGGCAATGACTTGGATATGACATTGATCACCTTCTGTGGGATTTTGTGTATCGTCCAGAGGAATTTCACTGCTGTTAATCTTCTTATCAAGTCATTCCTGGAATGACGGCGAATGATTTTAAGTCATTTAACACAATCTCTGCGGAATATTTTGGGTGGAGGCGCTGGTGAGGAACAGGGAGGGGATAAAATCAGTGTCTGCAAGTTATATGCCCTGAATTATTCTACTGAGCATGTGGTAAAGCTGTGAGCACCAGGGATGTCAATGTGTAGCCAACTATATAATCAACTGATAAGCTCAGGCTTATTGGTTAATCTTCTTGACTACATGCATTTCGCACCCCTACCCGCTTGTTGCCTCTGTATCAGAGGCAGAAAGGAGGGAGGAAGTAGAAGCCAGTGCTTGGGGGAGCTGGCTTAAAAGCTAGTTCCCTTCAGCAGTGGCTCCGTGGTGCTGCCTGAACCTCCCCTCACCTTGCTGCTGCCCGGACAGGGGCTGCTGCTGCTCTGTGCTGCTACCTCTGATACATAAGCAGCAGTGTGGAGTTGCAGGGAGCTCCCCGGGAGTGGGGCTGGAGTGCACTGGCTGCCAGCCCTGCCTCCGGGGGACTATCAAATAGTCATGTAACCAATAAGACTTTTCAATTACCCGATATCTAACATCCCTAGTAAGCACCCCTCCTGAGTTTGTGCTAGAAGACGACATCTAAGTTTAGTAAGTTAATTTTTTAGCAAGGAAATACCTTCAGTTTTACCAGATTCTTCCACAACATCTATATTTCACTTCACTCTCATTCTTAGGACATGTGCAATATACCTTCAGTGGCACGTCTCCAGGATTCAGCACCGCATTTGGTCCACTGGTTGGATTGTCAGCATCCTTGGCCAAGGCCAGGTACTGGTGTGCAGAGGATGGTTCAGGGCAGCTGCCCAAAGCCCCATGCTTTTGGGGCCCTATGGCAGTATGCCTCAACTGTCCTATGTACGGGGCATTACCTGGGAGGCCTGGGGTGGGGTGGCAACAGAGGTTAGTGCGCCCTACTCACTATGGTGGTGGGAGACAGAGTTACCCTGCAGCCTGCTCTGGTGCCCACCTCCCAGTCTGCTACACTCCACTACAATGGCAGCAAGTGGAGAAACCTGGCCCCAGGCCCAGGGCACTCTGCTTCCTGCTGCCCTGGTGAAGCAGAGCACGGAGGACTGGGAAATGGGTTGCAGGACAGGATGGAGTGAAGAGGAGCAGAGCCAGCTGCCATGATGAGTGTGGCATGCCTGACCTCTGCTGCCATCTTGTGCCAGGCTTTCCAGTAAACTGCCTTCTTGTGTCGCTTAGGAGAGGCCTTGGACTGGTCTAGTGCTCTGAGCTAAGTTGCTCTCTGAGAAGTCCCTAGTGGTAGGGCTGGATTAAGCTCTTCATCGGCCTGAGGCACTCTCATAATTGCAGGCCCTTAAATTACACTATATAGAAATATATAGGGGAGACATGCCCAATCACCTAGACACTTAATATCACCCACTTTATTTTCGCTCGTGAAAGTGGTGCACTGTGTGAGAAATTCATGGTGCTTCATTTCAAAATAACAGTCATTTTGCTGTATGCTACCATTATACTTAGGATTCTCCTGATAGTTAATTGGCTGATAAGGAGAAAACTAAGGTGATGTTGCCACCCCTTCGACTGTATAATCCACTGAGCAATGCATTGCACCCCAGAGCTGATAACTTGGCAATATCATGTCTCAAGATTGTTCAACATCATTTACGAAATAATAGTACATTGGCTGATGCTGGCCATACATTTCTGCCAGAAACAGTGTTTAATAGAAGCCTAGGGTGAAACAACTGTGAAATGCAGACACTACAGTAATAAGCAGAGTTCCCACTAACATTTTCCATCCTTGGGTAGGTTGAATTTTCTTATGTACACCACCAGCACAAACAAAAAACCTAGATATAAATATATATATTAAATAGCTTGTATGTATGGAAGACAAAATTTTAAAACAAGGGATAATTAACAAGCAGCAATGTTTATGATGTTTATTTAATATCAAATAAAAAGAAAATTGGACTACATGTAGTTTATCATCCTGTTGAAGCAAAAGGCCTCTCTCTGTTTCGGCGGCTAACAACCAGCTTTATTGATCAATAAGGCAAAGTGAGCCAAACGTGACCCCAGCAGAGCTGGGCCCAGTAAGGCTGCTCAGCACAATCAATCCTAGTATTTTATACCCTTAACCAAACAAGTCTAATGCCAGGGCATACCATCAAAGCAAACTTCAAAGAGAAATGGTTATCAGGAAAGAAAGAAACAGGTTTTTAGGGAGTTAGAGCTTCAGCTCAAAATAGTTCATTAACACATTCCAACAGCTCATCTTTCTGGCTTTTTCTCACATATGTGAAGGTCAGTTCACTCACTGGCGTACATGCAAAAGCAAGAAACTGAAATGGATTCTGTTATACAGAATAGCTTCTAGCTAAATATGAAATGGTTTCCACAATCCTAACAACTCAAGTTAGTAAACACACCAAAATGCGTACTATCCCACACATAGCTCAGCTTTAAGATGCTAAAGCAATCTGAGTCAACTGGAAACAGTCATGCTGTCCCTGCAAATATTAATACAATATTTATTTATACTGGAAAGGATACAGGCTTATACAGCTTCTCTGGGATGTCAACTCTTAATCTGATTAATAGTGCACAAACACAGAGCAGTAAAAATAAGCAATAAAGCAACACAGAAAGCAAATAAAGCCACAAACATGAAAATAGGAAGGGAAGTAAAACATCCGATAGTTGGTGATGGGTATTTTAAATGAATGTTTAGGAACACTATGCAAATGAAACAGACCTGTAAACCCAGATAAAAGTTATCCTTGTTTGAAACTTCCACATTGGGTGTGTCACCAACTCAAAGAGTAGAAGCTCCAGAGCAGCACTTTGACACGTGGCATCAGAGTTTGTAGACAGATCCATTTTTTAAAGCGCTTGCGAATGCAGTTTTCATCCTACAACACACCTAGCAACCTAGCATCACTCCTAGTATGCCCATTGACTGATAACTATACCGTATAGAAAAGCTAGGGCTGCGTTACTATGCTGGAGAGTATAGGGGGAGCCGGATCCATACTGCCAGTGCCAACCCTCCTGCTCCCTGGCTAATCCTCCTGGATTTACTGAGGCTTTTTGCACTGCCATCTACCAGCAGGCCTCTTGCCCCTCTTTCCTATGGCGTTTGAGGGGACGTGCCCCTTTGTGTCCCCCACAGCACCCTGGCTTTGCTAACGTTTCATCAGTATGAAACAAGAGTAATTGAGCTCGGAATCTGTCCTGATGCTTCATGAACATTTATGTTTTCCACTTCATCAGAGAAATGAAGGGAAAAATGAGTGGTCTAGTCTCTATCTAGAGACCAAGCTGTGTCCACCTGTGTTACCCAAATGTCACTATGCTATTCACAGTCAATTATGCAATCTTCATAAAATGACTGTCTCTGTTCTATGTGCTTTGGTCAGCAGCAAAATGATTAACACTGATGTTTTAACTTGCCGTTGGGTTAAAGTCAACACACCTGTCTGAATGGAAGCAGTTTGCATTTTTTGGAACTATTTGAGGCTTTCTGCAGACTCAGAGGGACATACTTCACTGGAGAATTTAGTCCATTTTCTGCAGATTTGTGAGGCCCATTTTTAATGTATTTATGTGCTCTTGGGGAAAGGGCCCTTTTCTTTAAGTCTTTGTAATACAGGAGAATGGGGCCACCTAATAATAAAATGCAAAACCTTTGAATTTCAAGTACTTGCCCATCAATAGTCTGTATCCTTCCATTTACAGTCTAATCACCACTAGTGTTCTTTTTAATAATCTAGCCCTAGTCAGTATCAAATCTTTATTTCAATAGTATCCCAAGAGATGATGTTTGTCATAGTGTGCCACAGGCTTCATATGATTTCAACCTACGTATATTCTCACTTTTTGTAATATGCCTATTATTCTGCAAACATTTTATGAATGACCTGCTTAGTCTCCGGCAGACTGCCAACAAATCTAAGATCCAGCAGATGAAAGTAAGTACAAAGAGAGCAATTTATGGGTTTTTTTTTTTAAATTAGGAGTTCCTCTCACTTTAGTTTGTTTAGATCATGTTTTATCTGATTTTATTTTCTTTGAAGTAATACTAACTTTGCTGTTGATAGTACACTGAAGTGACTGCGTAAATAGCAACAAAATCACACTGTATTTGTAGTATCTGAAATATGCATGATGTAGATTCTAATATTGATGTATTTGAGGAGAAAGAAAAAACCCTGTGCTTTGATTTCCATCCACCTGGATACATTTCCATCCACCTGAATACCTCAGTTGCATAACACCACTGAAATAATGGGGCCAGAGGAAGAAAGGAAGTGCGATGCTGAGCAGACCCCCAGTCCATCTAGTCCAGTATTTCAGAGCATGGTTTAAGAACCGAAACAGCAGGCAGATTTCTGATCAGTCAATAGAGCTGAATTGATTTACCCCCAGCTGAGGCACTCCCTCCCAGCATCACATATCTCTGCAATGACAGAAGGGGGTATATAATATGCCATATTAAATGATAAATTGCATTTTATCCTACAAAACTTTATATTTTCTATTCACCTTTACAATGTCAAAAGCAAAGTGCATAGCAAGCAATAAAAGCTTAGTAGGGCTGCCATGCTGGGGAGCAATATAGTGTCAGTTTGAAAGCTTGAATAATAAAACCGAATATTCAGAGGACTATAAAGCTTTGAAGTTAATAGGTTCCTGTGCCGATGTCCAGAAGTTAGTTTTAAAAACAACACTTATGGAAAACAATATCTGCCTGGAGAATTCAAAGCACAAATGTCACTTTTGTAATTGGAGTTGTATGCATTACTGAAAATGTACCTATCTTCATCTTGTATAGCTTTACAGACTTCATTGTATGCAATAATATACTAAGGCTACATCTACACTACAGCCTGGGTCAATGCTCTGAGATCAATCAAGTGAAGACCTGCCGAATCGACAGCAGATTGCATTCCTGTCGACTCTGTTACTCTATCCTGGATGAGAAGAGTAAGGGAAGTCAATGGGAGAGTTTCTCCTATCAACCCCTCATGGTGTAGACCCCACAGTAACACAACTTGTCGTACATCGACTTCAGCTACATTATTCATGCGTAGCGTGCATAGCTTAAGTTGACCTTCTGCTGTAATGTAGATGTAGCCTGCAAATAGAGTATCATGCTGGAGTTTATGGATTGATCCAAGCAAATTCCAAAACACTTAATAAAAGTGACCAGAATTTTAATAGGTGAAATATTCTGCTAAAGAAAAACTGCATGAATCTTTTAATATTTTTTGAACTTTTTCCTGTCCTGAATCAGAGCTAACAGTTGAAATAGTAGAAAATTTTTGCAAACTGAATCTCTATATATAAAAATTCAGATTAAGGTCAAACATTTCATTGTATAAAAGTTTTTGGGACTTTTTCAGTGCAAATTTACAAAAATTTCACAATAGTCATTTTCACCTTGAAAGTGAAACTTTGTTTCAATTATCTTAAGATTTTTTCAACCACTTTTTTTGGAGGGAGGAGATATTTTGTCAAACTTAACACTGTTTTGCTAAAAATTTTGGTTTCGACTAAAGGTTCCTCTCCCCCATGCACACACACAGGGAAATGGTGGTTTACTAGAAAATTTGACCAGCTCTAATCATTAGTGCTGTAGAATCATCTTCAGATGGTATATGGCTCATCTGAAATCAAAGAGACAGAGCCTCAGTTCATGTAAATTGTTACACGATCTAACCTAATGAATCCAGGTGAATCCAGCTGAAAGGCTAGCCTATTCTTCACTAATAGTATTAATGGTGATCTATATACAATAGTTCCAGACACTCAAGGTAAGGACGCATCTATAATAGAAAAGAAAAGATTAGATGAAACTAAGGGGACCAGATGTTCTGAATTTTATAGGGACAGTCCTGATATTTGAAGGTTTTTCCTTAATTATATAGGCACCTATTATTCCACAATCTCTGTCCTGATTTTTCATACTTGCTATCTGATCACACTAAATGAAACATTCAAAGTAAACTTCATTTTTTTTTAACAATGCAAATATTTGGGGGAAAAAGTGAGCACAGTACACTTCATATTGTGTTGTAATTGAAATAAAAATATTGGAAAAGGAAGAAAAATCCAAAATATTTACACAAATAGTATTCTATTATTGTTTAATAGTGCAATTAATTTCAATTAACTTTTTAAATCACTTGACAGTCCTAATATAAACTATGAGATCAACTGCTATGGGTTTTTCTTTGTACCAATAACCTTTGTATTGCCTGTCACTGAAAAGTACATTTAGCCATTTTGTACACTTGTTTATTGTAACTATGATTGTTATTAGTATATTAGAATATTAGTATATTCGTATCTGGAAAGAATTGGGTCTCCATTCCTAAACGATATAGCATTGTAGCACAGTGTCCAAGGGGGAACTGGATTACTTCCTCATAATAAATCGGGTCAAAGGCCAAACTGTGGGTTTGTGTATGGAGGGATTTATGTGCTTTTTGGGGTTGGGATTTTGTTTTATTTTTGGAAGAGGCAATAAGATTATTGCAGGGGAAAGCAGCCCAGCACACCCCATGCTGTTATTATGCTTCCAGCCTTTTAAATGGTGGCATGGGTGTTTTCTTCTTAAATCAACTGTGCATTGAGACACACAGTGAACAAGAGAGCCTCTATGCAACAAAGAAAAAGTGACATTCAGAAAATTTAAATCCTTGTCTTAGCAACTGAGTTTTCAAATGTAAAAAAGACATTTGTTCTTGTAGCTTTGAGGGATGTGACATTGGCAGACCAGGTACCAGCTCATGCAAGGCTTCTAGGACCCACTGAGCAGTGCGAAGATGAAAACAAGTCTGGATCATCCATGTGTTGGCATTTAAAAAAAATAGATTTTAAAGGATAAGAATGTGTTCAGACTCGGTGAACTGCTTGTCAGAGGCTTCATGTGTGGATTTCATTTTTCACATCTCTAGCCCAGAGTATAAAATTATACTGAGGGTTTGCTTTGTAAACTTCTTCCATTGTATAATTCACCTGTAACGGGGTTGCACTCACCTCTCTCGAGCACCCCTTCCCCAGCTGAGTGCCTGTGCCTGAGCTCTTTGTCTCAAAGTCCCAATAGCCCCCTATCCCGGGTTCTGCAGCTCTTCCTATCAGCTAAGTCCTGGTCTTCAGTTGCTACCCTAGGCTACAGTCTGGTGTGCACTAAGCTCTCCATGGCACTTCTGCTCCTTCAGTCAGCCAGAGACCTAGTCTACACACCTTGAGCTGCAAAGAGGAACTGACAAGCTCTGTGACAGCAGCCTTCTTTATACTGACCTGCTGAGCCCTGCTTGGCTACCTCTCACCTGCCACCCCACGGAGCTTAGAAGTCTTCTCTATTGCTCTCTTTCTGGGGAGGAATGTGTGGCAAGGCCTCCAGCCGAGAGCTCAGGGGTCTAGTCCACCCCATCACATCACCAAACAAGAAGCATTAATTAGTGTAAACTTCTAGTCCTGTCCACAAGAAGGACCAATGAAGCCAAATGAGCCATTGTGAAGTATCAGAGGTTGATTGTTCCCCTAATGGGCAGCAGGTTTTAAACAAATAAAAGGAAGTTCTTCTTCACACAGCGCACAGTCAACCTGTGGAACTCCTTGCCTGAGGAGGTTGTAAAGGCTAAGACTATAACAGGGTTTAAAAGAGAACTAGATAAATTTATGGAGGTTAAGTCTATTAATGGCTATTAGCCAAGATGGGTAAGGAATGGTGTCCCTAGCCTCTGTTTGTCAGAGGGTGGAGATGGATGGCAGGAGAGAGATTGCTTGATCATTACCTGTTAAGTTCACTCCCTCTGGGACACCTGGCATTGGCCACTGTCAGCAGACAAGATACTGAGCTGGATGGACCTTTGGTCTGACTCAGTACGGCCATTCTTATGTTATGTTCTTATGTTCTCTCTCTTGAAGAGGAGGTTGATATTTGTTCCCTCGATTTGAACTCTGGGGGAAGGGAATAAAAATCGTTGACCTGAAGGAACTGCATCACTGTGCTGCTTGGGATTTAGAGAGGCCAACATTTCTAAGCATAAGCGAGGGATACTCAGGCTGCTTGCCTTGGGTCAGCTCTAAAGAATGTAGAAACCTTACATGTTGCAGAAACTTCTACTGCCTTTTGTTCCACTGGTGAACAAAGTTTATTCTACACTCTTTCTGCAAAGTGTAGTTCTTTCTGGTTTTGTACCGATTAACATAATTGTATTTTTCACAACCCCACTAGAAGTGGATGCAAACATGGCAGTGCAAAAGACCTGAATGATATATGTGGCTCATTGTTTTTTACAAATGTGCCTTCGGCAGCAGTCTCAGTGCTAATTGCTAGCTGAGGAAAAGATCCACTTTCATTTCTTTCTGCTTTAACAATATCCAATATTCTCTTGACATTCCAGCATAGCTGGTACAGTAAGTAAACTGGTCTTGCCACAGTGCAAAACAAACAGTTGAATTTTATACCATACTACAGGTTGAATCCCTCTGGTCTAGGACTCTCTGGTCTGGCAACACCTGTGGAACAGTAGGGCAATGGATGTTGCTGGACCAGACAGCCTTGGCAGCTGGGAGTCTGCAGATAGAGGGGCTATCAGCTGGGAGCCTGGCTTGGTCTAGCAACAGAGTCGGGCTGGAAGCCCAAGATAGGAAGCCCAGCTGGGGCCAGCAGTGGAGTCTGGTGACCTGAGCTGGCAATGGGGTCAGCGGCCAGGAAGGAGCCCAGGTGGGAGAGTCCAGAGGCCAGCAGCAGAGAGGCCAGAATTGACCTCCCCTGGTCTGGCGAACTCCTTCATTCAGGACCGGCTAGGTCCCAAGAGTGCCGGACCAGGGAGGTCGAACCTGAAATTCCTTTATTTGCTCTAAAAAAGTACTATCCAAAACTGTAAAATTCAGTACTGGGGCCTGATGGAAAGATGCCCCTGGGCACCAGTGGCTTTTGGATTAGGCCTTAAATGTAGTCTGCTGTGGGGCAGGATCTCTTCTGCTTTAAGCAAAAAGAAAAATAATATATTGAATCAAAATGCAACTCTTCCTTCCTCCCTCCCCTTCTTACTGGCAGGGCAGAATAAAGGAAAATGCTTGCTAAGCACTCAGCCTGAATCCTTTGTCTCTGACAATTACTGTGACCTTTGCTGCCGGTCCATGATGATTTGGCACTGAGTTTGCAGTGTAAGAGCTGTGGGAGGCTTCTGTGATGTAGCTGGAAACCAGGCAAAGCCAGATTCAGGAGTGACTTGCTGAAAATATAACATGCCATGCAGCTATTGTGCAGAGTTTGCTTCTGTTTCCATGCACTCCGTGCCCTTCAGCTTTTAAAGACCTGTGATGCATAATGTACAAAGGCACTGGTTGGAATCCACATCTCTGATTTAAAAATCAGAATTCAGGGTCCTTTGCCTTAGTAATAGAATCTCTTGACCTTTTTAGATGATTATTCCTTACAGGTGACAAAGGGGCAAGAATTGTCTCACTAAAACCTCTGGTCTTACTCTGTTAAAAGTATTGATGTCAACTTTATCATTTTTTGCTGCCGGTGCCATTTGTCATGTGTTTGCAGAAGGCACTGGCCTGTTCATCACACACACCTTCTTGTTTTGCAGATCAGCATCCAGGCTAGGCAATTCAATGAGAACTCCAAAGGATGAACTACAGAATCCTGCCAATGAGACAAGGTGACAGGTCCCATTTACTGATTGGATGGAGTGAAGTGCACCTTTCCAGTTGGTTTCTTGGGGTGTGAGAAACCAATTGCCCTCATCATTATATCTACTGTATATTTGACAGAGTTTCTCTGTCTGTTTGATTGAATTCCTCCTAAATGGTAAGAACTAGGACCACCGCATTCGGTATACAACTTCCTCTTCTCATCACTTAAATCAGGGTAAGGGTTCGGTTGTGCCAGGGCAATGGGCTGTGCCTGGAACGGGATTGCTGCTCATAATACCATACAAAAAAGAGACATATTCACCAGACAGATAAAAAGGGCTAGCTAGGGGCAGGCCACCACTCCTGTCTGGGTTTGCCTCAGCCCTGTGCCTCCCATCCCCATGTGCCCTTCAACTCCAGATTCATACAGGAACATTGCTGGCTGTTCCCTTTCCTCAGGGAGTGAGAGGAAAGTGCAAAGTTTGCTGCATTCCTCACTCTGACTGGGGAAAGCAGGGGGCAGACAAACCTGGACCTGTCCCACCCAGGGAGCAGGCACCCCTTCTCCAGCTGTTCCTGCTGGCGCAGCAGCAGCCATGGATAGGCATCTTTTACTTGGCCCCACGCTACTGCGGTGAGAGAGGGCTGGGTTAGTCCCCGCTCCCCAGAGTAGCTTGCAGACAGAACCCTTTATCCCCCGCCCCACCCCAGAGTAATGATGCATATATATTGCCATTTATTTTCCAAAAACCAAAAAATAATTGAATTAAGGACCCGAACAACATTGGGTAAATCTTCTAGTTATATTATAAAATAAATTGGACTTCCAAATCTCCTAGGCAGTCTAGAAAACCTAAGCTGTAATAACTGTGATGTTTGGGGGATCGCGCAGGCCAATCAGGGGTTCTGTCACCTGCCTTAAGAACTTGGGGTGTCTTAATGCTATGATGCTATGGTTCAATGCTCTGATCCCAGTAGCTAGACTACAAATGTAAGGATCTGCCTTGCCTTCCACAAAACTAGTGACTTCATGCAGGGCAACTATCAATAATTCCTTCTGGTCCTGAGTTATGGTCTTTTTCCCTTCTCTGGATCAGCCTCGCTGAGTTCTTAGCGCCCAGGTCCTCAGACTTTCCACTCTGGTTCTTCAACCCTGACAGAGTGAAACCTGCTCCCGATTATAAGTCCCCCTTGGTGTGCATGCTGCACAATAGCCCTGCTTGAGGTCAGGTCCGCCAAGAGGAGGGACAAAGAGGGGAATTGCCCCAGGGCGTGGTGATTCAAAAAGCTTTGCACATGTCTAATAGCTAAATCCCCTTTTCTTGCTTATTGCCAGGACAGTTTCCCAACAGTTCCTGTGTCCCAGGACAGCTTTCTGGACAGCACCTCACTTAAATCCTGGCTCTCAGTTTTTGGACACCAGACCTCAAACCCAAACCTGTTTTTAAAAGATTTTTATTCTATCCACCCGTCAGCCCCTTTTTCTCCTGGCATATTCCCTCCTTGCCCCACGACAGGTTTTCTTTTCAGCATCAGTGTCATTCCATTAACTAATGTTCTGCCATTGTGTCTTCCTGACTGGAAGATTGATGGATACTTTAAGTGTGTTTCATGTAAACAACTAGGCTGGCTAGTGACTCTCCTGCCTGATTACTTCACCTCCTGTTGTGAGGAGATGCTGTGGCTGCACAATTACAATATTCAACACACATTCACATGCCAGTTACATGCCACACATTCACTAGCAATGTATCTTCTAATGGCCATGCAGTTCAGAACATTACAAGCTTTCATAAAAGACCTAACATGACATATATTGATGTAAGCCAGGTCAGAAGGAGATCTCCCCTTACTAGTGATGAATGTGAGGGAAAAATACTAAAAGACCAGGCTTTACTAAGATGAACACACCTGTTCTGCCTAGGTCACCAACAGACAGAGCTGTGTTGCTTAAGTAATTAATTTTGGCTGGTACTGGGTTACAAATCACTTTAATATTTGTGGCTGACATTTTGAGCTAGGGGTTACGAGGCTCATACCCACACATTGATCATCAGAGCCCTGGGCACATGGGACCCTAATAATGGGCAAGTGTTGAGCGAAAGTGGAGTTGGACAATGTTAAGCTCGGCTGATTCAGCAACTCATGATGTCAGATGCCACCGGACGGCTGAGGGACATCTACATCTAACATATCACCCTACATTGGCAGTATCAGGAGGGATGAAGAGGAGCGCTGAAGGGAATCAGTCAGAAAGGTAACTCAAATACTTCCCTGGTGCACTGGATTTTTCAATGGGCAATCCACCCTAAATTCTGACTTACCGAGGGACAATCTTCACTCTTTGATTATATTTGTTTTCCACAACCAATTCCCTGTGAAAATTTCCATGAGTGATGTACCCGCATAATGAATTCAAATATTTGAACTGTATTGTTAAATTTATGCACCTATGTTTGGGTTATTGCTGATTGTGTGCTATCTGTATTATGACCTGTAAGCAAAACTTTTATCTGTAGATAATCCAATCATGACACCCAGATGTACAGAATTTCCTTTTCTTTATAGCCTGTGTATAGGGTTGCCAGATGATTTAACCAAAAATACCGAACATCCCCCCTCAAAAAAAAAACCACCAGGGAAAAAATTCTGTTGAGAAAAAGAAGACTCCCAAGAGTTGTTAAGCAAATAGTAATAATAATAATAATAATAATAATAATAATAATAAACCAGTGTGGTGCCTTTAAGAAATGCTTTTGAGGCTTTTGGGCCCTAACAGGCTGCCAGCGGTCGTCTGCCATCTTGTCTCCCTGCTCTGGGCCAGACAGCTCCCCAGCGGAACCAGGTAAGTACCCAGGATTTTCGCCTCCTGGCTGGGAAAAAATCAGAAGATATCGGACATTTTAGGTGTCTGGTACTTTCTGAATTTTTTTACCAGACAGGAGGCGAAAATACCAGATCGTCCGTGTCAATACCGGACACCTGGCAACCCTACCTGTGTATTATATAATTTCTTTAACATTATGTGACAGGGTGCTTGCCCTGCACTGGCCCTTTAAGGGCAAAAACCCAGCCCTGAGTGAGGGCTGAGAGTGAAGCCCCAGCTGAGGCAGTTGTAGCTAATGAGGGCCCAGCTGGGAGCTATATAAAGAAGGGCTCTTGAAGGGAGAGGAGAACTTACTGCTGCTCTGGATTGAGAGCAGGAGGAACCTGGCTGCCAGGGACTCAGATCAGATCAGATCAGATCAGATCAGATCAGAGCAGTGCTGGGGAATAGGATTGCCAGGTGTCTGGTATTCGCTGGACAGTCTGGTTTTTGTGCCCTCTGTTGGGTAAAAAAATTCAGAAAATACTGGACATGTGCAATGTCCGGTATTTTGTGGTTTTCCGGCTGGGAGCCCGACGGAAGCCTGGCGTGGGCAGGGGAGTGACTGGGAGGCGGGGCCGCGATCAGCACTGGGAGCCTCTGGTTGCGTGCCGAAGCCTGGCGGGGGGGGGAGGGGGACTGGCTGGGAGGTGGGGCGCAATCGGCGCTAGGAGCCCTCAGCTGGTTGCGTCTGAGGAGGAGTGACGCCTTGGGGAGGAGGAGAAGCCCTGTCCCTGCTCCTGAGCGCTGGTCAAGCGCGTTGTGGTGCCGTAGTCCAGGAGAGGAGCCCGCAGGTGTTTTGTGGTTGCGTTTAGGCGCCTTCCGTGGGCTTTCAGCCAAAACTGACTGGGGTGGAATTTCTGCTTCTTCCCACTGGGACACCCAAAGACCTGGCTATGACGGAGTCACCTTCCTACCCATGGTCGCCCCTCCCCTCTGCGCTGCCATTGCGTTGCCCTGGGGTCTACCCCTCTCTGCTTTGGGTAGCAGGCAGCTGCTTTGCAGAGCAGGCTCTGCTGCCTCCCACTTTGTTCCCAGCTTGATGACTCTTGGTAGTAGCCATACAGGGCCTGACCCCTGCCCACTCTGAGCTGTGTAATCCGGCCGTGGGGAATGGAGCTGGGCTGGACTCAGGCGCTTTGTGACCCAGGCTCCCTTCTATGGGCAGGGAGCACCGATAAGAGCCAAGCTATATGCAGAGCTCTTCTTCAGGTCCGAGAGCAGGGCTCTGTTTTGTGTTGCACCAGCAGCTCTTTAGCAAAGGTGCTTGAGTGCTACCAGGAGATATCTAAGTTGATGGGAGAAGCTCTGCCATTGACATAACAATGTCTATACTACCCTTACCCCCCAGTCCCACTGCCTCTGTATTAGCAGTTACACACCTAACTAAACATTTTTTAACATCTCTAGTCTATACCTAGTCAGTATCACTGTGCAGGCTAAGTCATGTGGATTTTTCACAAGCCTGAGGGACACGTGTACCATATCAATTTAACTCACAGGGGCAAGGAAAGGGAATGGGAGGGGGAAAAGTTGTTTGTGGGTGGTGGTTTGCAATAAATCATAAATTATTTCCCCCCCCCACCCCCCGATTTCAAAGTATTTTACAAAGGACAGAAAGTATCTTTTTCTATCCCTGTTTTACAGATAGGGAAACCAAGATATAGTGATTTGCTCGAGGTCATTCAGCAGGTAATCACTGGTCTCATGATAGGTGCTTAGCAGGACTAAACAATATAGCAGTGTCAGTATATAGGGAGCCTTAGTGGTGACTCTCCTCTCACCTCCAAGGGCCCTCTAGGAAACCTGGAGAACAAGCCCCCCCCCCACCGAACCCTGAATCTTGAGTTGGAGCTGTGAAAGAGGATGAGGCAAGCCTGATGCAGGGGAAGGAACCTCTGAGAGGTATGAAGCTTACTTTGATAGTGCAGGGATGCAGCTGCTCACTTACTCTTTATATCTACATACACACATACTCATGCTATCACAGAGAGTGAAATAACCAATAGAAGAATTGCTGTCTGCTTGCCAATAGTTAGGCAGAAGGGGTTCTGCAGAACAGATTGTTTATGTGCACCAGGAGGACCCATGAAGTCATCACAGGGAACTCAAAGAAGATTTCCTTGAGAGAGTCTGCAAGCCTCTCACAAAAGGCTGCCTTATTTTTTCAGTGGCCATCATTGCAGCCCGTAGGCTATCAGCATACAGACCCAGTCTATAGGTAGATGCCTGCAGAAGCTGTTCCCTCTCAGCCTCGCCTGTCTTCAGGAGTGAGACGTGAACTGAAATAACAATTATTTGTGGGAAATGTTGTGGAAAGTGTTGTCCTTTGTCTAGCTTTCATCTTTCTCATATCTCACAGCGCTCTTTTAAGGTAGGGAATATTTGGCAGCTTTATCCAAAAAGGCTGGCCGCCTAAATCAAGAATTTTTTACATTTAATTTAGGATCTTGATATCCATAATGAGCAATGAAGAAGATGAAGATAAAATTTACCAACAGGAAAATAAACAAGAGACACCGACACCTTCAATCTCAAGTGAAACACCTCCTAAGAAAAAAAGAAGAATATGCCGGTACAATTCAAACTGGGAAAACCACTTTTCTTGGGTTGCCATGGATCATAATGACAAATGTAAAGCCAGATGTAAAATGTGCAATACATCGTTTAATGTAGCATATGATGGCATGAAGGCATTAACACAACATTCTGACTCTCATAAACATGTGAAAACTGCAAGCTGCTGCTGCTTCCCAGAGAATGAACACTTTCTTCGTCATCAAAGACAGTTCACAAAGTGACCAAGTAACTGTTGCTGAGTTGACTCACATTTACCATGGAGTGAAGCAATACATCTCTTTTCTTGCTCAAGACTGTAGCGTCAAAGTTATGAAACAAGTACTTCATGATTCTGAAATTGTTAAGAAAATGACAGCTGGACGCACAAAAGCTTCTGCTATTGTTAACAAACATTTTATATCTTTTCTCAATAAAGCTGCTTTTAAATGGTTTAAAGAATTGCACACCATTTTCAGTTGCCACCGATGCATCTAACAAAGGAAACTGCAAATTCTTTCCTGTGGCTGTACAGTATTTCACACCTCAAGAAGGATTATGCTTCAAAATCTTAGATTTTTACGGAAGTGCATTTGAAGATTCGCAGTCCATAAAAGATCAATTGTGTCATGTGCTGAATGAAAAAGGACTATCATGGACAAATGTTTCAGCATATGGAGCAGACAATGCTTCAGTGAATTATGGCGTAAACAATTCAAAAGTTAGCTAAGGAAGAGAATGAAAATATTATTGCAGCTCACTGTATTAATCACATTTTGCATAACTGTACCAAATATGCTTTCAGAATTCTATCTTTTGACATTGAAAACTTAGTTTTAAAAGTGTTTGCAGAATTTTCAAACTCGTCTAAAAAACGAGAAGAGTTGAAAGAATTTTTTGAATTTTGCAAGGTTGAGTTCCATGAAGTCTTGAGGCATGTTCCAACTCGATGGCTTAGTTTGTTTAATGAAGTTGAGAGATTGCTGTTGAATTGGTGACCACTAAAAGCTTATTTTCTGTCACTTGGCTCTGACGACTGCTATGTGGCAACATGGAATATTATTTCTGATATGGAAGACGAAACAGCAAGTGATGAACAACCAACTCTTTCTGAGCTGTATCTTTATTTCACTCACTTTTTCATGTCACAATTCCAAGATACATTGCTAAAACTGGAAAACCGACCAACACTTTCTTGTGGCCTTTATTTGATCATGGAAAAGTTCTGAAATTCCTTGAGAAAAAAATTGATGATAAGTTTTTCAGTATGAAAGTTACATTTGCATTGCGGAAGGACTATTTACCTGTTCATGTAGTCAATAAATTTACCTCTGAAGCACTGAATGTGTACACAAAAGCCCTAAAATATCTAGAGAAGTGGTTTCCTTTTGAAAATTCACCATATCGTGCTCTGAGTGCTTTGAGTTTGGCTAATCATGAGAAATTTCCTTCTTTTGATGATATAATTCAAATCCGGATGTTGTCACCCTGGAAAAAAGAGCTCCCTCCAAATTCTCTTTATGAGGAACTTGATGCCTTGGACATGATGTTCATTTCTCTTGAGGGCACAACATCTCTTGATAAGTGGAAATATTTTTTCAGCAAAGAACCTGCTTCTCCAAATTTGTTAAAACTCGTTCAATATTCTGTTTCAATTCCTATGTCAAATGCTGGTGTGGAAAGGATTTTTAGTGTCATGGGTAATCTATGGACTGATGAACAGAATAGATTGAGTGCTGATTCAGTAAGAAGTGAAGTTTGTGGGTTTTTTAATATACCTTTTGCTTGTATGGAAGTCAAAGAAGAGTTTTTGAAAAATAAAAAATTGATAAAAGCTGCACAATCTAATGCAAAATATATGATGTAGGATGCAGACTGTTGCTTGTTTATGATAAAGTTAAGTATTAAACATAGCATGTGTGTTCGGTGGTTTTTTTTTCTCGACAAATTTTTAGCCCGTATGTTCAGTATTTTTTGGGAGACCATCTGGCAACCTGACTGGGGAAGGAAGGCAGGGTTGGGGAAGCTCTGGCCAAGCAAGCTCCCAGGCTACAGGACCTGAAGCAAGGTCTGAGGCTCCTAGGGCTGTAGAGAGACAGCCATGGTAGGCAAAGGCAGCAGGTCCACACCCCTTTGCCCGTGGTGAATGGCCATTATAGACTGCAGTTTGCCTCTGAGGCAGGGGCTAGATGAAGGCTGGCAGTGGGTCACTGAGGCAAAGTGGGTACAGGGGAACTGAGGGTTCCTTGGGGGGAGGAGGACCCTGGAGTGCAAACCTGGATAAACACCTAACCCCCGGAAGGTGGCTCAGAGACATTGGAGGGCTGTGTCCTGAAGAGGACACCATGGTCCCAGAATGACACGGGTCTGGACCAAAGAGGGAAGTGAGAACACAGGGAGATACCAACTGGAGGGAGGCATCCACGGAGTCGATGCGCTAATTCTCAGGACTACCAGCTGGATGCGCCATGGTGGTGCGTCTGCCTGGTGACACATTAGCTTTGATAAAATGTTTAAATGTGAATTCAGGGATAATGAATTGTTGTTATCCTTAGCGTCTGACCAAAGGGCAGCAGAAGAGTTCTTAGCCTGTCCTGATTGAGGGCGATCACCATCAACTGAATTGAACTCACTTAACTGGGGTGGGAGATCAGATCCCAGTGAGGAATTAGAGATGGGGACAGGTCCAAAGAGTCCTAAGCACCATTTAACCTGCCCCTCTCCACTATGTAACCATACAGCTAATTAGTCTCCATTGAGAGACTTATTTTAATCACTAATAATCAGGTCTTAGTGCTGCTTAGACATGGTGGGGAACAGTGTTTATGCAGAGCAGGCTGCTCAGCCTCTGTGGGAAGGGAGGTTCTCCCCCTGAGAGCTGGAATCATGACCGCATCAAGAGACTGACTCAGAGAAGGCACAGTCAAGAGTCAGGTGGCAGCAGAAGGTGATGGTGCAAAGCCCTCAGTGACAAAGGAGACAGTACCATGGAGCGAATGGTGGCACACTCCAGCAGAATGAACAGCGATGCAGGAGCAGGCAGCAATGCAGAGTGAACGGCACAACAGTGAGCCAACTGTGGCGACAGTCAGGCTACGTCTATACTGCAGGCTTCTTGCACAAGAATTGTTTTGTGCAAGAGTAGTTCTGCAAAAGGTCTTCCACAAGAGCGCGTCCACACTGCCATGTGCTTTTGCGCAAGAGTGTCCATGGCAGTGTGGATGCTCTCTTGCACAAGAAAGCTCTGATGGACATTTTAGCCATAGAGGATTTTTGCGCAAGAAATTCATGTTGCCTGTCTATACTGCCTTCTTGTGGAAGAGCTCTTGTGCAAGAGGGCTTATTCCTTGTGAGGAGAGGAATAACTCTTCCGGAAGAAGCCCTGTTTTCCAACAACAGTTCTTGCGCAAAAAGCCTGCAATATAGACGTAGCCTCATAGTACCCCCCCCTCCTCCCTGCGTGGCAATGTACTCTCATGAATGCACCTCTGAACTGTGCCTTTACTGACTGAGGACAGGAGCTGTCATTGAGCTGGGACAGAGGGAGAGGGATGTGGCCTGTTAAAAGGATATTTGTTTATTGGACTTTCACACTGCACTGTGGGCACGTCTAGACTACATGGCTCCGTCGACAGAGCCATGTAGATTAGGGTTGCAGGCAAAGGGAAATGAAGCGGCAATTTAAATAATTGCCGCTTCATTTAAATTAAAATGGCTGCCGCGCTGTGCCGATCAGCTGTTTGTCGGCACAGCGCTGTAGTCTGGACGCTCCGTGGTCAACATCAAAGGCATTTGTTGACCTCCCCAGTATGCCTCGTGGGATGAGGTTTACCGGGGAGGTCGACAAATGCCTTTGATGTCGACTGCGGAGCGTCCAGACTACAGCGCTGTGCCGACAAACAGCTGATTGGCACAGTGCGGCAGCCATTCTAATTTAAATGAAGCAGCGATTATTTGAATTGCCGCTTCATTTCCCTTTGCCTAGTAAACAAATCTACATGGCTCCGTCGACGGAGCCATGTAGTCTAGACGTGCCCTGTGAGAAACGGCGGCAAAAGACACAGCCCGATGGACTCGAGAACAAGAGTTTTGTTCATGGCCGGAGGTATTCAAATCATGGTTGTTTCCCCCAAATTAAAGCCAGGGGTCTTTCCCATTTGTATTACAAATTTTATCTGCTATACACAGACCCAATGCTTGCAGGTGAGGAAGTATGACCTCTTAGTGGTGCCCAGGGCGGGGGCTCGAGCCGGTTCAGTATTGTATTAGTAGGAGGGACCCCTGGATAGTGAATATGGCCCCTGTAGCTACTGACTCCACCTGGCAGGAAGTTTACATCCATACACTGATTCAATTGCTTATTCCCTGGGGCTCAGACCCAGTGTTCCCTCCAGGAAGTGTCTGGACTCTGATCATCACAAGGACCCACTCCTGCACAACAATTATTGTGTGCACTGTATAAAGGGAAGATGCTGCATCACAGGCATGACTGTAGCAAGGAGGAAGTGATTTGCTGCTGTATAATATAGTTCCTAAAGCAAGGTGACAGATGGGAATTGAGAGAGAGACCACATTTTAAGGCCTTGGGCCAGATTAAATGGCACACTCTGGCAGGCTTGCACTGCTTTACAGATGTAAAATACCCATGACAACAATTTAACTAGTCAGTTAAATATGGCAACTCTATTATTATTTATGCTTGTGACAGGGCAGTTATCCTGCATGGGAGTATAAAGGGTTAAAACAGCCTGGGAGAGAGCTAGGAGTCAATTAGGAGAGGGCTTGTGGCAGCCAATCAGCTGTATCGAAAAGGATGGCTGGACACAAGGAGCTCACTCTTGCTCCAGCTCTGGAGGGAGAAGGACCTGCTAGGAGGGGACCTTGGATAGAGCAAGGCAGAGTGAGTCAGGGGAGCTCAGGCCCTAATAAACCCCAAGCTGAAGCCCAGGGACAGGGATCTAGGGAGATCCTAGGTCTGCAGAGGAGCAGCCAAGGCTGAAGGCAGCAGGTCCACACCCCCTTGCCAATGATGAGTGGCCATTTCAGACTGCAGTTTGCCCCTGACGCAGGGGTTAGATGACAACTGGCAGTGGGTCACTGGGGCGATGCGGGGATAGGGGCTTGGGGTTCCCTGGTAGCAGAGGACCCAAATTGAGAGGCACTACAGCGGGGCTATACCCTGAGGGAAGGGAGGGACATGGATCCAGACAAGTGGTGGAGAATGGATATAAAGGCAACAGCAGGAGAGGGCACTCCAAGGCTGGACTGATCTAATTCTCAGCGTGACCAGCAGGAGGCACCACAGTGGTGAGTCACAAACTTGCTACAAAGCGAAATCCGTGCAATGCAGCTGTTATCAAGGTAGTGTTTAAAGTTCTTAACTGAGGCAATGTGTATCCACACCTGACTCTCATAGCTTACGCTGGCCTAAAAACTTCCCCTGCCATCATAGGTACTGCCTCTTGTGGAGGCAGGAGTTACTAAGTTGACCGGGCATGTGCAAGGACTTATTACCATCCTTATACTTATATTCTTATACCAACACTAAAAATTAGCGACATCTACACCAGGAACTTATAGTGGTATAACTGCATCATTCAGGGAGGTGGCAAATCCATACCCTGAGCAATGTAGTTCTAGCAGCGGTGGGCAACCTACAGGTTGCACGTGGCCATCAGAATATTCTGAGTGTGGGCTGAGACATTTTGCGGACCATGCACAAGCACTGCCCCTTGCAGCTTCCAGTGGCGTGGTTCACTGTTCCAGGTCAATGGGAGCACGTCTGGGCAGTCTCTTCCCCTGCAAACGCTGTTCCCATAGCTCCCATTGGCCACGAATGGCAAGCCACGGCCACTAGGAACTGGAAGGGGTGGTGCCAGCAGATGGTCAACATCAGCAAAATTTCTCATGGCCCACAATCAGATTACCGCGAGGTGCTGCAGGTTTCTCACCACTTCATTATATTTCCCTAACCTCCGGAGTGGGCAGCACTTCTTGTCAACATAGCAACCACCTCTCAGGGAAGTGGTTTAGTCCCTCCCATCTTCACTGCAGTGTTAAGTCTAGACCTGCCTATAGTAAAAGGCAGACCCTGCTCCAAAAAGCTTGCTGTATGACTCCTTTGTATCCCTCGAATGTAGTGGTGAATTTAAAGCTCTATGATCGCAGAAATGAGTTTCCAGACAGAAGAACAGATTCAGAAAAGCAGCCCCATCCAAGACAGCATTTAAGCATGTCTAATTTTATCTTTATATTTTTATTCCTATTGACATTGGCAGTCAGAAAAGCAAAGAGAATGTTAGGAATAATTGTAAAAGGGATAGAGTATAAGACAGACTATCTTATTGCCTCTGTATAAATCTATGGTATGCCCACATCTTGAATACTGTGTACAGATGTGGCTGCCTCATCTCAAAAAGGTCTTGGCATTGGAAAAGCTTCAGAAAATGGCAACAAAAATGATTAGGGATTTGGAACAGGTCCCATATGAAGAGAGATTAAAAAGAGTGGGAATTTTCAGTTTAGAAAAGAGGAGACTAAGGGGGCGGGGTGGAGGGTTATGATAGAGATCTATAAAATCGTGATAGTTATGGAGAAAGTGAATAAGGAAAAGTTATTCACATGTTCCCATAATATAAGAACTACAGTCACCAAATGAAATTAATAGGTTTAAAACAATCAAAGAAAGTTTTTCTTTACAGAGTGCACAGGCAACCCTGGAACTCCTTGCCAGAGGATGTTGTGAAGACAAGGACTTTAACAGGGTTCAAAAAAGAACTAGATAGATTAATCGAGGTTAGATCCATCAATGCTTATTAGCCAGCATGGGTAGGAATGGTGTCCCTAGCTTCTGTTTGTCAGAGGCTGGAAATGGATGGCAGGAGAGGGATTGCTTGATGACTACCTGTTCTGTTCACTTCCTTTGGGCATCTGACATTGGCCACTGTCAGCAGACAGGATACTGGGCTAGGTGGACCTTTGGTCTGACCCAGTGTGGCTGTTCTTATATTCTTATTTCACTTGGATTTAATAGATTCATAAAGGTGAGCACATGTTTATGTACTGCTCTGAATAGGAAAGCTAACAGCCTCGTCTTGACTAGAAAATTAGGTCTACTTCACTACATTGTTCAGTGGCATGAAAAATCCACGCCCCTACATGACATAGTTAAACCAACTTAGCCCTCAGTATAGACAGCACAAAGCTGATGGAAGAATTCTTCTGCCAACTTAGCTATGGCCTCTCAGGGAGGTAGACACCCATAGTAGAACCCTGCTGTCTACACTGATTTGCCCCACTGGTCCATCAACATCACTGTAGCCTTTTAAGAGAAGACAAGGTCTAAAACGCTTTCTTTAACTGAAGCATTTTTTTTTAGAATAGCTAAAACCTATTTCTAATCAAAGCTTTGTGTTTGTTTCTTCCTACCCATCTTTACATTGGTAATTACCCTTCCAATTAGAATTTCCAATTAATGGAATCAGTGGTGATTAGTAAATGACCTGTTAGCCCACATTAAAAAATGATCTATTATAATATTCTCTTTGATATACTGCTTCCAGCTACAGTAAGCCCTATAATAATTACTCTAATTACAATAGCACCTCTGAAAAGCACTTGAAACTTTATATTTGCAGATGGAATAAAGGGAAAGCCAGGTGTTTCATCTTCAGCACATCTATTAAAAAAAGAGGAATAAAGAAAACAAATGTGGAGACTTGTTAGCGGGAAACATTAGAACAAAATGGAATAATCAAAGGCAAATATGGAGCTTGTTGTTATAATTTGACAAATGGTATAGGCTTGTTACTATGAACAAGAGAAACCTTATGGTCAAAGCTAGCTACAGCTGGGGTGGGAAACAGTTTTCCCATCCTGTGAAAATTATACAGATTTCAAAACCTGCTCCTATCTCAAATCAAGACAAAGTTGAAATTTCAAATTTTCTCTTTCTATGTGCATAGTAGTTTGGGCTAAAACATTTTGGTTTGATTTTGACCTTTTAAATATTTTACTGTAATTAGATTACATCTGTAAACAGTTATTTCAACCAGAATTTTTCATTTAAATGTTTCACTTTGAAAATTAAAAAAAAAAAAAAAGTAGAAAAAATAGTCAAACTGGCTCTTCCTTGCAGAAAGTTTCAGTTTTGACAAATTGGCATTTTCCAATTTTTTTTTTGACAAAAAATCTAGTACACTTTGAACTTCTCTAGTCTGACACACTCTGGTCTGGTAATATCTGTATTTTGATATGGTTTTAATTAGCTGGTTGTCCACTTATTATGGCTGTGGCTAAGTTTCCCGAGGTCCCATAAAGTTTGTTTACAGACGCCAGTCCTGCCTCTCAGAGTTCTGTGCTATTATTTAGCTCTAAATTGCCCCTAAATGTTTTCTAAGAACCAGGAAGCAGTGGCAGTGCTGGTAGTACTGCTATGTGTAAGCATGGTTTTATGGTTCATCTACTTATTTCCTTGTGCCCATACAGTAAAATTGTGTAACACTAACACTTTGTTGTGAAGAGAGCTGATAAGTCTTGGCTAGGTGTAGGCTAATAACGAATATATCAGTACAGTCATACATTACTAAGCAGCATTGCAAGCTCTGTTCCATTTATTCACCTTGGTGAAATAAAAAGAGATTGACCTCCCATGGTTTGGCAAATTCTCTAGTTCGGCCCCTATCAGGTCCCGAGGCTGCCAGATTGGAGAGGTTCAACCTGTACCAATTCTTAGGCATGTTGTGGAGCAGTTTTCTCCTATAGATTCCATCCCCTTTCATTTGACTTAATTGGAACACGAGTTGCACTTTAAACATGTGCGTAAAGTGCTTTGCCCCTATTGAGACCCCCTTTGGAGTATTGTGCTGGCCTTCTGTGCAAACAAACATTCTTATGGGGTGATCCTGCTACCATTCAAGTCAATGGGAAAACTCGCATGGATTTGAAGGGTGAGGATCAAGTCCATAATGTATTTCGAGGTGGGTAGTGACTGGTCATGTCCTGTGGAGAAAGATCATGGTCTTGTCCTGGTTTTGTATCATCTCAGATCTAGGGCTACAATCTGGTAGAAAACCAGAGTAAAACCATGATCTCTCTCCATGCGATGTCACCAGCCACTGCCCTAGATCTTGGGGCAGGTTCCCACTTACTACACCCATGGCTGTGAATATCAGTTTAGGAAAGGAGCCATTTAAATGGAAGTTGATAAGGAGAAGTGTGGAAGTTCTTGTAGGATTCCCTGAGGAAACCAAAGAGGAAAGTCAACCTGAAAAGAGGAGCGATAGGCTATCACTGATCAGGAAACTTTAATTATCTTGCAACAGTTGCTCAGAGCACATAGTGAGTGAGTAGTTCCACAAGAGTAAAGGGAACACTGGATCTAAGAGCCGAATACAAAGCAACTACAAAAATAACAGAAAAACCATGAGAGCTGCATAGTGTGAGTTCAATACCCAGTGGCCAAAACAAACAGTTGAGAAGAAAAACAATAATGGATGGATTTCAGATGAGGAAATTGTATTTATAAAGCTGTGCTGTTTTTAAGGCAGGCAACCCTCTATCTGCTATCTTTCAGAATAGTATGATCTTTTAAATATTGCAGCCAGTTCTGCTCATAAAAAGCCCTTATTTATTGTACTGCATTTCCTAGCTATATGATTTGATATGTTTACTGCATTCATTTAAAATCACTTCAGGTGAAATCCTGGCTGTATTGAAGTCTTTGGCAAAACTCCCATCAACTTTAATGGGGCCAGGCTATTCACCCTCTTTCTCATTTACTAATTTGTGTGTTACAATAATGACACGTCCATTTTGTGATGTTGTATGAGTGCAATGTGACTGTTTATATCATTAATATTGCCGCTGTTGGACAATTGTACAACATATGCCAGGTTATGATGTCAATGGAAAAATTACAGTCTATCAAATATGATTATCCTGTTTATATGCATGTATCCATTTTTGTATCTGAAGTTATAGATATTGACTATGTGCTGGCATGCTGCATATGTGCTGTGTTCCTGAGTATTACCCTCCAGGTAAAATCTACACTGAAACCAGACTAACGTATTGTGAATAGACTATTCAGGTTGATGGCTGTAGCAGAGGCATTGACACTAAGGGTATGTCTACACTGTGGGGTTTTTCCGGGATACTAATTAGTGGTGGTAGGAGTATATAATAATCATGTAGAGTAAACATAGCAGGTATCTCAGAAAAACTCCGCTGCGTCCAGGGAATGCGTTTGCTCTTCCACTTTTTTTTGCGGCAGTGCAAATGAACTCTTTTGGAAGTCCTGTCTTCCTCATTCCATGAGAAAGAAGGGATCTTCCGAGAGAGGGGGATTTTCTGAAATTTGGCTCAGTGGAGAAGGGCCAAATTTTGGAAAAGCCTCTTCTGAAAAAAAATCAGAAAAAGCTTTTTCCGAAAAAAAGCTGTAGTGTAGACCTAGCCTAAGGGAATGCCAGCTTCCCCGAGAAGGACCAGGAATATCAGGCCCTAAATATGGATTTAGAAGCCAACTTTACATTCCTTTTTGGAAACCCAGGCCAATTACATACAATTATATTAAATTGGTGGTGGTAGGAGTATATAATAATCATATAGAGTAGATATAGCATATATTCCACAGGGAAGCACTGGGTGTCTGACATGAATAAACAGTAAGTGTATGTGTTGAAATATAATACCCTGCTCCATCAAACATCCATACCCATACTTGGCTACTACTACAAATAGTCCCACTGATTTCATAGTGGGGGGAAGTGTGACTAATATACATTTCTTAGAAAAAATGGTGGCTTAAACAAAATACATATTGCTCCTATGAAAGTATGATTTCCATGCCATTATTTATACTTTTGTGCAGTGTTTGCAGTTTAGGGGTTGCTGTCTCTCTCGTACATGGACTTGCTGAATTGGAATTTAGGCAGGATTCCATAGTCTTTCATTGTATGGCCACAGGTATTTATTTCCTTGGGCATGGAATTTGTTAAATACTGTTATTTATTTTAAACAAAATATCTGGCTAGAGCTAAGTAAAACTTCCAATTGTCCTCTTCAGATATAGAGTCTGAACCCCAGATAGCCAAAAAGAGCCCAAGTGGGAGCACGTAATGGGTTATTAGTTTAGAGTTAAATTCAGAGAAAACTGAAGTGACCATTTTCAGGCCCAGAAAGGTCAGTTTGTTCTACTGCTTTGATGTTGCCTCTTAATGGTTGTTATCTTCCTTCAGTCCCTATTAATGTCCCAGAGTGAAAGCTTGAGTGAAAGCTTCCCTGCTTAGGAGCATACTTAAATGCATTTCCAAATGCTTCTTTTATCCTTTTAGGATCATGGTCAGCATGTCTTTTTTGCTGCCTCTGGTGAATATGGAGTCCTCAGACCATGCCATATTGGCTCTAATCTGAGCTAATAGTATCACCTTTTGTGAACCTCTTGGCTTTTCCCCAAAACCTTTTTCACAAGCCACAATATTTTCAGAGTGAAAATGCCTGACTTCTTGTTGGAAATCCAACTTGATCCTCTCCTCTGTTTTGGAGGTTTTCCATGGCCACTTCAAGCTTGTCTTATTGATTTTTTTTTTAAGACGCATACTCATGACTTTTAAAGTTGTTTATGTCCCTCATTTAAAAGCGATTTCATTCAAGTATTGACAACATGATTGGTGATGGGGCTGCAGTATTTCTCAGGGCCTGAGCACTGTACAAACAAAGAATAACAGGAGTTTGTATGGAAAAGCAATTTTAGGTCCCAGTCATACAAAGACTTATGTATGTGCTTATTCTTATGTTCTTAAAGTAGCCCCTCTGACATCATAGACTCATAGACTTTAAGGTCAGAAGGGACCATTATGATCATCTAGTCTGACCCCCCGCACAATGCAGGCCGCAGAATTTCACCCACCCACTCCTAGAATAATCCTCACCCCTATCTCTCAGATATTGAAGCCTTCAAATAGTTTGAAGACCCCAAGATGCAGAGAATCCTCCAGCTGTGATCTGTACCCCATGCTACAGAGGAAGGCGAAAAACCTCCAGGGCCTCTGCCAATCTACCCTGGAGGAAAATTCCTTCCCGACCCCAAATATGGCGATCAGCTAAACCCTGAGCATGTGGGCAAGACTCCCCAGCCAGACACCCAGAAAGTTCTCTATAGTAACCCCTATCATCCCTCCATTGACCTATTTACCACTGATAATGACTAGTCAATTAGTTACCAAGACCATGTTATCTTGTCAAACCATCCCCTTCATAAACCCATCTAGTTTAATTTTGAAGCCAGGTAGATCTTTTGCCCCCACTACTTCCCTTGGAAGGCCATTCCAGAACCTCACTCCTCTAATGGTTAGAAACCTTCGTCTAATCTCAAGTCTAAACTTCCTACTAGCCAGCTTATATCCATTTGTTCTTGTGTCCACATTGGTATTAAGCTTAAATAATTCCTCTCCCTCCCTAGTATTTATCCCTCTAATATATTTAAAGAGTGCAATCAAATCCCCCCTCAGCCTTCTTTTGGTTAAGGTAAACAAGCCAAGCTCCCTGAGTCTCCTTTCATAAGACAGGTTCTCCATTCCTCGAATCATCCTAGTGGCCCTTCTTTGTACCTGTTCTAATTTGAATTCATCCTTCTTAAACATGGGAGACCAGAACTGCACACAGTATTCCAAATGAGGTCTCACCAATGCCTTGTATAATGGCACTAACACCTCCTTATCCCTACTGGAAATACCTCGCCTAATACATCCCAAGACCATATTAGCCTTTTTCACAGCCATGTCACAGTGGCGGCTCATAGTCATCCTATAATCAACCAGGACTCCGAGGTCCTTCTCCTCCTCCGTTACTTCCAACTGATGTGTCCCCAGCTTATAACTAAAATTCTTGTTATTAATCCCTAAATGCATAACCTTACACTTCTCACTGTTAAATTTCATCCTGTTGCTATCACTCCAATTTACAAGGTCATCCAGATCTTTCTGTATGATATCCCGATCCTTTTCTGAATTAGCAATACCTCCCAACTTTGTGTCATCTGCAAATTTTATCAGGACACTTCCACTTTTGGTGCCAAGGTCAGCAATAAAAAGATTAAATAAAATTGGCCCCAAAACTGATCCCTGAGGAACTCCGCTAGTAACCTTCCTCCAACCTGACAGTTCCCCTTTCAATATGACCCGCTGTAGTCTCCCCTTTAACCAGTTGCTTATCCACCTCTCAACTTTCATATTAATCCCTATTTTTTCCAATTTAACCAATAATTCCCCATGTGGTACTGTATCAAATGCCTTACTAAAATCGAGGTAGATTAGATCCACTGCATTTCCTTTATCTAAAAAATCTGTTACTTTCTCAAAAAAAGAGATCAGATTGGTTTGGCACGATCTACCTTTTGTAAAACCATGTTGCAACTTATCCCAATTGCCA
Organism: Pelochelys cantorii; assembly: GCA_032595735.1. Taxonomy (NCBI): domain Eukaryota; kingdom Metazoa; phylum Chordata; order Testudines; family Trionychidae; genus Pelochelys; species Pelochelys cantorii. The sequence continues at coordinate 14,676,289 of CM064346.1, forward strand.
TTAACCTCAATGTCTCTAACTACTTTCTCCTTCAAAATTTTTTCCAAGATCTTGCATGCTACAGATATCAAACTAACAGGCCTATAGTTACCCGGGTCACTTTTTTTTCCTCTCTTAAAAATAGGAACTATATTAGCAATTCTCCAATCAAATGGTACAACCCCTGAGTTTAGAGATTTATTAAAAATTTTTGCTAATGGACCTGCAATTTCATGTGCCAGTTCCTTTAATATTCTTGGATGAAGATTATCTGGGCCCCCCGATTTACTCCCATTAAGCTGTTCAAGTTTGGCTTTTACCTCAGATATGGTAATATCTACCTCTATATCCTTAGTCCCATTTGTTATATTACCATTATCCCTAAGCTCTTCACTAGCCTCATTAAAGACTGAAGCAAAGTATTTGTTTAGATATTGGGCCATTCCTAGATTATCCTTAACCTCCACTCCATCCTTAGTAATTAGCGGTCCTACTTCTTCTTTTTTTGTTTTTTTCCTATTTATATGGCTATAAAACCTTTTACTATTGGTTTTAATTCCCTTTGCAAGGTCCAACTCTACCTGCCTTTTAGCCTCTCTCACTTTGTCCCTACATGCTCTAACCTCAATAAGGTAACTTTCTTTACTTATCCCTCCCATCTTCCACTCCTTATATGCTTTCTGCTTTTTCATAATCACCTCTCTGAGATGCTTGCTCATCCAGCTTGGTCTAACACACCTGCCTATAATTTTTTTCCCTTTTCTTGGGATACAGGCTTCTGACAATTTCTGCAACTTTAACTTAAAATAATCCCAGGCCTCCTCCACCTCAAGATCCATAATTTCTTTAGTCCAATCAACTTCCCTAACTAATTTCCTTAATTTATTAAAGTTAGCCCTTTTGAAATCAAAAACCCTAGTCTCAGATTTATTTTTGTTTATCCTTCCATTCAATTTGAACTGTATTAGCTCATGATCACTCGAGCCAAGATTATCCCCTACAACCATTTCATCTATGAGGTCCTCGCTACTCACCAAAACCAAATCTAAAATAGCATCCCCCCTTGTAGGTTCAGCAACTACTTGATGAAGGAATTCATCAGCTATCACTTCTAGGAATCTCTGAGCCCTATTATTATTACTAGCACTTATTCTCCAATCTATATCTGGAAAGTTGAAATCTCCCATGATTATGCAGTTTCCACGAGTATTTACTTCATTAAAAACATTAAAGAGGTCTCTATCCATATCCAAAGTGGATCCTGGTGGTCTATAACACACCCCAAGCACTATCCCAGGGGAGGATCTGATAGTTTTCTTCCCCAATGTGATTTTTGCCCAAACAGACTCTGTCTTCTCCATTCCATCACTTTTTATTTCTTTACAATCTACCTCATCTTTGATATACAATGCGACTCCACCACCTTTACCCTTATTTCTGTCTTTCCTAAACAGCACATACCCTTCAATACCTGTACTCCAATCATGCCTAGTATTCCACCATGTTTCTGTTATTCCTATAATATCTGGTTTCACTTCCTGGACCATTAACTCTAGTTCCTCCATTTTGTTACCCAGGCTCCTCGCATTGGTGTACAAACATCTTAATTTTTGCTGTTTGGCCTCACTCACATTCTTTACCCAATTTGGCACGGACGTTGTACCTCCAATATGACCTATTAGACTAGTATCCACCCTACCCTTCCTCATGTACATTCTCCTACCCCCAGCTATATCCTTTACTTCATTTGCCTCCCCCTCAGTGTTCAAATCTGGCGTAGAGATTACCTGAACATCTCCCAACCATCTCCCCCAAATTCCTAGTTTAAAGCTCTCTTTATCAGTTGAGCCAACCTCCATCCTAGAAGTCTATTTCCCTCCCTACTTAGGTGAAGTCCATCCCGAGAGAACAGTCCTCTGTCCATAAATGCCTCCCAGTGGCCATACATCCCAAAGCCCTCCTTATAGCACCACTGCCTAAGCCAACTATTGATCATCATAATCCTGTCACATCTTAGTTGCCCTTCTCTAGGAACAGGCAGGATGCCACTAAAGATCACCTGAGCCTCAATTTCCTTAAGCATCCTCCCTAGCCTAGCATAGTCGCCCTTAATTCGTTCCAGCGAAAATCTAGCCGTATCATTTGTTCCTACATGAAAGATGATCAACGGATTCCTTCCTGCTCCCTTAATAATACTCTTCAACCTCAGTTCCACATCCCGTATCTTAGCACCTGGCAGACAACACACCCTTCTATTCTCTGGATCAGCTCTGGTTACAGGCCTATCTATTCTTCTCAATAAGGAGTCCCCAATCACATAGACCTGCCTTTTCCTAGTGACAGTGTGATTGTCTGGTCTATCTCTAGCTTCCTCTAGCTGCAAGTCCTTGCCATTCCTGTTTTCCCTTGTAATCCTCTTTAACCCATCCTGTATCCTCCTGATGCTCATTATTGGTGTTGTTTCCATTAACTCTTCCCCTTTATCTATAGGACTAGCCACTCTTCTCTTCTTCCTTACCCTTCCATCTTCATTATCTGCCTGTTGTACCCCTTCTTCATTCTCCAACTCCACATACCTATTCTTAAGCTCTATTTTTCCTTCACTGACCCATCTTTTCCTCTGCCTGGTTCTCTTAGTCACATGCTTCCACTGTCCATTTTCTTCACCCAGCAGTCCCCCCTCTAAGGGGCTTGATCCTGCTTCCATCTGCATATCTAAACTTTCCCCTTCAGCCACGTCATGCCTTTGCTCCATCATCTGCTCAAACCCCCTTCTAAACTCAACCAAAGTTTCCACCTGCATCTCCAATCCTGAGATTTTTTCCTCCATCAGCTCTATCAGGCGGCACTTCATGCAAACAAAACTCCTTTCGGGTAACCCCTCCAGAATCATGTACATACCGCAGCTACCACATCCAATCATCCTCCTTGTGTTCTCTACTACTTGGGTCATGGCACTACTGTCTCTGTTATATCTACTTTCTCTTCAAAATCCTATTAGTCCGGTGAACACAAAAACAAACCAAAACACCCCCTCCACAGCAAAAACAAACCCCAAACAAGTCCCAATATCCAAACTCCCTTTACAAACTCCCACTCAAACTCCCCTGTTTACAGCTCTGTTTGCTGGCTCCTGTGCTGCTGCAGCTGTCTGCCATCAATGAGGTTGTTCATGTATAGAGCCCTGCACATTTGCAAATGTCCTCTTTATATCTACAGGTATCCGCATCCGTGGATGTCAGTGTGGATCTCCATTTGTGGATACAAGTTTTGTATCTGCACAGGGCTCTACTCAACTGCTTAAAATTAAGCTTTTGAATGACTCTGTCAGATCGAGGTTGAAGGACTTGATCCTGCAAGGGGCTAAACACTTACCCTAAGTGCTACACTGGACTGGGCCATATCTCCTACAGTTAGATACCCACATTTGGCTCATAGGGCTCGGATGAAGGGACTGTTTAATGGTGGCAAAGACATTTGGACTCAGGCTGGCCTCTGGTATCCTCCCCCTTTGCAAGATCCCAAAGACCAGTCAAAGCCCAAACATCTGCTCTACAATTAAACAACCCACTGAGCTGGAGTTAGCTGGCATGGGCCAGTCTTGGGTTTGTCATTGTTGTGTAGACAGACCCTTAATCACATACTAACTAATTGAATAATACTGACTTTAGTATTAGTGGGGCTACACCCATGCTTATGGAGTTTCATGACTTGGCTGATGGCCCCTGCACACCTACAGGCTCTTGCCCTAAATATTGATCTCCCCCAATCACCAAGCTCAATTTTTCAAATGCGCTCATCATATTGGGTATTTATCTCTTACAAAACTGTGGATGCTAGCAGTAGTTCTGTGGACTTGTTTCTGACCTGGACAGGAAATTGTCTTCCTGTCCCATGGGAACTTTTTTTCCCCATACATGATTGGTACAAAAAAATCAAAATCTTGACTATTTTCACAAACTGACAGGCCATTTTTGTTATTTATCAATCAAGATGTTTTATTTGATTATTGCAAAACATTGTTTCAGTGCCTATTTTTGGTTATAAATCTAAAATTTCTAACTAAAGTTGTTTTGGAGCAGAAAAGTGAAATTTTCCTGTTCAAAAATGTCAAAAAGGGATGCTGCATCAACTCTGAAACTCTTTCTCCTAAAAATGGTTGCATTGGGAGATACCTGGAAACCACCTATGTTTTGCAAAGAGTATAGGTTTTGACATATTAGGATTTTGCAGAAGACCCCCTCCCCCCCCACATTCCACAAAAAAAGGAAGTTCACTGAAAAATTTTCAAACAGCTCTACCAAGACTCTTTGAAAATTTGTCATAGAGGCCATAATTGAGGGAGATAAAAATAAAGCTCCATGAATATTGTCATCTTTGATAGCAGGTTCCTGTAGTTAAAGCTGGTATTTTTACTCTAAGATAAACAAATGGTACAAAAGCACAAGAGAAGGATTGTACAAAGGTCATAATCTTCTTCTTTGGTTTGTACAGTAAGCAGAAAACATGGAGATACAAAACATTGTTCTGTAAGGAAATCAGCAGGAGACCCTCTTGACTGGAACACAGCTATAAGAAATTAACGAATTAGTAGCACAATGGAGAAATGAACACATGCACCAAAGCCACAAAGAGGTTGAATGTTCCTTTGTTAGATTATAAAGAGATGGTATGGTACTCTCTAGAGTGGTTTCCTAAAAAAAGAATGCATTGGTTAACCATAAGAAAATTCAAAAGGACATATTTAATATGAGGGAAAATGGGGCTGACACAGCTTATCTTCAGTTTATTAAAGAATCTGAGAGGTGTTCTATTTTTCCTTAGTCACCAATGTTCCAAGTGCATCATTATTAGAAATGGGTTAGAACTGAAACTCACATTTTGAATTTGAACTCCTTGATCGGAACCCAATCCCAATGATTTTCGCTGGATGATGGCTCAGAACTACTACAAAGAACCTCATTTTTCAGACCCAAGATGCATGTTTTTTTTTCAGTAGGTCCTAATTTGAAGTGAAAATTGCGCTCTGGAACTGAAAATTATAATTTGGATGTGAGGAGGAAGGGGCAGAAAGCTCTTTCTAGATTTGGAGTTGGCGCACACTGGAAGCCATTGGGGAGAATTCCGATCTGGGGATTCAAACACACATTTTGTTTCAGTTCTGGTCCATAATTTCTATTGACTTTTTCAATATGACTTAAATTGCCTGACTCAGGTTCTATAGAAAAATTTCACCCACAAGTTGTGTTTGAAATGCAAGTGTTCAGCACGCACAGCGAGGGCCAGATTTTCATAGAAGTGCTGCACCCTACATGATATTCAGTGGGACTTGTGTTTTCAAGTTATTTAGATGTTTTAGCAAATCTCATCCCCATCCATGAGAGTGGCTGATCTTGTGGGGTTTTTTTATCTGGTTGAATCAGAATGTATGGCTTTTCCTACCTCTATCACAACTGTCTTTCAGTGGAAAATAGAGTTTCAATTAAGCAAATTTTGTTCCCCAAAAATATCTGCTTTCTACAGAAAATCTGGATTTTTTTTCCCCATGAAAAATCAGAAAAAATATTAGCCCAAAATGTTATGTTAGAAAACTGCCTAGTGGATGTTGTAGTGTGGACTATTTTGAAATCATGACTGATTTGGAGAATGTGAATAAGGCAAAGTTATATACCTGTCCCCGTAACATATGAACTAGAGGTCACCAGATAAAATTAAAACAAACCAGAGGAAGAATTTCTTCATGCAATGTGCAGTCAACCTCTGGAACTCCTTGCCAAGGGATGTGGCCAAGACCAGGACTTTAACAGAGTTCAAAAAAGAGCTAGATAAATTCATGGAGAGTAGGTTCATCAATGCTTTTTAGGCAAGATAGGTAGGAATGGTGTCCCTAGCCTCTGTTTGTCAGAGGCTGGAAATGGTGACAGGAGAGGGGTCACTTGATAATTACCTGTTCTGTTCATTCCTTCTGGGGCATCTGGCGTTGGCCACTGTCAGAAAATAGGATACTAGGCTAGATGACCTTTGGTCTGACCCAGCATGGCCATTCTTATGTATTTGTGTCCCCACTCTGGCCTCTGTGTAAGGTTGCCAAACTACCAAGATTGTCCTGGAGTCTTCAGATGGTAAAGATTAATCTTTAATTGAAGTTTGTCATGTGAAGAAACCTCCACAAAAAAGTCCAACCAAAACTGGCAACCCTACCTATGTGCTAGGCTCCACAACTGGAATTCATCTTCCATGATTCATCATGATGTGTGGTGCCGAGGGCACATTGCCTGCCCACCAAAGGGGCAGGCATAATAGCACATTGTGGTAGACGCAATCTTACCAGTAATCCCTGCCTATAGAAGAAAGGGTAGCATGTGGCACTGGCATTGTACCTCCTTTGAGACACTGTGGTAGCACTTCAGAATGGAAATAGTTTGGCTTTAGATTTTTTTCAAGCCATAAGGAAGATTGTCTGGTGAAGGATGATCTCCTGAGCTAGTACTAATCATGTTCCCCCTCCCTCCAGTCACTTAGGGATGGATCCTCATGGAGGAGTTACAGGTGCCTTTGGGCCCCCTGTGAGCTGACCCTCTACCCTGAGGCTGGCTGGCTGGTAGATGCAGTCATATTCCTGGGCTTAATTTAGCCTATGCAATCCACTTCCTTAAATCAAGTACAATGGCTGCTTTTTTGTTTTTTGTTTTAAAAAGAAGCTGGGTAATTTTGATAACCAATGCCAAATCTAACAGTATAGACTGTAATTATGAATGCTAAGAAAATCTCATGCTTCCAGATGTAAACTGAATGCCACGGGGCCTTCTGTTTTTATTCTTTTATGTACAGTGTTGTCTAGCATATTCACTTTAGGAGTGGTTCACTTTCTGAAGCATCCGGCATTTGCCAATGGCAAACACAGGATATGTAGACTTAATATGCAGACAAATGATCTCTATACAGTAGGATAAGACCCTGCCCCCCCTGAAACAATGTTAGCTAAATTCAGCAGCCAAGATCCTCAGGTGGTATAAATCAGTGTAGCTCTGCAGAAGTCCATGGAAATAGGTCCAGAGTCACAAATGAGCATATGGTTCTTCTCTTCTTCTGTTCCCATCATAGGGTACATCTACACTACCCCCCTAGATCAATCTAGGGAGGCTAATGAGGGCGACCGGAATTGCAAATCAAGCCCGGGATTTAAATATCCCGCGCTTGATTTCCATGTTCCCGGCTGGTCGCCATTTTAGAAATTGACTAGCCCGAAGTAACTGCCCGCGTCTACACGCGGCAGTGAAACGGGATTCCGGAATAAAGCCCCTAAATCGAATTAGGTGGTAAACCTCATTCCACGAGGAATACCACCTAATTCGATTTAGGGCTTTATTCCGGAATCCCGTTTCACTGCCGCGTGTAGACGCGGGCAGTTACTTCGGGCTAGTCAATTTCTAAAATGGCGACCGGTTGGGAGCGTGGAAATCAAGCACGGGATATTTAAATCCCGGGCTTGATTTGCAATTCTGGTCGCCCTCATTAGCCTCCCTAGATCGATCTAGGGGGCTAGTGTAGATGTACCCATATTAAAATCTAAGGCTTCCTGCATGCCCTAGTTCAGGAAATAAGTGTAAATAGTTTGATTAATGAGACCTCAGTGAAACAAGAAATTCAGAAACACTGTACCTCACATTTTATCAAACGAGCTTCCCAAACAATCTGTAAGCAAACCATTCTCATTGGGTTGGCTTCTAACGGAAGGAAAGCTTGTAGCCAGAACAGAGGTTAAGATTTAACAGGGAAGAATAAGAAACTTTGTAATAATTCTTGTTGCCAAGATATCAGTGCTTCGAGACGCTGTTATTTTTGAAGGGAAAAAATTAAAAAGTGCCTTTAACTCTTACTCATAGTGCTCTGTCCTATGATTTGCAGGCTGTTGATTTTAATGCTTACGACAGTAAGTCAATAGTTCCTGTTGAAGAGAGCAAGCTCTGCTTGCTAAAAAAGTAGGCCACCAAAATTAAATGTTCTTGAGGGACTATATTCAGTGATTGGTCTACATCATTTGGAATAATTTCTCAAGGTAGTTGGGAAAGCTGTCATGATGTGTATACGTGCTGCCTCCTACAACAGTTACGAATTTTTTTGTTAATGTTTCTTAAGGACTACAGTCTACCAGTGTGGATCAATTTTATAACCTTCACAAGCACTGAGGATGTTTATAATGTGATTAACAGACCAGCAATCTTATGGGTACGAATTTAATCAGCTCTATGTATATCTAAAAATATGCTAAGTCTATTTAAAATGGAAGGAAACATTATTGGTGCATGGTTGACTATACAATTAAGTGCATGATTTCAGTCTCCAGGGTTTGTTTGGTTAATTTTGTATGCCCTCCCCCCCTTTAAAAATGTTGACTGAGAACCAGCTGAGCATTATTTATATCCATTTGGAAGCCTCATGCTAATATTTAAATTGCTTCCCATTTTAATTGAAATATTTGCTTTGGGGAAGGTGGGAGAATCAGGCGTTGTTTGCAACCTACCGTGGCATAGACACAACTACCCTTAGTGATAAATACAGATTTGAGGGAAAATAAATATGTAGAGGTATTTCCCCGTGAGGCCTGGCAATGAGGAAACACTGGCAAATTAAAATGTTTCTTAGTTATGTATTGGAAAATTAGTAAGAGCCTGCATTAATTGAGAATCCATTCTCTATGTATATCAATTCCTCCTTAACCTTCTGGGATTTGCAGCAGTGAGAGCAACACAGAGCAACAGATTAATCCAAATGTTGGAAGTGACAAAGATAAATTGAGGGTTTAAAGCCTACATTGAAATAAATTACTATTAAAAACCCATTCACTCTTCTTTGTTGATTTCCTATAAGAACAGGAATCTTGTAAAGAAATATATTCATTGTCTACAAATTAAGTTACTGTAGCTGAAAAATGGTAATTAAAGGACTTTAGGCCTGGCCTACACTCAAACATTTCAAGCTAGCCCCTTCATGCTTCACCTCACATAGGGGAGGACCTCCTCTATCATAACCAGGAGAACTGACCAGCACCTGGGGACTAAGGGGTTAACTAATGTCTTCAGCACCTGGGCAGGTATCAGGTGGTCAGACAACAACAATGCAGGTAGAAATTTCAAACTGGGAAAGAGGAGTTTTTATCTTTCCCTCCTTTGTCTGAGAGCAGAGCAGTTTCTTCCAAGACTGGGGGGAGATGGGAGACACTTCTCTCTCCAAGAACGGACTTCTTACAATGTGTAAGTAGGGAAAAGTTTAGATAGTCCATCAGAATTTATTGTTTTGGGGAATTTGGAATTAATGTCTGGGACCCCTCAGCCGAGGTGTTTTTTTCTCTTTTGTAACTAAAGCTGTTAGCCCAGGGGGTCCCTCAGAGTACCTATATCAATTGGTGGCTCTTTCCATCTAGCTACTTTACTATGCTTGCAGCTGTAGTTTTGTTTTGATAATAAAAGTTTGTTTTTCTAATTAACCAGAATTGGTTGATTGTTGTGTCCTTTGACCCAGTGCCTATTATAAGGGCAGAGTCTATTGTTGTCTGTGAATCTCCTCTGGTTTTCCCAACTCCAAATAAAATGGAGGTTGGGGCAGGGGAAAATTTTGCTTTAGGGAGGAGGTTTCCCAAGTGATCTCTTCCCTGGTTTTCTTGGAATTACTTGGATGGTGGCAGCAGATTTCCCAAAATCCGGGTATTAGGATTTATGGGGGAAGTATTTTGTACCAGAGCCTGTAGAGGCAAGGTTTTGGAGTGCTCTTGCAGGCCCCCACTTCTGCATTCATCGTGCCAGAGCAGGGAAACAGCCTTGACATCCTCATAAAGGTGTGCCGACATACTCATTGTCCTCCTTCAGATCTGTCCTTAAAACTCTCCGGTGCTGTGTTGTCTACCAAAAAAACAAAACAAAACAAAAAACACTTGACAGTGGTTAGGTAGCTGGTGTAAAGACCACTCTGCCTATCATGTTTACCAATAATGACTGTTTCCTTATGCTCCCCCATCTGTGTATCCATATTAAGCTGTTGTCGCTGGTCTTATAATTTAGATTGTACATTCTTTGGTGCAGGGATTGGTTCTTTGTTCTATGACTTGGGTTTCTAGGCTTCCACAATAGAAATAATTACAAATGTTGATGTCAATATTTTATTGACTTCAGGAGGTTCCCAGATCAAGCTAAATTTGCTTTTGGGGTGATTTTTCAAGTTCTGAAAGTTGGTTAAGATATGGATTCATTGTAATGTGTCTTTCACTACTTCCCTGGCCTCATTTACTACTAGAGGTACTAGATAACCATGCAATCCACTATAATGCTGTATTGCTCTTTTTACTTAAACCTTTAACTCTAATAAGCAACCTTATCTAATCTTATATCTTTAGAAAACTGTAGATTAGCCTATGGATAAAGAGATGAAATCACAAAAACTGAGTAACTGTGAACATTTTATCAGGGGCTTTTCACGGCATTTGAAAACTTGGTGCCAATACACCGAAAACTCCCTGCTGAGCATTCTCATGATATTTTTTGTTTCCAGTTTAAATGTGGGAGCTATTTGAAGACCTAGAAACAGCTCATTGGAAATCAGAGGTGTGCTTTGTGCTACTTTGGAGATGCAAAGCAGCCATAAACCTAGTTCAGCTGGCCAATTAAACTGGATTTTTGTCTCCTTTGGGTGACTGCTGTGGCACCAAGCAGCTGAAGTGAACTGGTGAAGACCTTAGCAAATAAAATACCAAACTAAGGGCCAAATGTCTGGCTACTTGTCACATTTTTGTTTAACAATACAGGTTATAGCAGGGGTAGCCAGCCAGTTAGACACGAAGAGCCAAAATAGCGGTGGATATAGTGCGAAGAGCCAAATATTGTATTTATTTTTATATATCTACAGATAGATATAGTACACAAAATGTAGTGATAAAAATAACATTACAGGACATTTTGGACAAAACCCAATAAAGTCTCTAGTCACTTAAAAAATTCACAGCCAGTCCATAGATCTTCAGAGAACTTGACAAGGAACAAACATCAAATTGAAAAAAACCCTTTAAAAATACAGTAATATTCTCACACTAAAAAAAAAAGCATCCCCACCATGTATTTTAAATTTAACACTACTGCCCTATTATGTCCTGTGAGCTTTTTAAAAATTAAACTGAACTGAGAAGTAAATTAGCAGAATCTGAAGTTCCTGTTTCACTCCAGGTTGTTCATCTCTAGTATAGTTTCCTCTTTTTTTTTTTTTTTTTTACTTATGAAGATTATAGCTTTTTATAGTTCTAAAAATTCAGGTCTGTCTCAGACTACAAATATGAGAGGTTCAAAAACAATAAGGGAGAGACTCATATTTCAGAATAATTGCTTCAGCCTGGCAAACAATATCCTTTGAATTTTCTTTAAAGAAACACAGTGTAAACCAGGTACATGTTGATTCTTTTTTTGCCCTGGATTTAAATGACATCTGTGTTGGCTGCTTTATTCTGCATCCACGAAGACTTTTAGGATGCTCTTGGTGTTATGGCAGGGAAGGAGAGAAGACAGGCCATTTCCTCTTCTGGCATAAGTTTGCTTCACTTACTTGATTCCATCTGAGCTTAGTTTATTTGCACATGCTGAAATCTAGCTTTGTTCATTGGAGTTGATACTGCAGAAGAGGACAGATGGAGGTGAACTGTTGTGTTATATTGTGAGATACTGTGAGGTTGGAGTCTGTTATTCAGCCACAGAACAATATAGGGGCAGGCTGAACTCTTCCAACATGCCTTATGAACTTGCCTGACCACTGCTTGCAGTAAAATGAAAATGTCGTCTTCCATATCCCTTAAGTCTTTGATCTTTTTTCATTTGAAACTGTCCAAGTCCTCAGTGCTCATTGTGATGGGTTTTGTGATGTGGACTCTCAACCACTGGAAACTGGATGGAGATCTTCCAAACTCATTTCATAAAGCTGCTAAATAGTCATAACAACTTGTACATTGAATCTGAAAAGATAAACTCTGTGCCAACAGTAATCTTGGAGACATTGTATGCTTAATACAATGTCTGATTCGGTCACATTTTATCCCAATTCTGCATAGGAGTATCTTCAATTATCTTACATTAACAGATTTATTGGAGCATAAGTTTTCGTGGGCAAAGACCGACTTCGTCAGATGTATGGCCCTAGATTTAAAATGGAAATTATGTACAAGTTGTATTGTGTTCTTCTGTTTTGTAATTGTTTAAGACGATTAGATTTTGTATGCACTCTTCATGGTTATTACTAATATTGATTTCTTCCTATAATTAACACACTACTAGATAGAATACTGGACTGCAAGTGATTCTCAGAGGATCTCAACAGATGAAGAATAGAGAATTGTTTCGAGGCTCTCATTCCATACTGATAAGGCTTTAATATACCAGACTAAGTAGTTCTTTGAAGGTTCTTCAGCATTTGGGGTGTCATTTTTTGCAAAAAAATTCATTGTTCTACTGAATGAAAGATGTTCATAAGCTTTCAACTCATGCATCTTGACACCAGCTAATTTTTTTCTGTATGTGAGACATATTTTTCTTATGTTCTGCATATTTATGGACATGTAGTCTGCACAGTGCTGTATCACTTTGTCTATGTTGTTTGGGTTTAAGTTGGCACTACAATGAGTCAAGTTCACCAATGGGAGTGGGGGGCAAAGGGAGTGTATTGAACAGAAGGAGTGCTGACCAGCACCCAGTGACTAAGGGGCCAAGCTCAGGTAGCTAGCAAGGTGTTGGCCAGGTGGCAGGGACAACCAATCAGATAGAAGGTTGAAATTTGAATTGGATATAGGTTGCTTGTCCGCGTTCTTTGTGTGGGAGAGGAAGACCAGGAGTTGAGAGACACAGAATGATTTAAACGCAGGCAGGTCTACCATGTCTCCATGGAATTCAGGGCATGGGAGTAGACTGAACAAAGAGAAAATTAGAAGTAAGTAAAGGGAAAAGTCAATCCAGTCTCATTCAGGGTATTTATCTTTATTTTGTAGTTTGGCTTGAACTGCTCTGTGTGATTCTGTGCCTTCCCTCCCTCATTACCATCTAAGTGCTATTTGTAGATATTTTCTCTTTTTTAAAAATTTGTTTTCCTTAGTACTCTGTAACATCTAGCAACCAAGTATGCTTTATCAAGTTTATCTTTGGTTTTATAATAAAAAAAACACTTTTTTAAGGTGATGATTTAATTCTTGTGTCCTGGAAGATCTGCATGCCTCTTACGGGGGGGTCAGCTACCAAAGACTGCAGCTTGTTTTCCCTCTCTTCCTTTTTCAAGCTCTTTTGGGGCAAAAGAGCTTGGGGTACCCCTGGGGGTGATTTCAAGTGTTCACCCCTGGTTTTTAGGGATAAAAAGCACTTGATGGTGGCAGCGATTGTCCATAATCTGTAGATTATGATTCGGGGGGGGGGGGGGTTGTAACCAGTGCCTCTAGAGGGAAGGTTCTGAAGCTCTCTTGTGGGTTCTCACCTTCTGCACTCGGCGTGCCAGAGTGAGGAACAATGCTGACAGGGAACAACTGCTCCAGGGCCTGGCAATTCAAAAGGGCCCGGGGCTCTCAGCTGCCGCACTAGCAGCATCAGTGGCTAAGCGCCCTGGGCCCTTTAAATCGCTGCTGGAGCATTGAGCAGTGTGCTCTGGGCAGTCATGAGGGCTGCCTGGAGTAGGTGCAGGGCACTCCAGGCAGTTCTGAGGGCTGGGGTGGGGGGTGATGCAGCACTGAGGGTTGGCTTCCTCGACCCCACCCTATTCCTTCTAGGAGGGCAGAGCTGACTCCCTCCCTACTCACACCTTGCCCCAGGGCCTGGCAATTCTGTCGGCCTCCATGGTTGACATTTTTTAGAGGAGTTATGTCACGTCACTATTTTATGTTGCTAACTCTAAGCGGCTTTTTTTTACCTAAGTCAACATATCCTAGACCAAGAGGGAGATTTTAGCCTAATATCAGTTCCTTTCTTGCTTCCTGAGAGCCTTTTAATTGGCCCACCTTCTTGGGCTAAACTTGCACCTGGCTAGCTCCTCAGATCAGTAGGCCAAAGATTACCTCTTCCCCAGGCCCTTGGTCGCTGAGGGAGCAAAGATTGTGCTCTGCACCAAGATCCCAGTAAGCTGAGCAAGTGTGTGTGTGTGGGGGGGGGGTTAACTCTCCTGCTAGCCTGACTAAGGCCAGATTTACAGTAGACCCAGAAGGTCGACTTAAGATATGAAACTCCAGCTACGTGAAATACATAGCTGTAGTCATCTTACCTTAAGCCAAACTTTGTGCCGTATTTACAGTGGGAAATCGAACAACTGCCAAATCAAATGCCAGCAGTTCGATCTCTGGCTCGACAAGTGGAGATGTGGCCTAAGACAATCCAATATGCTCCTTAAATTCAACTGTGAAAGGATTTAGATTAATTTTTGGAAGTTTTTCTAACATCTAATGATAGTTAAGAGCTGGAGTAGGTTCCAACAGATGTTCTGGAATCCCTGCCATTGGAAGTTTTAGACAAACACCTTTCAGGGATGGTCTAGACCAGTGTTTCTCAGCCAGTGGTACGAATACCCACAGGGGTACTTGAGAGAAGTCTGGGGGGTACGTCAACACAACTGAAATTTGGAGAAAATTGAACTTTTGTTTTAAGGTTTACAGCGCTTTATTTTTTTGTATTTTTTATACGCAAAAATGTCATCGCCAGCCCAGCTACGATTAGGTTGTTTAAACAAATGTGTTGCAATGGTAGAAAATTTGTGTGTGTGTCTGAAAACTAGGTACTGGGGGTACTTATATATTTTTTTAAAGGGGTACTTTATAAAAAAAGGTTGAGAAACACTGGTCTAGACATACCTGGTCCTTCCTCAACATGAGGAGGATGAACTAGATAACATTTGAAGGACCCTGCCAGCATTACATTTTTTATGATTATATGCTTAAGCAGCCACAGCAGGAATTTAAAAGCACTCCGATTTCATCTAAAAATTCATCAGATAAATATGTTTGCAATGGAAAAAATCCAGAAATCTAATAAGATTTTACATACAATTAGTGAGATAGTTTGGGAAGTTCTTACAAGGTCAGCTTTCACTTCTATCTTCAGATGGATTACATATGAACAAAACTTGAGCAATGAAGGGCAAGTAATTTAAAAAAATCTGTGCTTTCCTCCCCACCCCACTGTAATAAACACTGACAATCCTGAGTCAGATTTCTGGCCTCTGTAAATCACTGTAGCTCCGTTGACTTCCCTCCAGCTGAAATATGTAGCCAACTCTACAGATGATTATAAACCCTTAACCATCAAATATAAGCTCTCTTGTGGAGCACAAAATTAGCTTCACTGGAAGTGAAGGTCTGGGCCCTGTCCTCATAATTTATAGCTAATCAAATACAAGAGATAGCAATAAATTATGGCAGTTTAAATAGTCCACAACTAATACAACCAGCAGTCAGGGCTGATTGGGAACAAGGAATGCCAGGAGTGTAGGGAAGCCATCTGTTCTTGTAAGATTTGCAGCCACCAGCCATGAATAAAGTTGTTGGGTGTTTATTCAAGCCAGCTAGACCTCTGATTCACCTTTCACTAATAGAGATCTCACTGCTACCCAATTATCCAGACATTGGAAGCCTTCTCATTCCTTGTCAGAACTTACTTATGGCTGTATGATTCCAGCTGTGTCTACTACCAGCCTTCCACATGCTCTGCGCTAAGCCTGTGCTGCAGGGGGCCAGCTGTCTCCCCTAAGCCAGGACCATTCATCCACAAGAATTATAGGTTACCACCAGGTTAGCTGGTTTCTGAGAGAGCAGGGCTATTTACTGAAACAAGATCTCAATTTAGACCTAGCCTGTCATTTTACACTGCACAACTATCCTCTAGACAATTCCCTTTGTTAGGGTATGTCTACACTTGCACCATCTTTTGAGAGAGGGATGCAAATGAAGACATTCAAAATTGCAAATGAAGCCGGGATTTAAATATCCTGCACATCATTTGCATAATCACGTTATGGCGCTATTTCAAAATAGCGCTATTTCGAAATACAAAACGCAGTGTAGATGCCGTTATTTCGGGAGAACACCCTTCTTCCAAAATAACCATTATTCCTCATAAAATGAGGTTTAACAGTTATTTCAGAAGAAGGGTTTTCTCTCAAAATAACAGCATCTCCATTGCGGTTTGTATTTTGAGATAGCACCATAATGCTATTATGCAAATGAAGCACAGGATATTTAAATACCAGCTTCATTTGCAATTTTGAATGTCTTCATTTGCATCCCTCTCTCGAAAGAGGGTGCAAGTGTAGACATATCCTTAGAGAGGGTATTAGCAACTCGCTTAGCCATGCATGGTCCTCCTAGATATAATAGACATTTCCTGTATATTTGTCTATATTTAGATACATTTTGCTATGTAAATAAAATAAGAGACTTTTGCATTTTTGCCTAGTGCTGAAGAAACATGCCAGACTATGACAAGCATAGAAAGTGGCATCTTCTATCATCCACATGCTGCCCTGCCGCTGTGGAGGAAACTCCTTTTAGGGGCAACATGATAGTTTACCCTGTATCCAATCCCTTGTATTTCAATTACAGTTGTAGTTGCTTGGAAGATTTTTAGCTCCATATGTTGTTTGGTGGAAGATGTGTTGGTTTCAACAGGAGGAAGGGAGAGAGTGCAAAATTGATTAAAACACCATACTCAAAGGATAGCTGTAATGGGTTGGCTGTCAAACTAAGAGTGGGGGAAAATACTTAGTGAGATTACAGGGTTCTATCCTGGAACTGGTACTAGTCTATACTTTTACTAATTACTGGAATGGAGAATATGCTCAAAGTTTGTGGAGAACATGGAGCAGCGAACGTGTGGCATTGCTAAGAGGGCAGGATTAGAAAGCAACCCAGCCTTCAAACACTGGAGAATCTGTCTGAAATGAAAAAGATTAAATCCAACAGAGACAAGCACAAAGCTCTGCACTTGGAGGGGGGAACCAAACAAATGTACAAGTACAAAATAATTTGCTAGGAACTCAGGCTCACTGATGGCTGGGGCAAAGGGGACAAATGCCCTGACGCCTGGTGAGTCAAACACCTGGACCCCTGGGTCCTTTAAATCACTGCTGGAGATTTAGGTTAGACATTAGGGAAAACTTTCTAACTATAAGTTTCATTAGCTCTTGAATAGGCTTCCAAGGGGTGCTGGAGTCCGCATTGCTGGAAGGTTCTCAGAACAAGCGAGACAAATATCTGTAGGCGTATTTGATTCTATCTCAGGCTGTCTAGACTTCAGGCTTCTTTTGGAAGAAGCTTTTCTGGAAGAGATCTTCCAAAAAAACTTCTTCCGAAAGAGCGCGTCCATACTGCCAAAGCACATCGAAAAAGCGATTTCCTTTTCGAAAGATAGTGTCCACACTGACTGGATGCTATCTCACATATAAGCTGTGATTACTATGGATGGAGTGGCCACCAGGGCACTTGTGCATTTTCCTCTTCTTTGGAAAGAACTCCCTCTTCCCTGTCCACACACACCTTTTACTGAAAGAGCTCTTTCGGAAAAAGGCTTCTTCCGTGTAGAAAGAGGCTTACTAAGGTTGGAAAAACCCCTCTGTTCTTTCAATTTTCTTTTGAAAGAATGCAATTGCAGTGTGGACGTAGGTGAAGTTTTTTCGGAAAAATGGCCGTTTTTCAAAAAAACCTCTATAGTCTAGACCAGGGGTGGGCAATAATTTTTGGCCGGGGGCCACTTCAAAAAGTTTTGAAGTGCCCCATGGCCGCCTGGAAAAGGCAGGGCCTAAACCAGAACGGGTGGGGCCAGTACTCTTCTGGGCTACCCCACCCACAAACTATGATTGGTCTGGGGGTGGGGAAGCCCCTCTGCTCCCCCTTCCACTAAGCATCCACACAGCGCCTTGTGGCGTGCTCCTTGCAGGGCGGGGGTAAGGCAGGAGGAGGCTTCGGGCATTCCCCCGCACTCAGGCCAGTCAGGGTCTGGGGGCGGGGGAGCACTTGAAGGCTCCTCCCGCCCTCCGAGTAGCATGTGGCACTTTGATGTACCACGTGCTCCTCACAAGGCAGGGGCAGGGTGAAGGAAGCTTTGCACAGCTCCCCCGCCCCTAAGCCCTGATTGGCCTGGGGGCGAGTGGAGCGCCTGATGCCTCCTCCCACCCTACCCCCGCCCTATCAAAGTGCTACACACTCCTCGCAGGGTGGGAGGAGGCTTCGTGCGCTCCCTCCACCACCAGGCCAATCAGAGCCTGGGGGCGGGGGAGCTGCACGAAGTTTCCTTCACCCTGCCCCCGCCCTGCACGAGCGTGTGGCAATTTTGAAGTGCCGTGCGCGCCTCGCAATGGGGGGGAAGGGTAGAGGAAACTTCGTCTGGTCCTCCCACCCCCCCAAGCCAATCAGGACTTGGGGGCGGCGGAGTGTGTGACATCTTCTCCCGCCCTGCGAGCGGCGCGTAGTAGTTTGAAGTGTAGTGTGCTCCTCGCAGAGCGGAAAGATGTTTCACGTGCTCCCCTGTCCCCAGACCCCAATTGGCCTGGGGGAGCGGCAGGGCCTCCGCTGGCGGGATCAACCCACTTGGTGGGCCAGATACGGCTTGTGGAGGCCCTTTTGCCCACCCCTGGTCTAGATATACCCTAAGACATGTTGCCCCATCTTCACCACATTCCATGGTGTGGAAGTATGAAGTACGAGGGAATTGACTTTGGAATGCTATATGGCCCAACACACTCTTGTATTCTTTATTTCTATTGCCCCAATATTAAATAAATCACTTCTTCAGTAGGCATTTTTTGATGAACTGATAATCATCCTGTGAAATTTAAATGAATTGCTTGTTTCTCTGTGTAAGGCAGTCGGCACACAAACACAGTGTATGGAAAGGCAAACTTTAATTAGTCTAGGCTCATGAATGTAAGATACTTCCCAGGTGCATCCTGGTTGGTGTTGTCATAAAAAAAGACTCTCATTTATATAATCTGTACAAATTGCAACGATCTCCCTTGAAGGCTAAAACCCACTTTGTCCCAATTCCCTCCGTCTGTAACCATGACAGGAAAAATATAACACACCAATCTTTTTAGCAGCCTAAATATTTATTAAATGGCAATCCAACTGCTCTACAAAATTCTAATGGATTTTTAATGTTCCCTCCCACACTTTTTAAAATAAATCTGACAAAGTAGGTCCAGGTTTTTCCAAGCAAAGTTTATATCTTAGATATTTGGGAGGGGAGAGGTGGAAATATGCTTTTTAGGTCACTTTTAGTTATTAATATTCACAAAGTAAGCTGCAGTGTCAGAATATGAAATAGTTGTGACCTGTGCAGAAAGGAGGGTTTTTTTTCTAACTTTAACCTTTTAGAAACCATATTTACATGTTTTAGTGTCATGAATAATGCATAAGTCTAGGTGTTAAGGTTATTTTCAAAGTCAGCCACTTTGGGATTAGGCTGTGGAAAACAAAATAAGAAAAGAGGAACTGTTTTTCTTTTTTCTTTTTTTAAACTCTCTTGTACTCAGGAAAGAGCACTGAAGTCTTATGCCGGTGGGATTTCTTACCAAACTTCAAAGCTTAATTTAGACTCTGTTGGAATGAAAAGAGGCATAAAACAGACACAGTAGAATCCATTTTAATGAATGACTGCAAAAAAGAGACAATTTCTAAGAAAACAAATGTTTGGCATGGCTAAGTATTGCAAAATAAAATAAAAATCATGCAGCACAACTCTTGATAAAATTTAGCCATTCTTATGTCCTCTTCCCTGCAGAATTGTTTGGAGGCCTTTTGAACTATGCAAGCTCTGAAAAACAAGGTTGCCCAATGTGTTTCAGAGAAGGGGCTAAGAAATTGATAGAGATGATGGTACATCTGCCTTTCCCATATGGAAGGCACCATAGACTTTCTGGTATTAGTGAATTATTTATGACACTACATGTTAATACTGTACTCTCTCGGGCCTTCATCTTAATGCACAGGAAGAGAGCTCATTTCTCTCTTTTTACATTGGCCTGTTTTTTTTTCTGTCAGATTCAGATGCCAATTCACTATTGTGCATGCTGTGCTGCTGCAGAACAATTCCCCAAAGTTGGCCCAGCTTTGCAATTAATCCCTGCATTTAATGCCAAGAGCTGTGACCCCTTTTCTAAACTGATAGGAAGAGCTAGCTTGTTCTCCTGCCAGCTTCAGGGATAGGCTGGGTCTACTAATTACAACCCTGCCTGATCACAGGGGCAGTGTCATCTCAAGTTATAAATCCATTTGTGTGAATGCGGCCCACGGTCTCAATCTCTTTTGCAAGGGATGAAGATTCAGTCAAAGAAAATGCTCACTCACACCCCCATTTAACAATTTTCCAGAATGTCATTTTAATAAACTATGCCAGCATGCAAGATCTGGTTCATTTTCCGGCATATTTGATGCTTCATGAAGGATGGAGTTTTACTTCATGTCAAGAAAAATGTTCTTGTCAGTGGCAAGGTGCTTCCTTTAAATCATTTCCCTATCTGGTTTCTTATCCATTGTGACATGAAAATTTTCTTCTATGAAATGAGCTGTATAATTTGACTAAGAAAGTGCTAAGTGGTTCATTTTAGATGCATTATAGGTTAATGAAGACTTTCCACACCAGAAAAAAAAGAAAAAGAAAAACTAGGCTTGTTTCTTCTGTCTGTGCAGTGGTTTAAAGATAATTTCTTATTATCTAGCTGCTCTGTCAAAAGCTCCCCTGCTCAGTTATGGAGTATTTTTCATGTGCCACATTGATGGAAGAGTGACTAGGAAAGATCTTTTCACTTTTATTTGCATGAAACAATTTTCTAAAATTATAACAGTTTGCGATAATGTAGCAGTTTTCCGGATGAAAGGTGCTCATGATAAAGAGCACCACCAAAATGCAATTGCCTCCAGGTGGACAAACATATACAGTCATGCCATGGAGGCAAGGGAGGAAGAACTTTGGCCCAAGGCATTGGCAAAGTTTTAATTTTATGAAAACTATCATGGGCATTCATGCCAAGTTATCCCCAGGGGGCAGAATCTGGGAGCCTGAGTTTCACCTTACATTGGTTTTACATGAGCAGAATTCCATCAATTCCAGTGAAGTTACTTCTGACTCACAGCAGATCAAAATGATACCTTGGGCTTTCAACGTTGCATTTGAAATAAACATCATTCCTCCCCCCAGTACAATAAACCACAGGGGACTGGGAAGGCTGAAGGGCTTTTGATTTTCTGGTGAAATTAAACAGATTCCAGGGAGTCTGGATATGTCATGCCCAGTAGATACAATGTTGAACAAAGTTCATTTACCAGCATTCTTCTCCACTGCCCCTAGGAATGAGTTGTTCTAAAATGAATTTGTTGTAATCCAACTGTTAGGTTAAATCTGCCAAATTTTGCTCAGGCTTTCTAAATCTATATAAATTGCACATTCTGTCAATAACTAGTTTAAATTTAAATGGGTTTTCTCTTTGGATTTGCTGTCTGAATGATATAAAATAACTTCAATCTTTTCTTAGTATTTACCACATGGAGGAACACGTGTTCAAATAGAAATAGTAACTTATTGTGTGTGTATACTAGAGCTACATACTGAAATGCCTCCTACCACAATCATTCGATCTGGGCAAAAATTAAAAAATAAAATGGAGAACATTAAATTCACAGAAGAACAGTCTTTTGGGTGCACCAAAATTATTTATGAAGCCAGACCCAATTTGATAAGTAATCTTGGCCAAAAAAGTTTGTGTTCTTCTGGGTATTTTTCCCCCTGAAAAAATAAATATATTCAAATACCTTGAAATGAGACATTTAGAGTTTTCCTTTAGCCATTTAGCTATATTTAATAATTATTTAATTATTTAATTATTATTTAATTATTAGCTATATTTAGCTATATTTAATTATTAGCTATATTTAATTACTAAAAATTTAATAACAATAAAAATTTGCTTTAAGTGTCCTTTTGAAATAATTCTTTGGGGGGGTTTGTTTCTTTTGGTGATAAATAAAGAGCTCAGTTTTGGTTTGAAACAAACCATTTTTCTCTATCTTTCTTGGTTCACTCCCCAAATTGGGAGGAGGAAAGATTCATTCAGTTCTTACCTGTGCACAGTTTCCTTTATCCAGTCCAGGAACATTTGTAGATCTTTAGCTTTCACTGCCTGTCTGGCATGATACCCTTATGGGAACATCACATTAGCTATTTTGATGCACATAGTTAGGCTATGTCTAGACTGCAGAGTTCCAGGGAATGCGTCCACTTTTTGGAACAGTTTCCCAAAAAGCAGGTGTGTTCTTTTGGCATCCCATATGAGGAATAAGGGATCTTCTGAAAGAGGAGGTTTTTCTGACATTTGGCCCTGTGTAGACGGGACAAATGTTGGAAAAGCCTCTTCCAAAAAAACAAGCGGAAAAAGATACGCAAATTGCGGTTTGCAATTTGCATATCTTTTTCAGAAAAAAACCTACAGTCTAGACATAGCCTTATTTTTTTTATCTTTGGCTTTCTTCCTACCCTTACAGAGTGAAAAGTGGTTCCCTCCTTCCACGAGGGGAAATTCACTCCAGTACAAAGCACTAAAGTCTTTACTTCTTATATAAGGCTTATTTTGGATGCTGACATGTTGCATACACCTTGTGTTGCTTCTTTGCATGGGAGAACTTCCCCCGTAAGGCAATTTCAGGATTACGTTGGCTGTTTATTCTGCAAAAAGTAGCATAGTTTATTTCAAAATAGCTTATTTCAAGTTTTGGTGCTGTCTGCACAGCACTTATTTCGAAATAGAGCACTTTTCCTCCAACTTCCCTTACTCCTCGTACAATGAGGGTTACAGGAGTTGGAGTAAGAAGTCCTCCAGCTTGACAGTATTTTGACATTATGGGTGTGTCTACACTGCAGGGCTTATCTCAAAATAAGCTGCACAAATTGAGCTACGTCAGTTGTGTAGCTTATTTCGAAATAGGGAGTGGCTACACAGCACTTATTTCAAAACAGAGCACTCTTTGGCTATGTCTACACTGTAGGACTTTGTTGGCAGATGCAATGCAAATGAAGTGCTCATTAGTATTTCTCGCGCTCTCATTTGCATAGTTTCTTCCAATCTACTTTGCGGAAGAGGTTTTTGCGGGGAAAAAAACACAGTGTAGATGGGACAAAAAACACTTTTGCACAAGATCCTGTATACCTGCTTTTTTGAGGAATAAGGGTTCTTGAGCAAAAGGGTTTTTTTTTCTTTGAGCAAAATGGCCCCATCTACACTGCTTTTTTTTGCGCAAAAACCTTTCTCCAGCTTCCCTTATTCCTTGTACAATGAGGGTTATAGGAGTCAGAGTAAGAAGTCGTCCAGCTTGACAGTATTTTGACACTATTTCAAAATAACTGCTGGCTGTGTAGACGTGGACTATGTTGTTTTGAAATAATGTTGCTGTGTAGATATAGACTCACCGTGAAAGTTACTCTATTAGTAAAATGGCACTAGCGAGAACCTTAGTATCTAGAAATGGACTATACAGAGTAAATCCAGGTCTGAGTACTGAGCTATGAACACAAGAAACCATTTAATTAAAAAAAGAAATAGACTATATTTTACAGGAAGGTGGGGGAACAAATATGTACATATAAATGCTTCATTAATCCTGAATATGAAGAAGGTTCAAACAACTATATTGGCCTTTGTCATATTGTACTTTGGGAGGGGAAAAATTGAATTAAAATCCTTTTAGAATTAGAACAACTGAAAATCTGTTACAGTAATTAAATGCTAATAAAATAAGAGAGATTAAAACAATAGCTTCCTTTAAAGACCACTCTCAGCTACCAAGGTCAGAAGAAAAGGATCATTCTGGCTGGATAAATGTCATAATGGAAACAAGCAGTAACTCAATTTTCTATATTTGAACATCTCATTACAATCCATGCCATTGAAAGACATATTAGATTCCAGAGAGGTGACACAAGGTCTCCTGCTGGAAATCCAGCCTTTAATTATTTGATGGAGGTTAATGTGGCTATAGTGGAGTAGTAGCTCGGTCTTAACAGTGAATAATAGATTTCTAGAGAAATGAGTTTAATGGAAAATTAATAAGGCAGCACAGAACAGTTGGAATTAAATATGGGCTGGTGATGTACACAGAAGAGGAGATGGTCTTAAAGCTCAAAGTTCACAGTCTCTTCCCAAAGGTCACATTTCTCAGGTGGCTTCCCAGAGGTTGCACTGGTGGCCACGACAGGATGCAATTAGCATCGTACATACATTTAAAAAGACAAATATTTCAAAATGGCACAAAAATTCCCTCCTTCCTCTGCAGCATTGCCACAGGAAGTACCCTACTGAAATACACACAATAAACCCCAAGCTAAACAATGTCAATTTAGCCTTCCATTACATGCTTGAGAATCAAGGCTTTATCTTTCAAGCAAGAACATGTCCTAACAGTCATTGTCTACAACTTTAACACTGGATTTCAGTCTACTTGGCTGGTGTGGCTGTAGCTTTGCAGTTGATCCACTGTACCACAACCAATGTAAGCTTAATCAGGGTACATCTAGACTGCGCGTCTCTTTTGAAAGATGCCTTTTTGGAAGAAACTTTCGAAAAAGCGTCTTTCGAAAAAGAGCTTCTAGATTACATTATGTGGATCGGAAAATCGATCTGCTTTTTCAAAAAAGAGTGTCCTGACTGCTGGATGCTCTTTCAAAAGAAAAAGCCACCCGGAACCGCTTCTGCCAGGGCATGGGGGCAGCATTTCCTTCTGGGTGCTGCTGCCTGCCCTTTGCAGAGACGCGTGTTTAAAGGGACCCCCCTTGAACACCCGTTGCTCTGCTCCTGCAGCTGCCTTTGCTGTCCCTCTAGGAGATAAGCAAGGTATTACAGTGCTTGTTTTGAGTGCCCAGCTTCCTGGGACAGCACAGCAGGTTTTTTTTGTTTGGAGGTTTTCCTGATTTGGATCCCTTTTTTTTGTCATGGAGCCAGAGCTGCCCCTGGGCAGGCGATGGCCCCACACCATCATACTGCAAGTTTTGCTGCATCGGCATGACAGTCATGAGGCTACTTCCTCATCTGGCCCCAGACCAGATGTACGAAAGATTCGCCCGTCATGCAGCCCCACTGCCCTTGCCTCCAAACTTCTTCGTGGAGAGACGTTTTTGGAGGCTTGACACCAGCTCCGACTGGTGGGACCGGCTCGTTATGGAGCTGCAGGACGACCAACAGTGGTTCTGCAACTTCCAGATGCGGAAGGCCACTTTCCAGGAGTTGTGTACCTGGCTCACCCCCACTCTGCAACAGCAGGACATCCACCTGCGGCCCGCCATCCCCCTGGAAAAGAGGGTCGCTATTGCCCTCTGGAAGCTGGCCACCCCCGACAGCTACCGCTCCGTGGGACACCAGTTTGGAGTGGGCAGGTCTCCTGTTGGGTCCATTCTGATGGAGGTAAGTCACTGTCGGGGGAGAGTCACAGTTGGGGGGGGGGGGGGAAAGGAAGACTGTCAGGAAAGGGCAAGGTGGAGTGGGGGTGGGGTAGAGTGGGAGGGAGCTCTTCCACTCACCCTGAGCTGCCAGGGGTGGGGGGAGTTCTGAGGAGGGGATTCCTGGGCTGTTTGAGGGGGAAGGTGGGTGGTGGGTTCTCCTCCCAAGAGATCAGGCACCCCTTCTAAAATTTTGTTGTCTGTCTATTTGTCTCTTTCTGCAGGTGGTGAGGGCCATCAATTCCGAGCTGCTGAACAGGCTCGTCCGTCTAGCAGACCTGGACAGCGTTGTGGCCGGCTTTGCTGCTCTTGGCTTCCCGAACTGTGGGGGAGCGCTCGATGGGACACACATTCCAATCCGTGCACCGCCCCATCAAGCAGCCCAGGTCATTAACAGGAAGGGCTGCTTTTCAGGGGTCCTCCAGGCCCTGGCTGACCATCATGGCCAGTTTACTGACATTTGTGTTGCGTGTGCCCGCATCTTCGGGAACTCGTACCTCTCCCAGAGGCTGCAGGCAGGAACATTTTTCCCGCATTGTGACTTTGCGGTTGGGGACATGCACATGCCGGTGTGCATAGTGGCTGATGCCGCCTACCCCCAATGCTGTGGCTGATGAAGCCCTACACCGGCCACGTGGATGCGAGCAAGGAGCAGTTTAATGCTCATCTTAACCGGGCTCGCAACCAGGTGGCATGTGCATTCGGACATTTAAAAGGGAGATTCCGGTGCTTGCTCAGACGGCTAGAAATGGGCGAACGCAACTTCCCTGAAGTGGTGGCCGCATGTTGCTTTCTCCATAACCTTGTGGAGAGGAAAGGAGAGGCCTTACTACCAGGGTGGGGTACAGGTGCTGATGGTCAGGAGAGGCACTTTGACCAGCCCCGGACAGCTGCCATCCGCCAGACTCACCGGTCTGGTGTTTGCATCCGGGAGGCCCTATGGGAGCGATTCTCTAATGGAGGCCACTGACTCTCCTGAGGGCCTCCTGTCTGGGGGCTTGGCCCTGGCCCAATACAACCTTCCCTCCTGAACCCTCACCCTGACCCTGTTTGTAGAAATAATAAACACCAGGTTTTGTCTGAAAAGAATAACTTCTGTTTTAGTGTTGTAAATATCAATAACTGAAAGAATGTAGAAATGTTGCAAACATATAAAATCTTTTGTTTATTGCACATAGTTTTTTCTCAAAGTACACTTTCTGCATCAAAAATAAACATTTTCTTAAATACCCAACATTGTGTTTAACTGGGCTGGTGGGGGTGCTTAAAACCTGGAGGGGGGAAGGGGACTTGAAACCTGGAGGGGGGAAGGGGATCAGGTTGGACGGTGCTTGCCTGCTCGTAGGCTCCTGGTGCCTCGCGTTTGGGGTCCACCATGGCCTCGGGATCGGGTGGGGCGATTGAGTGTTGGCTGGACAAGAGAGAGTAGGTGCACTTGGGTCTGGGAGGCCTGGGGGAGAGGAGGGCCAGGGGAAGAAGGGTGCTGGGGGACTGGGGGGCCAGGGGGAGAGGGGGACTGAGGGACTGGGGGGGCTGGGGGAGAAGGGTGCTGGGGGACTGGGGGGGCTGGGGGAGAGGGAGGTACAAGGGGGGAAGGGGATGGTGCTGTGGAAGGGGGGTTTGGTGGGGCAGGGTCATGGCGTGCTGGAGGAGCAGGACCAGGCACAGGAGCAGGCAAGCCACAGACCTCCCTGAGAGTGGCACACAGGGACGTGCGCTGCTGGACAAGCTCCTCCATCAGCCGATCATGCCACTGAGCCGCTGCCTCCGTCCTCTCTCGCAGGATGGTGTTGAGCTCCTGCAGGGCCGCCACATGCTGCCTCAGGATGTCTGCAGAGACATGCCTGTGTCTGCGGCTCCCATGTCCTCGGGATGGAGGTGGGGCTGGGGTGCTGTGGCCCTCTTGCATGGCTGGTCCGGCTGTGGAGGAAAAGAGGAAGACACAATCAGTCATGTGTGCAACAGCTGTCCAAAAGGGCATGCCCTCTCCTTCAGACAGGGGACGCAGATGTTCTGAAGGTAACACCATGTGTGACCTGAGCATCACAGGGGTCCCGAAGTGCCAGTGAGACCTCGCACTGACAACCCACCTGGGTGTGTTCTGGATATGGTTTATGCCACCACGTGGCGCACCCCCATGTGTCACACTCTACCGCTGAACACTCTACCACTGGTTGGCACATGCACAGCCAGCTGCATTATGTCCAGGGTGAGCATTACAGGTTTCCCTTGTGCATCACCCACTGTGCACCCACCTCCCCCACTGTTTGTGTTACACGACCTCACTGCACTCACCTGCTGCTTCGTCGCCGGCATCAGATGACACCTGGGAGGCCTCTGGGGTCTGGGTGACTGGCTCCAAAGTGAGGGTCACGGTCTCCTCGCTGTCCTCCTCCTCCGGCACCATCTCCCCATCTCCAGACTCCCTGGACTGCTTTAGGTCCTGCTCTGGAGCGTCCTCCACAGGGTCCCCCAAACCAGAGTGGACGAGACGCAGTGGTGTGCGTGCTTCCCCACCACCAAGGATCTGGACCAGCTCAGCGTAATAAGGGCAGTAGTGGGGGGCTGCCCCAGATCGGGAGCTCTCCTCCCTGGCCTTAACAGAGCCCTGGCGCAGCTCTTTCACTTTACAGCGCACCTGGTCCTGGGTGCGGGGGTGGTGCCCTCTCTTGGTCAGGGCCTCTGCCATGCGGCCAGAACTGTCCGCATTTTGCCGCCTGGTGTTCAGGGCTTGTAAGGCCTCCTCCTCCAACCAGAGCTCAAGAAGAGTCTTGAGCTCTAGCCCAGACCATGCTGGTGCCAGGCATTTGGAGCCCCTGGTTGGGTCCCCAGAGGGCTGGCTGGAAGGCCAGGAGGGTCTTGGGGCTGGGACATGGCTGCACTGGAAGAGCCGTGTGCTCTGGCTGCTTTGCTGCCACAACTGGCTGTGAGGGTGACTGTCCCTTTAAAAGATGGCTGCAGACAGGAACCAGAGAGATGCAAGGCATGCCCTGGACTGTCCACCAGGGCTTCTTCCTGGAGGCCCTTTTTTTCGAAAAAAGCTGGCTGCCCGCATCTACACATACTTTTTTCCGACGGCTCTCCATCGAAAAAGGTGTTCTTCCTCATGAAATGAGGAGTACCGCCGTCGAAAGAAAAGCCGCATTCTTTCGATTTAATTTTGAAAGAACGTGGCTGTAGTCTAGACGCAGGTGAAATTTTTTCGAAAAAAGGCTACTTTTTCTGAAAAAAACCCCGCAGTCTAGACACAGCCATAGTCTGTACTAAGACACGTTTGTCAGGAATCAGCGCCTGTAGCAGAGCTAGTTTCAGGGCAACCTGATGAGCATGGTTGGCTTGAGAAGGCCGATAGCTCCTGTATTGGACTCTGACATAGCGATGAGAATGAGGGAACTACAGCCATATCTACATTATGTGGAAGATCGATGCTGCCATAGTTGATCTTGCAGGGTTTGATTTAACACAGGAGTGGACAAAGGGCTGTGGTTACATCTATTAAATCAACTTTCCCCTGTAGTGTAGTCCTGGACTAAGATTCCAGGTGAAACGAAAATGAAGACACAGAGGGCATGCCTACACTATGGAGAAGATAGACCATCAGGAGGCTGATCTTCTAGCGTTCAATTTAGGGGTCTAATGTAGTCCCCACATCGAACGCTGCGGGCAGCCCCCTGCCATCATTGTGTACTTCTCATTCTGTGAGGAGTAAAGAGAGCCAATGACAGTGTGTGCTCCCTTTGGCCTCCTGCAGTGGCTCGGCTTCAGGCAGGGGTGGGCAATAATTTTTGATGGGGGGGGGGGCACTCCAAGAATTTGGAAAGTGGTCGAGGGCCTCCCTCTTCCATATTAATTGAGGAGGTGCAGGGTCTGGGATGGAAGCTGGGTGCAGAAGGGAGTTGCAGTAAGGGACTGGGCTGCAGGAGAAAATGTGGGGTCTGGGAGGGAGTTTGGGTGAAGGAAGCAGGTGTGACCTGGGTTAGGGGAGTAGGGTGCAGGGTTTTGGGTTGTGAGCTTGGCAAGAGGAGGTCTGTGACCTGGGGAAGGAGATTAGGGTGTAGGAGGAGGGTGGAGGAGTTTGGGCTGTGACCTAGGGCAGGTGATTGGGGTGCAGGATCTGGGAAGGGACAAGGGAGCAAGAGGGGGGCAGAGGGTTTGGGTTATGTGAGGTGGGGGACAGAGGGTTGGCGTTAAGCGGGGTGGAGGACAGAGGGCAGGGGTGCCAGAGGCAGGCTCTGGCTGGGCGATTACTTGCTTGACTCCCAACCAGCAGCCTTCTCAAGCAGACTCACTGGCTGCAGCAGCCATGTCGTTTCTGAATAGTTAGGACCTGAGGGGAGGAGAGGAGGGTGCTTCCCAACCTGCCTGTTGACAACAAGCAGCTCCCATTGGTCAGAAAGCAGCCAATGGGATTGTGCTGGAGGTGGAAGCAGCACGCAAACCCTTTCCTCCCTCCCCCGGGCTCACAGCTGTGCAAACAGCCCCACAATGGTTGTGTTTCTCTGCAGTGTGCGAGGAGCAGGCTGGGAGTCTGTGGGCTGGATGTGGTGGCTTGGTGGGTTGCATCCGGCCTGTGGAGGGTATTTTGCCCAGATCTGGCTTAAGGTAAGCCGGTTCCAGCTACGCATTTTGCATAGCTGGATGGCATATCTTAAGCCGACCTGCCTGGTCTAGTGTAGACCTGTCCTCAGAAACAAACATGACCCAAACCCTTCACATCTCTGCTTCCATACTAAGCTGAATCGTAACAGGGTAATGGGCAAAATGTAATTGGACAGAGGGACGCGTGCTTGGAAAGCATTTATGGCTGCAACTTCTTATTTAAACTGAAACTTTCCCCCCTTTCAGATAGAGCGTCTGTTAGCATTTCTGCTTATGAATCATCATAGCTTTAACTTCCTGTGGAAAATTGAGAGCTCGGGTAATTGAGTGCATATTGCTGCTTCTAATATGCGGCTTTTGAATATAAAATAGGAAAGAATATGCGTAGTGAACACCAGCATCATTTTTAATGGCATAATCACTTATTTTTCTGACTAAAACATCCTGGGTAATTAAGGCCCAATACAATGAGCATAGAGAGCCTGGAGATGATGAGAAAACCTGCCTTGTTAGGGTTGCTTCCTGCTTTTTCAAACTGAATAGAAAGAGTTCTTTTTTGAGACGAACCCAGCCACCGGCAAAGAATGGGACAGTGGAGCGGCAGCTTTGCTCTCTGGCTACTAGGGAGGGTTGGGGCCAGGCTGCAGTATGGCAGCCCCAGCTCTCCAGATAGCCGGGAAGGATCGGGCTGGAGTGGGTGGGGCTTGGCTCCAGGGGCAGGCTTCGGGCAGAAGGGGTGGGGTGGGACTTGCCTTCACCTGCCACCCATACACCTATGTATGATATGTATTAAAGTTAGAGTTAAAAGTTCTGTCTGGCCTGTTGATCACCTATCTCATTTTATCATATTTTTCTCAATTGCTAGCCTGACTGATTACTAAAAATAATCACTTTCTGCACTGAGGTCAGAGAAAACTAACGCTAGGTCTAGGACGGCAGAGTTAACTTGAGGGCTTTATTCATCGCTTCTCACTTACACCAGTTTCATGCTAGCATAGCCTGGTTGGGCTTGATTCACTTTTGTCTTATGCTTTGTGTAGTCACTTACATCAGTGCAAAATGCCACCATCCTAATCTGATAGGTTTCTATACTCAGTTTACACTGGTGTACATGGCTGCACACGGTGCAGAGCAACAACGAATTGGGCCAACTGAATTCCAGAACTACTTCTGATTCACACGAGAATTAAGCCCATGCTTTTCCTGTTGAGTGTCATGGGCTTGTGAATAATTTCATAGCACGTAATGCTGTCCAAAAAATGTAAATGCATGATACCCTTGAGCAACACTGAGATGCACGAATTCCACTGTTGCTGATACTTTTAAAAATAATACAGGTTGAACGTCTCCAGTTCGGCAATCTTGGGACCTGAATGGTGCCAAACCAGAGAATTTGCCAAACCATGGTAGGTCAATGCTGTCTAGCAGTGTTTACCAACAATTCCACTGCTTACTGGGCTCTTAGAAAACATTTAGGGGTCAATTGGAGCTAAATAACAGCACAGAACACTGAGACTCAGGACTGATGTCTGAAAACAAACTTTATGGGACAGTGGGAAACTTGGCCAAACCCATAATAAGTGGACATCTGGCTAACTAAAATCATGCCAGACCACGGATGTTGCTGAACCAGACAGTGCCAGACTAGAGAGGTTCAACCTGTAATAGAGAGGACCAGGGCTTTGGAGGTCCTTCCTGTGATAAATGCTGGTTCTCCTATCCAGCTTCACTAATTCAGAAAGTTTAGTTGGAGACCTATAATGACATGGCAGTTGCACCCGTGAAATAGTGCATTTTGTTGTGAGATGCTCATGTATTTTTTGTGCAGACCCTGCCCTTTATCTTTGTAAATGCTCTTAACTTGTATTTTGCATAAATTAAATTAAACGCTGTGACAAGAAATATGGAGGAGGCATTATATATTCCAGTCTAGTAAGATTTAGAGCTTGTTCACAGAGGAAAATTAAACCAGAATAAGGTATGGTATTAATTTAAAGGGGATTAACTATTTCTGACTGACATATAGCGATGCTTTTATTCAGGAAAAGACCTACCTTATTCCGGATCACTTCCAAAGAGCATTCAAGTAGAGTTAATCAGGACCAGCTCCTTGTATAGACAGGCCCTCGGTTTGCTAGTGCTACTTTTAGAAAACAAACCCCCTTTGGAATGCAAAATGCTACTGCATATTCATACTCTTTAAGATCTAATTTTAGCCGGCTCAAGACTTTATTACAAGATGCTCACATAATTGAACAGTTTTCTTCCAAGAGTTTTTGAACTGTCCTATTATTCTTCCTCACTGGTACAGAATCGAAATGATCCAAATGCTTTTTTTTTTTAACAAAAATATGCACAGCTAGAGAAGGATTCCACTGTATTTAATTTCACACCAAATTGTAACTTCAAGTCTGCAATGCTTAAGCATACAAGTAAGTTTATACATGAGTAGCCCAAGATTTGCAGGTTGGCGGCCTAACTTTGATGACTAAATCCAATAATTTGATAAGCAAACAGGTAATTTCTGGGGGTGGGGAGTGCTGAATATACAGTTGGGTATTTCAGTGATGATTTGCAAATGGTCCTCTTCATATGTGACTTCAAACAATGATAAAAGAAAAAATCCAGAATTTAAGTTCTGAATTCATGCCCAACTAATTTATCCTGCACACTTAAGACTGTTGCACTACATATACAGTGTCAAGATAATTGGTGCAAATATTTATGTGATTTTTTTTTCTTTGTTAGTGATAACAACATCGGGGGGAAATATTAAAAATCAGTCCCACCCATTCATCTCCTACCTCCAAAACTTACATTGACTACTTATTGGCTCTGATTCTCATTGGCAATATATTGGTCCTTTTGTGTGGTCAGCATTAGAGAATCAGGCTTGGAGTATAAACAAGAATCTAGCCCGCTGTCCTTATCCCCTCCAGGCCTTCTACCTTGACTGCAATCATTACACTATAAAGCTCTGATGTTGCAATCTGCCTCACATCACGGATGGGGCCTTATGATAATAATAGTCATCAGTTTTACATGTGCTTTACAATGAAGGTCAGTATCACTATCCCCATTCTATAGTTGTGAAAACTGAGGCCTAAAGAGGGGAAGTATTTTGTCCAAGATCACACATCAGGTCAGCAGCAGAGCTAGGAACGGAACTCAAGTCTCCCATGTTTCAATGCAGTGCTTTATACACTGGTCAGCATTGCCTTTTACTGATGTTGGGCAGGTTTAAGAGACCACAAGGGTATGCCTGGGCAAATCAGCTTGTGAAACTGAGGCCTAAGCAATTATGGACTAGATTCTTCACTGCCCTGCACCATGTTCACTCAATTGGGCATAAAATGGTGCCATTCTGACTTCTTAGTGTCTTAACATCTTGATGACACATTATGACACCTTTGGAGAAAGTGGTCCCCTAAATCAATATGCATTTAAACAAAGTCACTGTATAGTGCTTACAATTTTTTTTACAAATGTAATATTCTTCCTTCTTCTAGAACAGTGGTCCCCAACCTTTTGGGGCTGCCGGGCACCTGGGGGAGGACTGTGCATGTGCTGCGCGCCCGGGGGCGGGGCTGCTCATGCACCGCGCATCTGGGGGCGGTGCCAGGCATGCGCCACGCACCTGGGGGATGGGACCACACATGCGCCACGCGCCCGGGGCCGGCTCCACGCAGGCGCCGCGTGCCCGGGGCAAGGGCCACGCATGCACCGCGTGCCCGGGGCCCGGAGTGCAAGAATGGCTTGGGCCAGCCCTGATCACTCTGCGGGCGCACATAAATGCCCCGGTGGGCGCCATGGCACCGCGTTGGGGACCACTGTTCTAGAATCATGCCGTGTCCATGTTTCTCATAACCAACACATTTTAAAATCAGTCTTTTATATTGCTTCTAGGTTCATCAATTTCGTTGTGCTCTGTGCCCTGGTGTAAATGAAAATAGCTGTGTTCTAAGCTATTAGCAACATGACTTATAAAAATAAATACTGACAGTCTTAATTAAAAGGAAGCTGCCAGGCCCCTCAATTTTTTTTTAAATATTACCTTTGTTTCATTGGCTGCATCTGTATTTGAACAAACTCCACTCCAGCTAAAAAGCTAGTTAGGTGGTAGAGAAGATTCAGCATTTCTGAAGTAAAATGGGGCCATATCCTGCCTTCTGAGCTATGAAGCCAATTCTCGTTAATGTCTGAGACGTGTGCAAGCAGACTGACCTATTTGTACTCAGTATACATAACCGCTTCCCATTTGGATTTTCATCAGCAGTATTAGCTACACATGGCTTGAAACAAATTAGTATGTGGTAAGGTAGGCAGTGGATGTACTAGGGATTTGAGCCAATGAACACTGAAATCAATAAAAGACCTTGAGCAAGTGACAATGTAACTATCTGTTCATAGAACCATAGAGCTGGAAGAGACCTCAGGAGGTCATCAAGTCCAGCCCCCTGCCCAAGGCAGGACCAACCCCAACTAAATCAACCCAGCCAGGGCTTTGTCAAGCTGAGACTTAAAAACCTCTAGGGATGGAGCTTCCACCACCTCCCTAGGTAACCCATTCCAGTACTTCACCACCCTCCTAGTTCTCCATCCCTAAAATGTGATAGGGGATATATATATACTTCCAAAAACTTGTAAGGGATTTAGGTCCTTTTTGAAAATGGAAACTTATGCCCTGATCCTCAAAGGCAAGATCCATATCACTTAGGGCTTGTCTACACTACAGAGAAGATCAAAGTTGCCACAGCTGATCTTCTGGGGTTCGAATTAGTGGGTCTAGTGAAGATCCGCTAATTTGAACTGAGGGTACTCCCACTCCTCATGAGGAGAAAGGGAAATTGACAGGAGTATGTGCTCCCATTGACCTCCTGCAGTGTGGATGGCGCCAAAATGCCATTTAAGATACTTCGACCCCAGCTACATAATTAACCTAGCTGGAGTTGTGTATCGTAAATCGACTTTCCCCTTTAGTGTAGACCAGCCTTAGATACTTACGAAACTTTTACCTGGAAATGCTTCTTCTCTCCCACCTTTGGATTGTCTTATTTATAGTATATAAGCCATTGAGGGCAGAGACTATTTCATGCTAGGGGTATGTGTAGTGCCTAGAATTATGAAGCCCTGATTTTGACCATGCATTCCAGGCAACACTGTATTCCTAATGTGCAAGATCAATCTTTGAAAGGCTTTCTCCCTTTTCAGTTCAGGTTGAATTGAATGGAACCTCTAAAATCTCTTTGGTACAGGGACATTCTTCTGTATTAATTTTTACCATCCTCCATGTGCCTTAAACTAGATTTGTAGTAGCAATGGCGCATTGATTTCATTTGATTTATTAGTCGTATAAGTGAGAAGAGACTTAGACTTACTGGGCTTCACTCTCCAGTATATATAACAACCAGCTTCCCTGAATTTAATGGGAGTTACACTGGTGTAACCTGAAGTGGGGGGGGCCAAGCATGTGGTAGGCATTTTTCTCCATTTTACACAAGAATTTCTGTCTCCGCTTAAGCAAAAAAGTCTCCTTCCAATTTGGTTCCAGCTGAGAAAGGATTGCCGTGTACTTACTTTCAAGATATTGAGAAATTCCTCAGAGGAAGGAAGGGAGAAACAAGGGAAACTTATAAAAGACACAGACCCAAGTGTGCTTGATTTACTATATTTTCAAAGCATCAATGGTACATACGCAAAGGAGGGCCAGCTCCCTTCATATAAACTGTTTTATTATTTTGTATTAAAACTAATATTCCATTGGGGGAATTTTTTTAAAAGTTTACATGAATAAATGCAATGTAATACAACCTTCCAGGCCTAGCCCCAAAGCATGTAGAATGGTATAATGACTCTGGTCTTTATGTGTGTCTCTTTGTTGACACCAAAGATGGCTCTTTGGCTCCCTCAGAGTGAGGCTGGCTCTTATCTGAATGCACCAAGTTAATGGGTGTCATGCTACTGCATGTAGTCAAGGATGGAATGTAATACATTGAAGGGAAGTGTAATGGAATACTGCCCCTCACCCCATTCTAAACCTGGACAGTCACCCACCTCTCTGTGTTCAACAACCATAGTCACATACTAGACCTCCATTTTCTCAAAAGTTACTTCATCCTTAACTCTTAAATAACCGCCCTTAAGGGGTGGGGGAAAGCTGGAGATGATGACTGAGGACAACAATGAGTAGCTTATGTCTTTAGCTAGAACGCTTAAGACGTCTGGAAGGGGTGAATCTACCCAGGTAGGAATATTTTTTTGTCTGTTAAGAGGCCTGCAAGCACGTTGCGTGGTCCTCATCATTCACCATCTCTACCAGCAGCATCTCCCTCCCATAGGGCTTCTCTTCTCCCCTGGCTGCCTGTGCCCCGTTTCCCAGTCCTCACACTTACTAGTTTTGATCACCTAACTGTGGCCATTATCCAAAACACTTTACTGACTCTTCAGCATTCTACACAGCTAAGGTCTGAGCTAGGCCCAGACGACACACCAGGCCCTATGGCAACACCCACTGTAGAAACCATAACCTTGAAGACAGAGGGTTCTTGCTTAGGCCTTGAGTGTCACTGATAACGAAATGAAATGCTTTGTTCTTCTCTTGCTCTCATCACCCTTTCCCAACCCAGCAGGGAGATAATATACAATGGGGCTTTCACCAAACCTGAGGTATGTCTCTGAATTTGGGGCTGGTTTGAGTTTGATGAGAGCATGAACCTTTGGACCATCTCTTTATCCAGAATTGCCATTTTTTTGCTGTTGGGAATTACTTCTTTTCCTGGTTCATGCCCCTTCTGCATGGGGCTATACATCCTATCACCAAAGAAGACCCACCGTTCTCCTTGATTCCAGCCCAAAGAGATTGCAAGCTGGAGATTTATACCTCCATGGAGATTTATACCTCTCTTGGCACATGTTTTGAGTCCATGTTATGATGAAAACCCAAAGTCAGTCTTGAATCAGTTCTACCATGCAACAATGTTATTTTTGACAAGTCAGTGGACTGACCAGTCCAAGTCTAGGTTTTTAAAGTGAGCCTTAGACCGGGTTTGTCTGACAGTTCATATCTCTGTGAAAGTGCTCACTGCAGGGATATTTCTCTCTCTCTCCCTTGCAACCCAAATAAAAATCTAATGTGAGGGGGAATTAAGAAGAAAACAATTAACTGTCTTAAAAGCTAGGGTGAAAACATTTATCGGCTTTGAGAGGTTTCCATACATATGAATGATGGATTTCTAAGCACTGCAAAATCTCAAGCTATTCTTGACAAGTATTGCTAGTAGGTAGTAAGGATGAGAAGAAGGAACCCTTTTCCTAATTAGCAGTGCACAATTCTTAAATTTGTAGCCATTTAAATAGGGAAGGGCACACAGAGGCGGACAGTAATAGCTTTTTCCTTCATTTATAACCCAGTTTCCATCCTTCATCACTTGCTTTTTGAAGCACTTGGTGCCCCCGAAGAACATCCAAGAGAGGAGAGAATTTGCGTTCCTCAGCAGACTCCAAGAACATCTTTGCTTTTGTAGCCATAAAGCTCTGGTCTCGTCTTTATTTATTTTTGTTTTATATTAAAAACACAGCTAACTGCTACTGGCATATCATCTTGGAACATACTCTCTTGGCAGCCCCGTCAGGTTTCTTCTTTTCAGTGCCTCATCCACTGTCAGGATATATTTGTTGATAAGATCTTTCATTTCTTGGGTGAATGGCTCAAAATCCTTCTGCCTAGCACCTGACCGCTTGAAATTTCCATCTCTGTTGTTTTCGACACAGAGCAGTCGGTCCTCTGTCACTGTCATGTTTAAGAATTCCACCATTTCTTTCAGCTTGGGGATGAGGTTCTGTTTTAAGTCTTCATAGTGAACAACAAGAAGATGCTTTCCATATTTTAACCAATCTACGACGTGAGAGGCCCACCATGAGGCATAGCTGTTTACAAAGTCTGGCCATTCTAAACAGTGGGGAAAAGAGACGGGGAGGGAGAAATATTAGATGATCCAATCCACACTGTGTTTTAATAATTTCCCAGTCTCCTGGGGCAGCAGTAGAATGAGGCCAAATCAGATCTTGCTGAAGGCCCAGCAAAATTACAAATTGAAGCAGTGTTTTTCCTGCTTGCTAGGGACAGCTGACTTCTTTTTGCCTAAGTTTGACTTAAAGCTGGTGAGATTTTTTTTTTAAATGTTGATAATTCAATGCATATTTTTCCATGCAAAATGTTAATTTTTTTAGTGGAAAGTGTTCATTGTTTTTAAAAATGAGTAATCCTGTGGCACCTTAGGCTATGTCTACACTACCAGGTTATTTCAAAATAAGTTATTTCAAAATAAGCTTATTCCTCTTCACAAGCAGGAGTTATTATTTTGAAATAGCCAGCCAATTGTTTTCAAATAACAGGCTTGGTTTTAATAATTTAATAAACAACTCAGGATTAAACAAAGACTGTGAATGGCTTGCTAACTACAAAAGCAGCTTCTCCTCTCTTGGAATTCACACCTCCAGATCAGCTACTAGAAGTGGGCCTCATCCTCCCTGATTGGATCCACCTCGTCATCTCCAGCCTGATTTTGGCCTGCATATTTATACCTGCCTCTGGAAATTTCCACTACATGCATCTGACTAAGTGGGTCTTTGCCCATGAAAGCTTATGCTCCAAAACTTCAGTTAGTCTATAAGGTGCCACAGGACTCCTCGCTGCTTTTGCAGATTCAGACTAACACGGCTACCCCTCTGAGGCTTGGTAGTGTGCATGCTCTGCTTGTTATTTCAAAATAAGGGGAGTTATTTAGACAGGCCCATACAGAGGAACAAAAATATATATAGTATCAGGAGTATCATGAGCTTTCATGGACAAAACCCACTTCCTCAGATGAGCTCATGGGTTTTCCCCATGAAAACTCATGATACTATATATTATTTGTTAGTTTCAAAGGTGCCACAGGACTGCTCATTGTTTTTAAAGTTACAGACTAACACAGCTACCCCTCTGAGTGTTTTTAAAATCAGCTCTAGTTTAAACCCACACTAAATCTTGTGTGTTTGGTCGGAATGTGAAAGTTGCTGAGTTTGCATGGTGTTTAGAAAACTCACTGAAAAACAGAGGCAGAGAAGGGGCGTGTTGGTGTGTGTGGGGGGGAGGAAATCTACAAAAGATTTTCATAAATGAAAGGATAATTATGATCATCTAGTCTGACATCCTGTACTACCTAGGACTTCACTGAATTAATTCCTGCTTGCACAAGAAAGCCTGTGCCAAATTCTTCACAAGTAGTACATTGAGAGAATGTCTACACTACAAGGGTATTTCAAAATAAGTTATTTTGGAATAATAACTCCCAAAATAACTATTTCAAAATAGCATGCCCAAACTCCAGGGAAGTCTTGAAATTAGTCGGGGACAGGCTCCCCTAATGTGGATGTGCTACCTCAATTTGGAGCCCAAGGAGGCACTGTGGAGTAATTAATTTGAATGGCCCTGGAGAGAAACTATTAGCACCAGTGTAGCATCCACACTACAGTTATTTTGAAACAGCAATTTCAAAATACGTGTTATTCCTCATTAAATGAGGGTTTATTATTTTGAAATAAGAAGCCCATTTTTAAAATAATTTCGAAATAATGGGCTCGCAGTGTGGAGGCTCGCCTTGTTATTTTGATATAACGCTGTGCTGTAGACATGTCCTGATAGTTTGCAACCACTGGTGTAAACCCGCAGCACAGTTGCTGGAAAGAGAGGAGCGATGCTAATGGAAATGGCACTGGACAGGAAGTCACAAGATATGAAATCTAATCCCAGTTCTACCACTGACCTGTCTCCTTTTTAGGCAACTCTTTCACCCAACTCCTCCACTCTATTCCTATCCTTTGTCTTGTTTGTGAGACTGGAATCTCTGTTGTTTCTTACTATGTGTTTGTCCAGCACCTAGCATAAGGATCTCCAATCTCTGGGTATTACACTGTTGTAACCTCCCTCCTTCCCCCTCAAAAAAGAGTTTGTGCAGTTTGCCCTTCCCTAATTCTAATGCTTAGGAGCTCTAAACAGAGAAGCCCATGCTGACTTCTTTAGTATTGTATTTAGCGTGAAGGCAGAAGTGCATTCAGGGGAGCATTTAAAGCTCTCATTTGCTTTGCTAACTGAAAGTATCAAAAGAAAAAGCAAACTGCAGTGGGTGCATTTTTAAACATGTTCAGGAGGTTTGAGTAACAGTCAACAAGTCTGACTGTTACTAATCTGTGCTACAGTAATGTCTGTCAAATGCATAGAAACGGACCCCAGCAAATCCTGTT
This sequence comes from Pelochelys cantorii, assembly GCA_032595735.1. Lineage (NCBI taxonomy): Eukaryota > Metazoa > Chordata > Testudines > Trionychidae > Pelochelys > Pelochelys cantorii. Next base: position 14,716,623 of record CM064346.1, read on the forward strand.
CCATCGTATCCTTGATCTTAAACTAATCCCTTTAATCGCCCTGACCTATTAGATATGGTGGGGACAGCACACTGCCTGGTTACATGGGTTGTGTGCAGTTTCTCTGCAAAGAGAAATTTGCTCTGCCATGCTGTTTCCTCATTGCCGGTACTGGAAAGTCAGCTTTCTGCTGGGCTCCCTTTCACTGACTGTTGGAGACTGTAACCACCTCCAGAATTCAGGACTGAGGTTTCTAGGGGCCTCCTTCTGCCCAAGGGCATTAACCTCAATGGCAAAACTCTCATGGACTTGAGTAAGCATTGGGTCAGACCCTCACTGCATTGCTCTACAACACCTATGGCAAGTAAACACAATTTCATACTTGAGTGTGTGGGGGGGAGGGAGGGCACACCAGCTATGGGGAGCCATGTAACCTTCCCATGTGACCCCTCCACATGATTCTTCCCCACCCCCATCCCAGGACTTCTATCTTCCCCTCCCCATCCCACGTTACCTGGGGGACAGGGGGCTGGTGGTGGTACAGCAGCTGAAGGAGCTGCTGCTGGCAGTTCTGCTCCTTTCCCCGCAGCCCGTCCCAGGAGGGAAAGGAGCAGAACCCCTAGCCCCTGCCTCTCCACAGAGCTGCCCTGCTTGTGGGGGAGGAAGGGCAGGGAGTTCTGCTCCTCCCCGCACTGGGAGGCGCCACGTGGAAAGGAGCAAAACTGCCAGCAGCTCCTCTGGCTGCCACAGCACTCCTGGCCCTGCTCCCCAGGCTCCAGCCCTGTACACGGAGCTGCAGCAGCGCAGTGGAGGGGTTGGGGATGGCTGGCAGAGGGTCTTTCTGGTACTCCATACCAGCTAAAAATAACTCACTGCTGTGGCGTACTGGACATGCTGGCCCGTTTGCACTATGGGTCATACCCTACTTTCAAACCTTTTGAAGTCAATTTTAGGCACCCATTGAGTAGCAATGGCTCGGCCTGTTACCTTTACTCTTCCAGTTCCTGTCTGTTGCATATCCCAGGTGGCCCGCACACTTCCTGTTGAATTCCGCCATTAGCGATTTGTACGGGTTCCGTATCAGCAAGATGGCGGAGTCAAACATTTCAATCTCTCTTTTGCCACTTTCATGTGTTTTCACACAGACCGTCCTCCTGCTTCGCCAGTGGTCTTTTTCTCCTTTAAAGCCTGTTTTTTTTAAAAAATAGGAGGGATTAATTGTTTTCCATACAGGTTTCTTATTGTAAACAAGATCCTCTAATAGTGTAAAATTCTAACAACTACAAGAGACAAAGTAACTTAGAGGAATGGGCTAGGAGTCACACTGTCTGAAATGCTATTCCTGATTTTCTCAATGACCAACTATGTGACCATAGTAACTCTTAATTTTAGTTGGCCAGTAAGATCTTTGGTGCGGGGACCACCTTTTTTCCCCTGGGTTTGTATAGCTCCTAGATAAATAGGACTCTGGTCTTTGACTGGGACTCCCAGGCGCTACCACAATATTAATAATTGTAAATGAATTATACTTGGGTGGCCAGGAATTACTGGAAGCAATCTCAGAGTGGAAGCAATCTCAGAATAGTTAGCAATTATTTTCAAGAACTCATGGAGGATAGGTAGGCCCCAAAGAAGAGAAGAAAGGTTCTGTGTTTGCCAATCTGTAAAAAGGGGAGCAAAGGGAGCCCAGGGAATAATAAACCACTCAGCCTAACTTTGATAACTGGAAAGATACCGGAGCAAATTATTCAACAATTTATCAGCATCTAGAAGATCATAGGGTTATAAAGGACAGTCAGCCGGGACTTGACAAGAACAAATCATGCCAAGCCAACCTAATTTTCCTCTTTGAACGGAATACTGGCCTAGTGGATGGGGCGAAAGTAGTAGCCATCATACGTCTTGATTTTTGTAAGGCTTTTGGCACAGTCCCACATGACATTCTCATAAGCAAATTAGGGAAATTTGGTCTAGATAGAATTAGTACAAGACAGAGGTGAAATTGCATGAAAGATAGTACTTAAAGAGTAGTTGTCACTTATTCATATATCTGGTGGGGTCCTACAAGAGTCAGTCTTGGTTCCTGACTAGTGAGGCCTCAGTTGGAGATGTTAAGGGCAGGAGTAAGGAAAACAGGGATCAATTGGTCTCCAAATCCACTGAAGACTAGACAAGCAGTAATGGGCTTAATCTGCAGAAAGGGAGATGTAGGTTAAATATTAGGAAAAACTTTCCAATGATATGGGCAGTTAAGCTCTGGAAGAGGATTCCAAGGGAGCTCATGGAATCCCCGTTACTGGAAGTTTTTAAGAACAGGTTGGATGAACACCTGGGAGGAAAGATCTAGGTAAACTTGATCCTGCCTCAGTACAGAAATCGGGACTTGATGATTTCTCCAGGCCCCTTCCAGCGCTACACTTCTATCATTCTATGATTTTCTTACATGATCCATTATTTTTGGGTGCCCAACTTGAGACACGTTATAGAAGCCTGATTTTCAGAGGGCAGGTGCTCTCAAAAAATCAGAATCCTTTAACTTGTCTCTCACTGGGCCCACAGACACAAGTCAGTTTAGAAAATCTTGACCCAAATTCTTTAGGTGCCTTTGAAAATCTGAGCCTAAGAATCTAGCTCACTTTTTATTTACAAAATTCTTTATGGGCCAATTCTGAGGGTGCAGTGGGGCGGGGAGGGAGGCAGAAAGAGGAGTGTGTGTGTGTTTGTGTGTGTGTGTGTGTGTGTGTGTGTGTGTGTGTGTGTGTAAAAGAAAGAGAGAGATGGGGGTTAGGGTTAGGGACATAGACACACGCAGAGAGAGATACAAGGATAATAATAATAAATTCTTAAATTTGCATAGTTTACCTAATGTGACCCCCACAAATCAGAGCAAGATTTTACAAATGAAAATGTTTGTGCATCAGTTTACATATGCTATTCAACCAGTTTCTGCACACTGTACAATATGTTTGAAAGGTAGGACAAGAAGTAATACACTCACATTCCAAAGCGATGTTTCTATTTTAGCATGGATGTTTATAATAGTGAGACTTATTCATTCCAGAGACAAATGTCAAGACAAGTAAATAAACATTCATGTTTCAAGATGATTTCAGGTTTTCATGTGTCTCCGACAATACCTTTGTTATAGAGAGTTCCATCAAAGTAATAGCTTCCAGTGTAGTATCCAGTGGCGTGTTCTATTAAATGGCGAGCCCAGGTATTACCAGCCCCAGGAAAACTAGACAAAGCAACAAACACTTTGGATTTGGTAGTGAGGAATTTCCTATCTGTGCATCGGGTGTCTGTAAGTACAGAAGATATTTCATTTTAAGCTTTGCAGCTTCTTAATACATTTTACTGACAGCTACTGATTACAAGGTTTAATGCTTTCATCTTCTATTTATATCCTAGGATATCAGTTTCAGTCCAGTTGTGATTCAGATACTTAAAATTAATTCAGCCTTAAGAGAACAGAGTTTATTCTTGGAGGAGACAAAATCCTTTCAAGAAATTGACGTCATGTTAGGCAGTGCTTTATTATTAGAACTACAACGAATTATTGTGCCGACCTACAGGTTCTGATAAAGCCCCTTGATGTATGTTTAACTGCTATTTGCGTGGCAGGCTGGCCATTCACTGCCAGCCTAAATATGCCAAGTAGATTTGCAAATCAAGTGTCTTATGGGAAACCCCTCCTACTACAATGAGTCAGAGTTCAATGCAACCTCTTAGGCTGGGATTTTCAAAAGTAAAGCAACATTCCATGCTTTTAAAGCCCTGCATGGTTGCCAAAATATTGCAAACAGAAGACAAAGTACATGTGCTGTTTTAAAAATAGAATTGCCATGAAGGTGAGCCACAATCATTCTCTTTGTACCTCTGTAAAAAGGCCATTTCTGAGTAGGTGAAACAAAAGACAGGACTATGTAGCACTTTAAAGACTAACAAGATGGTGTATTTGGTGATGAGCTTTCGTGGGCCAGACCCACTTCCTCAGATCAATATGTGGAAGAAAATTGGCACAACCATATGTACCAAAATGATACTATCAAAAAAAAGTGAACACATATAAAAATGACGAATCAGGTTTAAGAACAGAGGAAGGGTGAGGGGGGGAAGGTTAGCGTCTGTGAGGTAATGACATAAGGGGTGATAATTGACCTCAGACACTAACCTTCCCCCCCTCACCCCTCCTCTACAGTACACAGGTTACAGCCTCGACTGGTGTAGCTCCATATTAAAATGCAGCTACAGAAATTTATATCACCTGAAAACCTGGCCCTACGTATGTCACTGTATCTCCCAGACCTGCTGGGGGAATAGCTGAGTGTTTTGCAAAGGAAATAACCATAAATTAAAGCAAAAGATAAGGGTGGGATGGGGCCCATTGCTCATCCACCATGGAACAAGTCTAGTCAAGACTTCATCTTTGTACAGTGCCTTGATAAAGGTAGAGAAGTGATGCACCCTTCCTAACTCAGTGCTGTCTCTTCAAACCCACATGCTACCTGTACACATATATGCAAAAAATTCCCTGTGGTATGTGAAAGTTAGTCAACTGGCCATAATCAACAGAGGGGAAAGGGTGGGAAGAGGGCAGGGATTCAACCTCAGACTTCAGTTCACCATCCTTCCTGGGAGGTTTGTGCTGAAATAAAAATCAAGAGAAGGAAGGCCCTTCGGCACCTCGAAAAGACTGGGCAGAGTACGTTATGACAGAACTGCCGCAGCTAGGGCCCATCACAGCCTCAGAACTCAATCCACAAAGTAAGAGGTGCTGTAGAACAGCGATGGGCAACCTCAGCTAGTGAGTAGGCTGCACGGGTGGTCTCCTTCATCTCAGTGAGCTGCAAGTTTGTTTGTAACAAAGTCTTCCAGGATTGGGCAGTTCTGCTAACTGCGCTTGTGTACCTAGAATTTGCGGAGTATGCTGACTGACCCCGTAGCAGCGCTCTGATTGGCTGCAGAGGGAGCGCACGGCTTTCACGGTCAATATTATGCGCAATCAGCACCCACCTCATGTCATGTGCCCTGGCTTGACATGCATGTCACTTTAGTAATACCGGTAGGAAAAAACTTGACACAAATGGCAACCAGTGGAATCTGGCAACCTTGCATCAACGAAACATCTCGCGGGCCGCACATAGAACCCAATGGGCCGCAAAAGGCCCTTGGGCTGAAGGGTGCCCACCCCTGCTGTAGGAGGTCAGGTCAGCCGTCTAGTGTGAGCTTTTGTCATGCAAAAGAAGGCCTCAAACCCTGACCATGTATAGATTAAAATGAAATGGACTAGACTTTAAAACGGAGAGGGGTGGGCTCACAGCTCTTGTCTCTCGTTATATTTCAGAATCTGGATGGGCATCTTACACTGTGGAACTGATTAGAATAGTTTAGTGGCATTGCCCAGGGCATTACCCACAGTGGGTTTTGGGAGCCCTGGAATCTATTCCCATTTCCACCACTGGCCTGTTGGGTGACCTTGGGACAATCACTTTGCTCCTTCATTCCCATTTCCCCATCTGTAACACAGGGATAATGATGCCGACCTCTGAAAAGGACTTCGAGCTGTACTGGTGAAAAGTGCTTGACGAAAGCTTGGTATTCTATATGTAGACCTATCAACACCTGCCTCACCTCAGAGGGGGGAATGAAGATAATCCATGAAGGGTCATCCCTAATGAACAAAAAGAAGAAATGTTGCATATTGCTCCTTATCACAGCGCATGCAATGCCAGCCATCTAAAAGTCGCCATGGGTGAATGCCTGCATGTGATTCCACCTGGCGGGTGTCCCAGTAGCCCTCCACAACATGACTGATTTCTAAAATCAAACTACATTTTGAAGGATTCACAGTTCATACTTGGAGCCCCAATCCTGCCCTGGCTGAAGTCAATGGGAAAATTCCCTGCCTGAACTCCTGGATTCCTACCCAAATTAATTTGAACTTCCAAGCATCTTGACACATGCACAGTGAAACCTCTGGATTTTCAAAGTCCATTAGATGCATGAACCAGTGAATGCGCAGAAGTGGGCCTACTTTGAGTCTGACCTATGTTGGTGAAAATGGGCTGTAAGCAGAAGTTTAGGCCTCTGTCCAGGAGGACTCTTAGAGCTCTGCTCAACTTCATGCATGTCCCTCTGAGATCAGTGAAATTACTCAAAGGCTTAAGTGTGCCGTAAACTTTAAGTGATTTGCTGGATTGAGGCCTTACTGTCAATGTGACCAACCTACTTCTAGATAGGGGTGAGCATTTAGAGGAAGATGCCTAAAGTAAATTAGACATGCTGGTAACACTTGGCTTTAATGCAGCTGTAACTGCAATATGTATGAGCCAGAAAGAGCATGGTTGCCGGTTTAATCACAGAACTAGACGTGTAGGTTCTGTTTTTGATAGTCACATAGTTGTTTGGCTCTGGGAAAGTGGGGTGTGTGGGACTGGGTTCAGTGTGCAGGTGGTGGTGTGGGTCCATGCTATACAGAATATCTCACTGGATGCTCTGGTTTGTAAATCATTGTTTGTAAAAAGTCTTTGAAAGTCTCCTTTCAGGTTTATTGACCTATAGCACATTATCAGTGTCGTTCAATTCAGGGTGCAGGAAAAGTGCTTATTTGTGTCATTTGAAAAATCTAAAGCCCATAAAACTGCCCATGAATTTCCAAAAGCCACTATTTATTATGTTGTACCCATAATCCCTTGTTTTTCTTGCATGACTATTTTATTCTTGTAAATATCACATATAAAATATTTATTTTGTGTTAATTACTAAACAACACATATATATGTGTATATAAAACACATATAGAATCATATAATCATAGTGTTGGAAGGGACCTCAGGAGGTCATGAGTCCAACCCCTTGCTAAAGCAGGACCAATCCCAACTAAATCATCCCAGACAGGGCTTTGTCAAGCCGGGATTTAAATGTTTAGGGATGGAGACTCTGTCACCTCACTGGTTATCACTACCCTCCTAGGGAAATCGTTTTTCCTAATAGCCAACCTAGACCTCTGCCACTGAAGCTTGAGACCATTGCTCCTCCTTCTGTCATCTGTCACCACTGAGAACAACCTTTCTCCATCTTCTTTGGAACCCCCCCTTTCAGGTGGCTGAAGGCTGCTATCAAATCCCTCTTCACTCTTCTTTTCCGTGGATTAAATAAGCCCAAATCCCTCAGCCTCTCCTCATAAGTCATGTGCTCCAGCCTCTTAATCATTTTTCTTGCCCTCCACTGGACTTTCTCTATGTTCTTTTTCTATGTTTGGGTTACTTAACACATACATTTATATACCCATATGCAGCAAAAAATCCTACAGAAATTTTATTTACCACTAAAACGCTGGCATCGCCAGGCTAGAAAACACTCCCTTTTTCAACTGGGCCTGACAAAATCAGATATCAGTATAGTAAAGGAAGTGAAAGACTACCACATACAAATGAAAAAGCATGGGGAATTTCGGTCTCGATAGTCCGCAAAGATTCAAACCAGAATGTGGCCTGGCCATGAGAGCAAACACCATTTTGGCTCAATGTTCACCTGGTAGAAGTGGGCATAGCTTTATTGCCTTTAGGGGCCTCTTGTTGAGTTGCAGCATTTACCTTGTACTGGAGTCTGATAGACTTGATAGTAATTCTCTTCTCTCGGCACCTCAGCCACACTACTGACGTTCTGCTCCCTGCTGCAGAACATCCTGTCCACGCTGTCATGAAGAGTGAAATGCATTGTGGGATAGCCACAGTAGCATTCTGGCCCTCCGATGACTGCCAAGGGAAATTCCTATCCAAGAGAGAAAACAGATCAGAATGCAAATGCCATGGCATGAACAAACTTAAGAGGATGCTTCTAATACAAAAGCAAAAATATATCTTCAAAGGGAACACTGTCAGGATCAAAGTGATATTTATTTTCATTGAAAAAAATCTCATACCTGTGTCACTATTGGACCTGTTGTCCATTTCTTGAGGCAATTTTTTGAGTCTTTATCTGATCGTTTGGCTCAGAACTTAACAATTCAAAACAGTTTTTATCTATTACTAACATGGAATTTAAAAACAATGAGCAGTCCTGTGGCACCTTAGCGACTAACAAATATATCACGAGCTTTCATGGATAAATCCCACTTCATTAGATGAGTTGGAGTGAAAATTATAGAATCCAGAGTATATATAACAGGAAAAGCAGTTACCTGTCAATTGTAGGACCAGTGTTAATGATAATTGAATAAGGCTGGATGTGTCCCATTAATAGATTCTGATGTGTAAATGAGTTTATCAAAGGCAGGGGAAATTGCCTATGTAGTGGGTGAACCAGTTAATGTTTTTATTGAAGCCCAAGTTGATAGTGTTGAAGCTATAAGTGAATTCCAGTTCAGCAGTCTCCCTCTGTAATTGGTGATAAAATTCCTTTGTAGAAGAATGTCTAGTTTTAAATTCATTATTAAATGCCCAGGGAAGTTAAAATGTTCCACTATAGATTTCTGGGTGTTACCATTCTTGATGTCTGATTGGTGTCCCTTAATCCTTTGTCTCAGAGACTCTCCAGTTTGGCCAATATACATGGAATTTAAGCACAGAAGAAACCTCTGTGATCAGCCTCTCTACCTTTCTATGAACACAGACCATAGAATTCCATCTGGGAACTCCTGCAGTGGAGGATTTGTTATTCTGTGCTATAAAAGTCAACATTCCTAATCACAATAATTTGTTGCTGTACTAGAGCATAACTTTTAGAAAGATGTCCCCCCACAATTTAAAGACGCCAAAGGCCAACTCTTCAGGTGTTGTAAATCAACATAGCTACATCGACATCAGCATCTTTATTCTGATTTTCATCTGCTGAGGATGTAGCCCAGACTAAGAACAAAACTGAATAATTGCCAGGATAGAGCCCACAGAGAGGAAAAGGGCCTTGGACTTCAAGAATTCTGTTTTCAGGAAAGGGATCTAGGGAAAAAGCAGAGATTTAGATGAATGAAATGCCCAGTACATTTACGAAAACAATGGAAGACCACAAAGAACTGAATATCTCCTTCTCTGACTCATTCACAAATGGGAGTACCCAAACAGTGTTTATTTTGTATAGCTTTCAGAAGGAATCTCCCAAGCTGATGAATCATGAGCACAAAACAGTCATTTAAAAACAAAGCCAATCAGTTTTACACCAAACACTGTTAAAAATATAGTAGGAAGCAATGTTTACACTATCGTAGACAAAGAGACTGAAGTAACAGCACATATGGACCTCCATCAGGGTTTCCAAAGCCAGTGGAAAATCTATAGTACCATATGCACAGCAAAAGGCAGACACTCAGGGCATGTCTACACTATGCAGAAGACCGACATTGCTCCGGTCGATCTTCTTAGGTTCAATTTAGTGGGTTACAAGGAGTAAGGGAAGCCGACAGGAGCATTTGCTCCTGTTGGCCTTCCGCCGTGTGGACGGTGCAGAAATGGGATTTAAGATATGTTGACCCTGGCTATGTAACTAATGTAACTGGAGTTGCAGATTTTAATTTGACCTTCTGCTGTAGTGTAGACCAGACCTAGGGGTGAATTAAAGAGTTACCACCCATTTCCCTTGTGTCTTGGGCTACATCTGTAATTAAAACTCTACAGCGGCATAGTTCACAGTTGGCTTGCTGTAGCACTTGGTGTAGACACTGCAGTGATGGGAGAGATTCTCCTGTTGCTGTCCATAATCTGTCTCCCCTGTCCGACAACAGTTAGATTGATGGAAGAATTCTTCCTTTGATCAAGCACTGTCTACACTGGGGGTTAGGTCAGCTTCACCACAGCATCACAGCATACTAAACTGGAAGGGATCTGGAGAGGTCATCAAGTCCAGTACCCTGTCCTCACAGCATATAGGCAGGACTTGATGTTACACACCCCTGGGAGATGTAGCTATGCCAATGTCACTTTTCAACATAGACCAACCCTTCAAATCAATACTTGACACTGCAATATTACTTTATGGGTCTCTTAAAGTATATTTACTAGAGCAGGGTGACAAAGGCAAGATGAGTAGGGGAACACCTTGTTTGTGAATCCCACTGGGGCTTACAGTGAGTTAAGCTTTGAGCTGCTTGATAGTCAGGACTTAGGTGACTGCACGTGATCAGCTACTGAAATTTAGGCAACTCGGGGACTTCACTGTTAGAGACCTAAGCACTGAGGGCGAGATTCAGAAGAGGGACTAAGTCGAACATTTAGGCACCACAGGCATTTACAAAACTCCTGCTTAGCTGCTGTCTAGCCCTATGAGCACCTAAACACCACAGGCTCCTAAATCATTTTGAAAAATGGGGCTGTGACGCCTAGGTCACTAGGACATTTTTGAAAATACGAGACTATATCGACCACATGGGTCAAAACCTACCATGTTGCTATCCGAACATGACTTTGGATACAGAAAATTATATAAAACCTCCAGATACCGGGAACCAGATTTTCAAGAGTTCAGACAAGATTGCAATTGAGGGCAGATTTTCACAGGAGCTCAGCTCCTACTGTGAAAGCAAAAGAAGGGTCAGATTTTCAAAAGTTCTCAGCCTGCAGGAATTCCTGGCGTGATGTTTATGTACAAAATTGTCAAGAATTCAGGTCTTTGAGAACCTGTTCCTTGCTGTCAGAGCTGAGCACCTAAACAGTCTGTTCGAAATCTGGACTTGATGTCTCCTTTCTCTTAGATGTGACAGCACCTCTTGGTTTGGATTCAATGTTCAAACAAGCCCTTAGACTTCAATGAGGTTTCTAAAATGAGACAGGCTTTCTTCACTGCATAGAGCCAGTGGCGCACTGTGATGTATATTTTACATGTTTTAAGAACGCAGTTTGGCAGAGTTATAAAAACATAATTTTGCACATGTGACTGCAGCAGAAGGATTGGGAGAGCTTGAACAATTGTAAGTGTATGACTCCATTTAAACATCATCCCTGTTTTCTGTCCTTTTAAATATAACATGCTTTTGGACTCTTGTTTATTAAATAACTCCTCCGTCTTGAGCCTGGATATTTTGTTCCCTTTAAAGGCTTTTCTTTTGGCATGCACATTTGAGACGGAAATGGTAGGAATTTTTATAGAGAGGGACTGCAGTGCAGGAACTGGTGCATAATGTTTGAGGGTAGAGCCATAGGGGTTCTAATCCTGACTCTATCATTTCAATACACTGTGCTTATGTCAGTAGATAACAGCGTGGGTGAAAGTCTATGCTCTGATTTATAAAGGACGCTAGCCTCTATGTTCATTATGGTCTCTTTTTATCCTTAAAAATCTGTGAAAATGTACTCTGCCCTGTTTGTAAAATGGGTCTAATGCTTGCCGTATAGGGGACTATGAGACGATATTACTGTTATTAGTAAGTGTGATACACTTTGAGATCCTCAGATCACAGGCATTATGAAAAGATAAAACTTTGTATAGTTCAAAAGCTTCAGAGGGGTAGCTGAGTTAATCTGTAACCGAAAAACTTAAAAAACCAGAAATGGTCTGGTAGCACTTTAAAGACTAACAAAACATGTAAATGGTATCATGAGCTTTTGTGGGCACAGCCCACATAATCAGATGACCAGAGTATTGGATGTCCAGTCATCTGAAGAAGTGCTTTGTATAGCTGTAATTTTTCACATGAGGAATGGCAACTTTCTGGTTTTCATATGCATCTAATTTAAGACATGAGAATGACATGAGTAGCATAGTGTTTATAAATAAATACCAGCTCAGGAACCTAAATAATTGAGTGCCACGCTTGTGTGTTTAGCATTTTAAAAAATATTGCCCTTATTTGTATATCTAAAAGGGAGCATAACTTTTCTGGAAATCTCTCTTAAGGAAATCCAGTTCCTTCTGGACATGATGAGGGTTATTACCTGTCAAAGGGATGCTAAGACAGCCTGCTGGTTTATAGCTGTTAATTATCTCTCATTGGGGATGTCTATACTGTGGAGTTATTCAGAAATATCTCCCCTTATTTCAAAATAAAAAGGCAAGCATCCACACTACCAAGATTATTATTTTGAAATTCTGGGCTTGTTATTTAAAAATAATAACTTCTTCTTGTGAAGAGGAATAAGCTTATTTTGAAATTGTTATTCAGGAGTTATTATTTTGAGAACTTATTTCAAAATAGCCTGGGAGTGTAGACATAGCCATTGTTATGAGAATGGAGATCCTCTAGTTCCTGGAATGCTTTAAGCCAACACTTGCCTAAGAAAAGATTAATTAAACTGATGTTGTGTGTTTTGACATCTGCAATGTTAAGAAGAAGCTCCTGTTGTGAAAGGCTTCCGTTCTGAAGAAAAATGGCTTTCAAGTGAAAAGTCAACGTTTTCATGGGAAAATTGTATTTTTTGATGCTACTTTCCAGTTTCAGTGACAAAAAATACTGAAACCCACAACTTTTGATCTTTTCCATCCCAAAATGAAACATGTTACCCAAAACAATTTTGAAAAAATCAGTTTTTGACCAAAAAACTGGAAAGCATTTCAATGAAAAAGAGAGATTTTTTTTCCTCCATGGCAAGTACCAGCTAAAAACTAGCATTTAAAAACCATCTCTAATGGCAATGAATTAACTCACCAGCATAGCAACCTGTCTTGCAAAATGGGGAGAACAGGAGAAAAGCTACAAAGTTTAGTCTGCAGGCACAGCAGAGAGGGACAGCAGTATGCATCTTACGGCACCATGTCACAGCAAGGACAAGGAGCCAGGGCAGTAGGAACAAGACTGGCGCTAGGCTTTTGGATCTGAAGAAGAAGCCAGGTCCTCTTTCACAAAGGAAATACTGTCCAAAGGATTCTGAAAGAAATAAAGAATCTTGTGGGCTAGATTTTTTTTTCAGAGATAATGTAAATCAGGAGTCGAACACAGACCTCAGTGAATTTACGCTGGTATAAAACTGATGCACAGACTCACTATGGGTACGTCCAGACTACAAGCCTCTTTCAAAAGAGGCTTTTTTTAAAGTATCTTTTGAAAAAGCCTGTTTCGAAAAAAAGCGTCTAGACAAAAAGAAGATTTTTCGAAAAAGCGGCTTGCTTTTTCGAAAGAGAGTCTCGATGTTGTCTTTCGAAAAAGCCCTGTTTTCATGCAATAGCGCCTTTTTTCGAAAGATAACTTTCGAAAAAAGGCATTATTCCTCGTGGAATGAGGTTTACCGCCATCGACAAAACCGCCATGTTTTTTCAATTTATTGTTGACAGAACATGGCAGTAGTCTAGATGCAGGTAAAGTTTTTTCGAAAAAAGGCTACTTTTTTCGAAAAAACCCTGTAGTCTAGACACACCCTATGGGTGCACGTTTGTCCCTGTAAAGCAGAGGTGGCCAACTTGTGGCTCCAGAGCCACATGCAGCTCTTCAGAAGTTGATATGCAGCTCCTTACATAGGTACCAAATCCAGGGCTGGAGCTACAGGTGCCAACTTTCCACTGGGCCAGAAGGTGCTCACTGTTCAACCCCCAGCTCTGTCCTAGGCGTTGTCCCTCTCCACCATTTCCCCATAGGATCCCACCACTGCCTAGCCTCTCCACTGAGCCTGTCACCCCCATGCTTCTCCCCTTTGGTGTCTCCCATTTAGAGCTGATCCCAGTGGGCAGGAGGACAAGGAGAAGGAGGCACTGAACGGTGGGGCTGCCAATGGGCGGGGTGGGCTGAGGGGGGCGATGGGGAGATGATCAGAGTTGGTGATATATTACTGTTCTTCTTTGGCAATGTGCATTGGTAAATTCTGGCTCCTTCTCAGGTATAGGTTGGCCACCCTCTCTCAAGCGCCCCCTTCTGGCCAAGGACGTGTGTCCACAAGCTCCCTCTCCTGTGACTGACTCTGGGAGTGGAAGTATCCCAGAAGCCCTTTCTTCTGGGTTGCTTAGGACCAGGCTTGCCCCCTTGAGTAGTTTCTGGGGGTTGGGAGGACCCAGGCCACCTATTCTTCTGGGTCCCAGCCCAGGGACTCTGTAAATAGCAGTTGTCAGCTGAAATCTTTACTGTTCGCTGCTACTTGCTCCCTGGGCCTGTTCTCCAAGAATCTGTTCCATTCTTTTAGGGCTTTATCTCAAATTCCTTATAGCACCCTGTCCAGGGCTCTGCAATTCATGGTAGCCCACCCCAGCCAGTATTCGGTCACTGGACCTGGGCTTCAGCCGGGTCTACAAACCAGCCTACACGCTGAGCTACCCAAGGTGCCACTGCCTTTCCAGTCAGTCAGTCCCTGCGTCTGGGAGTGGAACTGAGAGAGGAACTGCCAGGCCCTGGCCCAGCCGCCTCTTTTTACAGGCTTCCTGGGCTCTGATTGGCTGCAGCAGAAGCAGCTGCTCTCGCTTGCCTGGAGGACTTCTCCTCTGCTTATTTCCCTGGAGTGGGGTGTGTCAAGGCCACAGGCCTCCCATCACAGACCCCAGTTTGTCATGTTGAAATCAGTGGGACTAAAGCTGGGGCTTAAAGTTAAACACACGCTCACGTTCGCTTCTGAATAAGCATGTGGTCACTTATGACAGGGTGAGCAACCTCAGGCTGAGGGGGCAGGGGCTTCCCTGGGTACGGCCCCCGAGGCTCTGGAACCCCCTCAGAATTGGGAGCCCGCACTGGTGCTCCAGTCCCCCCTCCCCCATTACTGCTCATGGCACGGGAGCACACAAAATCTACTAGGTTAGCCCCTCCCCCCCCAGGCTCTGATGTGCAAGGGGAGTGTCTTTCTCCTCAGCTGGAAGCCACATTAGTGAGGGTTTTGAGGGGTTCGGGGTGTTTTTTTGTTTTGTTCTTTGGCTTCTTACTTGTGTGAGGACCCCGACTGATTTTTTTGTGTGGGTCAGCAGCTCCTGACCCAAAAATGTTTCCCCACCCTTGACTTATGTGGTTAAAGTGAACTATGCGGTTAAGTGCTTTGCTGAACCAGGGCATATAGAATCAAAATGCCTGAAGCTGAGAGTTGTTTTCCTTTTTGCCATCGAAAAGGGGTGATGTGAGACTTTTAAAGACAGGGCCCCCATAAATGTTTGCATGAAGTGTGGGTGTATTTGCATGTGCACTTAGCAGGGAAGTGAAATGCCCATGATCAAGCATTTAGAAGAAGTTCAAAGGGTTGTTCAAGCATACAGAGGGGTCAAATTCCAGTGAATCTATTTGAAAGGCTTGCTAAGCTGCCGCTATCTTTACACGTTTAGCAAATGCCTTTTAAAAATCTTCTTGATTCTCATCTATGCAAGCGCGTGACAAAACTGTTGAGCGGCTTATCTCTTGCTCTTCCCCAGTGCTTACCCTCTGATAAGGAGTCAAATACGACGTGTGCACCATTTGTGCCCAAACTACCAACATTTGCTTACCGAGTGAGATATGAGATTGTCAAAAAGTATTTGCAGATTTGGTCCAAGGGTATAATGGCCCCATTTCTATTCGCAAACAGAGCTGCAGCTTTTCTGCATAGGTCAAATAATAAATTTCCCATTCTAATTTGGCTTGGAATAAAATGTCTCAGCATGACAGCAGCTCTGGAAAGCTTGCAAAAGTAGCAAATATGCCTGATTCTTCATCCGCTGTATTGTTTGCAGCCATTGCCACGAACGCAAAGTGAGCGTGAAACGCTGTCACTCTGATCTGGTGCTACGATCAGCGTTTCAAACTAGTGCATGACCCAAAAAGCCCAGCTGACCTCTCGGTAACATAAGCATCATTCTGTTCAGACTCCACTGACTTCAGGAGTTATTTTTTATTGCTCTTTCTATAGCTGCAGCTC
The DNA here is from genome assembly GCA_032595735.1 of Pelochelys cantorii. NCBI lineage: Eukaryota > Metazoa > Chordata > Testudines > Trionychidae > Pelochelys > Pelochelys cantorii. The sequence continues at coordinate 14,732,327 of CM064346.1, forward strand.
TGTGCCTTTCTCTATTATCAGTGGAGCTCTGGTCTCAGCAAACAAAAGTAAAGCTTGGCACTAATTCTACATTCTGTGGCTAAACATATCTGCAACAGGTTGAACCTTTCTAGTTCAACACTTTCTGGTCCATCCATGGTCTGGCATGATTTTAGTTAGTAGATGTCCACTTTTCATGGGTGTGGCCAACTCTCCCACAGTCCCATAAAGTTTGTTTACAGCCACCAGTCCTGGCTCTCCGGCTACATCTACACTATGAGTTTTCTTGGCAAAAAATATGCTAATGAGGGACTCATTTGCATGCATCACACTCTCATTTACATATTTTCTGCCAATCCGTTTTTGCGCTAGGGATTTTTGCGCAAAAACAAGCAGTGTGGATGTTTTATTTTTGAGGAGGAAACCCCCTTTTTCCATAAGATCCTTATGCCCTGAAAAAGGAGGTATACCCATCTTGTGGAAAAAGGGGGTTTTGTGCAAAAAGAAAACGTCCACACTGCTTGTTTTTGTGCAAAAACCCCTAGTGCAAAAACGGATTGGTAGAAAATATGCAAATGAGATTGCGACTCATGCAAATGAGTCCCTCAGTAGCATATTTTTTTGCCAAGAAAACTCATAGTGTAGACATAGACTCAGTGTTCTGTGCTGTAATGTAGTTCTGATTTACCCCATCTGCCTTCTAAGAGCTCAGGAAGCAGTGGAAGTGTTGGTAATGCTGCTAGACAATATTGGCATCCAGTGGTTTGACAAATTCTCTGGTTTGGCACTGGTCAGGTCCTGAGAGTGCCAGACTAAAGAAGTTCAACCTGTACTTCCACTAGATGTGTCTAAAGAATGGGACAGATTCTAACAATATCCCGTGCCTAAACATCCTTCAGAGAATCCACATCCTGGCAGGAGAAAAGAGGGTGGAAACCCTAGATCTTCAGGGAGAAATCTTTCTAAAGGCTTCCAACCAAAGGAGCTATCTGGAGCAGTGCAGGGGTTTCACTGAGTCATGATCTCTTTATGTACCTACTTAACTCGATCCAGATACAGCACCAACATATAAGCGTCCATGTCTATTATTTGTGCTCCTAACAGGAATAGTCTGTGCTGTGACAGCATAGATGTCACCCTTGGGGAAGATAATGGCAGTGGCCCTAATCTTTTTATTACCATGGGGATATTCTCCAGTGCAGCGGTCGAGTTAATGCATTCTCACTCCTGGAGTACGTCTAGACTACATGGCTCCATCGATGGAGCCATGTAGATTTGTTTGTTCGGCAAAGGGAAATGAAGCCGCAATTTAAATAATCGCGGCTTCATTTAAATTTAAATGGCTGCCGGGCTCTGCCGACCAGCTGTTTGTCGGTAGATCAGGGCAGTCTGGACCTCCCCTGTCGACCTGAAAGCCCTTTGTCGACCTCCCCAGTAAACCTCATCCTACCAGGCATAAGGGGAAGGTCGACAAAGGGCTTTGATGTTGATTGTGGAGCGTCCAGACTAGCACGCTGAGCCGACAAACAGCTGATCAGCTGTTTGTCGGCTCAGCGCGGCAGCCATTTAAAGTTAAATGAAGCCGCGATTATTTAAATCGCCGCTTCATTTCCCTTTGCCTACAACCTAATCTACACGGCTCCATCGATGGAGCCATGTAGTCTAGACACAGCTGGTAGCCACAGCATTTCTCCATGGTTGCATCGCTATGCGTGAGGATGGGCTATTCTGGGCTTTCCCACAGGCAGAATACAGAGGTGCATGCATTTTAACATGGGTTTTGAAGTTAACACTTTGGGTGTAGAATATGGCTCCCTGTAAAGGTTCTTCCCAAATAAATCCCAAAAAGGATTTTACTCCCCCATCCAATTTCATACTGTGCGCTGGCGTGTCAGCCCTGCTGAGGCCTATAAACAAGGGGAATAACTGTCAAATCAATCAATTACCACATCTCAGGAAATGCTCTCCCAACAACACGAAACGTCAGCTGCCTTGCCTCAACCTGAAAATGTGGCTGGATCGCCAATGTCAGCACACACCGGGCACATTTCACTAACATTTCAAATCTTTGCACATTTACCAGCCCCAAAGAGAACCCAAGACAAGCTGAGTTCCTTCCCTGTTCCTTCAGTGCCACTAACTTTAATAGGTTGGCAATTTTTAAATCAAAGGAAGATCTCCCCTTCAACTGCATGAACTGTTTTGTTTCATCAAGTATATTAAACTGTCAAATCTCTGTACATTCTCAAAACGACTGGAGAATTTCAGATAATAATGTTACTTTATTTACAACATTCAGGTTTCAGCAACATGACTTGATTCTGAAAATGCAGAGCAATTTTCAATCCTGGAGGGAATTTCTAAGAGCTAATTTCCATAAAAATTAAATATATATCTGTATCTTCCTGTTTGGCTTCAACATGTGCTGGGGAAGGAATAAAACAGAGAGTTGTGGCTTTATCAGTGAACCATTTTGAGCAAATGTACTGCGCTCAGTAAGAGCCCAGCAACAGTTCTGGGAAATGCAGCAGGGGTCCAAGCATGAGTGTGAAGAGCTGCAACTCTTTATGTTCACCCCCCCGATTATTCAGATTTTGGGCATATCTTATGCAGAAAGTGGAATGATTACAAAATAATATATTCAGCTCTGACTTCTCTTTACTATTTAATCAACAATGACAATCCATCCCCATTCTGCCAATTTCACCCTCAGTAATGGCACAGCACCCATCCAGCAAGGGTCCTAAGCACCTGCCTAAACTTTGTATGTGAACAGTCCTACAGTAGTTCAAAGGGCTTAGTTCTCTACTGCTTCACTCCAGTTCCGTGGCAGTGCAGATCCACAGACGTGAGTGGGGCTCAAAGTTAGGCATGTACACAGCTGGAGCCAGCCTTACTGCACACTCAGTCCTGAAACAAACGGGACTCATGGGGTGAAATCCTGGCCCCACTAATGTCACTGGGAGTTGGGCCATTGAATTTAACGGAGCCAGGATGTCACTTGTATAATGGAGTAAGTCACTACCAGAAATGCCCCAAAATGGCAGCTTATGTTAAGTTCCTACTTGTGTAAGCATTTGCTGGTTCAGAGCCTGCAAGCCCTCACTACTCACATGGGTAGCTCTTTACCTTGCACCAGCAGTCCCATTGACGTCAACACCCATGTACTCTAAAATTGGCTTTCTCATTAATGCAAACACATCATGTAGGGCTACAAACAATTCTCATTATTTTTGTTTGCCTTCCTCACAGCATTTTCAACACTTATATAAACGAATCCCAACCCTCGCCTCTCAAAGTCCTTTTATTATGAACGCATTACAATAATGAATTGCCAAGAGATCAAAACCGTATCTAATTAGTTCAACTCTGATCCCAGCTCAAACTTTGATGCAGCTCTCTTTAAAAGAGGGGAACACAGTAGCAACCACCCCAAAAGCACAGAGAGGCACAAATATGTGGGGGAAAAAAAAGGCAGTGCCAGGCATCAAAAAAAAAGTTCATCCCACAGTGATTTGGGGGCTGTTTTAAAATAAACATGTTCATCGTGCAACGAAGTCATACATCATTTTGCAAATTTCTATCGGCATGACTGTTCTATGAGTAAAAAAGGAAAATATCTTGAAATCAGCTCTCCCCCTGAAATGAAAATCTCTGCTTATTTTACATTGTTCCCTGCCCAAAATAGCTTGCAGTTCTTATATGCTTATATAGTATATGCTTATATAGTATACAACAGTGGGGTTGTGATCCTGAATGAGTTCTGTAGATGCCACTGGAATAGAGATAAATCTAATGGAGGGATGATGATATACAAAACCTTAGGCTATGTCTACACTTGCGGCTTCTGGTGCAAGAACATCCTGCGCAAGGGTTCTTGTGCAAGAAGTCTTGCGCAAGAAAACGTCCACACTGCCATGTGCGAGCTGTGCTTTTGCACAAGAGCATCCATGGCAGTGTGGACACTCTCTTGCGCAAGAAAGCTCTGATGACCATTTTCACCATAGGGCTTTCTTGCGCAAGAAATCCCTGCCGAGCGTCCACACTGCCCTCTTGCGCAAGAGCTCCTGCGCAAGAGGGTTTACACCTGATTAAAAAGAGCGTAGAGCTTGTGCAAGAAGCCCTCTCTCACCACGCCATACTGTAAATTTCCTTGCGCAAGAGCGGGCTGGCAGTGTGGACGCTCTGCAGATTCTTGCGTAAGAATGGCCATACTTGCGCAAGAAGCCGCGAGTGTAGACATAGCCTTAGAGAGCATCTAGTTGGGGTTGGTGCATGTAGTTGGGGGTTGGTCCTGCTTTGTGGGGGGTCTGGACTCAATGACCTCCTGAGGTCTCTTTCAGCCCTATGACTGTATGATCTACACAGCAGGGCTTAACTCGAGATAAGCAAAGCAAACTGAGCCACGTCAATTGTGTAGCTTATTTTGACATAGCTTATTTCAAAATTGGGAGTATCTACAGAGCACTTATTTTGAAACAGAGCACTCTTCCTCTGACTTCCCTTACTCCTCGTTCAATGAGGGTTACAGGAGTCAGAGTAAGAAGTCCTGCAGCTTGACAGTATTTTGATGTTATTTCAAAATAACTGCCTGCTGTGTAGACGAGGAATAGATGAACCCTTACTGAGATAAGACAAGGGACAATTCCCAATGAAGTCAACAGAAAGCTTTCCATAGTCTTTCAGTGAGAGCTGTATCTAATCTTTAAGGGACTTATCTTAATTAAGTACTCGTGAATTAACTTTTCTGAAAACCAGACCCTTTTAGGGTATTCCAAAACCAGAAGCATCCAAAATCACCAGTCATATGTGAAAATATAGGCACCGGTTTTTTGAGTGCATTTGATTATGCTAACTTTTTTTCTCCAGGGTTTTACATACAATCATCTCAGCGATTGGCAAGCAACAATTCCACCTCACAAGTGGATTAATTATAAAATGTGTGAGCACTTTTATTCTGAATTAAAGTGGTCTTAATTTGGCTTAGTTTAATTCACTTATAAACTGAATTAAGGCCACTTTAATTCTAATTATGACTATCCGCACAGAGGTTTAAAGTAGCCTTAATTCAGTGTGAAAGTGAGTTAAACTCAGCTGAATGAAGGCCACTTTAATACTGAAGAAAAGTGTCCATGCAGATATTTAGTGTGGATTAATTAATCCATTTAAAATTCACACTTTTTGTTAGTTCAGATTTATTTCTCTGTTTGTCCCTGTGTAAAAAGGGCAAAGCTGGAAACAGAAGCCTGGAGTCGTCTATCACTTATTCTCACACACTCCCTGTATCGGTACTATGAATGCACACGCACGTACGATGGTAATTAATTAACACAGAACAAAGCTTCAATGGCATTTTCTCAAAACATGCTGAACTGAGGAGGAAGCATAAAGGATATGTTGACTGGAAAAAGACTTCCCACTCCCCATCAAGGGATAAAAGCTGCTAAAATTACTCTACCTAGTGATTATAAAGATTTGTCTTTCATGCCTTAATAGTTTTAATCAATTTGTGTTACTAGAAGACAAATTAATTGAATGTTTGGTTTACTCCGTGGCATCTGAGGGTGGCTTTAGGCTAAATCTGCCCATAACACAAACCTTTCTCTGCACAAAGATACAAGCCAACTTTGGGGGTGGAGTGACCTCCGCACCATAGAATGTGCCTGGGCCAAATGCTCCACTCCATTACACCAGCTCATCTCTGCTCAAGGCAGTGGAGTGAGTTATGCAGATGTAAACCCAGCCGACTGAGGCTGCATGCCTGTGTGTCAATCTACAGGCCAATAAATAAGTAGCAGAACTTCATTAGCCCCTGGTTTGCACCCTGCATGGTCGTTTGCACCAGTGCAAAGTGGACGTAAAATGTAACTAAGTCGGAATTTTCCACTCAACGTTTATGTGGACACAGGAGTGGAATCGCTTTAACTGTGCCACGAAAGGGGAAGTACAGCTCCCTTAGGGTATGTCTGCATGGCAGTCGGACATGTGACTGCAACGCACATAGGCACACCAGAGCCAGCTTTAATCTAGGTACCCAGGAGAACAATGCTTCGGCAGCACAGGCGAGTGTTAGTCAGAATCCCGGCCTGGCTTGTAAAGTCCGTGCTGCCAGGCAGGAAGGGCCCTTCCTAGCTGTTCTGGTGTCCTACGCAGGGCCCGCTCCATGGGGGGCCGGCTGTGCTCAAGAGCCATGAGGGAAAGGAGCCGGGGGAGGGGGGAGGAGGAGCAGGGCTGCCGGGCAGGGATACAGCAGGTGTCGTGCTGCCCCCACACTCAGTGGCCGTGGCTGGAAACAGAGCAACTCAGACCCACCCACTCCCCCGGCTCCCAGCCACGTGGCTCGGGGCAGGGATAGGACCACAGGGAGAGTTAGGGGAAGTGGAGTGACAAGATTGAGAGCTGGGGGAGTGGAGAGGGCTAGGGCGGGGTCACTCTGCTTCCTTCCGCCACCAGTGAATATGGGGGCAGGCCCAACCCCTGCTGCCAGCACCAGCCCCTTGCTAATCTCCTCCTCTCTGTCCCCAGCAGGGAGCTGGGGAGCAGTCCAAGCTGCCCCAACCCCTGACCCTCCTTGAGCACCCTCCAACATGGCCTCCAAAAGCCCTCAACCCTGGCCCAGCGTCCGCACCCCTTCCTGCACCCCAGCCCAGAACCCATACCCTAACCCCCAGATGAGCCCTTCCTCACACCTGGAGCCCCCCTCCTCTACCACAACCCCCTCATGCCCTGCCACCCCAGAGATCTCTCACGCCAACTCTCTAGCCCAACCTTGAACCCCTCAACTTCAACCCCACCCTAGAGCCCACACCGCCCCCAGCCAGTGCTCTCATACTCCTGCACCCAAGTCTCTGCCCCAGCCTTGAACTCCCGTCCGCACTCAGAACCCTTTGGTCCCACTCCTGCCACATGAATGTTGTTCTGTGCGCTAGTATGCAGGTTCTATGTCACACATCACCTCTGTGTTGCACAGCCCCTCCACATAAGAATAATAATTCCACTCCAGGGTGGGAAAAATTAGAGGTAACACTGGCAGGGACAGCCTAGTCAATAGGCAGACCAGGGGTCAAATTTGCACCTCCACATGCTTATGAATGGATCAGAAAATCTTATTTACTTATTGTTATTATGTTTGTATTATTTTCTCTGAAGTCAGGACCTGGACTAATACTTTGGCCAAGAAATTTGAACTTTGAAAATAAATAACTGATTACCCCTGTGTGGCTTCCTATGTAACAAGCCAGCTACCTTGAAGCTGGCATGTCTGCATTCACACTTCCTGATTGCAACATGGGCACAATTGTATCAGTATAAAGGTGCTTATGGTACCAAATACAGCTTATCCCCATATGAAAAGGAGAAGGCGCTGCGGGTCTAAGGACTCTTTGTGGTGGTATAACTGAATCCACACTTGGGGTTGGACCAGTATAGTTATTTCAGATAAAAACAAAAAGCGAAACCCTGCATTATAACAGAAGTAGACCTTACCTCGAGTTGAAACTAAGACTGGTTGCAGTGGAAAGGGGTTTTACGGTGAATCTAAATGCACTGGGGTCAGAGCTGTGGAAAGTATCTTTAGTGTAAATGAGAACCAGCCCCATAGTCACTTTATTAATTACCGTAGGTTTTTTATACCACTCTGGAAATACCAACGGGACTTCACTGGAGATAAACATAATTACATAAGGCCCCCCAATGTAAACGAGAATCAGAGCTTTTCTCGATGCCTGGGACAGCTATAAAAATGGCCTAAGCACATCAGTCACACCATCAAGGGCTCAACCACCTGCACATCTATGTGCATGATCTATGCTATCATGGTATTCACACGCCTCAGCAATTGTTGGGAGCAGGGCCACATCCACACTGATGGAACTGGCCTAGTTAGTACTGATCCTCCACTTGATAAGGTAACTCCCTTCTGCTCATGTGCTACGACAGGGGTGGCCAACCTATGACTCATGAGCCGCATGCGGCTCTTCCCCCCCGAAAGTGCGGCTCATGAAGCCGCCCCCATGTCTCACGAAGCTGCCCCTGCAAATGGCTCCTGGCTCCCTGTGCTCACCGGGGCAGGGGAGCCGTCTGTCATGGCCATTCAAAATGGCGTCTTCAAAATGGCAGAGGCCAGCAGGAGCCTGATGTGGCCAAAAAGCCTTTAAACACATTTCTTAAAGGGGCAGTCTTTTTTGGGGGGGTTTGTTTTGGGTTTTTTTTGTTTTGGTTTTTTTTGCTCAACAACTTTGCCCTGGCTCTTCGCACTGTATGCACTGCTATTTTGTCCGGAACGAGTTGGCCACCCCTGTGCTAGGATATTCATGCTGCCTCTGTAATTTCCACTCCAGTGCATCTGACAAAGTGGGTCTTTGTCCACAAAAGCTTATGACTGAATCAACCAATTCGTCTTTCAGGTGCCACAGGACTCCATTTTGTTTTTGTAGAAACAGACTAACACAGCGATGCCTCTGAGACTTGTTATACTGCCATAATTCCAGTGAGCTTAGCAATGTCCTGACAATTGACTGTAGAGTAACTGAGATCAGAATCTGCTCACAAGGTACAAACCAGAAAGAATTCTTCCATTCAGTATCCCTTGAACATATAAGGTGCTGAACTTGAATCTCTAGGGGAAGACTCTGTCCCATTTGGCATCTATTTCAGATCTGTGCTTGCTAGTATAGAATCACAGAATCATAGAACCATAGAGCTGAAAGAGACCTCAGGAGGCCATCAAGTCCAGCCCCCTGCTCTAGGCAGGACCAATCCCGATTAGATCAACCCAGTCAGGGCTTTGTCAAGCCGAGACTTAAATACCTCTTGGGATGGAGACTCCACTACTTCCCTAGGTAACCCATTCCAGTGTTTCACCACTCTCCTAGTGAAATAGTTTTTCCTAATATCCAACCTGGACCTCTCCCACCACAACTTAAGACCATTGCTCCTTGTTCTGCCATCCGTCACTACTGAGAACAGCCTTTCTCCATCCTCTTTGGAACCTCCCTTCAGGAAGTTGAAGGCTGCTATCAAATTCCCCCTCACTCTTCGCTTCTGCAGACTAAACAGACCCAACTCCCTCAGCCTTTCCTCATAGGTCGTATGCTCCAGCCCCCTAATCATTTTGGTTGCCCTCCGCTGGACCCTCTCCAATGCATCCACATCCTTTTTGTAGTGGGGGGCTCAGAACTGGACACAATACTCCAGATATGGCCTCACCAGAGCCGAATAAAGGGGAATAATGACATCTCTGGATCTGCTGGCAATGCTCCTCTTAATGCAACCTAATATGCCATTAGCCTTCTCAGCTACAAGGGCACACTGTTGATTCATATCCAGCGTCTCATCCACTGTAACCCCCAGGTCCTTTTCTGCAGAATTACTACTTAGCTGGTTGGTCCCCAGCCCGAAACAATGCTTGGGATTCTTCCATCCCAAGTGCAGGACTCTGCACTTGTCCTTGTTGAACCTAATCAGATTTCTTGTGGCCCCATCTTCCAATTTGTCTAAGTCACTCTGGACTCTATGCCTGCCCTCCAGCGTATCTACCTCTCCCTCTAGCTTCGTGTCATCTGCAAACTTGCTGAGGGTGCAATCCATCCCCTCATTCAGGTCATTAATAAAGATATTGAACAAAACCGGTCCCAGAACCAAACCTTGGGGCACTCCGCTAGAAACCGACTGCCATCCTGACATTGAGCCATTGATCACTACCCGCTGGGCCCGGCCTTCTAGCCAGCTTTCTATCCATCTTACCGTCCATTTATCCAATCCATATTCCCTTAACTTGCTGGCAAGAATATTGTGGGAGACCGTATCAAAAGCCTTGCTAAAGTCGAGGTATACTACATCCACTGACTTTCCCATATCCACAGAGCCAGTTACCTCATCATAGAAGCTAATCAGATTGGTCAGGCACGACTTGCCCTTTGTGAATCCATGCTGACTATTCCTAATCACTTTCCTCTCCTCCAAGTGCCTCAAAATGGATTCCTTCAGGATCCCTTCCATGATTTTTCCAGGAACCGAGGTAAGACTGACCGGCCTATAGTTCCCTGGATCGTCCTTCTTGCCTTTTTTGAAGATGGGCACTACATTTGCCTTTTTCCAATCATCCGGGATCTCTCCCGATCTCCACGACTTTTCAAAGATAATGGCCAAAGGCTCCTCAATGACATTTGCCAACTCCCTCAGTACCCTCGGATGCATTAAGTCCAGACCCATGGATTTGTGTACGTTTAGCTTTTCTAAATAGTTCCTAACCTGTTCTTTACCCACCAAGGGCTGTCGATCTTCATCCCATCTTGCATCACTTAGCGCATTAATCCGGGAGCCCACCTTGTCCATGAATACAGAGGCAAAGAAAGCATTGAGTACTTCAGCTTTCCCCACATCATCTGTCACTAGGTTACCTCCTTCATCCAGTAGGGGCCGCACACCCTCTCTGATCACCTTCTTCTTGTTAACATGCCTGTAGAAACCTTTATTGTTATCCTTCACATCCTTAGCCAGTCGCAATTCCATTTGCGCTTTTGCCTTCCTGATAACCCCCCCAGCATTCTCGAGCTATACATTTAAACTCCTCGCTGGTCATTTGTCCAAGTTTCCACTTTTTGTAAGCTTCCTTTTTGTACTTAAGTTCACCAAGGATTTCCCCTGTAAGCCAATCCGGTCTCCTACCACGTTTGCCTCTCTTGCTACGCATCGGGATGGTTTCTTTCTGTGCCTTCAATAAGGCTTCTTTAAAATACTGAACATAACATAAGAACATAAGAATGGCCGTACTGGGTCAGACCAAAGGTCCATCTAGCCCAGTATCCTGTCTGCCGACAGTGGCCAGCACCAGGTGCCCCAGAGAGGGTGGACCGAAGACAATGATCAAGCGATTTGTCTCCTGCCACCCCTCTCCAGCCTCTGACAAACAGAGGCCAAGGACACCATTTTATCCCCTGGCCAGCTCTCCTGGACTCCTTTCCCCTTCATGTTAGCATCTCAGGGGATTCTGCCCATCAGGTCTCTGAGGGAGTCAAAATCTGCTTTTCTGAAGTCCAAGGTGTGTATTTTACTACTCTCTTTTCTTCCTTTGGTCAGGATCCTAAAATCTACCATCTCATGATCACTGCTTCCCAGGTTGTCACCCACCTCTACTTCCCCTATTAGTTCCTCCCTGTTTGTGAGCAGAAGGTCAAGCTGCGCACGGCCCCTGGTCGGATCCTTCAGTACTTGTACCAAGAAGTTATCCCCAGCATTCTCCAAAAACTTCTTGGATTGCCTGTGTACTGCCGTATTGGTCTCCCAACAGATGTCAGGGTGATTAAAGTCCACACAAGAACCAGGGCCTGCGATCTGGAAGCTTCTCTCAGTTGTCCGAAGAAAGCCTCATCTACGTCATCCACCTGATTCAGTGGCCTGTAGTAATGTGACATACAAAATTGACTTTCTATAGGCCCACTGGATGGTCACTTGGGACTGGTTTCCCTGTTCATCATATTTAGCGGCAGAATTCTGATTTCTTCCCCCACCCACCCACAAACCAATAATAATTAGACCAGATATGCCACTGAGAGCTTCCTTTGAAAAAAATCTGTCCTCTGGAAACTAATTTTTGAATTCCCAGCTCAAAGGCACTGAGCTTCTCTATTCACTTTGTAAATTAACACACACACAGAGAGAGAGAGAGAGAGAGAGAGAGAAGTGAAATAAGAACTGTTCTTACTTTCTTGGAGCAAAATTCAGAGCACTTCTCCACCGTCAAATTGGACTGTATCAAAGAGGCTGGGAAGGTGACTGTTAAATTTTCTGGAGCTCTAAAACATCCTCGATAGATAACATTCCTCCCTGCAGGGACATGAAATAGGTTTCTCTTGAGAAAACAGCATCCATATTAGCCTGCCTCTATCACAAAGGACAATAATCATTCTGAATCTTTAAAAAAATTCTCCATATATATGTATTTTCAGAGTACTTTAGAAATGAGAGACATAGAGAGAAAGAGCCTGGGAAAATGTGCTGCAAATCCTGCTAAACAGAAAGGAACCCATCCCTTTAGCCCTGTAGTAACTATTGAAAGTAGCGCTGCAGAGAAAAATTTAAATTAAATTCTGCTGGTGGAGGGCACCGCCATTGTTTGCAAGCCCCAGTTTCTTTTGAAGATATTTTCCTCCTGAAAGGCTTAAAATCCCGGATAAAATCTACAAAGCTTCCCATGATTTGCACCAGAAAAGAAAAGGAATTTAAATGAGTTTCAGAAGCCACCTTTAGGGACTCACCTTTCTGCCCATCTGTTCAGTTACTAAGACATCCCCCTTCCCATTCACTTGCATTCTTTTCAGATCAGAGGAATTCATTGCAGCCTTCAAAATCTAAACTTAGCTTTTACAGGTCATTCAGGGAGAATGCATGCTCTTTGCTCAAATCCTGAGAGCCAGATTCTGATCTCTATTGCACCAGTATAAATGCTTAGGAATTACAAAGATCAGTAGAGTTTCTCCATATTAACAGCTGAACAATGAGATCAGAATCTGGCCTTGAGTCTGACTAGCACTTACAGTGCAGTGTTCCTTACTTACCATAAAGGACAAATGTCCCCTTGAAAAGCTGTCCTGGAAATACATTAGCCTAGTCATACAAGTGGCTTTTCTACTCTTTGAGAAGGTCATTGATGATGATACAGAAAGTAGTATCTGACTAACCCAGTCATCTAACGATAATACTTACATTTTTATATCACTTTTAATTCCTAGGTCTCAAATAACTTTACAAAGGAGGCAAATATCATTCTTCCCATTCTACTGATGGGGAAACTGAGGCACAGAGAAGTGAAGCAACTTGCACAAGCTCATTCAGGAAGCCAGTGACAGACCTGGGAATTTAACTCTGAGTTCTAGTCCAGTGCTCTGTTGACTACACAATAATGTGTCTAGCAAAACAGCCAAAAATGGTAAATGGACAAATATAGTTAATGTCAACTTGAACTAATAGTTATAGTTTGGGGCTCTGAAGAGATTTATATGCATATGACTGTTTGGCAACATGACCTAGATTCCAATTTCAGTTACACCGGTGTGAATTCAGAGTAAATCCATAGATTTCCATGGAGTTGCTCCACAGTGGTAAAGGAGCATATTTTAATAGAATCTGGACCCTAGAATTTTACATTTCTTAGTGGGAGAAAGAAATCAGAGATTCAGTCCCTGAGATAGTTTTTAAAATGATGTGTTTGTTTCCCATTCGAGATTTGAAGAGATCACTTTGCCTTTATCATCTAACTCACCCTAAATCTTTTGCACATAAAATCATAGATGTTTAAGACCAAAGAGACCATTCAACCATCTAATCTATATAACACAGATCAAAGAATTTCATACAGTTACCCTATACTGAGTCCAATAACTTGTGCCTGACTAAAGTATCTCTTCCATAAGCATTCAGTCTTGATTTGAATATTTCAGATACGGAGAATCTACCACTTCAGAGGATAATCACTCTGTTTAAAATGTGTTCTTTATTTCCAATGTGAATTTGTCTGTCTTTATCTTCCAGCCTTTAGTTCTTAATGTGCCTTTCTCCATTAGATTAAAGAGCCCTTTAGTATCCAGTATTATCTCACCATGAGCTTATTTCTCCATGGTAGCTTTACATCATAATCAAATCACCTCTTGATCTTTTTGATAAGCTAAACTGTTGCGTTGCATCTCAACAGCATATAGTGATCATCTTAAAAAGCATCATGTATCAACAGGTATCACACTGAGCCAGCTACTGTTTTAAATACAAGCAAACAGTACATTGTGGGCAGGGGACTGCTCCAAGCCCTGCGGGACCCGCCGTGGATTGGGGGAGGGGTGTGCTCCAGCCTGTCGTAGCCCCCATCTATAGTGGGTGGGTGGGGCGCTCCAGCTCCCGCTCCTTCCCCTTCCCCCGGCTTGCCCCCTGTTTAATTGGTTAATAAACTAAACTGGATTTTACATCCCTACCCCAGAAACCATTCTGCAATATCTGGAACCACATACTAATCTTGCAATGGAAACCACTACGTTCGACGAACTGAATGATTTTTTTTTTAATGATGAGATTTTCAAAGTGACCTACAGGATACGGAGACCCAACTACTGTTAGAAATGAATAGGAAAACTGGGTGTCCAAATGGCACTGGACAGCTAAGAAATTCCCAGGCAAACCATATCTTTTTGTTTATATTTTTTTTCAGGAAGAAACAAAATGAGCTCAGTATGCCACCAAAAAAAAAAAAACCAAAAGCCCTAAGTCTAAAGATGTAATCAACAGGAATAAGGAACCAAGGAATAAAACAGAAAGTGAGTTGAAGAAATATACTTTGCACTTAAGAGTAGAAGGTGGGAAGCTGGATACACATGGACATGATTAGATTACAGGAGGCAGTGAGTTTTGATCCATTCTATTCTACGTAGATTTTTATAGCACTGTAGTATATGAGCCCTCTCCATTAGAGCATTAAGTGACATGAGTAAGATCTGTTGTGTGGTTCATTTTCTCTCTTATCCTTGCCCCTAGAGAACTGCACAGGCAGTGCAGTTTTGGAGTTTATTTTTAAATGTCCACACTTCTCTGTGTTTATATGTGGGAAGGTGGGTTGAAGAAATACACTTTGCACTTAGGGTAGAAGATGGGGAGATTTGGGATGGTTCCCCACTTCTGTGGGCGTTCACTCCACAGTCTTGAATCAGGCCCCGCTAAAGTCTGGCTTCTGCACAGATGTGTGTACCCTTATGGTGGATTTTGCCCTCACTCACATATGTGCAGGGTCTAATATCCCAGTTGTGACATTACTGCTAATCTATAGCACCAAGACAAGAGGTGCAGGTCCGGCATTTATGCATGTGAGTGGCTTTAGTTCTCACCACTCCCATGGTACTTGTCTTGTCTTTAAGTCTGTGTTTTCATTGCTGCATTTAAAGACAAATCAAGTCAATATCCCATGCTAGATCTCTCTTTGTCACCACTTAGGCCAGGTCCACACTGAAAGAAAAGGTCGAATCAAGATACGCAACTCCAGCTACATCAATTATATAGCTGGAGGCCACGTGCCTTGATTCAAATTTCCCCGCCATCCCCACAGAAGGAGGCCAATGGGAGCAAACATTCTTGTCAGCTTACCTTTCTCTTCACAAAAGCAGGAGTACAGGATGCCGAGGGGAGGGAGGGGCACGCTCTGAGTTTGATTTAGCAGATCTTAACTAGACTTGCTAAATCAAACTCCAGAAGATTGATTGTGGCAGCGTCGATCTTCCGAATCTTCTGCTGAATGAAGACATGGCCGTAACAGTTTAAAGTGAAGTTGTGGCTGCACTTTATATTGAAATTATAGCCATGGCACATTTGCTGGGAAATAGTTCTCCCAGCACTCTATGTAAACCATCTCCATGCTGGGGACAGCTAACAGCATTGGGAGCTGTGCTACAGCCCTCAGTGCTAAAGCCTGGATCACAATGGTGCTTTACAATGCTGTATCCTGCTGCACTCAGGCATGGGGGGGAGGTGTTTTTCAGAAAATTACAGTGCTGTAAAGTGCCAGTGTGGACTTGGCCTAATGTTTCCTAGAAGTAATTTATTTTATTCCAGTAAGGAAGCTGCATCTGCATGCTATGGCTCTTGATATGCTGTGTGTGGTTGGCTATTTAAAGTCATAGAACACTAGAACTGGAAGGGACCTCAAAGGGTTATCAAGTTCAGTCCCCTGCCCTCACGGCAGGACCAAACATGGTCCAGATCCCGGACAGATGTTTATCTAACTTGCTCTTGAATATCTACAATGATGGAGATTCTACAACCTCCCCAGGCAATTTAGTCCAGTGTTTAACTATCCTGACAGGAAGCTTTTCCTAATGTCCAACCTAAATCTTTCTTGCTGCAATTTAAGCTCCTTGCTTCTTGTCCTATTCTCAGATGTTAAGGAGAATAATTTTTCTCCCTCCTCCTTGTAGCACACTTTTAGATATTTGAAAGCTGCTAGGATACCAGTGCTCAACAGAGCTTTGTCTACACTGCAGGGGTTTTGTGCAAGAAGCATTTTGCGGAAAAGATCTTGTGCAAGAAGTTTTTGTGGAAAAGTGTGTCCACACCTCAAAAGCGCATCGCAAAAGCGATGCGCTTTTGAGCAAGAAAGCATCCACACTGCATGGACGTTCTTGCACAAGAAAGCTCTGATGATCATTCACAAAATGGCCATCAGAGCACCTGTGTTTTTTCTGATAGGCTCTTTTTGTGTGAGAAACCTGCGGAGCGTCCACACATGCCTTTTTGCGCAAGAGCTGTAGCACAAAAAGGAGTTATTCCTTGAAGGGAGAGGAATAAGTCTACCAGCAAAAGCCTTCTGTCCTGTCGATTTACTCTATTTTTTATTGCGCAAAAACACATTTGAGGTATGGACGCTCCGTCAGTTTTTGCACAAAAACCTTGTAGTGTAGACATAGCCTAGGTGATGGTCTTATTATGTGATCTCAATGCACCATTGCTGTCGCATTGTCCCATTTCAGTATAGAATGCTACCACTGAGACTTGCACATGCATAAATGTGGGGTGGGAGGAAAGGGCAGGTGGAAAGAGGGAAATAAGGAGAACATCAGGAAAAGAAAAACAGACACACCAGAGAACGACAGCAGTAAAGACAAGAAGTGCTGGGATTCCATACTGAATCCTCCCACACACCCCCAAAAATCCAATTCAAAGATGAACCGTTACTTCACCTACTGCATAGTAGTGTAACTATTTCTTAGGAGCAGTGCTTTTTTTGTGATGGTACCGGCACCTCGAGCTTACTTGGAAAGAACAGAGCGTACCATCACCTCTGTATGCAAATGTCCAACAGTTGGCTGGGCCGCATGTCTTAAAGGGGCTACATCTCTTAAAAGGGCAATGCCAGCCCCACCCCGGCTTTTTTTTTTGTCTCAACAACTTTTCCCCTGGAGTATTGGCTGTGATGGGGTGAAGCAACCCCACCACTATCCCCAGCATGCGGGACGGGTCGGTGCTGGGGGGGCTGAGAGGCCGACTTGGGCGGTGGAGGAGCTGGCGGTGCCCGACGCTCACGGGGAGGGGGCGAGTCAGCGTGGCGCGGAAACGCAGCAGCCGGGCATTGTAAGGGACGTGGGAGAACATCTGCAGGGGGCAGCGTTGCATGACGTCACCAGAGCGACAGATGGGGGGTTGACATCACCCGCCGAGCAGGAGAGCGGGGAAAGGATAAAAGCAGGAGCGGGAACACAGGCAAGGGACGGGGGCGGGGGAGACGAAGAAAGGTATGGGAGCCAGAATCCGGGAGGGGTGAGAGGGGAGGATAATCCCGACCAGGATTCTGGTGGCAGGGTCGACTGAGGCCCAGGGTAGGGTCATGTAGCCCGAGAGTGGGCGAGTTTAGGGGTAAACCTCTGCCTGCTACCACTGGGGATGCGGTCCCCAGTGTTAGGGCCCTGGGCCGGGGTCAGGAAGTGTGGGTGGGCCTGGACCCCCTTCCCTGCCACCGGCAGATGAACAACGCATCACATAACGAGGCAGAAGTGTGGCCCTGGACCGGCCCCTAAGACTGGAGGGGGCGGGTCGTCAAGGTAGTCCTAAGTAATCTGGGCACGACAGACACATAAATTAACGGGACCCAGTACCCAAATAAATGTAGACGCGTTACACTGGCACCTTTTTTTTCTTTTTTAAAACAAAAAAAGCACTCTTAGGAGCATTGGAAAAGCACCTGGAGGCTTCATCGTGCTCAGCACTGCACAAAACAGATGATTCCCCAGAGCTTTCAATCAGCTGCCCCCTATGCAAACATGCGAAGGTGCATCACACCAGCTGATTATAAAGAACACCCCTCATACATGCTTATGTTACAAAGCTAGAACTGGGCCCTTTTGAATTGTTGGGCCTTGGGGTAATTGCTCCTTTTGCCTCCTCTCCTCCCCCCCCCAACCCTCCCATCAGTGGGCCTGGGCAGGGCTTAACTTGCAAAACCAAAGATAGGACTGGTAAGGAGTTTGCTTGGCCAGTTAAGTGACTGGGCTGGTAGGCAGCTGCCACACTTTCTTGCACCAGCTGATCCTTGTTATGCTGAGACAGAGACAGAGCGGTAACAGAGTAATTTACATTTCTGGACCTCCCTAGAAAGCATCACAGCAACTCCCACGCAGAGCGGTGCACTCCTCTGCCATAGTCCTTTGTTCCTCTAACCAGTGACACCCTTAAAGATTATCTGGAACCTTAACACAGGATGTAGCACCAGCTACATTGCAGGAAGGTCTTACCTATGGGGCTACTCAAGACATGTGCAAGCAAAATAATACAAGCTGGGGGAGAAAGAGGTCTCCCTAGGATCAGACTGTAACAAACAGCACCAAAACCCTCCAAACAAACAAAAAAACCAAACCCCACCACTACAGAAGATTCCTTACCACCCATGATGCTCTTGAAAGACTCATTGCTTGCCACCAATTCCCACATTAATATTGTATTCATGGAACCAAAGTTCTGTGAACCTCTGGAGAATCCTATCACATCTGATATGGAGCAGAGCTTACACCTAGATTCTCAAGGGACTGGCGCACAGCAGGATTTCAATGGGACCATTCAAAGAGTAAGATCTTACTCAAGGTGAGCAAAGGCATCACAATCTGTCTTTTAGACATCAATCGCCAATGCATAATTCACTAAAACTTAAAAAAAAGTCATTCTAGCCTTTCCAGTGAAATATCACTGCATGTACACACAGTCTCTCTCTGGTTACATCTAGACTGCACCCCTCTGTCGACAGAGGGATGCAAATCAAGCACATCAAAATTGCTAATGAAGCAGGGATTTAAATATCCTGCACCTCATTGGCATAGACATGGCCACTGCTTTTTTTTTAAACTGAGTTTTTTTGAAAAAAACCGGCAGTCTAGATGCAGATCTGTCGAAAATAAAGCCTTTTTCGACAGATCCTGTATTCCTCAAAAAATGAGGTTTACAGGATCTGTCAGAAAAGGCTTTATTTTCGACAGATCCGTGTCTAGACTGCCATTTTTTTTGTTTTTTTTTTGTTTTCGAAAAACCTCCATTTCGAAAAAAAGCGGCGGCTATGTTTATGCTAATGAGGCGTGGGATATTTAAATCCCTGCTTCATTAGCAATTTGGATGTACCTAATCTACATCTCTCTGTCGACAGAGAGGTGTAGTCTAGACACACCCTCTCTCTCAAACATACACACACATACACACACACGCTTTCTGCAGAACTAAAGTGATGCAAATCCTGGGAAGACTGCCAAGGTGCCTCTCAGCCCGACATTAGCAAATTTAGGTCTGTGTACCTGTGATGGATAATTAATGTGTAGCAACGTGCATTATTGTACAAATCTTGACTTTTCTTTCACCGTCTATGCTGAGGTTCTCATTGCTTTGTCCTCGGCAAATATCCACGTTAGGGAATCAGAAAGTTTGTAAAAGCAAAGCCTGCTCAGCTGCTTAGACATGTATGTGGTTTGTGTTTTATCTCTTTTATTTCCCATGATACATCCTAACTAAATGGCAAACAATACAAGCATTGGCTCTAAATTAGGCAACCTCACCTCCAACCCCATCTACTAAGAGAATAGGTGTTCTTTAGGAACTGAGAAATCTTTGTGTGATATCATTACCAGCTCCCATCTAGAGGAGACAGAGCCATATTGCTCTATCCCTGGAAACAGAGGCGTATTGATTTTGTTGGAGAGAGACACTAGGCGAGAATGGCACATATATTTCATCTGCCATTTGCTTAAGAAAGGCCAGGTTTTCTAAATGTCTAATATACTTACATTTTGCCCTGTGATAATGAATGCAACACAGATTTTTTTTTGCCGATGAAATCTTGTTGAGGTGACAGTCATAAGGCACTATATTTTACTGGTTCCCATGGCAACCCAAACTCTTTATCGAGCAACTCTGATGCAACTGAGTCAGATGCTTCACACTTCTCCTAACTGGCCAGTGGAGCTATCATCCTAGCTGAGGCAGATATTTCTACCAAGCCACAAGTGGACAGCATGGCCCAGATCCTCAAAGGCTTAGGTACAATGTTCCCTCTAATTCTGGCCAACCATATGCAGAATAAATTTTGTTCTGTGCACTGAGGCATATGAAGATATGCACCACCAGTAGAAACACCTGCTGCCGACTATGTGTGGTCTGCTAATCAGCTGGGCGGCATTTGATTCTCTCCTGGGTGGCTGCCCAAGGGCTCAGCTTGACAGGGAACAACACTGCTTAGGCACCTCACTCATTAAAATCAATGGGAAGTAGGTGCCTAAGTAACTGTGAAGATATGGCCCATGCCCTTAGAAACATCTTTGCAATGTCAGTTACCACTTGCCATGTTTAAAACCCCAGTGAAGGATTCTCTGGAGCAGGATGGGCAGGTGGAATGATAACTATCTTTGCCATTGATCCCTGATGCTCCTTCTTGGTGGGATGAACCTCACTCAGGTCAGCACACTGAATGTCCTGTCCCTACTGGGAGAAAATACTCATCAAATTGCTTTGTTACTTACTGCGTTTGGCCCCAGCCCGGAGCTCCTCCACCCTGTACACAGACATCCTGTTCACCCCTCCACAGATGGAACCTTTTTCTCCTTTACATTCATTGTTGCACTCTTCCTGCTTTGCAATAGTTACTGGGAGCGTGTTCCCACAGTAACATTCTGCGCCATACTCTAAGCCAGCATAAGTGTACGCCCTGTGGGGAGAAAACAATGCCTTGAATACAGCTAGCCCATTCCAAAAGTTTCTCAGCCCAGTTGGCAATCTTAAAAACAAATCTTTTAGATGCAAACTATCCACAGTGCCCCTTTTCCCTGCCCCCACACAAACACACACAAAATGTGTCTCTAGGGCTACATCTAAACTACAGGCTTCTTGCGCAAGAAGCTTTTTTCGGAAGAGATCTTCCAAAAAACTTCTTGCGAAAGAAAGGGTCCACACTGCAAAAGCGCATTGAAAAAACAATGTGCTTTTTCGAGAGATTGCGAAATAGATTGCAAAAGAGGTCTTTCACAAAAAAGGCATTCTTCCTCATAGAATGAGGATGACCAATACCACAAAAACCCCTCTGTTCTTTCGATTTACTTGTGAAAGAACGCAATTGTAGCGTGGACGTTCCTCAACATTTGCATGGATGTAGTCTAATTGGCAGTGCAAAATGATGGAATACAAATAGAAAGCCTTTGTCTCTTAAGGTGAAGAAGTCTCTCTCGCTCACTCAAAGTCTCTTGCCCACACCAAGGCCTTGTCTCCACTTATTGGGAAAATCGATGCTGAGAAGATCCATCTCCTGGGATTCAGTTTAGCATGTCTAGTAAGGACCCACTTAATCAACTGCTGATTGCATCTCTGTCAACTCCGGTACTCCACTAATTAAAAGAAGTAAGGGAAGTTGATGGAAGAAATTTTCTGGTTGATCTGCCACAGTGGGGACACTGTGGAAATTCGAACTACATTATGTCGACTCCAGCTATGCTATTCACGTAACTGGAACTGCTGTCTTAGTTCGACTTTTTTCTCCTAGTGTCAACGTCGCTTTAGACAGACAGACAAACACACAGCTATGAGATCACTGGGTATGATCTGAACCTATGCTGACTAACATCAGCTGAGGGTTTGGCTGATTATTCTTAAATATATTTCAAACAAGGATCAATACACTGCTTGTAAAGGGACTCACCACATACACCACAAAAAACAAACTTAAGAATTAATG
The DNA here is from genome assembly GCA_032595735.1 of Pelochelys cantorii. Lineage (NCBI taxonomy): Eukaryota > Metazoa > Chordata > Testudines > Trionychidae > Pelochelys > Pelochelys cantorii. The sequence goes on from CM064346.1 coordinate 14,754,033, forward strand.
GCTAATTCACAATGGCTGTTCAAGCAGAGCTGCATTATTACTTTCAATATTATTTATTGTATCTGCTGCTTCAGCTCTTCTGCAGTCTGAATGTAACCTACCACCATTTCATACTTTTCATCGCAATCAAAGAAGGATGGTTTTGTGGTTGTGCCACAGGACTGGGTATTCAGGGCATCTGGGTTCATTTCCTATTTCTACCACACATTGTCTCTAGGACTTCAGGTAAGTCATTTAATCTCACTGTGCTTCAATTCTTCATCTGTAAAATGGGGATAATAACTCTTCCTTTCTCCCACCCTTTGTCTGCCTTATCTAGGCATAAGGATCTTGTGCAAAACGGGGATTTTGCGCAAAACAGAAACGTCCACACTGCTTCTTTTTGCACAAAAACCCTTTGCACAAAAGAAACAGCAGAAAATATGCTAATAATATCAGGACTCGTGCTAATGGGTCCCTCATTAGCAAATTTTCTGCCACAAAAACTTGCAGTGTAGATGAAGCCTTAGAGAGAAAGTCAACTTAAGATAAGCAATTCTGGTTACGAGAATAGTGTAGCTGGAGTCGACATACCTTAAGTCAAATTTCTGCAGCATTCCCATTGCGGGAGGTCAACAGGAGAAACTCTCCCATTGACTTTCCTTATTTCTTGAATACTGGGATCAACGGCAGTGCCATCAGCGATCTATTTAGAGGGGGTTCTTACGAGACCCGCTAAATCAAACCCCAGAAGATCTATCTCTTGTGCGCCACTCTGCAGTTAAGTATAGACAAGGCCTTAGGAAGCAAGTGTGCCTGAGACACACTTCTGAGTCCCCTTCTTCTTTTGCTTCCTCTTGCCCCTAGGACCAGAAAGACTGGTGTAGAAGTACAAACCTGTACCTGCCATAAATTCTTACCACCACCCCACATGCTGGTTCAGCTAATCTGACTCCTCTGATCCAAAGCTGAGGTAAACCAGGGAGTCATTTTTGCACCCAGACACAATGTTCCTGTCCACCTTATTTCCCATGTGCAAACTGTAGCTCACATTACAGTTTAGACCTCAGACTGGTCCAGCGAACATTTCCTGTGTGATCTGTTCATTTCCATTCATCCAAGCAGTAACCCTGGGGAAGGACACTAACCCAAAATGGCTTTGCCACTGGAGCTAGGCAGGGGTGAAAAAGTCCCCTTCTTGTAGTGTTGCCAAGCAACCTTCTATTTGGAGGCATGAGGTAAACACCGTTTTCAATACTGTTTGTCTCCTCTTTAATATATGCACATTCTTCCCCCTTCTGAATGCAATTCTAAATTCCCTTTGTTATCGGAGAACAGATAGAAGTGCAGTGAAAAATCTCTCTTTACCTCTCAGCACAAGCTTCTTGACAATGAGATACTGTCATTTTTCTTAAGTCATAAAACACTGCTCCCTTCAGTGTCTTCTCCCTGGAATCATCACTGAAGCATCCAACGTAAGTGCCTAAAGTACATGAAATAGCACAATAGTTAGAGATAATCTTACATCCTAGAACATTCAAGTGCAAATTCAAGGTCCTTCGTTAGACATGGCACTTTGATATTTGCCTAGGTAATAACAATAGGTTTGGTAGCCTGAGCTGATACATGGATTAGTCATGTTGACATTCAACTCCCCTAAGGAATATTTGTTTTTAGGGGGCAAAGTTAATATTGGGCAATAGGGAGGCTAAATTAGGTGGGGGCCCAGCACAGAAAGACCAGGAGATACCTGTGTGTGCCAGTGAGTTATATCTAGTGGGAGTTATATTGGGTAGGTGGGGAATGGACAGGGGATGGAAATATAGAGGGAAAGGAAACGTACCCACATAATTTATTTTAAAATGTAAGATCCTGCCTTCCCCACCTGATGTTGTTCCAAGGCCCTTGCACACCCATTTCCTTCCTTCTGTAGTTCCTTCTGTCCATCACCCTTGGCAACAGAGACCTCCATCAGCCATCCCACCATTTTATGTCATCCTGTCCTGAGTCCTCACCATACTGCCGCATCTTTTGTCCCCTGATCCTGTCTATGTTCCCAGCATCCTACCTCCTCTTCCATTCTGCCAGGGTCAAGGCAAGCCATCAGCACAAGTTATGGCAGCATCTAACTTGCACCTGTCTGTAACAGCCTCCTCTAGCCAAGAGCCCCTCTCATAGTCACAAAATAAAACAGTACTGTAGTTCATGCCCTTCTTTCTCCAGACCGTGCTTGGGCCTTCAGTGAGAGCAGGGGACTGGACTCGATGATCTCTCGAGGTCCCTTCCAGTTCTAGTGTTCTATGATTCTATAGTTACCCCACTTATATGAAGCAATAGCATTGGCCATCCTGGCCCTATGCCATCCCAGTATTTCCCTCTAGCCAGCTCACCTAGCTCTGTAGCTGTTTTGCGATGGCAAACCATCTTCAGGGCAGCTGCAGCAATTGGTCAAGATCTGGCCCATGATGAGCCAACAAAAGCCTGATCTAAAATAGACCAGGCAGGTCGGCTTAAGGTCAGCATTTTGCGTAGCTGGAGTCAGTTAACCTTAAGCCAAGCTGTGGCAGCGTCCACACAGCGGGAAGCTGATAGGAGCAAGTGCTCCTGTTGGTTTCTCTTACTCCTTGAAGGAGGAGTACTGGATGCCGGCAGGAGCTGCCCTAAGCATTCGATTTACAGCTCTATACTAGACCTGCTCAATCGAATGCTAGAAGATTGATCTCTGTAGTGTTAATAGTCTGGTAAGCATAGACACACCCAAAAGAGTTAAGAAAAGTGTTCAGAGTGAAGGGAAAGGATATTTTACAAATCCCATGACTTAGAAAAAAACATAAAACTTCCCTGAAAAACTCCATCCTGGAATGAAATGAGAAGTTTAAGGAAGATAGGGATTCTTTTGGGGGGGGGGGGGCGGGAGGGGCGGCAGAATAGGTAGGGATGTAGACTGAGTTTGTAACAGAAAGGTAACTTTAGCCTTAACTACAGAGCTATTTGTCTGTCTACCCTACTGCACTATGCCCTCTCCCCATATCGCTATGACTGAGACATCTTATATGCATCTTGCTTTACTTGGCATACGAAAGCAAAATATCTCAGTTAGACTGCATCAAATATTGAGACTCTTGTCTTTTAGATGTCAGTAACAGACTCCTTGAAAAGCCTTTGTGACGTGATATATTGAAAAGAATTCACCGCTGGAAGAAATATGGAGATGCTTTATAATGTACAGCAACATGTATTTAAGTACATGGAATCATTAAGGCATAAAGGATGAGAGTAAATTTGATTCTGGAGGCATCAGTATTAAAATGGGAATATTAGAGGCTGCAAGTATCATGTGACCTGTAGACAGGAAGGGAAAATAAGATTAGAACTGATAAAATTCATACTGGGGAGTAATAAATATAACTACAGGAAAACAAAAAAACAAAAAGCTGCTCCACATGCTAATGGTGAATTCAGGGCTAGGAAAATAAACCCAACATTTCAATGGCACAAGCACCACAGTTGTTTCAAAGAACTGCATTGGTAATTTGCAAACATGCAATTAGAAAATTCACAAGCTGTGTCTATATCCCCACAATAAGCTCTTAATGAGATGTGAGTTATGCACCTGCAGTAAGAATGTTCTGTATTTCACTGAAGCCTTTTGACTTCAGGGGCTTGATTCCACTCAGTTACCATTGAAAGTGTCACATGTGGGGCTCATGTCAAACTCCGAGATAATGTAAGAGAATCTAAGTTATGTAAATTGTACCTGGTTTTAGCTCCTGAGGCAATTTCCATCACTGTCAACTCCTTTAATTCTCTTATCTATTTATCAATATCAGCCTTAACTATAAAAGCGGGAGGAGTCCTGTGGCACCTTATAGACTAACAGATTTATTGGCGCATAAGCTTTCGTGGGCAAAGACCCACTTCGTCAGACATGCATCTGACGAAGTGGGTCTTTGCTCACGAAAGCTTATGCTCCAACACTTCAGTTAGTCTATAAGGTGCCACAGGACTCCTCCCCGCTTTTGCAGATTCAGACTAACACGGCTACCCCTCTGAGCCTTAACTATAATGTTACAGGATCACTAGGACAACATAACTTCATGGAATAATATGTAACGAGACAGTAATTTCTGATGAAGCCTTATGAGCTATTAAAAAGCATCCTGTAAGAATGCATTATTATTAACTGGAAATATTCTCTGTTGCTGGGCAATACACATTTTATTATTATTTGTATTAGAAGTAGTATTTGGGGGCCACGTTGTGCTAGATGCTGTACAAATATCTGGAGAACACCTTCTCTGCCCTGAAGAGCCTAGAATCCTAACAGACAAGAAAGTTAAAGGCAACAAAGGAGAAGTAACTTGCCCAAAGACATGCATCAAGTGAGTGACAAAGCTGGAAATTACAGCTGTGTGAATAACTGATTTTTTTCAGTTATCTGGAAATTACAGAAAAATAGGGAATAGACGGAATTGTTGAGTTGACCCTGCTATGATTTTTTTCAAAACTTTTGTTATTGGTGTGGGGAAAAAAAACTGTTGAGTCAAGCCAAACAGTTTATTTTAATTTTGAGTTTTTAATTTTTTTTAAACAAAAATTTGGAAACAAAGTCAATCTGAATAAAAAAAAAAAAGCCATGTATTTTGATTTTGTGGAGGGAATGGGGGGGGAGGGGGGAATTTTGACAAAAAATGTGTGTTTGCCAAAAAAAAAAAAGTTTAATTGAAAAATGTTGCCCCTTCTTACTGGGAATAAAACGACATCTAGTGCCCTAGACACAACATGACACAGCCTTCCTCTTTTAAATCAAATTTTTCCAGGCCTGCCAAAGTGGAGTAGAATGTATATTTTTAATAAGACGATCAGACCATCCTGGATACTATAATGACCTCCATGGAAAGCAGACCTTTTGCTGGTTCTCTGCACCAGAGTAAAATTTTCCCCTCAGAGTCTTTTTTAAATTAAGGTGTTGTGTTGCCAGTATTTTCAGATCAAGGTTCCTTTACAATCCAAATGGCCAAACTGCTGCTCAAGAAACTCAGTCTGAGGTTTTTAAAGGTGCTTAAATTGGTTTGGCCCATATCTCAACAGAGGCTCATGACCAGATCTGGGAGTCAGGTCCATTCTTTTGAGGATCTGGGCCTGAGTATCTTTTTTCCTTAGGGTTTTAAAGGGCTTAAAGGCCAGATTTTCAAAGGTATTCTGGTGCTTAAAGATGCAGCTAGGTGTCTAATGTTATCTCCAAAACCTACTGAAGTAGGTTATGTGCCTAACTTCCCACTGATGTATAACTGCTAACTTCCATAGCCTAGTGTTCCCTTGAAAATCCTTCGGTGTGCTAAAAATCTTATTTTTAAGGGCCAAAATAGCCTTGAAACCCTGGTCCTAGGTCACTGTCAAAAATAAGACTTAGGTGCTTTGGAAAATTCTACCCGATATCCTTTGTAAATTCTAGCCTTGTTGAACTATCAGCTCTTCAAATTATTGTATTAAAATGCATTGATGTTGAAAATATCCATAAAATTCATAAATGCCAATGCCAGAACCAGCCACTAATCTAGTGCCTTGCTGATGTTATAATTGCGAACTGAAAAGGAACCAAGAGATTATTTATTGCTGCATCTCACTGAATTATGCACATATGAATATGCATCATTTGACTATTCAAATGAACATGAAGTGACAATATTAATAACAGCATTGTTAACAAGACTTTGGAAATTACACTCCATTAAAAATTAAACTTTCCATGTATATAGAGTGCTATTTTTTCCCCTCTCCTAGTAAACTTACTGGCTCTTTATTTCATTATGGATCCCTTCCAAGATATAATGAAATACTCAGTGATTATTATGCCTGCTGAAGTTTCAATTTCACGTAGTGATTTCCTTTCAATAAAATGTCTCATCGCCTTAAAGTGGCTGTTTTATCTGAATACACCTCCATTCTCAGCTTCATACTGATAGCATGTGGGCTGCTCATACGTTTAGCTGATGTGTCCACCCCACAACCACTTAAGCACACTGTTTGAATAGCTAGTAAGTCAAATCCTTGGTAAGCGTAGGTGGAATCACTGGACCGGAGATACTTAACTCTGTTAGGTCCTTTTCTGTCCCCCATCAACAGAGTAGTTGAGAGCCTCACAATCTTCAATGTATTTATCCTCACAGCACCCTTCTGAGGTAGGGCAATGCTATTTTACTAATCTGTAAAATGGGGATTTGGGCCACTAAACCCTGGTCTACATTAGGACTTTATTTGGAAATAACCCTCTTTAGGTCAAATATATAAGCGGAGTGTCCACACTACTACACCTGTTATTTCAAAATAACGGGCCACTTAATTAAAAATCTGTACTTCTGCTTTTCATTGGGAGTATTGCTAATTCCAAAATAGTTATTTCGAAATAACGGTAGTGTGGACACTCCAGTGCCGCTATTTCAAAATAAGTACTCCCCAGAGTAATTCAAACTACTCCCCAGTGCTTCCTGGGGCTTTAAGTCTGAGGTAGGGCATCCACATCAACGGAGCCTGCCTCAGACTAATTTCAAGGCTTCCCATAATGTGGACACGCTAGTTTAATTTTGTTAAATGAGGAGTTAAATCAAATTTACTACTTTTGAAATAGTTTCCTAGTGTAGTCATGGCCTAAGTGACTCACTGGAAGGTCACACAGGAAGTGGATGGTAGAACAGGGAAATAAGCCTGTGTTTCCCAAGTACCAAGCTAATTCCCAATACACCAGGCCATTCTTTCTCAGTTTTCCAGTCACTCTTGCCCTCTCTTCACCTATGAATCAGCAACAACTCAATTGAAGTCGAGAGAGCTAGAAGAGCATGCAGCTGTTGTGAGCGACAGGAGAATCTGAGCTAACCTCCTGAGAGTTTCTTCCACCATCCAGACTTAAAGCTTCTGGGAATTTATCAAAGCCAGCAAGCCACGTTTATTTCAGAAGGTACCTTGAAACCCATGAAAACTACATAGGGTGTAAAAATGTGCAGCATGAAAGTACAAATGATAGGGAATCTGGATGAAGTGAACATAATGTGAACTTGTTTTGTGAAGGTCTCTTCCCTTCCCTGGTAGTCTTGTCACATGATACAAAAAATTTGTCAAGCCCATGCACTGTATGTGCCCTGGACTTGTTAAATTACCACTCGTCTATTGGGTCAGCAAAAGAAGGGGGTGAACTGTCTTTACAATCATAAAAGAGATCCTTGGAACTGATTAAACACTAACCTTGAATAACGCGTAGGTAGAAAAGCCATCTCCCAGGTGTCTCAGCTGGTTCTTACCAACAATCATCCTTTGGACAGAAGTAAATTCAAAAACGTGGGAGCCAATGTTAGGGAAGAATTATTAGCTGAAAAAAATCTTTTGATTCCTAAGTGTCAACATGTCTTAGCGTATTTTCAGATCAGTCACTAGTTGGAGTCAATCTCAAGGTGTGTAAGGTATAGCTTGGTTGTGTGTTCTTTGCTAGACCAGGAGTTTCTGTTCGGCTATGGCTACACTATGAGTTTTGATGAAAGAGGCAATGCAAATGAAGCACGGATTAGCATTTTCTTGCACTTCATTTGCATAATCTCTTTCGGTCTGTGTCTGCGCAATTGGTTTTTGCACAAAAACAAGCAGTGTGGATGTTTCCTTTTTGCGCAAGATCCTTATGCCTCCTGGGTACATTAGGTGTACATTAGGTGTACCGTTACATGCTGCTTTTCATCCTGTAATGACCTGGCAATGGCCACTCAAATCCTTCTGTTTATTGTAATTCCCTGATAGTAGAGCTTTTGAGCAGGGCTCCCCTATCTCAGCGGGTTTGGTACAAAGCAGTATGTTTGATCACATTACTCCCATCCCACATCCGCTTAAGGCTCATTGCCTTTAATGCGGCTGACTGGACACATCTGAGCGTGTTGCTTTGTAGAGGCTATATTGCAAGTAACTCCCACTGAAATCCATGGGAGTCTTTCCATTTACCCACAAGGGTTCTTAGGGCCGGCTTTTCAACAATATTTAGGCACCAGAAAATGCAGATGGGCATCATGTGGGATTTTCAAAAGTGCCTCAGCAGATTAGGGCAGTGAGGGGCAATTTAGGCGAGAGAGTGGGCCACATGAGTGGCCCTTCTTCATCTCAGTGGGCTGCTAGATTGTTGTAACCAAGATGGTCTCCCAAGGTGGATAGCTTTGCTAACTGCACTTCCGTACCCTTTGATTGGCTGCAGAGGGAGCACATGGCTCTCACAATGTCGTGTACAATCAGCACCCACCTCACTTCACATGCCCTTTCTTTAAGTGAGTGTCACTTTTGTAATACTGGTAGGAAAAAAAACAACACAGACGGAAATAAGTGGAATCTGGCAACCCCATGTGAGGGCAACAGTAAACAAAATGTGTCATGGGCCACACATAGAACTCCAGTGGCTCGCATGCAGCCCCTGTGGCCACAGGTTACCCACCACTGGGTGAGAGATTAATTCCCTTTGAAACCAAGGGGCCTTAGGCAGGAGCGTACTGACAATCAAAATAGGCCCGGGAAATGGGTTGAGAACCGCCCTCCCCATGACGTCACCCTGCGTGCCCCTCAAATCCCGCCCCCTGCGTCATGTCCGGCACGCAGCACAGGCGGCGAGTCGGGCTTTGCGTGCCGCATACAGCGCGGATGCGGAGCCAACGGCCCACCGGACGACGGCCCACCAGGAAATTCCCAGTATCCCGCCGGGCCAGTCCACCCCTGGCCTTAGGTGCAAATCTTGCTAAGACATTTTTGACAATGCTACTTAGGCAGGTGGTTATCTTCACTGTGGTGGACCATAATCTGTGAAATTTATTCTCTCAAATAATCCACCCTTGTCCCAGCCTCCGTGCTTTTATACAGTGCCTCACTTATTCCCCTCAAGAGGACTTTCAGTAGGACTGTGCAAATTACTGAGCAGTGAGATAACTAATGTTTTTATTTCAGTTTGGTAAGTGAAACCAAAAACAAAAAAAATTACAGAACAAAACAAAACAAAAAAAGTATTTAAAATCAAACTCATTGTTTAGTTCCTCCCAATTTTCATTTTGTGGTGCAGTCAGTTTTTTGTTTGTTTGTTTGTTTGTTTGACCTTTTTCTTTAAAAAAAAAATAATTGTGGACAAATTTGAAACAAAAAAGTCATGGCAGCCTCTGTCTGCAGAAGCCCAAGCTCGCCCCTGATCCCAGGGTGATCCTGTGTCCCAGGCAGCAGTGCAGGGTGGTAGAGGACTCCCCGGGAGCGAGGTCGGAGCACACTGGCTGCTAGTCCCACCCCTGGGGATTGTCGAATAGTCACGTAACTGCTAAGATTTCATGCAGTTACACAACTACTCAATTACATGATAGCTAACATCCCTTGTCCCAAAGAAAGGGCTCAGAGTACAGCAAGATAAGGCTCCATTACCCCTCCCCATGTCACACCACCCTGTAAAACGAGTCCCATGGGGAGAGCATGCTGCACCCCTTAAAGGGAAGTAGCAGTTTGAACTCATCCCTAGAATGCACCGGAGATGCAGAATGGTACCTAGTACCCTCAGTCCAGTGGTGTAGGTCTGCACTGACTCAAACACCAGGCTGGGTCTTACAGGAACAATCATGCCCCAGGAGAGTAGCCTGTGATTCTGCTGGGTTAATTCATGCTTTGATCATGCCTGTTTCCCCCATTGAATTCAGTGGGGCAGCACATATATAGATAATGGGGCAGCACATATAGGGTGTGTCTACACTGCACCGGTAGCTCAAAATAAGTCTACACAGCACTCATTTCGAAATAAACTGCTATTCCAAAACGTCCCTTACGCCTCATGGAATGAGGTTTACAGGGACGTCGGAATAGCAAACCCGTTATATTTCAAAATAATGGGTGCACTCAAAAGACACAAAATAGCTATTACGAGATACTGGAGGTATCCCAAAATAGCAATGCAGTGTAGACATAGCCTTCAGGATTTCTCAGCAGGAGTTAAGGTGGCAGAATCTGGATCACCGTGAGGTGAATTTTGTTTCTATCAATCTGGATGACATTCTATTTAGAGTATTATTAAATTGTGAGGTGGAAACACACCAGTCTTATGCCCTGCACTTTGGCTTCTAATTCATAGCATTGATGCATGGATGTACATTCCCCTTTCAAAGTCTCAGAGGGGTAGTAGTGTTAGTCTGTAACTTAAAAAAACCTTACAAAATGAGTGGTCCTGTAGCATCTTAGGGTATGTCTACACTACATGGCTCCCGGTAAACCTCATCCCACGAGGCATAACGGGGAGGTCAACAAATGCCTTTGATGTCGACCAGGGAGCGTCCAGACTACAGCGCTGTGCCGACAAACAGCTGATCGGCACAGTGCGGCAGCCATTTTAATTTAAATGAAGTGGCAATTATTTAAATTGCCGCTTCATTTTCTTATGTCTACAAAGATAATCTACATGGTAGATTATTATAATCTACATGGCTCCGTCGACGGAGCCATGTAGTGTAGACATACCCTTAGAGACTAACTATATATATATATAGTATCATGAGCTTTTGTGGGCACAACCCACTTCTTCAGATGAGTGGAGCAAAAGGCACAGAAACCCCAAAATTTAATTCCCCTTTCAGTTTGCTTTCCTATTATTATATTCCAGCAAACTCTTCTAATGCCCAGGAAATGTCCCATACATTCCAGGATTTCCTGTTCTTTCGTGAGAGGGAAAACCAATTTAATAATTTTCATCTCGCTTGCTTGAAGGAAGAATAAAGTAAATCTGGGCTATACAGTCCAACCCACTGTGAAACCATTCATAGAAGGATGCATTGGTTGCTAAATGTTTATACAAACATAGGAGAATACACAGCTTTACATACATGAAGGAACATTCAATCACAGAGTAGCAATATGGTAGGTGAACTGTTTGTAACCATATTCTCATTTATGGCCAGAAACGGACTTACATCCTTAACTGCATATTAAGCATTATTTTTCTCTATATGAAGTTCCATTAAATTCAGTGAGCCTAATTTTGGAATAAAGGACCACTCCAACGAGCGTGGCTTGCAGAATCCTAAATATTTTGGACTGTTACAGATACTTAGTTTGTATAAATTGGTTTGCAAATGCTCAAGAGCTAAATAGATGTACATTCCTGTAATATGTCAAAATACTTCTCATGTGCTCATGCAAGGTATTGATCTTTGCTTAAAACAAGGTCGTACATGACAGAAACTAGAAGTTGGGAAAAGCCCTTACCTTTGTTTTCACCTGTCTGTGGCATCACCTTAGACCCCATGGCTTGCATGGGTTCTTGATCATTAATGAACCTGTGAAACCATCTTCTTCTTAACTGTCTCAGTTCTGAGTTCCGAGATATTAGCCACCGTGGCCCATACCTCTGATCTGATGTTGGGTGACGGAGCTCATCCATGTCCACCAAAAGCTTAGCACTCAAACGAGGTTTTTGCATCGTCCGGACATCTAGGATCCCAACTCCTACCACCATGTCTGAAACTGGTGAGGCCTGAATATTCAAGGTCCCACGTGTGCCTTGTTGGATAGCCAATCGGGATCGCTGTAATAAGAGAAGGCTGCCAGCCATTAGGTAAGCTGCTGTAAGAAAGAAGAGCAGAAACTGGGTCCGCCGAAGAAACTTCTGTAGTCTGAAAAAAGGTTTGGCCATGCCCTTCCGGAAGTTGGGCAATTTACACCTTCAAAACGGCCCCTGAATCACCGTTTGAAATTGTATTAGTTTCTCCCATAAGTTCATCCTATCACTTTAATGTGTCCTCCCCCACAAAAATGGTCATTTTCCATCACAGCAGCAACTACAATCACATCATGCTTTATATCCATGGAATTGTGGGGCTTCTGGGCAGCTGATCTGGTTCAGGTGACCTTATGAACAGTTCCATGACTATGGCCAGTTGCTCTTCATAAAATCAGATTCCAAAAGGAAAAGAAACCTGGAATATTAAAAAAAATAAAAGGGTTGGTTCTGATCCTATTAGCAAACACTTACGATGCTGAGTTCTTGTATTTTAGCTAAAATATAAAGACAATAATCCTGGTAGAATGATTGATTTAAAAAGGACACAGTGACAGATTTCCAATTTTACCATTTTCTTTATGGTAACTTGAAATGTACAAGAAACACTTTCATGATTAGAATATTCTCCTTGGGATGTTTCGAATGGTAAGTCCTTTTATTTCCTTTTGCAAATAGCTGACATCTCTGGTCTTTGAAACTGACTAGAACATCTTTATAGGAAAGTATTATTGGATACTTTCTTTTCCATGTTACAGTAGCTAAGCTACAAATCTTGATCAGAAGAGAACAGTAGTGTGGGTGTATGGTGAAGAAAAATGAAATGGCATCAGCTCTCAAAGGAAAAGAGAATAATTATTAATCTCCACGAATCACAGTCAAATGAGGCTTAATGCTGGAAAGATAGTTCCAATATAGATATAAAGCATATAGAATATGTGTGTGTATTTTTGTGCCTTGAGATACCTGCCAAACTTAAAAGAAAGCTAAAGAGTCCCCTAATTTGATTCTAGTGTATGTTTCCGTGTAACTTGTGTGACTGGCTGTGAACGGGCATGTGTAGATAATCTATAGATTTAAATTAATGGAATTTTATATTTTCTTTTAAAGTTTTCCATATATCTCTAGACTATATTGAGGCTTTACCAGGCTGTTAGTTATTTTGATCGACACCGTGACAGGATTATCCCAGGAAGAAAAAGCTCTTTTGTACTCTAGGTAACCTTTAACCTCCTGGAACAAATAAAAATTGGCATCTTGCCATATGTTCCCTGAGTTCCTGGTCAATGACTCCTCTGTGGAACCATGAAAGCAGTGGGAAAAGATGCAGTTTGTTTCAGAAAAGAAAATGTTATGGCTCTTGTTTAACTTGCATTCAGAGGACCCTCGAAACCAGCATTAGGGCAAGGAAGCTTGCTATCCACTCACCTGCCATTCTTTTCATAGCATTCTTTACAGTTCTTGATAAAATCTTTGAGGATACTTCTATATGCCGCTTGCTAAAATGTATATGATTATGTAAAATTTTGCCTTCATTCTGTTTAATGGTTCCCTTTTCCTTAGTTGTGTAATCACCTTGCTTCATAATCATCAATCAATAAAAGCAAAACCTTTCTCATTCAAAAATATATTGCAGCTCCTTTGACCAGCTATTCTCTTTGCCCAATCCACTTTTAGTCCATTTTTCCTAGCAGATTGGTTTTAGGAGAAAAGGTCAAGACATTCCAACTTAGCAGATCAGTCTGACGTGGTTTTTGATGACCTGATGTAGAGAGACCTTAATTTAAAACCAAAGTATCCAATTCTAAATCCCCTAGGGCTGAGTAGCATCTGAAACACGTGGTAAGATTTTGCTGTGTTCACCTCCACTGCTACATTTTTTCCAAATATTAAACTTCACAAGCGATTCTCATCTTCTCACCAATAATAACTGTGGAATTTTGCAGCTCACATCCATAATTCAGCTGACAAACTTCTGAGGGATTCAGTGTGCTCCAAAAGACATATTTTATGAAACCATTTAAGGCCTGATCTGCCACTGGTGCAAATCAGCATGGCACCATACAATGCTGACTGAGACCAGCTGAAGATACGATCCTTAGTATTTGTTATTTAACATCTTTGATCAACAACACTGAGTGCTCAGGCTCAGAAAGGATAATAATGGGGTTATAAAATACTGAGATAAATGAATAGAAGATTATTTATAATAATTACATATTGCAGATTACTAGTTATAATTTTGCTGAAGGAACACTGTAAAAATCACATAAGAACCATTTGATTCACTATTTGTGCATAACATTCACCTGTTTCCAACATCTCTGTTGTTCCCTAAATAGACTAATTCTAAAAGGAAGCTGGTCACACATGTTAAGTATTCAAGATGCTGAGGGGAAATTATGACTGTATACTAGACCAGGAAAGTTGGTCAGTTTAAGGTGCAAAATGCATAGCTGGAGTCAGCTTACCTTAAACCAAGCCATGGCGGTGTTCACAGAGGGTGTGTCTAAATTACGCCCCTCTGTTGGCAGAGGTATGTAAATTAGACACATCGAAAGTGCAAATGAAGCGGGGATTTAAATATCCCGCGTTTCATTTGCATAATCGTGTCCTGGCACTGTTTCGAACAAGCGCCATTTTGAAACTGAAACCGCGGTTTAGACGCGGTTTTTCCGAGGAGTACAGGATCTTTTGAAAAATCACCCCATTGTTGGAAATCCCCGCTTCATTTGCACTTTCAATGTGTCTAATTTACATCCCTCTGCTGACAGAGGGGTGTAGTCTAGATGTAGCCAGAGCAAGAGGCTGATGGGAGCAAACACTCCCGTCGGCTTCCCTTACTCCTCACAAAAGCCCATCTGGCCCCAGGATCAAACTTGTGACCCATCTTATTTAACATTATGGCAGAAATGATGATGGCAGAAAAAGTGGGAGTGTATTTAAAAAACAATCAGCTGACACCAAGCTGGGAGGTATTGCCAATGCAGAGGAGGACCAGAATATCATACAGGAAGATTTAGATGATCTAGAAAACTGGAGTAATAGAAATGATATGACATTTAATAGTATAAGTGAATAGTTAGGGGCTAACAAAACGCTATATACAATGGGGATTTATTTGTTGGAAGTGACAGAGAAGGAGAAAGACTTGGGGTACTAGTAAGTCACAGGGTGACTACAAGCTGCCAGTGTGACACAGCTGGGAATAAGGTTAATGCAACCCTAAATACATCAATGGGATAAAGACCAGGGACATACAAGAGTTATTGATGTTAAGGACCAATGTTGGCACAAGAACAAATAAGTATAAACTGGCTATTAACATGTTTTAAGCTTGAAATCAGATAAAGGTTTTTGACCAGGAGAGGAGTGATATTCTGGACCAGCCTCCCAAGCGGGGAGAGGGAGCCAACTTCCCCCACAAAAAAACCCCACCCCTAATTTGTTTCAAGATTGAGCTTGATACACTCATGAAGGGGACAGTACAATCAGATTGCCTTCAATGGCATATAGCCTACCTATGATAGCTATTAGCAAATATCTCCAACAGTTGGACATTGGACACTACATGGAGAGGGCATTGAGTTATTACATAGAATTTTCTCTCAGGTGTCTGGCTGGTGGGATTGGCCCCCACACACAGTGTTTAACTGAACTCCATATCTGAGGTCAGGAAGGAATTTTCATTCAGGTCAGATTGACAGAAATCCTGTTTTTTTCACATTTTATTTTATTTTATTTGTAGCCAGGGGTCTGGGTCATTGGCTGGTTTGAACAAGAGTACATGATGGATTCTCTGAAAGCTTAAAGTCTTTAAATCAGGATTTGAGGACTTTGGTAACTCAGCCAGAGATTATGGGCCCATTACAGGAGTAGCTGGTGAGGTTCTGTGGCATATCGGAGGTCACGCTAAATGAGCATGATAGTCTAGGAGCCTATTCATAATAATGCGTGACAGAATTTTTTTTAAAAAATTGCTTGATAATACCAGTGTTTATTTAAGGATTTTTTGGTCAATTTAAATTTTCACAGTTGTGCAAAATTATCTATCTCTATATATTAGAGTGTTTGTCTGTGTGTCTGTCTGCAAGTCCATTTGTTCAAGGAGTACTCCTAAAGAGTAAGCGCTAGGGCCACCAAATTTTGTATGTAAGGTCCTCTTCTCCTGACTTTAAGCAAGGTCAGGGTTTGGTTGTGCCAGGCCAACAGGAAGCTCCTGGAAAAGGACTGTTTTCCATAACGTGCAAAGGGAGGGGCTGCTGTTTGGAGGGACATGATACTAAGTGGCCCCTGGGGGCAGGAGCCTGCAGGGGAGAGCAACTTGCCCCATGTCCATTGGGGGTTGGTGTACCTCCATGGGAGTGGCCAGTAGTGCTGGGGCTCTGCCATCTTTCCTGCCAGCACACAAGCATGTCACTCCTCTGTCCCAAACCCTTTCCCTCACTCCTGGTCCTCGGTCACAGCACCCAGGGAGGGGGGAGGGAGAAAAACGGCCCCTGGTGGCCCAAGGCCTGAGGGGAGGGAAATTTCCCTGGCAGCCAGGTAGGGGGGGAAAAACACCCCTAGTGGCTTGGGGGGGGGGGAGGAGAGAAGATGCTCCTAGGGGCTGGGGCAGGGGAATGAAAACACCACTGTTGGCCAGGGAAGCCTGGGGGGAGAGAGTAAATGCCCCTGGAAGTTGGGGGAGAGCTGGGGGGAGACAAAGTGCCCCTAGTGGCTGGGAGGGCAGGGGGGAGAGAAAACGCCCCTGGCAGCTGGGGGGGGGGGCAGGGTAGAGAAAACATCCCTGCTGACCATGGGGGTCGGTGGGAGAAAACACCCCTGGGTGACCAGGGGGACACTGGGAGGAGAGAAAATGTCCTGTGGCCAGAGGGTACTGGGGGTAGAGGAAACACGCCCCCTCTCACACTCCTCCCTGCCCCAGCCTCCTCCCCCACCCCCATCCTCAAGGCCCAGCCCTAACTCCTGCACCCCCCGCCCCACACCACACCATCAGCCCCCTGCCCTGAAGGACCGGGGCAATGCTGGGTAAGTCTGCTAGTGTTTTATAAGCATTTCTCTATTTTTATTTATTTAAATTTTCACAGTTGGAGGAAATTATGAGGGGTGAGACATGGTGGGGAGTGTTGGAGAACTTTCCAATGACAATAGATTTTGTGTTTCATAAAGTTAAAGCTTTTTAACAGTTAAAATTCAAGCTGTCAACATCACATGTCAAAATGCGCCAAATAAATATCCTTAAATTAAACTCTAAGATTTTTATTATTTTTGATGGAAGTATATTTCATCTCTGTGTGTGTGTGTGTTTACAGCAAAATCAATGTTTACCAATATTACCAATAAAGCTAATCCTGCCAACCTTATTCATAATATAGATTCTGATAGATGCAGTTATTAATGTGCTATAGTATTCAGTACTATGATCTCTTTATTAAGGTGATGGTTATTGCAATCATAAACACTCAGTTGTTTTATGAACTTTTTCCTTAACGCTGAGATATGACCAGATAGATTTATTATATTCACAATACTTTTGCCTTTTTTTTTATTTTAAGGTTTTCTTTGATTACTCGAAAGAGATCCAGTAATAAGTGGAAGAAATGGTTAAAACCAAGCTTCTTAAGTATGTTCAAGGAAACTACATAAAAAGTCTTGCAGGTCAGAAAAGAATTAAAATGCACCACTCTGAGAAGTACATCACTTAGTTTAGAATACAGATGGGAAAACTGAGGCACAAAACTGAGTCGGGGTGGGGGCGGCAGCAGGAAGCAGCAGCCCCAAGTGCAGGGGGGAGGAATGGCTTCTGCTCCCAGCTCCCTCTGCTCTTGTAGCTGCTGGCTGTCGCTGCTGGCCCCCCATTCTTGGGGCTGCCAGCTGCTGCTGCTGTCAGCCTCCTGGCCCAACGCGCTTGAGGCTGCGGCGGACCATGTACCCAGTAAGTATGACCCATTAAGGTTAACCAGTTACCTGTTCACATCCCTAATTCATATCTCAAAAGGTAATTAGGCTCTTACGTATCTTATGTGGATCTAGGCTAAAATAACTTGTCAAGACCACAAAGCAATGGTAGAGCAAGGAGCAAAATCCAGGTCTTCCATGGACAACATCCTATCTACACAGGGGTATTCACAGGTCTAGTCCCAGCCCTGTAAGCTTTATCCATTACACGGAGTCAAGAACAGAACTTGCAGAGATGCTGCTAAATACCAATGGCACAGAAAGGTTAGGGTATTACTAGTAAAGGATTGAGGGGACATGATATTTAACGCAATAGTGCTGTCTTACCTCTGCCCTTAGCAGAGGAACTGTAAACACCTGCATTTCTTTGTGTCAGCTGATCACAGAAAAGTCTCCTCTCTTTTTCAGCCTTCCTCCCTGCAGATGTGTGATAGTGGTATAGCAATAATGCAACATACTATGAGCAAAATTATGGATCTGAGAACCAGTGGAAAACTGTTGTGGCTAGAAGCAGCTGTAGGAGCTGAGTGCTAATGAGCGGAGGCGTTATGCCCAAATGAGGCATAATGCACCTGATTCTGCTTTCACTTAAAACCATTTTATGCTGCTGTATTTCCATTTACTTCACAGAATCATTGAATCATAGAATCCTACAGTACTAGAACTGGAAGGCATCTCAAGAGGTGATTAAGTCCAGTCTCCTGCCCTCAGGGCAAGATCAAGCACCATCTAGACTGTCCCTGATAGATGTTTATCTAACCTGCTCTTAAATGTCTCCAGTGATGGAGATTCCACAACCTCTCTAGGCAGTTTATTCCAGCGTTTAACCACCCTGACAATTAAGAAGTTTTTTCTGATGTCCAACCTCCACCTCCCATGCTGCAATTTAAGCCCATTGCTTCTTGTCCCATCCTCAGAAGTCAAGGAGAACCATTTTTCTCCCTCTTCCTTGTAACACCCTTTTAGGTACTTGAAAGCTGCTATCATGTCTCCTCTCCATCTTCTCTTTCCAAGACTAAGCAAACCCAATTCTTTCAGTGTTCCCTCAGAGATCATGTTTTCTAGACCTTTAATCATTCTTGTTGCTGTGGACCCTCTCCAATTTCTCCACATCTTTCTTGAAATATGGTGCTCAGAACTGGACACAATATTCCAGTTGAGGCCTAATCAGCACAGAGTAGAATGGAAGAATGACTTTTGTGTCTTGCTGGCAACACTTCAATGGAGTCATTCCATATTTAGGTACACAGTGTAAAACAGGGAGAGAGGATCAAAGTCCAATGTGTCCAGGGACACTGAGGGTGGTTCACTGAACAGCAATACCTGCTACACCTGCCTCCAAAAGGCGTCATGTTTGCTCCTTAGTGTCTAGGGAGAAGGGTCTGGCAAAAACCCCACCTCCAAGCCCACCCAGACTTGATTGCTTTCCGAGTCAAGGCAGTGTTGGAACGGGGCTACCAGCAGTGTTCCCTGTGAGCTGTGCACTTTTGTGGCCACTCTGGAGAAATTCAAATGCCACCCAGCTGATTACCACAGCAAGGTTTTTTTGTTTCTACAGGTGGTGCACATCCACCCATGCCTCAGTCAGTGTACATAAAAAAATCATTCCATAGATGGACGGAAAAGATTAGAGGGAACATTGGATACCGGCAGCCTCTCTTTCCACCCACGAGCATGGAAAGCTATGCATTAGCCTCCTATTTGCCACCTGTTTGTTGAGCATGCAAAGAAGATGCAAGACATCTAACAACTCCCGTCTGAAGGACATGTAGCACAGCTCCCACTCATGTGACTGAGAGGGAAGCTCTTTTTGTTGTTGTTGTTGCTGTCACTTATTTATTGCAGATGGACTTCCCCTCAGTTCCACCAACATTTAATGAATGGGAACAGTGAGAAGTAAGGGAGAGCTATATTGATTATGTCCACTCTCATGCACTATTGCCAACTCTCTCAAATTCATCGTGAGCCTCTCAATGTGTTGTATTTTTTCATAAAGCCTCAATTCAAGCTTGGTGATTACAGAAAAATCTCAGCTTTCATTAAAAAAGAAGCCAGTTTCTAGCCCTCACAGCTGTCGAGCAAATCTTGGAAACATGACATGAGTTCTAAAGGCTTAAAAACTAGGAGATAAAGAAAATGGACCTCAACATTCATTACTCTCGTGGTTTTTAAGCTAATCTCTTGATTTTTTTCCCTGAGGAATGGCTCAATTTTTGAAAGTTTGGGGTTGACAACGCTGCTTGTGTCCAACCATCTGTTGACACACACAACAGTATGAAAGCTCCTTTCTTTTCCACAAAAGAGGAGCAGGGGGTGAAAAGAGGTACAATAATAAGTCATTATTTCCTGGAAAATAATTTAACTTCAAATCTTATCTTCCTGAATAGGATTAGATTAATTAACAGGAGACTCACATACTATCTGTTTTAGCTTCCTTTCCACTATTAATAGGTCTGAATAAAGAATGTATCCTGTCCATTTGTCATAAGTGAATTTTAGCACAGTGTGATGTATGTACATTATCCCCAAATCCAGTGTCCCTCAATACAGCTGTCCCAAAAATACATTGCAGTAGGTTTGCAAAAATATTCCACTGAAACAAAACTGCAAGTGTACAACTCACAATTACTGTGTACAACCATGAACTGTGTATTTCAATATTACCAGAGTAAGTCAAGAAAAATCAAAGTACATCACTTTCGACAATGACATTAAACATAAGAAGCAAGAAAGACATGAATTCTGCTAATCAGAAATTTGACTTGTGTTCACTTTAACCTACTGAAATCACTATGAAAAAGACATTACTTACTAGGAGAAGAGTCTTTTCCCCCATTATATCTATTCTCATGTAATAGGGGGCTTATCATTTTAGATGCCTATTAGCCCCAGATTAATTGACAACACAGACTGCTTACATGGAATTGGTATTCCTGTTTAGGAATGCTACAATTCCCATGGTAGTCAGAAAAGAAAAAAACTAGCCTGTTAGGATGTCTGATGAGTGGTGGACTGGAGGATAATGTTGAAAATATGTGATGATGTACTTGGAATACATCCACACGTAAAACATTGGGATCTGTTCTAACAACCCCAACCCCAAAGAACTCACAGTAGAAACAAAAGGGAGGCAGAGATGGGCACTGAAAATGATTAAAGAGATGGAGATGCTTCCTAATGAAGAGAGAATGAACAGGATTGGGATTGTTCAGGATAGAGAGAAAACAAATAAACAGTGACATAATAGAGGCATAAAAACAATGAATGGCATAGAGAAGGTAAATTGGGGACTCTTATTTCTCATGATACAAAAACAAAGGGACACTCAATGACAATGAAAGACAGTACAGTCTAAAGGAGTAAATGCGTTGTACCCAAAGCATAACTAACCGATGAAATTCATTGCCACCCTTGAAGGCAAGATTTCAGCAGTATTGAAAAAAGCAATAAACATTTTGATGGCTAATGAGAATATCCAGCTGAACAACAGTTAAGAAAAAGGAAGGGATATACACTCCCACAATTTCTGTCTGTTAATGCTTGGGTGAGGACCTGATTTAGGAAGAAATTACCCCTATGGATAGTAGTCCATGATCTTCCAGTATAGGGTATCTTGTATACCTCTAAAGCGTCCTATTTTGGCCAGTGTCAGAGAGACGATTTTGGACAAAGGAACCTTTGTCTGATCAAAAATGGAAAATTTCTCTGTTCCTGATATATAGCCTTACTTACTGCATTAACTATGGCTGTACCTCCAAATTTTCACAGGACAGATTCAGACATGGGCGGCCAGTAACATAGGTGAGGGAAGGCACAAAACTGCGTACATGCCCGGCCACCGGGGAGGCCTCGGGCTGCGGTATGGGAGCGCAGCTTCCCCAGTCACAGGGGAAGGCTGGGGCCACTGTACGGCAGCCCGACTCCCCCAGCCACCAGGGCGGGATGGGGCCATGGCGCGGCAGCTCTGCTCTCTAGCACCGGGAAGGGCTGGGGGAGGAGCTGCAGCACAGCAACCTCGGCCCTCCAGGTGGCCAGGAAGGACTGGGTTGGGTGGGCCTTGGCTCCAGGGGCGGGGCCTCAGGCGGAAGGGGCAGGGTTGGGGCTTGCCTTCACCGACTGGGCCTTCACCCGCTGCCCATGGATTCCGGTCAGATAAGCGCTGGAATGTCTAAAGCCTTCTGGTACCTGTTGTCTATTCCAACTGCTCGTGGCTGCAGAATGTTGTGTGTCTTTGTTCTTGCAAAATTTGTTTTTTCTTCTGGACACAGTGGAAATGCCACAAGAACTTTACCACACTACATTCCCTTTCAGAACAGTGGTGAGAAAGTATATGAACATTCAGAACTTTAAACTAGACATGGTTCAAATTTGGTTCCTAAACTCGGTAAAGTCACATTTCTTTCCACCAGGCCTGAAAATAGTCACTTGAGAATATGGCTCAAAATCACACCAGATATGTGCCTGGGGTGGCACAAGAGGGCTTGTGGTGATGATGGAAAGGAATCCGCCACCAAACACGAGGATTAATTATTATTATTTTACAATAATCCATAAAGTGTTAGGTGCTGTACATGCGTGTAATAAAAAGATCCTGACTCAAAGACCTTACAAAATACAAAGCACTAGCATCAGTAGCATAATGGTGGAAGTTGAAATGCGAAGGTCACATTAGCCCTTGAAACTGGTGTTACACTTCTATTTTGCAAAAAGTGAATCACCCAGCCCTCTGGCTCCTGCTGACCACCATACCCATCCCTAAATCCTGCTCTACTCAGCTCTGTAGCAGTCAAGAGCTATTGTCCCCAGCCCAGCCCAGTCACCAGAAATCCTTTGTGCTTCCTTGTGGTTCCCCTTCATGTAGTTCCAAGTCATCCATAGCCCTGGCATAAGGGGGCAAGATTTGTCTCTGGGGCTGAAATGCCAGAAAGTATAATATACTGGATTTGGTGCTACTTGCAGAGATGTGTGAGACAGCCAATTCCTGCCTTGAAATTACAACCCATCGGCCAGAATTTTAATGGGTATAAATCAGGCCAGATGCAATTTGTCAGAATTACTCTATGGCAGGCAACTGGACACTTTATTTGCCTGTATGTCCGCAGGTATGGCTGCTTGCCGGTCCTGTTGGCCATGGGTCACCATTCCTGGCCAATGGGAACTATGGGAAGCGGTGCGGACAAGAACACTGCTTCCCACAGCTCCCACTGGCCAGGAACGGCAAACCACAGCAAGATAACCCTGGTCAACCGAGTCCAGTCCATGGGCCACTTAATGCCAGCCCATGGTGTAAATCAAAGTAGATCCATTTACTATAGTGAGGATCTGCCTTATGAATCCTATTCCCTCATGATGACAGTGGTAGGCCTCTGTCTTGTAAACTGTCCTATAGTGCTCTATAAATGTTGAATAGCAATGACATGAGTAACATATTTTTAACACCCATACATCATTAATTTGTGCACAGTGAGGTGTTGGGTTTTTTTAAGGATTTGTTTGTACCACTTCTCCTGAATAGCTTTGAAAATTTGCCTCGTAGTTAGTGTCTCCACAACACTGACAAGTTACACATAGTGTCGAGAAATGTGAGAGCACATTTAATCCCCACTGTCTCTAAAAGATTCAGCACTTAGCATCCCATTGTGCATTGACAGTGCTAAAAATCAGACCTGAAGCATTTACAGTTCTGATTTTCTTTCAGCACATATACAATGCCAGATTTATAGCCGTGCCATAAAGAACTTGATACAAGGAAAGGCAGATTGATAATATGCTTCTGAAATGACCTCGGCTGACAGCCATTAGTCACTTTTCTTATTGACCACAAAACAAAAAATAAAATCACATTAGGCAGCTGCTTTCATGCCATTAAAAAAAAAAAAAGACACCAGAGAGTCTATCCTGCCAGCCAAGTGGTAACCACAGAAACCTTTGGGGAATACTACTCACTTTTCTCAGGCTTCTGAGAAGACAACCTGAAGAAGAGGAGTCACTGACTGACAGGTGTATTTTGTGCCCTTTTCAGGGCTGTCACTAAACATGTCGCGCAACATAGACTTAGGTCAATACCACAATGTAGGAAAAGAACAGGATTTTGCAATGCAGAGTTCTTGGCATGAAGGTGAGGTTCTATTTTGTATCCTAAACTAAATGAAATGGGATGCTTGAACAACATTATTTTTAGAAAAAAAATCCGTCTGTCTTCCACCTTTCTCCTCTACTTTGTCAGCTCGCTTTGAAGACAAATGCAGTCAGCTTGGAAATGATTGCAAGACCTAACAAAAATAGATTTTGGCTTGCAGCCTGTCTTTTGGATATAGACGGTCATTTTCTTGAGGCTTTATTGTTGGGGAGAGGAAAGGATCAGGATTAATATAATAATGTGTAGGCTCAATCAGAGCATGGAAAGCCAAAACCAAACCAGTATGGAAGGGAAAAGCCACAAAGTTGATTCAACCTTAAGCCCAAAGTTAAGCTTTAATTTGTGGCTCGCGTCAGATAGAAAGCTCCAAATGACTGAATTACTCCGCAGAACATCTGTCATCACCACTACTGCAAAAGTGAATAAATAGCAAGCTCACCCCACAAGCTCCACTATGGGTAGGGTTTCCAGTTGAGCTGGTGGAAATCAAATGAAGCAGAGCGCAAAGGTGATGTTTACAACTGCCCCACCCTCCCATTTTGGGGCAATGGGAATATTCCATATTCACCCACTGGTTCAATGACAGAGGGGGAAAAACTTGTTGGCTCTGATAAGAAATATACTGTTGTGACGAATTTCATGCTAAAGTGGAAAACTGTAACAAGACAAAGAGTCTATAAGAAAAATCCTGCTGCTGCAGAGACTGATCCAAAGTCCACTGGCTCCCATTGACTTAGACGGACTTTGGATCAGGTCTCTTAAGAAAACTTTAGTGTAGGTCTCCCAGCTGTTGTCCAGTGTTCTCCGGTGGTCGATGCAAATGCAAGAAAAACAGGTGGTTTCTCCAGCACTCCTTCTTCCATTATTTTTTAAAACAAAAACAGGGTTTCAAAGAAGAGTTATTGAAAAAGCTCCTTTATGTGAAATAACCTAAGAGACAGGTTTGTGGGAGACAAGCTGATAATTGACTTTTCTGGCAGTTACAATATTATTTTCAATTATGACTCATCTAGAATCCAGCAGATTGGCTTTCACAGTGCATCTTGGTTTAGACGGATGGGAAAAGGCACTCTGGGAGTGATGGTTATGTCTTACAGCAAAATTAGAATCCTTGATCAACTGTGCAGTATACCTGGTGGCAGGGCACTTATGACAAAGGTTAAGTACCTTGCAGGTTTGACGTCAGGCAAAATGTCCAGTAACAGACTGGTGTTATACCATTCATGATAATGAACATTTTGCAATTCATTTCAATGGGAGCAAGTCTGTGGCTTAAATCATTAATGATAAGCTGTGTGATTGGCTCAGTTTTAGGTACAAATCTAAATATCTACACTGAGAAAATAACAAAGTTGAGTCTCTGGGGGGCTTTTACTTGTTCAGATGGAAAAAGAAAAGGGAGCTAAAGGGAGGAATATAAAATGTCTCAACTTCAAAATTAAAGTCCAGGGCTTTAGCTGTCTGGTCAATTTTGGGTACAACTCCCTCCGAAATCAATGGGAGCTATACGTATACAATTCATGGGGCAATCATATCTTTGGAGTTCAGAAACTAGATGTTCCATAAGTAGAGCTGTGGATATCTGCTTTATATCCGCGGGTATCCAATCTCCGGATGTGGATATCCTTATCTTCAGCTCACTTTTGCAGCTGCAGAAGTTGACACACAGTTTGGATTTAGAACCATGCAAATTTGTGGATATCCACATTATATCCACAGGTATCCACATCCACGGATGCAGTTATCTGCAGCTCATTTTTGTGGATATGGATACAGATGTGGATACAAATTTTGAATCTAGAGCCTTGCAAATTTGCAGATATCTGCTTTATTTATATCGGCGGGTATCTGCATCCATGGAAGTAGCTGCAGATATCTGCGGATCATTTTTGCAGATGTGGATGAGGAGACCAATTTTGTACCCAAATGTCTGAATAAACAAAAAGGAAGGATTGTGAGACAGGGACAAAAGAACTTTCTTTATCAACTAATGTAGGGCTAGATCTTTAGTTGGTAAAAAACAGTGTTGCTCCATGGAACTAAATTCTACTGTTCCTGTTCACACCTAAAATCAAAGGGATTTTTGCCTATGTTAAGACTGTTGGTCTTGCACTCATTACTTTCCCTGAAAGGCCATTTAATCAATCCCAGTGGTCATGAGACAGAATAATAGCATTGGTCTGAGCCTAGTTTGTTACAAACAAGTGCATAATAACTGTCACACACAGCTCTACCAATGCACCTCAGCCCATTCTGTGTCTCTTTGGTTGCATTGTTTGTTGTTTTTCTCACCCATAGCCTCCCTTTTTCATAGCAGAAAATCCAGCTCATTTTTACTTATGGTTCAAGCAATGATCTCAGTTTAAAAAATATTTGGCAAACCACAGTGAAACTAGTAACAGTCCACCATTCATACCACGGAAGACCACGCTCTGTCATGCCTTGTAGGACCATGCTCTGTCAAACACGGCATACAGTGACAGCTGTTACATATGTTCACTTATTTTTGCTTTAATATTTATGTATTTTTAAAAATTATACTGGAGCTCAAATTATGATTGGGGTTCTGTTCCAATCCCCCCTCCCATTGCATGCATGAGATAAAAACAAAAGGTTACTTTAAATATTGTTATAAAATACATATTTCTAACGCTACCATCCCATTTCCATAGAGTCTATTGCCAGTAAGGAACTAATGATAATAAGGAATGCCCAATGAATTCCCATTGCAAGCTTTTGGGCAGGATATCATTAAAAAAAAGTTGCTTTTTTTGGAAGAGGAATTAATATAAATGTAGAAAGCCAGATCAGCTGGTGTAAGATGGTATCGCTCTACTGATCTATGCCAGTTTATCTCATATAAGGATCTGACCCTCATCCCTAGACATTGAGATGCTGAGAGCCTCTAACCCCAGCTGAAATGTATGGAAGCTGCAGATGCGATATATCAGTGCTGGGCTAACCTCATCTCCTTTGTTTTAACTGTACTTCTTCCTTTCCCCTTTTGTAAAAGGGCCCTCCTACCCATGTCATTAGTGAAGTTTAATTGCCAAGTAACACTGCCCTGTTGATACCCTAAAGGGAGACTGATGCACACACTAGTCTTGTGAGTAATGGATCTCAAATGAATCACTGTATTTTAAACATAATATAAAGTCAGTCAGCAAACTGGAAGAGGGGAGCAACAGTTTCTTTACGCCCCAAACTTCAAACCTGGCAGCTGGTAAAACAATGCCTAAATGAGTTTACTTTTTCCCCTGTTATTTTTGAAGTGCATAGGCTATATAATTTAATCTGCCCAGTAAGTTTATTTTCACACAGATATCATGTTAAAGTGTTTGAACAATTATGAGCGCTGATCTAAGGAAAGCAGAAAAAAATTATACAGAGATGTCAGGCAGCAAAAATGTACAAAACCTCCACACTGTCATGTCAGTGTTAAAATGCATGTGTTTACACTCTACATGCTGTATGGAAGTATTGGTACACAGTATACAACACGAACAGTGTTATAATTGGTACCAAATTCATTTACTTAAAAGTAAATAGTGATGTTACAAAAGAGCAGGGAGCTCTTACAACACAATTAGGTTGTGAAGTCAGCATTCCATTTGTGCAAATCAGATCCTAATGCATCTCTAATTAGATCCTGCATTTACGCAAGGCTAATTTGTTATCGTAAGTAAATGTCTGTCAAGACAATCATTTCCAGACCATCACCCTGCCCTGTGGGAAGGCCTGGGGAGAGATCAAGGTAACAATAAGTTAAAGCACGTTCAGCTTGAGACAGAGTGGGTGACTTGGCAAGTGTTAAAATGACAGGTCTGTTACACTAAATATGCTGGAGTGATATGTTGGGCTCATGAAAAACAACACTCAACACCTTTTATAGGTCCGTGATAAATAACTTGATTATCAAATAGAATGACCCCACACCACTGTGGAATAAACGCACTATGGACATGCATAAGCATATGCGCTGTGTATACAGAGTGCTGTGTACCATGAAGACACACAACACGCATGTAACCTACCACGTATCTTTTTAAAACAACAACAGAAAGAGACGTAGCTGTAAACAGTCATCCGGAGGCTGGAAAGTCGTTTAGTACTAGGTAAACACATTAATGTAACATACATCTCTTTGATGCTAGAAACTGAAATGAAGCCACAGCAAACGATGCTTTATGTGCAATTTCTGAAAAACAATATGGTTCTGTTGCGACAGGCTGAAGTTTTCCAAGAGCCTGTTGTAGAAAATGCACTATGGATTGATTTGCATCAGCCCACAGAAACTAAACATGAGTGCAGTTTCTTTGTGCAATAAAATACACTGAGCTGACAAACCCCTAACCAGCCAAAGTGTTGCAAGAGTCGCGTACCAAAAATTATTAGAGTCCATTGACTCTGTGGAGTGGAGCTCCTGAAACTGCTTAAAGAAACAGCGCTTTCTAATTTGCTTTGCCATGCTTGAAAGCACACACACTCTCATATATTATCCATTCCTACTTTTTAAGTATATTTACTAGCTAGTCGAGGAAGGGCATCTCAGCAGCAAACTGCAGTCTTCACAAACAATGCAGCTAAGCCCTGCAAGCTTGAGATGGCAGGGATAAATTTAATAAATCAAACAGCCATTTGGGTCCGTAAGGTATGTTAATGCTCCTGGTGTCTGCAAAAAGTTGTCTGCTTATTATTTGTGTGGTGGCCAGCAGATGAATAGCTTGCTGAAGAAGATAATACAAGTATATAAGAAATAAAAGAAGAAGAAAAACTCACCTTTCTTTAATGGTCAAGAAACTCCGATTATTGTGAGGCAGAGTATTAGACAATCCAGTGGAATATTAGAAAAAGCTGTAATGCATATTTGAAAAGCTGATAAATCCTGTTCTTTTTGCCCTTCCCCGCTAATCCTTCTTCTGTCTCCTAGATTTCAGTACACAGAGCGATAATCCTCCGGGGTACCCCCTCACTGCTCTGTCTGTATCTAAGCTCTGCACTTCAATACCTCCAGCTGTTTATATCAGTAACTAACCAAGCAGCAAGAGATCATATCCTGTCTGCACATGCTCACTGCTCACCAGTCTTTGCTGCTGCCAAGCTGGGAGATCTCCAGGGTCCTAGTGACTCACTAGACCAGTGCTCAGGAGCTAGGATTTGAAATGATCAGAGCTGTGTGGTTTTAGTGTGTTGTATTTGGTGCAGGGGGTTGGGGAGGGCTGAATAGGGGAAAGAAGCTGTGCTCCCATGCACATAAAATTGAAGGGAAGTCATGGCACACACAGCGTGTCAAAATCAGCAGCCACGATCAGTGTGCTTTGCTTTTCCTTTTTCAAGTGAGCTGTAAAAGTTCCCCTCCTTCATGTTTGTTTTAAAGGAAGGCTTTACAGCCGTTCTCAGCTACAGGCATCTACCTATAGAGCCGTCCAGAGAGGCAAATCAATCGAATCATCCCCAACGTAGACATTCTAATGCTATCGTCTGATGGGAGGCTTTTTTTAATGCCTCTTTTCCACTAGGATTAGATCAGTTTTGGAACCACCTTTTTCCCCCAGACACATTCCCAACGGAGGGGAGAGAAATCCAGGTAAATGGTTGTGCAGAAATGGTTCCAACGCAGGCTCTGAGGTTTCAGACAGCATCTTGTTATTCCAGGCACAGGTGGATGGAAGTAAATGATTTATAAATGTGAGAGCTGAGAGACTGTCCATAAGACTGACTGATCAGCAATATCATCTTCAAGGTGTATTTGATGTGCCTTGGCCAGTTTGTTCAAATAGTCTCAAAACAACACCTGTGTTATCTGAGACATTGGACGTGAGTTTAAAATTCAGCTCTGCACCTGGATTTGGACCAGCCTGCAATTCTAGCATGTTTGGATCAACCCATAGGTGCAGGAAGCAGGTGTACTGCAGCATCATCAACAAAGCCAACAGCTACTGCAGGCCCACGGTCAAGGTGTGGGGGGCCAGCTCTGTGCCCTCGCAAGGGGTGGGGTTTGAGTGGAAGGGGCAGGGCCTCAGGCACCGAGGCCTTAACGTCGCCCAAAGTATGACACTGGGCCTCCTCTCGCCAACCCTCAAAGATGCACTGAGCATCTGGCATGACCCTACCACACTCCAGCAGCAATTCAAAGGGGCCAGGGCTCTGGTCGCCGCTGCTGCCACAGTAGCAGCGGAGGTGGCCAGGAGCTCTGGGCCCCTTTGAAACACCAGGCCCTGAGGCAATTGCCTTCTTTGTCTCCCCTTGTCTGCAGGCCTGAGCACCCCAGGTTTTGCACCCAGCATGACACTGTGCGCTGGGGCTCCACTGCCAGCCCCATTGCCCTACGGTCCTGGCTGCCAGTCCCAGTGGTGGCCCCAGCCAGGGGTGGTGAAGGGTGTGGACAGGCATAAGGGGGCCGCAGCTCAGCATTCCCACCCTTAAAATTGTTCCAGTGCTATTGGACCAGACCATTGAACGTTACGAGCAAAATTTAGATCCAATTTTTTTGTAACTGTAGTACTAGATCACACTCATTGCGAACCAAGAGAAGAACAACATTACACGTGACTTTCATTAGGGAGGATAATCAGAATCTAAGCAGCAGGGGAGCTGGCAGCCGCGCTGGGCCCCCGGGCAAGGCGTGGGGAGTGGTAGCCCCGTGCTCCCAGAAGGGATGGGACCTCAGGCAGAAGAGCAGGGGTGAGGCACCCACATGGTGGCGTGCCCCCTGTAGGCAACCCTCAGCCCTGCCTGGAGTGTGCGGCATGGTGTCCCTGCTTGCCCAAGCAGCCCTACCAGCCACCTAGAGTCTGTTGTATGGGACTCCGGAGGTCACTGAATCACGAGGTCACGGGAAATTTGCCTCCCACCCCCAAGGGCGGGCCTGCTCAGCAACTGCTTAGGGTAGGATTCTGTCGCTCTTCCTCACTTTGCTTATTACCTGATTCTATAACCAGCCCCATTCATTTCAGTGCAGCTGTTTGAATAGAAAGCACTCTAGCAGTAGACCCCAGAAGTCCAGTCCTGGGTCTCTGAATCAGAGAGAGGCACAAGCCGTCAAATTCTACTTGTATTTCAGTCACCAGACAATTCAGGGGTGGTGAAATCCACAGTTTTAATTGTTTTATTTTAAACATTTGCAAACTTTTCCAGGCCTGAGTCAGATCTGGATTTCAAACACACCTGAATTTTGGAGCTAAGGCCTGGGAACATCTCTGTGCAGTGTAGTGCAAGATTTTATCCAGAACGGTTCCAGGCGTACACAGATTTTATACTGGCTCTCTGCACCAATGGGGAATTTCACCATCTGTGTGCTGTAATATTTAAGCACAGGAATTCTCTTGTTGGGTCACTTCTAGACAAACAAGGTTGGTGCTGTGATTATCTCACGTTGCTTCACTTATATTTATTTTCAGACTAAAGGTTTGGGGATCGTTTTGGTTTTTAAAGCAAAGAAATGCAGGTATTTCTACTACTGCTCGCAGCACTCAGGAAAACCACGTACAGAAAAGGCAAAACAAATTTCAGTGGGTTGCACTTTCTGGGCCAGACTCTCAGCCCCATTAGGGTGCGTCTACACTGCACCATGATTTCGAGATAACTAACGTTATTTCGAAATAACAATGTGAGCGTCTACACAGCCATTCTGTTACTTTGAAATAATTTCAAAATAACAGACGGCTTATTCCAAAATCTGCAAACCTCATTCTACGAGGAACAACACCTATTTCGAAATAGCTATTTCCAAATAAGGCGTGTGTAGACGCTTCACTGATGCTATTTCGTAATAGCCCCTCACCAGGGCCATTCTAACTTATTCCTCCCCAGTGCCTCCTGGGGCTCTAAATCGAGATAGTACATCTACATTAGGGAATCCTGCCTCGGACTAATTCTGAGGCTTCCCTGCAGTGCAGACATTCTATTTTGAAATAAGCTATTTCAGAATAACTACTCTAGAATAGCTTATTTTGAAATGAGGGCTAGGCTATGCTGAAGTTTCGAAAGAGGATAAGAAAATTCCGCGGGAATTTGCAGATCTTCTTCTGATCTCAGTTTCAAAAGCAGCGCTTTTGAAAGTGAAAGTAGTCGGGATGCGGTTTTTTTCGGCAACCCCCCCCCTTTTTCGAAAAGCCGCATAAAATGTCATTTTTTGAGGAAGAGCGGCTTTTTGAAAAAGGGGGGGAGGTTGCCAAAAAACCCGCATCCTGACTACTTTCACTTTCGGAAGAAGATTTGCATATCCTCTTTCAGAACTTGAGTGTAGTCTAGACATGGCCTAAATGTGCAGTGTAGACGTATCCTTAGATTACAGAGCTACAGTGGCATAAATGACCCTCAGCCCAGGCTTAATGGTGATGCCTGGGTGAATCCTCTTGGTATTAGAACAGCTATGTTGGATTTTTGTCATCTGCTCTCCCCTTCCTGGTGGCGAGACCTTTCTCAGCAGCGTAACTTGGAGCAACCCTAAGGCTGCTCAAATGTATGTCAAGACTGTTTTAGGCTCCAGCTCCCTATGAGTTGGGGAAGTTGAGAAGTGGCCTCTTCTCTCTCTTCCACTGAGCTGAGTATAAGCTCATGCAATAGAGGGCTTGGTTCAGGAGTTTGTGCAAGTTGAACCTCTCTAGACTGGCACCCTTGGGACCTGATGGGAGCCAAACCAGAAAATTTGCTGGACCACGGTAGTTCGATATTGTAATGAGTGGGTCTCTTTTTATTTGTATTTTTGCAAGGTGAATAAATGGAACAACGGTTACAGTGCTGCTTAGTAATGCATGGCTATATTGATACATCCTACATAAGCCTCTGCCTAGCCAAGGCTTATCAGCTCTCTTCATAACAAAGTATTAGCGTTGTTACACCATTTTACTTTGTCGGCACCAGGAAATAAGTAGATAAAGCATAAATTACATGCTTACACTTTGCAATGTTACCAGCCCTTCCACTGCTTGCTGGGCTCTTAGAAGACATCTGGGGGTAAATTAGAGTTCAATAACACCACAGAACCCTGAGAGCCAGGACTGGGGATTGTCAACTAACTTTATGGGACCACAGGAAACTTGGCCACACACATGATAACTGGACTGGGATCCAGGAGATCTGGCTTCTCATCCTAGCTCTGCCAATGAGTGTCCATGTGCCCTTGGACAAGTCACTTCCCCTCTTTGAACCCCTCATTCTCTTCTCACCTTTGGTCTGTCTTGCCTATTTTGATTAAAAGCCATTCAAGACAGGTCCTGTCTCTCACTATGTGTAGGTACTGTACATAATACACTGGTTGGATCCTTTAGGGCTATTGTAATACAAAAAATAACTTTCAATGCCCATGAAAATGACAAAATCCATCTGTTTACCATGACAAGATGAGCCATTTTTTTCAACCATAAAAATCTTTATATTGTTGCTGCATTTTATCTCAATGAATAAATTTGCATTTTTTTTTTTACAACAAACACCTGCTTCCAAACGTGGAAACTCAAGAAGCGAAGATTAAGGGTTTCTAGCACTTATACCATTCACACCAAGTCTGACAGTCCTTCAGACTTGATAAGATGTGAAACTGAACTGCTAGGATTCGTTTGTTGATATTAACATGCCAAACATTTGCTGAGGTTTAGCATAGTGACAAGGCTACAATTTCACAGTGAGTTTTGAGATTTTGAATAGCAGAGTATATGCAGGATAGTCTAAGCATACAATATCCTGTATTTTTTTTAACCTTAAACCATGGAAAAAGCCTCCGCTATGGTTTATTTTAGAAAATAAATAGCAAGGTGCACTTGTATATCTGAGGGGGTGTTGCCGACCCTCATTCAACCTCATTAAGTCACAGTAAAGATCAGTAGCATAGCAAATTGTGTGAATAAGTAAGTGAGTGTAAACGCACATTTTAAAAAGGGAAACATGATGTATTGCAAACATGTGCTTGTTTGATCTGAGAAATTTTAGTTTGATTTTAATTTTATTTTATTATAATGCTGCACAGTGGTCTACCCAGTGTTCTGAGGGCTTAGCAACAAGAATTAACTGCTGTCTTGCTCTTAATGCTTGACTGTAAATATGGCGACAGAACTCCAGTTTTAAAAAAACAAACAAATTACAGACTTTGCAGGTTAGCAAAGTTAATTAGCAATGTAACTATAACATTCTAATCTATGGAAATATCAGGCCTGTTCTCCTCTCACATACACCAGCATAAATCATAAACGGGTATATAATTTTCCAACTCACCAAACCCTTAAATTGATGCTTAAGTGTCTTAGGGTGTGTCTACACTGCACCCTTAGCTCAAAATAAGCTATGTAATTTGAGCTATGCAAATTGTGCAGCTTATTTCGAGTTAATTTTGAAATAGCTTATTTCATAATCTGGCGCTGTCTACACAGCGCCAAATTTCTATATACACTTCTATTTCAAAACAGCCCTTAATCCTCATGGACAAGGTTTACAGGGATGTCAGAATAGTGAGCCCATTATATTTCAAAATAATGGGCACACTAAAAGACACGGAATAGCTATTTCGGGATACTTCTGGTATCCTGAAATAGAGCTGCAGTGTAGAGATAGCCTAAGGATCTAAATCAATGGATGTGGCAAAGTTTCCCTTAGTCCCATAAAGTTATTTACAGCCACCAGTCCTGGCTCTCAGTGTTCTGTTCTGTTCTGTAGCTCTCATTTACCCTTAAATGTCCTCTAATAGTCCAGTAAGCAGTGCAAGCGTTGGTAATGCTGCTAGACAATATGGACCTCCCATGGTTTGGCAAACTCTCTAGTTCGGCACCAGTCAGGTCCCAAAGGTGTCGGACTAGAGAGGTTCAACCTGTTCTGGTGGTTTTCCCAAAAGACATGCCATGGTTTTTAAACCGTCTAGACAAATCTGCATCTGCACCAAGTTCTGAATGGATTCCAGGGATGTGCTATTATTTTGATGGAAAATGTGCTTTGTACATGGTTTTGTCAAATCTGCCTGCAATCCTCTGAAAGTTTTTTGGTTCTTGTGCTTTGAGTTTTGGATTCAGACAAGCCCTAAACTCAAAGGAAAGTTTCACGCAATGTAAGTTATTGCAGTGCCAAATCTCAGCACCATTGTGAGGAGTCTGTTTTGATGTTAACATTTTAAATTACTGAGATGGTGATACCATACAGCCAGCATGGGTAACACATGCACCCTGTCTGTATCTTTTGGATTCTGTTGACTCTGGAAGAAAAAAATGGGAGTTTTGACTCATTTACACTAAGGGTCCTTGACACCTCTGTGACAACATAGTTTGGTCCTACTGTAAATGAGAATCACTCTCTTGGTGCATCAAATAGTCCTTCGCTTAAACAAAACCTCTGTCTGGAGACAGAGACTAGATCCCATGTGCCATAAATTGATGCAGCCCCTGGCTACATATCTACACAGCAGCATTATTTCAAAACTAGCCAATAGCCCATCATAAGACAGGATTTCCGGGTCTCTCCTCCACGTCCTATTCCCTTTCTATCTCGCTCTTCTCTCCTGAGCCTCCAGTCTCTCGCTCTGTCTGTCTGTCTTTCTCTCTGTCTCTCTCTCTCCTACTGCTTCCCACCCCGCTCAGCTCTCCTCCACCTCCTGCCTCTCTCTCCATCTCTCTCTTTCTCTTCTCCCCCTCCTGCCTCTCACTCTCTCTCCGCTCTCCTCTGCCTCCTCTCTGTCTCCTCCGCTCTCCTCTGTCTCCATCGGGGATGCACGCTCGTCCAGGCCCTGCCCCCCTTTCCCTCCCGCCGTGGCACTCGGCTGACTTCTGCGCCACTCAGCCGGGCCGCCACAGGGGAGCAAGTGGCGCATGTGGCCGTTTGGGCCCCGCACTCCCCATGCAGCACGGGCCACCCAGAGGGAACAGCCAACATTTCAGCAACAGCGCCGCACAGAAGGAACAGCCAGCATTTCAGTGTTACAGACTCTCAGACATTGGGCTACTATATATATGACTAGCCAATTAGGCTGTCATAAGACGGGATTTTCAGGTCTCTCCTCCACGTCAGTCTTCTCTCCTGAGCCTCCAGTCTCTCACTCCGTCTCTCTCTCTCTGTCTCTCTCTCCCCTCCTTCTACTGCCTCCCCTTCTCTCTCTCAGCTCTCCTCCGCCTCCTGCCTCTCTCTCTTTCTCTTCTTCTCGCCCTCCTGCCTCTAACTTGGGGGGCTGTGGAGCCCAAACAGCCGTTTAGGCTCTGCACTCTCCATGCTTGCGCCACTTGCTCCCACGCAGCGGCCCAGCTGAGTGGCGCAGAAGTCAGCCGAGTGCCACAGCGGGAGGTGAAGGGGGGTGGGACGGTGACGTTCACAGCCAGGGGCGGGGCCTGGAGCTGCTGTCATGCCACACATCACCGCCCCATCCCCCTTTGCCTCCCGCCATGGCGCTCGGCTGACTTCTGCGCCGCTCAGCCTGGCCTCTGCGGGGGAGCCCAAACGGCCGCTTGCTCCACTTGCTCCCCCACAGCAGCCCGGCTGAGTGGCACAGAAGTCAGCTGAGCACCATGGCGGGAGGTGAAGGGGGCAGGGCGGTGACGTAGACGGCCAGGCCCCGCTCCCTGGCCATGTACGTCACCGCCCTACCCCCCATTCCCCTCCTGCCGTGGCGCTCGGCTGACTTCTGCGCCACTCAGCCGGGCCGCCACAGGGGAGCAAGGGGAGCAAGCGGCCGTTTGGGCCCTGCACTCCCCATGCAGCACGGGCCGCCCAGAGGGAACAGCCAGCATTTCAGCGTTACAGACTCACAGACATTGGGCTACTATATATATGATAACTAGTGTTATTTTGAAATAACTTAGTCCATGTCTACACAACAGGCAGTTATTTCAAAATAATGTTGAAATACTGCCAAGCTGGAGGACTTCTTACTCTCACTCCTGTAACCCTCATTGTATGAGGAGTAAGGGAAATCAGAGGAAGAGTGCTCTTTTTTGAAATAAGTGATGCTCCCATTTTCAAAATAAGTGATTTTGAAATAAACTACGCAATTGACATAGCTGAATTTGTATAGCTTATTTTGAGTTAAGCACTGCTGTGTAGACACACCCCCATAGATTTCAGTGAAGCTATGCTGAGGTACACTAGCAAAGGATCTTGCCCCCAGTTTCCCAAGTCCTAATCAGAACCAACTGGATTAAAATGAGATCCCTGAAAATTAATCAAATGTCTTGCTTGCATCTGCATGGTCCTCCATCGTATGTTTCAACCACAGAGGATCTTAATATAACTTGGACCATTAGAATTCTGCCTGCACTCTCCCTTCCTCTCCATTGTGAAGATTAGGCAAGTATTCAGTGTTCCTTATATAATATTTGGATTGGTGAATCTGTTCTTCAATGTGTGCATTCATACAAGGCCAAAATTGCAAATCTGGTCCTGCCCTCATGCTACTCTTTCATGGTGTAGAGACTGCCGTAACCATTTTATATGTTTAGCTAGAAGCCATCTTGTATAGCAGAAACCATTTCAGCTTTTTGCCTTTGCATGTAGGCCAGAGTGAACTTTCTATCACCCCATGTGCCAGGCCAAGACAGATGTGCTATTGGAATGTGTTAATTGGGCTGGTTTAGACAGGAGAGGTACTCCCTCGTACCTGTCCTCCATTTTGTTGATAAGGCTTTATTTTCCTAGCTTAATTGATGATTTCTGTATTTGAATGCCCTGACGTCAGGCTGTTTGGTCAAGGGTATAAAGATACTATAACGGATTGTATCAGCAGCCTTACTGGGCCTGACTTTGCTGGGTCCACGTTTGGCTCACTTTGCTTTTATTGGCCAATAAAACCATATATTTTAGCCGCGTAAACAGAGTGAAGTTTTACTTCGACAATGGGTCCCGAATGAATGACCTTTGTCATTTTCCAGGATCAATGGGTGCATCTACACAGCAGGGCTTAACTCGAAATAAGCTATGCCAATTGAGCTACATCAATTGTGTAGCTTATTTCGAAATAGCTTATTTCAAAATTGGGAGTGTCTACACAGCACTTATTTTAAAATACAGCACTCTTCCTCCAGTTTCCCTTACTCCTTGGACAATGAGGGTTACAGGAGTGAGAGTAAGAAGTCCTCCAGCTTGACAGCATTTCGACATTATTTCGAAATAACCACCTGCTGTGTAGATGCGGACTATGTTATTTCAAAATAATACTAGTTATTTTGAAATAATGTTGCTGTGTAGATGTACCAATGACTGCAGAATCACCTTTGAGAATAAGGTCATCCATAACTGTTCATTCTTCACAGGCTGTCCAGAATTCTGTCACTTGTAGCAAACATACAGATTTTTCTTTGGGAAATTTAGCTATGCGGATAACTGGAGATCCTGCAAAGTTGCCAGACTTAAATCTCTTAAAACAGATGGCTACTAGTCCAGTTGGGTAGGAATGGTGTCCCTAGCCTCTGTTTGTCAGAGGCTGGAAATGGATGACAGGAGAGGGATCACTTGATGATTACCTGTTCTGTTCACTCTCTCTGGGGCATCTGGCATTGGCCACTGTCGGAAGACTGGATACAGGGCTAGACGATCTGACCCAATATGGCCATTCTTATTTTCTTATGTAGATGTCTTTGCAATATTGGGCTTCAGTTTTGTTAACTTCTCTTCTGACACAGGTAAACAGGTCATAACAAAATTATATTGGGCCTCATATGGCCCTTCCATAGAATACTAGAACTGGAATGGATCTTGAGAGGTCATGAAGTCCAGTCCCCTGCACTCAAGGCAGGACCAAGCACCATCTAGACCATCCTTGATAGATGTCTATCCAAACTGCTTCTAAATATCTCCAGTGATGGAGACTCCACAACCTTCCTAAGCCATTTAGTCCAGTGTTTAACTACCTTGACAGTTAGGAAGCTTTTCTTCAGGTCCAGTTTAAACCTCCCTTGCTGCTGTTAAGCCCATTGCTTCTTGTTCTAGTGTCGGAGGCTGAAGAGAATAATTTTTAACCCTTTTAGGTACTTGAAAACTGCTATCATGTCCCTTCTCAGTCTTCTCTGTTCCAAACTAAACAAACCCAATTCTTTCAATCTTCCCTCATAGGTCATGGGGTTTTTTTTTCTAGACCTTTAATCATTTTTGTTGCTCTTTTCTGGATCTTCTCCAATTTCTCCACATTTTTCTGAAATGTGGTGCCAATGCCTGGTCATAGTACCCCAGTTGAGGGCTAATCAGCATAGAGTAGAGTGGAAGAATTACTCATGTCTTGCTCATAGCACTCCTGTTAATGCATCCCAAAATGATGTTTGCTTTTTTTGCAACAGTGTTGCCATGAAGCTTTGGGAGGAAAAACTCCTCAAGGTATCAGCCAATAATGTTACTTTACATGACCCATTCAGCATCGTACTTTGTAGACTCGCTGGAACTTAGGCGGTTGATTGACAGAAGACTCCATAATCCTGGACAGTTTCTCTTTTCATAGTCTGCTCCGGCACATGCATGGCTTCTAATCTGGTTTGGGCACAATAAGATCTTTTGTCTATATACATGAGGGCACTAACTATTACTAAGGGCATATCTACACTTGCATAGCAGCTGTGATTGCAGCTAGGTAGGTATTATCCACACTAGCTTTAATCTAGC
Source organism: Pelochelys cantorii (assembly GCA_032595735.1). Classification (NCBI taxonomy): domain Eukaryota; kingdom Metazoa; phylum Chordata; order Testudines; family Trionychidae; genus Pelochelys; species Pelochelys cantorii. The sequence goes on from CM064346.1 coordinate 14,793,209, forward strand.
TAGCGTGGCTAAAAATAGCAGTGAAGACATTTCAGCATGGGAAATATTAGCCTATCCAGTCCCCCTGCATATGTACTTGCATTGCTGGCTCAGGCTGCGGAAGTCTGTGCAACCAGTGCAGGATTATGACATCTCAGTTAAAGCTGTCACATTGTCAGCCGCCCCATGGTACAATCACACTTCCAGCTGCAGTGTAGACATGCTTTAAGAATGATTGAGAGAGATACTCAGGGCTTGTCTAAAAGCATCAGTTTCACATGTGGTGGGACTGGGCACTGATTGGGTTGAGCCAGTGAACAGGGTTATGTACACACTCTTGTTTCAGTTTAAATCAGTTGTATTTCCATTTAGTTCAAGTTAATTAAACTAGCTCAGCAGTTGATTAGACTGGTCAGACTAGAGGCTCATAGTGGCCTTTACTGACCATAAACTCAATGGCTGCGTCTAGACTGGCAAGTTTTTGCGCAAAAGCAGCTGTCTACACTGGCTGCTTGAATTTGTGCAAGAACACTGACGATCTAATGTATGATCGTCAGTGTTCTTGCGCAAATACAATGACTCTCCCACTCGGGAAAAAGCCCTCTTGTGCAAATACTTTTGCACAAGAGGGCCAGTGTAGACAACTGAGAACTATTTTGCGCAAAAAAGCCCCGATGGCAAAAATGGCGATCAGGGCTTTTTTGTGCAAAACCGCGTCTAGATTGGCCACAGATGCTTTTGCGCAAAAGCACTTTTGTGCAAAAGCATCCGTGCCAATCTAGACGCTCTTTTCCGCAAATGCTTTTAACAGAAAAACTTTTCCATTAAATGCATTTGCGGAAAATCATGCCAGTCTAGACGCAGCCAATGAATATAGAAAATAAAGACAGGTTTGAGCTTAACCAAAATGAGACTGTCCATACAGAGATTTGCAAGGGCTTAACCAAAGCAGTTTAATGAGTTTGTGTGTAGATAAGGCTTCAGGTAGGGATAAGAGATTTTACTAGTGGCGTACTCAGCACCTGGAAAGACCTGCACCACAACTGATAATAAGCATTTTCTACAAGAGCTAACTGCTTATCATAGAATCCTAAGGTTGGAAGAGACCTCAGGAGGTCATCAAGTCCAGCCCCCTGCCCAAAGCAGGACCAACCCCAACTCAATCATCCCAGCCAGGGTTTTGTCAAGCAGAGACTTAAAAACCTCTAGGGATGGAGATTCCACCACCTCTCTAGGCAACCTATTCCAGTGCTTCACCAGCCTCCTAGTAAAGTTGTTTTTCCCAATATCCAACCTAGACCTCCCCCACTGAACTTAAATAGTCTGATAAACAGAACTAGAGACACCCACTACAGTAGCATCACCTGATAAATTCATGTTAATGAAATACTTTCTAACCCCAATGGAACTCAGCTGACGTCAAGGAAGGCATTCCTAATTTGCATGGGTGTTGTTAAATGAGGATCAAATCCTACATGATTCTGTAAAGTCAGTGGTAGTGAAAGGTGCTTACCTAATGACTGACTTCCCTTGTAAAGCACTTTTAAAGATCTACTGCTGAAAAGCACTGGCTGGCTACTATTATTATTTATTATTATTAGCACCTGGCAGAAAACACTCAGCATCTGGCATGACGAGCCCCCAAATCCTTGCAAAATAGAAGACTATATACATGTACATTGAGCTCTCAATGTTTTCTCCATCAATGAAGGTCATTGTACTGGTGCAGATCTCTGCAGCTCTCTTTTACTCCCAATAAAATTAGATCATCAGGATGGTACTTTAAAAAATAGATTGAATCTTTTTTGCTTATTTTGTTTTGTCATTCAGGCAGTTCATTCTTTTATAAGATCCAGTGATCTTTCATTCAACAGAAGCAGTACTGGCTATCTTTTGAGACTAATATGCTATCATCCTGAAAAAGTTACAATCAATAAACTGTTGTAGTCCAGAAAATAGCAGGATGAATTCTGAAGCTTGCTTTTGCTGCACACTGGCGTAAAGCTGAAGGGATCTCACTGAAAGCCATGGAGTTGCTCCTGATTTACACTGCAGTAAATAAGAGTAGAATTCTGCCCAGTGTATCTAGTAAAGTGTTGAGTGTATGTTGAAAAACCGGGAGTTGTGAAGAGAGAAAAAATTAGATGTTTGAAAAGCCTGGTTGTAATGAAAGCTTTTAAAGAAAATACAGCATTTTCTGGTAAGTGGAAGGGTAGCTGGAAAAAAAGAAAATTAACCTCTTCATAGAAGCTGTGATGGAAAGACCAGAGGCGGCCGTCAGAATCTGAAGGTCTTTTGGCAACACAAATCAACAGGACCCGTTGCTGTTTCTAATCCAGAAATATGCAGGATGCCAATCCACTGACATCTGGATTTCAATTAATGCCTATGAAAAAAACGTTATTTTATTCATTTCATTCTGGTTGCACATCTAGGAGAATGGTTTATTTCACAGCTTCAAGACACAGCAGGATATTGCCTGGCAGGGTTATAACGACTACGATCAAAGTGAAATAGGCTTTGCAGGCCTTCTACACTTAAACGACTTTTTGGAAAGAATTGGGAATTCTGACTTGGCTGTGTGATGGAGAGAAGGCCAAAGCCCATTGGCCACCCCAGGTTTGACTCCCATTTCTAAACAAGAAGCAAAAGATGATCTAGCATTTAAGTCATTAGAGTATGATGCAGGCAATCTGGGTTTGATTCCCATTCTGCCACTGATTCCCTGTGTGGCCTTGGGTAAGTCGTTTAATTTCTCTGTGCCTCTGTTCTCCATCTGTAATGTAGGGATGAGGATGCTTCCCTTCTCTCACCCTTGGTCTGTCTTTCAATGGCAAGGACTGCCTCTTACTAAGTACAATTTTGGTTCCAATCAACCAAGTTTGGTTCAGCTCTTATTTTATTCCTACGGGTTCACTGGTCACTAATTGTTTTCGTACAGTTGCCTTTGTGACGGGGTGTACCTGCCCTGCACTGAACAGCAGGGAGTTGCTCTGTCCAGCTGGCCGAAAGGGCCCCACCCCCACAGCCCTGCTGGGCATGCTCCCAGGGGAGCCAGGTAATAAAAACCTAGGGAGCCACTCAGTCAGGGCTGACCGCCAGAGGGGAAGGAGGTCAGGCCCAAGCTCCAGAGCAGCCCCAGCAGCGGGCGCCTTAGCTACCACTTCAGCAGCAGCAGCCGCTCCAGCCACAGCTTCAGCAGCGCCAGCCGCTGCCTCAGTGACGCTCCGGCCAGGGAGACCGGCCGGCTGGGACCGACCCACCGAGCAGCACCCCGAGAATGGAGCAGCACACCGCGGGCGGTAGGAAGTAGCCCAGGGCGGAGCATTGTCCTTCGGGAGCGCGGCGTGTTCCAGCAGGCCTCCCCGCCGAGCAGGCAGTGGAATCCGCCACTGCCAACATGGCCCTGGGCTGGGACCCAGTGGAGCGGGAGGGCCTGGGTCCCCCTACCTCCCCACCCCCAGCAACCCGACTCCCTAGCCCTTTGGGAGGCTTACTCTTGAACTAGGTTGGTGAGGCCGTATATACCCTGATAGAAGGGACTATGCTTTGAACTGGGCCGGTGAGGCCGTATATACCCTGATAGAAGGGACTATGCTTTGAACTGGGCCGGTGAGGCCGTATATACCCTGATAGAAGGGACTATGCTTTGAACTGGGCCGGTGAGGCCGTATATATCCTGATAGAAGGGACTATGCTTTGAACTGGGCCGGTGAGGCCGTATATACCCTGATAGAAGGGACTATGCTTTGAACTGGGCCGGTGAGGCCGTATATACCCTGATAGAAGGGACTATGCTTTGAACTGGGCCGGTGAGGCCGTATATACCCTGATAGAAGGGACTATGCTTTGAACTGGGCCGGTGAGGCCGTATATACCCTGATAGAAGGGACTATGCTTTGAACTGGGCCGGTGAGGCCGTATATACCCTGATAGAAGGGACTATGCTTTGAACTGGGCCGGTGAGGCCGTATATACCCTGATAGAAGGGACTATGCTTTGAACTGGGCCGGTGAGGCCGTATATACCCTGATAGAAGGGACTATGCTTTGAACTGGGCCGGTGAGGCTGTATATACCCTGATAGAAGGGACTATGCTTTGAACTGGGCCGGTGAGGCTGTATATGCCCCGACAGGGGAAACTGTGTTTTGAACCCGGCACTTGAGCCGTATATACCCTAACAGAGGGGCTCATAACTTTGAACTAGGCCTTTGGGCTGTATGTGCACGGGAAAAAGGGGACAATAACCTGATTCCGTGGACAGCCTCGACAGCCCCTCGACAGCCTTAAACATGGACGTCTGTGCGGAATCTGAAGTGCTGACACGATTTCAAGTACAGCAGTGCAAAGTCACCACAGTAAAAGGTAAAGGAGTACGCTGAGCTTCAAGGTAAGTGTGAGTTAACAAGGCATTCAGGATGGTTCTGTGTTAGCTCTCCTGCATTACCACTTCGAACTGCTCTTAAACCAGGACTTTGAGGAAAATCTACTATTCAGTATGAGACGCTGAAACTATGGTGCATTTTGTGAGGAAGGTCATGTGTACAGTTTGTTATTAGGAGGATCAGGAGAGCTTGTCTTGCTTCATTTCTAAAGCCACTCATACATAAAGAGCATGCTTCTGACTTGACTTGCATTGCTTTTGCACCAGTGTTGTTCCACTCGTGGCATTACACATGACACAGGCAAGTACAGGAGCCTGCAGGACCATCCTTAGGATATATAGGGCCCTACGCAGTACTATTAAACTGGTGCCTCCACATCCAATGGCAGCCCAATTTTTTAGAGATGTGATTTTATAATCTTCAGCAATACACTACTGACATATTTTTAAAGTAAAACTTAAACTAAGATCCTGTAGACTAATACATTCAATTCAGAAACTGACAGTATATACCTAATGTTGGCAAATGCCTGTTAAATGGCTTCATGGTTCGGTGTTCTGCTAATAGCTCTGGCAGGCTTTTTCACTTTAAGTTAACTAAAGCCTGTGGGGAGGAAGCAGAGCCACAGAAGACGGATAGGAAGAGGCGGGTGAATGGACATTAAGACCCAGTGGTGCCACACATTTTCAGGTGCCCTACACCGCTGCATATGCTGTGTATGGGTAAGGCTAGCCCTGGGAGCCTGCTTCAGCTCCTATTGAATTTAAAGGGGAGAGATTTCAAGGGGAGTACAATCAGGCCCTAAATGAGAGAAGGTTTGAAAGTTCTGCTAAAAAATTATTGGGTTCATGTTCCAGGTGGGGGAAACTAGTGAGAAAAAGAGTAGAGAAGGGAGGGGCAATGGTTAAAAACTGAGCAAAGTGAGGAAGAGATAAAGAAATATAATGACACCATCAGAAAATGAGCAGATGTTGGGAGAGGGAAAAATTCTCATGAGGGAAAATAAAGTAAAGGTTGAACCTCTTTAGTCTGGCACTCTCTGGCCTGGCAACATCCATGGTCCACCATGATTTTGTTTAGCTGAATGTCCACTTATCATGGATGTGGCCAAGTTTTCCGCAGTCCCATAAAGTTTGTTTACAGTCACCAGTCCCGGCTCTCAGTGTTCTGTGCTGTTATTTAGTTCTAATTTACCCCTAAATGTCTTCTAAGAGCCCAGTAAGCAGTGGAAGTGTTGATAATGCTGCTGGACCATATTGAGCTCCCGTGGTCCATCAAGGTCTCTAGTTTGGCACAAATCAGGTCCCGAGGTTGCCAGACTAGAGAGGTTCAACCTGTATACTTATATTGCAGTGAATTCCTTGGTCCATTGAAGTTCATGGCAAACCTCAAGGATTCTACCTAAGGTATCCATTTATTATTGAAAATAATGAATATTCTTCAATCCCTAATCCACTCCATAAAATTCCCATTAGCTATAGAATGGCCAGGTACCAAACAGCTGCATCATTGAATGTCTGACACCAGATGGAGATGTATCCCAGGGTGTCGAATTGACCCTGGACACATGGACTTAAATGATAGGAGTTTGAAAACTCAAATATCCAGAACAAAAAGTAACACACAACGTTTTCAAAAGCTCAAACTCCATGAGATTCACCCATCCTGGTATTATTGTTACTAAAGCAGGGTTCAGTCCTACGAACACTCACCAACAGAGTGCTCCTGTGAGTGATCTCAAGGGACCTGTGTAGGGTAAGAAGGACTTGCACTCAGCAGGGCCGGCAGCCACCAGCAGGGGCAAACTACTTTGGGGGGGCGGGTGGCTCCCACACTCAGATGTGCTGGGCTTTGGGTGGAAGGTGTGGGGCTGAGGTAGTCTGCCCTCAGTGCTGCCCATACTGCCACACCTCCCTCCCTCCCCCAGCCTTTAGAGCCATACACAGCAGTGCTCAGGCACTCAGGTGGTGATTCAGAGGGGCCAGGGCTCCTACTGCCACCACTGATACTGCGGCAGTAGTGGTGGTCAGAGGACCAGGCCCCTTTGAATCACCAGGCACTGGTGCAAGTGTCTCCTTCCCTTCCCCTCTGCCCCCCATCAGCAGGTCTGCTTGCACAGACAGGTCCTTAGAAGGCAAGGCAATGGAATTGAAAAGATGAAACAGAGGAGCATCTTGAACGTTTTCGTATGGCAGCTCAGTGGATGGACGATAACCACACAAACGTAAGTTCCACACAAACAAGGGCTACCGTCCAGCAAATGAAGAGAACTGAAAGATGAAGACTGAGCTTTCTGCATAAGTCAGAATCATGGCAGCTCTCCCCATTTCTTTTGTTGCCTGACTTGATCTTAATTAAAAAAAGGAGATGGAAGCCTACTGAGAAGAGAACATCCTGAAATGAGCTTCATGCCTCATGCTGCTGGAATTAAGGTCCTCAATGTTTTTGTTTGTTTGTTGTCTTTAACATTCAGTCTTGATCATTTGGTCATTTTCTTTGCTATTTTATAAAGCAGCAAGAAGGTTACACAGCTGGTGGCCATAACGCAGTGGATTCTTTCTAGTGACAAATTAGGCCCAGAGTTTTCTACTGGTCCAATGTGCTGCATTTTATTCTAAGTTGTTTTCCACTTTGTCTCTCGCTGTGTCTCAATGAGGACCTACCACAGTTTAGATCCCGTCTTGGTGAGAGCTTCTAGGTGCTAGAGTAATCCAAATTATGATGATCACTTTCCATCTCTCCAGTCTTAAATATTTGTACAAAGTTTAATTTAAATCAACTTCTTGGTCTCACTTTAATTAATATGATGCGAAATCTGATTAGTGGGAAAACTGGTGAGTGCCGGTTCTCTGTCAGAGATGGAATGAAGATGGAAAATCCCTTTGGAATTTTGGCCCTGATATTCACAGACAAAATCCAATAATTAATGCTAAATGATAAATGAAATGGGATGTATTGAGAATTGTGCTTGCCTATAATTTTGATTCATCAGTGATTCTCTGGGCTGTATCCAGAGGTGCTATGAATCAGCCTACCTCCTCTGACTACCCTGTAACTATGCTGCTTACACCACCAGAAAATTTGACCCTCTGTTTCCATTTCCAACCTAGCCTTCTCTAGGTGGTGCATATGGGCTTGAGTTGGGGTTGTTTCCATGGATGGGGGGATCATGCTCATGTCTGTAGTGATTCATGCATTCCAAAGCCAGATAGCACTACAGGTTGAACCTCTCTCATTCAGCCACATCTGTGGTCCGGCATGATTTTAGTTAGCTGGATGTGCACTATGGTCGCCACGGTCCCATAAAGTTTGTTTACAACCACCAGTCCCAGCTCTCAGTGTTCTCTGCTGTTGTTTAGCTCTAATTTACCCCCAAATGTCTTCTAAGAGCCCAGTCAGCAGTGGAAGTGTTGATAATGCTGCTAGATAATGTTGGCCTTGCATGGTCTGGAAAATTCTCTGGTTCAGCACCAGTCAGCTCCCAAGGGTGCTAGACTAGAGAGGTTTAACCTGTATTGTGATCATCTGGTCTGACCTCCTGTATCACACAGGCCATATTGATAAAAACTACTCCTCTAACTTCTCAAACCATAAAAGCCTTAGTAAGGCCTTTAACATCCCCTCCTCCTAGCCCCCAATATCTGCTTTTTCTGCATCAGATTCTACCCTCATTTACATTGGTGTTAACCCAGAAGAGCTCCACTGGTTTTACATGTTTATATAGGTGTTAATGAGACTAGAATTTGCCATACTGGGTTCCATTTTTCTGGTGCAGAGTCCCCAGACCAGGACTTATGGGGAATGAAGAGGCTTGTGCTGATCCCTAAGTGCCCCAAACTGATTTTCCCACAGTAGTCCCTGTTCTGACACCATGTTGTACCCTGGAAACCCCCAACAATGTGTCCAGCTCCTGGGCAGGAGGGCGAAGGGGCTTCATGCACTGCCCCTGCCTTGAGCACTGCCTTCACACTCACGTTGGCGGGGAATCAGTCCGTGAGAGCCAGTGGGGGATCGGTGCTGGCAGGTGAGAGCCACACAGAGCTACTAGTGCTTAGGAGCCAGACCTGCTGCTGGCTGCTTCCAGGGCGCAACGCAGTCAGCAGTGCTGGGATAAGTGGGATGCCTGCCTCTGCTCCCACCCCCTGCTGCGCTGCTGATCAGGAGCCACCGGGGATAACCTCATGCCCAATCCCCTGCCCCAGCCTGGAGACCCCCAAACATAGAGCCCCCTGCACCCAAACCCTTTATCCCCCACCCCACCCCAGAGCCTGCACCCCCAGCCCAGAGCTCAGACCCCACCCACACCCCAATAACCTGCTCCAACCCAGGGCCCCTGCCCAAACCCAGAACCCCTCATTCCTGGTCCCAACTCTTCATGCCAGCCCTGAGCCCCCACTCACATTTGGTCATACACAGCTACATTTGGTCATACACATCAGCAGTTTTCTTCAACCTGGAAAGCCACTGCTCTGGAAAGCAATTCCTTCACTCGGGTAAATTTCCGTTCGGTATGGCAGCCATTGACTTCCATGGGAGCATTGCCTGTGGTGAGGAAAGCAGGGCTCAACCTGAAAAGAATAAGCTGACAGGATAGAGAGGCTCTTCAGGGAATTCAGGGGCATGACAACACAAATCTGCTGGATGTCTGTATTTTCATTAGCACAACTTGACAGTGCATCTTTTCGAGGCCCACGCTTTATCTCTCCCCTGTACCTCTATCGAAAAAATGTCAGTGCAGATCAGATCCTAGCGACTTGCTAACCATTGGCCTGCAATCCAGTATTTTCCTCCTGGACTAGGCACCTGTAGTGAGGCAGACTTCCCTCTGGACTGGAAAGCAAGGGGGCACTACATTCCCCGTGGTGGGTGGAGCCAAACTCGCCCTGCCCCCCCTCACCAGAAGTACCAGGGCGGGGCCAGAAGCATAAAAGGAAGGCCCCACAGCTCAGTTGAGCTGCAGCCCATGGAGAGAAACCCCTTGGCCCCAGAGGAAACAGACCCCAGTTAGAAGTTGCCAGGGCTACCTTTGGCTGTGTGCCCCGAGGAGCCTGAGAACCACTGCGAGTCAGAGGTAGCAAACCCCAGGGAGGCAGGAAGGAGTCCAGGGGCAGTTGACCACTGCAAGCTGCAGAGTTATCTGTGTCTCAGTCGGCGTGTTGCTGCTGATCCCTGCCAAACCAGTGCTGGGCCACCCTGCCACTGTTAGGGCCCTGGGCTGGGAAATTGTGTAGCAGTGTGAGCCTGTGTCCCCTTGCCCCGGGGTGGCGGATTCTCCACCCTTCGCCTGTGCTCCTTGAGAAACCCTCTTCCCTAATACCCTCGACGGCTTGCTGGGTGTGCAACCCCTGTGGGAGCCCCCTAGCCTGTGTGGGCGCTCTCCCTTACCTGCTTCCGATAGACTGTGTTTGCTTGCTGGCTGCCTGAGACCAAAAGCCCAGGCTAACGCCTGCTCCCTGCCCAAACCCGCCCAAGGGGCAGGAGTTACCTGAAAGCCCATTATTGGTTGTCCTCCCTACTGTGGAGCCACAAGGCCTTGCCCTTCCATGGGCAGGGGCCCAGGCCCCAAACTGTTACTGTGAGATTGTCTCTGCCAGATGGGCCTCGAATTACAGACTGCTGATGCCTCGGCTCCACTGAGGTGAGCAACAATGAACCCTCCTGAGACAAAGCAACTGAATGGCCTCCCTCCCCAATGGAGAGCACTACAGTGCCTCATCCATTCTAAAATGCTCTGACTGCATAGGGTTCACCTTCTGGTGGGAAGAGAGGGCATAAGATCACTGCTGCTCTGAGGACTGTATCCTAAGAGGTTGACTGTCCATGGAAGTCATTGGGAGTCTTTCCATTGACTTCAGGTGGCACTGGATTGGGCGCTGACTGAAGAGAGAGCAGTCTTCACCTGTCATGGGGCTCAACCACACCATTTCTGCTCCACAGTTGAACTCCACCAGTCTAGCAAAATCTGTTTCATCAAACCACAGTCCGGCCACTCAACAAGGGGGACAATTCAAACTCACACAATTTGGCACCTGCTAAAACAGTACAACAAGCCTGCACGACATCCACGTGGACATCTCAGAGTCTTATGCAAAATGGCTTTCCAAGTGCGCCCTGGGGGAATGGTTGTCCTTTAAAGAGGACAGAGGAAGGTCAAAGCCACAAAAACCTGGCAACCCACCAAAAATTAGCAGGGGAGTTTGTGGAGCACTTGTTGGATTTTTTTTTCCATTAAAAATATTGTGAACTTGTTGTTGGTCCCTTACTGCACTCATACATAATGTTGTATTACAGGCTTTGTCATGTTTCATTTACACCCTTATAAGCACCGCAGATATTTAAGTATTTTTTTGAAGAGGTGCCAGCAGCACAGATGGCAACTGCACAGGCTGCTGCACAGGCAGGCATCGGTGGTACGGTGAGCATCTCTGGGAAAAGCACAACTGGTGGGGCAGAAACAAGATGACAATGTGGCCTTTCAGCAGAATCGACTGGGGAAAAGACACCCAGCTCTCGCTGGAAAACTCAAGAGAGAGAACTAACTTCCTGGTGTAGTGTCAGCTCCCCGACTCACACGAAGACTGCCTGTTTTGTTTCTTCTGTGGAATCCTTTGCTAATTTGGCATTAAGAGTCACATTTTACTGATCTCTTCGCTATTAGCAGTGTTTGCAGTTAGGGCTTTATACAAAACGCTCTGCAATCGAGTGGAGTGTTTGGATCAGGCTCTTCAAGAGGGTGAAAAAGTGAAGGGATTATTTGTAAGTGCCTTCTAAAATTAGAGCTGCTGAGAGAGCCACTCAAAGGGGCTGGCTTGTCCCCAGTCCCCAGAGGATTTACAGCCACACCAGTATCTCTTTCCAGACAGTTTTTTTGTATTCCAAACATAGACAAAACCCACCGAAATGGTTCCTCAGTCCATCCTGGGTTGCAACTCACTTTGCCTCTCTCAGTCTCCCCACCTCACAGCCTACAGCAGGACTTTTCCTTCCTCTGTTTAGCTGAGCACAACCTCTCGGGGCTTTTCTCCATAAGGACCGTTATCCAGGGTCATCCTTAGGATGTATGGGGCCCTACACAGTACTCTTAACCTGGCGTCCCATTGCCCAACATCAGTCCAGCAGGGATGATGATTTTTTAGAGATGTGATTTTATAATCTGCAGCCACACACTAATAATCTTCAGCCACACACTAATTTTAAGCTAAGATCCTGTCGACTAACACAGTAAATTCAGAAACTGGCAGTATGTACCTGGGTTTGGCAAATGCCTGTTAAATGGGTGAAGTTTCAGTGTCTGCAAATAGGCCTGGCAGGCTTATTCACTTTTAAGTTCACGAGAGCCTCTCCAGAGGAAGTAGAGCACCAGACCAGGGATAGGAAGAGGTGGATGGATGGACATTAAGACCCAGTGGTGCCCCAAGTTTTCGGGTGCTCTACACAGTTGGTATTTGGCATACAGGTAAGGATGGCCCTGCCCTTTTCTTCCAGCAGCTTCCCACTGCCTCCCTTCCCAGAAGACACTGGCTGCCTCTCCCAGGTACATCCCCACTGCTCCTGCTTTTCCCTTCCTTACTGACTCCTGAGAGAGAACACAGTCCCATCTTCAGCTGCACCTCATAAATGAATGCTTCTAGCTCTTAAAGGGACAGACAGTCTGGTTACAGCCACACTTAAACATTCCGATTCATAGACTACCGTGGAATCTGTATTTTCCTAACCACCCAGCTGTCCAGATATTTGTCAGGTGAGGACAGCGAGGAGTCCTGTGGCACTTCAGAGATTACCTTTACAATTGCTTTGTGCCCATCTATACAACCTTGTTCCCCAGAGAGTCAAAATCTCTAGGAACTACATGTCAGTATGAAAGTGTTGAACAGAGCTGAGCGATATTGGAATTTCCTTCCTCTGAAGAATTCCAATATTTTGTGGTCATCCCGGATGGGGATGAAAGGCCTAGATATTCACATTTGCCAGGGAATGAAGTAGTCTGATACATTTCACTCTAGTACTGTTGAAATGTTTCCTTGTGACACCTAAAGAAAAGTGTTCAGATTTCCAGTGGTGTGAATCACTCACAGCTCATTAAATTTAGTAATGTTTTCAAAACTCTAGGAAGTTTCAGTTTGGCTTTCAGGTCAGAGTTCAAGGTCAGGGGAATTTTAGATTTATCTGAGATGATTTATTCAACCCTGTTTTCTAGATAATAATTAGATATGTAGAGCCCTGTAAAACAGTGGATATCGCTTTTTAACTGTGGTTATCCACAGATGTCAGTGTGGATATCCGGGGCTCTCTTTTGTGGGTGCAGATACAAATTTGGTAGCTAGAATCCTGCAAATCCACGGATATCCACTTTATATCCGTGGGTATCCACAGCCACAGATGTGGATGCAGATATCCATGGCTAATTGTTATGGATACCGATGTGGATGCAGATATAAAATTTTGTATCCACCCAGGGCTCTAGAGATATGACATATGCTCTAGCATAGTCACAAGCTATGTGTGCTGGTGCCCGGGATTGTGTAAACAAGCTCTTCATTCAGAGCAAGCCAGGGTGTCAATCTACCAAGCACTAGCTTGGAGTATGCTAAGTGTGCACAGGGGCTCTGGTGATGCACTTTAACAGTGCCCTAGTGTTTCAATCTTGTCAGCTAGATTTTTTTTCCATATTATCATTGTAGCTTTGTTATCTGGCACGCAGGGGCAATGGGGGTTGCCGGTTAATTGAATATGCCGGATCACAAAGTTTATGCTCTGCCCCTGCCCTCTACCTGCAGATCCGGCTGCCGGCAGCTCGAGGCAGGCTCAGGGGGAAAGAGGCACCTGCTGACGATGTCAGCCAGCAGTGCCGGCTGTCAGAAGCCCCACGATGGCCGGCTGGACAGGCGGGAGTCAGGCGCATGTGCCTGAAGATGTAGCAGTATTGTGGCTGGGGTTTAACAAAGTTAATAAAGGTTTCCAGTTAACAGAGTGCCGGATAACAAAACTTTCACTGTAATTATGTACATGTTTATTTATTTGCATTCTGATAGCAACAAGGAGCCCCCATCATGGACTGGGGCCCTATTGTGCTAGCCACTGCCCACACACAACAAGAAGATGGTCTCAATGGGCTTAACATCTTTGTGCAGCCTGGCTATTTGGTGATCCCTCTCAACATGAAAATCTATTTAAGTATAAGTGTTTTCCCAAAGGAGCCATCTCATATGGTTGACCTGGATAATTTTTCAATTCCAGTTTCCCATCAGAGAAAAAGAATGGCAAATATGTGACATTTTACTATGCACCTTACAGCACTGCTGCCATAGCTCCATGCTCACTAGATTCCCGTCCTTCCCTGTGGCTTGGAGATATCATCTTCCCAGCTAGAGTCGGGAGTAGTGCTGTCCTGGAGACTGTGCTGCTACACCGTGTGAAAGAATGATACAGTCTGTAAGGCCTTGTGCTGAGTCAGTCGCAAAACCAACACCAGCTAATACCTTCAATTAAAATCAGCCTGCATTTGTCTGGTGCTTGAAAGCTCCATCTTTTGACAAGTATAAATCATGTCTTGCTTCTTGTTTTTAATGGCCCACAATAAACTTGAGTAGATAGACTTTCACCTGGCTAATACAGTATGAAGTCCCTGATGTCAACCTGTATCATAAAATCACAGCATCAGCTTCTCCCATGAACCTTTGCAGCCTCACTTTAAAGATTCGGAAGAGAAAAGTAAGATTGCAGGAGCATTAAATCAGGGGTCTTTTGTCCCATGCTGACTCAGTCATTCATTATGAGGAACTGACAGCATCAATTACCGGGCCCCAGTCACCTGGCATTGCAGAGACCACGCTGACTCAGACTTTAAATTAGAGTGAGGATACCACAGAGTGCTCAAGTTGGTTTTGTAGTTAACATGCGCCACCTTTTGCTGCTTTTGAAAAGAGGAATGGCAATTAGTCTATCTTCTTCAACTTCCACTGAATTAGCATGTCATAGTAGGGCTCTATCCAGTTAGGCCAATTAGGTTTGCTATGTCACTTGTTTTCCCTGTGTTAAACAGAACACAGAGCAAATGAAGATAACCAGAGGATGAAAGAAGAGAGCTGCAGGGCTCATAAAATAAGAACCAAAGAGAACAAGGTGGAGGAACACAGAATAACGAATGGCAAAGAGGAATCTCAATTAGCCTCACTTTGAGGGATCTCAGTTAGCCTCTCTTGTAAAATAAGAACAATGGAGTATTAAATGCAACTGAAAGACATCACATTTTGAACTGAAACTCTTGTTTGCACAATGCATAATTAGCCGGTGGAACTCCCTGCTACAAGAACATTAAGATCAAGAGCTTTTCAGTATTCCAAAGAGGATTAGACATTTATAGGATGGCAATAGCTACGGTTATATTAGAAATATTTTAAAAGGGAGGGATACAAACTAAATGCTAACTGATGGAGGATGGGGATAGGGAAAGAACAGTTTCTCTATAGATGATCTCAAAACTGTCCAAGGTTTTTTGCACTGCCTCAAAAATATCTGGCAGTGACCAGATGCAGGACTACACGGACAACTTTGGTCCTTTTCTATGTTCTTACGTTAGTTATATAGAGAATTTTCCCTCTCCTTGTCTGTTTTCATTATTTTAAATGCTCTTTTCCCCTCATCCATCTTCCTACCCTTGTCAAAGTAAAATATTTGTTTTTCCTTTACAAGAACGTCATAGGTTGAAAATGTTCCTAACTACACATTTCTTTTTTATTAATGTACAAAGGCACATTGAAAGAGTCTGTGTTCTCTGGGTTGCTTGACTGAACAATCCCTTCCCTGTGCCATCTCAAATATTTTGGAGGTTTATCAGAACAGCATTCTTTTTCCTTTCCTCTTCCCCTTCCTTCTTGTGCAGTGCAGACTCCCAAATTTTCAGGCACGCTGTTGTTGTCAATGTGGCAGGGGCAGAGTGGTTGCTTGGTAACCAGCACCAACACTTCAAAAATGCATCCCTTTTAAATCCAGCTTTCCAAACTTACTGGCTTTGAAAGGAACAGTTGTTCTTTCAGGATTATTTTCTTTTTGGTTTTTTTTAATCCTCCTTTCAGCTCAGACTTTGCTTTTCTTCTCAATTCTATTTCTTCACATCTGGTTTCACAAAGGCAAGCAGTGTCATTGGCCTTGCCCATTTGGAACTAAAAACACTTTTATCTTTTTCCCCATAAAGTTCAGATGTTATCATTGCTGAATTCCAGTTGGAATGGAAAGAAACTACTAATATTTCCAAGTACCATTTTTAATTTATGCTATCATTAGTATCGCTGTTCTTTTAGGAGGCTATTTTTTTCTGCAAGAAATATAAGAATAAATCAATATCAGAATTGTGTGGTAAACCTTAAGAAATTATCTTCTAATTATGGAAGGCAGTGTGATGTAGTGGGCCAGGCACTGACTGGGAACCAGGAAAACTGGGCTTGTATTCTCTTACAAAATGTCCTACTGAATGACCTTGCAAAAGGCACTTTCCTTTCCTTTCCTTTTCTGTATATTGGGTGTAATGATTCTCAGAGGAGTAGCCATGTTTGTGTGTAACTTTAAAAACAAGCATCTTAGAAACTAACAAACTTATTAGGTCATGAGCTTTCCTGGGTAAAACCTACTTACTCATCTAATGAAGTGAGTTTTACCCACAAAAGCTGTTGACCTAATAAATTTGTTAGTCTCTTAGAGTACGTCTACACAGCACCACTATTCTGAAATAACTAGCGCTATTCCGAAATAACTTAGTCCGTGTCTACATAGCAGCCATGTATTTTGAAATAGTGTCAAAATGCTGTCAAGCTGGAGGACTTCTTACTCCGACTCTTGTAACCCTCATTGTATGAGGAGTAAGGGAAGCCAGAGGAAGAGTGCTCTGTTTTGAAATAAGTGCTGTGTAGATGCTCCCTGTTTTGAAATAAGCTACACAATTGACATCGCTTATTTTGAGTTAAGCTCTGTAGCGCAGACACACCCTGGCTGTGACTAGACTGGCTAGTTTTTCCGGAAAATCAGCCGCTTTTCCGGAAAAACTTGCCAGCTGTCTACACTGGCCGCTTGAATTTCCGCAAGAACACTGACGATCTAATGTATGATCGTCAGTGTTCTTGCGCAAATACTATGATGCTCCCATTCGGGCAAAAGCCCTCTTGCGCAAATGCTTTTGTGCAAGAGGGCCAGTGTAGACAACCCAGAATTGTTTTGCGCAAAAAAGCCCCGATGGCTAAAATGGTGATCGAGGCTTTCTTGCACAAAAGCGCGTCTAGATTGGCCAAGGACACTTTTCCGCAAAAAGTGCTTTTGCAGAAAAGCGTCCGTGCCAATCTAGACGCTCTTTTCTGCAAATGCTTTTAACAGAAAACTTTTCCGTTAAAAGCATTTGCGGAAAATCATGCCAGTCTAGACATAGCCCCTAAGTTGCCACAGGACTGCTCATTGTGTGTAATGATATTTGCCCAATGCTGTAAGATCTATGGATGAACAAATAGTGCTGTGTGGTCTTGAGGCTGTTTGACTGAATTTCAGTGATGTCTCCATCTTTGAGGTCAGGGTAAGAATGGCATTTGTTATTAATTCTAGGCAAAAAAAAAAAAGATTAATCTGTCTGATCCTGCTCCCATTTAGCTACTGGCAAAATTCTGTCACTTTTCCTAATGCATAGCCAGCTCAGCACTATGGCCCAAGTTCCTACTGATCACCTGGAATATTGTTTGAAGTCTGTGTAATTATGTGTGAATATCCAAGATTTTCTGTCCCTTTCACTTTAATTATTTGTGCTTCTTTCTATACATCGTATCTGTTACAAATGAGATAAGGGAAGACATAAGGAGTTGAGCAGTTAAATTACTACAGTGATTTATACATTTATTTTTGTGAGTACTATGACATACCAATTTTTATCTATCTTATCTTAGGCTTTTCTACTGCTGCCAATCACCATAATATCTGTGCCTTCTCCACATAATTATCTATGTATTACAGTATTTATTAGTATATGTTCATGTGCTGATCAGGTTATTCAAGTACCCAGATTAATGAAACAGGGAACTCTCTCAAAATTATATATATATGTGGGAGGAGTAAATTTGTATCTCCCTTAAACTGTTTGGGAAGAGGAGTAGCACTGGGAAAGACCCACAAATCTCTTTCTTGTAAGGAATTAGTGAGTTCTGATCAGTAGTTTCTTGCCAAGGCAGGTTATTCAGATTTTAACCACTTTTAAGTGTTGTCATATTCTTTAACGGTATCCACATGGCACTTTTCCTATTTTCCTACCTATGAAAACATCAAAGCTATTTAAAAAAAATCCAGACTAGTCTTCACAACCGAATGTCATTGACCAATATGATGAAGAGGGGCCGATCACATTAGCAACAATGGCTGTGGGGAATTAACTTTTGATGTTTAAAGCTGAATAATCACTAGCAGGCAGAATGAAATTCAAACCGATAGAGGGCAGATTCAGAACACCGTGGTTATTAGGTATTTTTACAGGAAAGTCACAAAATATCAGAGTTGATTCTGTGATATCCAACTCCAGGAAAATGTCAAACCAGTTCTCGTCACAGTTATACCTTACTGTGCTGGCTGGGCCATCTGAGTAGGTTGGAAGACAGATGCCGACCCAAGGACCTGCTACACAGGGAGCTATCAGAGGGAACAAGAACAACTGGACAGCCCAAGAGTCTCTAAAAAGACACATGCAAGTGAGATAGGAAGGAATTTGGAATCAATCTTGACCAATGGGACATTTTGGCAAATGATCATAACAAGTAGCACCATTGTCTCCATCAGGAACTTGCTGCTACACCTTGGAGAACAAAGAGCCCATAGGAAGCAAGCAGCTCCCAACCAAGATACATTTGCAACAACTGCCGAAGATCATGCACATTTCAGAATGGGCTATTCAGTCCCATGAGACATTGCAAACCATCTACCTCAAAGGCAGCAATTTCCCACTGTCTCTCGTAGACAAAAGGATGCCAACAACAGTAGCTTTCATCTCACAGACATCAAAGAATGTATTCACATAGCACCGTGTGGAATGTATTCACGTAGCACCGTGTGGGGCAGTGTTAGCCCCACAGTGTGAATCAGAGGCCTTGTCTACACTAGTCAAGACTTGCTAAATCAAATTCAGAAGGCTCCCCCACCAGAGGAGTCTGGTACTCCTCCTTTTGCCAGGTGTAAGGGATCCCAACAGGAGCGTTTGCTCCCATCGGGCTCCTGCTGCGGGGACAGAGCTGGAGTTGTGTACTTTAAGCCAAGCTGCCAGGTCTACTGTAGACCTGGCCAGAGACTTGAGTAGTTAGGTAATTTGCCTGAGGTCTCACAAGGAGTCTATGACAGAACCGGGAATTTAATTCCAATGAACTGAGGGTTCAAACACAGGGTTCAGCCTATCAGATTGCAGATGAGCCAGCTATTTCAGCTTTCCGTAGCCTTTGTGCTTAACCATAATAGCTCCTTAGCACACATGTCCAACCCATCTCAGAACACAGCGGTCCCCAGATCATCACCCTGCCTGGCAGCCTGAGTCATATGAAATGTTAGGTCCTTCCTGGGTTTTCAAATGATGGGGCTGTGCACTGCGCACCAAGGGCTTCAATCAGTTCCTCCAATCATGCTAAAGTCATTTAGTGCTTCTGAAGAGCTGCATTCATTTTGTGCCAACTCAATCTGTTTGAAAATTGACATGACAGAGCCTTAACAACACTTGACATGGACTGTCACTTTTTATTTCACCACTTCTGTCCCATCACCTAGGAACACGCACAGCTGCAAAATGAGAAATGGCTAACAGTGCAGAGAACACGTATCTGAGCAACATCTCGAGTACACAGCATGATTGGAAAATGTTCCAGAAACACACAGACAGATACCAACATTGAATAGGACAAGTCCACACTAAAAGGGAAGGTTGAATCAAGATATACAACTCCAGCTATGTTAATGATGTACCTGGAGGCAACATATCTTTTTTTGAGTTTCCCCACCGTCCCCACAATGGGAGGGGACTAGACTCGCTAAATTGAACGCTGGAAGATTGATCGCAGCAGCATCGGTCTTCTGTTTAGTGAACACATGGCCTTAGATGTGGGAGCCAGATTGTCTAATCTGCCTAAGCTCTACTCAGTACAGCAGTGGTTCCCAATTGGTGCTCCGTGGAACCCTGGGGTTCCTCGAAGCAAAAGTAAGGGTTCTGCAAGAAGCCAGCACTCCCCTGCCCCCCCCCCTCGAAAGAGAGAGCGCCGGCTAGCCAACTTCTTAAAGAAACAGCATAGTTGTTTCCCGTTCCTCCCTGGTGCAAAATTCTCAGCCAGTACAACCAGTTCATACAGCCTCTCTTTTTCCCTCTTCTCTGGAGCGGCTCTTCGAGCTCTTCCTTCTCGGTCCATTTCAATTCGTATTAGTTTTAGGGTTTCCTCGCAGGCAGCTTGCTCCCGGGCAGCTTGGGGTTTTATGGCTTCTCTCTCAAGCTGATTTAACTCCACTAGTCTCTTGTGTTCTGCCTCCCTGGCTGCTTCTCGGATTCTGCACAGCTCCCATTCCTTCTTAACTCCCCTCTCACTCATTTTCCTGACTCTGTTTCCCTTACCTGAAATAAGCAAACAGAAAATAACAAACCAGTAACCCCTTTGTCTCTCCTCTAGCAACTACACTTAGAACACACTTAAAATTGCTACTGGCATCCACAGCAACCCGCTGTGCATATTTACCCTGCTTACTGCACCACTGTGACGGGGCAAGGTCACAGAAGACCCTTTGGGGGTGCCTCCCAGGGTGCTGACATGGTCACTGCCACTCGCCTTCCTGCTCTCTGGGGCTCCTCATCACCCAGTCCTGCTGGGCCAGCTCCGCTGGTCTCCCACAGCCGAGGCCCCAAGCTGAGATCCCTGTCCCCACTGAGAAACAGTACAGGCACTGAACCTCTTTGGGTCCAAGGCAAGGGCAGTTTTGGGCCCAGCTTCCTCGGATACCACACTCCACATGGCATGGGATCAAACCCTAAAGGAATTATTTAGATAAGCCTCCTTTAGCAATTAAAGGGGAAATGTACACACTGGTTGCCAACCCAGGTAACAATTATTTACACTGGGCCTGACAGAAAATAAAAGTGATTTTTTTAAGTACAACCAGTAGAATTTAAGTGTCAATAAGTGAGACTAGGCAGAGCAAAGTAGGTTACAAATCAAAAGAAACAAAAACACTTGGCTAATTCTCCACTGAAACCTCAGTACAAACTTTTCAAACTCACCCTAAAGCCTCTTTTCCAGCTGCCCCTCCAAACCAGGGTTGTCTTCCCCCATGCCCCCCTCGCCCCCGGGGTCTTCGGCTCCTTCCTTCAGGTGCAGCCCAGCCAAAAGACCTAGGGTACGTCTACACTAGCCCCCTAGTTCAAACTAGGGAGGCTAATGAGGGCGACCGAAATTGCTAATGAAGCACGGGATTTAAATATCCCGCGCTTGATTAGCATAGTCCCAGCCGGTCGCCATTTTGGAAACTGACTAGCCCGAAGTAACTGCCTGCGTCTACACGCAGCAGAGAAGCGGGATTCCGAGATGATACCAAACTGTTTAGGATAGTCAAGACAGAAGCAGACTGTGAGGGACTCCAAGAAGATCTCACCAAACTGAGTGATTGGGCAACAAAATGGCAAATGAAATTTAATGTGGATAAGTGTAAAGTAATGCACATTGGGAAAAATAACCCCAACTATACGTACAGTATGATGGGGGCTAATTTGGCTACGACAAATCAGGAAAGAGATCTTGGAGTTATCGTGGACAGTTCTCTGAAAACTTCCACACAGTGTGCAGAGGCGGTCAAAAAGGCAAATAGGGTGCTAGGAATTATTAAGAAAGGGATAGAAGATAAGACCCAGAATATCTTCCTGCCCCTGTATAAAACTATGGTATGCCCACATCTTGAATACTGTGTACAGATGTGGTCTCCTCACCTCAAAAAAGATATTTTGGCCTTGGAAAGGGTTCAGAAAAGGGCAACTAAAATGATTAGGGGTTTGGAACGGGTCCCATGTGAGGAGAGGTTAAAGCGACTGGGACTTTTCAGTTTAGAAAAGAGGAGACTGAGGGGGGATATGATAGAGGTATATAAACTCATGAGTGGTGTGGAGAGGGCCGATAAAGAAAAGTTATTTATTAGTTCCCTAAAGAGAAGAACTAGAGGACACCAAATGAAATGAATGGGTAGCAGGTTTAAAACTAATAAAAGAAAGTTCTTCTTCACACACCATGTAGTCAGCCTGTGGAACTCCTTGCCAGAGGAGGCTGTGAAGGCTAGGACTATAACAGAGTTTAAAGAGAAGCTAGATAATTTCATGGAGGTTAGGTCCATAAAAGGCTATTAGCCAGGGGATAAAATGGTGTCCTTGGCCTCTGTTTGTCAAAGGCTGGAGAGGGATGGCAGGAGACAAATCGCTTGATCATTGTCTTCGGACCACCCTCTCTGGGGCACCTGGTGCTGGCCACTGTCGGCAGACAGGATACTGGGCTAGATGGACCTTTGGTCTGACCCAGTATGGCCATTCTTATGTTCTTATGTTCTTATGAGATAAACCCCTTAGTTCGAATTAACTGTTTCTCCTCGTGGAATGAGGTTTAACAGTTAATTCGAACTAAGGGGTTTATCTCGGAATCCCGCTTCTCTGCCGCGTGTAGACGCAGGCAGTTACTTCGGGCTAGTCAGTTTCCAAAATGGCGACCAGCCGGGAATATGCTAATCAAGCGCAGGATATTTAAATCCCGCGCTTCATTAGCAATTTTGGTCACCCTCATTAGCCTCCCTAGTTTGAACTAGGGGGCTAGTGTAGACGTACCCCTAGGCTCCTGCTTTCCTGTTCTTTGTTAAAGAATTGAGGCCACTCCCTACCAACCACTGCTCAGACTTAAGGACAAAAGAGATTGTTTAACAGTTGCTCATCAAGACATTGAGGGTAACACCCTCCCCGCCTCTCATTCACACATTTAAAACCCACAAAGTATTCCCCACGCCAAATGTCTAATTTTACACACAAAAATGATACATACATCAATGTAAGATAAGCAGAACCAGTGGATCATGACATGAAGATTGATAGGTTACATGAAATAATTTGTTCAAAGCACCTTTGAGTTATGGATATTCATGTCCATAAGTTCATTTCATAAAGCATGGGGGTGGGGCTTCACAATGTTGTTACCCTGGAAGGGGTTTGGACTAGCCACTTCTCAGCTGAAGGGCTGAGTGGTGTATAAAAAGAGAACATCTACATCTCCCATGATGCACTGCAGTGGTTGACTTGCTGTGGTGTAAAATGGGAGTCCCTTGACCACAGTGCATCTTGAGAAAGGCAGTGTGGCCAAGAAGCCCCGCAAAAATAGGAGAATAGAGGGAATAGGCACCCAAATGACAGGTCCTGTGAGGGATGATAATAGCTGAGGATGAATGATTAATGCTGGAACCAAGCCAAAGCCTTACATTTACAGACTTAGAGAAACAACAGTTTATTCACAAAGACCCTGACACACTGAAATACTTAAAGCACAAACTTCGAAGCCAATGTTTCTACTGTGTCAGTGCTTTGCTGAACTGATTACTAAATCCAATTGACAGCACAGTCTCTTTTTTGGCCTCTGTAGTCTTTATCTCTGAAAAGATGCCCTGTTAATGTATTGGTGCAAAATCAACCTGATGGTCTCAAAGATGCTGAGGTCAGAGAAATAAGAGATTTTCTAGGTCAAATAGCTGAAAACTTGGTTGGTCGGGTTTTTTTTAACATTTTTATGTGGTTCTTACCTAATGAACAGCAAATTTATAAAAACCAGTACATAAGAAGATGCCAAAACATAAAACTGAAATATTATTCCATAATGTGATTAAAAATAAATACAAACTACTATATATTTGAGTTTGTGTGTCTGTCCATCCGACCATCCATCCATCTGTGAGTCCATTTGTTCAAGAACTCCTCCTAAACAGTAAGAGCTAGGACCACCAAAACTGATATACAGCTTCCTCTTATCATATCTTAAAGCAAGGTCAGGGTTTGATTGTGCAGGGACAATGGGATCTGTATGGAATGTGATTGTTTTTCATCAGACAGAAAGGGAATGGTCTGGTAGCAGAGATAGCTATACTCCAGAATGACCACAGGGGGGCAGCAAGCAGGCATGACAGAGCAACCTTTGGCTGGGCAAACGTGACCTCTGTAGTCCTGGCCTGACCCAGGGGAGAAGCTGCTGGCCAGCCAGCACTTCCCGCACTGCTCTAGCCCAGCCCATGGGAGCAATGAAGGTAATCAAGCAGCGCGGCCCTGCTACACCGGCCGTGGGAAGCAATGACAATGGCTGGGCAATGCAGCCCCCAGCACCATAGGCTGGCCCCAGGGACCAATTCTGGCAGCTGAGCAGAATGGCCCTGGGGACAGTCACCAGCCACTCCCACCCTCTGCCCTGACTCCTGCACCCCTCATATTCCCAGCCACCTGCCCTGAAGGACCTGAGCAACACCGGATAAATGTTCTAGTTTTATAAACATCAGAATACTTTCAGGAGGTCTTGCTGCATTGCAGCAGTATACATTACTCACACATTTACAAACACCTGTCAAAATTCTTTCCTAAGGTGCATGAAAGTAGAATCCAGCATAATCTGTTTGCTAAATTCATCCTAATTTTCACAGCTGCTTATGTGAAAAAAAGTGCATAGTGTACGCACTGTTCCATGTTACAATCCTGCAGTGGGAGTCTGGCGTCGTGAAGGAGTGCTGGATTATCTCAGTCCTTCCTCCAAATGTTATTGCATTGATCGCCTAAAGCAGGCGTCTCAAACTCCCGGCCCAGGGGCTTGAGAATTTCCCTATACCATCCCACAAAATATTTCAAAAAAGTTATTTAAACAGGCCCACACGGCTGTCAGTCTGGGGATCGGGGGCAGGCCATATGCAGGGACTCACCCACGCAGAGAGCTCCCAGAAGCACCCAGACCCTCAGCGCCTGCATAGGCCGGATCTGGGAAGCCATGTTGTCTGCCTCTGCTGTGATATGAACAGCACTGGCCAGAGAGCCCCCCGAGCTGACGAGCTTCCGCAGAAATCGGGGCAGAGCCCATGAGTTTCATTTTCGGGGGGCAGGGATCCCAGCAAGAGGACGTGGCTGGAGCTTTCCAGAAAAAAAAAAACCCCAATGATCAGGAGGCTTGAGGTCAAATCAGGAGAGTTGGTATCCCTGATATCTAGTCATTTCACAAAATGAGTTAATAGTTTCACAGTCACACCTATGGATGGGACGGCTGTGCACACAGCTTCCCCGGGACATAGGCAGCATGAAGCTAGCAGGTGGTAGCCACTCTAGCTCCACTGCACTGCTGGTGGTGGCAGCAGGGTCTCCTGGAGGGTTTTTAATCACCCTGGGGCAGCAGATGGGGCTACGGTAAGTGTGGGGAGGGGAGGAGAGGGAGCATGAGGGCCAGCAGGCATGGCCGGGGGACAGGCGGGGAGGGATGCATGGAAACCACCCCTCCTGGTGCCCTACCGGAGGGGGGTGCCAGCTGGCCCTAAGGTAAATTGAGTCTGAGACCCCTGTCCTAAAGTAAACTGTCTTACCCAAATCTGTCTTTCAGGCTCAATCCAACCCCCATGAAAGTCAATGAAAAAATCTGTATTCATTTCACTAGTTCCAAGATTGGACGCTGAGTATGTAAAATTCTTAAGGCAGAGACCTTTTGTTATGTCTTGCATGGTGCTGACCACATCACCGGTATTCATAGTATTATTATTATCAAGAACAACCATCATTATTATTACTGTTTACCCATCCTTCCTGGCTTTATTTTATACGATCTGAGAGACACATCACAGATCTCTGGGCCCCTGGCAGCATTATGAAATCATATTTCCACGCTAATTAACATCCGTTCAAGACCTGCCATTCAAGACCACATCTCCTCTTGTGCTTATCCTTTCTCCCTTTTGTTCACAAATGTATTAGCCAGGGTCAATTGGGCATAGCAAGAAAAATCTTATTCTGTATCGCTGATGTATTCCTCATTGCTACCTTCAGTCAAACAAGCCAAGCTGTTATTTTGAACAATCCGTGAGCATTTAAAAAGAATGAAACAAAAGCACACCTGTTTTATTGTAGAACTAGAAACATCCAAAAGAATCAAGCTGTGTGAACTGTGGGAAAATGTTGAAACAACAGACAATAGAACTGGCACCCAGTAAAAACCATATATTAATACAGGGGTGTCATATCCATTGGCACGTGTCCGGTGGTTCAGATACTCATGTATCAAAGTGATCAACATGGCACAAAAGCTATGTTGCTGTTGCCAGAGTATGTCACTGTGATGGGTTCTAGCAGGAAGGCAGTGGGACACTACACTGCTCAAAATAGCAGTATAAATTGGGCATGCATTGCCTGGGTGTGTACAGCCCTTTATAGATGCATTTGGAGCAGGGGACAGCACCATTCAAGCCAATGGGGCGGGACAAATTCTATGAACACCATTTCAGATTTTTTCAGGAGGCAAAGGCAACTTTAACTATGATTCCAGGTTAATTTCTTATGCAGATAACAACTTCGAAATTATCCGCCATGAGCACTGTATCACATTCCTATATCAAGTTAGAAGTTTAAATAAATATTAAACTCTTGCAGCTGTCATACTAACCAGTTCTGACATCTTGGGGCAAGTCACTTAAGAGACCCTTGGTTGGCTTAACATTGCAATGTATATTCTTTCTCAGGCTATGTCTAGACTACAGTGATTTATTGGGAAAAGGTACGCAAATTGTGCTCCACAATTTGCGTACCTTTTCCCGGTAGTCTTTTCGGAAGAGGCTTTTCCGAAATTTGGCCCGTCTACACTGGGTCAAATTTTTAAAAAATCCTCTTCTTTCAGAAGAGCCCTTCTTCCTCATGGAATGAGGAAAACAGGGCTTCCGAAAGAGTGCGCCTGCTCTTCTGCAAAAAAAAGCAGAAGAGCAGACATGTTCCCTGGATGCAGCGGAGTTTTTATCCCAGAAAAACCCCATAGTGTAGACATAGCCTCAGATACTCTTGTTAAAGTCAGACGGGACCATCATGATCTTCTATTCTGACCTCCTGCATGTTGCAGGCCAACAAATCTCACCCACTCACCATTATCTACTTGCCTAAACTATGCCACCCTGTCTACACTGCTATTTATTTTCAGATATCTAAAAGGGTGTCACAGGGAGGAAGGGGGAAAATTGTTCTCCTTGTCCTCTGAGGATAGGACAAGAAGCAATGGGCTTAAACTGCAGAAAGGGAGGTTTAGGTTAGATATTAGGAAAAACTTCTTACCTGTCAGAGTGGTTAAACACTGGAATATATTGGCTAGAGGGGTTGTGGCGTCTCCATTACTGGAGATATTTATGAGTAGATTAGACATCTATCTATCAGGGATGATCTAGATGGTACTTGGTCCTGCCGTGAGGGTAGGGGACTGGACTTGATGACCTCTCAAGGTCCCTTCCAATTCTAGTATTCTATGATTCTATGATTTATACCTGTGCAGGCGGGTCATGCAATCTCTGTACTCTACACACTGCCATAAGTGTAGATGTACCCTTAGGTTAGCCTCAGCCAAACTGGGGTTTGTTTGGGGATTTGGGGCTTTTTGGTTCACAGTTTTTTGAGAGCAATTTTGTCTTTCAGCTAAATTTTTCCAAACCTTGAGAATTCTCCCATGACAGGAAAACCATATCCACCCAGATTAGATACAATCCTAGACACCACCGACAGACACCAAAGTCCTTGCTGCAATCCTGAGTACAAATAGCACTGAAAAAGTCTGAGGCGGGAATATCTTTGCAGACTGGGGAATTTGTGTCCTCCCCCCATATTTAGCATGGGCCAGGACTAGAATGCCAAGACTTCAGTGAGAGTACATGCGGCACATGTAGTAAGTGCTGAATTATGTTCCTCCCAGCTTTCCTTGGAGGGAGTCAAATCTGATGCAGACATGGGTACTCCTTTATTATGCACCCCTACCCCTCATTCCTTTCCTCAGTGTCTGTCGGCCAACATTGGACACAACATTTTTAATAATAGGCATTTCACTCAGTACTCTCACTGATGGGTTCCTTTTTGAGGTTCAAAACCAAAGAGGGGTGATCTATTTTTGGTCTGCTTTTTGTTTGTTGGGTGCCTCTGTTCTAATGATTGCAGTCACCTGAACTTTGGAATGCATTAATATTTCAGCAAGATGGGCAGCAGGAGGTTAAAAAATGTCAATCATCATTTAAAAACCTCAAAGGATTTGGAAGCAGAGCTTGGAGAGATGCTTTTAAAAAAATCAGCATTCTAGAATCGGAGGTCACACATAGATTCCTTCTTCCCCTCTGTAGAAAATAAATGTGAGCATAATTTACATTCAGTTAACAAACTGATCTCTATGCAGTTTCTAAACAGAAACATGTTTTCATTTTCCCCTGCTCAAATTCTGTCTTGAAAGCTAGTTTTTGCTTGCTACCGAGATAGAACAATATGTTGAAAATACATGCATCAAATAATAAAGAAAAGCAAAACCACACACAAACAGGTACTTCTGAGGGTTTGTTCGACATCAGCAAAAGGTAAATCAGAATGAAATCCCCATAAACACCAGCACTTTCAGAAAATTGGGGTTACACATTCCAAGTCCACACTCAATGGTCTTTGGGGGATATTCATTCTTTGGAGCTGTTCATATAGCCTGATGGGAAACTATATTTATGATGCTTTTAACTCTGACTGGGTCCATTTTTTACAGTTGTTTCCAGAATGTAAATTATTTAAAATCATTGATTTGTTACTTTTCAGAGGGAAGAAAGCTTAACCAAAAAGCTTTCCTGTCCATGACAGTCTTAAATTCTGAGGAGATCTATGTGGTTTTGCCTAATTGAACACCTAAGGAAAAAGTTATGTGTTTAGCCTCATAACAGCTTTCTTTTTTTAATGTAAGTAACGGGTAGATTTATTTAGCCCCCATTGGTTTTTTAAATACATCCGCTAATAGTATCTATTTAAATATTGTCCTCCAGAAAGGATAAAAAGGTTTTAGCATACGATGTTAAATCCACTCTAGGAGTGTTATATATCCCTCCTCCTGCCTTTTAATGCTTCCCTGGCCGATACAACAATGAATTCTGAACTGATTACTCACTAAGGGATAGGCTGATTGGTCAGAAGAGGCAGCAAATGGCTTCACAGCTCCCATAGGGGAAAGGGGAATGAGTTAAATACATCACCCCTGTTTATATAGCACATTACTCCACTCCCATGTGTCCAGTCAGCTGCTATGGCTGCTGAGTAGCACTCAAGGCTGCTCTTACACTCCACTCCCTTAGGGTGCGTCTACACTGCACCCTTATCTAGAAATAAGCTATGCAATTTGCACTCCACAAATTGCATAGCTTATTTCGAGATAATTTCAAAACAGCTTATGTCGAAATTCATTTCGAAACACAGCGCTGTTCCGAAACGTCCCTTACTCCCTGTGGAATGAGGTTTAAAGGGATGTCGGACTAGCGAGCCCATTATATTTCGAAATAACGGGCTTGCTCAGAAGACTCGGAATAGTTATTTCGGGATAATTCCAGCATCCCAAAATAGCTCCGCAATGTAGACATAGCCTTGCTGCCTACCCAGGGAGGTCTCAGCTGAGCAAACAATACTCTCGCTAAGCCACAGTTTCAGCAACGCATCCTAAGCCAGAGATGGGCAACCTGGGCTACTGTGAGGGCCACATGAATGGTTCTCCATCATCTCAGTGGGCCAGAAGATTGTCATAACCAAGACAGTCTCTCAGGATTAGGGAAGTTTTGCTACTGCGCTTGTGTACTTAAAATTTGCAGGGGGTGTCGATTGAACCGAAGCAGTGCTTTGACTGGATGCGGAGGGAGCGCACAGTTCCCAGAGTCAATGCTGTGTGCAATCAGCACCCACCTCCCTTCATGAACCTTTGCGTTACGTGCTTGTTGCTTTAGCAATACCGGTAGTCTGCACAGCCTATCCCAAATAAGGCCAATCTAAGTTGACAAGAAGTGGGGATTTCAAAAGCACCTAAGTTATGCAGGATCCTAAGTCCCGTTGGCTTTCAATGAGGTCGTAAGTCACTTAGGGCCAGATTTTTCAAAAAGTACTTCTGCACCTAAATATGCAGATAAGGTGCCTTGTGAGATTTGCAAAAGCTCCTGGGCAGATTTCGCACTTAGATCTCATGAAAATCAATGGGAGTTCAACATCTAACTTGCAATAGGTGATTTTGTTTGTAAACCCCACAAGGTTTACAATGTGCTTCTTTAGGCACCTAAATAGATTTGAAACTCTCAAGCACTTTTGAAAATTCCACTCAAGGCAGGGGAAAAGTGAGAGGGGAAATTGAGGCTCTGAATGAAGTGACTTGTCCAAATTCACTGAACAGCTCTGTGACTAGAACCCAGAACACAAAACTTTCATGTGGCAGTTGTGCAACAGAGAGGTTCCCCCTCCCAGATATTGTCTATCAGACAACTGCCAACACAGTTCCGAGGGCATAAGGTCAGATTTCACATCAAGGTGTTGTGCTTGATATTAACCTTAAAATTACTAAGCAAAAAAGTTAGTTGTTTCAGGTAATTCTCATTATGGCTAAATCAGAAACATTTGGATTCCTCACCATAATGACCATGGATTCTCTTTCATTTTGGGGACATTGTTGCATATCAAGTCATTAAATTGTCACATGGCTGTAAGACTTTCATTCACACTCAGGGAAGAGTCAGCATATTACCCATGAAATCGGAGTGGTTTAATATTCCTGACAAGAAAACTGTTAATAAGTATTTCGTATGAGAACTGTAGAGAAAGAAGTTTCAAGAGTATTGTGGTAGACAGAATCTCATATTTCACCTCAATTTGATGTACTAAATCAGTAGAGCTCTCTTTGGAAAGATGGTGTTTATGAGGAAGGGGATAAGGTAATGTTAGAGGATCTTCTATGTAGATAGGTAGGGTATAAACATTGTCCTTACTGCATTCCATCCCAGGGCCATGCAGTATGGTTATAAGAACACAAGAATGGCCAGACTAGGTCAGGCTAAAAGTCCATCTAATCCTGTATCCAGTCTTATGACAATGGCCAATGCCAGGTGCCCCAAAGGCAGTGAACAGAACAAGTCATCATCAAGTGATCCATTCCCTGTCACCCATTCCCTGACAAATGGAGGTTAAAGACACCATCTTTGCCTATCCTGGCAGGTAGCCATTAATGGACTTAGCGTTCGTGAATTTATCTAGTTCTTTCTTAAACCCTGTTAAAATCTTGGTCTTCACAGCTCCCCCTGGCAAGGAGTTCCACAGGTTGACTGTACGTTGTATGAAATACTTTCTTTCGTTTGTTTTAATCCTGCTACTTATTAATTTTCATCTGGTGACACCTGGTCCTTGTGTTATGGGAAGGAGTAGATAACTCTTCTTTATTCACTTTCTCCACACCAGTCATGATTTTATAGGCCTCTAGCATATGCTTCTTACTCATTTCCTTTCCAAGCTGAAAAGTCTCTGTCTGCTAAAGAATGTTGGAGCTCTAGAATGGTTGTGTATCAGTTTCTACTGGATCCATTTGGTTCTTCAGAATCCCATAGGCACATTTTGCTGATCCCACCCACAGAATCCCCGAACCTTTTTTCGTGGATTCCCCATGCCTTTAACCTGCCAGAGCTGGATATCTGGGATGATGAATACATTGCAAATGCTATTATTTAAAATAATCATATTTGTCCAAAAGGAGGGTAGAGAGATCATTTTCAACTAAGAAGTGATGTAAATTATTCCAGCTTCTGGGCAACACTCATTAACACAACAACCATTTAAGTGTCTATTTATATTGATGGGGGAGAAAAAGTCTGCTCACTGTAACATGGCAACACTGAATCAAAAGGTGCATCTGTTACCAATGAAAAACAAAGAATTTTCTGGTTAACACAAGGTCTCTAATATATGTTCCAGTATTCACAGAGAAACACATTTGAATGGTATAGTGGATTTTTTTTTTAAATGGAATTTGACTTGTATTTTGGCAACAAGCTATGCAAAGAGATTAGAAATGTGGCATAGCTGTTTTCCTCTCTGGCTTTACGCATATGGTTTCTGTAAAGCAGAACAATGTGATATTTGAATTTCATTTTCTGAAATCATATCTGACAGACAGCAATGTATGACCCATTCCTAGCTACATACTTGTATACTGAAGGGCTGTAAAGAGCTACCTTCTTGGTTCCTGGGAAAAACTAGGAACTATAAAGATATCCAGATTTGTATGCTATTTGGACATAGTTTGTTGTATAGTAACAAGGGTGCTAAAGAAAGTACACACAAGGGTCTATGTCAGGCCTACTCAACATGCAGCTTGCGGGCCACATACGGCCCGTGGCCCATTTATTTGCGGCCTGTGGGTGGGAGCGAAAACAAAAAAGTAATCAATATAAATGATCTTCTGTTGAGATGTGTTTCAGGAGTTAAATTCCTGGACAGTCATTGCTCATTAAAAGTGCTGTCATATGGGTGGAAATCAGGTAAATATTGCATTTTATTAATATCAGCAGAACTGACTTAAATGAGGCCTGTGTGTTGTGTAGTCTTGCCTTGATCTTTGTATTCATGCCTGTCAGTGTGAAAGAACCTATTTGCATATATATTTGCATGTTTATGCAACCACACTTAAGTTATGGTCCTCAGCATGTGCTATGGCCCCCGGGGTTTCTAAATGTAAGGGGACTGTTAGCCCCTTACTAAAACTCAGTGGGAGTTTTTGGTTGGCCAGCTCCCAGTACCAAAAGGGGAAGGGTCCATGAGAAATCAGGGCCCTGAGACTGACAGACCCCAGGGACAATGGGAAGAAGCCAACACTCCAGGTCAGCCTGATTGACAGGTTGGACAGGCCAATGGGGGAATTAGGAGACTACGTCCCGTCCTCGGTGTGTGCAGATTTTCTGGGTCTGAGTCAAAGGGGGAGAGAGCTAAGAAGAGTAGCAAGGGGTCCAGGCTGTACTGAGGAGCAGACCTGCAGTGACAGAGCCAGAGGCCCATACAGCAGAGCGCAGACCCTGTGCTAAGAGGCAGACCTGCAGCGACAGAGCCAGACACACATAGCCCAAGGAGTGCAAGCTGCGCTGAGAGGCAGACCTGCAGTGACCAGAGCCAAAGGGGTCAGAGGAGCAATGCTAGGAGCTGGAGGCTGGCAAAGCAACATAGTCTGCAGCTGGGTGTGGTGAGCAGCTGGGACCAGCAAAGGGGGGGGGAAAGAGGCTCTGGGCAGGGAGACGCCACCAGCCAAGAGGCCCTGCAGGCCAGACTTGGAGAGGGATTGTAACTCCAACTGGGAGAGGGGTCCTTTCACCTAGAGCCTGAAGCCGTGTGGTCACTGCCAGAGCAAGCGTGTCCAACCTGCAGCCCCCATGCAGCACAGCCAGGGCCTGAGAGAGCCCTGGGACCTATAAGGAACAGACTGTGAACTGTCCTTACGCTCAGCAAACTGCTGTTTGCGATGCCCCCGTGCCACAGAGCACAGCTATGTGTTCTCTTTTAACCTTTTTCATTTTTTCCTTTTTCCTTTTTTCTTTTCTTTTTCATCAGTTGCTGTTTAATAAATTGTATTTGCTTTGAACTGTATGTAATGATCAGTGGGTCAAGAAAGCATCCAGTGTGAAAAGAGCACCCCAGAGTGGGGACACTCTAGCCCCTGCCCTAAGTGACTACAAGGTCGGGGATTAAGCCCCAGAAAACCTGGGCCCAGTCTTGTTAGGATTTTGAGGACTCTGCTACGCAGGAGAGTGGAAGGGGAGCCCTCAGGGTCAGGGAGGCCTTTGGGTAAAAGAAGTGGGAGCAGGGATTCAGATTCTTTCGCTGGTCCATTTCACCTGGGTAGTATAGAAGCCAGGAAAGGTCCCCACAATAGCGGGACTATTCCCCCGCTTACACAAGTAGCCCTGGTCTACACGAAAGATTGCATCTCTTCCAATGATACTGCCATGGCTGCTGTTTGCTTGTATTGCCATAGAGCCTATGGTTCCATTTATCTATCTAGCCCCCCTTTGTGCTAGGTGCTATACATCATCGTACCCCAATGAACTTACAATTGCATGATCAACAGAGGCCCTGCCACTCTAGCTCTCCCTTGATCTAACGGAGAGGCACTGGCAGTGTGGAATTCTCCATAGGAGGCTCAGTGTACTGGAATACCCTACTGCCGTGGTGTGAAGAAGGACAGAATTGCTGATTTTTAAGGCACTCTGCTCTCCTGCTCTGCCTGGACTGTCAGGACAGGGAAGATTGGAGGGAGAGGTGATGCTCTATGGAAAACATGAAACAACTGAAATTTTTATTGGTTTTGCAATTTTAAACATCTGGCCAGGCGCCTTCCATAGCAAGTATATAGGCACATTTTGTTGCTCCTCATCGAAATAAAATAAATAATAGCAAGCACAGTAGAGACACACTTCAGTTAGTGTGTGCCTGGGAAATGTCTTGAAAGTGGTAAGCACTATTTATGGTTAGTGCTAAGCATCAAATCCGTACATTGCAGCAAACTTACACTATGAAAATTGTTCTGAACAAGTCTCAGGGTACAACACTGGATGAAATGATGCCTTCAGAAGCATGCAGTGTGGATTTTAATAAAAGAAATTGGAATGCCACCATGCCTCTTGCAATGCTTTTAGGAACCATGGCAGTTGGTTTTCCAAACTTTATTCCCATTGGATGAAAGTCATCCTATTTAAACCCTATATGCAGAAACTTGATAAGTTTGGAAAGGAGAAGACTGAGAGGGGCCATGATAGCGATTTTCAGGTATCTAAAAGGGAGTCACAAGGAGGAGGGAGACACATTGTTCTCCTTGGCCTCTGAGGATAGGACAAGAAGCAGTGGGCTTAAACTACAGCAAAGGAGGTTTAGGTTCGACATTAGGAAAAACTTCCTAACTGTCAGGGTGGTTAAACACTGGAATAAGTTGCCTTGGGAGGTTGTGGAATCTCCATCTCTGGAGATATTTAAGAGCAGGTTGGATAGACATCTATCAGGGATGGTCTGGACAGTACTGGGTCCTGCCGTAAGGGCAGGGGACTGGACTCAATGACTTCTTGAGGCCCCTTCCAGTTCTACTGTTCTATGATTCTATGCAGGTCATAAGTGGTGCCCCACTCTTGCACTGGTCCTCTGCAAAAGGGGTGAGAATTTCTCCTCTTTGTGCTGCTGCAGCTTTAGAAGAATCTTTGTAAACATTG
Organism: Pelochelys cantorii; assembly: GCA_032595735.1. Taxonomy (NCBI): domain Eukaryota; kingdom Metazoa; phylum Chordata; order Testudines; family Trionychidae; genus Pelochelys; species Pelochelys cantorii. The sequence continues at coordinate 14,827,853 of CM064346.1, forward strand.
AACCTCTCTAGTCTGGCATGCTCTGATCCTGCAACATCCGTGGCCTGGCATGATTTTTGTTAGCTGGATGTCCACTTATCATGGGTGTGGCCAAGTTTCCCCCGGTCCCATAAAGTTTGTTTACAGCCACCTGTCCTGGCTGTCTGGGTTCTGTGCTGTTATTTAGCTCTAATTTACTCCTAAAAGTCTTCTAAGAGCCCAGTAAGCAGTGGAAGTGTAGGTAATGCTGCTAGACAATATTGACCTCCTGTGGTTTGGCAAATTTTCTGCTTCGGCACTGGTCAGACACCTAGGTTGCCAGACTAATGAGGTTCAATGTGTACTGAATGATGACATTGTGGGAACTAGTTGAAATATATAGATGCTTAACCTACCTGGGGTATGTCTAGACTTCATGGTTCCGTCGACGGAGCCATGTAAACTAGTTTACCCGACATAGTCAATGAAGCGGGGATTTAAATAATCCCCGCTTCATTAAAATAAAAGTGGCCGCTGTGCTGTGCCAACAATCAGCTGATCTGGCACAGCGCAGCAGTCTAGACGAGGCATAAGGGAGCGGTCGACAAAGGCTTCTCTTGTTGACCGATCCACGTCTAGACTGCTGCGCTGTGCCAAATCAGCTGATTGTCGGCACAGCACGGCAGCCATTTTTATTTAATGAAGCGGGGATTATTTAAATCCCCGCTTCATTGACTATGTCAGGTAAACTAGTTTATATGGCTCCGTCAACGGAGCCATGTAGTCTAGACACACGCCTGTTGCCTGGAAAGGCAATATGAAATGTCCATTGGTATAAAACACATACACAGAAAAAAGTGAGGCAAATATGCAGATGTAGAATCAAGTGTATTTATGTTTAAATATTGCTTTGCAACATGGAGGTTTTAATCTGTTTCAAGAGTTTTAAACTGTGCTGAGAGCAAGTAACCCTGAAAATGAACATGGCCAGATACAAAAGCTTCCTTTGCTGATAAAATAATTCTGTATTTTTATTACAGTTATAACAGGGGATTAGAAAAACAGACTCAGTAAAAGGGCACTGAAAAAGTAGTATTTAAGATTTCATTGTTAGAGGAGGTCTACTTCTGGCTTTAAGAAAGGGTAACTCTCAAGGTGGTGGCTAGGAAAGGCTGTAAGTTTAATATACAAAGGTTGTGCAGGAGAAATCACTTCCACTGACCTGCTGTGTGATCTGGAGCAAGTCACCCCTCTGTGTTTCTGTTTCTCCTCCAATCCTTTGTCTGCCTTGTCTATTTAGGCTGTAAACTCTTTGAGGCAGGGACAGCCACTTATTATGTGTCCATAGTGTGTAGCTCAGTGGGGCTCTGAGCTTAGCTGGACATTTAGGCATAAATAATAAATAATAATAATGAATAACCTTTCCTGAACATGCCTTGCTGTCCACTCCTGCTTCTTTATGATCATTCCACTCAGACTGAAATATGAGTGATGCAGAGCAATTTATCTCAGCAAGTAAGAAATAATCATTCACGACCCTATCAAGGTAGGGTTTAGGGTTTCACAGACATTTTTTCCCATTTCTTTCACCTCAAAAATTGCCATCAAAATTTCAAATTTTGGAAATGTTTGTACAGACCCAGCTAGCCACAAGTATCTGATGTAATCTACGCTATATTTGAGAGAGTTGGTCTGTTTGCCTGTCGGTCTGTTCAAGAGCTCCTCCTAAACGGTAAGAGTTAGGGCCACCAAATTGGGTATACTGCTTCCTCTTATAACCTAAAGCAAGATCAGGGCTTGGTTATGTCAGGGCAATGGGATGTGCCTGGAATGGGATTGATTCTCATCAAACCATACAGAAGAAAGATAGGCAGGTGAATGTGTGAATTCAGGCTGGCTAGGGGTATGTCCCTTCCACATCCAGGACAGCCCCAGCCCCAAGCCTACCACCCCCAGGCTTCCTTTATGGAGGGCAGAGGGGGCTGAAGCTCCCCTCCCATGTCCCCCCCCCCTCCGATCTGTACAGGGACATTGCTGGCTTTTCCCCTTTGTCAGGGAGGGAGGGGAAAGTGCGCAGTTTGCTGCATTCCTCACCTTGGTTGGGGAGTGCAGGGGGCAGACAAGCTGTGCACTTTGCTCTTGCTCCCTGACACTGGAAAGTCTCCTTTTTTCTCTACCTTTTGCCTGGCATTTCATAGTCTTTCCCTTTGGACCTGGTCTTACATCCATTGGAATCAGTGGAAAGATTCTCAATGATGTCAATCAGTTTTGGGTCAAATTCACAGTGGTGCTACATCCAGATTGGCTGAAAATGTGACCTGGTGCCACTGAAGTCACTATGCATTTTACTGTTGACTTCAGTGGAATCAGGATTTAAGATAATTTTACTGTCATTTGTAAACAAAAAACACCAAGGCCAATTTATGTTCTTATGGCGCTAGATACATAGAGATATGTACTTGATAGAGAGGGGGAAATACAATTGTAATGCTACTTTACTAATCTTATTTTAGCATTTGGTTTCTCCACAGATGACCAACTTGAAAAATCCCAGGGCATATTGTCTCATGAATTTAGAGTTCTGAGTGCAAATATTGGAGGCATTTATTAAAACTGTAAACATAATGCCTGACCAAATGAAAAGTGTGAACTTTCATACTCTCTAGGGCAAAGTTATTTAAAACTTCTGGGGATTTGGAGTTAAAAGAGCAGAGGAGAATAAAATATGAAAAAAAAAGGGGGGAAGAGAACAAGAAAAGCAGGACCATCACAGTGCAACAAGCTGGTGAGTAGGGAATAGAAACATTTACCTTTGAAAATAAACATGATGTGACAGTATAAATGACTTATGTATACACATTTTCTAATCCCAAATAAAAAGGAGCCCTAGAGAGTCAAATCTTGTTGGCCTTACCTGTGTTAGACTCCTGGGATTCACCTGTCCTACATCTCCATTACACTCCTGCAAACACTTGCTTTAAGTACACAAATAGTTCCATAGTGCCCTAAAGTCCATTGTGCAATATGATTCTGTCTACTTCTTTTATCTTTCTGTCTCCTGGTTTTTAACCCGGGTGTTTGCTCTTCTTAAGATATTTTGTCTCGTTAGAAGTCTTCCAATTTGTTTCGGTTGATGAATCAAGGACTCAGGCTTCCTTTTGGAGCTCTAATTGGGAACATGCTTGGTCCTTAAAATGAAAAATGTTTTGTGCATCTTTGCTCTGCTGCCTGGGCTAAGGCTATTTACATGACGTATGGTTATGTTCCTATATAAGACCGTGCCACAAGATTTGACCCTGTTCCCAGAGAGAGAATACAGAATCCATAACAAAATTCAGTGCAATTTCTTTAAACCACTGTACGATATTTCATATGCCATAGGGAGATTGTAGAATCTCCATCACTGGAGATATTTAAGAGCAGGTTGGTGTAGTGGGTGTATTTGAAACCCAGGAAGTGGGCGGGCTAAGCCCGCCCACTTCTAAAAGCCCCTCCCCCAGCCTTGAAGGAGGGACGACTGGACCTGGGGTTCAACTGAATACTTGGGACAAATAATGAAAAACACGGTCAGGGGGTGCGGGTCACAGGGTCAAAAGAAGAGAATCAGATGGGGACACCGAGCAGAGAACCCTGGACAGCGCCCACTGCTCCTCAAAGCTGTCCATGGAGCCAGTGGACGCCGCCCAGAGGAACTCTGCCCGGATACGTGATGCTAGGGATGAACGGAAATAGGCCCCACAGTCGCAGAGAACCCCCTCGTCTAGCATCCTCTACCTGGTATTATAAGTAGTGGCTTTGGCCAAAGCCAGGAGGAGGTTGACGAGGAGGTCCCGCGACTTTGTGGGGCCACGGATTGGGTGTGCATAAAGGAAAAGGTGTGGGGAAAAGTGCAGCCAGAACCTCAGTAAGAGGATCTGGAGGAGCCGGAATAGGGGCTGCAACCTGGCGCATTCGAGGTAGGCGTGCGCCAGGTTTTCCCTCACGCCGCAAAAAGGGCAGGTGTCCGGAATGGGGGTGAACCGCGCCAGGTACATGCCCATGCTCACGGCTCCGTGAAGGAGCCGCCAACTGATATCCCCAATGGGCCACGGGATTAAGGTGGAATATAAGCTGGCCCATCGGGGTTCCCCACCCTCAACAGGTCTTAAGTAGTCCCGCCATTTGGTATCGGGGCGGGACACGAGGGTAGGGAAATGCAAGGTGTGGAGCACGAGCGTGTACAGATGTTCTCGAGGCGCGGTTCGAAAGCAAACCGGCTGCAACTTTTGCAGCCGGCTGGGGGTCCAAGGGTGGGGAGGCCGGGGGGGCCCGCGGAACAGGGGCCCGATAAAAAGGGACGGAGGGTTTGAAGGAAGGGAGGGGCGGGGGATACCCTCTCGCACGGACCGCTGCAGGAAGTCGAGAGCGGGCCGCGGCACAGCCACCTTCACCTGGAGTAGGCGCAGAGGGGTTCGGGGGGGTGGAGAGCCCCATGCGCCGAGCGAGCGCTCGGGGATCCACCCAGTCCCCTCTGTCGTAGTCCGGGAGGTCTCCAATCATGGTGGTTTCTGCCAGGATCAGCCTCCGGCGCACCGAGGGAGACTCCGCCACCTGCACGCACAAGGCTGGATTGTGGAGCAGGGGCTCCGCGAGGAGGTCTCCTCCCTCGGCGGCCACAACGGACCTGGTCGCCGAAAACAGCTTCCAGGTCTGGAGGAGGTCCTGGTAGAATTCCGGCAGCTTTGAGAGGTCTCGCGGAAGACCCCTCGGGTGGATAAAAAAGAGCTGCCGGTCGTATCGGAGCCCTCGGAGGCGGCGGAGGAAGGCGCACGCCAAAGTGCTCCATGCTGGACTACCTGCATTAAAGAGGAGTCTCTGCAGGGCCTGGAGGCGGAAGGTCCGGACCTGGCTGTGCACGCAGACCAGGCCCTGGCCCCCCTCCTCCAAGGGGAGAGACAAGACCCCTGCAGAGACCCAGTGCAGTCCTGGCCAAAAGAACTCCAAAGCTGTCCTCTGGAGCTTGGCCAGGACCTCCAGGGCCGGGCGCAGGGTGTTGAGCCGGTGCCAGAGCATGGACAGGACCAGCTGATTCAGCACCAGTGCCCTCCCGCGAAGGGAGAGACACCGGAGCAGTCCTGCCCATCTCCGCAACCGCTCACCCACCCTGGCGTCCAAACCTTGCCAGTTTTCTGGCAGAGAAGGATGGCGGATAAATAAATGCCCAGATAGAGCAGCGGACCCGTGCTCCACCTGATGGCCTGAAGCGCGGGTGGGAGGGAACCGGCCCGCCACCCGTCCCCGACCACCAGGCCAGAGCTCTTGACCCAGTTGACCCGGGCGGAGGAGGCTGCCGAGTAGACGGCTTGGCAGGCCTCCACCCGCACCAGATCGCCCGGGTCCTGGACCACGAGGAGCACGTCATCGGCGTATGCCGACAGGACCAGCCGCAGCTCCGGCTCTCGGAGCACCAACCCCGTCAACCTCCTACGGAGGAGACGGAGGAAGGGCTCGATCGCCAGAGCGTACAGCTGGCCCGACAGCGGACACCCCTGACGTACCCCCCGCCTGAAGCTGACCGGCTCGGTCAGGGTCCAGTTGAGCCTGACCAAACACTCCGCGAGGGCGTACAGCACCCGGAGAAAACCCACAAAACGGGGCCCGAAGCCGAAGGCCTGCAGGGTGCCCAGGAGATACCCGTGATCCATCCTGTCGAACGCCTTCTCCTGGTCCAGGGACAGGAGGGCGAACGACAAGCCGTCCCTACACCCGAGCTCCAAGAGATCCCGGACCAAATACAAATTATCAAAAATGCTACAGCCCGGGACGGTGTAGGTCTGGTCAGGATGGATGACGTCCGCCAGCACGGACCGCAGTCGCAGCGAGATGGCTTTCGCTACGACCTTATAGTCCGTGCTGAGGAGCGAGACGGGACGCCAATTCCGAAGGTCGCGGAGGTCCCCCTTCTTCGGCAGCAAGGCGAGCACGGCTCGCCTGCACGACAGAGGGAGGACCCCGCTCTCCAAGGACTCGGCCCAGACAGTGACGAGGTCCGGGCCGAGGACGTCCCAGAACACGCGGTAAAACTCCACGGTCAGCCCGTCCATGCCCGGGCTTTTATTGTTGGGCATGAGACGGAGGGCTTCCGAGAACTCGGCCAGAGTGAGAGGCATCTCCAGCCGGTCTCGGTCGCCCTCGCTGACCGTCGGGAGCTCGGTCCAGAGCACCTTGCAGGCGTCGGCTTCGGTCGGATCCGGGGAGAACAAACTGGCGTAGAAGGCCCTGGCCCTTCCACGCATCTCCGCCGGATCCGTGAGGGGGGTGCCGTCCTCCGCCAAAAGGCAGGTGACGTGCTTTTTGGCCCCCCTCCTTTTCTCCAGGGCGTAGAAGAAGTGGGAGCCGCGATCCATCTCCCGAAGGAGCTGGATGCGAGATCGAACGAAGGCGCCCCGGGCCCTGTGATCTTCCAGGGCCCGGAGCTCCTCCCGCCTCTCCCGGTACGCCTCGCGGAGGAGTGGATCCTCGGGGGCGGATGCCAGACGCCTCTCAAGCTTCAAGACCTCCCGTTCCAGCTGCTCTATCGCCGCATCCCTCCGCTGGCTGGCGCCCCGGGAGTAGTCGCGGCAGAAGAGCCGGGCGCGCACCTTCCCCACGTCCCACCATCGCCGCGCTGAGGGAAAGGCGAGCCGCTGCCCCCGCCAGGCCAGCCAGAACTCCCGGAAGGACGCCACGAAGCCCGCGTCCTCCAGCAAGCTGTTATTAAAGTGCCAATAGGCCGGCCCCAGCCTCTCCGAATTCAGAGAGGCTTTCACGGCCACCAAATGGTGGTCCGTGAACGGGGCCGGCCGGATGCTGGAGGAGTGGGCTCGTGCCAGATGGAAGCGGGAGAGGTAAATGCGATCCAACCGGGAGTGGCTCGACCGATGGTCCCCCACCCGGACGTAGGTGAAGGTGGTGTTGTCGTCCGGGTGGTGGTCTCGCCAGACATCCACCAGGGAGTGGTGGTCCACGATCTCCCTGAGGACGCCTGCTGCGGCCTGGCAGTTCGCGAGTCCTACACGGTCCCGGTCATCGAGGGTGGTGTTGAAATCCCCGCCCAGGACCAGACACTCGCGATAAAAGGTGACCTGGTCCGGGCCCGCGTACGGGGCGTAGACATTGACCAGATTCAACGTCAGCCCCTCCACGCGGGCCCGGACGTGCAGCAGGCGGCCCGGGACAACCTCGGCTGTCCCCAGCACCTCGGGCCGTAGGGCAGGGGAGAACAGGGTGGCCACCCCGGCTGAGCGGGCGCCGAGGTGGCTAAAATATACCCTGTCCCCCCACTCCAGCTGCCAGCCAGCCTCGACGGCCGGAGTCGTGTGGGTCTCCTGCAGGAAGGCCACCGAGTACCCCCCTCCCGAAGGAAGGAGAGCGCCCGGCTCCTGCGGAGACCCGCCCTACAGCCCCGGGCATTCAACGTCGCGATAGTGGTGTACTTCATTGAGAGGGCTGGGGTGGATCCTCACTGGCAGGACGATCGTCGGCCCCCCGCAGGTCCCGCAGCAGACCGCACTCCGCCCCGAAGGTCAGGAGCGCGTCTCGAAATCTGTGGGTCCGGCGGTAGGCCGCGTCGCCCTGCCTATCGGTCCCTCTCCCCTCCTGCAACAGGGCTCTAGTGGCCTGGAGGATGGGACGGAAGTCCCCCCAGCGCTGGAGGGTGAGCTGCTCCTTCCCCTTTACCCCGCGGTTATCCGCGAGGAATTGGCACAGCTCGCCCCTCAGCGCTAAGGGGGAAACCAGGATTCTTCTCCGTCCAGGCCCCCGGGTGGAGCTCACGGGCCACAGAGACGGGCAAACAGGGATCCGATCCCCAACGCGGCGCCGACACCGATGGCGCCGCGCTGCCCGTCCCCAACTCCGGCAAGGGAGGGGGCGGCGGAGGGAACAAGGCAGCCCCTAACGGGTTGGGGACCGGGGATACAAATACCGCCCCCCGAGGGCCGCCCACGACTAACGGGAACGAGACGGCCCCCGTGGGGGCGGCACTAGCGGACATTTGGGGGGGCGGTGGGGATGGATCAGGTGTTACGGCAGGGACCGGGGTGGGAAAGGGACGGGGGGACGGCAGCGGAGGAATGTTCTTCACGGTAGGGGCGGGAGAAGGAATGGGCTCTGAGCCGGACGGTGGGTCAGGGTTGGGAAGCAGGGAAGAGGTGGCGGTTGGAGGGGAGTCAGGGACAGGGGAGGACTCGGGGCTGGAGATGGGTTCATAAAGGGCGGAGACAGGGGTGGGGGGTGGATCGGGACACGGGAGAGGATCGGAATCCCGGGCAGGGTCTGGATAGGGGTCTCCTGTGGCTATCCCACCGGGCTGCGGCACCTCCCGAATGGGGACCTGGGAATCGGGAGCAGGAACAGGAACAGGAAGGGGGCCCACGCCGACGCCGGGTTCAGGTAACGAAGTTGGAGTTGATACCTCGGCGTCGGCCAGAGCGATGTCTTCTGCTGGGCCCCCAGCGGGAAGGGGAGATGACCGCCGCCGCCTCGGTTGCGGGAAAGGGGGCGTCCCCAGACCCAAGACCCGGCCACTCGGCGCCAGCCGTCACCCCTAAGGGCTCGGCGGCATCAAGTCTGGCGCTCGAGTCGGCCGGGCCAGTGGGCAATATCAGGGGCGCCCCAAGTGTGAGGACGGGGTCGGCCACCTGGGACACGGGGTTGGGGTTGGTGGGGGGAGGGGGCGGCGCTGCAGAGTCGCCGCCCAGACCGAGGCCCGCTGGCAGAGGGTCGTCCTCCCCCTGAGCGAGCGGGGTCAGACCCAGGGCCTCGATCTCCTCGAAGATGGAGCTAAGTTCCATCCCCTCAGCCCCGGAGCCCCCCCCCCCGTGGCCGCCAAGGCAACAATTACCTCAGCCGGAGCGGGGGGGGGGGCTCAGCTGGAACCGGGGCCGGGGGGGCTCCACCCGAGGCCTCCTCTTGGAGGGGCTCCACAGGGGGGGCGACATCGTCCCCCCTCGCTGCCACGGCCGCCTCGTCCGGCGCCTCCTGCTGAAGCTCGTCGGGGGCGCTCTCGGCAGCGCTGGCCCCCCTTGAGATCTTTCGGAGGGGGGCCTTCCCGCCCTCCCCATCGGAGGGGGGAGATTGAGCCCGCGAAGGGCGGGCTTTGCGCTTCCCCCGAACGAGCGTCCAGCCCTCCGAGGTGGAGGTGGAGGGCTGGTCAGCAGGGGCAAGGCCAGGGGGCGCAGTTTGTTTTCGGGGAGGGCGTTGAGGCAAGGGAGGGAAAGAGGAGGGTAGGGTGACCTCCACCTGGGGAGAGCCTTCTCCCTCGCCCGGCGGCGACCGCGCCACCCTCTCCTCCTCGGGCCCTGCAGAAACAGATCGAATGGAGTCAGGGCCCGCCTGCTCGCTCGGGCACGCCGAAGGGGACGCCTTCGGCTGCCGAGCAGAGCCGTCGGTTGGAGGAGGGGCAGCCGCGGAGGCCGGACTTCCAGGGGGGCCGGCGGTGGTAAGGTCGGCGTCCTCCCGGGCCCCGGGGGTCAGGGGCGCCTCCTCCGACCGGGCCAAGGGACAGTCCCTCCGGACGTGCCCCATCGCCCAGCAGAGGAAGCACCGGGCCTCCCCCGAAGAATAGTGGACCTGGTAGAGGGCCCCCTGGTAGGGCACCATAAAGGACCCCTCGAGCGCCACCCCGCCACGCGCCGCCGGCGGCATTTGCAGTTGCACCTGCCGGCGGAATGACAAAACGTGGCGGAGGGCGGGGTCCTTACAGCCCAACGGGAGAGGGCTGATAACTGAAATTGGCTTCCCCAGGGTGGAGAGGGAAGGCAACAGGGCAGCATTGGGGAGGAAGGGCGGGACGGAAGTGAGAACCACCCGTACGCCCAGGTCCTCCAATGGCTCGAGGGGCACGTGCACGCCCCCCACGGCCAGGCCCCTCTCCACCGCCTCCTGGGCAGCGGCCTCCGAGGCAAGGAAGAACACCACCTTGCCGTACATCTTGGAGGCCGCCACCACGGCCGAGGCCCCCACCACCCTCGCCAACGCCCGCATGTAAGTTTCGACGTGGGGCGAGGCGGCGACCAGGAGGCAGCGAACACCATGCCTCCTGGTCAGAGTGGGAAAGGGACCTCGGCCACCAGGGATGGCGCTGGAGGCGGCGGTATGGGCAGATGACCCGGCATGTGGGGGGGCGGCAGCGGCCACCTGGGCGTACGCTCTGGGGGCCGTGGGTGGATTTCCCCCAGAGCTGGTGGAGGGAACAGCAGGGGAAGGAGGGGCTGTGGCGGACGATGGGGCCACAGCGGGCGGGGCAGCCTCAGCCGTGGGGGGTTTGGCCTTCGGGGCCGGGCCCTTGCCTTTCTTCCCCCCCCGGCCCTTTTTTCCGGCCGAGGTGGAAGCTGCTCCCGGATTTGGGGGAGCATCGGTCGTGGCAGCGGCGGAGCTCGGGCCTGGGGTTGGGAGGTCAGCCGCGGCATTCTTTGGGCCCGGTGGCAACGGGGAGACCATGGGGTTGACAAGGGAAGGGGTTTTCTCCATCATGTGGGGAAGGAGGAGGGAGGCACAGATGGCAGGAAGGGAGGGCAAGGGTTAACCCTCCTCCCCACCAAACAGCAGGCAGGGGAGGAGGGTGTCCGTAAGGGAGAGGGCAGGGAGGAGGGGGGGCACTGGTTTCGGAGAGGGGCAACTGAGAAAGGGGGGGGGTTGCAGCCTCTCCTCCCTGCTGAGGCTGTGGCAGAGGAGGAGGGCGCTATTGCGGAGGAGAGGAACGTGAGGAAAAGGGTGCGCGATTGGGGAGGGAGGGGGAAGGGGAGAGACAACCACTCCCTCCCGCCGACTGACTGCAGGGAGGGAGGGAATCAGGAAGGGCAGGATGGAAATGAGGGGAACCGAGAGGCCAGCAACCACTCCTCCCTGTAAGGCTGGGAACAGAGGAGGAGGGTGCTGGCACGATGGGCAAGGGACAAAGCAACGGGTACAGGACAGGGGCCGGCTCCTCCGGCTGCACTGGGGTATAAAAGGGGGCTATGGGATCATTGGGGGGGGGTGCAGTGTACAGGGGAACTAACTAAAAAGGGGGAGGGTAGGACACAGGTGCTCGAGAGGGGCACAAGGCAAACAGGGTAGTCCTCAAAGCGCTAGCGGGCGGCTGCGGGGAGGGGTGAAAAGGAGACAAAACAGCAGCTGAGAGGAGCGGGGCGCACAACTAGGCTAGCTGGGGCAGGGGCATGGCAGGTAAACTTTGGGAGTAAATGTGACGAGTGAGTAACTTTGGGGAGGGAGGGAGAAACAACCTAGGCTAGCAGGGGAGGGCAGACAGTGGGGAAAGGAACAAGCTGCTGGGGTAGGGAGGGTGACCAGAGGTGAGGGAGGCCCCCCAACCAAATGTAGCTGAGGAGGGGGGGCCAAGTCCAAGGGGGTGGGGAGGGAGCACACCCACGAGCGCTGTGAGGGCTCGACCTCGCCCACCACTGCAGCAGAGTCCCAGATGGAGGGCGGGGCAGCAAACCCCACCAAGGGGAGAAGAGCCAGTCCAGGTGGTAAGGGGCGGTGGAGGGGGGTGTTGGGGGTGGTGGCAGCAGAAAAGGGGGGGGGGCCAGCTGGACTTGGGGGGAGGGCTCTGGGCCCCTCCCCCTGCCCCCCTTCTTAGTGGCTCAGTTCACCACCACCCCTGGAGCAGGTGGAAAACCAAAGCTCAGTCTAATGAACAAACCCCCTCCACAGTTCTGGATGGTGGTTCTCCTCTTTTCCTCCTTGGCGGGGCGCGGCAGCAGCAGTGGCAGTGGGCAGGCAGCAGTCAGCGGGGGAAGGCCTCTGGGTGGTGGGTGCTGGTGGGGTCCTCTTCCTCTGGAGTGGAGGAGGGGAGAGGGGGGGCAGCCGGCAGGCCCCCCCTCTCCCCTCAGGCGGCAGCAGCAGCAGCAGTAGCCGGTGGTGGTGAGAAGCGGCGGTGTCCAGGGGGGGCAGGTCCAGCAGCACGGAGGCCTCAGGTGGTGGCTGGGTGGAGCAGGGAGAGCCCCAGCTGGTGCAGGAGCAGGAGCAGGAGCAGGAGCAAGGGGAGGGAGAAGGAAGAGAGCAGCCCCTGCACCCTGCTGCCTCTCCTCCTTCTCTGGAGGGGAGTGAGCCAGAGGGGTGGGCACCTGCTGAGCCGGAGAAGGAGGAACCCCTCCAGATGCCATGTTGGGCTGAGGCTAACCCCGCCCTATCACCTGACCGGAAGCCCGGGGGCGGGCCCAGGACTATAAAAGCCGAGGCAGCAGCCTCAGTCAGGGCTGAGCCTGCCGAGAGGCTAGAGGCCTCCTCTGGACTCCCAGCCTGGGAAGTAGGGACTGAGGCCTGGCCCAGGCCTCCTACTTGCCGGGGCCCAGACACAGACCGTTGGCTCCCTGCCTGGGAGGTGGAGGCCCAGCGTAACGGGCCTACCTTCCCAGAAGCGACGGAGGAGCCGAAAGGCCAGCCTGAGCCTGTGCCCCAGCGCCAGCCCCGGGACCGGGAGAAGCGGCCCCAGCTACCTCGACCGGAGGCACCGCCGGGGACTTCCACGGACCCTGACCCGGAGGCCTGGCTCAACCGCCCGAATCTGCCGGCCCCTGGAGTCCAGCTGAGCCCTAGTGACCTGCAAGCGGCCGAGGACTGGACCGGACCACCCCGGTGGGACGAGACCCTCCTGGACTCCCAGTCTCCTCTGCCCGATGTCCAGGTACCACTCGAGGGGGAGAACAGAAGTGGCCCAGGGGTCGTGGGGGCTGTTAAAGGCCCCTAGGCCGGTGCGGAGCCCCCCCCGCCAAGCCGAAGCAGCCTGCACGGCTGCCCTAGGGCCCTGGGCCGGGGCGCAGTGGAGTGGGTGGGCCTGCGCCCCCCCCCCCGCCACCCACCTATTGGGTGGCAGTCTCTCCCTCCTTGCCACTGCCACAGGCGATCCGCCTGCACCCCTCCTGAACAAGGAGCTACCCACCGGTTGTTTGTTGCCCCGCCCTGGACTGAGGGCCTGGCCACCCTTTGTAACTGTGCTTGTTTGTTGCCACGCCCTGGACTGCAGGCCTGGCCGCTCTTTATAACTGTGAGTGGTTTGCTGCTGTCAGGCCCTGAACTAAGGGTTGGACTGCTCCTGGTAGACCAACGGGGTCGGTCTTAAAGGGGCAGCACAGTGGGTCGGCGTGGCCGCCCACTGAGCCGGAGGAGGAGGAACCCCTCCGGGCGGGCCAACCGACTACAGTTGGATAAACATCTATCAGGGATAATAGATGGTGCTTGGTTCTACCATGAGGGCAGGGGACTGGACTTGATGACCTCTCGAGGTCCTTCACAGTTCTAGAATTCTATGTTACCATGGTAAATAAAATTAACCCCCAGTTATCATCATGATTATCAGGCCAGCCCCAGGAGTTCTGCTGATTTACAATCGCAGAGGATTTGGCCTATTCTGATGATACTAAGTGCAAATTCATTCATTCTCTGCTGCTCTTCATAATAGTGTTTTGCATTTTTTGCCATACAGTACTTACCAAAACAGCGTCTGGAAAACATGATCACACAAAGTGCTAGCACTTCATCTTTAGTTGCATAATTACCTTTTTTTTTAAATGTGGCCCTTAGTTTCTCTCTGCCTCAACCTCCCATCTGTTAAATAGATAATAAAAGCAGGACTAAAAGCAACTTCCAGAGATCATCAAGATATATTGGATTTGGAAGAGGCATAGAGATAAGCAAAAAAAATTATTAGGAGTACTGACCACATTCCATATGAGAAGAGATTACAATGACTGGGACTTTTCAGTTTGAAAAATAGATGAGTAAAGGCGAGATATGTCAGAGATCTATAAAATCATGAATGGTGTGGAAAAAATTGTTATTTACTCATCCAAATAACAAAAGAACTAGAAGTCACTCAATGAAATTAATAGGTAGCAGATATAAAACAAACAAAATAAAGTATTTCTTCAGTCAACCCGTGGAAATGTTTGCCAGAAGACTAAGACTATAATAGGCTTCAAAAAAGAACTAGATAAGTTCATGGAGAATAGTTCCCTGAAAGGCTATTAGCCATGGTAGGAAGAGATCCAGCACTGTGTTCTGCATGTTCCTTGACTCTTTTTGCCTGAAACTGGGAATGGGTGATGGGATGAACCATTTGGGGCACGTCTACAGAGCAGGGCTAAAGCCGAAATACACTACGCAACTTGATCTATGTCAATTGGGTAGCTTAAATCGAAATAGCTTATTTCAGCTTTTGGCACTACGCTACATAGCAGGAAGTCCGAGAAAGAGCACTCTTCCTCCAACTTCCCTTACTCCTCGTACAATGAGGGTTACATGAGTCGGAGTAAGAGATCCTCAGCTCGACATTATGTCAACATTATGTTGAAATAACTGCTTGCTATGTGGACGCGGATTATGTTATTTCGGAATAACTGATGTTATTCCAAAATAACGCTGCTGTGTAGACGTGCCCTCAGTGTTTGCCTGTTGTGTTCATTCCCTCTGAACCACCTGTCACTGGCTACTTTCAGAAGACAAGATACTGGGCTACATGGATCTTTGGTCTGACCCAGAATGGCCATTCTGATGTTCTTACATAGAACCCAGAAATATCTGCTCCTCGGCTGTAATCCCAGTCTCCTCCCAGATCTGAGACAGAGCCCAAGTGTTCTAATGGGCTCTCTCTCTGTCCACAAAGTTAGTAACAAAGTAAGAATATATATTACAATTCTAAACCTAAGAGTGTCCCTTAAGTGACTTACCATAAGATGTCGGAACATGCTATTATTAAAGCTGAATGGGTCTAATATTTATTTGCCTCTCTTTTATATAGGAATTAGAAGCAGATTGCCTGTCAGCTAACTGGTAAATTATCTGCTAGAAAACTAAAGTAGCCCCTGGAATCATGGTTAATATTTCTCCCCCCACCAAAATCTAAAATTGCCCCCCTGGATATCAGTTTTGATGGACATCCCAGAAGCATTTGATATTTCTGCTGACATTTATCCATTTTTCTCTGGAGAGAGAATATCTTTCCTTGAGAACATTCATCTATATTTTTGTATTCAAAATTGAATGTTGTCTTCCTTTTTTGTTTTTTGTGCTTATTTTTAAAGACATTCATCAAGTCAAATGGCTATGGCTTCCAATGTATTTGGAAACTGACTGTGAGAAAATACAGAAGAAAAAGTGCAGAACACAAAAGTGGGATCATAGGATACGTCTAAACTACATGGCTCCGTCGATGGAGCCATGTAGATGAGGCAGGATGACAAAGGGAAATGAAGCGGTGATTTAAATAATTGCTGCTTCATTTAAATAAAAATGTCCGCCACACTGTGCCGATCAGACGAAGGGTTCTGGGGTCGGTAGATCCCCGTCTAGACTGCCGCGCTATGCTGACAAACAGCTGATCGGCACAGCGTGGTGGCCATTTTGATTTAAATGAAGCGGCGATTATTTAAATCGCCACTTCATTTCCCTTTGTCATGCTGCCTCATCTACATGGCTCCGTCGACAGAGCCATGTAGTTTGGACACACCCATAGAACTGTCAAGCTGATCGGCACAGCGTGGTGGCCATTTTGATTTAAATGAAGCGGCGATTATTTAAATCGCCACTTCATTTCCCTTTGTCATGCTGCCTCATCTACATGGCTCCGTCGACAGAGCCATGTAGTTTGGACACACCCATAGAACTGTCAAATTTAAGTATTTTAAGTTAGAGATAAAGAAGGAGCTTTGATTTGTCATCAACATTTGGTATCAATGCGTTCCTCTAGGCAGGGTATAGCCTAGGTTTACTGATCATCTCACAAATGCAATCATACAATGGTGATTCCATTACTTGTCAGATCAATTCACAAGCCAAGGTAATGCCCACAGCAATGTAATCAGAAAATTGTGGTTTTAGTATACATTAAGCACTTTTTGTAACATTGTAAATCTGCTATGGTGTCACAAGTTCTGATTGCAGGTTGCTTCTGCTGATCTCTTAAGGTAGTGAGTTAAATTAAGATCAGTCCTGATGAAATTCAGTTATCTTTGGGGTAAACATAGATTTTTAAATGTGGGCCACAGGAGCAAATTAAATAATTAAGCAGCATTTCTGTTTCTACAGCTTGTGCTTTCTTACGGCCATTAGCTTAGGTTCTGCTGGGACCTTTGTGTTTGCAGCATGCTTTTGAACTTTCACCTGTATATGTTTCACTCTGCTTTTTTAATAATGTTGTATAAAGTGCAATTTATTGGGAGAACAAAATACTAGTGCAGAAAGCAAGATAAATCCTCAAGCTAAATATTGCATATTCAGTAAAATTGGGACACGGTGATGAAAGGAGAAGAATACCATACATCTAAATAAGGCTCAAGCTATTCTACATGTACCACTATCTGGCATTATGAATCCTGAACACCTCTTAGAACAGTTTTAGCTCAAGCAAACCACACTGTGGTGATCTCGTAATGTCAAGGAGATTATTATTGCTGCCTCATTGAATAACTGCAGTACTATATAAATTGACCCAAATATACTGGAGTTGGTTGCAAACACAGTGGAACATACTTCAGTGTGAGCTGCTGCTGAAGAAAGAAAGCTGGTTAAAAGAAGTACAATTGTGGTACAACACCACAGTTCACAGGCAGCCAGATGTGCAAAGCTGATTAAGGGCAGATTTTCAAGTTGATCAGAACCTGCAACTGGGACCAGATTTTCAAATAAAGTTAGCACCTAGCAGCTTCCATTATGAGACTTATGGCTAGATTTTCCATAGGACTCTTCAGCACCTAACATGCACACCGTGTGCAGAACTCTTGGAAATCTGTTGTGAACACCAAGCACTTTTCAAAATTCTAAAATGAGAGCCCAGTCCATCAATTTTTATTTTGGAAAATTGCCTGTTGAAAGCTGAGAGCCATAGTGGGTTAGGGTTAGGCAAGATATCAGTCATAATTCTGAGAGAGATCCTCCATTGGCATTAATCAATGAACCTCTGTTTATTTCAGTGGATCTATGCAAATTTACATCAGCAGAAGCTCTCACCCGAAAGACTTACCTAAAGGCCATTAGGGTGGGGCATTTTTGGGGGCGGTCACTATCTATAAAAGGTTTGCGGATTTATAAGTATTCATGTCACTATTAACTCTCTTTTTATAGTTATATATTATACAAAGGGAACCCTAAGGTTCTGATTCAGTAAAACACTTAGCCATGTTGACTTCTATGGGATCTCTCACATGGACTTCAAGTTAAGAATGTACTTAAGTTTTTTCCTGAATCGTGGTCAAGGGCTTGAGCCAAAGCCCATCGAAGTCATGGTGAGAAGGGGTAGAAGGAGGTTATCTTTTCACTGATTTTAGTTCATTTTGGATTGTCCTTAAGGGGTCTGATTTTGCAATCACTTACCCATGTGTATAACTTTACCCGTATGATCCCAATTCATCAACAAAATGTAATGTGTGTCTAAATTTAACACTATGGGCAGTGCCATTGATTTCAATGCAAGATTATCCCAGCTGAAGTCAATGAATGAATTCCATTCAAATTATGAACTCAGTTTCTCTCCAAGTTCAGCCCAGGCTTTGCTAAAGTCTTTGGCAATCCAGGCCCAAGCATGCTTCTTTTTCAGGACCCCCACCTCCAAACACAGACAGGTTAAGTTGAATGCCTTTGCTCCTGAAAACTGGAAAATAAAACTTGCTGTTTTGGTGACTTACTTGATGCAAAGGTCCTTTAGTGTAGTTGTGAGCTGAGAATTTTCATCTAAACCCAGGCACTCAAAATACTTGAATTTAATTACCTCTTGCTCATTAGGTCTATCCTTTCAAAAACAGAATGATAAACAAATCCATTTCACTATGTGAGCCTTTAAGGGCTGCTTGAGTATTGCATCTGTGTAGCTGACAGGATATTTGAAGAGTTGTTGATAGACACAGCACATTGTCAACTCCTGTTGTGACCTGAGAGAATGTATTTTTTTACTGTTGAATTGCTGAATTCACAGGGTGAAAGAATTAATTGTCCCTGTTCTGGGTCCAGTATTCATCAGGGGGCTAATTAAAATGGTGCAATACTTGCTAAAAATAATTCAAAGTAACTTTCGCTTCTGTTTTAGGCTTACTTACTGATGCATGACATAACACACATTGCATTTGCAAAGTACTCAATGCATTGCCTGACTAGCAGTCTCAGAATCATAGAGTTGGAAGAGCCCTCAGGAAATCATCAAGTCCAAAGCAGCTGGCTTTATACCTCAAGCTATAGAGGCTCCTACACTAAACTCCAGAGGTCCCAGGTTTGGTTCTACCTGCAGGTGATTACAAGTCGGGGCTTGTCTGGGATCTCAACTGGAATGGGGAGGTCATCAAGTCCAGCCCCTGGATGTAGTAGCAGGACCAATCCCAACTAAATCATCCCAGCCAGGGCTTTGTCAAGCTAGGACATAAAAACCTCCAGGGATGGAGTCATATGCGTTCTTCATAGAGAGCAGCTGTCATGGATCCCCGGGATCTGTTCTATGATGCCAGTCTTGAAATGGTCTCTGTGAGGATTCTCTTCAGTGTGACAGTCCCTCTAGAGAAGTGGTCCCCAAACTGGGGGCACAGAGGAGTATTCAGGGGGCCTGGAGGGACACGGCCCCCCCTAACCACTGAAACGAGGGACCCAGCTCTGCTCCCACTCCTACCTCAGCCCCTCCCCCTGCTTAGGCACTGATTTTGTCTCCAGGCCTCACCCTCAACCTGACTGGGGCCTTGCTCTCAGTCCTGGGCCCTCACCCTCAACCCAACTGGGGCCTATCTCTTAGCCCTGGGCCAACTTCTGGCTGCATCTCCCACTCTCAGCTTCTAGTCCTGGCCCTGGCTGTGGTTCTTGTGCCAGCTGGAGCTCCAGTCTGGCTCCAATTGCAGCGCAGGCCCAGTCTCGGCACGGCAGCACACAGGGTAACTCAGGTGTCATAAAAAATTTTCCAAACAATCCCCCTTCATCACAGTAGCCCTAACTCCGGTTTCTCCGGTTCCCAATGGTAAGATTAAGTCGCTAATGTGAAATTAACACCAGAGTTATGCACCACTTAACTTCTGAGGGTTGAAGTGGGGCTTAAGTGGTGTATAAATCTTGGACTCGCCCTCTGCAAAAGGGTTAATTTCCCCCTTACCTGAATGATTGCAATGCAATTCAGCGCAATTAAACCACAATGTGTTTTATAGTGGCTCTGTAAATGTGGGCATATCTTCAGCTGCCGTAAACTGATGCATTGACTTCACTCCTAAGGCTAATGAATTAACAGAGTTACACCCACTTAGTATGTAGCCCATGGTGTTCCCGTATTTATGGCCCTGATCCAGCAGATCGCTAATGCATGCGCTTAAATCCATTCCTATTCAGCAAAGCTTTTAAATATGTGCTTAATTTAAAGCATATGCTTAAGACTTCATGACTTTAGCGGCATGTGGGTCCAGTACTCCATACTATCATTAATGACTTGGATAATGGATTGGAGAGTATGCTTATAACATTTTCAGGCGACCGTAAATAGGGCAGGGCTGCAGGCCCTGTGAAGGAGAAGACTGGTATTTATAATGACCCTGGCCAAGTGGAGAACTGGTCTGAAATCAACAAGAGGCAATTCAATAAAGACAAATGCAAAGTACTTCACTTTGGAAGGAAAAATCACGCGCACGAGTACAAAATAGGGACTCACTAGCTAGATGCTAATACTGATGTTATAGTGGATCAGAAATCGAATACAAGTCAGCCATGCGAGGCAGTTGTGGAAAAGGCTACTATCACACCATGGTGTATTAACAGAAGCGTTGTACGTAGGATGAGCAGCAGGGGTGTTGGAACAATTTTTATAGCGGGGAGGGAGGTGCTGAAAGCTATTGCACCAAACTGTAAACCATGTATCTAATGAAAACTACTTCCAACTAGGGGTGTTGCAGCACCTCTGGTTCCAGTATCTATGCACAGGAAGCGAATGTCTTGTTCTACTCAGCACTGGTCAAACCTCCGAAGGAGCAGTGTGGCCAGTTCTGGCAAGAAAGATGTGCACAGACTGCAGAAAGTCTAGAGGAAGGCAACAAAAATAATAAGAGGTTTAGAAAACCTGACCTATGATGAAAGGTTAAAAAAAGGGGGGGGACACATGCGTAATGTAGCCAGAAAGGGCCCCAACTTCAGGTGGGTGGGCAAGAATGGTGTAGGAGCAGGACAGGAGGAAGTAAGCCCTGACCCCACTTCCCAGCCGGAGTACCAGTGTGGATCGGGATAAGCGCCGGCCTCACTCCCCGGCCCCAGCACTGGTGGAACTGGATAGAATGTGGATGGTCCATGGTCCACTCAGGCCCACTTGTAGCTATGCCTCAGGGACACATTTAGGGTATGTCTAGACTACATGCCCCTGCCGACCGAGGCATGTAAATTAGACATACTGACATAATCAATGAAGTGGGGATTTAAATATCCCCTGCTTCATTAGAATAAAAATGGCTGCTGTGTTGTGCTGGCTCAGCTGTTTGTTGGCACGAAGCAGCAGTCAAGACGGGGATCGGTCGGCAAGGAAAGCCTTTGCCAACTGATCCTGTAAACCTCGTTGCACGAGGCATAAGGGAGCAGTCGACAAAGGCTTTCCTTGCCAACCAATCCCCGTCTTGACTGCCGGTTCATGCCGACAAACAGCTGAGGCGGCACAACGCAGCGGCCATTTTTATTCTAATGAAGCAGGGGATATTTAAATCCCCGCTTCATTGACTATTTCGGTATGTCTAATTTACATGCCTCAGCCGGCAGAGGCATGTAATCTAGACATACACTTAATGTTGAGAAAAGCAGTCTGAGGAACAACCTGATAACATACTTCTGTTACGTTAAGGGCCATTACAAAGAGGATGATGATTCATTTTTCTCCATGTCCATTAAAAGTAGGACCAAAAATAATCAGTTAATCTACAGCAAGGAAGATTTAAGTTAGATATTAGGAGAAATGTTCTAACTTTAAGGAGAGTTAAGCACTGGGGGTAGACTACTAAGGGGTAATGAAATCCCCATCATCAGAGGTTTTTTTAAGAACAGGCTAGACCAGGATTCACAGCTCGTGGGTCATCTATGGCCTGAGCATTTCACAATCTGGCCTGGGAATTGCTGCAGCCTAGGGTGGGTGTGTCCATACCCATTCTCCAAGCTCTACCCCGTCCCTCTACCACTTCACCTTCTCCCCCTCCTCCTCTATTGCATCCCATCGCGGGGCTTGGTGGATGTGGATGGATGGATACACACACACACAGGCCACAGGGACTCCCAGACCGGAATGCAAAAATTCTCAGGCTGTAGGTGGCCTGTGAGCCATGAGTTTGAGACCCCTGGGCTAGACAAACAACTATCAGAGATGACCTAGGTATACTTTGGTCCCACCTCTGCACAGGGGGCTGGACTAGATGACCTCTCCAAGTCATCTATGATTCTGTTAGTCCATGTGTTGAGGTCCCTTGCTAAAGAGCCTAGATGTTCACCTTTCTGTTCACAACAGAGGTCATAGAGATTTTGCCTAAAGCAGGAGAAGTTTTATAAGAGGAAAGCCTTCCAGTTAGAAATAATTGTCCTCCTGTACTCTCTTCTGAACTCTCACTACTCAGATGCATTGATTGATTTTCCCCTGATGGCAGGGACTGTGTGAGCCCCTGGGTGTGAAAATGAACAGCACCTAGCACTGCTGGAAACCAAAAACAATGATACCCAAGGATGTTTCCCATGAGCATCCTGTAGGCCCAGCACAATTTGCATTCTGAAAAATCTTTTGAAACGCTGAACCAACATAAGCGAAATGGGTCACCATTGCATTGAGAGCATCTGAAAACATGCAAAGAATGGGACACAGCTCTACACTCGGGCTCTTATGCACCTAAGTCGAAGTGCCGAGGAAAAGAAATATTTCAGATTTGAAGTGGTGGGAAAATGCACTGCTAAGGCTTCACTTAGCAGCAAATTGTGACACTCTTGCTTCTAGTAGCTAAGAGGCCTGGAATAAAAATGTCTAAAAATTTCTAATGCTGACAATTACCAGAGATTCGGCTCTAGCTCAAGTGGCAGAGCAGCTTATCTTCGGATTCATGAAAACCCAGGTCAAATGCTCGGAGGGACAGCTAAAATCCTGACACACGGAAAAAGGAAAGAGCATCTATAGTGCTACTATATGGACCATTAATATGCACCAGGGGGCTTAATTGCTGTTCTGCTTAATCACTGTTCTCCAGATGTGCTGCTGAAGAGACTGGTAAAAAGAAGCTGCCGTACAAAAACTGTGACACCACATAGCAAGCACTGGCTTTACTGAAGTACTCTAGCTGTGTTTATCCCCCCCGCAGTTCCTTTAACGTAATTGGCAGCAAGACATCTTTTTCATTATTCAGGTAGTTTTCATAGGCCCTGGTCTATCCATTATTTCATCCTAGCATCACCCTACAAGATTTTTAGAAGGATTTACACAAGTAAATGTAAGCAGCACTGGAAAATCCTCATTTTGGTCAGGCGCAGTCCATACAAAATTGCAGGCTGAATCATCAGTTTGGCTACATCTAGACTGCACTGGTAAATCGGAAAAAGATACGCAATGTGCGTACCATTGTGTATCTTTTTCCGATTTACTTTCGAAAGAGGCTTTTCCAAAATTTGGCACATCTGCATGGTGCCAAATTTCAGAAAAAAGTGCTCTTTTGACACATTGAAGTTTACAGAAATGGCGAAAGAGCGCGGCTGCTTTTTCAAAAAAAATTTTCGAAAAAGTGGACGCGTTCCTTGGAGGCGGCATTACTTTTCCGGAATACCTCTGATATCCCAGAAAAGCAATGCAGTCTAGACTTAGCCTTTGTGTAAATCAACAATGCTATTCTGATTTCCATAGAGCGATGCCAATTTATATTAGCTAAGGAGCTAGTCCTGCAGTTGTATATTTTCTGCCCTTGGCACTTAAGGATTTCTTTTTGGCACTGCGAGCTGTTGAGTCTGTCCCATTAAAGGATGGTCAGTTTTAATCATCAGCACCTGTTTGCTTTCCTTGAATAATGGTGTGCTGTCTGCCTGGTGGCAGACTGCAGTGTATAATGCAGATCATGCTGTGGTGTAAGTACCTTTTTCATAGTCCATATTATTTCCCAGGTGGTTGTTTGGTTACATCCCTACAGGGGCTTGGCTTCCCAAAGTATCAGCATCTCCTGCTCTAAAAAAACCTAACTGCAGATCTCTCTGCAATCCCCAAACCCCGTCTTTTTCCGCTGACTTTACAGAGATGGTGGCAGAGGATGACAGATTTAAAGGATGCATGGATTGCTCAGAAAAAATGGACAATTTCTGTGGCAAGGTCTCATGGATTTTGCAGCAGTTTCATGTAAGAGGCTTTTATTGAATTACTGAGTTATAGGCTCAAGGTAGGAATTTCCGGGGGTGTGATGCAGGAGGTCAAGCGAGATGAGTTTAATGGTCCCCTCTGGCTTTAAAAACTTGGTTCTATTAGTTAAATAAGAAAATAAAACAAATACTCGGGACAGCCTTCCCTATGTTATCGATCTGATACTGAATTCATTTTAGCTTATTCTGACCCTACATTTTTAGTCTTCAATGCGCTACAGATTTTTCTCCAGGACTGCACAGTAGAAACGATCATGTTGGCATCAAGGCTCCCACCCATAAATATAAGTATCTGTGAGTGCAGACTAGTTTGATTGTATGCCAATAAAAAAACCTGAATGTCTCTCTGGAGCACCTGGCATTGGCCACTGTCGGCAGACGGGACCCTGGGCTAGATGGACGTTGGTCTGACCTAGTATGGCCGTTCTTGTGTTCTTGTGAGTGATGGATTCAGAGTCAAGCTGAGTTCTTGGGCTCGCAGAGGTCAAGGTCTGAGAGGGAGTCCCAACACCTCTGTGTAAAACTGGAGTAAGGGAGTGTGGAATCAGACCCCACTGATTTCGTAGATTCAGAGATTTAAGGTTCCATGATTATGCTGTAATCTGACCCCCCCCCCCCCCCCCCGCATATCACTGCCAGGGAATTTCACAAAGCAATTCCAGCAATGGGCCTGTAACTTATGGTTGGGCTAGAGCAGGGGTCTCAGACTCCTGGTCTATAAGCCAGTCCCAGCCAGAGCAATTGCGCGATTCGGCCTGGCCCCCGAAGCCCTGCCCCTTTTTGCCTTCACCCCATCTCTCCCCCATGGCACCCCATTCCCCGAGCATGCGTCTTTGGGATCACCAGGGGGCCCAGTGAAACATGGTGGCAGCAGTCACGCCCCCTGCACTCCCTGAAGTTGTAGGAGCCACAGGGGAAGCGGAACATCCTGGGTGCGTGAACTCACTTTGCTGCACTCCACTTTCCCCATGGTGCCTGCTGCCTCGGTGAGTGCGAGGGGAGGGGTGCAACCACTGCCACCACATGGCACCAGGCCCTCCTGGTGGTCCCCAAAGCTGTATGCTCAGGGGATGGAGTGCCATGGGCAGGAGGGCAGAGCAATGGCAGGAAGAGGTAGGGCTTGGGGGCCGGTAATGGACAGGATCCCCCAACCCACTGGGAGTCCTGGGCTGGGTTGTGCAATTGCTCCGGCCAGGACTGGCCCCCGCGGGCCAGGAGTTTGAGACTCCTGGGCTAGAGCATCTCTTTTAGGAGGAGATCTCTGACCGGCTTCACTGAGGCTACTTGTGGACTATGATGGTGCTTAATGTGGGAGGCAGGATATCTCCCATAGCGAGTAAAGTGCACCTCAGAACTCTCCTAAATGACCTGATGGTTGCCATTGTGTTGCAGTGAATTTCCCTGCCTCCCTCAGCACTCCTGCCTGGTCTTCCATCGCTGGCTTCCATGGCTAAAGAACGTCTCCCACCTGCCTGGCCTTCGTGGGCCGTAACTCAGGCTGCCAACATTCCAGCAAAGCACAGCTGCCTTAATTAGGTATTATTTCAAGATCCAAGCCTCAGGAAACAGGGGAACATCAGCCCGGCTCAGATTAATACAGATGCTGCTGCCTTTTAACAGAAAAGCCATTAATGAGTTTTGGAGGGATCTGTGTACAATTTTATATTGCGCCTTTAATGAGGACGAGAGCACAGAAGATAAATAAAAATAAAACCTTTTGTTCTGATGTAACAGTTACATTTCCTATTAATTCTCCCCATTATTCTTTTGTTCTGATGTGATCCTGGGAAAACAAAGGGATTTTTTTTTTCAAGTTTCAAATGCCATGGATCTCCATCATTCCTCAGGGACAGTTGCCATAGGCACAGTGACAACAGTCATGATCAGCTGAGTGTCAGACCCCCTTTCATCTCCTTTATCTTTTCTCGGATGGAAAGTCAGGCCACACAATAACACATTTCAACGGCCAGCTCATAGGAAGAAACAGTCAAAACTTGATGAAAGGATGAAAGTGATAGCCGGGGGAGGTCAGAAGGCAATTGAAGGGCCTATCAGCCACCAATCCTACTCAGCGCAGGAAACACAAATCGTTTTGACTCAGGGACTAACCTGGAGAAATCTAGCTGATAGTTGCATTGCTGGATTCTGTCTTTTTGTGTGGGACTTCACTTGCCTTCTGAGCTTTCCACCAACATCAGTGGGCTCTGGATCCAGGCGTACTGCACATGAATTATTTCTCCCTCCCTGAAGCTCAACCACTGTTTCAGCAGTTCCTTCTGTACATTTTCCTGTGATGTAAAAGGGAAAGGAGGCGGGTGATTCTGGTACTTCATGTTTCCACACAGGACTCGTTCACTGGAAAATCTCAGACTCACTTCCTTGGGCATTAAAATGGCAGCATTCCAGAACTAGCCAGCCGGGGGACTTGTCACATGCAGATTAAAAAAAAAAATAGCAAGTGGGTTGGGTTGCTCATTTACAACTGTGTAACAAATAGCGGGGCTCGTTCTCTACCACTTTGCACCCGGTGTGGGTGATTGCACCTGTGCACAGGCCTCCTGATGGGGGGAAATGGACCAGTTGCCCCAAGGCCCGTCGATTCAAAAGGTCCCGGGGCTCCCAGCTGCTGCTGCCACTACTGAAGAAGCAATGGCAGACAGAGGCCTGGACCATTTAAACTGCAGCCACAGCACTGCATGACATGCTCTGGTCGGTGCTCAGGGCTGGCTGGGGGTGAGTAAGGGCCAGTGCAGTGTGCTGCACTCTGGGTGGTGCTAACAGCTGGCTCCCTAGCCCCGGCACTTCTTCTGCCCATGGCCCCACCCCTTCTGGAAGCGTGAAGCTGCTCCTCCCACCTTCCCCAGGAGCCCGACAAGTCTGTTTTCTCCCTTGTGTGTGCAAATCCAATGTGAAATTGATGGGGAAATATTCCCCAATCAGTTTTATAAGCCACTTAGTGTAGGTGTAAAAGACAGTAGAGAGCCAGGTCTAGTGGATGAAAATCAAACCACAAATTGATCTGAGGAAGTGGGTCTGGCCCACGAACGCTCATCACCTAATAAACCATCTTGTTAGTCTTTAAAGTGCTACATAGTTCTGTCTTTTGTTTTACCATGGAATTGAGTGCAACTCCATTTGACATCAATGATCTCAATGGAAACCATCCCCACAACCGGAGTGGATAAGAAGAACAACAGCCCAAAGGGCTGTCAAAAGGAATTTGCTGGGGAGACTGAATGAATGAAATGGCAAATCTGCTACAGATAGGAAATATCCGTAGCGGAGAGGAATGAGGAGGCTAAGAAGACAAGGGTCTTCTTTGGGAAACTGGATGACAGACAAATCCTAAGGATCAGATTTCTAGCGGTATTAGGCATCTTGCTCCCACAGACCTAAATAGTGGCGATTGTATATTTTGAGAATACTATTTAGGTTGGACATTAGGAAAAACTTCCTAACTGTCAGGTCAGGGTGGTTAAACACTGGAATAAGTTGCCTAGGGAGGTTGTGGAATCTCCATCTCTGGAGATATTTAAGAGCAGGTTAGATAGACATCTATCAGGGTTGATCTATGGAATTGATGCCTCGTGGGATGAGGTTTACCAGGGAGGTCGACAAATGCCTTTGATGTCGACCGCGGAGTGTCCAGACTACCGCGCTGAGCCAACAAACAGCTGATCGGCTCAGTGTGGCAGCCATTTTAATTTAAATGAAGCGGCGATTATTTAAATTGCCGCTTCATTTTCCTATGCCGGGTAGCCTAATCTACATGCCTCTGTCGCCAGAGGCATGTAGTCTAGACATACCCTTGATGTAAACATGTGTTACCCTCAGCTTCCCCCTTACTCCCTCAGTTGTGCACCTTTTCTCTACACTTGAAGTACTTTAGGTGGAAACGTGTTGCAAGTCACCCAGCACAATGGGGTCTTTATTCTGAATGGCTCCTAAGAGCGCTGCTGTAAAGCAAATCATAAATGCTACAGGTTGAACCTCTCTAGTCCGGAACCATTGGGACCTGACCGGTGCTGAACCAGAGAATTTGCCCAACCACGGGAGGTCAATATTGTCCAGCAGCACTACCAACACTTCTTCTGCTTTCTGGGCTCTTAGAAGAGTTAGGGGTCAATCAGAGCTAAATCGAAGCACAGAACATTGAGAGTCAGGACTGGTGGCTGTAAACAAACTTTATGGGACCACGGCAAAGTGGACCACGCTCATGGTAAGTGAACATCCAGCTGACTTAAAATCATGCTGGACCATGGATGTTGCCAGACTATAAGATAGAGGTTCAACCTGTACTACTAGCTTAGTACTCTTATGTCCCCTTTCATCCCTAAACCTTCTCCCTTCTGATTCAAATGAGGGCCAGATTCCCTACTGAAATCATTTGGTGCCACTCGTAGCAAGTCAGTAGTGCCAGGTCATATTATAGCAGCTGAGGAACTGGCACAAAGTATTTTTAAAAGGCGACAAAAGCTGATTTTCATATTTACTGTGACTGCCACCACTGGAGAGCACTAACCACTAACTATTGGAGCTATTTACTAAAGAACTGTGGTGGAATATCTATCACTGACCATTTTTAAATCAAGATGGGATGCTTTTTAACAAGTTTGCCCTATAAGTTATTTGGGGGAACTTTTCTAACCGGTGTTATGGGGAAGTCAGACTAGATGATTACCATAATCCCTTCTGGCCTGGGACCTTATGGTGGAACAAACAAGAAAATCTCCTGTCATTCAAGACAGGTGTATGGATCTCGAAGTCTCCTAATTCTCTTGGAATACTTTAGACATAACTACATTTTGGTCATAAATCCTAGACTGGGTTTTGGGGCCCCTTTGGGGACAACTCTGCTTGCCAGTGTTGGACCTGATAATCTGTTCTTCTGTCCATCTTGATCTTTAGGGTTTCTCGGGGCTACCTAACAAGCCAGAGGGGATGGTAATTTGATGTCATTGAGATTTTATTACTTAACTCTATGCTGTGTCAGAGGTGTCACAATTCTAATGTGAAAAATGATACTAACAGGCATGCCGGTTGTCCCTATGGATGCTGGAGCTCCGGGATTGGAAGGAAGGATAAGAAAGTCCTGGCCTTGAGCAAACAACACAAGACAAAACAAAAAACACATGTAAATCAGGTCAGAATACATTTCACTTTCCAGCGAGTGTAGTGCTGAGTTCCTACAACCTCTTAAAAGGCTTAAAATCATAGGTTTACATACACTGACTGAATCAAAGAATCAGCACATTCATCCAGACACCTGCTTTATCATCCCAAGTGACTACACACCCACAATGTCCTCAACCTTGTACAACCCTCCCTCCCCCCGCATCGTCCTGTCCACCTCTTGTTTGTCTCAGGAGCTGAGCTCAGGCCGTTCCGCACAGAACCCCTTTGACGTCTAGAACAGCACCACATCTGTCTTTCTCCGTGGCATGGCCTGCATGATCAGGTTCTTCCCCTGCAAGGTTTCAAGGGTGAGGATTCTACTCCAGATCATGCGATAAGGGAATTGTGTGGGGAAGAGCTGAGCTTAACTCTTGCTGGGAGAGCTGAGGAAGTTGGTTTTGAGGCCGGAGCTCTGCCTCTGTAGAACCTGACTGAATGGTGCTTTAGACGTTTCCTTTGTCTTTGGTTGAGGGAAAGTCAGGTGTGTGTGTATGTGTGTACATGTGTGTGCAGGCCTGCTCAAAGTAGGGGTGGAGGTGGGGGGCAAAGAGGGCAACTGCTCTGGGGCTTGGTGATTCAAAAGGGCCCAGGGCTCCTGGTCACCGCCACTGCTACTGTGGCGTTTCGTGACCGGAACCCTGGGCCTTTTAAATTGCAACCAGTGGCACACTCTGGGTGGCACTGAAGCTGCCTCAGGGAATCTAGCCCCACCCCCGCCCCTTCTACCTGAATCCCTGCTCCTTGTGGAGGGTGTGGAGCCAGCTCCAATGCATACACCTTGCTCGGGGTCCCAGTGAGTCTGTCAGCCCCACTCTGTCTAGACCCTGTCTAGACTACAGGGTTTTGTCAACAAAAGTGGACTTTTGTTGACAAAAAACAGGGTTACTTACCTGTAACTGTTGTTCTTCGAGATGTGTTGCTCATGTCCATTCGAATGAGGTGTGTGCGTGCCGCGTGCATGGCTTCCCGGAGCATTTTTTCCCCAGCAGTACCCGTCGGGCCAGCAGGCCACCCCCTGGAGTGGCACCGCTATAATGGAGCATAAGTACCCCTGCCGGTCCTTCCCCTCCTCAGTTCCTTCTTGCCGGACACTCCAACGCAGGGCAGATAGGGAGGAAGTCGAATGGACGTGAGCAACACATCTCGAAGAACAGCAGTTACAGGTAAGTAACCCTGTTTTCTTCTTCGAGTGATTGCTCATGTCCATTCAAATGAGGTGACTTCCAAGCCGTCCCACCGGTGGTGGGATTGGAGCCGCCTCTCATGAAAGAGACACACACACACAGCTGTGACCAGAACTAGAACTTTTAATAACACAACTGAAAAATGACAACACCTAAAGTCAACAACATGGACCACACAAGAGCCATGATCACAATAAGCCAACCTGCAGTCTAGTGTGTACTAACACTCGTTTGTTTGTTTGTTTGTTTGTTTTTTTACAGAACGGAACCTAGGACGGCGGTGCCCAGCGCGGAGTCCTCCCAGGCCTGCAGGGTGAGCGCATAGTGCTCTGTGAATGTATGAACAGAGGACTATGTGGCTGCTCTACAAATCTCAAGAATCGGGACTTGCGCCCCAAAGGCCACTGGGGACGAATGCGCCCTAGTGGAGTGTGCTGATACTCACGGTGGTTCCCTACGCGCCAAAGCATAACACTCCCTAATCATAGAATCATAGAATACTAGGACTGGAAGGGACCTCGAGAGGTCATCGAGTCCAGTCCCCTGCCCTCATGGCAGGACCAAATACTGTCTAGACCGTCCCTGATAGACATTTATCTAACCTACTCTCAAATATCTCCAGAGATGGAGATTCCACAACCTCCCTGGGCAATTTATTCCAGTGTTTGACTACCCTGACAGTTAGGAACTTTTTCCTGATGTCCAACCTAAACCTCCCTTGTTGCAGTTTAAGCCCATTGCTTCTTGTTCTGGCCTCTGAGGGTAGTCAAACACTGGAATAAATTGCCCAGGGAGGTTGTGGAATCTCCATCTCTGGAGATATTTGAGAGTAGGTTAGATAAATGTCTATCAGGGACGGTCTAGACAGTATTTGGTCCTGCCATGAGGGCAGGGGACTGGACTCGATGACCTCTCGAGGTCCCTTCCAGTCCTATGATTCTATGATTAGGGAGTGTTATGCTTTGGCGCGTAGGGAACCACCGCGAGTATCAGCACACTCCACGAGGAAGATATCCACACTGACAGCCTCTGAGCTGACACAGGAAGACCTTTCACTCGCTCAGGATATGCAATAAAAAGCTGTGAGAACTTGCGAAATGGTTTCGTCCTATCTATATAGAACGCTAAGGCTCGCTTCACGTCTAGGGAATGTAACGCCTGCTCCTTAGGGGAGCGGTGCGGTTTGGGAAAGAAAACTGGGAGGTATATGTCCTGTGACATGTGGAAGGCTGACACCACTTTAGGGAGAAACGCCGGGTGGGGGCGCAACCTCACCCTATCTCTTGAAAAGACTAAGTAAGGAGGCTCCACAGTCAGGGCACGGAGCTCCGATACCCTCCGAGCCGACATAATGGCTACTAGAAATGCCACCTTAAAACTCAGATACTTAAGGGGGCAGGCACCCAGTGGCTCAAAGGGGCACCCCATGAGCTTGGTCAGCACCAAATTAAGGTCCCACTGAGGAACAGGGGCCCTGACATGGGGAAACAACTTTTCTAAACCTTTAAGGAACCGCTTAACCAGGGGGTCTGTGAATAACAAGCCGCCCTCAGAGCCGTCGTGGAAGGCTGTTAAAGCTGCCAGATGCACCCAAATCGAGGGGGTGGACAGCCCTGCTCGGTGCAAACCAAACAAATAGTCCAGGACCATAGGAATAGGGGCCCTAGATGGGCAAACCTGCTTCTCTGCAGCCCAGACCAAGAAGCGTTTCCACTTAGCCGCATAGGCCCTCCTGGTAGTTGGTTTTCTACTGCCCAGGAGAACCTCCCACACCCCCTGTGAGCATGCCCTTTCGGGGAGCTTCAGCCATGGACAAGCCAAGCTGTCAGGTGGAGGGACTGGACATCCGGGTGGTACAGGACACCCCCTTCCCTGGCCTGCGTGCTCAGGTCCCAGGTCGGTGGCAGGCGAAGCGGCCTGTCCCTCACCATTTCCTGCAGAATGGGATACCAGAACTGCCTGGGTCAGTCCGGGGCCACCAGAATTACTCGCAACCTGAACAGCCTGATCCTGGTGAGCACCTTGGGAACCAGGGGGAACGGCGAGAATGCATATAGTGTCCCCCGAGGCCACGGCGAGGTTAGGGCATCTGCCTTCCAGCCCACCCCCAAGCCCAGGAGGGAGAAGTACTGCGGGCACTTCCTGTTCCCTTTGGTGGCGAACAGATCCACCTGGGGACAGCCCCACTGATGGAAAAGTTGGGCCACCACCTCGTCCTTCAGGGACCACTCGTGGAATCTGAAGGACCTGCTCTGTGAGTCTGCCAGCGTATTTGCGCACCCTGGCAAGTAAGCCGCCTGCAAGCGGATGTTGTGCGCTATGCAAAACTCCCAAAGGAGGGTGGCCTCCCTGCACAGCTGGGATGAGCGGGCACCTCCCTGCTTGTTTATATAGAACACCGCGGCTGTGTTGTCCATCAGTACTGAGACCAGGGTCCCCGAGAGTAGGTCCCGGAAGAACTCGCAGGCTCTCCTGACTGCCCTCAGCTCCCGCATGTTTATATGAAGCAACCTCTCCTGGGTCCAGTGCGTGAGCAAGTGCGCTCCCCAACTGTCGTTGGAGGCGTCGGTAATTAACTGAGCCGACGGCAGTTCTGTGCGGAAGGGGACTCCCGCACAAACCTCGCTCTCCAATGCCCACCAGTCTAGCGAGGCTACAATGTCCCGGTACAGTTAGGATCCGGTCCTACCCCGCCCTGGCCTGGCTGAACGACCCCGCCAGCCATGCCTGAAGCAGTCTGAGTTTCAACTTGGCGTTCTGAACAACATATGTGCAGGCTGCCATGTGCCCGAGAAGTCTCATACACGTCTGGGCCGTTGTCAGCAGGGAGTGCCGCAGATTGGCTACCAATCCCGTGATGGCCTGGAATCCAGATGCCGGGAGATACGCCCGTCCCTCCCTTGCATCTAGGGTAGCCCCCACGAATTCTATGACCTGGGTAGGGGTCAGTTTCGACTTTTCCTCGTTGATGATGAGACCGAGACCATCAAAGAGGGCTCATGAGAGAGCTATGTGGGCAATCACCTGGTCCCTTGACCTGCCCCTGATTAGCCAGTCGTCTAGGCAGGGGCACACCTGAACTCCCAGCCTCCTGAGGTAAGCCGCCACCACTGCCATGCATTTTGTAAAGACCCTTGCCGCAGTCGAGAGTCCAAAGGGAAGCACCATAAACTGGAAATGGTGGCAGGACACCACAAACCAGAGGAACCTCCTGTGGTCCGGTCGAATAGCCACATGAAAGTACGCATCCTTTAAATCAAGGGCCGCATACCAATCCCCCTCCTCTAACACCGGAATGATGGAGGCTAGCGTCACCATCCTGAACCTGTCCTTTTTTATATGTCTGTTTAGGTCCCTGAGGTCCAGGATAGGCCGAAGCCCCCCTTTCAGCTTGGGAATGATGAAGTACCGGGACTAAAACCCCCTGCCCTCCAGATAGGAAGGGACCAACTCCACTGCTCCCTTCTCCAAGAGCATGGTCACCTCCTGCTCGAGCAGGGCCCCGTGAGATGGGTCCCTGGAGAGGGACAGGGAGGGGGAGAGGGACGGGTGGGAACCCAAAGAGGATAGAGTACCCCCGGCAGAAATGACATCCAGGACCCACTTGTCTGAAGTGATGGCCGATCAGGCCCGGACAAAATGGGACAACTGGGTCCCGAAGGGAGGAGAGATTTGGAGGGTCAATATGCTGTCCCCGGGTGTGCCTTCAAAATGGCTGCTTAGACTGCTGTGGAGGGGGTTGGGTGGCACCCCTGCCCACATCCGGACGTGGCTGACGCTGCCTAGAACGGGCATTTGAGCCCTGTGTGCCCGGGAACCCTTCCCCAGGGCCCCGAGGCCTCCGCCTCCAATAGTCAGGGCGCTGGGCCTGGGGTAGCGGTCTGGCCACAGGCCTATTTGGGAGCTGTCTACGCTGCGGGGCAGGTGTATGGATGCCCAAGGACCTAAGCGTGGACCTGGTGTCCTTGAGGCTATGGAGCCGGGAGTCAGTGTTCTCCGCAAAGAGGGACTTCCCATCGAAAGGCAGGTCCTGTATGGTGGACTGCAAGTCCATCGGGATCCCTGAGACCCGCAGTCAGGCACTTTGCCGCATCACCACCCCCGAGGCCATGGTTCTAGCAGCTGAGTCCACAGCATCAAGGGATGCCTGCACAGCCGTATGGGCTATGGTTCTGCTCTCCGTGGAGAGGGCCGAAAACTTCTGCCTGTCTTCCAGGGGCAGTCGGTCACAAAACCTGTCCAATGCTTGCCGGGTGTTATATGTGTACCAACTGAGCATTGCCTGCTGGTTGGCAATGCGGAGCTGTACCCCCCCGGTAGCATATACCTTGCGCCCCATTAAGTCCATGCGTTTGGGGTCCCTCGCCTTGGGAGAGGGTCCTGGCTGCGGCTGCCCCTCTTTCTGTGCAGCCGCCTGCACCACAATCGAACCTGGCGCTGGGTGCGAGTACAGGTGCTCGTGTCCCATCTGGGGAACGTAATATCTCCTCTCCACCCCCTTAAGGGTGGAGGAGATGGAGGCCGGCATTTGCCACAGCGTGTTTGTGATCTTTGCCATGGTCTTATTCAGCGGCAAAGCCAGCTTAGCTGGGGCATCCTCACTGAGGATGTCCACCATGGGGTCGGATTCCTCAGTGACCGGTTTGACAGGAACCCCTAAATTGTCCGCTATACGGCGGAGCAGCTCCTGGTGAGACCTGGCATCCACAGCTGGCATAGAAGGAGCTGGGTCCGGCAGGGTCTCATCAGGCGACGCCGATGCCGATGCCTCTCGCCCCACAACCTGCTGCTCCGGTACAGCTGGTGCCGGCGGCGGCTGCTGCAACTCCGGCGGCTGTAGCAGAGGACCCGCTGGGGGCACCTCCAGGGCACCATGCTCATGTGGATCCATCCCCATGGGCGACGGTGGGGTCCGAGATAAGGAGGCTGACGGAGTAGAGTGTCTGCGAAACCCACTGGCCAGGCGAGATGAAGGGAGCAGGCCCTGCCACTGATGGTAGGCCCACAGTGTCCAAAAGGGCCAGGGCTGCTGCACCTGCGGTGGCCATGTCTGTTCAAACCCTGTGGGTACCACTCGGTGCCGGGAGGTAGATCGGTACTGTGACAAATGGTGGGACAAACCCAGTGACTGGAGAGACTCTGCTTCAGACTCAGATGACAGCTCCGAAGCCGACCAAGGTGGTGCTGCAGCGGGCTGGCCCCACAGCAGGCCAGGCCTAAAACGAGCCATGGACTCAGGCTTGCCTGAGTGCACGCGGGGCGATGTGCGTACCTTCTGCCCAGGAGGCGCCCGGAATGGCAGCACCGACCCCGAAGCTCAAACCAGCGCTGGCGGTGCCGGGAGCAGTGGTGCCAGGAGCGGCATCTGCAGCTGCTGTGCCACCGGTGCAGGAAACGTCGCAGCCAGGGACTGAAGCGGTGCAGGTGCTGACAACAGCGGCAGTACCGAGGGCTGGAACAATGCCGGCACTGAGGCCAGTACCGGAACCGCCGTCAAAGTTGAGGCCAGTGCCGGGGCTGGTACCGGTGCCAGGCGTGGGGCCGATGAAGGCGCACCCCGTGCCAACTCAGACAGGCTACACGTGTCCCGTTCCGGCAACAACAGTAGGTCCCCTGACTCAACCGGTGCCCGCCACATGCCTGGAGGCCTGGACGACCCCGGAGCCCCCGATGCCTCTGGTGCTGAGGACAAGGACCCCTCGGAGGAGATGGGAGACGGAGGCAAGGCTGTCAGCTCAATCAGTTCTTGAGCCGCCTCAAACGTCTCCTGCGTGGAGGGGCGATGTGCCGGGACCGGCACCGGGCTTCTGGCCCGATGTGAAGACGTCTTCTTATGCCGGTGCCCATTGCCGTGCGCCCTCTTCTCCGGCGATCTCCCTCTGGAAGCCTTGGACTTTCTCGGTGCCAGGGACTGGGAGTGGTGCCAACCTCCTCGGTGCCGCGGTGCGGGGCTGGCTGGAATGGGTTTCCCGCACCGACGCTGGTGCGCTACGCACTGAAAGTTCCCCTGAAGGTGCCGGCTGAAGTGCTGATTCCATCAGGAGCAGTTTCAAGTGGGAATCCCGCTCCCGTTTGATACGAGGCTTGAACCCCTGACAGATCTTACAGGAATCGGTGAGATGGGACTCCCCAGGGGACTTGAGACATTCGCGGTGGGGGTCCCCTTTGGGCATAGGCTTGGCACAAGCTGTGCAAGGTTTGAAGCCCTGTGGGCCCGGCATCCCCGGTCCCCACAGAGGGTAGGGAAAACAACAAAGTCCTATCAACTAACTTACCTAACACTACTCAACAGTACTTAACAGCTACTTAACACTACTTGAACAATGGCCAACGGGCAACAAGAGAAAGCTGGGAATCTGCACAAGGCAACAAGCTCCAACAACCGTCACGGGCAGTAAGAAGGAACTGAGGAGGGGAAGGGCCGGCAGGGGTACTTATGCTCCGCTGTAGCAGCGCCACTCCAGGGGGCGGCCTGCCAGCCTGACGGGTACCACTGGGGAAAAATGCTCTGGGAAGCTGTGCACGCGGCGTGCGCACACCTCATTCGAATGGACATGAGCAATCACTCGAAGAAGAACTATACCTGCATCTACACTGCCGCTGAGTTCTGTCGACATAACATCGACAGAACTCAGCAGTTTTGTTGACGGCTGTAAACCTCATTCGACGAGGAATAACGCCTTTTGTCAACAGAGTTCTGTCGACAGAAGGCATTATTGCATCTATACTGTCCCTTGCGTCTACACTGTCATGTCGACAAAGCGGCTTGCTTTGTCGACAGAACTGGATGCAGTCTAGACGCTCTTTGTCGACAGAAACTTTGTCGACCGTATCTGTCGACAAAGCTTCTGTCGACAAAAGCCTGTAGTCTAGACGTACCCTGTATGTGTGTTTAGCCTGTAAATGGGGAGAACAATTTTCCAATGTCCTGTCTGTTTTGCAGGAAAGCTGAAGTTAATACGATCATGCGCAGTAGCCTCCAACGGAGATCAGGGCCCTGTTGTGTAAGACACTGCACACATTACAAGAGAAAGTCCCTGACCTGCAGTGCTTATAAGCTAAATAGACAACACAGACAAAGTAAGTATTACCATCCTCATTATACAAACGGTGAAGCAAAGCACAGAGGATGAAAATGATGAAAAGGTAATGCGGGAACTCTGTGAGAAAGCCAGCAGTGGAAACTGCATCATCTGTGTCCCAGACTATTCCTTCACACAACTCAAAAAATCATCCTTCTTTTCGCCTGCCTGTAGAATCCTTCCATTCTCAGAGCAGCCTGTCTCAGTTGCACTGACATCGCTCTTTGAGTCATCCTTACACTACAGTTTCTATGATGTTTTAACACTTGCATTCTTTGACAAGGAAGTTTCACTGTTAGGAACATAAATTTCATTCTAGAAGAAAAATCAGGTGATACAGAAAAGGGAAGTATTGGAAGTGTTTCTAAAAATGCCTGCTTCCTGCCAGCCTGATGGCCTTGTGGGAAATGCTGAAAGCAGGCTTTCTGTGTGCGTTTAATACTATATGCAGCAGTAGCTTACCCTTGAGATATTGACAGTCTCTGCTGCACTCATCCTGTGGTAATTGCTCAAGTCAAGGGAAAAGAACCCAAGTTTTGTTATCATCTTTTTAAATTCTTCTCCAATTCAACTCCCACCCCCCACCACCTATTTTGCATCTTTCTGGCTGATTGTGGGCTTGACCGTTCATATTCACATAAAATCTCAAGCCAGCGGGAGAGGGGAGGGGAAATATGTTAGAGAACCAAGGGAGGTTGTGGAATCTCCATCTTTGGTGATTTTTAAGAGCAGGTTAGACAGACATCTCTCAGGGGTGATCTAGATCAGTGGTGGGCAACCAGAAGTCCAAGGGTCACATGCAGCCCATCAGGGTTCTAGGTGTGGCCCGTGAGACATTTTGTTTACTATTGCCGAAGCACAAGGTTGCCAGATTCCACTGGTTTCTGTCCACGTAGTTTTTTTTTCCCCTACCAGTATTAATAAAGTGACATGCACGTAAAATGAGGTGCATGCTGATTGCACATAACATTGACTAGGAGAGCCTCTGCACCCAATGGTAGTGCTGCTATAGTTCAGTCAGCACACCCCACAAATTCTAGGTATGAAAGCACAGCTTACAAAACTACCCTATTCTGGAAGTCCATCTTGGTTAAGACACTCTTGCAGATGAAGGAGAGCCACTCAAGTGGCCCACTCGCCCCATCGTTAATTGAGATGGTGCTTGGTCCTGCCGTGAGTGGACTTGATGACCTTTCGAGGTCCCTTCCAGTTTGAGCATTCTATGATTCCGATTCCTAAAGACAATGGAATTTGTCCATCAAATCTGAGCCTGTTTCTTGATAGTCCGACAATATATCAGACTACACGTGTCTTTTGACTAAACCAGTTCTCCTGACAAATTCCCTGGGGTTCGTGAATTACAAAAGCAGAAATAATTACTTGGATATGATTTTTAA
Source organism: Pelochelys cantorii (assembly GCA_032595735.1). Taxonomy (NCBI): domain Eukaryota; kingdom Metazoa; phylum Chordata; order Testudines; family Trionychidae; genus Pelochelys; species Pelochelys cantorii. The sequence continues at coordinate 14,865,974 of CM064346.1, forward strand.
TTTATTCCTAGCTAAAATGGTAGCATTGTATTTCAGTGTAGCATAACACTCAATAATTTAAGGAATAATTTTTGGCAGAAAACATTGTATTTTGCATAATCCAGTCTCTGTTGTGCTTATAGACTCAAGTCAGCCATATCCTGGGCATGACATCAAAATGACACTATACAAGATTATGAATGTAGTTATACAAGTAATAAAAAAGGCATAGGTGAGGGAGAAGAAGGGTGTTCCAGTAGTTGGTGCCATAGCCTAGGGCTCAGACTGAGTGTAAATCCCAGCTCAGATACAGATTTTCTTTGATCGTGATCAAATCTCTTCATCTTCCTATAACTCTAGATAATAATAATGCTTGTCTCCCTCACAAGAGTTGTGAGGATTCAGTACAGACGCTGAAGTGCTCAGGTTTAAGGGTGAAAGATACATATGGGGTTACATGAATGTCAGACTAATATGAAAGCAGAATCATGATCAGTACATACAACAGGCAGTGACCTCCACTTGAGTGGTTATCTCTTTGCAAAATGTGCTTAAATGGTTAACATTTGTGCGCCAGACCAGCTATAGTCATTTGAGAAATACAAAAGCACCAGTCAAGTAATGCTCAATGAATGGTGTAAACAAGTCCTATTTCTGACAGTGAATGCCTTGAAATGTTTTGGGGATCACTCCTTCAGACCCCTAACTAACCCCAGAAAAGAACCAAACAGATTGACTTGTTCAAATGGACGCTGAGCAATTGTCAGGCCTGTCAGAATACTCTTACAGAACATAAAATATGATAGTGCTCATAGGTGGGAATGTGTTGAAATTTTCCAAAATCGGGTTTGTGATGAAATGATTGGTCAAAGTTTAAACATTTTTTAAAATTTTGCAAAACAATTGAAAATGATTAAAAGATGCTCATGATTTTTTTTCTGATTTTTAGCCATTTCTAATTATCTAACACAGCTGTTTCCTCCACGTATCTTTAACTCCACTCTTAATTACATTAGAAGTGGTTCTTTTGGAAATAATAGTTCTATCCCAGGAAATCATGTTTTGGCATTACAAATATGTATTATTTTGAAGATAATGAATAATAAAATCAGCAATTAGTAGACAGGGTGAAAATTTGGACCATTTAATGAAAGCGCATTTTGCCATTGACTTCAATGGGGCCTGGATTTTACTTAGAATGTTTTTCCAAGCTACTCAATACTCAACAAATTTTAGACAGTACAGTAGACTTCTGATAATCCGGCACCTTTTGGACCTAGGTGGTGCTGGGTTATCAGATTTGCCGGAGAATGGGGAGGTCGGGTACAGCTGCATGGCTTAACAGCTGTTCAGGACACAATATCCCTCCCTCTCCCCTCCCCTTTCCTCTTCGCATCTCCTCTGTGCTATAACCTGATCCTCCTCCCTCTCCCCTCCCCTTTCCCCTTCGCTGAAGCAAAACGCTCTTCTCCATACTGTAACACGATACTCCTCCCCCCCCCCCAACCTTATGCTCTGTCTGGTTACAGCCAGCACGTGTGCTGAGAGGCAGGCTTTTTAATCAGCTGGTCAGGAGCGCTTGGCATTTTGATGCTGGAGTATCCGGAGTGCCAAACAGTTGGATGCCGGACTATCAGAGTTTTACTGTATATATGCAGAGATATATTGCCTGTGAAATGTATGGGCCTCTAAGATTCCACATCAGAGTGTTGCAGGAGAGCACATCAACAGAACTGATTAGAACAGGAAGAGAAAGAAACTTACCGAAATTAAACAAACGAGGAAATATTAGACAAAAATAATATAATTTTGTTTGCTCCCATTGGTTTGTTACCAACCCTTTGATGAGGAGTTTCAAATCTCCTCTTTCATCTAACAACAAGAGTCTCCTCTTTCCTCTAATTAAGTAGGTAGCAGGATTTTTTAAAAAAGGAAGTATTTCTTCACACAATGCATAGTCAACCTGTAGAACTCCTTGCTAGAGGATGTTGTGAAGGGCAAGATTTTAACAAGGTTCAAAAAAGAGCTAGATAAATTCATGGAGGACAAGTCCATCAATGGTTATTAGCCAGGATGGGTAGGAATGGTGTCCTTAGCCTCTGCTTGTCAGAGACTGGGAATGGGTAACATCACTTGATGAGTCCCTCTGGCGGCATCTACCACTGGCCACTGCTGGAAGACAGGATAGATGGATCTTTGGTCTGTCCCAGTAAGGCTGCTCTTATGTTTTTATGTTCTAACAGCAAAAGTGCCTAAACATATCCTTTACCTGAAGTGTTTTCCAGAGTGTTGCCTTATCCTATTATTGCCTTGTCTGTCTTAGGGTACAGTGTCATCAGAGTGTGGCTCATGCCCTCATCCATGACTCTCATCTGAAAGTTGGTCCCACTCTGGAATGCTATGTTCCATGGATAGTCACTGACTTAAGATACAGACCAAGGGACATGCCTGCTCTTAGGGTGCCTGGTGGGCCTGGGAGGAAGGATTACCTGTGAGTTAGATTCCTCACATGGGACAGATTCAATTGCCTGCTCAGCCAGTTCTCCTGTGTGATCTCTTACAAGTTACTTAGCTACTCTGCTCCAATTCCCTGTCTGTGTAATGGTGATGATAACACTTCCCTGGCTAGTGTTATGATTGTGAGGTGCTCAGATATGTAATAAAAGATAGTCAGCACCTTTAATACAGGAGCTCCCAAGATAAAGGCTGCCTCCTGAAACATAGGGTATGCGCTATGTTGGTATGCACTTTGGAGGCTGCATTAACTAGTCTGAGTCCCTGGGTGGAGAGGAAGTTGCATGCACCTCAGCTCTGTGAAGATGATGTTTTTGTTGTTGGGGGCAGCAGAGTGAATCTATCCCAAAGGCCAATTTCTTTAACCTTGGTGTTTAAGTGCTTGACTGGAATGAATGTACAATGCTGCAAGGTGTCTCTGCGAAACCTGCCCAGTAGAGCATCACTGACTGATTAGGTAAACGATTGATTGTTCTCTTGGGCCTCATCATTCAAGCATACACTTAGACACCATTAGCTAGTTAATTAAAGTGGGCGGGGGGAGTTGGTGGTGGTTCAATGCAAACAAAAAACTTACAGTTCGCTCAGTTATGGATGTTGGAGGTGTGTGCTAGAAAAACAAGCACTAGCTTTACAATAATTTATCCTTGTTGCCTTGTGAGTTTTTAGGAGTCATTCCCACGATAGTATATAATTCATTTATTTGTTTTCACTGTTCCAGTACAGAACAATCCGCATGGTTCATTTATTCATGCCCTACAGTGGAAAACAGATAAATGAAGCATAAAACAATGTTGTATAACCGTGAGACTTTCTAAAGCAGCCTATATAACTGCAACCACAGTGAATTTGTGTAAGTGCTAGATGATCTTGGATGTGCAAATTTGGAATAAGAACCTACTGGTTTAGAGACTTATCAGACCATAATGTAAACCAGAGTCTGTGGAATATATTGGATTTTCACTGGGACAAACATTTTTTTTTAACTTGGACCTCTTGTCTGTAACTGGGCTAGCAATGTCACAGTTTTTCATGGAACTTGGACTCCTATGACTTTGGGCTCTTGTGCTGGAACCAGTAGATGCATCAATACAATCAACTTTTCCAAACCCCTGCAAAACCTTCTTTCTGGGAATGGGAGAAGGGGCAGGTTTCGGGTAAGTTTTCATAATATTTGATCCAGCTCATTCTTCAGTTTAGGAACCATTAAACAAATTGCAAATTTGTTCACGGTCCCTGCTGTGTTAGGAGTTTCAAGAATTCTTCAAAGCATGCTGAGTTCAAATTGTAGTGGCTGGCAATGAGCCTAATGTTACGGGTTTGGTTGGATGTTCTATATGAATGTCACCCTCAAGGAGAAATTCAACTTCTTCCTCCCATCACAGGAATTACTATCCCTTCCCTCCACCCCAAATAATTCTGCCCCTCAAGTCCTGGGGCTATTCCCCATCTGATCTTCTTCTAAGTTCATTGTGGGATCCAATGACCTTCTTACATCTGCTGTCCTCTGTTGATCCAGGGGCAAACAATTACAGTCTAGTTTTATTTGGTCACAAACATAAGGACTGTAGTCCAACACAGGGGTGTGCAAAATATGGCCCGCAGGCCAGATCCAGCCTGCCAATCCTTCAGATCCAGCCAACCACCATCCCATGGCCCAGTGGGACCCTTGGACAGGCTCCTTTCCTGCCACACCCCCACATGCTAGTCAAAGCAGTCAGCTGCTGGGGCCATATGCATCTCTGAGTGGCATGTGTCCCTGTGGGGAGAGGGATCCCTACACACTGTCTCTGCTCCCCAGTATAATTTCACAGCTTCCATAGGTCACATCTTAATCTAGTTTGTCTCAGAGCTGAGATCCAATCCCACTAGCTGTCTCCACTCATATGTCTTTTTATTATTTATAAAGTTTCATTAATTTTTCCAAAATATAAGAAATATACCACAATAATAAATTCATCATAATACACACACTATATAAAGACAGACCAGGGAAGAACAGCAATATAGCTATCTTCAAGGTATATGTTACTCACAGACCTCTGAAAAGTCAGCCCAATTTGCAGCGCCTATAGAGGCAAGGTCTTTTTAAGGTCTCTTGCGGGCCCCCACCTTCTGAACTCAGAGTGCCTGAGTGGGGATCAGCCCTGACAGAGGTTGAAGGGGGGTGAAGCTCCCCCCCACCTCGATTCATCCAGGAATATTGCTGGCTGTTCCCCATTGTCAGGGAGTGAGGAGAAAGTGCACAGTTTACTGCATTCCCCTCTCTGGCTGGGAAGCTTATGGGGCAGATGAACCTGGACCTGCCCCAGCTGGGGGATATGTATGCTTCCTTTAGCTGTGCCTGCTGGAGCTGCAATGGCTATGGAGAGGTGCTTCTCCCCTTGCCCTAAGCTACTGTGGTGAAAGAGGGCTGATGTAAATGAAGCATGTACATTTTCATTTTATTTTCCCAAAATAAAAAATTAAATATATATGACCTCACTGTCCGGAGTGAGTGGAGTGGGAATTGCCCTTGGCTGCTAGGCCTCACTGTCCGGAGGGAAGGGAGCGTTACTATGAACTCTGGCTGCTGAGCCTCGCTAACGTCCAAGTGGGGGGTGTTTTATTGACGGTGGACACTAGGCTGGACTGTCTCAGGGTGTGTCTAGACTGCAGGCTTTTTTTTTTTTTAAAGTAGCCTTTTTTCGAAAAAGCTTCCCCTGCATCTAGAATTCGAAAGTAAATTGAAAGAACGCGGCAGTTTTTTCGACCGCAGAAAATTTCATTTTACTAGGAATAATGCCTTTTTTTGAAAGTGCTCTTTCAAAAAAAGGCGCTATGTAATGCAAACTGTGCTTTTTCAAAAAAGAGCACCCAGACTGCCTGGGTGCTCTCTTTCGAAAAAGTGGCTTGCTTTTTCAAAAGAAGTGGTTGTAGTCTAGACGCTCTCTTTCAAAAGAGGCTTTTTCGAAAGATTGTTTCGAAAAAGCCTCTTTTGAAAGAGGCTTGTAGTCTAGATGTAGCCCTAGTGAGAATACACACACACACACACACACACACACAGTCCTGTGTTAGTTATTGTAGAACTATTTTCCTTAACTCAGCTAATCTCGAACCTGAACAAACTCTTAAATATGTGATTTGAATAAAAAGCTTGTGGAGATAGTGTATAGAATGTGATTCACAGACTGCAATTTTCAGTTCTCTTGTGAGTGGCCTGTTTAATATGCAAACTTTATTTCAGAATTGTTAAATTGGTTTTTTTTCCAAAGCTGAGTTGTAAAACTAACTCAGCTAATTCTGATACAGTGACATTTTAAATTAGAATGAACAAGCATCTAGAAATTGTCTTGTAGGAAATAATACTGAACTGGCAGGGAAATAGGTGAGCCTTTTCTGTCTTAGATTTCTATGATTGTGATTCAGTGGGTGACATTATGGTCTTCTCTCAATGTGTACAGTGTTGATTAATTCATATTAGAATGTAATGAGAAGTATACAGGGTCAAACAATACTTAACACTTCTGTCATTCTTTTTATCTACAGATATCAAAGTGCTTTATAAATGTGGTGAGGGATTATTATCCTCATTGTACAGAAAAGGAAATGGATTCATGGAGAGTAACTGATGTGTTCAAGGCCAGATGGCAAGTCAATGGCAGGGCTGGGAAGAGAATCTAGGTCTGTTGATTCCTATTCTTAAAGCATTGAACATGATTGGTTCCTAGTAGCCAATTTTCCAGACAAAACTCCCACTGGCTTTGACAGGAGTTTTGCTGGTTGAGAAAAGAGTGGAAATAGAGCTGTCTAAAATACAGAAAAACTTCATTATTCACAATTATGTCCAAAAGAAGAAATTTTCCAGAACAAAAAGTGAACTTCTGCGGCAAGTGAATGGGATCTCAGAGCTCAACTCCTTTTTGTACCTTTGAAAATCTCCTCCTAAATCTACACCAAATATTACTTGAAATAAATTTTACCAAGCAGCACTAGGATGTCATGCAGAGTACAGCCCAGAGAGAATAAAATGGAAAAACAATTTAGTTTATTTTTTGCAGTGGAATTCTAGGCTCATTTTACCAAGAAGGAACATCATCCATAATGTGTATTTATACTTAGGGTTTTTTTTAATACAGGTGGTACAACACTGTTTCCATGATGAAATTCAGTTAATTACCTCCCATAAAAACAGCATGCCTACGAAGACACTGTCTGTATCATATTATGAAACCATTTTTACATAAAAAATAAAGACTCCAGTTCCATTATGCATCCTTATTGCTTATGGACTAGGGTGTTTACATTTTGTTGAAAACCATTTTCCTGTCATTCGTATCTCGAAAAGGTTTCTGAATGAATGTGGTTTTCACTGGAAAATGTTTGGTAATGGTGTTGAGTAATGAAATGCACTGGAATCAATGAATCAAAACAATGCATAATTCATTCAGTGTAGCCATTTATGAACAAAATGTTCCTTTTGGGCATTCTCTCATTGAAGTGACCCACAAAACATCAGTTGATTTAAGGGGGGTAGGATCAAGGTCATCAGACACACAAAATGGCATTGCAGAAATTAGAATGCACCATCGTTTTAATGTAGGAGCGATGCTTCCCCTGGGTAATTTACATGTTCCCAGAGAGAAAGTATGCTGGCTATGCTTTACTTCTGCGTCTTGGGCAAAGTGTCTAGAGAAAAGATATTGATAAGAAGATCTTTGAGACATGGAAGGTTCATAATCTTGGGTCCCTAAGTGCCACCATTGTACAAATAAATGAATATCAGTAATAATGAAAGTGCTGTGAAGCTATGTAGTGCAGCAAAACTGTGGCCAGGCCCTATGGGTCCTGCGCTTCTAGACAGTTATGATATGCCTCAGAGGCTTGCTGTGACCTTCCACACTACCTCTTACCTTTTCTAGAGGCCAGAGTCACAGCCAACTGAACCATTTGCATCACTGGCAAACTTAAAGGATTTGGTATCCCAGAAAAGCAATACCGCATCCAAGGAATGTGTCCACATTTCTGAAAAAAAATTCGGAAAATCAGACGCATTCTTTTGCCATCCCTGTGAACCTCATTCTACCACATAAAGGATGTGTTGAAAGATGAGGTTTTTCCACAATTTGGTGCTGTGTAGACGCGCCCAATTTTGGAAAAGCCTCTTTTGACAGAAAAGCAGAAAAAGATACACAAATTGCAGTTCATAATTTGCGTATCTTTTTCCGACTTCCCTTTTTAGTCTAGACGTAGCCTCTGTAGTGGTTGGGGAGGAATGGGGGGGAACCCAGGCTCACCCACTACTCTGGATTCCAGACCAGGGACCCTAGGTTCGGGGATTGAGCTCAGCCCCCCCTTCCCTTCACAGTGGGGATCCCATACTGGGTCTCCTGCCTCGCCCCCCCCATCCGCAAAGTTGGATCTCCAGCATGGCTTCCTGCTGGGGGGAGGTGGGGAAAGGGGGAAGAGCCCCCAAGCCTTGCTACACAGTCTGGCTCACAGGGAAGAAGCAGCGTGTGGACACACTGCCTAGAGGCTTTCCCCACAGCTCCCATTGGCCAGAATCCGGCCAATGGGAGCAGTGGGAGGCCATGCCTGAGACATGGCACCTGGGAGTGGTGCAGGCAAGTAAGTGCCCCCTTCCCCTCATGCCCAGAACCTTCACCCCCACCCTCTTCACACACACCCCACCGAGACCCCACACCCCCAGCCTACTCCTGCACCTCCCCCTGGCTAGACACCCTACCCACAGCCTGCTCATGCACCCATCCTTGCTCCTTTACCCTCCCTCCTGGCCACACACTGCACCTTCCCTTGGTCTTGCCCCTTCCCCCTGGCCAAACACTCTACTTTCAGCCTTCTCCTGCACTCCACCTCCCCACCCCAACCTTGCACCCTCACCCCTGCCTGCATCTCACATGCCACCCAGATGCTTCACCCCCATCCCTGTCTAACTCACTGGCAGCCCTGTCCCACACACTGAACCCCTCATTTTTATCCCCACCTCTGAGCCTAGGAGGGGGGTCCACAAAATCCACTAACCCTGGAACTCCAAAAGAGTAAATCTGGCCTCTGGGAACCCTTGAACTTTAGTCCTCCCTGTCCTGTTCTCCCCCCACCCCACCCCATGGGGCTGGAGCACCAGAGGAGTGAGGCATCTCAGTTGGGGGCTACATCACTGAGGGTTGGAGGGTTTTTTTGGTTCTCACTTGTGTGGTCTGCAACTGATTTTTCTGTGGGTCAGTGGACCCCAACCCAAAAAAGCTTCCCCATCCCTGCCATAAATAAAGAAAACATGGAAATCTTTTATATTGGACATAAATTCATATTTTACTGTATCTAAAATGAAGTTTGATAAACTAACATGAGAAAGTTAAAACACTTAATTTGTTTAATAATGTACATTAATATTTCCTTTCTTACTGGTTACATTAAACCATTCTCCCTAGCTGCAGCACTAGCAAAATGGCTTGGAAGTAATTATTTAATTAATGGTGAGTTTCCATTAGCAACTGGTGGTCTATGGAAAGCTTTGCATTGATCCACATAGGCCATGGGCCAAAAAGTTTGAGAACTACTGCTCTAGCCCCAATATAGCAGCCTTTTTCCCTGGGCCACTTCCCCAAACACTCCCCTAGTACCTTCTCCCTGGTACCTGAGTGAATCTTTCCTGCTTCAGTACTTAGCTTTCAGCAACACACTTCCTCCCCTCAGTCCTTCATTCTTCCCCTTCCACCTCCCTTACCTTAGGGGAAACCTTTTAAACTAACCCAGCAGGTCTTAACTGGAAACAGATACACAATTAACCTGCTGCTTCAGGCAAGCTCTTATTTAGCCTCAGGTGCCTGCCTTGGTTACATGGCAGCAGTGTCTGACAGTTTATTCGGGGAATAGAAAAGCTTTCACCTAGCTCTTAGTATTGTCTACCCTCCACCAAATGGTTGTAGCCAACTGCCCTGAGTCTGTCACACAAAGTCATTTACACCTTTGTAAGGTGGGTGCAAAATGCTGCTGAATCTAAAGGGTGGCAATTGATACCAATTCATTTTGCCTTAGTGGAAGTGACTCTACCAGATGCAACGCACCAGAGAGCCAATTGCCTCATATACATTCATATACCTAGGCCCTGATTCTCTACTGACTTTATACCAGCTTTGCACTGCTGCCATTGCATTGACTTCAAGGAGCCAGTCCTGAATAACACATTATGGAATACACAAGAGAAGAATCAAGCCAATTTGGCTCTGAAATACGATTTACAGAGATGCGGACAACAGACGTTCATTTTCACTCCAGTTCTAGAGCTGCTTTTAAAATTAATGTCCCTGAATCAGTTTGATTTCCTTCCACTGAACACTTCTGTGCCTACATGTAAATTATCAACATCTGAAGCTTTTTTTCCCCTTTAGGAACGAATACTCTGCCATCATCAGATAAAAGTCATTACATATTCAGAGCTATTCTGCTCCACTGATGATAAAATGTTCTTAGGGCAAGGTGACCTTTGTGCAATAAACTTATAAATGTCAGGGCTTCGGTATTGTCTTTTCTCATTACAAGTCTTACAAAAAAAAATTAAAAGAGTGAAGTTTATGATCTTCAAGCCATATCAAAGCAAAGGCATTCAGGAAAACTTTATGGCATGCTATTTATATAACCAATGTTTTTTAGCTTTCTGTGACAAATATTCTGATTCTTCCTGCTTTTAAGCTGAAGTATGGATTCAAAGCGACTTTCTGGAGGAGAACCAGGAATAGAAGTTTTAAGTGGGGCTGCCCACACCAAGTTTATAGATATGAATCTACCTACTGTGGTGCAATTTGGGGTGTGTCTAGACTACAGGGTTTTGTTGACAAAAGTGGACTTTTGTCGACAAAATTATACCTGCGTTACCTCTAGCGAATATCTCTGAACTAGAATGAACATTTTAAGTGCACCCATTGAATAAAGTTTTTAGTTTGCTTTTGGTTGATGTTGTGGGTTGGGTTTTTTGTTTGTTTTGTGTTTTTTGCTGCTGTTTGTGTTCTGCATTAAGAACTAAATCATTATAGTTCAGTTTTAAAGCTTCCAAAAGCTATTTGCTTTACAAGAGGCCAAAATTCATTGGTAGTTTAGATTTCCTAGTAAATTTAGATAGCAATTTAAGCACTTATCATCAAAGGCAGTCTTGGCAGTTCATTAAGTGACTAAAAAGGCTTGTAAACAATGCCAAGCAATGAACAGGGAAAGCAAAATTCTGTCATATATATATATGTGTGTGTGTGTGGCAGGTGGGGAGGGAGGCGGAATCACATGTGAACTGTCTCAAATTTCTGGCTTACTTTAGAACATACCGTAATTTCATTTTCTTTTGAGAAACTTAAGCAACACAAACAGGAAGGCTACGTCTACACTGCAGGCTTCTTGCGCAAAAAGCTTTTTGTGGAAGAGATCTTCCACAAAAACTTCTTGCGTGAGAGAGCGTCCACACTGCATGGACGCTCTCTCGAAAGAAAGTTCTGATTGCTATTCACAGAATAGCCACCAGAGTACCTGTGCTTTTTTTGATTGTCTCTTTTTGTGCAAAACCCCCCTGTTGCCCATCCACACACACTGCAAAAGAGGAACACCTACACTGCAAAAACCCCTTTGTTCTTTTGATTTATTGTAAATTTACTTATGCAAAAATGCGCTTGAGATGTGGATGCTCTGCGGGTTTTTGCGCAAAACCGTTTGTTTTTGCTCAAAAACCATGTAGTGTAGACATAGCCCAAGTGTTCTATATCCCTGTTATAGGAAGCAGGTGTCTACATCACAAAACCAAGTTGACACAGTAGTTGGCATTCACAATAAAGAAATCAAGAATTATAATGAGAGATTTTCAAAAGCACAAAGAGGATTCAGGTGTCCAAATCCCACTAATATTCAATGGTAATCGGATGCTTAATTTTACTCTCATATTTTTTTTAACTCCCGTCACATAAATATTATAATGGAAACTGCACTACTGTCTCATCTTTACAGAGAGTACCTCATGAATATGTGTGAGGCATGATGTGAAATAAACCTACATTGCTCCTGCCTTTATTATAGATAAGTAGTGTAGGACACCACAGAAACCAATGATCATAAGAATAATGAACCTGTAGGTGTATGTCTACACAGCAAAAGTTATTTCGAAATAACAGCCCTTATTTCGAAATAACTTTCCTAGCGTCTACACAGCCAAACTGCTATTTCGAAATTAATTTGAAATAGCGGAGTGCTTATTTCGAATTTGGTAAACCTCATTCTACGAGGAATAATGCCAAATTTGAAATAGCTATTTCGAAATAAGTGCTGTGTAGACACTTATTTCGAAATAGGGGCCTCCAGTCTTCCCAGGGTGCCCTGGTGGCCACTCTGGCCTCAACCAAGAACACTTCTCTCCCTCCCCCAATCCCTGGAGCCCTTAAAGGGGTAGACTCTGGCCACAGTGCCTGTGCCAGCTCCAAGCCTGCCAGCCCAGAGCCAGCAGTCACTGTCCCTGACCCAGTGGCCCCAAAACATGAGCCACCAAGCCACTGGCAGCCAGCCCTCCACTGCTCCCCAGGAGCACTCTGCCAGCTCCCAGGAGCATGCCAGGGCCTGGAGAAGTTGGGTGCCTTCCTGGTCCAGGGCGGAGATCACAGACCTTATTCAGGTTTGGGGGGGATGCCCCCAACATCCATGATCTCCGCACTAGATGGAGGAATGTGGCTGTTTATGGCAGGATAGCTGCCAGCCTGGCCACCAAAGGCCACATGCGAACCCAGGAGCAGGTTTGCATGACAATCAAGTTGGTCCGGCGAGACCCCCAACCCTGAGCTTCCCCTCCCCCTTCTTCCCTTTGCTTCCCCCTTCCAGCTCCCTCCTCCCAGGTTTCCCCCTCCCCTCTCCCACCCTCTCTTCTCCCCTCTCCCGCCTCCTTTCCCCAGTCTCACCAGAGTTTCATTCCCTCCCCCCAGTTTTGTTAAATAAAGAGAGTTTATGTTCATGAAAATACATGTATTTTATTTGACATCAGGAAGGGGGGTTAGGGAGGGGTACGTGGAAGGACATGAGGGAGGAATGAGGCACAAGCCCCCAGTGGGGCAGACCAGGGAGGGTCTTAGTGCTCCTCAGGGTGGAAGCTCTCCTGCAGGGCGTCCTGGATACTGACAGCCCCCCGATGGATCTCCCGGATGGCAGCCTGCAGAAAGTGCAGCCAGGCTCGCAGCAACGTGTCCAAGAGAAGCACCAGAATGCCCAGGGGCAGCTCTGGCTCCATGTTGCAGAGTGCTGTGGTGTCCTGAGTGAGGGCAACCAGAGCATGCAGAGACAAAATGCTCTGCTGTCCTTCATCAAGGTAGACAAGCAAGCAGGGAAACCTGAGAACTGGCTATCTGGGGGGTCCCTTTAAGCACAGCCCCACACAGTAAGTCCTGACCTGGTGCCCTGCTGGAATTGGTTCCAATCAGCCTTAAATGCGATTCAGCGTCCAGTCAGTGTGGACGCGCTATTTCAAAATAGCAAAATGCTATTTTGAAATGCATTTTGTGTGTAGATGCGTTATTTCAAAATAAGCTAGTTCGAAATAACTATTTTGAAATAAGATATTTTGAAATAAGACTGTAGTGTAGACATACCCTAACAGATATGGCACATTGCTGCCTCAGTTTCCCCAAATAGTCTTTGACAACCTCCTTTTTCTGCTATAGATGTGGCTAAATCATTTGAGAGAGTTCAGTCCCTGCTCAGGTAAGAGTCTTTTAGTCCAAATCCAAGGGAAGTATAAAATAAGAGTGTTTGGCCCAGTTATGCTCAGTTTTCAGTCCCATTCCTTGCCAGCAGGCTGTCTCAGCCCTCGTCTACACTAGGGAGTTGTTTCGAAATAACTCCCTTTATTTCAAAATAACAAGCGGAGTCTCCACACTACGCACATGTCTACACAGCAACATTATTTTGAAATAACTAGCATCATTTTGAAATAACTTAGTACACAGCAGGCGGTTATTTCAAAATAATGTCAAAATACTGTCAAACTGGAGGACTTCTTATTCCAGCTCCTATAACTCGCATTGTATGAGGAGCAAGGGAAGTCAGAGGAAGAGTGCTCTATTTGGAAATAAGTGCTATGTAGATGCTCCCAATTTCAATTTCAAAATAAGCTATGCAATTGATGTAGCTCAATTTGCGTAGCTTATTTCGAGTTAAGCCCTGCAGTGTAGACGCACCCTACCAAGCCCATTATTTTGAAATAACTCCTGTTTTCCACAAAGAATAATCCTAATTTCGAAATAGTTATTTTGAAATAGCAGTAGTATAGATGCTCCACTGCTTCTATTTCAAAATAACTACTCTCCAGAATCATTCGGTGTAATTATTCCCCAGTGCTTCCTAGGGCTCTACATCGAGGCAGGGCGTTCACATTAAGGGAACCTGCTTTGTACTAAATTTGAGGCTTCCCTGTAGTGTGGACATGCTATTTTGAAATAGTTATTTTGGCAGTTATTTCAAAGTAAGTTATTTTGAAATAAGTTCCTAGTGTAGACAAGCCCTCAGTGCCCAACAATAGCCGCCTACCAATTCTGTCTTGTCTGTTGGTCTTTGTCTGCCATAAATGTATGTCCATCTACATACTGGACAAGACAACCATTCTGCCTGAAATTGTATAAATACAAGAGAAATTGATTTAATCCTAACTTGAGCAGACTTTAAAAATGAATAGTTTTCAGATGAGATGATCATCCGTGCTCATCTGAGGTAGTCGGTTTTGCCCAAGAAAGCTCCTGATTTTTTATATATATTTGTTAGTCTCTAAGGGTACATCTCTACCCAGCAGTGTTATTTCGGAATAACTGACGTAACAAAATGCGCGTCTACACAGCAAGCCATTATTTTGAAATAATGTCAAGCTGGAGGACTTCTTACTATGACTCCTGTAACCCTCACTTCACAAGGAGTAAGGGAAGTTGAAGGAAAAGTGTTCTCTTCCTTCAGCTTCCTGCTGTGTAGACAGCGCCAAAAGCCGAATTAAGCTATTTCAACTTCAGCGACGCAATTGACGTAGCTGAAGTTGTGTATCTTAATTTGACTTTTGCCCTGTTGTGCAGATGTTCCCTAATATGCCACAGGATTCCTTGTTGTCTTTATAGTTACAGATTAACATGGCAAACCCTCTGAGACTTTTGAGCAGACTTGTGACTCAGTTTCCCACCTTCACCCCCAGCCAAGCATCAACCCTAAAGTAACCTTACACCAGTGGAATTGCACCAGATGTGAATTGGGCCATATGCCTTAAAAGATTTAGAAGCATTTTTATGAAGCAGGGTGTAGATGTCGGTTCTATTCCCAGCTGAGTCGGGAAGAGAGATGGATGATGCTGTTGATGGAGAGAGAAAACACTTCTCCCTAATGTTATTCTGCAGTGGAACAACTGCTCCAGCAGTGAATAAAGGATGGGGAAGGAGCTGATAACCCAGATATGGAAGAAAAACTGACAGATTAGTTATGTGTACATTTGCTGGTTTTGTTCTCATTATCTACAGAGTATAGCTATTTTATTGCTTTCTCACATGATACAATGCAATGTCAGAGCCTGGCTTTAAAGCCACTGTGGCCCACTGTGTCCTTTCAGAGCACCTTTACATTGGCAGCTTTTTGGAACAGGTTGAAATATTACAACAGGAGCTGAGGAGAATGTACAGAGGGCTGAATCTGTATCCATTTTGACACTCTAAGCAAAACTTACTCCAGGACTAGTTCCTAGGGGTATGTCTACACTAGCCCCCTAGTTCGAACTAGGGAGGCTAATGTAGGCATTCGAAGTTGCAAATGAAGCCCGGGATTTAAATATCCCGGGCTTTATTTGCATCTTCCCATCCGGGTGCCATTTTTAAATCCCCCTAGTCCGAACTAACTGCCCACGGCTACACGCGGCAGTCAAATGTTAACTTGAACAAAGTCCTTAGTTTGAGTTAACTGTTACACCTCGTGGAATGAGGACTTTGTTCAAGTTAACATTTGACTGCCGCGTGTAGCGGCAGGCAGTTAGTTCGGACTAGGGGGATTTAAAAATGGTGCCCGGACGGGATGATGCAAATAAAACCCGGGATATTTAAATCCAGGGCTTCATTTGCAACTTCGAATGCCTACATTAGCCTTCCTAGTTCGAACTACGGGGCTAGTGTAGACATACCCTATGAAACCAATGGGGCTACAAGAGGAAGAAGGTGCTATTCGTATGAATTAAAAGAGATCAGAGTCTGCCCAAGAACTGTTTGTGTTCGCAGTGAAAGTTGCCAGTTCATGAAACTTCTGTGCAAATTTAGAAATTCAACATTACGTAAGCAGGGCAGATTTTGGAGGAGGTGGAACTGGGGGAAAGAGCTGTTCTGTTTCCCCAAGACACAGATCTATTTGGGAGCAAAAAGAAATGTTCAAAGGGCATGTAGGGTATGTCTACACAGCAGGGCTAAAGTCAGAATAGGTTACGCAACTTGAGCTATATCAATTGCATAGCTTAAGTCAAAATAGCTTATTTCGGCTTTTGGCACTGTCTACACAGTAGGAAGTCGAAGGAAGAACACTCTTCCATTGATTTCCCTTACTCTTCGTGAAATGAGGGTTACAGGAGTCACAGTAAGAAGTCTTCCAGCTCAACATTATTTTGAAATAAAGGCCGGCAGTGTAGACATGCACTATGTTATTTCAGAATAAGGTAAGTTATTGTGAAATAACACTAATGTGTAGACATAGCCTTAGGTACCCAATCAATTTGGAGTTGGATGCTTAGCTATGTGTTTTTGGAAATCTTCCTCAGATTAAAGTAGGGACTGATGCTCCAGTTGTTCACATTGGTTTTATGAGTTCTTCTTCGAGTGGTTGCTCATGTCCATTCGAATCAGGTGTGCACACCGCGTGCACCACGTCTTCCAGAGAGTTTTCCCCAGCGGTATCCGTAGCACCGGCAGGGCGCCCCCTGGAGTGGCGCCGCCATGGCGGGACATATGTACCGCTGCTGGTGCTCCCCCACCTCAGTTCCTTCTTACCGCCCGTGAGGGTCGTTGGAGGGTGTCTCTCTCTTAGATCAGTTAATGGTTCCCGTTTCTATTAGTGTTGTAAATAGTTCTGAATAGTTTAATTAGTTAGGTAGTTAGTGTTTCTTTGTGTTTTTCCTTCTCCCCCTTCAGGGGTGAGGAATGCCAGGGCCGCAAGGCTTTAAGGTGTGCGCTGTCTGCGCAAAGTTCATGCCCAAAGGAGACCCTCACGACAGTTGTCTGAAGTGTCTGGGTGAGAGCCATCTTACAGATGCTTGTAAGATCTGCAAGTCGTTTAAGCCCCGCACTAAGAGGGAGAGAGACTCTCGACTTAAACTTCTCCTCATGGAGGTGGCTTTACAGCCGGCACCGGCTGGGCACTCTGCGGTGCGCAGTGCACCAGAGTCCACGCGAGATGCCCCATCTCGGGACCGGCCCTCGGCGTTGAGGGCCCGGCACCGGTCTCACTCTCCGGCACTGAAAAGGTCAAGAACATCTTGCGGTCGGTCTCCGAGCCGGAAGTCCAAGTCGAGCCTACACCATGGTACCGAATCTCCAGTGCGCACGTCCTCATCCACCACGGTGCGGCGTAAGCGAGCAGGACGTCCATCTAGTCCAGGGCAGCTACCTCGCACCGCCCCTCCACGCCGGACACCAAGGCGGCCCATGACCTTATTAGCCTCACTACCTCCCCTCTGTCATCGGTTGAGGCAGAAGGGTCGAGATCACCTACGCCGGAGGCCATGTTGGCACTGGCTTCGCCTCCGCACCAGCATGACCGAACGGCACCGGTCACTTATGCAGCGGGACCGTCCCCAGTGGGACCAGTACCGCTTACCTCTATATCGGTGCCGGCATCGGCGCTCGACTGGGCTCGTCCTCCCTCAGTGCTGGGACCCCTTCCAGACCCTGTCTTGGCTGCGCCGGTGCCGTATCACCCTGGCATCGTGATGACATCTTCGGCACCATCGTCGGGCCCTTCAGCATCAGCTTCTTCAGCAACGATGCACGTTTCGGCACCGTCACAGGCACCGGCTTCGACCATGTGGGTCACGCCGGTACCACCATCGCCGGTGACATCGGCTTCTTCGGGGTTCGTATCGCAACCGATACCGTCTATGGCACTGCAGACATGTTCCGTGTCGGCACCACAAAGGGCACCGGGAGCGGTTCTCCCGGTGCCACAACCGGATCCACCCCGGGCACCGGGATCTGTTCTCCCGGCACCAACTCCACTCCAGGCACCGGCTTCACTCACGGCACCGGGGGCTGTTCTCCTGGTACCGCACCAGGCACGGGCACTGGCACCGGGTTTCCTGGTGCCAGCACGTCTGCACCGAGCGCATGCGGGCAAACCCGAGTCCATGGCGAAGTTTGCCCCCCCCCCCCCATTGATGGCAGCACATTCGTCATCTGCGCCTCCCCGGCCTGAGTCTGATTACTCGTCCGATTCTGATGCGGCATCATTCAGGTCAGGGTCCTCGGCAGCTTCTTCGACTCATAGATCTCGTTCCCGGCACCGGTGTGATCGTTTGTGGGTACAGCAGACTTGGCCACCTCAGCCGCAATGGCCCTGTTGGACACCATGGGCTTACCACCAGTGGCAGGGGCCTGTGCCCTCCTCTGTGGTGTCCGGTGCCTCGGGGCACCGAGCGCAACCGTCGATGTCACTGTCAAGACCCGCTCCCTCCCCCCAGAGGCCGGTTGCTACGGTCGCCTCTGCTGAGCCGCAGGCCCCGGTACCGGAACCGCAAGCGGTGCTGCCTGCCCAGCCGGCACCTCAGCCAATTCCTGCGCTGGGCCCAGCACTGGTCCAGGAATCATCGTCGTCACCATCACTGGACGAAGCTTTGGCGGACCCAGCACCAGCTTTGCCTACTATGGATGCCCGTGCACATGAGGAGCTGCTTAGGCGTCTGGCCTCCAATCTGGGTGTCCCAGTGGAGCCAGTAGTGGAGGACATGGACCCCATGATTGACATCTTCTCGGACGATGCGCCCGCCCATTTGGCTTTGCCACTTAATAAAACCGTGGCCAAGATTACCAATGCCCTGTGGCAGACCCCGGCAACCTTGACCCCCACCTTAAAGGGAGTCGAGAGGCGCTATTATGTCCCCCAGTTGGGGCACGAACACCTGTACTCCCAGCCCATTCCTGGGTCCTTGGTCATCCAGGCTGCGACCCAAAAAGAGAGGCTTCCCCAGCCGGGGCCGTCCCTGAAAGCTAGGGAGTCCAAGCGCCTCGACCTGATGGGCCGTAAGGTGTATGCCACTGGTGGGGTGCAACTCCGTATTGCTAATCAGCAAGCGATGCTGAGCCGTTATGCTTTTAATACATGGCAGGCCGTGGATAAGTTCAAGGACAAGCTGCCTGCCAAGGCCCGTCAGGAGTTTGTGGCCATGACCTCTGAGGGCAGAACCATTGCCCGCATGGCCCTCCAGGCTTCCTTGGATGCTGTCGACTCTGCAGCCCGCACCATGGCGTCAGGCATGGTTATGCACCGTGGTGCCTGGCTGCAGGTGTCTGGAATACCTCCGGACGTCCAGACCACAATCCAGGACTTGCCGTTTGACGGGAAAGCCTTGTTTTCAGAGTACACAGACTCCAGGCTCCATATGCTCAAGGACACGAGGTCTACCCTACAGTCCTTGGGGATTCATACACCGGCCCCCCAGTGTCGTCAGCTGCCCTACAGACAGCAGGGCAGAACTCAGTCCCAGGTCCCCCGTGGGGATTACTGGAGACGCCTTCCTCGTGCTCCCAGTGGGGGCAGCTGCGGGCCCGTCTTCCGTAAGGGGTAGTCGACACCGCCCGAGAGGGGACAACCCTCATGGGGCTGGTCAAGGTCCCTCCCAGCAGTCCAAGCACCTGTTTTGACGCGGTGCTAGAGGGTCACGCACCAGCCTCCCACCCTGGCCCCCCATTTGGGGCCAGGTTATCCCGGTTTGCCCAAGCCTGGGCAGGAATCACGACCGACACCTGGGTCCTAAAGATAGTCAGGTGTGGCTATACCATCCCCTTCCTGGGCTCACCCCCTTCCAACCCACCTGCCCCATCCTCTTTCAGGGACACCTCTCACGAAGGCACGCTCCGCCAGGAGGTGCTGGCGCTTCTCGAAAAGGGAGCTGTGGAGAGGGTCCCCCCACATCTAGAGGGCAAGGGGTTTTATTCACGATATTTTGTTGTCCCAAAACCCAAGGGCGGGGTTCGTCCCATCTTAGATCTCAGGGACCTCAACAAGGCGGTCGTGAAGTCCAGGTTCACAATGGTAACCCTAGCTTCTGTTATCCCCATTTTACAGTTAGGAGACTGGTACGCAACCCTCGATCTCAAGGACGCTTACTTCCATGTGTCAATAAGACCCAGCCACAGGAGGTTTTTCCGTTTTATTGTTTCCCGATGCCACTTCCAATTTACAGTGCTCCCATTTGGCCTTTCGACAGCACCCAGGGTCTTTACAAAATGCATGGCAGTCGTAGCGGCGTTCCTCCGCAAAAAAGGGGTACACGTTTTTCCATACTTAGACAACTGGCTGATCCGTGGCCGCTCCTACGAGCAAGTAGAGGCCCATGTTTCCCTCACAAGGGCTCTCTTCGTAAGGCTGGGGTTCATGCTAAACGAAGAAAAGTCATCATTGACTCCCTCTCAACACCTCGAATTTATAGGAGCTCTCCTGGACGCCAGGGTGGCAAGAGCACTCCTTCCCAGGGCCAGGTTTCTATCCATAGTGGAGCTGGTCTCCGAGTTAACCCAGTTCCCCATCACGACAGCCTGGGTCTGCTCGAGGCTGCTGGGACACATGGTGGCGTGTACATACATGGTACGCCATGCTCGAATGAGGCTCAGGCCTCTGCAGGCCTGGTTGACAAGGGCATTCAACCAGACCAGGGGTCTCTGGGACACGGTTCTCACAGTGCCGCCGGAGGTGATAGCCTCCTTACAATGGTGGACCCAGGAGGCGGTGGTGTGCAACAGGGTTCTGTTCACTGTACCTCCCCCCTCGCTTACACTGGTCACAGATGCTTTCGACCTGGGTTGGGGAGCACACCTGGGGTGTCACAGGACCCAAAGCTTATGGTCTCCAGCACAGCGGGCTCTGCACATAAATGTCCGGGAGCTCAGGGCTGTCAGGAGAGCCTGCGAGACCTTCCTGTCAAAGCTGTCTCGCTGCTCTGTCCTGGTGCGCCTGGACAACACGGCGGCTGTGTTTTACCTCAACAGGCAGAGGGAGCCCAGTCGTCTCCCCTCTGCCGCGAGGCCCTCTGCCTCTGGGACCTGTGTGTAGAGCACGACATAGCTTTGCAGGCAGAGTACCTGCCGGAGTGCAAAAACTTGCTGGCCGATGCTCTGAATAGATCCTTCGGAGCCCATGAATGGTCTCTCAAGGATTCGGCCCTTCGTCAGGTCTTCCACAGGTGAGGTTGTCCCCTAGTAGACCTGTTTGCCTTGGCACGCAACACCAAGTGCCAGAGTTACTGCTCCCTGTTGGGGCTGGGGGAACACTCCAGGGGGGATGCCATGACCGTGCCGTGGCCGGCGGGCATCCACTATGCTTTCCCTCCGTTTCCCTAATTCCCAGGGCTCTGACCAGGGTCAAGACCTTCAGGTCCACGGTCATCCTGATATTCCCTCGGTGGCCCAGGCAATTCTGGTTCACTATCCTGGTGGACATGCTCAGTAAGAAGCCTATAACGCTCTCGCCGGTTTGGGATCTCCTGACCCAACCTTAGGACGCGGGGACCATGGTTCACCCGAATCTCAGCTCTCTCCACCTGACAGCCTGGTTTATCTGTGGCTGACCCAACTGGAAAGAGAATGTTCCCAGGAGGTACAGATGGTGCTCCTAAGTAGCAGGAAACCGTCTACCAGGCGGTCGTACGCAGCCAAGTGGCGGCGGTTCTCATCTTGGGTGTCCAGGAGGGGAGTGCACCCGTCCTGTGCACCTGTCCCATCCATTCTGGACTACCTCTTTGAACTTAGGTCCAGTGGCCTCGCTACCTCCTCCATCAAAGTCCATGTGGCATCCCTCTCCGCCTTCCATGTTGGTTCGGCAGGAGTCTCTCTGTTTTCTAACCCTGTGGTAAAAAGGTTCCTTAAGGGTTTGGATAAGTTGTATCCCTCGGTTAGACCCCCTCTCCCTGCTTGGGACCTTAACCTCGTGTTGTCTAGACTTGTGTTGCCCCCCTTTGAGCTGCTGGCCACGTGCTCGTTGAAGCACCTTTAGATGAAGGTTGCGTTCATTGTGGCCATCACCTCGGCTCGCAGGGTCTCCGAGCTGAGGGCGTTAACTGTGAACCCGCCCTACCTCGTGTTTTCTGAAATAATGTGAGGCTCCGCCCTCACCCGGCTTTCCTCCCCAAGGTGGTGTCACCGTTCCATTTGTCCCAAGAAATTTACCTCCCGGTTTTCTTTCCAAAGCCCCACGCGTCCCCTAAGGAGCAAGTGCTCCATTCCCTGGATGCTAGATGTGCGCTAGCTTTCTATATTGATAGGACCAAGCCCTTTCGTAAATCCACACAATTGTTTATTGCTGTCACTGACAGAATGAAGGGGTTTCCCATATCGACCCAAAGGTTGTCCAATTGGGTCGCAGGGTGTATCAGGGAGTGTTATGCCTTGGCCGGGAAGGTCCCGCCCCGGGTTACAGCACATTCCACCAGGGCGCAGGCGTCCTCTGTAGCTTTTGGGGCACAGGTTCCAATCACTGAAATCTGCAGGGTGGCCACGTGGTCGCCGCTCCATACCTTTACGGCGCATTACGCACTGGCACAGCAGGCTAGAGAGGACGCAGGGGTGGGATCTGCGGTCCTCAGCTCTGTATTGTAAATATGTTGGTTTATTTCTACACATTGCACTTTTTCTATAGTTTTTTCTGTGTTCGGTTGATTGAATAAATATGTTTGAATTGTTCAACTGTCGTGGACTTCTATTTCTGAGTGCTCCGACCCCTCCTCCTTGATGTGGGTTGGCTTGGAAGTCAACTGATTCGAAAGGACATGAGCAACCACTTGAAGAAGAAAAGAACGGTTACTTACCTGTAACTGTTGTTCTTCGAGATGTGTTGCTCATGTCCATTCGTTTCCCCCCCTACCTCCCCTTCGTCGGAGCGTCCGGCAAGAAGGAACTGAGGTGGGGGAGCGCCAGCAGGGGTACTTATGCCCCGCTATGGCGGCGCCACTCCAGGGGGCGCCCTGCCGGCGCTACAGCTACCGCTAGGGAAAACACTTCGGAAGACGCGGTGCACGCGGTGCGCGCACCTGATTCAAATGGACATGAGCAACACATCTCGAAGAACAACAGTTACAGGTAAGTAACCGTTCTTTTATCATTCCTTTGGCTTCAGTGATGTCAGCTTTCCTGAGCAAGCAAGAAGAAAATCAGTTCCTCAGTTTTAGGCTAGCATTTACTGCTGGTGTCAATTTTTGCAGTGATGTTCACCAACAAAAACTCACCAAGATTTTGTCTCCTTCTGTCTCTGGTAGAAATTCTACCCTGACATATAGATGCCTGACTCCCACTGCAGAAATCAGATATTTGTGCCTTCTTCTTGGCATCTTCCCAAAATCAATGTTTTAAATAATATTTGTCCCTCTGCTATCACATTTCATACAATGATAAGTAATATAATCAAACTTTAATTTCAATTGCTAAGTTACCTATCATTACCAGAGATCAACTGGGAGCCACTTAGTCTGGAGGAATCAAAAAATGTACACAGAACAGTTAATGGCATTTAAAGGGAAGACATGAAAACACCCAGGAGCTAAACGTCACCTTTCTCAGAACTGCCATCCTCCTGTGCAGCTAAAATTGAATTGTGCTCAGAATGATTTTTAAGCCCTCTGCTGCTCTTTAGTGAGACACGAGCTACCTTTTTCTCTTTGCTGCATCCAAACCATGGGCACTAAAAACCACGTTTGGCTTTGTAGCTATTTAAATGTCCTTCCACTTTGTATTCCGAGAACATTCAGTATAGAGAAAGGGGAAGGAAATGTAACCATTAAAGTTCATTCTACTATGTCTGTGATTCCTATAACTTTTTCAGCTCAGAATGTGAGTGGTTAAGAATTTGAATCTCAAGAGGTCAGACAAATTACTCAGAGCAAGCAATTTTCATGTCAAATATTTGAACTAACACGTCACTTCTGATATGTTTTATAACTCCTTTGTTTTAAACACTTGTAACGGTTTGCATTTGCAAACATAAGGTATAGATCTAAGGCTATGTCTACACTACCAGGTTATTTAGAAATAAATTATAGCTCCTGAAATGAGTTATAATAAGAAATAACAACTCACAAAACAATTATTTTGAAACAAGCTTATTCCTCTCACAAGCTGGAGTTATTATTTCGAAATAACGGGTCGGGTAGTGTGAACGCTCACTTTGTCGCTTCAAAACAAGGGGAGTTATTTCGAAATAACTCTCCAGGGTAGACATGCCCGTAGTGTGCCATTTTTTTTTTTTTATTTGGGGTTTTTTAACTACAGATTTTGAGATACGGTCTTACCTGATGTAAACTGACTTCACTTAATGAAAGTCATATTTCATCACTCAGTGCAGGCAGATGAAATTATTTGAACCATGTTGTTCCTACCATCCGAGGACCTGTTCCAGTAAGAGTTTTGCATTCTGTAAAGATTAAATGCTAGCAAATTGTAGATCCTAATTCATATTGATGCTGCTGATATTATAGCCCTCAACGCAGTCCTAAAATACTGCTCCTAAGTACAATGCATTTGGAATTTTAAAATTCCACAGAGAAGTAACTGTTGTTTTTCTTCAATAGAAGACGAAGCTATTGAAGCTTTCTTTGCAATAACTTAATAATGCTTCTAGCTAATCCCTTAGCTCAAATATAGACCACCAAGTTTTTTCAAACAACAGTGATCCTAATTCTGGATCACTGAACTCAATGAGAAGTTTGCTATTGGTTTCAATGGGTTGGAAACCTTGCTGCCATTGGGCATATGTATGTTAGGCTGTGATGGAGTGTTCACCCACACAGGATTAGAAGAGCTTAAGGTGGCCAGGTAGGCCAACTAACAGCCGAGACTGCACCTGCAGGAGTAGCCAGCAAGCAGAAAATTGAGTAAAGGAGGCTTAGCTGGGCAGGAAAAGGGAGGCCTATAGAGTCCAAAAGCTGAAAACAGATATGACTGCTGGGAAATAGACAATCACTCCCTTGGAAAAGGGACTTGTTTTGAAGCTGGTACTGCCAGGGTGGGGGGAGGGGTGGAGACCAGGTAGAGTAGGAAGCACTCCAGAAAAGGAGCAGGGAAGGCCATGAGGATAGAGCTCAGAATTGCTGAGCTGAGGGTCCCTGGACTGGCATCTGGAGTAGAGTATGGACCTGGAGTTCCCTAGTGGCTACTGGGGAAGCAGTATCTCTAAATCAGCACAGAAGTCTGCCTGGGACTGGTTATATAGGAAGATTTTAGCTAACCCCAAAAGGGAAAAACAGAGATGGTGTCCCACCAGGAGGGACAAGTCATGTTGCTGTTCCTGCTGTAAGGTGGGTCCATGGGGCAAGAAGATGACAGAATTGGCACGAGCTGCAGAAGGCCAACTAACTGGAGGAGCTAATTACCTGGATGGCCTCCAGGAGGCACTACTACTGTGAGTGGACCTCCACTGGACAACAGTGTAATGCAATCTATTTTCATTGACAGTGGGCCCAACTTCAACCCTTCTTACGATGAGCATAACAGTCCAGATTAAATCACTTTCTGATTGGACCCCCCCCCCCTTTCCCCAGGTCACTGGCCTCCAGACTGGACCTTCCTCTGAGGTGAATCTTCTGATTCTCCCATTCCTAGACTGGGTCACAGGCTACCGACTTTGTGTACTGAGAGTGGAGATCAGGCCCAGCTTCCTTCTTGGTCATAATAACCATCATCAGGAAAAGGTAGAACACACAATCCCGAAGTCCATGGCAAATCTCCCTTTAGTGGTATATGAACTGGTGAAAAGAAACAAATACAGTTGACATTCACTTGTTGAAATAAGCTCACATTATTCTACTGCCAGAGTTTTATAAGGTCATTTAACCAAGAGACAATTAAGGGGGGATATGATAGAGGTCTCTAAAATCATGATTGATGCGGAGAAAGTAAAAGGAAAAGTTATTTACTTGTTCCCATAATTCAAGAACTAGGGGTCACCAATTGAAATTAATAGGTAGCAAGTTTAAAACAAATCAAAGGAAGCATTTCTTCACACAACACCCAGTCAACCTGTGGAACTACTTGCCAGAGGATGTTGTGAAGGCCACAACTTTAGAGTTAAAAAAAGAGCTAGATACTTTCATGGAAGATAGGGTCCCTCAATGGCTATTAGCCAGAATGGGCAGGGATGGTGTCCCTCGCCTCTGTTTGTCAGAAGCTCAGAATGGGTGGCAGAGGGTGGATCACTTGACAATTACCTGTTCTATTCATTCCCTCTGGGCCACCTGGCATTGGCTACTATGAGAAGACAGGATACTAAGCTAGATGGACCTTTGGTCTGACCCAGTGTGGCCGTTCTTACTTTCGTATGTGATGAGCTAGCCTATGCTCTGAACTTATGCAGCCAGGTAGGGAGTAAGGAGAAGTAAAGCACACACTCACTCCCTGTTTGGGTTAGACAACATGCCTGGAGTTTAAGTCCAGAGCATAGCGCCATTGACATAAATGAAGTTATGATGCTTTATACCCAAAATAAGAACAGTCTCATTAGTTAGCCCGTCAGGTCCGATTCTGCCACCCTTGCTCACTCTGAGCAGTACTTGGTTTTGTGGGTCTTTTGGAAATAAATGGAACAAATGGTAGAATAAATCACCACTCACAGGCCTTGTCTACACTAACCTCCACTATCAATCTACTTACATGACTTCAGCTACACAAATAGCATAGCTGAAGATGACGTATTTACCACGGTGTCTTCCGTAAGGCTGTTGTGGGGGAGGGGAGGCTGCTCTCCCATCAACACCAGCTATTCTTCTCGTCCTGGTGGAGTACTGGAGTTGACGGGAAAACACTCAGAGATTGATTTATTGATTTACCATGTCTAAGCAGATGCAATAAATCACCTGGTGGATCTATCGCTGCAGTGCTGATCCCTAGCAAGACGAGCACAGAAGAGTTTGGAGAGGTCACAAGATCTGGGCAATAGCAATAGAGTCCTAGTTGTGAACCTGTTGAAAAATGACACAGGTAGGGAATTTTTCACCATTAAACTCCTTCCGATACCATCCCTTCAAAAACAAATTCACTCACTACAACTGTTAAAGGCTTGTGATTGCAATGTACTGTGCTGGGTAAGAGCTGTGACAAAGTGTAATCTAATAACTGGCAGATGTTGTGATTTGTCAGCCACTCAATTTGGTTTTGGTTTGTTAAATCACATCTCCACTCTTCCTGTTTATGTTTTACCATTAAACATCAGGCCCAGGGTGGTTAAAATCAATAGTTTGAAGCTCATCACATTCATGGAGTATCCATAATCAAATGGAAAACGGACCGAATATGGCAAATGCATGAACTCTGAAAAAAACAAAAACAAAAAAATCTCTGCCCAGGGTTTCTAGCTCTTTACATATCATAATATCAGACAACTCCAATTGCTTCATTTTTTTGCTGGCTGTGTTATTTTTGGAAAGATACCCTGCTAAGCATAACAGCTGGACCTACAGTTTTTACAGCACATCTAATTTTAGTGTTGTTTTGATACATCATTTGCTTGGTTCAGGCATTAACAAAAGACTAAAAAAATCCCTAGAATGCTGGCATTTTGTGAATTTGCATTGTCTGTGTATCTCCATTCCTTTTTGAATATTATAGCCGTTAGGGTTTTGAATAGTTCTATTTTCCCCCTTTTACTCTAGTTGTTTTCATTGTCTTAGCAGTTACAGCCTCTAGTTCTCAAATGCAATAGACATATATCACAATACAATATCTATCAGTGCCCGCATATATGTAGTGGAAGAAAGCCAACATTACATAGGTGAATTAGCATACCTGTTATTTATAACATTTCAGATTGCTGAGATTTTTTCATATTTTCTTTTCTGTGCTGCACCTAATTACATAGCTTTCCCTATAGTCTCTTCTGCATTGAAAGTACATGAAATCCTTTACCGTAATTATATCATATGTGATCCAGGCATGGATTGCATAGCTAAGCAAGATACCTATTGTAGGACAGATTGCCAGCTGGTGTAAAGCCATGAGCTTCAGTAGCTCCTATGTGTGATTCAACTTTAAATAAGTTAATCAGGTAACCTGGGGTGTGTCTAGACTACAGGGTTTTGTTGACAAAAGTGGACTTTTGTCGACAAATCTATACCTGCGTCTACACTACCGCTGAGTTCTGTCGACATAACGTCAACAGAACTCGGCAGTTTTGTCGACAGCAGTAAACCTCATTCTACGAGGAATAACACCTTTTGTCGACAGAGTTCTGTCGACAGAAGGCGTTATTGCATCTGCACTGTCCTTTGTGTCTACACTGTCATGTTGACAAAGCAGCTTGCTTTGTCGACAGAACTGGATGCAGTCTAGACGCTCTTTGTTGACAGAAGCTTTGTTGACAAAAGCCTGTAGCCTAGACATACCCCTGATGTTGTCCAGTGGGATGTTGGTTTATCCCCCATCTTTTCAAAAGACCTACAGAAATTTTAGCTTCCCCTAGTTGTTAGGTGTGGTCCAAAAGCTCAGTATTTTAGTACCCTAGCTTTGTGCCACAGCTCTGGTGCAAATGATCCTTAAACTTAGTCCACAGGCCATAGTGTAAGGGGATCCTCTGAAGGCAAAGAACAAATTTAGAGGTCCCTGTATCACTCTAAGGATGTTAAAGACTAGTCGAGTTGACTAGTCGATTCTCCTCCCCCCCCCCCCGCTTGCTGCCTCTATCAGATAATGGCAGCAAAGCGGGGGCGAGATATGGGGTACTTCAAATTGGCAGCACCCCACGGAGCCCGGGCTCTGTGCGGCACTGCCAATTTGAAATGCCAAGCGGAGCCCGGGATCAGGTAGGGAGTCCACAGCTGACCCTGGGCTCCATGCAACATTTCCATGGAACCAAGAGCGCATCCACACTACAAAAGTGATGCGCTTTTGCACAAGAGAGCATCCAGGCTGCATGGCCACCAGGGCACCTGTGCTTGTTTCGATAGGCTGTTTTTGCGCAAAACCCCCCTGCTGCCCATCCACACACAATAACTCTTGTGCAAAAAGGAGTTATTCCTCATAGAAAGAGAAATATCTATACCGCAAAACCCCCTCTGTTTTGTGAATTCCTGTAAATTTTCTTGCGCAAAAACACGCTTGAGGTGTGGACACTCCATGAGTTTTTTGTGCAAAAACAGTTGTTTTTGCATAAAAACTCTGCAGTATAGATGTAGCCTCAATGTTGGTAGCAAAAACATTCATCTCTGTTTGTTGTCCAGCCACAAGAGTAGCACAAAGTCCCACACTGCATGTGTTTGTGTTATATACGACTGAGGCGGGTTCCATTATCTATTCTATAGGGGTATTTATTCAAGTTCAGTGCTGGTGAGACTGGAAAGAAGGTTGTAACCTGTAGGTTGCTACAACTATGAAAGGGGAAAAAATCTGTTGTAGAAGCTGCTTAAAGAGGAAAGAAACTGCATCTAAAGTGAAGAAATTCAGTGATTCTTTCCCTTGTACTTTAGATGTAGCTGCTGGTTCTCTGCATAAAGCATTAAGAAGACTGCTTATCGCAGAAATAAGGTTCTTTGGCAGGGGATACAGAAGTAGATGATGGGGAAGAATATCTGAGACAGCTGGAAAGAAAAAAGGTTATTCATTATCATTTTCCCTCCTGGCTGCCAACTAAGCAATGGAAGGAACATTTCCTTTGGGATTCCCTGTCTGGCATGTGCATCCTTTATAGGCAATGTTCCAAACAATCGGCCAGTGAATGAAAGCAAAAAATAAAATTCACGAGGTAACTGCAGCTACATAAATTGTGTAATTAGATAAGTTGCTTTTATAGGGAGAGTTGGTTAGATTGAGAAAAAAAATAAAAACAATACTATTGGATGCTATGGTGACATCAGGGTTTGTTATTTTTGCTGACCATTCTTGTTCTGTCCTTTGTTCCTTCTACCACTAGCAGATCTCTGATTTGAGTTCTGTTTTCAGCTCATTTCCATAAAAATCACATGGTCACAGACAAATTTTGTTGCATGTTTTAGAATCAGAGTGCCCATACTTCCCTTTTTGTCTCTTTAATTAGCTCACTTGGGGTAGGTCTGCACAGCGGGGCTATTTTGGGGTAATGGAAGTATTCCAAAAGAGCTACCCCATGTCTTTTGAATGTTTCCGCTATTTTGAGATAGGTCTCAAAATGGCAGATGCACTATTTTGGCATCCCTGTAACCCTCGTAGACACACAAAATTCAATCAAAATAAGAGCAAATTGTGTATCTTATTTCAAGTTTAGGGTGCTGTGTAGATGCACCCTTAATTATTTGGCACCAACAGTGGCCTAGCCTGCTCTATTCTTGTCTGACATATTGATACATCTTCCCTAGGGACT
This sequence comes from Pelochelys cantorii, assembly GCA_032595735.1. NCBI lineage: Eukaryota > Metazoa > Chordata > Testudines > Trionychidae > Pelochelys > Pelochelys cantorii. The sequence continues at coordinate 14,896,007 of CM064346.1, forward strand.
ACAAATTGATGCTAGTACAAGTTGAAACTCTCTAGTCCGGCACTTTGGACCAGCAACCTCTGTGGTCTGGCATGATTTTAGTTTCCCAGCTGTCTGCTTATTGTGAGTGTAGCCAAGTTTCCCACTGTCCCATAAAGTTTGTTTACAGCCACCAGTCCTGGCTCTGGGTGCTCTGTGTTGTTATTTTGCTCTAATTCACCACTAAATGTCTTCTCAGATCCCAGCAAGCAGTGGAAGTGCTGGTAATGCTGCTAAACGTAAGCATGTTTTTTATGCTTTATCTACTTATTTCCTTGTGCCAATAAAGTACAATTGTATAACATTAATGCTTCGTTATGAAGAAAGCTGATCAGCCTTGGCTAGGGGTGCATCAGTACAGTCATACATTATTAAGCAAGCATTGTTGCAAGCTTTATTCTGTTTATTTGCCTGGCCAAATAAAAATAAGAAGAGAGCCACTCACTACAATATCGACTTCTTGTGGTTCAGCAATTCTCTTGTTCAGCACCGTTCAGGTCCTGAGGGTGTTGGACTAAAGAGAAGTTCAATCTTTACCCTTGGCTGTTTGTGCCCTAGGGCTTGGTACTACAAGGTGACTAGAATTCTGGCTCTGGGGGGCTGCTTAAATACTTAACATTTAAATATGTGCTGAAGTTCCTTTACTGGATCAGGCCCAGAGTTTAGTGCTTTCTAGGTTCAAGCTGCTGTTGCATATTGTCTAGTTGCTAAATTGTGAGTTCTCTGGGGTCAGTGACTGCTTTTTTATATATAGCTTCTAATATCGTGGGGCCCTGGGCTCTGTTTGGTGACCTTTGACTCTATTGTAGTAGTACTACTATTAAATATTATTAATATACCATGTAGGCCTTTCCTGTGTGCATTGACCTAGCATAGGATATGCTGATTAGCAATCTCTATAGTTATCACTCAGATTTATTACCACTTAAAAACAAATGAAAACATGTCTAATTCCCTTCTCTCTCTTCTGCCATTGTGTAGTTTATTTGCTTTATGGGCAACTACCACTTTAGTGGGGAATATTTTGTATTAATCATTAACAGACTCTTGGACTCTACCTCACATATGCTATCCTTTTAAACCTCACCTACACATTTGCCTATTGAGACCAAATTTCTCTGTCAGAAAATGTGCCCAACGGTATATATAACCGTGCAAGTAAATTATGACCTCTGTAGCCTCATCTTTTTGCAGACTTGTTAAACCTGTTCTTCCTTTGCTGAATCTGTGTGGACTGCATTTAATGACATCATACCTTTCTAAGTGCTCCACTACCCTTCTGTGATTTAGAGCAGTGTTTCTCAACCTTTTTTATAAAGTACCTCCTTTTTTTAAAAAAAATGTAAGTACCCCCCAGTACCTACAGTTTTCAGACACATAAAATTTCTTTCTATCATTGCAATACATTTGTTCAGACAACTTAATTGTAACCAGGTGGGTGATGAAATTTTTGGGCGTAAAAAGTATAAAAATAATAAAGCGCTGTAAAACTTAAAACAAAAATTCAGTTTTCTCCAAATTTCAGTTGTGTTGACATACCCCCCAGACTTCTCTCAAGTACCCCTGAGGGTACTTGTACCACTGGTTGAGAAACACTGATTTAGAGTACTGTACTAAACTGCCACAAGGGAACCAAATGTGAAGGACTATTTAGTTCTCTGGGTCTTAGCTAGATTCTTTCTTCCTCATACGATAACCTATTGCACTTCTATCCAGGATTTTCAGATATCTCTTTTAACGGCTTCTCTCTATAAATAACCACTTCCTTTTCATCCTCAGATTACAATTTCGCCATTGTTAATTCCCTGTTCTGGCAGCTTAGTATTTCTTCTTCCTCTTGTGGAAGATGTAATTATTAAAGCCAGTTAATTGTAGAAAAAAAATTCTGGGTTTGTTTCAAATTTGGAATTTCAAAATGTCATCAATATTAAAAAATCCAAAACATCCTACCACTTGTAGTAAGTGTCATTTGTTTTATGTCATGTAAACGGGGCAGTTTTCATTTAGGGCTTGATCCTGCCACACTGAAGTCAATGGAAGTTTTGCTATTGACTTCAGTTAGAACAAGATGATACCTCAGAGCAAAATTGTGGCTAGTGCGCCCTGTTGGGCCTCAAAAGAAATAAGAAGGCTCAAGGCATTCTTTTTTGTCACCACATGCTCCTCCCCGTCACTGCATCATAGACGTTTGTGTATCATGTGACAGCTCCTCTCCCCCGACCCTCAGTATGGTAGAGAAGGACAAGGAATGAGTGGGACTTTAGCTCTGATGCCCAATCCCAACAAGCTAGCCAGTACAGGAAGCAGGAGCAATCTGATACTGGTATGGACTAAGAGGAGGTTACTTCCCCTGGACCAAAGAGGAACCAGGAAAATATTGTGTCTCTCAATCCCTAAATGTTGGGCTGCTCTTGGTGTGGCACAAATATGTGCTGCCACTTACAGTGAGATATAGTTTGAGTCCTACCCCTTGATTATCAATAATTATTGGTTTCTTTTCTCTTTGCTAACCTTTCTTGTTCTATACCTATTTCTTCTCATTTCTTATTTCCTCTCCTCTGGAACCAATATCATTCTCCTGCTTGTGATTACCTTTGTCATTTGTGTTTTCTTTCTGTAATGATATCCCAGCTTCCTTTTCATCCTATAGTACGTTGAAATACACTGCAAAGGCTAGTGCCTTGAAACAGAGCTTCATGATTGCCTTCCAGTGGTAAATAAAGGTGAAAACTCAGTGTCTTTCTGGAAGATGTGCTTTACTTAGATAAGAGTTTCTGAGGGTTATACAGGAGGACAGACTAGATAATCTAATGGTTCCTTCTGGCCTTAAAATCTAGGACTCTATTGGAAGCAGGTTGCAAAAATGGTACAGTTCTTCTAACAGTTCTAACATGTCTTTTTCATTTACTCCTTGGCTGATAAATTGTAGGGTAACCTGACAAAAAAGGCACCAGTGCTAACAGCATGAGGTAAAAAGCTTCAGGGGGTAGCCGAGTTAGTCTGTGCAGGATAAACTAAAAAAACAACAAATAGTCTGGTAGCACTTTAAGAACTAACAAAACATGTAGATGGTATCATGAGCTTTTGTTGGCACAGCCCACTTCTTCAGATGACCAGAGTGTTGAATGTTCAGAACTAAAATAAATAGGGGAGAAGAGGGGGGGGGACGGGACAAGAAGAGAATTTGTGACATGTAAGAGTGTGGCCAAGTAGTCGCCCTGTCGTGGAGTATAAGGGGTTAAAACAGCCCTGTGAGAGGGTGGGGGGCCAATGGGAAAGGAGTCATGAGGCAGCCAATCGGAGCCTGGTGGGGCTGGTTAAAAGGGCTGCGAGCCTGAAGGAACAGTCAGTCTCACTCCTGCTAAGGAGAGAGAAGGATCTAGCTGCCAGTAGGAATGGGTGCTTGGGACAGAGCAGTGCTGGGAAAAGGCAAGAGGAGGTGGGGAGCTCTGACCTGGTGAATCTCCAGGCTGAGGCCTGCCACAGAGACCTGAGGAAGTACTAGGGCTGCATGGGGGCAGCCAGGGCAGGAAAGCAGCAGGTCCACACCCCCTTGCCAATGATGAGTGGCCAATTCAGACTGCAGTTTGCTCCTGCGGGAAGGGGCAACATGAAGGATGGCAGTGGGTCACTGAGGCAAGGGGATCTAGGGTTAACAGAGTTCCCTGGGAGGGGAATATCCCAGGCATAAGGGTACAGCCAGGAGGGCAGCACCCTGAGAAAAGGGGCATGGAGTTCCAGGAGAGGCTGTGGGGCTTCAAGTGGCAGAGAAAAGGAGCAAGGAACAGCAGGAAGGACACTCGCCAGCACAGGGTGCTCTGAGGCTGAAGAGTTAATTCCCAGACTGACCAGCAGGAGGTGCTGTACTGCTGAGGAAAACACAAAGGGTTCTTGACTGTGGAGTGTCATTTACCATGAGAGATAGCAAAGAGGGCAGCCCCTGTTTTCATAGAATCATAGAATACTAGCACTGGAAGGGACCTCGAGAGGTCATCGAGTCCAGTCCCCTGCCCTCATGGCAGGATCCAGTACTGTCTAGACCATCCCTGATAGACATTTATCTAACCTGCTCTTAAATATCTCCAGAGATGGAATTCCACAACCTCCCTAGGCAATTTATTCCAGTGTTTAACCACCCTGACAGGAACTTTTTCATAATGTCCAACCTAAACCTCCCTTGCTGCAGTTTAAGCCCATTGCTTCTTGTTCTATCCTCAGAGGCCAGGAAGAACAATTTTTCTCCCTCCTCCTTGTGACACCCTTTTAGATACCTGAAAACCACTATCATGTCCCCTCTCAATCTTCTCTTTTCCAAACTAAACAAGCCCAATTCTTTCAGTCTTCCTTCATAGCTCATGTTCTCTAGACCTTTAATCATTCTTATTGCTCTTCTCTAGGCCTTCTCCAATTTCTCCATATCTTTCTTGAAATGTGGTGCCCACCTGGACACATTACTCCATCTGAGGCCTAATCAGCGCAGAGTAAAGCGGAAGAATGACTTCTCATGTCTCGCTCACAACACGCCTGTTAAGGCATCCTAGAATCATGTTTGCTGTTTTTTGCAACAGTGTCACACTGTTGACTCATATTTAGCTCGTGGTCCACTATAACCCCTAGATCCCTTTCTGCCATACTCCTTCCTAGACAGTCGCTTCCCATTCTGTATGTGTGAAACTGATTGATCCTTCCTAAGTGGAGCACTTTGCATTTGTCCTTATTAAACTTCATCCTGTTTACCTCAGACCATTTCTCCAATTTGTCCAGATGATTTTGAATTATGACCCTGTCCTCCAAAGCAGTTGCAACCCCTCCCAGCTTGGTATCATGTGCAAACTTAATAAGCATACTCTATGCCAATATTTAAATTGTTGATGAAGATATTGAACAGAGCCGGTCCCAAAACAGACCCCTGCGGAACCCCACTTGTTATACCTTTCCAGCAGGATTGTGAACTGTTAATACTACTCTCTGAGAACAGTTATCCACCCAGTTATGCACCCACCTTATAGTAGCCCCATCTAAGTTGTATTTGCCTAGTTTATTGATAAGAATATCATGCGAGACCGTATCAAATGCCTTACTAAAGTCTAGGTATACCACGTCCACCGCTTCTCCCTTATCCACAAGACTCGTTATCCTATCAAAGAAAGCTATCCGATTGGGCTGGCATGATTTGTTCTTTACAAATCCATGCTGGCTGTTCCCTATCACCTTATTATCTTCCAAGTGTTTGCAGACGATTTCCTTAATTACTTGCTCCATTATCTTTCCTGGCACAGAAGTTAAACTGACTGGCCTGCAGTTTCCTGTGTTGTTCTTATCTCCCTTTTTATAGATGGGCACTAGATTTGCCCTTTTCCAGTCTTCTGGAATCTCTCTTGCCTTCCATGATTTTCCAAAGATGATAGCTAAAGGCTCAGATACCTCCTCTATCAGCTCCTTGAGTATTCTAGGATGCATTTCATCAGGCCCTGGTGACTTGCAGACATCTAACTTTTCTAAGTGATTTTTAACTTGTTCTTTTTTTATTTTATCTTCTAAACCTACCCCCTTCCCACTAGCATTCACTATGTTAGGCATTCCTTCATCAGACTTCTCATGAAGACCGAAACAAAGAAGTCATTAAGCACCTCTGTTATTTCCAAGTTCCCTGTTACTGTTTCTCCCTCCTCACTGAACAATAGGCCTACCCTGTCCTTGGTCTGCCTCTTGCTTCTAATAGATTTATAGAATGTCTTCTTGTTTCCCTTTATGCCTGTAGCTAGTTTGAGCTCATTTTGTGCCTTTGCCTTTCTAATCTTGCCCCTGTATTCCTGTATTGTTTGCCTATATTCATCCTTTCTAATTTGTCCTAATTTTCATTTTTTATATGACTCCTTTATTATTTTTAGATCATGCAAGATCTCCTGGTTAAGCTAAGGCAGTCCTTTGTCATATTTTGCCCCTTATAATGTCCCTTTGAAAAACTGCCAACTCTCTTCAGTTGTTATTCCCCTCAGTCTTGCCTTCCATGGGACCTTACCTACGAGTTCTCTGAGCTTACCAAAATCTGCCTTCCTGAAATCCATTGTCTCTAATTTACTGTTCTCCCTTCTACCATACTTTAGAATCACAAACTCTATGATTTCATGATCACTTTCACCCAAGCTGACTTCCACTTTCAAATTCTCAACCAGTTCCTCCCTATTTGTTAAAATCAAATCTAGAACAGCTTCCCCCCAGTAACTTTTGCAACCTTCTGAAATAAAAAGTTGTCTTCAATGCTGTCCAAGTCTGTGCCCCGCTGTGTTAGTTTCCCAACATATAGCTGGATAGTTGAAGTCCCACATCACTACCAAATGCTACGCTTTAGATGATTTGTTAGTAGTTTAAAAAAAGCCTCATCCACCTCTTCCACCTGGGGAGGTGGCCTGTAGAAGACCCCTAGCATGACATCATCCTTGTTTTTTACCCCTTTTAGCCTAACCCAGAGACTCTCAACATGTCCATCTCCTACGTTCATCTCCACCTCAGTACAAGTGTGTACATTTTTAATATATAAGGCAACACCACTTCCCTTTTTTCCCTGCCTATCCTTCCTGAGTAAGCTGTACCCTTCTATACCAATATTTCAATCATGTGTATTATCCCACCAAGTCTCTGTGATGCCAACGATGTCATAGTTGTATTTATTTATTAGCACTTCCAGTTCTTCCTGCTTATTACCCATACTTCTTGCATTTGTATATAAGCATCTAAGATACAGATTTGATCTTCCCTCCCAGTTCTGCCTTGTCCCTCCTTTCTCTCTGCTATTATAGCCCACACTCCCTCCCATTTCCGAACCATCTCCCAAGTCTCCATGTTCTTCACTTATCTGTGGGCTTTGGTCACCTGTCCCCGTCAAACCTAGTTTAAAGCCCTCCTCACTAGGTTAACCAGTCTGTATCCAAATACGGTCTTCCCCTTCCTTGAAAGGTGAACACCATCCCTGCTTAGCAGTCCTTCCTGGAATAGCATCCCATGGTCGAGGAAGCCAAAGCCCTCCGGGCGACACCATCTTCACAGCCAGGCATTAGATATTTTGGAAGGGACATGTAAGAAAACCATGTTCCTCAGATATGGCTCTACATACATAATGCATTCTGGTGTGCCAGTCTCTTGAATGGGCTGCAAAATGCTGTTGCTATGCAGAAATTAACACTTGACTGTGTGTATAGTAAGCCTGGGCAAAATATGATCCGCAGGCCTGATCCAACCTGCAAAGCCACCGGATCTGGCCCATGGATGCTGCAGGGAGCTCCAGGCAGGTTCCTGGCTTGCCTGGCCCATCCCACATACCTCTCAGAAAAGCAGCTGCCAGGCTATTTCTTTTCAGAACTGTGAACCTGGAGGGGACAGGGAAGGCTTCAGGCGCTGCCCCTGCCCCCAGCACAATCCCATTGGCCAGTTTCTGGCCAGAAACCGGCCAATCGGAGCTGTCTGTTTGAATAACGAGCAGCACATGCTCCCTCCGGTTCGGCTCCTACTTAGTCACACATGCATGTGGCCCTGCAGCCTGTGTGGGGATGAGGCAAGCAGGGAAGCTGCCTGAAAAAGTGCTGGGCTGCTGTCTGGTAGTCACACAGGTAGGTCTCTCGGTCACAACCTGCCTTTGGTACTCCAGCCGCTCCCTTCCCCCATCCTTTTCCCCCCACTCCTGTCCCCCTACTCCACATACCCAAACCCTCTGCCCCTCTCTTGCACCCATATCCCTTCCCAGATCTGGCACCCCAATCCCTGCCCCAGATCACAATCCCTTCTTGCCCTAGGTCACAACCCAAACTCCTACACCCCAGGTCACAACCCAGACCCCTGTGCCCTTGGTCCAGTGCCCTTGGTCACAACTGCCTCCTTCACCCAAACTCCCTTCCAGACCCCACACTCCCTCCTGCACCCCAACCCCTTACCACAAGCTGCCTTCTGCACCCAACCTACATCCCAGACTCCACACTTCCTCCATTAATATCATGGTAGGGTGCGGCCCTGGACCACTTTCCAAAATCTTGGAGTGGCCCCCCCATCAAATATTATTGTCCACTCCTGGTGTATAGTCATTACTAGAATTCTAAAAAAGTACGTTTCTTTACTTGTTCTAGTTATTTATTTATTATTATTTCTATAACAACTAAGATCAGGGCCCTGGTATGCTAAGCACTGTACACATGCATTATGAGAGGAAGTCCCTATCCTGCAGAATTTACAGTCTAAATAGACAGGACAGCAAAGAATGGGAGAAAGAGAATATATTATCCTAACCTTGCACATAGGGAACTGAGGCTCAGCCAGAGTATGTGATTCTCCCAAGGTCCCACAGGAACTTGGTGGCAGAACCAACAAAATTAAACCCATATTTCTTTAGCGCCAGTCCTGTGTCTTTATCATAAAACCATCCTTCCTTCTTCACATCAGGGTAATTAGCCAAAATAAAATAAAGTCTTTAAAATCTTAATTGGTTGATCTGACCATAAAATTGAGGCTGAGTAAGTAGTACTGTTATTGCAACATGCACATAGGGCCTTGCATCTAAGGAGGAGCTAATTCAACTGCAATTGGATAAGTTCTGAAAGATCTGTATGTAAAGTTTTTTTTTCTGGGAGCTGGCAGCTTCTGCACTTGCGGAAATTAGGAGTAACTCCCTTGAGGTCAGTGGCATTTCTCTGGATTTACAACGGTGTAGCTAAGAAAGCACAACAGAAAATCTTCTTGTGTTATCTGACATGAGGAGCTAACCCTCCTGCATGGTATGAAGTTTAACTCTCAGCTCTTAATGTGATTGTTGTTAATCCTTTGATCACTGTGTTTGTCTTGCAATGATAAATAATGATAAAGGGAGTTGACGTGTTCAATTTGCAACTAGCATGGATTAAGCTGAGGTGAATTTCCTGAAGTCCAAAGCAGTGATTTGTGAAACAAGGTCTCATGTTGCCCTGGGATAAAAAGGAAACAAATTCTAATTCCTTCCCCTGTCCTGATTTAATCTGACAGATTCTATGGCCCTGGTTCTCCCATGCAGCGGGGCTGTTTTTTGTGGTCCTCCACAGGTGAATAAGAGCTCTAAAAGTAACAGATCCGTCCAACAGAGGATTCCTCCAAAGTAACCAAATTCCCTTAGGGCATGTCTATACTATGGAGTAGATTGACCCTCGGGAGGTCGATCTTCTAGCGTTTGATTTCACAGATTTTGTGTAGACCCCCAAATCGAATGCTGAGGGCAGCCCCTACCAGTGTCCTGTACTCCTCAACCTGCGAGGAGTCAGGGAAGCCAACAGGAGCATGTGCTCCCATCGGCTTCTGCAGTGTAGATGCTGAAGTGGCTCCGCTTATTGTAAGCCGATTCTAGCTATTCATTTTGATTAGCTGGATGGTGTACCTAGTGTAAACCAGGAGTCAGTGGCATAAAACCATTATAATGACTCCTATATTACCTGTCTTCCTGACTGCTGACTTTCATGGGTGTGGCTGTGGAAAAGTGGGTGTGAGGAAATAATAATTATATTTCTTCTTTCATCCAGAAAGATCCCAAACCACCTTATATACCCATTACAATAAATACAAAAATGGTTTAGCCATCCACTTAGGGTTTAGTTTAGAAGTTCAGCATCCCAGGTCCACTCCAGGATCATTCTGAATCACAGCTAGTCAGTACTTTTCTACTGGATGATGCCAGTTCATCAAAATTGAAATGGTGTGTAGGAAAAGGCTGGTTTTGATGAACTTTACATTTTGGGAGAAGAAAAGTTTGAAATTGTCAATGTCCCATTCTGGTATATTTCATGTGGAAAATATCATTTTTTTTGCCATTTGAAATGACTTTTTATTTAGAAATATAACAGTATTATAATAAAATTAAAAGGTTGAAATTAAAATTATGTACTGAAATTTTAGAAATGAAACATTTCAATAGACTCATACGATTTTTCCCCCCCCAGACTATCTGTTTGTGAAAAAATTTACTTTTCCTCTCAATTTCAGCTGAGATAATTTTCAAACTCTTAAAATCATTTTATTTTACCATCAGTGTTCTGAAAACAGCTTGGTTTAATGACTGGAAGACAAGTGATGTTCATTCTCCTAATGAAACCTTTTAAACAACGGTTTGTTTGAATTCCATTTAAATTAGCATAAAAACTTCTAGTGACTTTCTATTCCTTACTCCCACTTGTCCTTGAAGAATCACAGGGTCTGTGTAAGCATCACTATGCTGACCCACCTTTGAAGCTCTGGTGCAGGTGGTTGGGGAGAGAATTATCAGCATAGAACAGGTAGTGGCAGTTCTCAGCACTGTGGTTGCAGTAACCCTGTGCCAGGCCTGCCAACACGGGGAGCAAAGGAGGCAATTGCCCTGGGATCAGGTAATTCAAAAGGTTCCAGGGCTCCTGGCCACTGCTACTTTGACAGTGGCACTGGCCGAAGCCCTAGACCCTTTAAATCACCGCTGGAGCACAGGTAGCGTGCTCCGGGTTGTTCTGAGGGCTGCCTAAGGGGGAGGCCTCGGTGCAGCATGCTCTGAGTAGTACTGAGGGCTGGCTGCCCTAGCCCCATCCCTTCTACTTGAGGCCCCACTCCTTCCAGGAGTGTGGAGCTGGACCTCCCTCTAACTTGCTCAGGAGCCCAGCAATCCTGTCAGCCCTGGGGGGCCTACTGCCAAGAATGCCAGAAGAGGATTTCTGCCCTGAAACCAAGTGCAAAAAGTCTCAGTTACTTCCCCTTCTCTCTGAGATGTAACTTTGGTGCTGCCTTCCTCATGAATCTGGCCAAAGGGCTTTAACAGATTCATCAACTGAAAAGCAAACCCAAAAGGGCTTGTATGGGATTTTTGCCTGATTGATGATACTAGTAAATGACCTACAACCTCATGGAAACTTAATTTTGAGATATACCTATCTCATAGAGCTGGAAGGGACCTTGAGAGGTCATCAAGTCCAGTCATCTGCCCTCACAGCAGAACAAAGTACCATTCCTGACAGATTTGCCCCAGATCCCTAAATGGCCCCCTCAAAGATTTAACTCACAACCTTGGGTTTAGCAGGCCAATGCTCAAACCACTGAACTATCCCTGCCCTTAATCAAGACCTCTTTCTACTTTGATCACAAAGGTTTGGCCCTTTAAACTAGATGGCCAACCCAAATGTGCAAACTTGAAGGAAGGAGTCTATTTTTCAAATTGATAGTCTCACAGTTCCTCCGTGGTTAGAAATGTCTCAACCTTGTGAACGTTTATACCACTTGTCTTAGCCAAAATGGCTCTGCTTTGTTTTTCACCAATGTTATTGCCTACTAGCTAATCCACTGATATTTAGATGGTGCCAGTTCCTTTCTCCAACAATGGACGTTGACCCCTTCACTGCTGCTTTTGTGAATGAGTGGACCTGAGAAAACTAGTGCTGACAAGAACTTCAGAGAGGCCTTTGCTTCATCCTCATGTGGTTAGTCTTCAAGTGTGCTGCATGTGTGGTTGGCACATGACCATTTACAATTACTAAACATATCAAAGCCACCCAATCAGTAAGGCAAAAATTGCTCTGAGGTCTCCCATTCACATTGAGTTCCTGTGAGATATGGGCACCTTAACTGCCTTTTTGTGCCTTTGAAAAGCTCATCATTAAAACAGTGATAATCTTATGATAGCTGATAGTGAGAATGGGTTTTGTAACAGTCTGGAGCTTTGACATGTCTTCTGAGTGCATTAAGACTCAGTCAAGGATAGATTATCCAGGGTAAATTACCCTGATTACTGTCTCCATTATTTGGCCTTAATCCTGCCTTGATACCTTAGGCTAGACTATAAAAATCTATTCCAAGAAATTGTGCCCCCCCCCCATCCTCCTTGGTTGGAGCTTTAACCTTTATTGTTGATGCAATTTTTTTAGCTAGGTCTCTGTTTCTGTCCTTCTCTCAAACTATTGCATTTTTCACAGCTCTGGTTTATCTACAGCTATTTATTGTCTTTCTGAAAGGAACCAGGAATCATGCCTGAATGATCTGCTTGATTTTTATCTCTCTGATAAGGCAGCAGCACAGGGACAAGCTCCTATCATTCAGATTTGTTACCTTTTATACAACAGAGATAAATTAATTACCGGGCTTTCCTGACGTGTTGATTTCCTTGCCTACAAATGTTCGCATAAAAGATGAATGACAACAAGATTCTCATTACAGCTTGATGAATTTGCCTTTTCACTTCATTTACAAGATAGTCTATGTTAGGGTCAGCCATTTTAGGCCCAACCTCTGTAGAGTTCTCCCCTCATCTATTTTGTTCAAGTCTAACATCTGCTGTCAAGCAACAGTAACTGTGCAATCCGTAATTTTAGATTGTGCCATTAGCACTTTGTCATTTATCTGAAATACCAGTGTTCTTTGTTTGGTTTGACACGGGAAAATGCATTTCCATGACAGCATCTTCCTGGTTTACCTCAGCACAACACATTTTCAAGACTGAGTTGGTTTTGGGCACTGAATGCACACAGAGCAAATCCATTGTGTGAACAGCAGCAAGAGCTCAATACTCTGCACAAATTGCACCCTATCTATTAACATAGCTTATTAGTATACATGCAGGCGAGCCAACATCCTCGCCAGGCCCCTGGGCAAGGTGGGAGTGGAGGGTGGCTCCGCACTCCCACAAGGGGTGGGCTGGTGAAGATGGCTCAGCGCTGCCCAGATTGCACCCCTCTCTCCTCGTCCTTGGTGCATGACAATTTGGCAGCAATTTTAGAAGACCCCGTGAGATTTCCCTCTGTGTCTCCCCTCCCATCAGCAAGCCTGTATACATGTTTGAAATTTTTGGGCAGAAAACTTTTCCTGCTGAAATACAGAGTTTAATTAAAAATATTTTTTTCCACTGGAAAAGTCATATTTTTTTTAAATTTTTGTAAAAATTCTGCATGAGGAAATTTCAAAATATAGGTTGACCCTCTCTAACTTGGCACCCTTGGGACCTGAGTGGTGCTGGACCAGAGAATTTGCTGAACCATGGGAGGTCGATATTGTCTAGCAGCATTACTAACACTTCCACTGCTTACTGGGCTCTTAGAAGACATTTAGGGGTCAATTAGAGCTAAATAACAGCACAGAACACAGAGCCAAGACTGGTAGCTGTAAACAAACTTTATGTGACTGCAGGAAACTTGGCCACACCCATGATAAGTGGACACCCAGCTAACTAAAATCATGCTGGACCCCAGATGCTACAGGACTAGAGAGGCTCAACCTGCAGTTGTTTTGTTTTATTCTAATTTTGAATATTTCAATTTGAATGTTTGTTCATTTCATTTTGCTTAGAAATTTTCTGCCGAAATCATATTTTGTTTGAATATTTTTGCGGGGGGGGGGGGGGAAATGTTTTTTCATGAGCTCTACCTATTATATCAGAAATGTAGTGAGCTGATAGAGTGATCTTAGTGCTCTCTACGAGGAGTTCCAGATGTTTATTCTGTTACTTACACATTGCGTCACCTGAACAAAGTATTTAGTCTCTGCCTCAGTTCCTTTATATGGGAAATTACCAGAATGACTCTTCCATATATCACGGAGACTGTGGGAGTATTGTTGTTGTTGTTATTATTCCACAATATCTTCATATGAGATCAGAGTTCTAGTGTGCTAGACACTGCAGAGATACGTAATAGAAAATAATCTCTGACCTCCAAGAACTTAATCTAAATAGGCAAGGCATAAAAAGGGGATGGGAGGGAAAACAGACATAGAAGTGCAGTGGCTTATCAAAATTACAGAGCAGGTCAGGAGCAGAGCTAGGACTAGAAGCCAGAGCTCCCAAGATCCACTCTGCTATCTTATCTGCTGGTCCCGGCCCTTAGGTGATATAAAGTAACAGATTTCCAATGGTTTCAAAGACCTGGCCCTATATAGCCATTCATTTCTTCTCTAACATTCATTTGGTTTTAGAAAGCTGAATATAGCACTAAAACTGTGATGTTTGGCAAAGTTATCCAAATAAACGGAAGTGGCGCAAATTTTGCTACGTTTTTTGAATTATTTCTTTCATTGGACTTACATGTGGGGTAATAGTGCCACATCTTTGACACTTTCCTAATTCGCACAGTGATTAGTCATATGAATTGAGGGCCATCTTGTAATATACTCCATGTGTGTGTGTGGAGGGGGGTATCTTAAATGCATTGATTTCAGAGAAATTATCCACTGTGAGGTAATACTCGATGTGAGCAAGGTTATTGCATTCTGGCCCTGAAATAATTGGGTAAAATGAAGCTATGATATATTAAACAATATGGTCCAAAAAACATTCTAAGACATAGAGACAACCATTCCTAATAATATTATCCGTCTTTCATCACAATGAAAATGGTGGCAAGTTCTGGAAATGCTGCATGAATGGGACCATAATGATGTCCGCATGAGGTAAGAATTTGTACTTTCTGCCTGGTATTTTCAGCATTGCTGAGGCTTAAAGAAGCATGAGATAATTACAACCCAGAGCAAAACAACAGGTTTTCATCTTGAAATGGGCCTGGGGTAATGGGAAGAGATTTCGAGGTTAGGAAGTTTACCTGCTATCTGTGTAAGTATTCTGGTGTTCTGTGGGCGACAGGTGTGTTCTGGTGGTGTTAATTAGAGGACTAAAGCATGCTCACAGAGAGATACATCAGCTGTTTGCATGGTGTTAGTGGTGTATCTAAAATAGCTGGGCACACAGATATATTGTAGTAACGTGGTCGAGATAGGTTACTTGGGTTACCCAGAGTATTATGGAACAGTCATGCTTCAGCCTTCCTATTTAGGCAGGGGGAGTTCTCACCTTCCTCTTCACCATCCCCACTTTGTTGTGGTGCAGTTAATTAAAACAAGAAGTTCCCAGCCTGAAGTCTTGTGGGTAGACTTATTTTTGTTGTCCTGTTACAAAACCTGCAGTATGGAAACAAATGCACCATATAGCCACACCCATCTAAGTGCTGCTGCATCTTCACCAGGAAATTTATACAAATGAGCTGAACCTTTTCAGTCTGCACAGCTAGGTTGTGGATTTCAAGGCTCTCTCATTGTATTTCCAACATTTCCACTTCAGGTCACAGCTGGAAATTCTATGAGACCATCATGTCTCCTGGGGTGTCGCAGCAGAAATACACAGGCAAGCAGAAAAATGACAACAGAAAATTAGCCAAGCATTTCAGACCCTCAGCAAAAGTTTTAAGTTGGTTCTTCTATAAATGGAAGAAATGGGCCTGAACCAAAAACTCTGATCTGAGTGTTTTGGTATTTAAAAAGGAAAGATGGTCTTGTAGCCCAGTGTCTTAACCACAACTCAGGATACTGATTCCATGGTCTGCTTGGAATGTTGCATAATCTTTCTGCACTTTACCTGTAACTTCTTGTTCATTCACCATACAAGCTCTTTTGTGCAGCAGCTTCTCTTTCTATGGTAGGCATGAAATCCTGGCCCCACTGACCTCCGTAGGGACAACATTTCACTCTGGAGCACATTCTCAGTTGGCATAAACCATCATCATTCTATTGACTTCAATGGTGTGATGATGGTTTACACCAGGGGTTCTTAACCTTTTAACCTTTGCAGCTCCCCTGAAAGTGAACTTCATGTTCACCCCCCCCCAGCCATTTTGTGCACAGCCTAGCCCCACCCCCTCACCTGACAGGAAGCTAAGGGGCGTGGCTAGGACTATAAGAACTCTGCCAGGGAGCTCAGTCAGGGCCCAACCTCTGAGGGAGATAGAGGCCTGCCCAGAGTGCCTGGCTGATGAGGCTGAGACCTAGCCTGGGCCTCCCACAGGCCAGTGAAGGCTTCCATGCCTGGGCTGCCGAGGCCTGGCAGCCAGCAGGGCTACCCTCTGACCTAGAGGAACCCAAGGCTCTACTGGTGCCTGGCAATTTGGAGGACCGGCCTGAGCTGACGGCCTGCCTGAACCCTGGGACCTGGCAAATCTGCTGGATGCAGCCATCCAAGCTAATTCCCACAGCTGGTGGTGCTGTGGGATGAGTGAACCCTGTTACAATGCCTAAATGAATAATATAAGTTTTTTACTTTGAATCTTTTCCTAACAAATTTATGTAATATTTGAAGATGAAAGTTGGCAATGCTCGTGTACTGTTATTGTAGTGTGTCGTCACGTAGGCCTGATTGATTTGCATTGCTATTGTAGTGTGCCGATCCCTAGAAGTTAATAAGAAATTAATGTTTATAATTTTAATTAATATTAATTATGAAGAAATCTAAACTCTAGAATTTTATCCAGTGAGAAGGCAATTGCGATAAATTTTCTGGGAGGCACCTCACACCTCCCCTGTATCCCCTTCATACCTCCCCTGGAGAGGTGCACCTCACTGGTTAAGAACCCCTGGCTTACACTAATGAAGGATCTGGCCCATCTGTCTATTCAGTGCCAAACACAACATCTCAGCTGGCCTTTAGATTCCACTCCAATATTACAAGTGATTAGCGAGTCTGCTTTCTAGCTATCATAGGAATAAGGCTAGTGCATGAAAGTGGAAGCTAAAGAAACTAGTATCTTTGGCCTCATTTATTTTACATATATAGACACCAACACTTCAAACAGACCCACTCATGTAAAGGTTCACTAAGCAGACTGAGAAACCTTTCGTTGTGTAAGCTTTGCTCTCGATATACGTTAAAGTAGTGCAGTAGAGGTTTTAGTTATAAACACGATCCCCTTATGCTTAGAACTAATGCAGATGGTGTTACAGTAGAACTGTATGGTGATCTTGTGGCCTAAACATTGATTCTGAAACCTCTTGAATCCTTGCAAGTGCAGAGACAACATAGCCCTATCAGAGCTAGATAAATCACCAGCCCTGTGGTAACTTCTGTGGGGATCTTTTGTATGAAACATTAAAAAGGAAGGCCTTATCACCAGTGCACGGAAAAAGTAAAGATCCTATGGCAATAGGGATGTTCCCTTGTGTTTTTGGCTAAAAATTCTCCTACACCCACCTCCAACTTTTATACA
The DNA here is from genome assembly GCA_032595735.1 of Pelochelys cantorii. Classification (NCBI taxonomy): domain Eukaryota; kingdom Metazoa; phylum Chordata; order Testudines; family Trionychidae; genus Pelochelys; species Pelochelys cantorii. The sequence goes on from CM064346.1 coordinate 14,913,007, forward strand.
GCAAACTGGTTAGATAAAAGCAGTAGAGCTGGATTTTGTTAGTGCTGTCTGTATATGAACTGGCTTATAAAGTGCTTGAGGATGGATATTGCACCATGAATACATAGAAATTATGATTATGGGCCACATTTACTCTTATGGGTCCCCAGCTGTTGGGCTAACCACAGGGAAACTCACCTGCCAGTGCAACTTAGAGCAGCCTCTGGCTGTTCTACCTTATGAATGGGTGCGGCAGTTCTAAAAGATTGTTCTGATGGCCAGGGCTCTCAGGGGCAAAGCAGCACTATATCCCTTTTCCTTCAGCCCTAGCCCCAACATAGTCACAATAGCAGACGAATGATAACCTAATGGTTAAATGGCTAGACTAAGACTAGGGAGACCTGCCTTAGATTTTCTGCTCTGTCATAAACTTCTGACAAGCCTGGACAAAAGCCTCTGTTATTCATCCAGAGTAGAGGGATTACAGACATTTGCTACCATCAGTGTTCCCTGTAAGTTGTGCGCTTGTGCAGCTACACAGGAAATTCTAATGCTACACAGCTGATTAGTAGAATGCCCACAGCTAGGTTTTGTGTTTCTATTGGTAGTGCATGGTCCCCCATGCTTTGGTGCACACAAAAATTTATTCTGCACATGGATAGAAAAATCCATCTGTGGATGGAAAGGATTAGAGGGAACATTGGCCACCACCCTGTAGTGTCTTGAGGCTAAGTACCTTAAACATTATGAGGTGCTCAGATACTATGGTGATGGAGCTAGGTAAGCACATATGGCAGATATGCCTAGGAATGCCAGTGACAATGAACAAAGTAACCAGAGAAAGGACTGAGGACCTGGCCTTGTATTGATAATATGTGTTTTTAAGTTTAAGATTAAGTTGTTTGGCGAGCAGGGAAATGACTGCTAAGGGAATACAGAATAATGTCTACCCTTTCACATCACACAAGAACAAGGGCTCACCCAATGATATTAAAATATGACATACTTAAACTGGATAGGAAACACTTTAAAAAAACAATACATGATTAACCCACAGGGCTCAATGAGAGACGATACCATTAAGGCAAAGATCATGGCAGGTTTCAAACAACAGATTAGACAACTGCATGAATAACAACATCTTCTATTTCACTAGCTCGACGATGAGCATTCTTAACAAAACCGCCCTTTGTGCTCTCTATATTGTTTGTACTGGTTGAACCTCTCTAGTCTGGCATCCTTGGGACCTGACAAGTCAACCAACCCAGTCTCTGAGACTTGGTGCAGCAGGTATCCTATTGCAGTGTAGCCTACAATAGAAACATGAATAATACGATAACCGATGGGTACAAGGATGAAATAAGATAATACGATAACTGATGAGTACAAGGCAAATTGTTGTAAAATTGACCCTTGCAGGAATTTAATATCATCATCTGATGCTGGCTACCCTCTAAAGCAAGATACTTGACTAGACAGACCATTCCTCTGATCCAACTTAGCAGTTTCTATAGTCTAATAACTGGAAAGGAATCAATAGCTTTTCAGTCGTGTAAGAACAAAATAGAGGGAAAGGAAACAACACACTGCATGCATCTTTTGTTGGTGTTATTCTTTCTAAGGGTATGTCTACACTTCGCCGCGTCAAGGGAACGCGCCTGCTCTTCCGAAATTTTTTTCAGAAGAGCAGGCACGCCTTTTTCAGCATCCCTGTAAACCTCATTTTATGAAGAAGGGATGTTCCGAAAACGGGTTTTTTTCTGACATTTGGCCCACTGTAGATGGGCCAAATGTCAGAAAAGCCTCTTCTGAAAAAAGAAGCAGAAAAAGCTACGCAAATTGCAGTTTGAAATTTGCGTAGCTTTTTCCAGAAGAGGAGTGCAGTGTAGACATAGCCTGAGTTAACAAGAGTAACATTCAGAAGTGAACTCAAAACTCTCCTTTAAATTTGATACAGACCAGCTACACACTGATCCCCAACCTCGCTGAGCCATGCCCTTATACAAATGTTAGTTAAAAACAGAGAGAGAAAAAATGATTTTTTTAAATTTAGGAATTAGAAACCATTAGAATCCCTTCTTTCACATGTGCTTTATAGCACCCAGGTACTGCCACTGTGCCCCCTTCGCTCCTGTATTGAGAATAAATCCTAACATGGCTGTAACCAAAGTGCAAATTGTTTTCAAGGTCACAGCATCCCTTCTTGCCTACCTGTTTTTGATATGGAAAGCCAAATGGTTTTCCTACATAATTTTGAAAAGCTACTGTCCACATAAAAACAAAGTCAAAACAACCATCGCTGCCAAGCGATATTTTACAGTGAAAGAACATTGTGTTTCTTATTCACAGTTATTGGCTGTTTATCATGTTCATTTGCTTGTATCTTAAACTGTGGACACCTTGATCAATTATACTGTGCCTACCTATGGTCAGGCTGTTACTAATGTCAGTCCTGAGCAGTGTTTAGGGACAGGAGTAAGCCATTCATAATGACCCTAAGCGAAAATGTCAAAATATCCGTTAGAAGAATGGCAGCTAGGGTGTCAAGCTGCCGTTATTTATGTGGCCATATTTACCTGTACATCTTTCCTCTATAGCCTAATGCTACACAGGCCACATTTAACTTGCTGCCGACTCTCAGTTATATAAGAGGCTTTTCTGGTTCCAAAAAGTGTTATCGGGCTGAAGTGCCAAAGTGGAGTGATGGCTCCAGTCACCCAGTGAATTTTATATCAGGACAGAAAGCTCATTAGGACAGTGTTATTCACCTTCCATTACTTCAGAAGAAGAGATTAAACTTTACATCAAAAGCTCACCACCAAACCCATGCGTTTTTTCAGAAGGGCACATTGCTTCCACTGTGGAAAGGAGGACAGGAGGGGAGCCTGGCCAGGCCAGAAAACCCAGTAAAGTTCCCAGCATTCCATTGGGTAGGAGAAAGACAGAAGCCTGTACAATCTGAAGGCCTCCTGGCCAGTGCTCCCAATGGTTTATTGCCCCCTTCCCGTGAACAGGGATCAATGCTGAAGAAAGTTTCCCATGTCTCCTCTTGTTGAGACTTGGTGAAGAGGCCTGTGTTGGAAGCAAGAAAGTTTTCTTCCATCTCCAACCCATGGAGAAGGTAAATTTAGAGTTGTGACCAAGCATAATCCCCTTTGCTTACACACAACAGTGCCATGACCCTTCGTAGCTGCCATTGTCCCTCATCTAGCTTATAAAGGATTCTGTGTGTACTCCTGTTTCTATGTTGCACCATGCCAGCAACGGGCAACCTAGGCTAGCGAGTGGGCCGCATGTAGGCCTCCTTCATCTCAAGCTTGTTGGAAGCAAGATGGTCTCCTAGGATTGGGTACTTTTGCTAATAGCGCTTGCCTACCTAGGATTTGTGGGCTGTGCTGATTGGATGCAGATAGAGCACACAGTTGTCATAGTCAATGTTGCGTGCGATCAGCACACACCTTACTTTATGTGCCCTTGCTTTAGGTGTGAGTCACTTTAAGAACATAAGAATGGCCGTACTGGGTCAGACCAAAGGTCCATCTAGCCCAGTAGCCTGTCTGCCCACAGTGGCCAGCGCCAAGTGCCCCAGAGGGGGTGGACCGAAGACAATCATCAAGCGATTTGTCTCATGCCATCCATCTCCAGCCTCCGACAAACAGAGGCCAGGGACACCATTCCTACCCCCTGGCTAATAGCCTTTTATGGACCTAACCTCCATGAATTTATCTAGCTTCTCTTTAGTAATACCCATAGGAAAAAACCAAAGTGGATGGAAACCAGTGGAATCTGGTAACCCTGTAGGTGGGCAATGGTCATCAAAATATCTTGTGGGCCCCACGTAGAACCCCTGAGGGCCACAGATTGCCCATCACTGCTCTGCACTAGGCGCTCGTATTCTGTTGGGGGACAAATCATAAAACTTGCTTGATCTGAGGAAGTCTGAAGCTTCTGGCCCACTGTGGGCAACTCTTAGACACAGTCCAGTATCAAAGCTGCAAAAATGGATTGAGCATCCAATCTCCTTCACCACAGTAGTGCTGTGGTGAAAGCTTAATCATAGCTTATTACCACCTTCTGCTGCTAAAAGCACTGTAATAACTTGCGCTGGCCTTCTTAATAAAACCCCGCTCCTTCTGAGTCTTCTCAGAACATCAAAATCTAGAGATAAAGCAAACATCAGAAAACGCTTATTTCCTCATGACAAGGCTTATGGTGGGGGAGGGAGGAGCAGGTGTCTGGGATACATGGATGAAAGAGAAAAGTTATAAAGTTTTCATTAACTCAGGGATCCAGGTGTGTCATTAGCATTAAATAAATGCTAAGCTTTCATTACTTCGTTCATTGTCTCCAAAGAACCTCATAAAGTATCATTAGGACAGGACTTTTGATCATTATTTATAATGGTGATAACTTTGATGAGGACTCCTACATTTTACAATTGGGGGCTGAGATTCAGTAAGGTAATTAACTCCTACTGCTAAATTTGGAGGAGTTACCTTCAAAACAATTTCTCTGCATCTCACCCCCTAGGTCTGTTAACCAGGCAGCAGCCCTTGCAAATAAATCATATCAGTGCCTGATGATTTTCTTCATTAAAGATACTACATTTGGTTTCACATTATCGGGACAAGGTGTTTTTGCCTTTACAGCATGATCATGGAAAAATACAAGTGGGTATAGTCAAAAGATAAGAACATAAGAATGGCCAAACAGGGTCAGACCTGAGGTCCATCCAGCCCAGTACCCTGTCTACTGACAGTGACCAATGCCAGGTGTCCCAGAGGGAGTGAATTGAACAGGTAATGATCAACTGATCTCTCTCCTGCCATCCATCGCCACTCTCTGACACACAGAGGCTAGGGACCCCATTCCTTGCCCATGCTGTCTAATAGCCATTTATGGACTTAACCTCCATGAATTTATCTAGTTCTCTTTTAAACCCTGTTATAGTCCTAGCCTTCACAACCTCCTCAGGCAAGGAGTTCCACAGATTGACTATGCACTGTGTGAAGAAGAACTTCCTTTTATTTGTTTTAAACCTGCTGCCCATTAGTTTCATTTGGTGGCCCCTAGTTCTTATATTATGGAAACAAATAAATAACTTTTCCTTATTCACTTTCTCCACACCACTCATGATTTTATATACCTCTATCATATCCCCCCTTAGTCTCCTCTTTTCCAAGCTGAAAAGTCCCAGTCTCTTTAATCTCTCCTCATATGGGACCCGTTCCAAACCCCTAATCATTTTAGTTGCCCTTCTCTGAACCTTTTCTAGTGCCAGTATATCTTTTTTGAGATGAGGAGACCACAACTGTACACGGTATTCAAGATGTGGGTGTACCATGGATTTATATAAGGGCAATAGGATATTCTCCGTCTTATTCTCTATCCCTTTTTTAATGATTCCTAACATCCTGTTTGCTTTTTTGACTGCCGCTGCATACTGCGTGGACGTCTTCAGAGAACTATCCACAATGACTCCAAGATCTCTTTCCTGATCAGTTGTAGCTAAATTAGCCCCCATCATATTATATGTATAGTTGGGGTTATTTTTTCCAATGTGCATTACTTTACATGTATCCACATTAAATTTCATTTGCCATTTTGTTGCCCAGTCACTTAGTTTGGTGAGATCTTTTTGAAGAAAAAAATGAGGAGTAACGTTAGTTCGAACCAACGGGTTTGGTTGGAACTAACACGTCCTGGCGTGCACTTTCACTTTCGAAACAGCTGGCATTCGGAGTAATGTGCCGGCAAGATCATGCTAATGAAGCACGGGATATTTAAATCCCCGCTTCATTGACTATTTCGAATGCCTGCATTTGCATCCCTAGTTCGAACTAGGGTACAAGTATAGACATACCCTAATAGATTAGTAAGGCATGATTTGCCTTTACAGAAACTATGTTGACTTTTGCCCAACAAATTATGTTCTTCTATGTGTCTGACAATTTTATTCTTTAATATTGTTTCAACTAATTTGCCCAGTACTGACGTTAGACTTACCGGTCTGTAATTACCGGGATCGCCTCTAGAGCCCTTTTTAAATATTGGCGTTACATTAGCTATCTTCCAGTCATTGGGTACAGAAGCTGATTTAAAGGATAGGTTACAAACCATAGTTAATAGTTCCGCAATTTCACATTTGAGTTTTTCAGAACTCTTGGGTGAATGCCATCTGGTCCCGTTGACTTGTTACTGTTAAGTTTATCAATTAATTCCAAAACCTCCTCTAATGACACTTCAATCTGTGATAAGTCCTCAGCTTTGTCACCTACAAAGGATGGGTCAGGTTTGGGAATCTCCCTAACATCCTCAGCCGTGAAGACTGAAGCAAAGAATTCATTTAGTTTCTCTGCAATGACTTCATCATCTTTAAGTGCTCCTTTTGTATCTCGATCTCCAGGAGCCTCACTGATTGTTTAGCAGGCTTCCTGCTTCTGATATACTTAAACATTTTGTTATCACCTTTTGAGTTTTTGGCTAGCTGTTCTTCAAACTCCTTTTTGGCTTTCCTTACTACATTTTACACTTAATTTGGCAGTGTTTATGCTCCTTTCTATTTACCTCACTAGGATTTGACTTCCACTTTTTAAAAGATGCCTTTTTATCTCTCACTGCTTCTTTTACATGGTTGTTAAGCCATGGTGGTTCTTTTTTAGTTCTTCTACTATGTTTTTTAATTTGGGGTATACATTTAAGTTGGGCCTCTATTATGGTGTCTTTGAAAAGTGTCCATGCAGCTTGCAGGAATTTTACTTCAGTCACTGTACCTTTTCTGTTTAACTAACCTCCTCATTTTTGCATAGTTCCCCTTTTTGAACTTAAATGCCACAGCGTTGGGCTGCTGAGGTATTCTTCCCACCACAGGAATGTTAAATGTTATTATATTATGGTCACTATTTCCAAGTGGTCCTGTTATAGTTACCTCTTGGACCAGATCCTGTGCGCCACTCAGGACTAAATCGAGAATTGCCTCTCCCCTTGTGGGTTCCCGTACCAGCTGCTCCAAGAAGCAGTCATTTAAGGTATCAAGAAATTTTGTCTCTGCATCTCATCCTGAGGTGGCATGTATCCAGTCAATATAGGGATAGTTGAAATCCCCCACTATTATTATTATTTATTATTATTATTATTATTGCACTAGTTTGTGGGGGGAAATCCATTTGTTTCAAAGAGATTTCTTATCTTTTGTGGCAAAGCTCTAGCTGTGCCCATGGGTCCTACGCTTCTGGTGGATAGCGTTCAGCTTCAGAATTGGAAGGGTTGCAAGGACAGAAACCATCTGGTCACTCTCACATTTTTCTCCTTGTTGCCTCCCAGTATTTTTCCTCTGGTACCTGCTTCTCCAACACACTCTTCCTGCCTTGCAGCTCCCAGCTCTCACCCAAATGCCTCTTACTCTCAGCACTTTGGCTCCTTCCTTCCTCCTCACATGCCTGTCAACTAACAGAAGAGCCCTTTTAAACCAGTCTCAACTTGTTCTTAATCAGACCACCTGTGGCCAATCAACCTGATTCCCTTGGCTCTGGAAAGCTCCTACTTAGCTCCAGGTGTTCTAACTGACCTGATTGTCCAGACTGCTTCTGGAAAGTTCCTGCTGGTTCTTAGGGTTGCCAGACGGTTTCAACAAAAATACCGGACACACTTGACATGACATCACAATCGACATTACATCTTATTTAGAAAATACCGGACATTTATGTTTTCTCGGCTATATTTTCTCAATTAGTTTCCCGAACAAAAAACCTCAAATATTGGACTGTCTGGTTCAAAACTGGACACCTGGCAACCCTACTGGTTCTAGGCCAGCCCTGCCAGTTTACCCAGGGAACAGAGACCTGCTTAGTCCAAGGCTCGTGTACTTTCCTTCGAGCACTCTTTTATATCCCCCTGACCCGACCCTCTCCCACAGTCTTTACTCTGCTCCCCCCTGCACCCTTCTATTCTCTGGGAGGGCGGGGGGCTGCTGCTGCTGTCGTCGCTGCGGCAGGCAGGCGGCCTTGGCTGCCTCCATTCTGGCCCAGGCCTCCTCCTCTTCTTCTCTCTCCTGCTGTTTGCAGGCAGCTTCCTCCTCTCTTCCCCTCACCTCAGCTAGCAGTTGAGCCTGCTGGATGTAGGGGTGGATGGGGGCTTCTGCTGTGCTGCTCCTGGGCAGGGAAGGAGGAGAACCCCCTTTTCTATTTTCTTGGGGGTCTGTCTGGCTCCTTTCTTATTGCTGCAGACCCAGACTTTCACCTTTCCTGCTGCTGCTGCTCCCCCTGGGGCAGAAGAGGTAGGGGGGCTGCCTTAAAGCAGCTCCTGAGGTTTTTTTCTTCCTCTCCACAGTTTGCTCTGTGTGTGTGTGGAGTTTGTAAGGGACCCTCCTTCCATCTGGGTCCATAAGTGGTGGCTGGTGCAGCTCTTGTGGGGTGCTGGGGGTGGGGTTCACCTCCCCTTGGTTCCCCCGCCCCTGCATTTCTGCTGCCGCCACCACTGCTACTGCTCCCTCTCTAGCCTCGGCGGCTGCAGGGGCCTTTTCCCATTCTTGGTGCCAGTGCTTGCCCCCCCACCTTTTGGTTCTGCTGGGTCTTGCAACAGGTATTGTGGGCCTGCCACTCAGGTGCCCATGGGCACACTTGTTCGCCTCCCTCCCCTCCCCCCCAGCAGTGTCTAGCCTGGTTTTCTTCAGCAGGCGCTTCCTCACTATCTGCCCTCCCTCTCTACTGCTCCCCCCTTGGGTGCTCGTGCCCCCCCTTTTCTTTGTTTGGCACCTGAGCCTCCCCTTCTTTTCTTCGTTACCCCTCCCCCCACACAGTTTCACTTTCCCCCCATGTTCTTTAAATAATTTACCCCCTGATCTCCGCAGTGCAGCCGGGCTTTCCATCCTGTGCTGGGAGTTGTACCTCTTGTTCCTTTATCCCCCTTCCTGTATCATTGCCCTCCCACCCCACTTCCAGCCTAGCAACGGGGGAAGTGGCAAACCTTCCTCTTCCACCCCTGGCACTATTGTCCTCTCCCAATTGTTTGTTCCTGCCGTTCCCTCCCTGCCCCTGGCTACAATGGAGGGGCTGTCGTGTGTCGCCCTTGCTGCCCCTTCCCCTCCCGTCCTCACATCTACCTCTGCAAATGCTGCCCCCTCTGAGGCTGCCAGGCTACCCGCTCATACAACAGTGGCAGTGGACATGGATGGGGATTCTGGGACCCCTGCTGCTCCTTACCACCCCCCCCTGCAAGGCAAAACCTCCCACAGTGGTGGCTCACCCCCAGGCACAGCCTCGGTGCTGGCCGTTGTTTCCCCTCTTTCCCACCTCGTTCCCTCCACCAGCTCTGGGGGCAACAGTGTCCCAGCCCCACAGCATACACCCAGGTAGCTGCCACCCTCACCCTCCGCCTCTGAATCCATTTAAGGCTACCTGCTGGAATTCCATCCCCAATGGCTGCGGCCCCTTTCCCACCCTGACCAGGAGGCATGGGGTCCATTGATTCCTGGTGTCGGTCTCTGCCCACATGGAGACATACGTGAGGGTGCTGGGGTCTGTGGCCATGGTGGCGGCCTCTAAGATGTTTGGGAAGTTGGTATTCTTCCTGGCATCTGAGGCCACTGCCCAGGAGGTGGTGGAAAGGGGTTTGGTGGCAGGGGGAGTCCACATTCCATGTGAGCTTCTGTAGGACCTGGGCATACGAGTGGTGTTTTCCTCCTTTCCTCCCCACCCTAGGGAGGCCCTCGTCAGTCCTGAGCCCCTTCGTCTGGGCTGCAAGATCCTGCTCTCCACCATGTTCTCTCCTTCCGACAGCAGGTCCAATCCAACTGCTGCTGGGGGGGCATGGCAGAGAAGCCCTAGAAGGGTCATTTCTGGAGCCCTTTTAAGGGGCCCAGAACTGGGTATACAACACTGTGGGGGAGGTCTGGTGCTTTTTCTGCTGAGCGAGGGGGTACGTCTGAAGACACTTGCCCCTGGCCCAGCCCAGAGAGGCACTTGGGACCTCCTGATACCTGGGAGGGCACTGGCCCTACCATTGCTGGTGGCCATCATGGTCTGGAGCCTGGGATTGCCCCTCCTCCAGCTGTGACTGTCGTCAACCCCACTTGGACTCTGCGGGGCCTAGATGAGCGTGCAGGTGCTGCTGCTGCCATGATAAGCAGCAAGACCAGGCCCATAGAGGAGAGGGTGGCATGGTCAGTGACGGGACTCAGACAGTGCTTACTCGGGGGTGGGGTGAAAGGGCTTTCCCTTCCCCTACTGCCCAGCCCTTGTCTTCCTTTGCCCTCCCACCATTGCCCTTGTCCTCTGGCCCTTCCTCCTCTAAAATCCAGCCCCCCACAATGCGGGCGGGGCTGGGAGCTCACCAAGGGGAGATGCTGCAAGCGGGCCCGGTGCGCCACCCCACCTACTGAAAGGAAAGATATTCTCCCCATTCCTCTGAGCTGTCTCTTCCTCTGAGCCCCCTGGAGTCCCTGCAGGGGAGGCCATGGAGGGTGCTCCCTCTGCCCCCTCTTCTTCTGTGCCCTCCACCTAGGTGGAGGCGACCGCTGACCCTGCCACCGACGAGGGCAACCACATGGTGGCAGGCATCAGACTCGCCTTCCTCTCACAGGAGGTTGAGGCACTAGATTTGGCCCCAGCTGCCTCAGAGAGGGATCATCTTGCTCTGTAGCAAGAACAACTGCCCTCTCCCTCTCCCTGTGATCCACCATCCTCTCTTCTCCCTGCCTTCGAGTTGCCCCAGGCTGCGACCACTTCGGCCATGGCCACTGAGCCCCTGGATGCTTCCCGTTGTTCCCCATCACCCCTGGCACTGGGACCCCCAGTGCTGTACTCCCTGTGGCACAGGGGCCTGGGGCTGGGTAGACACTACCTTCCCCTACCACGGTTACTGATCCCCTGTGCTGCAAGGAGGCACCGCATTGTGAGGCTACTAACCCTGTTCCTGCTCCCAACCCCTGTGCTATCCCTAGTCCCTGCTCAGCCCCTCTCCCAACCAAATTTCCTGTTCCCCTTCTACCTCTTCCTCTTATTCTTATTCCCTTTCCTAATCCCCCATCTCTTCCTCCCCTAAGTCCCTTCCTCCTCTTCCTCCTCTCTTGATCCTCTCCCTGACCTTTTTCCTTCCCCTTACCCTATTGTTGCTGCCCCCAGGGTTGCCACATTTAGTTCAGGCGTTGGCCCGTGGGAGGCAGTTTTTGTTTCTCCCACCCCCAGCACATCTGGGGCATTTCTCCCTCTGCCACTGAGCCTACCATCATCACAGCAGGGACTCCAGGGTCCCTGCTTGCCTATGTCAGTCGGCCGCGGGGCCTGTAGGGGGATCTGGCCCAAGGACATTCGGGGGCCCAAGCCCCTGACACATGATGCACTGAAGGCCGAGATGTGTGGTTTCTTGGAGGATATTCCTGGCTCCAGAAACACGGTGGCAATTGCCCTTCAGCGCTGGGGAGACTTTCATCTTGTCCTCCAGACTGTAAGGGCCATTTTGGGGGAGGGCAAAGGGACTGGCCGGTGGAAGGCTGCAGCCTACCAATGGACCCGCTGCTTCCGTGATGCCCTGCTCATGCTTGGGTTCAGTCATGGTTTGCTGCGGGGTCTCTAAATCTACTGGAAATGCTCCTCCTAATGCACCCTAATATGCAATTAGCCTTCTTGGTTACAAGGGCACCCTGTTGGCTCATATCCAGCTTCTCATCCCCTGTAATCCCCAGGTCCTTTTCTGCAGAACTGCTGCTTAGCCACACTGTTCCTAGCCTGTAACAGTACTTGGGATTCTTCCATCCCAAATGCAAGACTCTGCACTTGTCCTTGTTGAACCTCATCAGCTTTCTTTTGGCCCAATCCTCCAATTTGTCTAGGTCACTCTGGACCCTATCCCTGCCCTCCAATGTATCTACCTCTCCCTCTAGCTTAGTGTCATCCGCAAACTTGCTGAGGCTGCAATCCATCCCCTCATCCAGGTCATTAATAAAGGTGTTGAGCAAAACCGGCCCTAGAACCCATCCTTGGGGCACTCTGCTTGAAACCGACTGCCAACCAAACATTGAGTCGTTGATCACTACCCGACAATCTAGCCAGTTTTCTATCCATCTTACCATCCATTTATCCAATCCATACTTCCTTAACTTTCTGGCAAGAATACTGTGGGAGACCATATTGAAAACTTTGCTAAAGTCAAGGTATAGCACATCCCCCAACTTCCCTGTGTTCACAGAGCCAGTTACCTCATCATAGAAGCTAATCAGGTTGGTCAGGCGTGACTTGCCTTTGGTGACTCCATGTTGAGTATTCCTGATCAGTTTCTCCTCTTCCAAGTGCCTCAAAATGGATTCCTTGAGGATCCCCTCCATGATTTTTCCAGGGACTAAGATGAGGCTGACCAGTCTGTAGTTTCCTGGATTGTCCTTCTTCCCCTTTTTAAAGATGGGTACCACATTTCCCTTTTTCCAATTGTCTGGGACCTCTCCCGATCTCCACGAGTTTTCAAAGATAATGGCCAAAGGCTCTGCAATGACATTTGCCAGCTTTGTCAGTACCCTCAGATGCATTATATCTGGACCCATGGATTTGTGTATGTCTAGCTTTTCTAAATAGTTCTTAACCTGTTATTTTTTCACCAAGGGCTGCGCCGCTCCTTCCCACACTTTCCTTTGCCTCTTCCAAGGGCTCCGATATGACCAGCAGCTGCTTTACATGAGAGGTCTTCCGCGAGACCTCTCCGAGCTGCCAGCCTTCTGCCATGACCTCCTCCAGATCTAGAAGCTGCTTTCGGTGACCAGGTCCTTCGGAGCCACCATGGAAGCAGACCTTCTTGCGGAGCCCCTGCTACACAATCTTCGTGTGCAGGCAGTGGAGTCTCCCTCAGTGTGCCAGAGGTTGGTTCTGGCAGAAGTCACCAGGATTGGAGACTTCCTGGACTATGACTGGTGAGACTGGGTATCCTCTGGTGCTCACCCAGTGCATGGGGCTGTCCACCCTGCATACTCCCCGGCATGTACTTCAGGAGGTGAGTGATGCTTTGCCGCCCGCTGCTCAGGTTTACCTTGACAGGGTCCTGCGAGAGGGTGCACCCTGGCCACCCATCACCCCTGGCTCTCCTGATCACTTCACCAGCCCCTGGCCCAGCGTGCCTTCCCAACCACCTTCCCCTCATCACCTGAGCTGGCTGCACACGTCGTAGCCAGTCCCCTTTCGGACCATGCCAAAGAGTCATCTGTACACGCTCGTGCTTCACACTCTTCACTTTCCCACCCTCATGTTCCACCCAGATATCAAATGGCAGGACCTCTTACCACTGACAGATGGTGGGGAGCCCCGATGAGCCAGTCTTTACTCTATCTTGGTTTTGCAGCCCACTGGGGACATCAGCTGGAGAATCCTCCACTGCACTGTGAGCACTGGCATGTACTTGGCACAGTTCACCCCTGTCTCTGACACTTGCCCCTTTTGTGGCACATGTTATCCTGAGTTGCCCCTCTTTCAGCTCCTCCAGAACTTCTTCTTGAGGTTCTGGCTGCACTTCTCCCCTCCCCTATTAATTTATGCACACCCCATCCACGGCCCCGCAAAGTCACGGGACCTCCTTGTCATCCTCCTCCTGGCTATAGCCAAGATGGCGATTTATAAAAGCAGGGAGCAGAGGTTGGCTGAGGGAGGGGCTTGCGTCTGTGGGGCCTATTTCTGCTCCTGAATCTGGTCACGCATCTGGGCAGAGTTCCACTGGGCAGCATCCGCTGGCTCTCTCAAGGCCTTCAAGGGGCTGTGGGCACTATCTGGAGCTGTCTGCTTGGTGTCTCCATGCGGCTCCCTCATTTTAGACCTTTGACCTTCACACCTGTCCCTGTTTTCTCTTTATTTGTCCCCGGAATCAGTTGGAGTCTAGGGCTCTTTGGATCCTCCCTGTAGGCTGGGGGAGGGTCCTTTAGACCCCAATGGGACCACTCTTTTATATCCCTCAGACCTGACCCGGCCACACTGTGAAGTGAGAAATTCCATAAATAAGAATACCTAAGTCTTATATAACCCTTTTGATCCATAGCTCTCAAAAAGCTTTACAAAAGAGGTCATAATATTATCCACATTTTCCAGGTGGGGAATCTGAGGTATCAAGACTTGCCCAAAATAATCTGGTAAGGTAAGCCAATGACAAGGCAGAACAAGAATGCAGATATCCCAAGTCCCGGTCCAATGCTCAATCCACTAAGCCTGCTGTTCATTAAACCTGGTGAAATCTTTCAGTATGGAAGAGCTTTTTCAAGCTGCAAAGGGAATTGTGAGCATTTTCATCATTCAAAAGAGACAGCAAACAGGTGTCTTCATTTAATGCCCTCACAATGATTGCAAGAAATGCAAAGCCTGAATTTGTATTGCTGAATATTCTCAACCCATCAGCCTTTCTACATATGTCTCACCAAAGCCTTCCATGGAATTGCTCAATCACTCTTTCAATTGTTCACACGATGTCTCTATCAGTCTAATCATTATATTAAAGCAAAGCTGAAGCACTGGTTGAAATGAAAAGTGAGTCATGTTGAAGACAGCACACACCCACACACAAAAAAATGAGGCGGAAATTACACTATTTGCGAGCCTCGTTTTCTCCAAAGGAGGAGTATTATTACAGTATTTCAAAACTTTTAGATAGTCTTCCAAATTTCCATAAAAAACAAAAGGCTGAATGCAACACAATTGAAGGAACAAATCATTTCAATAATAAAAACCTGAAGCAAATTACTGTAAAATGAGGTTTTTTTATATCTCATTTCTCCCCTGCTTCATTCCCCGTAGAACATATTGCTTCCTGGAGTGTAAACAGAAGAACTGCTACTAAGAGATTAATAATTCCCATCATGGGTTTGGGTATTGGGATTCTTTCTTAATCATACATCCCTTACATACATAAAAGTCCCATTGAGTTCTGTGGTTTATTTAGACTGTAAGCTCCCTATGGCAGGAATTCTGTTTGCATTTTGACAGCATCTAGCACAAAGGGAGCCTGGGCTAGGATGTGGACCCTAGGCATTTCTGCAGTGCTAATAAAATAACAATAATAATATATAAGTGGAATCCTAGGGTAGCTATAGCAGGATTGCATCCCTTTTGATTATACAGAGAAGAGCTGTGCAAACAAATATTTAATAACCCTACCATATCAAAATAATTATCCACCTAGTCCAGCTTGCTGTCTCTCATGTTGATAGCACCAGACACTTGAGAGCCAAGAAACCCCTGCAGTGGAATGTTATGCAATCACCATAGGGACAGTTTCACCTTAAGCCCACTCGGTTAGAGGTCAGTTTATACCCTGAAGCATTATGGTTTATCTTTTCACTTCTCTCCCCTTTCTTCTATGTCATTCCCCTTGAAAATAAAATTTCTTCTGAGATGTTTCCTGGATGGAACAACTTCTGGGGCAGCTAGGAAAGATGAAGGGCAGGAAGTTCATTTATCAACAGTAAGTACAGGTTGAACCTCTCTAGTCTGGCAACCTTGTCCCCTGACCGCTGCTGAACCAGAGAATTTGCCCAACCATGGGAGATCGATATTGTCTAGCAGCATTACCAACACTTCCACTGCTTACAGGGCTCCTAGAAAACATTTAGGGGTTATAGCCTGGTGGGGACCACCCCAGGGAATGAGGGGTGTCCCCCTCGGGGTCAGTGGGTGGCCACACCAACCCACTATTCTATGACCCAGGCTGGTTCAATGGGAAGCTATTCCCCTTGCAGTCTAGAACCCCCAAGCTCTTGTGCAGGGCAAAGGCTGCAGTAGTCAGCCAGTTAATAAGCCAGCCCAGACGCAAGGCAGGCTGCCTCAGTTAAACAGTCAATAGTCCCGCCCATAACACAGGGCAAGGACTACAATCAATAAACAGTTAGGAAGCCAGCCCAAATGCAGAGGATGCTGCAGCACTTAAGCAGTCAACAAATAAACAGCTAGAGGCCCAGCCCTAGGGCAGGGCAAGGGCTTCACCTAAGCCAACCAGTTCACAACCAGTAAGCACGGGTAAGTAGTCTGTCTCCTTGTTCAGGAGGGGTTCAGGCACCTTGCCTGTGGCTGCCAACTACAGGAGGGGAGACTGCCACCCAATCCAGGGGTGGCAGGGAGGACGCGGGCCCTCCCTACACCACCGCACCCTAGCCCAGGGCCCTAATAGCAGCCGGTAGTCCGCTGCTAGGTCAGCAGGGATCCAGTTCCAAAAAACTCACTGACCTGTAATGTCAGGGTCAGCGGGGGTCCACACCGCAGCCCGCTGACCCTCAGCCAGACCAAAGTCAGCTATCCCTGGGCCGGTTCCAATTCTCCCTTCCGCACCCTGTACCTGGTTCCATGGCAGGTCCTCCAGGCCGCACGTGTTGGGATCCTCCAGCCACATAAGCAGTCCCGCTTGGTAGTCCTCCAGCAGTGGGCCCGGCGGCCCAGGCCAGTTGTCCACTTCCTCCAGCTCCGGTTCCAGCTTCAGCTCTGGCTCCTCAGCGGGTGGGGCTGGGGAGGCTTCTGGCTCACTCTTGGGCCTCACTCGCCCTTCAGGCAGCCCTTTTATATTCCAGGGCTCGCCCTCTGTCTCCTTCCCAGGTGCCTCATTTATGTCAGATGCTGCCCACCACGGCTCAGGGAAGGCTGTTTCCCCCTTGGGGTCTGTGGGTGGCCACACCAACCCACTACAGGGGTAAATTAGAGCTAAATAACAGCATAGAACACTGAGAGCCAGGACTGGTGGCTGTAAACAAACTTTATGGGACCAACGAAACCAGCTGCACCCATGATAAGTACATCCAGATAACTAAAGTCATGCTGGACCATGGATGTTGCTGGACCACAGAGTGCCGGACTAGAGAGGTTCAACCCATCCTCTTACCCTAGAGTAATATTTGTACAGTAGCAGAATCTATCTGGCACTGTTTATGTAGATGTTGCTGGGATATGCATCATGAAGCCTTGGAAAAGACCACAATATTTTGCATTTCTCTAGCACCTCTCATCTGAGAAGATGAAAGAGCTTTACGCTTATTTAAAATGGCTTCTAATTCTGCTTGGCTGATACACAATTCCATTTTCCATTTTAACACTGCATCTATGTACATATTAAGTAATTGAACTTTCAATCAGTTTTTGTAGCCAGAAGGCTTTATAGCAGGGTTCTGTTTGCAGAGGTAAAATGTATAAATCTAAATAAATCTAAATTATTGATTCAGTCTCCAATATACTATGCAAATTCCCCATGAGGAAAATATCGCTGGGACTTGTTTTGTGCATATAGTAGTACCTGCTGTTTTATAAAGGGTAGAATTTGTAAAAGCAACAGCAATTGATTATTAAATCAAGATCAGAAGTCTGTCAAATAGACATGCTCTAGCAGCTCAATCACAAGTCATAGACTGCATTCAAGAATTGCTTGGTGAAATTCTATAGCATGGGTTTTACAGCAGATCAGTCGAAATACTCACACTGATCCTTTCTGGGCTTAAAACCTATGAAAACATGATAATAGCTTAATTTTGTTTTTTGTGGGCCACAGAATTCTTTAACGAGATCATCTTTCTGAAAAAAGTTAGTAAATAAATCAATAGCTGTAACTCTAACCAGGACAGCTACTCTAGACAGACTACTCAAAGGGACTCATTTATTGGTAATGTATGGGAAGTTTGCTTTTCTTCAAGGTCACCCTAATGTAGCACTCCTTTACACTTGAACTATTCTCTTCCAAGCACTACACGATAGATATGATTTCTAGACTTCATTTCAGTTTATTTTTTCACGTTATTTTAAAAATATTTTAATATTCAGGTCTTACTCAAACTTCCCTTTTTAACAAGCTACAGACACTGAAACAAGATAAACAGAAAGGATGCAAAAGACAACTTTTACAAAGCAATCAGATGTTGTTCTCTTCAATTATTCCCTTCCTCCTGAAAAACGCATTGTTAAATGTGGCTGCTAAGGAAGAGCATAATCATATGTTTGAACAAAATCTTACTCACATACAATCTTTCTAAAGTACTTCTGTTTTCCCCTGATCACCATCATATCAGAGAGTCTCAGACGCAGCGATGAATATACCCGCACAACCTCCTTTACTGAGACTTCCAAAGACTGAATCTGTGATCCTCCAGTATGGGAGTCTTCCAGTTAATTCCAATAGACCTTGGATCAGGTCTTTGGGGCCAGATTTCCAAGAGGTTAACATTCATATATTGGATCAGATTTTCAGAAAGACTCAGCATGCTAGGCTTTGAGATCTTTAGGAAATCTAGCTGTAAACATCAGTGCGGGAACAACTTCTTCTGAAAATCTTGTCCCCCTTGTGTGTGCTGAAACACACAGTATCTGGGTCCATGTAACTTTCCCAAAGTCACACAGGAAGTCTATGACAGACCTGGGAAATGAACCCCAATCTCCTCACCCATAGAACGTTGGTGAAGTGCTGGCATTAACTACAAGAGGAGCCAGATCAAGCATTTCGTGCCTTAACTGCTAGACCATCCTTCTTCTCTAAATCACACAAAGCAAATTTGCATGTTCTGTCCGCAGATAATTGACAGAGGGAAAATAGAGCTAAAATTAATGGATGGATATGATGTGAGTAGCTTGCCCAGTCCCAAGTATTTCATGTCCTTTCATGGAGATTCTAGTCACTGCATTCTAGCACCTTTTCTTAGGCAATTGTCCTTGCAAATTTCTAGGAGAAGTTTCATTGTCATGATAAGCCACTACTTCAGTAGAATGTTCCTATTAGAACAATCCACTAGAAGAATATTCCATTTAAGGCAGAATAACCATAACAGGAAAATCCCCGGGGAAATTATCTGTTGTGTTTCAGCTCTTTAAAAAAAGAATGGATTTCTTCAACAATGAAGAACATACAAGCACACAGAAGAGGTGAAGAAGCACATAGAAGAGAACTGGCAAGAAATCACAAAAAGACTTATGTAAAGTATATGCCTCTGTGTGAGAGGCTGCATTGCATGTGCATGCTGCTTTAAGCAAAGTTTAGCATTTTAGCACATAGCACAACCTTTTGACCTTTTGCATATTTGTATTAGTATTTTGATTGTCTGCCTGTTCCATCAGGAGGCAAGAACTGCATAAAGGAATGGGATGGTAATAGTGGATATGGTGAAGTTCAAAGCAGTAGAGAGTGACCTTTTACAGCAGGTGTGAGATATTAACATTGCCATACCTCATTCTTATGGCAAAGGTTAAAATGGGAACAACAAATGGCAATGCTTAAGTCCGCTATTCTGATAGTCATTATAACAAAAAACATACACAAACATCACCTCCACACATCCTTATATTGAACACTTGATTCTCTGCCTGGATCTTGCTGAGGGGTATCTATCCCCCAGAGTGGTGTGGATGGGCAGAGGAAAAATCTGCAACAAGGCTAAGGAGGTCTGTTGAATAGAAGGAGATAGCACTAAGGTATCTCTCCTGTCAGAGTGTCTTCAGTGGCAAATTTTTTCTTTGTTGCAATTTCCAGTACTAATGCCATCTGCCATATATTTTGCTTATTAATATACAAAATGTAGATTCTGACCCAGCAAGCATTTATTGATATGAGCTGCCTTTACTCAGGCAATGATCTCATTGAGGTCAATGGGTTGGATCATCAGCTGGTGTAAATCAGCATTAGCGCCATTGAACACTGCTGATTTATGCTCCAAAAAATTGGGCCTAAGAGAACTTATCCTGTGGCAGAGCCGGCCCAAGCTATGGGCTGACCGGGATACCACCTGCGGCGCCCCATTGTAGGGGGTGCCACGCGGGGCTGCCAGGCTGGGCTGGGGCGGCATGGTGCATGCTCCGTGTGCCCGGGGTGGGGCCGCGCATGCGCTGGGCGCCTGGGGGCGGGGGGCGCGTGCCCGGGGGTGGGGCCGCACATGCGTCGCACTCCCAGGGGTGACGCCACGCTCCTGGGGCGCACGAATGGCTCGGGCCGGCCCTACCTGTGGACTACTCATCCAAATAAGGACTGGCAGGATTGGGACCCTACAGTGCTGTATAGTTTAAACTGACTTTATTAAATGGTTAAAAAAAAGGTTTTATCATGGAAAGGTTTCTTTCTTCATTCAGTGACAATAGAACCAGACCTCCAGCTAGTGTAACTTAATGGTGTTTCACTGGTTTAAACCAGCTGAGATTCTGCTCCTGTATTTTCAGTTTCTTTTCAATGTGGGATATATCTACATAGTTTTTTTGAGTAGGAAATATTAACCTTAAAATGTCATACAGAACTTCCAAGTATAATCATAACCACTGTCAGAGCCAGAGCCTAAGGGGAGCAGGGCCTGTGGCACAGTGTCCCAGAGATGGGGCCCTGGGCAGCCCCCCTGCTGCAGGCCTCACCCCTATTTCACCCTCACTGCACCCCTTCCCCTAAGCACTGCCCTTGCTCCACCCCATCACACCCATTCCCACTCCTACTCTGCCCCCTACTCCATACCACTCAAGCTGGGAGATAACCTGGGCAGGACAGTATCAGGGTCACCCTGCTCCCCTCTCCCCCCCCCCCAAAAAATATTCCTGCTCAGAGCTTCAGTGAGCTAGCACTGCCATTGCCTCCCTACCCTGAACATCTCTGAGTGCAGAGAGTCCTCTGATTCATCATTCAGTCCTAGAAGTGGAGGCGCCTGTTCTCGGTCGTTTGCATGCATATCTGCCATTGCTCTCATGTCTTTTCTGGCTGGCAACCTGGGCGAGAGATGGCTGATTCTATGCTGTATGAAAAGGAGAGCCGAGTGTCCAGAATACAGCACAATTCCCTCTTCAGTTCAGAGCTTCTTTCTCTCGTTGATGGTTCTGTTCATTGCCCATTTCACACGGGTAGTTTTGCTCTCCATTAATGCATGATCCTATTGTAAGTCTCACGCTGAGTAAAGGTATTGTTGCTTTTTAAAAATTCATCAGTGGCAGTTGTAGAAGTAGCCATCTGAATCACTGCATTTATACATCGCAGTATTGCCCAGGAGGCCTTCTTCAATCATGCATAATAAATATGTGGTATTGGCCTTACACAATTACTTGAGCCTCTGGTCCTTTTTAAGGAATGGCATAGAAATCACAACCTATTCAGTAGTACTTGTGACTGTGTGGTACATATGCAGGGAATTTTCTGCATTTAATTTCAGCTATGTGTCACATTGTTCAAAATTCTACTGAAAGGGCTCTCTAACATTTTCTCCAAGATGTGGTTGAAAACACATGATACACCAGAATCTCTTCCTAAAAATTACAAGACCATACAGCGGGTCAAATTCACCACTGGTGCAACCTGGTGACACTGCATTGTTGATCTAGTACTAATGGTGTAGGAGAAACTGAGGATGCTTTGATTATATTTCCAGTTCTGCCACAGGTTTGCTTTATACACAAATTGGAAAGGGTTCAGAGAAGAGCTACAAGAATTCCTCAAGGGCTGGAAAACTAGCCTCACAGTGAAAAACAAAATAAGAATAATCGATGTAGATTACCAAATGGAAGGTAACAGGTGACTTGAACACAGTTTAGATGTTCACTGGGAGAAGATTTCTGATATTAGAAGGATCTTAAATTTAGTAGACAAAGGCATAACTAGATCCAGTAGCTAGAAGCTGAAGCTAGACAAAATCACAGTAGAAATAAGGCATGAAGGCTAATTAACCATAGGAACCATTTACCTCAGGAGGTGGAGGACTCTCTGTCACATGAGGCCTTTAACACAGTAGGCAAGGATGTCAGATCTGCTCAAGCTCTGTTAGACAGCATGGGCTTGCATGAATCACAACGTGAAACCTTATGACTTCTGTTATATAAGATTAGAAGCCAGATTCTGATTATATTGGTCCCTTCTGTCCTTAAAAATGTACGTGCCTATGAATCTATGCACACTATGCCTACTTCACATTAGTGATATTTCTAAATATTAATAAAGTGCGTGGAGATCATCTTCAAATATTAATAAAGTGCTTGGAGATCATCTTCATAACAAATGCTCTGTGAGATCCCTACTTGGGACAGCATTTAAGCACATTGAGACCTTGTCTACACTATAGTCCCCCATTCATCTACCCTATGCAACTTCAGCTACACAAACAGTGTAGCTGAAGTCAAGATACATACCCCCGTGGCTTCTGTGCAGTGAGGTTGTTGGGGGCTGTTCTCTCATTGGCTGCAGCTACTCTTCTTGTCCTGGTGGAGTACTGGAGTTGACAGGAGAGCATTCAGAGATTGATTTATTGTGTCTAAGCACACATAATAAATCGACTGCCAGTCGATAGATCACTGCATCATCGCTTCACTGCATAGTGTAGGCAAGCCCTAAGTTAAACCGGCCCTTGAAGGTCTTGAACAGTGTTCACTCTGACTACCTCAGCCCATTAGTCAGGGTATTCATAGATGCCAACACCAAAAGGGATCTTTGTGTTCATCTAGTCTGACCTCCTGTTTAACATATGCCAGAGAACCTATCTCCAAAATAATACCTAGAGCAGACTTTTATAAACACTGTAAACCAGACCCATCCTGACTAATGACTTTTTTGTAAATCTTCATATTTAATTATATAATGTCCCCCCCATTTAAACTGTCCGCTCATTAAATTAAGGGTACACCTAATCATAAGGCATATTACAATTCTAAGAATGACATCTTTTCCAGCTCTTTCCTTTCAGTCTAGGGATTGCTGGGGAAAAAAACAGGGGATGGAGAATTAGAATTACAATATGATGAGTTTCTGCAGAAGAGACATTTGAAAAACAGCCATTAGTAACATTTTTTGAGCACTGCATTTTAAGCTGATCCTATGCTGTATTCAGTGAACAAGAAGGCTCTGTGATCAAATGTCATGGCAGTTCTAAAAAGATCAAGAAGGCACTAAAAAGGGCCACGATAATTTGAAATCCAGAGGTCATGACAGGGCATGTCTGTCTTTCACCACTGGGAACAAAAATCTTTCAGTCTTTTGTTAACTGTTCAGTGGCGCTCTGAGAGATTACTTTCTTTGAAAATAAGTATAAACTGATGAAGTTATTTGGATCTCAGGCAAAATGAAACCATTTTCATACTTGTCTGCTTTCACAGCTCTAGAAAGATGTTAATGGACTTTGATAGTAAATATGGAAAGCCATTGTAAGGCAAAATTAAAAGTGCTACTGAAAGCATATTGAAACAGCTGAGAAAGTGATTCTTATAAAAATGCCTGCCATCATGTGGTATAATGTATAAGCTTTCTTTCATTTTTTTCACTTAGATAACAGGCGACACCTTAGGCATATGATTACAAAAAATTCAAAAGCCAGCAACAGCAGTAGATAGGCATGTAACAAAACATGAAGATTACAAAATATATAACCTGATAAAAAGATATGGACTCTAAATCAGATTCTGATCTCAAATACAGCCAGCCATAAAAAGCCAAAATAGTAACAATGGCTATGTGCTCATTGCAAAAGTGGGGGTACATCAAGATAGCTAATTGATGTAAAATCCTGAAAAGACAAAGCATAGTTTTTGCCTTATACAATTAATTGAGGTGAACCCCAAGGGGGTGACCTTGTCTAGACACATGGAGATTAAAAACTACAGAACCATGTCTCCCTTAGAATTTTAGAGTGAGATAATGATCTCAGTGTACAAAAAAATACTGTTTTTTTTTTTTTTTTGCAATAAAACCATAGGGTTTTACTTCAATGGAGCGTCCCCAGATTAGTTGAGATCACAATTGGTGTTTCTATTTTTAATGGCATTTGCCCCTCTACAAGGTACTTGTGCCAATTCAAGTTGAATTGCTCCACCATGGAGGAAAAATATAGAGTTGGTTTGGTGGAAATAAAACAAATGTTACATAGGGATCTGAGCATAAACTAACATAAAGATGTGTAGCTAGCATGGATTAATGACACAGTAGAGAAGGAGGTTTTCAAAAGCACAAACAACAGTAAAGCACCCAACTCCCATTGAAAGTCAATTGGAGTTCGCTAACAATATGAATTAGGATAAACTTAAAAACTCCAGTCATCTGAAGAAGTGGGCTGTGCCCAAGAAAGCTCATGATACCATCTAAATGTTTTGTTAGTCTATAAAGTGCTACCAGACCATTTGTTGTTTTTAAAGTTTATCCTGTACAGACTACCTGGGCTACCCCCTGAAGCTTCACAATATGAATTAGGAGTTTGTCTTACACCATCACCCACTTTGTTTCTGTTTGTATTTCTGGACAATAGGAGGCTTGTCATATAATACAGGGACATTTTGTGGGGGTAGAAAAAAAGTAAAGGGGAGATAGGAGGAAAAAACCTCTGAGGTACCCCACACACACCCAGCCAAAAGAATCTGACATTAGGTCCAAGAAATGTCAAATAAAGTGAAGCAGAATTAATCAGTGGCAATTACTGTATACAGACTGTAAAAGTAGTTTTACAGAAGTTAGCTGGAATTCCTTGGAAGTGCAACAGGCATTTTTGTGAGAGTAGTATTGGTGTTCCAATCAAGGCAAAATGACACAAGATTGGCAAAAGTAACTGAACGCCTCTTGGCATGAAATGGAATGTTAATACCATTAATTTTATACAGCAATAGCCAAAATGCTCATCATTGTCCAAGAGCATGATCAAAGTAATATCTTTCCATCTATGTAACTGACACACAGAGGAATCCAATATACAATGAGCAATTTCACAAAACTTCCAGTTTGACCATGAAATGGAAATTCATAGCTGAAAACTGGTGGAAATGGGAAATAATGAGCTATATTATAAAAATCCCATACCACTGATCTCAAAAAAATCACTGTTTTTCTCTTTCCCTGGAAGGCATTTGCATCTTTTTCATGCCTTACACATTTCTCAGTTTCTCTTCTTTGTAAAATTAAAAAGGAAACAATTTCATTATGAGTTCCAGAAATAAGAATATTAACGAGGATAATTTATTTTTGTAAAGTATCCTTCATTTGCAGGAAAATTTGCAAGAAGAGTTAAAACAAAGATCACTCCTGAAAGGCAGAATTGAAAAGACATGCACACAAATGTTTAAATGGCTATCTGAGCCTCAATGGTATAGAAACTGGATGGAATATTGGAGGAAATAAGGATTTCTAAAGAGATTGGTACCTTTTTTGTTCTAGTTGGGTCCGAGATTACACAAATGCAGTTAAAAATGCTAACTGTTCATTGCTTAACATTTTCTATTTTAAAAAAATTTCCTGCAAAAATGTTTGGTTTTCACTTAAAAATATCAGTTTATAATAAAGCTTTGATTATTTTACAGAAAAAATGGAAATTTTTGAATGAAGCAAAAATTGTCTATGAAAATGTTTATGTCCTCAAAGACCAAAAAAACCCATATTTTGTTTCTAAAAAGGGATTTTACCACCATCTCCAAATCTGAGGTTTCTGAAACTCATTAACAGGAAGTGTACAGGTGCATTAAACTGAGCAGGGAGAGACATGAACTGTCTCTTTTATTAAGAGTAGTTCTGCTATACATTCAGACATAGTTTATATCCAAATTATTAGGTGTGGCAAGTTACACAGCAGCAATAATCCAAATAGCAGGCTATTTATTGAGATGATGGAAAGACACACACACACCCTGGGTGGCAAAATATCAAACTGAGTAAAGAAGGCCAAAATGCCATCCAGAGGACAAAACAAGCACCATGTGACTTATGTAACCAATCACAGCAAAGCAACATCACCCCCATTTGGAAGACTCAGAATCATTCCTTAGAGTACAAAATCTGAAAAGGAAATTCTAATCTCCTCATGAATTTTACACCCACAGCCCAAGATGCTGAATTTGGCAAATAAACAGTTTGCTGGGATTTAGTCACTCCACTGAGTGTTTAGAATAAAACCCCAAAGGAGTAGAGGGTCCAATGCTACCATTGAAATCTAAATTCTTTCTCATGTGAATGGAAGTTTTGCTTATATATGGATGTCAGGAACAGACCCACCATGTGTAACCACAGGAATTGGTTATGTTGCCCACAATACATACTCCATTTCCTAGGTAAACAATTATCTACTTTCCTACAGGGGTTACGAAGCTGCTAACTAAGGGACCTTGACTATGATCCTACTGATTCTGGCAGGCACTTTGACTCTCTGGGCCTCTTCCAGTGGAGTATTTTCCTGGAGGCTATTACATGGTTAACATTTGCAAAGATTGTGGTTCTGTCGTTTGATCTAATTTTATTCAATAAAGCTGCCTTCTTGCATAAAGGTCTTGGTATTTAATATTTGATACCATAAATCCCATATGGATCTTAGACAGAGGATGAAAATTACATTGGAAATTAATGTTCCCAGAAAGCCCCGTCTTGCTTCTTTCTGCGTTGCAAGACTAACAGGCGTTACCAAGCATAACATCAACTTCCAAAGACATCATCCACTTTAAATGTCTTGAAAATGTCTAATGGTCTCCAAAAGAGATACAGTGGGAAGTAACCCTTTATATGCTAACATGGAAATCGGTGTCAGGGCCATGACTTTTCTGGTTGCACTTGTAATGCAAAGGAGGACACCCAATAATGATAGTTCAGTTCACACAGTTGCTGCTTTCCTCAGCCTATGTTGAACAAAGGAATCGTATGGTGGGGGGGGCGTTCACCCCCCACTCTAGCATAGAAGCAACTGAAACTGAGGCTATGTCTAGACTGCAGTCTTCTTGTGCAAGAAGCTTTTCTCAGAAGAGATCTTCCGAAAAAACTTCTTGCGAAAGAGAGTGTCCACACTGCAAAAGCTCACTGAAAAAGCAATGCGTTTTTTCGAAAGATAGCGTCCAGACTGCCTGGACACTCTCTCACATGTAAGCAGTGATTGCTATGGACGGAGTGGCCACCAGGGCACCTGTGCTTTTTCCTCTTCCCTCTTCTTCCTAAAAAATTCTCTCTTCCCTGTCTACACACGCCTTTTTGCAAAACAGCTCTTTTGCAAAAAGGCTTCTTCCTTGTAGAATGATTACCAATTGCACAAAAAGTCCTCTGTTCTTTCGATTTACTGTCGAAAGAACTTGCAGTGTGGATGTAACTCAAGTTTTGTCGGAAAAACGGCTGTTTTTCCGATAAAACTCTGTAGTTCAGACATAGCCAGAGAAGGGGACAGTTGACAGCATAGGCCACACCTAAGGGGAATAAGTAATGAAGCAATTGTCTGCAGGAATGGAGCCCAGCTGAGAGAGGCCAGATAATGGTTAATATGTAGCTGGCAGAAGAAGGAGGCTACAGCAAGGGAACTTGTAGCCACTGTCTGGATATGTCAGACTCTGATCCTGACTGACCTGGGGAGAGGGTATAGGAAAAGTCTCTGCATATTTAAAATGGTACAGACCTTCGCTGCTGATTAAAGAGTCCTTGCACTGGAACCCAGAGTAGAGCGAAGGCCTGGGTTTCCCTACCAGCCCCTGGGGATGTTGCCCAGTCTGGACAGTGAATGAGAAGATTGTTAGACGCACTGCGTATGGAAGTCTTTGATACCCTGGAAGGGGGAATGCATGTAGTGACCTAACTGGGTATGAAGCACCTCAGGTCCCTCAGAGAGAGGGAAAGAGGTGGCAAGGCATGCAAATGAGTGATGGAAGGGACAACAGACTTTGATGGAGTTCCTCCCTAAAGCAGCCAGGAGGAGGTACCCTAGTGGTGAATAGACACTGTGACAGACCCTCCTTTTATCCTGCATCTGGGCATTGTCTACCATTGTCCTGCATCTGGGCACTGGTCCATGATGGTTGCTTCTGGGTGCTATAACAATACAAATAATAAGTAATAATAATAGGGTAGTGATGTGATCACAGTGAGTCTAAGAGCTGGATGAATAGCCTTTGATGGGAAATGAAAATACCAAGTTGTCATTTGTATACAGTAACTACCCTTCAAGAGTGTTACGTTCCTGGTCACCCACAATTTCCATGAGTTCAAATTCACTAAGATCAATGCAGTCAAGGCTTTGGTTTATTGTTTGCAGAAACCCATGGTAAAGAGGATAAGTAGAACCACAGAATTCAAAGGACTCTCACCACTGGTCCCTTTAAAAGCATCTGGTGTAAGCTAATTGCTACTTCACCACACTAATGAAAGAGAGCATCTACTTGTCTCCTCTTGGAATTCTCCCAGTAATACTAAAAGTTCCTTCAGCATCTCAGAGATAAATCTACCAAACTCCCTTCACACAGTGCAGGGAGTAATCTATATGAAATACATTTTTCTCCCTAAAGTATTTTGAAAGTGGGAGTAAGGAATCTCCAGATGGCATGGTTATCATAAGTTAATTACCCTAATGAAGACTGAAGGCAACCGGCTCTACATCACTCATCACTTTTATTATTTGGAGAGAGGAATATTATTTCAGTATTAAAGAAATACATTTGTGTGGCTTTCACCATTAAGGTTCAGGAACCTAAAGTTGTGAATAGCCACTGCTAGACTGTGATAATCGGACAACCTGGGCTGGACACCAGTTGTTCCGGATCCTCAGTTCATGTCAACCAGAATTTGAATTAAGTGAGCCCTCTTTGATTGACACCTGCTCTGGATCTTCAGGGTTGAAATATTTTAATTTTAATTTTATTATTTTAATTTCTTTTCGTTTCCAAGGCCGACTCAGTGTTGCATCTTCTGATATAATAGGTAAAATAAGCACCATGCAGATTACTTTCTATTAGCCCCCTGAATACCAAGGCCATATCACAGGGGTGGGCAATAATTTTTGCAGAGGAGCCACTTAATTAATGTTGGTATGTGGCCACGGGCTGGCTCCACACTCCCAGCCCCCGGAAGGGGCAGGGCCTGCGGTGGAAGTGGTAGGGCTGGGGACTAGTCTCCCCACAGAGTTGCACTTTCAGCTTTTCAGTGTAGACAAAGCCTACATTTCCATGGAACTTTTCCTACTCAGAGGCATACCCCAGCTCCCTTAATATCAATCTCGATCTAGTGTTCACAACCACGAATTGTCCCATTGGGTTTAAGATCATGTCCCTAAGCAGAGATCATTTCATACCCTGAGAATGTCTGGCTGGGTTCTGCCCTGGCAGCATTTTTCTTCTAAACCTCAGTACCAGCAGGAAAGCACAAGAATCACTTTGGGTTGAGTCTCCCCACCTCCCTCCGGAAAATACTAAGTTTTAAAAAGGAAGATGAAATGTATAATTTCTTCGTTAATGACTTGGAGCATCGTGTCGACTCAACCACCAACTGTATAAAAAACTTTTATCAGAAAAATAGAGCGGAAAAGGTCCACATGATTCCAGGGGTTGGGAACCTATGACCCACAGGCTGGATTTGGCCCCCAGTTAACTTTGATTCAACTCATGGCAAAGATCAGGATTTCCTTCTGCAGCACGGCAAACTGGCACTCCAGCCCTGTGGCAAGTCTCTGAGCATTAGCACCCCAATGTGAATGCCAGCTCTCTGTAAAGAGCACCTCCCCATGGAGCCTCAAGCTGAGTGTGAGTGAGGTGAGTGTCTGTTGTTTGTTTGTTTGTTTTGCTTCTCAGCTGTGTGTGGTCCTCAAGTGATTTCCCTGTGGGTCAGTGGCCTTTGCCTGAAAAAAGGTTCCTTACCCGAGCTCTGAGAGCTCCAGGGTTGCTAAAAAGAATTGCCCCCACCTACATCTGAGCTGCCTCTTGCTATGACTCTGTGACACCCTCCAGTGATGGGAAGTTAAACGGGCATTGTTAATGGAAGCTGAACACTCCCATTTCTGCTCTTCCAATCTGAACAGATGGCGTTTTCCCATTGGAGCAGCAGGGAGCGCCGCACAGAAAACGTTGCAATAAAAGAAATTAAGCTCAAGTGCCCACTGTCCAGCTGCTCAAGAATGATCCTTTTCTCATCACATGAAAGGGAAAGTGAGTGGCACCATTGTGTGGAGGAAATACTTTATGCCACACTGTGCATTAAGATGGTGTGGAATCTTGTAGTGGAACTAATAGGAAGGAGTGGGGTGGTGGAGAGGAAGGATGGGGGATGTAACACAAGAATCATTCACCTGACCAGTCATTTTCAGAATTCCCCTTTTTAGAAACTCATATGAACTGATTTTACTTAGAGCAACTTTCCAGCAAGGTGAAGGAGAAAGTGAAGATCAGCAGCGAAGGAGCCAAAGGGCCAAGAAAGAATTGATAAATATGTGAAAGGTGTCCTTCAGGGCAATATGTAAAGTTGGTAAGTGAAGAGCAAGCCACAAGCAGCTGGCAGCTTGCCTTGACCCGGCCCGCATGGCTTGGGGCTCGTCACCCCCCACCTTGCAGTTTTTTGCTTTTCATTGTGTGTGGCCCACAACTGTTTTTTCTATGGGTCAGTGGCCCCTGACCCAAAAAAGGTTCCCCACTGATGAGCTGGATAGAGAGAATTAAAAAAAGAACATAATTCTGTCCCCTTCTTGAAAGCTAGGGAATTGAGACATGGAAAGTAAAGGCCAAATTCACAAAGGTATTTTTAGGAGCCTAATGATGCAGATAGGCACCTTGCAGAAATTACATATGTTTCCTCAGGGCTTGTTTACACATGGAATTATTCAGGAACAACTAGTCTTGATGAACTCAATGTGTGGACACTCTTATTCCAGGCTAAAGTGCTTTGATCCTAAATAGCTGTATCTGAGGCCATGTTTAAAGACTGCATGAATTAGGCACCTATCCTGCCTGTTGACTTTTTAAAAGCACCCCAGGGAATCTATAAAAGAGCTAGGACACAAACCCAGATTTCAATTCCTCGTGCAGTGATCTAGCCACAAGACTATCCAATAACATTTTGTGCCAGCATTTGAAAATGATGGTTTTAATATCTTTGTATTTCTATTTCATACTGATGACAGAGATTGACGGCACAAGACCATTGACCAAATACTCATCTTTGGAAGGCTATATCCTCTTTGGGAATATGCATTCCAGAGCTGCCTTGAGCAATCTCATGCCCTCACCTTCCAATGAAGATTTGTTGTAATAAATAAAATATCCCGTCAAATTATAGTCATTTAAAATTTCTTCACACTCAAATTTATGGTGCCTCTCTCCAAACAGCTGATTTCTTGCCCTTTTTTTTAGGTGTCCATTAAGAATGGGGTAAATATCCATCTTTTCACCCTCATGTATCTTTTTCATTACAAGCAAGGGACTGATATATGTTCCGGGCTAATGGTGAATTACCTGGCCTGCTGTGTACAGGGGGAATTCTCTCGCCTCAGAACGACTGTGAAACTCTTTATTGGAGGCAGAGAAATTTTTTGACACTTGATCGCAGCCGACAGGTAAGCAGGAGAAGAGCCTCATAGCAGCTGTGACAGGCCTTCCTGTGTCTTTTCCCCAACATTAAATTACAGAATCTAATGGCTTGCCGGAGACATGCTGTCAGAATGATAGAAATGGTGAGATTATTAAATGAGGACCTCTATTTGCAAAGCTGCTTTAATCTCCGAAGAGGCGATGCAGCTCGGTATATCATCGTCTCCACTAGAGCTTCAAAATATAAGAGTTGCTATTTTCCTGGACTCCAAAGCTGGAACATCCACTGCAGCTGGGGAACAAATGGAGCAACTTGGGAGGTAGAGTCTGAGCATTTAACTTTGCTCTCCCCAGGCCTGCTCTGACTGTTCTGTTGGCTGTTTAACTGGCTGAAGAGAAGGCTGGCGACTGAAACATGCCAGCTGTCACTGGCTCCAAAGGGCTGTGGTTACAGCAGGCATTTCCAAGGACACAGGAAAAAGCCCCAGCAATGTCCCTTCTCAGAGCCTTATTTCCTCCCTGCTGCACCTCCTGCTCACAGCTTTGTCCCCACTCTGGTCACAGGGGTGAGGTATCGTCAGGCCCACTGACCCGGCAGGGGGGGTGGGCGGGCTGGCAGCGGCAAAAGGGCCAGTTGCCTCAGGGATTCAAAGGAGAGTGGAACTCTGGCTCCCACCACTGTGGCTCTTGGGTGGGCCCTTTAAATTGCTGCTGGAATTGGACATGGGTCCAGTTGTCCCTCCCACAAGGCTGGGGGAGGGGCTTTTAGAATATGGGCAGGCTATGCCCACCCACCTTCCCATGTTTTCAAATAGGAAATTGCTGCTGGAGCACAGCACCACATGCTCCAGGCATCTGGGGGTAGGGGCGCTGCACTTCAGGTAGCGCTGAAGGCTGCCTAGGGGCCAGTGTTGTGTGCTCCAATTGGTGCTGAGGGCTAGCTGCTTTCAGCCCCGCCCCTTCTGAGAATGTGGAGCCATCCCCCCACCTTACCCAAGAGCCTATGGAGGCTGTCGGCATCCCGGGTTATAGTGTACGAGTCATGCTGGGTTGGCGCAACCTTGCCTATATTTGGGTTGAGCCTTTCACGACCTGCTATACCGACTGTGGGTCAGCTTGGCTCACGGAGTGAGACAATGATAGCTTTAAGGTGGAGGGAAATCTGGGAAATCACCCCTTTCATGAAGAGATGAGAGAACTTAACTGTGTGCATTTGCAACTAGTTCAAACATCTTGGATTTGATAGCATGTCCTAGAATCATGAGCCACTTGCTTTGTTATCTCCTTAGGAAGAAAGAGTTAGGAGAAAAAGGGAAGTGTGGATTCCTGTGAAGGGGGGGGTGAATGGATGAAGAACTAAACAAGCGAAAAAAAAAACCCCCAAAATTGATAAGAGGGATGAAAGAAATTTAGCAGAGAGAGAGATAGACAGAAGAAGAGTGATTCTGTTTTACATTAGCCACAAAAATAATGAATTTAAACAACAGGCAAAACCCATTTTTTGAACAGGAACATGTTTTCAAACTCCCCAAAATCTTGAGAAGTTCCCAAAGTTTCAAAATCTGTTCTTCTCACTTAGTTTTCTAATCCAAGACTGTGCAGTTTGGAATAGACATTCACAAGGTCAAAATTCCTGGTGTGTCATTTTCCCTTAGCACTAAGTTACTCACATATCTGAATGCAGGAAGATGCAGGAGGTAGATTGGCTTCCTAGCACTCACAGGGGTGGCTGCATTGAAAAAAGGGCACCACCAGCAGCATCAAACATCTGGCCATCCGTGCCTGGCCTTTATCCTCAGGAATTGTGAGCAGATCTCTGGGTATGTCTACACTACCACCCTAGTTCGAACTAGGGTGGTTAATGTAGTCATTCGAAGTTGCAAATGAAGCCCGGGAGTTAAATATCCCGGGCTTCATTTGCATCTTGCCGGGCGGGAGCCATTTTTAAATCCCCTTAGGTCGAAATCCGTGCCCGCCGCTACACGCGGCACGGAGTAGGTAGTTCGAATTAGGTTTTCCAATTCGAACTACCGTTACACCTGGTTCTCTCGTGGGCACGGAGTTCGACCTAAGGGGATTTAAAAATGGCGCCCGCCCGGCAAGATGCAAATGAAGCCCGGGATATTTAACTCCCGGGCTTCATTTGCAACTTCGAATGACTACATTAACCACCCTAGTTCGAACGAGGGTGGTAGTGTAGACATACCCTCTGGAAGCATTTTTTCATCTCTTTAATGTTCAGTAAATATTCTCCTCAACAAAAAAATAAGGGAAGAAAGATGGAGCCTTTGTAGAACTGCAACTGCTTTTTTGGTTGTAGCCTCTTAATGTACATTAAAAGTAGGAAAAAAAGAACAAGAAGAAGAGTTATATTTGAATATCCTACATGTTGGAAGAGACTCAATAGAAACATGGACCATTCTAATGCCTGTTGCCAACTCTGTCCACACATGTATACAAAGTGACACCATCACAGGACCTAACTTCATAAGCCACCACATCAGAAATTCATACAACTGCACATCCTCTACTGTGATCTCTGCCATCAATGCTCCTCTGCCATGTATATTGGCCAAATTGGACAATCTCTAAAACCAAGGATTAATGCACACAAATCAGATATTCAGAATGGTAATACACAGAAACCTGATGGAGAACATTTTAATCTGCTGAGGCACTCATTAATGGATTTAAAAGTAGCCATTTTTCTACAAAGGAATTTCAAAAACCAGCTACAGAGAAAGACTGCAGAACTTGCCACTATGCAAATTTGACACTATTTCTCATGGCGTGAATAAAGACATGAACTGGATGGGCCATTATATTCATCACCCAATTGACATCAAAAGCCAAGTATGGGACACTTCCAGCCCACTCAATTAGCCTCGTTAGCACCCACACTACAACTAACAGGTATTTTTTCTCCCCCTCTCCTTTTTTTTCTGTTATATATTGTGAGGGTCCCCCTTTTTTTCCTCCACTCTGCTCACCAGAGGAAGTAGATTTTGCCCACGAAAGCTGATACTATCTAGATTTTTTTGTTAATCTCCAAGGTGCCACATGAATACTCGTTGTTGTTTTTTTAAAGTTACAAACTAACATGGCTACCCTTCTGAGCATTCCAATGCTAGCATACTAGCTCTGATGATCCCAAAGTTAGAGCTGATATGCTAGACCTTCAGCTGATGTAATTGGCCTCTCTTCACTGCCATCAAGACAGCCATGGTGACTCCCACCCTCAGAGGAACTTTCTGGTGGAATTAACCATTCCAAATAATGTTCATTAAAATGTAGATATTTTAAAGGTCTCCAAATAGTGTTGTGAAGCATTAATGATCACTGCTGCCATGCTTCTTTTTCGTAAGTGTTTGATATAAAGCGAAGCCCATGGGTTGTCTGAACCAAAGAACTTTTTGTGGGAGCCAGAATTTGGCACTAAGACAGTGTAAGAAGGAAGAACATCTACTAGAGATAGCTCTCTGTGTTAGCATGTTGAGAAGAGCGAGCTACCGAACAGTCACATCACATGGATTGCTGGAAGTTGCCAAATAAAAAGCAACACCTTGAAAATCCATTAATGTTTGGTTTCCTGGAGAGATTTGAATGGGTTTTGTATGGCAAAAGCTCGCAAGTGAGTGAGCAGGCCCCAAGCAAGTATAGAAAATGTCAGTGAAAGAAAGGCTCTATTCATAATGTATGCTGTTATAATATTTTATTGACTTAATTAGCCCAGTAATCACTGTAGAAGACCTTCATAAACAACGAGAAATCCTGTGGCACCTTATAGACTAACAGATTTAAAATAGAAACAAAAGCTTTGTTGGAAAATGAACCATGCACCATTGAATAACCTTCCACCACCCGGTTGGAGTTAATTCAAGCTGAAGATCTTTTGCAATCAAATGAAATGATACCAGTAGGAAGAAACATAGGCTATTATCTAATATTAAGAGTTAAAATAATTTTAGCTGTTGACTTAATAATTGAAATTGTCAGGCAGAAAAACTCTCTCTAATAATGTTAGAGGACATCTTTAAAGGTCTTTTCAGTGAATCCAACTTCAAATGCTACTGAGAAGATAAAAGATGCAAGCTTAACCCAATGAATAAACCAGAAATATTGCTGCTTTGCCTTCAGACACTGCAGATCAGAGCTCCTCCCTTGAACACAATAGTTGTGTGCGCTATTTCTGGCCTTTATTGGAAGCAAAACTCTTTTATGATAGTCTGTCATTTATGACAGTTCCTCCAGAGAGTTCATTAGGATGAACATTAATGTAGCCAGATCTAGGGAACTGCTGTTCTTAACATAATGCCAACATATATTACAATACAATATCACTGTGATAGGAGAGTGTTACTGCTGCGTTAAGTGTGTGTGTGTGTGTGTGTGTGTATGCACGCAAATTGAACTGTTTTAACTTTCTTGGTAAAGCCATATCTTATTTTCTGAATTGCTACCACTATAAATATATGTAATAAGGTGCCTCAACAGCTGTTTTGTTCAGCAGTTATCTGCGATGATTATGTATTCATAGCGCAGAGTTTTCAGCCTTGGAGAGCCACAATTAATCTATACTGTGCTTCAAACCCTCAGAGCTAGCGGTTTGTTCCTTTCCCCCATTTATTGGTATATCTTAAAGTTCCACATACCCAGCCTCTAATGCAGATTTTTATATGTAATGTAAGATGCACTGGCAAGGGAATAGCCGTTATCCTTTCCCTCTCTTCCATCTGTTTTAACAAAATCAATTGCATATTGTGAATCTTCTTTAATACACAGCATTAGTCATTGTTACAATGGCTGCATTGTATGGCACTGGTGAACCTCCGGATAGAAAGCAGATTATGGGTTAGGGGTCTCAGCGTAGTTGCAACCTGATAGTTCAGTAGGTGTTGATGACCCTCAAGTGATTGGTCCACATGAAACTATGACAAGGTGGACCTGGCCTACGGGCCGCCTTCCCGCACCCCACATGAATGTTTCTTTTTGGGGCAAAAAAGGCCACGTATAATCCGCCACAAGATGCCTAGAATGGGCACTCAGGGACCTATGGGTATGAGTCCTCCAGCAGCTAGAATGGCTGAGAGGGGCCCACCAGGACCCAACTGGCATGATAAAAAGGGGTCTTCCTGGGGTCAAAGTTCAGGATGAAGTAAGGATAAAGGAGGAAGTGTCGCCCCCTGTCTTAACCCAAGAACCCTGGCCTACTGTGGGTCTAGTTGATTGCATTTTGTAAGAATCAATGATAAACTGTTTGGTTTACATTGCGGGATGGAATGCCCAGTGGTCCAGCCTGAGCTAAACATTAATTTTGAGTGCTGTAAGCAAGAGTGGATTTACCATTAAACAAACCATGCCATGGCACTGGCCCCCAACAAGGGGGGGGAAGAAAGGAAACGCAGCAGGGCTCAGAAGGCAGACTGCCTGCATACTGTGGCCAGTGGCCCCAAGCCGCTCTCGGAATTGGCCCGCTGCTGGCAAGTCTCTGTGAGCCCCTGGTGGGTGGCAAGCAGCTCCGAATGCACTGCCCCTCCCCCGGGGAGCACACAGACAACTCCCCCCCCCCCCCCCCCCGCTGCCATAGTTCCTATTGGCTAGGCTGTGACCAATGGGAGCTGCGAGGGCGATTCCTGTGGGCAGCTGCAAGTGCATACCCTCTGCCCCCCACAGAAGAGCTGCTGGCTGCTTTGAGAGCCACCCAAGTTGGAAACCAGCCTCCCTTGCACTCCAACCCCGTACCCCAGCCCAGAGCCCAAGCTCCCCACCCAAACTCCAGCCCAGAGCTTTCCACACCCTCCTGCACCCAACCCCCTGCTCCAATCAAAGTATCTTGCGTTATTTTAATTTACTTACTGTTACTTATAGTATAGAAGAAGGATGAAGAAAAAAAAGAATGAAAAGCGTGTGAGGTGGGGGTGGAGGTAAAAGAAAATGTTTTTTTTTCTTGGCTGAGTCTCAGGGGCAAAAATCAAACTGCAAACAGGGCCCCACTAACTCTAAATCTGCCACGGGACATGACTTTCTTTGTGAGATGCTCCACTAGCTCAGGCAAGTGCATGATTAGAAATTTAGAACTGCTATCAGCTAACGTAGTCATTTCTTTAGGTCGGAGGAGGAGGAGGATGTTTTGAGTGTTGAAGTTGTAGGTTCCAGTGATGAGCAGTCATTACACATTTATACCCTGAAACATTACTCTGAAAGTGTCATTGCACGGTTCTATTTTTATTGTCACTTAATGACCTCATGTCAAGTTTTCTTGTTTTAGAAGTAAAAAATTCTCCCCTCTCCAGCCAAATGGCAGCTCTGAAAATTAAGCCTAGGCTCCGCAAATCAAGCTGGGTGTTCTCTGGTTCACGTGTCATCACCAGCCGTACAAATTCTGCTAGTGGAATTTAATCAACAGTTCTGCTGGGGATGTGCCAGCCAGAAGAGAATCCAGCTGTCTCTTTCCCTGAGCTGTGGTTGTTTAACAGGAATATTAGAAGAATTATGGGAATAGAAAAGGAAGTCACTTTTTAAAATAGAGGTGGAAGTGACTATGGCTATGTCTACATTACAGAGGTTTTTTTTTTTAAAAACAGCCGTTTTTCTGAAAAAAATTCAATTACATCCACACTGCAATTGTGTTCTTCCGAAAGAAAATTGAAAGAACAGAGAAGTTTTTCTGACATTGGTAAACCTCATTCTACGAGGAAGAAGCCTTTTTCTGAAAGAGCTCTTTTTTGGAAAAAGGTGTGTGTGGATGGGGAAAAGGGAGTTGTTTCGAAAGAAGAGGAAAAAGCACAGGTGCCCTGGTGGCCACTCCATCCATAGTAATCACAGCTGAAATGCAAGATAGCGTCCATTCAGTGTGGACGCTATCTTTTGAAAAAGCAGATTGCTTTTTCGATGCACTCTGGCAGTGTGGACACTCTCTTTTGGAAGAAGTTTTCCAGAAGATCTCTTCCAGAAAAGCTTCTTCCGAAAGAAGCCTGCAGTCTAGACACAGCCTAAGAGTTTGTAAGTATTTACACAGTTTATAGGCACCTACATTGGTAAAAACATTGATAATATGCTCATTCATCTAGCAGACAGAGATTTAAGAAGATCTAATGGTTGGAAGTTGTAGGCAGAAAATTTATTCAAGAAATAAGACACACAATGTCATGACCAAATATAGAAGTTAAAAATGCCTGTGAACAAATGCCAAGAAACTTAAACATAACAATAGATGAACTAAAATGTCTGGCAGTGGAAGAAACAACTTGACACAACAGACAGTGATGAAACTGATGGAATTACAAAACTTAGCAGATCATTACATCTGGTTATACAGAGAGAATAATTAATTACAACAGAGGAAGACACTGCTCATATACCATTGCAAGGTCACACAGTCTAGTATTCTGCCTAAATTCCATCAGTGATTAGAAAAATACCTGTATTTGAATGACTTTTTTTTTTTTTAAACTTTTCACATTTGTTCCCCTTGTGTATGTAGTGTGTATCCAGCTGAACTGGGTAGGTGCTGGTGAGAGCAGATATGGCACCATATTTGAACGATTCTCCTGGACACACTCTCTCTCACACATAGAAACTATGACATGGTGAGAAACGTTACAAAGAAAATACGTTTGGTATCACAGTAATCCATGAGTACCCATTAAAACAGCAAGGACCAGAAATCCTCCTCTTGTACAAATCCATGCAGCTTCCTTTGGAGCTATGCTGATTTGCACCAGCTGAGAATCTGGAAATATATCTTTTTATAGCCTTTCCATTTTACCTTTTAGCAAACATAAAAGTGGAAGAAGGCTTAGAGGATTGGTGTGGGGAGCACTAGGAATCTTACAGACAGCCTTATGAAAGGCAATTACCTTAAGAGTTAAAATAATTAATTTTATGGCTATGAATTTGTTCCAATGAAACAGAATTCTTGGAAACCTCAAAAACTATAAATTGTTTCATTACATGGGGTCAGACAGATGAGAGAGAACCAATGAATGAATGAGTCTCTCTAATTATTGGAGGAGACTCAGTGTACGTGGTTTGGGATCTTTTAGGATAAAAAGGGTCTAAATATTCAGGATAGGAAGGTTGGAAGAACACGGTATCAGAATATCTTTCACAGTTATTGTCTGTTTATACCAATCTGGTCTACCTTGCAAAGTAGCCCTCACGTGACCAGAACTTCCATTTATTCCAGAGCAATGTCCTTGGGGTACGTCTAGACTGCGTTGTTATTTCGGGTGCGCTATTCCGGCGTCCCTGTAACCCTTGTTCCACGAGGGTTAAGGGATTTGTTGGAATAGTGCCTTATTTTGACCTAGACTCGGAATAATCTACGCAATTTGCATATTCCAACAGAAGGGTGCTGTTTAGATGCACCCCTTGAGTGTAAATGTCTCAGAGGGGTAGCCATGTTAATCTGTAGCTTTAAAAAGAATGAGTAGTCCTGTGGCACAGCAGCGTTATTTTGGAATAACTGACGTTATTTCAAAAAACAAAATGTGCATCCACACAGAGAGCCATTATTTCCACATAATGTCAAGCTGGAGGACTTCTTACTCAGACTCCTGTAACCCTCATTTCACAAGGAGTAAGGGAATTCGAAGGAAGTGTGTTCTTCCTTCCATACCCTGCTGTGTAGACAGCACCAAAAGCCAAATTAAGCAATTTCGACTAAGGACATAGCTGAAGTTGTGTATCTTAATTTTACTTTTGCCCTGATATGTAGGCAGGAATGGCCTGAGACGAGCTGCCAGCAACTGGCGCCCTAGGCAAAATGCGCGATCGGCACGTGATCGGCACCCCCGTCTCCAAAGCCCTCAATGGCAGTTTATCTTGGTGCCCTAAGAGGCGGTCGCCTGTATTGACGGGCCGCCACTGTATGTAGGCGGGCCCTTAGAGACCAACAAATATATATTTATGTATATAAAATGTCATGAGCTTTTTCATTCTCAACATGTCCAGTTTAAACTGCAGGGAAATCTCAGGGAGGTCATGGAATAACTGGCAAATTGAAATTTGGCTGGGTTAGCACCACTATTATTAGGGTCAAAGTACCAATGGCTCTTTACTAACCACAGGCAGTCAGGAAATCAACTTTATCTTTCATCTAAAAGACAATAACTCTGCTTCAATGGTGAATCCAGAAAGATGATTGCCCTCAATCAGCTAATGTTTCTACAGCACTTAGGTGTGCTTGAAAGTTCCCTAATACTGACTTTGGCTCACCAATGTGCATTAGCACAAGGCGGTGAGAAGCAGACAGCATGATGCGAAAGAAAATGTTCAGATGCACCTTCATGCTATTTGACTGTGTGAATTCAGTCCTTGTGCCTGATTCTGATCTCACGCTGATTTTACATCACTGCCTGTAGTACCATTACTGATAGTGACACTAGTTTAAGTGAAATCAGGATCAAACCTGTAATTTTCTGCTATTTAAGGTTCATTCAGGTGGAGAATGCCAGAGCTGTTAGCTACTTCATGGTTATTCTGAGTAGTCTTAATTTGAAACTCCTCTCTGGGTCAGTTCCTATGTGAGAGAATGCGTCATGCCACTTCAACTTTAATTGTTTTCATTTCAGTCTTTTGAATCACCAGCCAGGGACTGGCAGAAGTGGTATGACAAAGTGTAATGCACTGTATACAAGCATTTTATCTCATTGGCCCTGTACGTGGGTATGGTACTTAGGAGAGTTCTACAAATACAGGCATTCATCTTAGTCAGCCCTAATGAACTGCATCTGTTCATGGGGAAAAGAACAGCTGTAGTGGATCCAAATTGGCTTAATCTTTGTCACAGGCAGCTAGCTACCTGCTCCTCTGGTGTGTGTGGAGGTGATCTCAGTAAAGGGGCCTAACAAACAAAGAATATGGTTTGGGGGCAATATTTTCATAAGCGATCTTGTGACTCTAAGTGTCTTCATTTTTCAGTGCTCAGCCTGAGACCTTACAAGGTTTCCAATGTTTAGATAGTGCTATTCTGAAAAATTGGGACCACTGAGGTATCTCAATTGGGGGCTCAAAATCACATCACTAATGTTCCCTCTCATTTTATCCAGCCATGTGCAAAATAATTTTTGTGCACTCATGCATGTATGGATGTGCACCACCAATGAAAACACAGGCTGTCAGCTGTGGGCATTCTGCTCCTCAGCTGGGCAGCATTTGAATCTCCCCTGGGTGGTCGCCCAATCCACAGCTAACAGGGAACACTGCATGCTACTATTGAAAATTTTCAGCCTTTATGCCTTTGTGGTGTAAGGAATATTAACAGGGTAAGCCCTTCATGGTTGCTTACAGAAAATGTGTCTGATCATGAGAAAAAAAAAAATGAACTATTGTGTGGGAGGTACAATTGCATTTTAATGTTGTTTGAAGTAGTGGTGCATTATTATTATTTGCTATATGCATTGCAGTCATTCCGAAAGGTCCCAACCCAGATCAGGGACCAGTTATATGAGGCATTCGACCAGCAGTCACAACTCCATTGAATGGGGTCACCAGGGCTGGCTTGGACTTGCTGGGTCCCGTGACTGAAGCCTGACCCCACTGCCTGGGGCTGAAGCTAAAGCCCAAGCGCTTCAGCCCTGGGCAGCAGGACTCAGGTGACAGACCCGCTCCCAGAGTCATCCTGAGGAGAGTGCAGGGCCTGGAGCAACCTCCTCCATCCCCCAGGCTCAGGGCCGAGGCAACCCCCACCCACTGCAGGCCCTGCCCGACTCCTGCTCCACCCTTTCCCCAAGCTCCACCCCTGCTCCACTCCACTCCACCCTCTCCCTGAACAATGTGGCCTGGAGGATTATGCGCAGGCTTGGCACAGTGGTAGCAGGCGTTGCCCTCCCTCCCTCACCACAGCAGTGGGAGTGGGAGTGGCCTGGCATCCTGCTCCACTCTGCTGCACCTCCCTTCTGGCCTGCTGCCACCCGCATCTCCATGGCTGCCCTTGCTGTCAGAAGGGGGCCACAATGCATTGATGTTTGAGAGCCCCTGCACTAGACATTCACATAGTAAGAGACAAACCCTGCCCTGAAGGGCTTGCACGGTACATCGACCGACACAGGGTGAAAGATGGGAATATCAATAACTTCATTTTATAAATGGGGGCATGAGGCAAAGACAGATTAGGGGTATGCCTACACTACGGAGTTTTGTCGGAAAAATGGCCGTTTTTCTGAAGAACTTGAGGAACATCCACACTGCAATCGTGTTCTTCTGTAAGAAAATCGAAAGAACAGAGGGGGTTTTCCGGCATTGGTAATCCTCATTCTATGAGGAAGAAGCCTTTTTCCAAAAAAGCTCTTTTGGAAAAAGGCATGTGTGGACGGGGAAGAGGGAGTTATTTCGGAAGAAGAGAAAAGAGGAAAAAGCACAGGTGCCCTGGTGGCCATTCCGTCCGTAGCAATCACAGTTTACATGAGAGAGAGCATCCATTCAGTCTGGATGCTCTCCTTCGAAAAAGCAGATCACTTTTTCGATGCACTTTTGCAATGTGGACACTCTCTTTCGAAAGAAGATTTTCCAGAAGATCTCTTGTGAAAAAAGTTTCTTCCGAAAGAAACCTGTACTCTAGACGTAGCCTAGTGACTTGTTCAAGTTCAGACTGCAGTGTAAGGCAGAGCTGTGAACTGAATCGGAGTGCCTTAGCCTCAAGAGCAACCTTTCTTAGGTACCTCAGCATTTTCATTTGCTTTAGATAGAAATTACACATTAGCTATTTTCATTGGGATGGTTTTTTAGCTGAAATTGTGTTTACCAAAGGAAGGCAAGAAAACCTGTTAGACAGATCCAATGGGCGTTTTGGCAATTCCCAGAGGAGCTTTCTAACTTTAGATCTGTCAAAAACTACCCAAGGCCCAGGCCTATGTATTTCGGCTTCAGAAACCTAACTCTATGAAAACCAAACAAGCCCCAAATATTTTGTCTTTCTGGTCCTGTTTGGCATCCATGCGTATCAGTGGGGCTGACAGCCTTTCTGGGCCCCTGGACAAGGTGGAGGGGGCCCAGCTCTGTGCTCCCGGAAGGGGCAGAGCTTCAGGCAGAAGGGGAGGGGCCAGCCCTGAGCGCCACCCAGAATGAGCTGCTCAGCAGCCACTCCCAGACAGTCCTCACAGCTGCTAGAGCACCGCACAGTGGTCCAGCAGCAATTTAAAGGGCCATTGTCAACCGCCAGGCCTAGGAGCAACTGCCCGCTTTGCCCCCAGTGAGCACTGCCATCCTCTAAGCTCCCATGATGAGTGAGTGGAACCTCACAAGCCTGATTCAGAGCCCGATTACCCCCTTTGGTAGTAGCCTTCCTGGAGGCCCAATGGAATTTAGAAAACTGAGTTCACGCTTGTGGATCTCCATGCCACTGAGGGGACGGACTCTGTCTACATGTGCAGCAGGCAAAGGCTTGCTCCTTAAGCATTACAGAGGTTCTGGGGTCTGTGTGGGGGTAATCCCATAGTGCTTGGGCCATTGACTGAGGGCTAACGTTCCTGTCTCCCAGCAGTAGTCTACCAAAGCTTTGATATCCATTTCTGGCTCATATCCAACTCCTTAAAGCAGCTGGCTGACACACAGCAGAATCCATGGAGGCTAATGTTCACTTAAGGGCGCATCTACACAGCACTTATTTCGAAATAGAGCACTCTTCCTCCGACTTCCCTTACTCCTCATACAATGAAGGTTACAGGAGATGGAATAAGAAGTCCTCCAGCTTGACAGTATTTCGAAATTACTGACTGCTGTGTAGACATGGACTACGTTATTTTGGAATTGTGCTAGTTATTTCGAAATAGTGTTGCAATGTAGATGTACCCTTAGTCCACAAAAATTAGTGAGGGTATACCACTGAAGTCTTGCTGGGGATTTATCCCATGCATAGCAACTGTTCTATGTCTCCTGTCTCTATCTCCACCTTAACATCAATCTGCAGAGACCTGTCCAAACAGTGTGAAGTCCAGGCTGGTGAAGGAGTGGGGAGAGGAAGACTCCCCACTCCTTTTTTAACACCCCTTCCATGGTTTTTGAACCACTCTAGCAGATTTGCTGCTTCTACAAATTCCCTCGGTGCCTAAAAGTGCAGTGTACATTAAATAAACAGTGGGCATGACTTTTTGGACTTGATTTTAAATGGGACCTCAACCCAGCCTCCCATTTTACATCTGGAATTGCATCTGTAGTATGGCTGCTGTCAAAGCATTCAGGATGAAGTGGGTTTTACTCAGGAAAGCTCATGATCCTATATATTTTTGTTAGTGCCACAGGGACTACTCGTTGTTTTTATAGGTACAGTTAGTATAACTTAGAAATTCAATGCCAGGTTTGTGGGCTCAAACAGGCAGCTGGATATTTTACTAGTAGCAGCGGCTTAAGTGTGATTATTAGTGCCTCCTCCCCTCCCCCCAGGGTGGGGGAAGGTTTCCTTTAAAAATCAGGCTCTTTGTTAATCCATGAAAGCCTCACTCTTTGGATGACAGTATATATTTTGACAATCACCTCCCCACCTTCCCTGGGGAGCTCTGGCAAGTGAGGCTCTAGCAAATAAAGCAGAGGATTTTCTGAATGCACAATCATGCATAATTTAGTAACATTAGGGGCCTTCCTCACTTCTCCCAGCAA
Source organism: Pelochelys cantorii (assembly GCA_032595735.1). Classification (NCBI taxonomy): domain Eukaryota; kingdom Metazoa; phylum Chordata; order Testudines; family Trionychidae; genus Pelochelys; species Pelochelys cantorii. The sequence goes on from CM064346.1 coordinate 14,957,748, forward strand.
ACTCACATTCAGTAAGTGCTAACACAATTCCTTTGTGGTTGGAGATTTCGGATAAGATTGGGTCATCAGGCCCTGGCATGTTATTAAAAATTGACCATGGGGAAGTTTGTGCACAGGGCTAGGGTTTAACCGACAGATCTATATGTAGATATTAATTAAAGAAGTGTTTGTGAATACTTGAGTGGGTCTGCTTTAAAGGGTAATATGAATAAATAATGAAAGAATAGCTTTTCCTTGAATTCATGCTGTTCACCCGTAAGTCAGAAAAGCAAACTTGATGCTAGAGAAAGTAGCTCAGAGAAGTCAAAAAGCATTTTTTTCATTCTCAGGGAAAAGGTTTTATGTTGCTTGAGTAAAAGGTTCCAATGGAAAAAACAACGTTCCTCAGTTACTTGAATATATCAACAATGTTCCCTCTAATCTCTTCCATCCATGTGCAGAATATTTTTATGGGCGAATGTGTACCACCAATAGAAACACTCTGCTAATCAGCTGGACAGCATTTGAATCTCGGCTGTGTGGCTGCACAGACGCATCGCTAATAGGGAACAGTTCGTCACCAAAGGAAGTGTATTTTTTCAAGATGTAGGGAGAAAAGAAAATTTTAAAACATTTATAAATTATTCATATGGATCCATAGGATATCGAGCAGCAACTCCTGAGTTAAAGCGTAGCTTATAATTAGTAACTAGTTCATCATGTTCTAACAATGCAGAATGATTAATTTTCAAATCTTCTTGCCTCCCAACCCCACCGACAGCAATTAAAGAGAAATATTGTACAGTGGCACCTGTTTTCACTATATGGTTGCCACAGCAAGTAAACCAAATCTTTTTTTGATGAGAAAAGTCATAGGAGCATCAAAACCCCTGTACAGTTCCCTAGAGACTTGTGAGAAATCTGAAATTATTAAAACATATGGTGGCACATACTGATTACTGACAACTCCTACTGTGTTGTAAGTCCTATTTTCTTTTTGACTTTCAGCTTTTCAGAGTGTTTTCCAGTCAGTTTCTCCTTATTATTTTCCCCTTCCTTCAATAAAGCTCCTGTGAAGAGAGGAAAAATGGCATTACAGATGAATAAAGATCATTGAATGCACCTTTCCTTATTCCTTTTTTCATTTCAGAGTAGGGTTCTCATGCAAGAAAAGAAAACTTTCATTTTTTTATAGAAACAACAAAAAATTGATGCACTCAGAGAAAAAGAGAGAGATGTGGGCATAGATACTCTATTTTGTTCCAATAGAAGGGGTGCAAACTGTCAGGATTATAGGCTATGTCTACACTACAGGCTTCTTGAGCAAGAAGCTTTTTGCAGAAGAGATCTTTCCGCAAAAACTTCTTGTGCAAGAGCGCGTCCACACTGCAAAAGCGCATCGGAAAAGCGATGCGCTTTTGCGCAAGAGAGCGTCCAGACTGCATGGACACTCTCTCGAAGGAAACTCTGATTGCTATTTACAGAATGGCCACCAGGGCACCTGGGCTTTTTTCGATTGCCTCTTTTTGCGCCAAAAAAAACCCCTCTTCCCCGTCCACACACACCTTTTTGCGCAAGAGCTCTCGTAGAAGGAGGAATACCTGCACTAGAAAAACCCCTCTGTTCTTTCATTTTACTTGCACAAAAATGTGCTTGAGGTGTGGATGCGCTGCGAGTTTTTGTGGAAAAACGGCCGTTTTAGCGCAAAGATTCTGTAGTGTAGACCTAGCCATAGATGCATCTGATCAGCTGAGAATTTGTTTGGGGCTAGGCCTGGGATGAATGGGAACATAAAGATAGATTTTAGCTTTGAATTCAAGGTGGGGGGGTGTGAGGCCAGTCAGCTCCCATCTCTCCGTGACTGGGCAATGGGAGACAGAGAGCCCCTGGAGAAGGAAGGGATACCCTTCATTCCCCTCCCATGTGCATTTCTCCCATCCCTTTCTTCTGGGCCTGCTAACAGGGAGGGGGCAAAGGAGGCAGCTGCCCTGGGTCCCAGTGATTTAAAAGGGGCCTGGGCTCCTGGCCACTGCCACTGCTACCTCAGCAGTAGCAGTGGCTGGAGTCCTGCATGGTGGACTCCTGATGGCGCTGCCGGCTCACTGGAGAAGGCTAACCCCCATCTGCGCCCCTTCCGCTTGAGACCCCGCCCCTTCCAGGGGGCCCAGAGCTGACCCCCCCCACCTTGCCCAGGACCCCAACAAATCTGTCCCCAGCCCTGGTTTTAGGGCTGTCCATCATGCTGCTGGTCCTATCAAATTTGTGAGATTCTCCACATCCCTCCCTCCCCCCAGAGCGCATGTAGGGGTGGGGGTAGGGATTACACTATGCTGCAGCTAGGCCCAAATGATGCCCAGTCCTTTAAGGTTGTTGAAACTAGTTTAAGTGAGAGTTGCCAGTGGCAATGCTATAGCATGCCAGGGTCTGGGACAGCCAGGTCTGCCCTGGGAGCCAGGGAGCTGTACTCGTCTGTCCGCGGCAAGCCTCTTTCCTTTGCTGCATGGAGGGTGTAGGGGTTAATTGCAGAAGAACTCTGTACGTGTGAAGTATAGGGGTGGTGAGGCATGCATTCCCCCCTTCCCCTATGTCTGATGAGGCAGAAGCAAGCCTCTAGGATCATACGCCATTTAAGATAAGCAATGGTGCCAGTAAAGTAAAAACAAGTTATAGATAAGGGTCAGAACGCATAACAATCTTGTTTACCCAGATGTACTGATCATGTAAACAAGGTCAAAGGACAAGTAGTACCAGATCAGTACTAGATCAATAGTTAACAGCTAAGCCATACATCAGCAAGTAATGAGTAACCCCTGGAAATTTCAAAGCTGCAAAACAAGGTAGAGACACTGTATTTAAAGCTGCACCACAGCACAGCAATTTGGACCTTACCGATAGACTCTGGTACCGGTCCCTCGGAAGCCTAGACGACCTCTTGCTCGTCTGCAGCTGAAACGGGGTTCCCAGATTGCAGAAGGGATGTAAGACGCCGCTTTTCCTATCATGTTGTTCTTTTAGTTAAGGGGCACAGCTGAAAACTATCAGGAAATAAACTGCTTGTGTTTGACAGATTCTTGTGCAGCGTGTTTTGTATTTAGAGAGCCCAGTGTATGACCTGAGACTTACTCTTGCTGGCAACAGAGGATACCATGGTGTTATTGCTATTTTATAAAGGTGGAACTGTGCACTAAGAGCCCAACCCCCCAGCTCAGGGTCACACAAAAAACTTGTGGCAGATGCCAGGAGAGAGTACCAGATCTGCAGTCTCTACCTAGTGCTTTAATCACAAACCATCCTTCCTTGCCGAGACTAAATTGGGTCCTACTGTGTTTTGTTACTTAATCAGTGTGAATGACGTGTTCCACATTGCACAGAACAAAGAGGAGACACAGGCCCTGCCCACAGGGGGATTTATAGGCTATGGGTGTCATTTGCAAAAAGTACTTACATCGGCCTAACTTTGCTCCCTTTGAAGTCCTTTATTAAATTCCCCTTGACTTCAAAGGGAGTAGAGTTAGATCAGTGATGAGTGCTTCTGAAAATCCCATCCTTAGCAAATGAGCTCCCTAGATCCAATGAAACAGACTGCCATATTTCACTGCATGTGCGGATATAGTCGGGTAATACATTCCAGAAAGGGTGTCCATCTCATCTCCAAATGCATGCATTTTATCCTGCAGTCTTTAAGACAATTTTTTCATGTGTAGCTGCCACTGTCAGAGCACTAATCCAGTCATAAATAGTTAGATTTAATTCAGCTTTCCAAATAAGAGATTATTTGCTATCATGAGACCTAGATTAATCTAGTTTGAACTCATTGGATACAGTCTTTAAATCCAAAGTATTTTCAAGTAAATCGATGACAGAGGTGACTGCTTGCTGTCCTGTACCTCCCTCCTCTCTCTTCTCCTCCCCTTTAATTCTTTACCCTTCATGTGATATATTTCCAAAGGTGGCTTAAGGCTACAGTAGACTCCCAGTTAAATGCCTCCAGCCTTCTATGAACCATCTCAACACATTCCTGAGTCTCAATCTCATGAGAGACACTTTAAATGGGGCCCAGTCTAGTTTGTCTAAGAGCTTAAAAAGCATCAGTTTGGGATTTGCATCTCTCTCACCAGAACAGCCCTCCCCTATCTCGGTTTAGTCAGCTGTGCATTGTACATTTACAACCATATGTGTTTCAGACAAAATAGAGAGCTTTAAGTGGCTTTGCCTGTCAGGCATGGCCAATATAAGATGGGAGTCTGGACAGCTTTGGAGGTGATTGTTAAAGAATTAAAAATATATGTTAAATGAATCTGTTCAGCGATGCATTGGATTAGAGCCTTTCATCTCCTCAGACCTGAGGGAAAATTTTAAACTTGGTGGTTTTATGCTATCCAATATGCAATACAATTTAGGTTTTTATAGTGTCTTGCATACAAACTCCCCTAACACGCAAATATTTTACAGACTTATATAACAAAAAGACGTAGAATTAAAGAATAGCCGAGGCAGACAGTAGTGTATTTTTCATATAAAGTTTCTTTTTTTAAATGAAGAATTGATATAGCTGAAAATGCAGACACTAGAGTGGCAGAGAAGATGCCTGCACCAACACCACTTAGATTCTTAGATTGTAAGAGGAACAATACATTTAAAATACATCCCACCAAATGTTAATTTAAAAGCAGTGTGTGTGCGTAAATTACATATTTTAAAATAATGGCTATAATGTCCATTTATTTTAATGGAAGTGAAAGCATTCAGACTGTAATCTCTCTATATATTTCAGAGTGTGTCTGCCTGTGTATCTGTCTATGAGCCCGTTTGTTCAAGAACTCCTCCTAAACAGTAAGAGCTAGGGCCACCAAATTAAGTATGCGGCTTCCTGTTCTCCTACCTTAAAGCAAGGTCGAGGTTTGGTTATGGCTGGACAACCAGATGCCTGGGAAAGGGGCAGTTTTCCATAACATGCAAAGGGAAGGGCTGCTGTTCCATCAGACATGAGATAAGAGTGGCCACTGGGGGCAGCTACACCACCAAGAGAGTGGCCAGCAGAGCTGGGGCTCTTACATTTTGCCTTCCAACACACTGGGTAAGTGGGGCTCCCCTGCCTGGGAGACAGCCCCTGTTAGCCCCCTTGCCCTAGGAGGAGCCAGGGGGAAGGAGAGAGTCCCCTTCCTCCCCCGCCCCGGGAGAAGCTAGGGAAGAGGGAGAGACCTGCCCAGGGAGGGGTCGGGAAGGAGAAAGCCACCACCCCCACCCCAGGAGGAGACAGGGAGGAGGGAAAGCACTGGTGGGCGAGATGCCCTAAGGCCACCCCTGGGGAGAAGCCAGCAGCCACCCCTTCCCCCCTGACCTAAGCCTCTCCTCACCCTCCCATGCCCCCAGCCTCCTGCCCAGAGCCCCCCCACATCCACAAGGTCCTGCTCTGACTCCTGCATCCTGCATACCACCAGCCCTGTGCCCTGAAGAACGCAGGCAACATCAGGTAAGTCTTCTAGTAATACATAAACTGAAATTATTGACCATGGTCTACATTAACTTCCAAGCCAGTACATCTGGTCATTACATCTCGTTGCTATCATTATCTATTATTTTTTTTATTTCTGCAGTGTACTATTTAAATATTAATAATAAATTTAGGATTGGTGTAGTGTCCATGACTCACAAAAGTGGACTGGGACCTCATAGTACTAGATCGGGGTGGCCAGCCTGTAGCTCTTGAGCCACATGCGGCTCTTTGCTCACAGAAATGCGGCTCTCGGGGTTACGGCTCGTTCGGAGCTGCATGCCCGCTTTGTGCACACACCCCAGTTCCTGGAGGGAGAAGTGCGTGGCTGTGGCAGTGAGACCCAGGCATTGGGTTAAAATGGGAGGAGCCTGGGGGATGCCTGGCTGTGGGGGAGGGGGACGGCATTGGGTGAGAGTGGGGGGAGCCTGGGTCTGGGGGAGGGAGAGGGCATTGTGTTGGGGGGAGCTGGGGGTGCCTGGCTCTGGGGGAGGGATGTGTGGCTTTTTTGCAGTACTATCCACAGCTCTTTTGGCTCTTCGTGTCTAACTGGTTGGCCACCCCTGTACTCGGTGCTGTACAAACATAACAAAGAGACAGTCCCTGCCATAAAGATCCAGCAGAAGAAAGAATAATCCCCCACCCAGTGTCACATAGTGAATCAGTGGCAGAGGTGGGATGAGAGCCCAGGACTCCAGACTGGGGCTCTCTCAAAGTATTCCCTAGCCTCTCAGTCCAGAAATACGCACAGTAGGCTTGGCACAGAAAATATAAATAACACCCGACTGTATTGTGCTTAAAAGATACGGAGCAATCTGAATTGGTACTGCCTATCAGACAGCTCAGGAATGACTTGACTATAGGATTAATATACTATCTCTTGTAGCTCATGGCTGTGTCATTACAGGATGTTTTTCAGAATAGCAGCTAACATCCTCTCTTACAGGCTGCAGTGGCAGGTGTTCTTGTCATACACGTCCTGAACACACTGCATTCCCCAGCAAGAGCAAATTTTAAAATTGTTCCAAAGCAATTTTTACATCAGACCATGCACAAATGTGATAGGAGACAACACACACATTTGCGGTAGATCAAGGGGCTGAGGTGACACTTGTAAGCAATTATCTCCTTTTTATCTGGATAGTTCAAGGGCTGGTATAACAGATATTCCCAAGATGGAAAAGGAGGCTTTATAAATCATGAAGGGGGAGAAGGGAAGGAAGTATAGCTTCGGGGGATGACAAATGAGGCAAAAGAATGTTATTTTTAAAGTCACAGTTAGAAATGCAGCCAGAAAAAAAGCACACATGCAGGGGTAGTGCATATGAAGGATGTTGGCAATCCACATATAAATGTTGGGAAGAGGTGAGGGAAAGCCGATTGCATATGAAGAAAGTTAATTATCGGCAAATGTTTCACTAACTCGAACTGTCACAGTACAAACATTCACAAGGAAACATACAGGAAAAGAAAAAAAAACCAAATTTAGTTCTGCAGTGAACATCTGTGACACAATCTTGCACTCCCTCTCCAAGGGATAAGCTGATTTTTTATGGAAATGATTATATTAGCTGCTACTGAGAATTTTGACTACCCCTGATTTATTTGAGATCCAAGCTAATCTGCAAATCTTTTCCAATAACCACTTAAAATATAAAATCTGCCTTGGCATATATTGATTTGAGCTCAATTAATCAAACAATGGTGCTAATATCCAGTGGTCTGAATTACAAAGTCAACATGTACAAACAGCTGTCACATAGGTACATACAGTGCCTTGTCTATGGGTACATCTACACTACAGAGTTTTGTCAGAAAAATGGCTGTTTTTCTGACAAAACCTGAGTTACGTCCACACTGCAATCGCATTCTTCTGAAAGTAAATCGAAAAAACAGAGGGGTTTTTCTGGCATTGGTAATCCTCTATCTACAAGGAAGAAGCCTTTTTCCGAAAGAGCTCTTTCGGAAAAAGGCGTGCGTGGACGGGGAAGAGGGAGTTCTTTTGCAAGAAGAGGAAAGAGGAAAAAGCACAGGTGCCCTGGTGGCCATTGCATCCATAGCCATCACAGCTTACATGAGAGATAGCGTCCACACTGAATGGATGCTATCTTTTGAAAAAACAGATCACTTTTTCGATGCGCTTGTGTGCGTGGACGCTCTCTTTTGGAAGAAGTTTTTTCAGAAGATCTCTTCCGAAAAAAGGTTCTTCCGAAAGAAGCTTGCATGTCAAAGTTGCACTGCCATAACTATATTGGTGTAGACATAAGGGCACTGTGCTCCTAGAGTGAATGCAATTATACTGATATAAAAGTTCTTATGCTAGTATAATATTTTTTTCTGTATGGAAACAAATTCCTCATGAACATTCTCCTTTGGCAGGATACCCGGAAGAAACTTGATAATGGTCAGACCACTGGTATGTTGAGACTAAATGACAAATAGTGTCTCATTTCTCTCGTCTGACACTTACTTAGATTATAAATTCTTTGGGAGCAGTGACTATATTTTTTTGTTGTGTTTGTATACCACCTAGCACTATGGCGTCCTGGTCCATAAATGTATCCAGAGTGAGGTTGAACTGATATAACTGTATTGGTTTAAAAAAAAAAAAAAAAAAAAAAAAAAAAAAAATCATCCCTCCCCAAATAATATAGTTATATCAGTACAAAACCTGTGCAGACCAGACCTAAGCTATCAGAATTATTTCCTTTTACTTCATGCTTGGGTAAAACAATGGCTTTGATTTCATACATTTTGATTTTGATTCAGGATGAAAGCAAATTTAAAAATGTCAGAATTTTCCATGGAACAGAAATTCTGTTTTTTGATTAGCTCCATAAATAGAACAATAATTAATAACTGAGTCTAAGTTCCTTGATTGTTGTGTCTGAAAATCATTCAATATTTCCTGGATTTTCATGGAGGCAATGGGAGCTGGACTGATAGGCTACGTATACACTGCTGTGCTATTTTGGGATACTGCCAGTATCCCAAAATAGTAATTCCACATCTTTTGAGTGCCCTGTTCTGATTACTTTAAATTGCATGTACATTTTACCATTGCCCCAGTCCTGCTGGAACTGTTCAGTTCATGAGCTGTGCTAGTAGCACAGAATTCTGCAAAAAGAATATTCACAAGGAATTTCCCATTCTGCAAGTCACAAGAGAGACTGAATATTTTCTCCATTTCTAAGGGGCTGGTCCAAAGGCTATTGTAGACCATGGGAAGACACTATTTGTGTACTGAAAAAAAATGTCAACTTAAAGTTTTTTTCATGACAAACCAAACCTTTTGATACAATTGCAAAATGAATTATTTTGTAACAAAGAGGCCATTCTTTTTTCTAAAGCTTCAGCTTATCTAACTTTCATTTATTTTATTGTTTACTGTGGAGGGGGGGGTTATTTTGGTCCTCTGGGACCAAACTAATTACTAGTGAAATTCTACCGAATTACACCAAGGGTGAATTGATGAATCTGCGTTTATGACATATTTCACGTGTGCCGAGAGCAGGCATGGATCTTTAGTGTTGCTTATTAATTGTCAGTTCCATTGTTTTTATAGTGCTCAGTATGCACTTAGCAGCACAGTGATAAATGGCGTAAGTGTTAATAAATGCTCTCATCATCCAGTCGAATAGGCCTGTGTTAACAGGCTAGGTACAGGACTTACAGGAGAACATGGGTAGTAAGGGGGAAAATAGATTGTAAGTGGAAAAGATTTTATTTTCTAGAAAGAGGTCTGAAGACACCTACAAATTTTCTAAATTCTCTTTTTCTGTCAGTCAGCTGAAAAAAACCAGCAGAAGAATTAGGCCACTTGCTTCCCCTTGCCCAAACTGTTTTATGCAGCTGCATTTTGCAGAGGGCATTGGATGCCTTAAGGTTATACAAAAGCAAGACCAAACAAACTGCCTTAATCCACAGAGTTTAAGTTCACTGACTTTGAAATCAATTGCAAGTGGATCTGGCAGTTAGGTAGTGGTATTTAGTGAGACAGGCATAGGCATTTCTTTCCCTGCAGTCTAAGATTACCATCAGAGGAATGTCTGATTTTAAAATATTTTGAGTCTTTCCTGTGTTTCCCTATCAAGATGGATGGGGAAGGCAAGAAACAAAAAAGCCAGAACATTTATATTTCAGCAGCTTCTAACGGCCCCAGTCAAAATCAGTAGCTGTGCAAAATCTGGAGCCCACTCATGGTGCCTGGAGCTGTGTATAAGCATAGTTAAGAGATGGTTGTTGTCCAAAGATCTTACAGTCTAAATAAATCAGATTTAGAAAAGGTGGGATGAGAAACAGCAGCACAGGGAGGGGAAATGGCATGCCCCAGATCACACAGGTTAGTAGCAGAGAATCCGACTCCTGATCCACACTGCCTTTCCTATACAGAAAATTGCTAGCTCCAATACACTGCTTAGATTGGAAGAAAATAATTTAAACCCAAGTGGGGAACCCATTGTATTTGGCAGGTGGGACATCAATAAAAGCTGGTAAAATGGCTTGAGGTTTGGATGCATTCAGTCCACTCTGTTCCTCCAGTAGGTACAAAGCAACTATACGCACCAGGCAGAGCCTTCAAGATTCCCTCGGTCTATGGGGATCCTCCAACACCGCTCCTATGCCACCTATACTCCTGATCTAGGACAGGGAGGGGGAGCATTTCCTTGCAATAAAACTATGGCAAACAAAAAAAACTCACAGACAATGGTCTTGGCAAAGTCTATATGGGTTGATCATTCTGGTATAGTTCTGCCACGGCCATAAATTGGCTTCCACGGAGCGACAGCTGAGCCGACCCTGACTCTACTTGCCTTCTGGCCTGTAGCTTTCATCTTGACAGTTCTGTTTCACACAGACCTGGCAACATCTGTGCTGACGTCTGCATTCCCCTGACGCATCCCCTCGCGCTCCCTGCCACTCCTTTCACCTCTGAAGCAGCCACTTCCATAAGCATCTGCCCTGCTTCATTATTTTCTTTTGAAATGTAATTTTTTAAAATAGGAGGCTGTCAGTAATTTGGAGTGGGTATGTGCCTCTCCTCCCCTATTCCCCCCAGCTTTCTGCTGAGCAATGTAATCACAGTAATTAGGAGTGTTTCTGGATCTCACTGCACCAGCCTAGCCAGATGCTTCTTGAAGGGGTTGCTCCTAAGGAGAGGGAGAGAGGCAATGAAATAGATTAACCTTCTGCTGCTGCGTTGGCCTGCACAGTGGATGAGTGTCTTGCACTGGCAGGACTCCACAGCAGGAAAAGCAGGGGGGTTGTACCCTAGGGAAAGCTTCAGGACTTGGAAAGCTCAGAAGTTTTCAGATCTTATTAGGAGAGACCAGCAAGGCATAACAAAGCTGCAGTAAACGAAACATGTTTTCACCATTAATATCAATCCGTGTTCCTCGGAAACCTAATTTGTCACTGAAAACATCCGGAATCCAGTTACATCAAATCATACATGTGTTCTGGGCCGCATTCTGCTAAATGGGATCCTCTGTTATTATTGCACTTAGGCTCCAAAAGAGAACATGATTTTAGTTAAATATTTAATTGCAGGATAATGAAGTGAGCACTGTGTCGGAAGGGGCGAAAAGGCTCGTTTGCTCACTTCTTTGAACAGGCACCGATGGCTGCATTAGAAAACCTGCTGAAGCTGCAGACCGTGGGCCTGACCCTACCAAGTGTGGAGACCTATAGATGAGCATAGTGCTCAGTGTCTCTAAAGAGGAATTTAGGCCACAATCCAGAAAAGCGGGGAACATTAAGCCAGTGGGGCTGACAGACTCACCGGGCCCCTGGGCAAAGTGGGGAGGCCTGGAAGGAGAGGGGGCAGGTTGGACACTAGCTTCCCCCAGCAACCCTTAATGGTTCCCAGAATGGGCTGCATGGGGTTCTGGCAGCAATTTAAAGGGCCAGGGTCTTTGGCTGCTGCAGTAGCAGTGATGGCAGCCAGGAGGCTTGGCCCCTTAGAATTGCCAGGCCCTGGGCCTGTTGCCTCCTTCTAGGGTTGCCAGATGGTTTCAACAAAAATACCGGACACACTTGTCATGACATCACAATCTACAGTACATCTTATTAAGAAACTACCGGACATTTCTATTTCCTCGTTTCTATTTTCTCAATTTGTTTCCCGAACAGAAAGCTCAAATATTGGACTGTCCACTGGACACCTGGCAACCCTACCTCCTTTGCTCTCCCTATTGGCAGGCCTGCTTTATGCAAAAGCAAGCACATTCCCCCATGGCAAGTCTAAGGGGCCCAGTGCTCCCAGCTGCCATCACTGCTGCCAGGGCAGCTAGAGGCCCTAGCCCTTTAAATTGCTGCAGACATAGTGCCCATCTGTAGAAAGGGAAATAAGAACAACCCAGGAAACTATAGACCAGTCCGTTTAACTTCTGTGCCAGGAAAGCTAGTGGTGCAAGTGATTAAGGAATTCATCCGCAAATATCTGGAAGAAAATAAGGTGACAGGTAACAGCCAGCATGGATTTGTAAAGAACAAATCATGTTAAACCAAACTGAGAGCTTTCTTTGATAGGATAACAAGCCTGGTGGATAAGGGAGAAGCAGTGGACATAGTAAACCTAGACTTTAGTAAGGCATTTAACACGGTCTCGCATGACCTTCTCATCAATAATCTAGGCAAATTCAACTTAGATGGGGCTACCAAAAAGTGGGTGCCTAACTGGCTGGACAACCGTCCTCAGAGAGTAGCTATTAACGGTTCGCAGTCATGCTGGAAAGACATAGGTGGAATTCTGCAGGGGTCTGCTTTGGGACTGGTTCTGTTCAATATTTTCATCAATGATTTAGATGATGACAGAGAGTACGCTTATTAAGTTTGCAGATGATACCAAGCTGGAGGGGTTGCAACTGCTTTGGAGGATAGGGCCATAATTCAAAATGATCTAGACAGACCATTTCTCTAGTTTGAAGTAAACAGGATGAAGTTTAATAAGGACAAATGCAGTTACTCCACTTAGGAAGGAACAATCAGTTCTCCTTGGCCTCTGATGATAGGACAAGAAGCAATGGGCTTAAAGTGCGGCAAGGGAGGTTTAGGTTGTACATTAGGAAAAAACTTCCCATCAGGATGGTTAAACACTGGAATAAATTGCTTAGGGAGACTGTGGAATCTCCATCACTGGAGATATTTAAGAGCAGGTTGGATAGACATCTATTGGGGATGGTTTAGAATTAGATGGTGCTTGGTCCTGCCATGAGGGCAGGGGACTGGACTTGCTGACCTCTCAAGGTCCCTTCCAGTTCTATGATTCTATGGCTTATAGTGACTTTGATGCTATGCATCAGCTGCAAGTTAAGCATGTGCTTAAATGTTCTGCTGGGTCTTTTGCAAGATTGGACTTACCGTGCGTTGTTGATTTGTTACCAGTGAGGGCGGTCAGTGCTCAGCAGAGCTGTCTGGGAACCGGAGCTTACTTTTTGTGGAAAATTTGTGTTTGTTAATTTTTTTAATTTGGACATGGAACAAAATAAAATGTTCATGAAATTAAATGATAAAGTTGACTGGGAGAAAATTGGAAAACATTTCTATTGGCACCTTTTAAAAACTGTAATGGTTTCTATTAGAAAATTTGTTTCACAAAATGGTTGTGCAAAGTTAAAATTAATGAAACATTCAGTTCCAAAAAGGCTGCTACTGTGTCAGGAAAAATCCCAGAATTATGCAACTGGCCTTAAATGCAGTCTATGTTCCCAGGAGTTTAATACCCATCAAGCAGAATTCTATCCTATGATATTGGATCATCGCCATCTTGGGAGAAATTCTAGGGTCACATACTGGTTATTTACTTACACCAAGTCTTTCTTTAGGCCGGAGGCCATGTCTGGATAAGCTAAATAACTCATAGGCCTGAAACCAGCAGGCTTGTGTGTTACTGCCTGAATCCATATCTATACCTTATGTATCATACGCTCATAAATCTATAGAACCATAGCTGGCTGCCCTTGTGACATCAGGAAGTGGTATTATGCCCATTGTATCAATGGGAAGCGGAGGCATGGAGTAATGAAATAATGTGCCTAAAGTCACACAAGAAGTTTGTGGCAGAGAAGACAAATGAACCCAAATTGCCAGTGCGTCAGGCTAACATTGTAGTCCCTGGGTCATCCTCCTCTTCAACTCATCTGTGTTCATACTCATCTCTGCTTCTATTTCCAAAACCAGGTTAGAAGCAATGATCCACAGTGTGAAAGAGCAGGAGAGGACATGCAGGAGGCAGTATGGAATTAACGGCCCTGCTGAAATGACGATTAGCTTCTTGTTGCTCTGCTGAACACGTTTGTTTTCATTTATGTTGCAGTTTGTTTTTTAGACTGACTTGGTTTTTCATATTGGTGTCTGACTGTCTACATAAACCTCTCACCTAAGAAAGGCAAACAGCATTTGTCTCTATGCACTACAGACCCGTTTGTTTTAATATGTAATTGAACTCTGCAGATGCATTGCTAATGATATAGGGCCACATCCTCAGTTGGGACACCAGTGGCATTTTGTGGACTTACATCAGCTGGCACGTGGGACTAAGTAATTTTTTTAAAAAATCATTTTTGGCATTTTGCATTTCTCTTTAGAAAGGGCCACATTCAGATCAGACATGCCCAGGTATAAATTAGTACTGCTTTATCAGCAGGAAGTTGCCCCCTCTTGCATCAAGATTTTGGCTCAAGGAGTCAGGCACAGCCATGCAGAATTTCCAAAATGATCCTGGCATCAAAAAACGTATAGAGGGAAAAAAAAAAAAGATTATGCAAAAGTTCAGGAGAAAATTATCTTTTTTTTCCTCTATACGTTTTTTGAAGTCAGGACTAGCAGCGAATGGTGTGTCCTGTCATTGTTCCCTGTAAGCTGTGCAATTGTGCAGCCAGTCAGAGATCCCACTGGCACCCAACTGATTAGCAGGACGCCCACAGCAGGGTTTTTTTTGTTCCCCTGGGTGGTGCACATTTGCACATGACTTGGTGCACATTAAAAAAATATTCTGCACAGGGATGGAAAAGTTTAGGAAGAACACTGCCTGTCACACCCTGTGATAAACCTCACTAGGAAAGGTACCAGAACATCTCTGAACTGAACATCTCTGTTCAGTTGTATAGCCCTAGTCCTCATCAATAGCCTAAGACTGCCTGGTTCAGCTCAGGAGTAAGGTTTACACTGTCTTCATGCAACTTCAGTTTGAGATAGCTCTGTGCTGATCTGGTACATGGCATGATTTACTGCAGGGGTGGCCAACCCATTTACAGCAGGGGTGGGGAAAAATGCGAAGAGCCACACCAGAATTGTCAAGCAAAAAAAGAAAAAAAAAAAAGTGGTGAAGAAACAAGCTAGGCTTTTTGGCCATATCAGGCTCCCATCTTGGGCACCATTTTGAATCGCTGCCCCGATGAGCACTGGGGAAGCAAGGGGGAGAGCCCACAGGAGCGGCTTCGCAAGCCACACTTTTGGGGGAGAAGAGCTGCATGCGGCTCGCAAGCTGCGGGTTGACCACCCCTGATTTACAGGTATCCACAGATGTTTGTAAACTTACACTTACTGTCAAAGGCCCCCAAGGGGCCATTCCAGCCGGTGGGGTTCATTGGAGACCAGGGAAGAGCAAGTTACATCCCTGCCCTTGTGGCCATGCCCCTGCCCTATACCGCAGGGTTTGGGGACGGCATAAGAACCTTTCCTGCATTCAACTCTACCCCACTCAGTAATCCCTCATGCTGGAGTGATCCTCCCAGGGCTGGCTGTGCCCATATTAAGAGGCACTTTGTATTTGGGGAGCAGTGTGAAATTCCCCTAGTTCAGCTCAGGAGCTACAGGTTTTCAGGGTAAATTCCATAGTACCCCATCATACCGATCCATAGAACCCGAGTGGTTTCATCTCCATCCCATTCTCTGGCAACATGGAGTATTTGTCACTGTGGCTCTGTTGCCTGGAGCAGACTCAGAGAGTTTGTAGCGAAAGGACAGTACATGAGCATGGCTAATGTGCATAGAATGACATGGAAGGGGAGGCTTATGCAGTGACAGAAGGAGGAAGGGCAATTTCATAGCTCTACCACAAACTCCAGGGAGATGTGGGCATTCAAAACAGACCCAGGTTCCCAGCAGCAACAAACGCCCAAGAGTAGCAACAGCAAAGACAACATTTGAACCGACTGCTTGATTAAACCATGAGCAATTAGTAGTGCATCACAGTCAGCCACAGAGACTGCAAGGTCCTTGGAAGTCGAAAGGTGACTTGTTCTATTTTGATGTGGCTTGTGAGATATCCGAGGGGGGGAAAATGAGAAACTGCTACAAAAATATAAATACCTGAAAAGGGACAGATCCTCTCTGAGTTAAAGGAAATGCAAGATCAAATGAAATTTGACCCCCTTCATATCTACCACGAGCTTTATAAATCCACAAGTTCAAAACCTCCAGCAATCTTTCCATGAAGTCTTCGCCTGCTAGCCAATCCACCCCTTTGCCAGATGGCTGACAATACACAGTCATAGCAGGAGACCAGCTCCCTTTACACACACAGCTGAAGTTTCCTCCCCTGCCTCCAATATTGATTCCAAAATACATTTTATTGTAGTTTTAAGTGACCACCATCAGGCTTTAATCTGGATTTGGGAGCCCCTTGGTTTGTGCACTGGGCAAACCTGGAGACATAGTCCCTGATCTGCAGTACTTAGATCCCAAGACTGGGGTTTTCAAAGCCTCTTAGCATTGGATTGACTCTGCATCCATTGAAATGAACTGCATAGCTCCATTTGACTTTGAAGGGGGCAAAGTTAGGCCAGTACTGAGTGCTTTTGAACGTCCCATTGCCAAAAGACACCAAGCCCAGTCAAAGAGCTGTGGATGGGGTTATAACAAAGGAGCTGTGTGATGAAAGTATTGTACACAGTGGGCATGACTTAAACATAAGAACGGCTATACTGGGTCAGACCAAAGGTCCATCTAGCCCAGTATCCTGTCTTCCAACAGTGGCCATGCCGATGCCCCAGAGGGAGTGAACAGAACAGGTAATCAGCAAGGGTTCGTTTACACAGCAGTGTTATTTCAGAATAAATTATTCTGAAATAACATTATTCTGTTATTTCAGAATAATGGCCGTGAAATAACAATGCGAGTGTCTACACAGCAATTCCATTGTTTCAAATTTATTTTGAAACAACAGGTATCTTATTCCGACTTCTGTAAATCTCATTCCATGAGAAATAACGCCTCTTCCAAAATTGCTATTTCAAAATAGCTGTAGTGTGGACGCTCCATTGCTGCTATTTCGAAATAGCTCCTCTCTAAGTCCATTCAAAGTAATTACTCCCTAGTGCTTCCTGGGGCTCTAAATCGAGGCAGCATGTCCACATTAGGGAAGCCTGCCTCGGACTAATCTAGAGGCTTCCATGTAATGTAGATGTGCTATTTTGAAATACTCCATTTCGGAGTATTTCTTTGGGATAGCTTATTCTGAAGTAAGTGTACAGTGAAGATGCACCCCAAGTGATCCCTCTCCTGTCATCCATTTCCAGACTCTGACAAACAGTGGCTATGGACACCTTTCCTACCCATCCTGGCTAATAGATTCATGGAGATTAGGTCCATCAATGGCTATCTAGTTTTTTTTTTTAAACCCTGTTAAAGTCCTAGTCTTGGCAACATCCTCTGGCCAGGAGTTGCACAAGTTGACTGTGCACCGCATGAAGAAAAACTTCCTTTTGTTTAATCTCCCTGGACACATAGTAGCAGATCTAAAGGTAGCCATCCTGCAGCAAAAAAACCCTTCAAGACCAGACTCCAGAGAGAAACTGCTGAGCTACAGTTTATCTGCAAATTTGACACCATCAGTTCAGGATTAAACAAAGACTGTGAATGGCTAGCCAAATACAAAAGCAGTTTCTCCTCTTTTGGTGTTCACACCTCCACATCAGCTGCTAGAAGTGGGCCTCACCCTCCCTGACTGAATTAACCTCATTATCTCTAGGCTATATATTTATACCTGGCTCTGGAAATATTTATACCTGCCTCTGGAAATTTCCACTACATGCATCTGATGAAGTGGGTCTTTGCCCACAAAAACTTACATCTGTTAGTCTATAAGGTGCCACAGGACTCCTTGTCACTTTTCCTTTTGTTTGTTGTAAACCTGCTACCTATTAATTTCATTTGGTGACCCCTAGTTCTTATGTTATGGGAACAATAAATAACTTTTCCTTATTTACTTTTTCCACATCAGTCATATTTTTATAGACCTCCATCATAACCCCCCTTAGTCTCCCCTTTTCTAAGATGAAAAGTCCCAGTCTTTTTAATCTCTCTTCATATGACACCCGTTCCAAACCCCTAATCATTTTTGTTGCTCTTTTTTTAAAACCTTTTTCTATGCCAAGATATCTTCTTTTGAGATGAAGTGACCACATCTATATGCAGTATTCAAGATTCGGGTGAACCATGGATTTATATAGAGGCAATAAGATATTCTCTGTCTCTTTTTTTTAAATAGTTGCTAACATTCTATTTGCTTTTTTGACTGCTGCTGCACGTTGAGTGGATGTTCTCAGAAAACTATCCACAGTTATTCCAAGATCTCTCTCTCAAATAGTTATAGCTAAATTAGTCCTCATTTTGTATGTATACATGGGATTATTTTTTCTAATGTGCATCACTTTACATTTATCAACATTAAATTTCATTTGCCATTTTGTCACCCACTCACTTAATGTTGTGAGATCTTTTTGAAGCTCTTCACAGTCTGCTTTAGTCTTAACTATCTTGAACAGTTTGGAATCATCTGCAAATTTTGCCACCTCACTGTTTACCCCTTTCTCCTGATCATTTATAAATAGGTTGAGTAGGATTGGTCCCAGTATGGACCCTTGGGGGATCCAATTAGTTATCTCCAGTGTTGTCTTTAAGTCATCATTGTCAAGTCCAAGTTGAGTCGTAAGTCACTACAGTTCAAGTCTCAAGTTGAGTCTTGAGTCCCTAAAGTGACTTTCGAGTCAAGTCCCAAGTCTTAATTTAAAAAATGTCAAGTCACTTTTGTACAAGCCATCAATATCAGCATTTTCAGGCAATTTTTTCACCAAGTCGATTTAACAAAATTAGCATGTCTCAAGTCGAGTCTCAAGTCACAAACAATGAACCCAAGTCAAGTCACCTAGGCGACTTAAGTCGGACTCGAGTCAACAACTCTGGTTCTCTCTCTCCATTTGGAAAACTTACCCAATTCCTACCCTTTGTTTCCTGTCTTTTAACCAGTTATCAGTCCATGAGCGGACCTTCCCTCTTATCCCACGACAACTTAAGAGCTTCTGGTGAGGGACCATATCAAAAGCTTTCTGGAAACTATATCCACTGGAACCTGCTTGTCCACATGTTTGGTGATCCCCTCAAAGAACTCTAGTGTTTAGTAAGCCATGATTTCCCTTTACAGAAACCATGTTGACTTTTCCTCAGTAAATTATGTTAATCTATCTGTCTAACAATTTTATTCTTTACTATAGTTCCAACTAATTTGCCCAGTACTGACGTTAGACTTAGTAGTCTATTAATGCCAGGATCCTCTCTAGAGCCCTTTTTATATATTGGCATCACATTAGCTGTCTTATAGTCATTAGATACAGAAGCTGATTTAAAGGATAGGTTACAAACCAGTTAATAGTTCTGCAATTTCCTATTTGAGTTCTTTCAGAACTCTTGGGTGAATGTCATCTGGTCCCTGGGGACTTGTTACTGTTAAGTTTATCAATTTGATCCTAACCTCCTCTAACACCACCTCAATCTGGGACAATTCCTCAGATTTGTCACCTAAACAGAATGGCTCAGGTTTGGGAATCTCCCTAACATTCTTATTTGTCAAGACGGAAGCAAAGAATGCATTTAGTTTCTCTCTAATGACCTTATCTTTCTGTGCTCCTTTAGCATCTCGATCATCCAAGCGCCCCAGTGTTTGTTTAGCAGGCTTCTGACATACTTAGCAAAATGTTTTCTATTACTTTTTGAGTTTTTAGCTAGCTGTTCTTCAAACTCCTTTTTGGCTTTTCTAATTTTTTACACTTAAAAATTGAGTTAATGCTCCTTTCTATTTTTCTCAGTAGGATTTAACTTCTACATTTTAAAATCAGGGCTACTCAACTCACAGCACCTGCTGAGGGCCGCAACTTAAGTGTGGTTGCATATACATGGAAATATATATGCAAATAGCTTCTTTCACACTGACGGACATGAATACGATTAAGGCAAGACTACACAACAGGCAGGCCCCATTTAAGTCAGTTCTGCTGATATTAATAAAATGCAATATTTACCCAATTTCCACCCACATGACAGCACTTTCAATGAGCATAGTGGGGAATAAAATATATCAAAACAAGACACTTGTGATTAGTTGCTGTGAGGTACCCTTACTGACTACCAAGGTGCTGTACAGAGGTAGGGAATTAGCCTTCTTCCACTGGAGGAACACCCCAAAACAAATTAACACATGGCTTCAGGGTTTGTAGATACATGCATGTTTCAAAGAGCTTGCAAATAAGTCCTGCAGCACCTTAGTACTATTCACTGTTCTTTTCAGCTACAGACACACAGCTACCCCCCTGAAACAGTCAATGGCTTAAGAAAGAAAAGAGTCTTTTAACACCTATATGCAAACTTTGTTTGAAATGTAATCATGCAAATGTCCTCTTAGCCCAAACACACACACACCAAGCTTCTCCTCCTCCTCCCCCCACTCCTCCAAACCAGCCTAACAGAGAGGACTACGGTCAGTAAGAGCCCCAAACAAACTACCCCCTTGACTTTCACCTCACTGCAGGGATGCCAGCACTTTATCACTCCCTCTTCCTCCCACCTACCCCATGCAGTCAGCCCCTTTACCTCCCCCTGCCCAGCCCAGGAGGATTGAAGAGACTGCTGGGTCTCTACCTCTCTCTCCTCTGGAGATGGGACTTTCCCCAAGCCAATTAATTACTCCTTCCTCCCAGCCACTCATTCCCTGCATATCTGTTGATTGTCTTACTGGCGGCAGGCGGCATCTAGCCCTGTTTTCAAAGGCCCCTGCCTGCGGATCAGCTGATCCTGCTGCCTGCTCCGGGAGCTTTGAATAGCTGAAACGGCGCAGCTTAAAGGGATCTTTAGTGCAAAGCCTCAAGAGCCCCCAGCTCCCACCTGCGTGTGCAGGGTCCTCAGTCCCAGCAATGCCTCCTCGCACCGCTGCCAGCCGGCACCGCCCAACTTGCTGCCGGGGAAGCGCCTGCCGCTCGCACTAGGTTAGCCCGGCTCCACCCAACCCCCATGGGACCCACCTAGGGCGCGCCGCTCTTATCCTTGGCGGCGGCGCTCCTCCACGTGTAGCTGGCGGGGGCAATTTGCTTCACCGCCCCGCCTGCCGGAGCTGCTTTTGCAGCCTCAGGGCTGCGCCAGCCACCAAGCTACAGCGGCAGCGTGGGCTGCTCTGTGCATAGAGGAAGGAAGGTGAGCTCCGGCTGTGGACCCGCGGACCGTCTGCGAGCCGTGTGTTGAGTAGCCCTGTTTTAAACGATGCCTTTTTTGTCTCTCACTACTTGGTTGGAAAGCCAGGGTGGCGCTTTTTTGAGTCTCTTACTGTGTTTTTTAAATTGAGGGTGTATATTTCAGTTGGGCCTCTATTTTGGTGTCTTTGAAAAGTTTCCAGGCACCTTGCAAGGATTTTACTTTTGTCACTGTGCCTTTTACTTTGTTTAACTAACCTCATTTTTGTGTAGTTGCCCTTTCTGAAATTAAATGCCACAGTGTTGGGCTGCTGAGGTGTTTTTCCCACCAGAGAGAGATTAAATTTTGTTACATTATGGTCACTACTTCCAAACCCTTCAGTTATATTTACCTCTTGGATCAGATCCTGTGTTCCACTTAGGACTAAATGAAGAATTATTTCTCCCCTTGTGGGGTCTAGAAACAACTACTCCAAGAAGCAGTCATTTAAGGCAGTGGTGCTCAACCTTTTTTAATTTGTGACACCCCCCCCCCCCCCCCCGCCCGGGCTGGGAAAATTTTGGTTGAGCAAAAAAAAAACCTATTTTGTTGTGGTCCCTTTAATTTAAAGCGCAGGTCCACTCCCCTGCCACTCCCCCACCCCCGTTGTGTGTACGTTGGGAAAACAAAATAGTGGCCAGCCCAGTGCTGCGACATCCCTCCCCCCCCCCCCCCCCGGAAGATGGTCACGACCCATGGGTTGCGCACCGCTGTTTTAAGGTATCAAGAAATTTTATCTATGCATCCTGTCCTGAGGTGATGGGAACCTAGTCAATATGGGAATAGTTGAAATCCCCCACCATTATTGAGTTTTTTATTTTAATAACCTCTCTAATCTCCCTTAGCATTTCATAGTCACTATCACTGTTCTGGTCTGTTGGTTGGTAATATATCCCTACTGCTATATTCTTATTATTAGAGCCTGGAATTACTATCCATAGAGAGTCTATGGAACATTTTGGTTCATTTAAGATTTTTACTTCATTTGATTCTACATTTTCTTTCACATATAGTGCTGCTCCACCACTAGTATGACCAGTTCTGTCCTTCTGATATATTTTGTACCCTGGTATGACTGTGTCCCATTGATTGTTCTCATTTCACCAAGTTTCTGTGATGCCTATTATATCAATATCCTCCTTTTATACAAGGCACTCTAGTTCACCCATCTTATTATTTAGACTTCTAGCGCTTGTGTACAAGCACTTTAAACAGTTGTCACTATTTATCTGCCTGCCATTTCCTGATGTTAGACTCTTTTTCATTTGATTTTCTCATCTGATCTTACCCATATTTTATCATCTTCTATCCTCTCCTCCTGACCAAAACATAGAGAATCTCTATTAATAGACCCTCCTCTAAGAGATGTCTCTATCCAGTCCATGTGCTCCTCCACACCCGTCAGCTTTCCCCCAGCCCTTAGATTAAAAACTGCTCTGCACCCTTTTTAGTGTTAAGTGCTAGCAGTCTGGTTCCATTTTGGTTTAGGTGGAACCCATCCTTCCTGTAGAGTCTCCTCCTTTCCCAAATGTTTCCCCAGTTCCTAATAAATCAAAATCCCTCCTCTCTACATCATTGTCTCGTCCATGCATTGAGACTTTGAAGCTTTGCCTGCCTACCTGGCCCTGCATGTGGAACTGGAAGCATTTTCAGAGAACGCTACCATTGAGGTCCTAGATTTCAATCTCTTTCCTAGCAACCTAAATTTGGCCTCCAGAACCTCTCTCCTACCCTTCTCTGTGTCATTGGTACCTACATGTACCACGACCACGACCGCTGTCTCCTCCTAAGCACTACACATAAATCTATCTAGATGTCTCGAGAGATCCACAACCTTCGCACCAGGCAGGCAAGTCACCATACGGTTCTCCCTGTCATCACAAACACAGTTGTCTATGTTTCTAATGATCAAATCCCCCATTACTAACACCTGCCTTTTTCTAATGACTGGAGTTCCCTCCCCTGGAGTGGTATCCTCAGTGTGAGAGGATACCACAACATCATCTGGAAGGAGGGTCCCTACTACTGGATGATTTCCTTTTGCTCCAGTTGAATGTTCTTCTTCCCTGAAGAACTTTCCTCCTTTCACCCTTCTTAACAGCACAGGGATTGTCTGACTAGAGGTGGGACAGTTGAACACTGTCCCTGAAAGCCTCATCCACATACTTCTCTGCCTCTCTTAGCCCCTCCAGTTCAGCTATCCTAGCCTCCAAAGCCCGTACACAGGCTTTGAGGGCCAGGAGCTCCTTGCACCAAATGCACACCTATGCCACCCATACACCCTGTCCATAGAGCAGCTAATCATACAAGCTCCATTGGGCGCAATAAACAGGATAACCCCCTCACTGCTGCTGGGCTTTTGCCTGCATTCTCTCCTACAGATAATTAGATACTTGATAGGGTTTTTATTTATATCAGGTAGTTTTGGTTTTAGTTCAGTTTAAAAGTTTTAAAGCATGTCAAGTGTATCTAGCTCCCTTCAAACTCCCCCTCTAAATTCCCTCACAAAACTCTGTTAGCTGCTCCTGTTCACTAAGAGCCCTGCTTGCTTACTAGCAGGCTTTATATAGCCCTGGCCTTCCTGATAGCCCTGCCCCCTGGCTAAGGCTTGACCAATGAACTTGTGTGGTATGCACAAACTCTAGCAGGCAGTGATGCATAGCGGTGAATTAACATCAACTCTCCTGAAATTGAGATTCCACGTAACTTGTGCATGATGCAACAGTCACTTAGGTTCTAAGAAATGTGACATGCAGCACAGCTGTGTTCTTACCAGGAAATTGCTGTTACGAAAAGCTGCGAGGCCCATTTTTTAGTTGCTGTTGCTTTGAATTAAAGGTAAATTGAATGGCTGATGTGAAAGTTATTTTACATCATTCAGCACAAGCCATTGTGTGGGTAACAAAGGGGAGAGAGGACACAAAGAACCCCCTTCTCTGCGGCTGGCAATCTTGTGCTGCCCAGAATTTCATTAGAAAGCATAGTTTTGACTTCCAGGCCTCTCTAACACTGCCCCGGGGAAGGGGGGAGCAATTCAGAATGAAGAGCATTTCTCCACTCTTCACCCAGCTGTGTCTGTTAAGCCCCATCCCTGTGAACCTTTAGAAGGGGTTTAAAATCCTGAGTGCACTCATGAAACTCCAGATAACGAGGCTCTTTTCACTATGTCTTCCAAGGAAATGTTAAAATCGGCTACATGAAAGCAATGAGTATTTACACTTGGTATCATATTTACCCATTGACGTTTATGTATCTATCTTGTTGACACATATTTGCAAAAGTTCCCAAAGTACAAGAGCATTCACTCGATCACCCATTTGTCATTGTATATGATCACACTTATTACGTGTACATACATATTTATTGGTATTGACTGATAAATATTTCCCATAAATAATGCGTCATTTTGATTCTGCAGAATCCTTTCTGCATGACACCAACATACATCAAAGGCATAATAAACGGGGAGCAATTTTGCCTTGAATCATGTCAGGATAAATTAGGTATGTAAAAAATTAAAGCAGTAACAGTGTAACTGCTGAAAATCTTAGCGGTTATATGGTTACACACATTGCAGGCTCTTCAGTATAAAGCTTAAGTAAGCTATTTAGTGCAGAGCCCGCAGCGAGGCAGCCCCTGCGAGCTCTACTCCTAGAGAAGCAGATTCTCTGCCCTAGCATAGCTGCCTCCCTGGGAGCTGGATTGGCAGGGACTGCTGGCTTTGCTCCTCGCGAGCCGGGTAAGTTTAACCAATAACATTAACTGATAAGCGTTAATTGTTTAAACTTTCAAACATCCCTAGGGTAAATCTGCAGTAGCTTCAATAATGCAGATTGAATCATGCCACGTTAAGGCACTGTCCTGAGATTAGTGTAAAGGTTCCACCCGAGGCTCTGGTCTTTAAAATGTTATGCTGGTATAGTTCAGGGCAGAATCTTCTGACATGGTTCAGATACTTCCAGTTTATAATCATAAGCCACTCCAAATACCAGGTGTTAGTCAGGTGTCACTTAGTGACTGTCTGTCCTATCTTCTGGTACATCCACCCAAGCTCCTTTATTTTCACATGGCACTGCTGGGCATCCATGATGTATCCTTTTTCCACCAGGTCCTGTGTGATCTTGGCATATTCTTTGTGTTTCTTTAGCTGCTTTGTAGTTCTGCTTGGATTGGTTCCTCTTCCTACCCTGCCATCAGGTCCAGGACCTCTTCCATGCTCCATTCTGGAGCTCATTTGTGACCCTGGGCATTCACGGAGGCCAAGAATATAGACTTTCACAACAGTGCGTCTGCACTACCTGAAGGTTACATTCATTAATGTTCCTCATGAAAAGCAGAAGTACTGAAATCCGCTTTAACAGACATTAAAGTCAGCAGAACAGGCTTGGTGGTGTGGACTCATTGTTTACAAAATTGACCTAATGTGGCTAAGTTTGACCTAAACTCCTAAAGTAGACCAGGCCTAAGCTAGCCTATGTGGTGGGGGTGGGAGGGTACAAACCCTGCCCTTCTCTTGGAGATAGGCAGGGGTGGCCCGAGGCAGGCTGCGGCAGCTGGTGCCCCAGGCGGAACGCGTGATCGGTGCCCCCGCCTGCACGGCCATCAATGGCGTGACGTCGTCATCGGGCGCCCCGGGCTCCCCATTGAAGGCGGCGCCCTAGGCGACGGCCAAGTGGGCCTATACTCACGGGTCACCCCTGGAGATAGGTGCCTAAATTGGGCTGCCAGCAGGTCTTTGCTTGGCATTCTCAGCTGTGAAACCTCTCTTGATTTTAGGTATCAACATCATTTTACCAAGAAACCACGTGTGTAGCTCCTTATAACCGTTAGCCCAGTGGGGCGGGCTCTCACCCAGGATGGAGAAGTGGGAGAAAAGATGCTCTGCAGATTTGTTCCCTCTCAAGTGAATCCCTTAACCACTGGGCGTGGGTCAGTCTGATGTGAGGCTTCCTCTGTCTCCCCAATTGAAACTCTTCCACTCTAATTATCTAATGTAAGAATGAGAGAGAGAAACCATGTAGCCTGGGATGAGTGGTTAGAGCATTCCGCTAGGAGTGGAAGACGTATGCTCCAGTTCCCCCTCTCCAATGAATTCTTTTTGCTTTCCTATCAGGCCTTCATTGGGCACTGAGGCAAGAAGTAATTACATTTTTTTGTCTCATTTACACATATTGTGCGTTAATCTTTGGGAAAAACAGCAAAATCCCCCTAACCATGGCCAGACCCTCAACTGGTGTGAGACTGTGTCTTAAATAGTTGTGTGCGTTTGCCTGCCTGCTCACTACATCTGAAGAAGTGAGTTGTGCCCACAAAAGTTCATGATACTATCTGCATGTTCTGTTAGTCTTTAAGGTGCTGCAAGACTGTTCATTGCCTTTTAAGTTTTATGGTATGAAATGTTGTGCTACAGGATAATGTATACAATCTAAGCTAGAAAATAAAAGATGCTGCCACAGGGATTCTAAATTCCTCTTCTGTAGTTATAGGTAAATACATTCCTCCAGTCAGACTCCAACAAACCTATATTTTTCAAGATTTCCCCCATGCTGCAGTCCTCACGCTGGCAAATGCTCCCATTGACTTAAACGAGGGTTTGTCCTGACTGCTGGATTTCATTGTAATACAGCACCACTGGGGTAAACCTTGGGAAAATAAAGTCTCACATCCCAGGCTGGGCTGTATAGGGTGTATGGAAGCAGGTGCTTTCTTGCAGAAGAGTGAACAGCAGACACGAGATTAATAAATTACCCTGCTCGACTTTTATTTACAAATCTACAATTCATTCTGATGGGCTGCCAGCAGAATGGATTTAACAGTAAGACAGCATGGCTTGCACACAGGGAATAGCGGCAAAGTTTACTCTTCCCATCAGCAATTCTCTGTCACTCTTCCAGCTCAGCTCACGGATGGGGTCCTTATAAAGCTATTCAATTAACTCCAGACCTCACCTCAAATGCAAGGCCCCAGATCCTGTGCATGTGTGGGGGAAAGGGTTGATGTTTTTGGGCCCCTGCCTGTTCCGTGCTCATGGGGAACATTAATTCCTGTAGAAAACAGATTGGAAGGGGAGATGGGTACTATGTCCAGAAATTGGCCCTTAGAACTATGTCTCAGTTGCAAGCTTTCATGAATAACGATCATGCAAGACCCTGCTCTGTACCAGTAAATATTTTACCACTGTCATTGCCACATCCCAAGAAGACACACTACAGGGTGTGGCATTATAACCTAAGAATACCTAACTTCTATAGAAAGATGTTTTTAAGAGTCTCTCACTTAACTTCTATAGAGCACTAGATGATTTACCTGGCATTGCTCAGGTCTTAAACTCATTGTTTTTCTTCATTTAAATCATTGTTCTGGGGTGGGGCTCGGGATGAAGGATTCAGGCTGCCCCGGGAGAGAGGACAACCTCAGCCCTCTCCCAGCACAACAGCTTGGAGCCGGGTGAGAAGCACCTCTCCATGGCTACTGCAGCTGGCACAGTCAGGGGAGGGGTGTATGTCCTCTGGCTGGGGCAGGTCCAAGTTTGTACAGGTTTGTACAGCCAATGTTCCTATACGAATGGGGAAGGGGAGCTTCGGCTCCTCACCATCCTCCCTAAAGGGTGCCTGGGGGGTGGGAGGCTCAGAGCTGGGGCAATCCCAGGTGGGGACGGGGGCACGCCCACAGCCAGCCCTTTCACCTGCCTGGTGATTGTCTCTTTTCCGTATGCTTTGATGAGAAGCAATCCCCTTCCAGTCATGTCCTCGCACAACTAAACTCTGACCTTGCTTTAAGTTAGGATAAGAAGAAGCTGCATACCGAACTTGGTAGTCCGAGCTTTTACCCTCTAGGAGGAGTTCTTGAATAGACAGACACACAGACAGACATGCTCGCTCACAGACAAACTCTCTCAAATATACAGTAGATTTTTCCTCCCTAAGGCTACGTTTACACTGTTTTGTTGCAAAAACATGCAGTGTGGATGTGTCCATTTTGCGCAAAAACTCCTTTCCGAGACATAAGGATCTTGCGCGAAAAGGGGTTTTTGCACAAAACGGACACATCCACACTGCATGTTTTTGCGCAAAAACCTCTTGTGCAAAAATGGATCGGAATAGATTATGTAAATGAAGCATGACAGAATGCTAATTAGCACTTCATTTAAATTGCCTCTTCCTACAAAACACGTAGGCACACTCGTGGTTTCTTGCGCAAGAAATATGCGAATGAGGCTAAGCGTAGAATATCATTGAGCCTCATTTGCATACCTAATGAGCTGCCATTTTTGCAGAAGAGGATTTTGCACCAGAAAGAGTGTCTACACTGCCCCTTCTTGCGCAACAAAAACCCTCTTGTGCAATGCTGTTCCGCTGCTTATTTTTCAGGAAGAAAGGCATTGTGCAAGAGGGTTTGTCTGACAACTGTATTCTTTACTATAGTTTCAACTAATTTGTCCGGTACTGAGGTTAGACTTACCCATCATAATTGCCAGGATTACCTCGAGAGCCCTTTTTAAATATTGGCATCATGTTAGCTATCTTCCAGTCATTAGGTACAGAAGCTGATTTAAAGGATAGGTTACAAACCACAGTTAATACTTCCACAATTTTCCATCTGAGTTATTTCAGAACTCTCGGGTGAATGCCAGTTGGTCGCGGTGACTCATTACTGTTAAGTTTATCAATTTGTGGATGTTTGCAGAGAACTATCCACAATGACTCCAAGATCTCTCTCTTGAGTAGTTGTAGCTAAATTAGTCCCCATCATATTAGTCCCCCCCATATATAGCTGGGATTATTTTTTCCAGTGTGCATTACTTTACATTTATCAACATGTTCCAAAACCAAACCGATATTACCTGGATCAATCGGTCTTCAGCTATGGTTAAGACTGCGCCAATCACAACACGTCCACCATTCTTCTCACACTCTTGCCTTTCTTCTCCACGTTTGTCCAAAACGTTTAACAATGTCATCTTCCCATCTTCTTGGAGGCCGACGGGGTGGTCTTTTCTGTTCTCACGGGTACCACTCAGCAATAATTGCAGTCCACCTATTGTCCGTGAGCCATGCTGTATGGCCTACCCATCGCATTTTGTTATGTCTGCTTTCCATGATAATATCTTTCACGCTGCTGCGTTCTCTGATCGATATACCCAAACTGATATACTCACTGATATAAAGCGGATCTCTGCAGATTTGCAGGGTTCTAAATACAGAATTTGTATCCGCATCCATATCTGTAAAAACTGACCTGCAGATAGCTGTATTCACATCCATGGATGCAGATATATTGTGGATGTCCACAAATTTGCAGGGCTCAATAGATTTAATGTGGTAGCTCAGTCAAAGCTAGCCAAAGGATACCTACCTGGGCTCCAGGGGAGGTGTACCTGCATGTTTACCATCAACTATCTGCATTATAAACTCTTCTCATGAGGAGTTCATCTTCTGAGTATCATGACTAATTTTCTGCTGCAGCAAAACTTGGAGATCTCAGCCAGGGATCAGAGCCCTGTTAGGGCAGGCAGAGCACAGAGCAATAACACCAAAGCAGCCCCTGCCTCAGGAGAGCTGCTCACCAGCTAGGACTTAGGCAAACAGGGGAATAAACTGAAAACAGAAGAAAGGAGGAGAGAGTGGAAGATAACTTGAGAGACAGGTGTACTTGCAGGCCTTTATTCTTTTATTTCCATAGAATCCAAAGGAGGTCATTTTCAGCCTGCAAACATTTGAGACAAAAACTTAAAACAGAATTAAAAATAAAGGGATTGAGAGAGAGGTTTTCAGTATTAACAAATTCCACACAGCCAAACAATGGTGTCAACCTTAGCTATATTGTATGACACAATTACTGGCATCAAACACCACGCTGAAGAAAGCAACAAGGTTCCCTGCCTTTATAAATGAAAGCTTTATATCAAGTCTAGAGAATTCTAAAGGATACAATTTGCTAAAAAACCTTTCTTTCCACTTTCATCACATTCATTTTTATATTTAAAGCCTAGGCATTCATTGAGAAGAGTTTGCTTATTTATTATTTACACATGAATTGCAGTAGGACCAAATGCAATTGAACCCATAACCCGAGCACTTCTTGAGGCAGACCAAACCCCATAATTTACTGGAAAAGGCAAATGCTGAAGCACCTAGCTTTAGAAATACATTCTTTTCTGCCACGGTTTGCCCTCCATTTAGTACAAAGTTAAAGCATGTAGGGTACTGTGGGTGGCACCAGTTAGATCCTTTCAAAACCAGGAAATGCTGAGAACCTGACCTTTTTCCACAATGAAACAGGTTTGATTGTAGGCTGCTCTCCCCCCCTCTTTTTATTTTGCTGTTAAGAGGACAGGATGATTAGAGCAATGATTTGCCCAATCTTGCAAAGGGCAAGTTCAGGCACATATTTGCACCTGCTTAACATTACACCCATGCTAAAGTGTTTTCAGGGGTAGGGCCTAAACTAATAGATAACCTCTTCTCCCATCAGTGGTGGATTGTTAATAGGAGACATCTGCTCAGGCACTGAGGTAACAGTATATCCCAGGCCTCTGAAAAATGCTGTTGACATTAATTACCACCTATTTGTCCCATCAAATTACCTACTATGCAAACTGAGCCTGGGCGTTTTGCCACTGTTTCTAGTGTGCTCAGATTGACCATGTATAAATGACTACCCATGGTAGAAGGCAGTGGAGAACCAGGTGAACCTTTTTGAATTAAAAGGCCCTATGACCTGGCTTTCTAGTATGATTAGATGGTTTCCTTGATTCCCCTGTGCCTGGCTGAGGTTATTTTTCACTTCTCAGACTGCACAGAAAAAAATAAAATGGAAATGTAGACCCCTATTGCTAGATCAGGCCCATTGATGGTGGGGGGAGGGCAAAAGGAGTAGTTAACCCCGGGGCCCAGTGATTCAAAGGAGTAGTTACCCCATCTGCCACAGCTGCTACTGAGGTAGCATTGTCAGCAGAGCGCTGGGCCCTTTAAATTGCCACCAGAGCGCCACTTTGCACACTCCCTGTGGCTGTGGGGCATGCCCAGCATTGTGGTTTAGGCAGTGCTGAGGGCTGGATGCTCCTAATCCTGCCCCTTCTGCCTGAGACTCTGCCCCTTCTGGGGGCACATAGCTCCCCCCACTTTGCCTGAGAGCCATCAGAAGCTGTTGCCCCCCCACCCCACCCCACCCCACCCCGCAATCCAGAGCTTCAACTGCTGTGAGTAGTTTCTTTTACTGTAGTGGAGTGAGACTGACTTAACACCAGCTAAACATCTAGCTCTGAGGCTTCCCATTACAAACTGCATTAACACAGAGTATGAAATCCAGCTGGTAACATGTTAGGCTCAGAATAATTTTTATGGGTCAAATTTTCCACTCATGCAAATTGGTGTTGCACCATTGCAACCAGTACAACTAAGCCAGTTTATAGAAGCCGAGGGTGTAGCCCTCTGACTTTTCATCTAGGTAAAGAAAGAATACAGTGGTTGCCATCGCTATCTTGAAGAAACACTAGGTGCTTTTACTATGGCTGGAAATAAAAATCACTGCTGCTCTGTTTATATTGCTCATTGCCTGAAATAAAGCTGATTTTACAATGTTATTGACCATGATTTTCAGTTTTGCTGAGTTTTACAAAACCCACAAATAATTTTGTCTCCTCCCTCCCCCCCCCCCAATGGAATGAAACACCCTATTTTCCCATTTCCTGCTACCTACATGAAAATTAACAAGAAATGGTTAGCTAGGCTTTTGCAGTCAAATCATGCAGCACTGAGTGGTTCACTACTTTACACACTTGTGTGAGGGATGGGTGGGGGGGAGATGCAAATTCAGTGCCTTGGTCTGTGGTTCACTACTTGACACACTTGTGTGAGGGAGAGGTGGACAGGTGAGGGGGAGATGCAGCTTCAGTGCCTTGCTCTGGCACAGACAGGTCAGGGCTAGCCTTTTAACAGTATGCAGATGCCTAAAGACTAAGATGCAAATAAACACCTGGGGGATTTTCAAGAGCACACTGTCACCTAACTTCTGGTGAAAGGAACCTCTATATCTTGTAAAAAAGAAAAAAGCCCCTTAATCTATCCTGCTGTTCCAGTGGGGGATAATAGCATTTCTCTAACTCACTGGGCTATTGTGAAGATAATAATATATACCATCTCACAGAGCTGGAAGGGACCTTGGGAGGTCATTGTGTCCAGTCTCCTGCCTTCACAGCAGGCCCAAGTACCATCCCTGACAGGTTTGCCCTAAATCTCTAAACAGCCCCCCCTTAAGGGATGGAGCTCACAACCCTGGGTTTAGCAGGCTCATGCTCAAACCACTGAGCTATCCCAGCCCCCCTAATAATTACATTAAAGGTCCTGAGGCTGGGACCTGCGGAGGTCCTGTTTCAGTCTCAAGGTTGCTCCTGGAGTTGCCCCTTGTTCAGGGCAGAGGAAGACGTTAAAATCTAGCCCTCTGGGCCCAAATACATCTTCTGACTAGGGGTTTCTCAAAATTATCTTAATGCTTCTGAACTCTCCCACTCTGGGTTAGATCTTTTAAAAAAATTACTCTTGTTTGTTTCTTCGTAGGCAGATAGTAAGTGACTGAATCTTCACGCTCCATAATTTAAAAATGAAATTTTTCCCCTGATTAGCATTCCATCCCTGAATGAATTCAGGGCAAAGCATGGACTGTAATTACCAGCTGATCATCAAGGGTTTCCATTCATCAGGAGGCTTGGAGAGATGAAATTGATGAGTAGATGAGTGGAAACATCCTCTCTCAGCACTTTGTGTCTTAGAACCCCATTTGGTAAGAACAAAGTGCGGATGAGCTGAAATAAATGCCACATGCTAATAAGGAAAGTGGAGGGGTGTGGGATCCTTAGAAACAGGTGAACAAACTAATAAGAACATAAATCACAAAGTTGTGTTTGAAAATCTTGGCTGGCAAGTGATAAATGAGTTTTTAGTGCTGGATATTTGTTGTTTATTTTCCATCCAAGGAATCATAAAAGGACTTGATTTTAGAAAGTGGTGAGCACCGACACTCTAGCAATCAGATCTGTTTAAGGTATCTCAGGGCACACTAAAATGTAGGCACCACCAAATCACTTAATTATCACTTTGTAAAAAAATCTTGTCCTCTGCTTGTTGAAGGTTTTCTTCTCTCACACATCAAGCATTGTTTCTATTAGATATTTAAAATCCCACTTAATCAGCTAACTGGTTAACCATTATGTCTAACTGGTTAACTGATTAAGCTGGATCCCACAGGGTTGCCAGTTAACTGGTTACTCTTAAGTATCACCTGGAAAGGGTGATGCATACTGGGTAACTGGTTAATTGGTTACCCATTCATATCCCTGGTTTTGGTATATAGAAATGTTCTATGAACCACAATAATGTAGCAGGAGGGATAGTCTACTATATTGGATGCTGTGCTTTGACACAAGAAACCTGGGTTCAATTTCTGGCCAAGACCACAGAGTTACTCTATGATGTTGGGTATGTCACCTAATCTATTTAGCACCTCCATTCTCCTGATAAAAATGGGGAAAATACTTCCCTACATCACAGCATGTGGAGAGGATGGAATCCATTAATGATTGTGAGGTGCACAAATGGTTAGAAAGGCTATATAAACTGCTAGCTGGGTTTGTGCTGAGAATGGATTAAACCTGCTTACAGGCCTCAAGTGATATTGTTTTCTTAGTCTCAGATTTTCACTTTTAATGCATTCAGGAAATCATTCAAAGCCATCATATTTATAGCAGGAATCTCAAAGTAGAGTCCCTAGTTAGGCATATTAATAACTGAAAGGTGACTAAGAGCAGCATAAAATATTTAAGTAGCTTTTTGATCATACTGAAAAATATTTAAATTTCAGAAATTGCCAAAGTACAAGTTAGTTGAGCCTCAACCAGACTTTGGTGATAATCCTGCAGAAATGTAGCAAATTCTGATCCGATCTCAGCTATACTGGATTGAATCCAGAGTAATCACGTTAAAATTAAGGAAGTGACTCTTATGTTAACTCTGCAGAACTAAGACCAAAATTTGGTCCGTGTAAAAACTCTACAGACCTATACTTCACACAGATCTTGAGGGACATCTCTTCAGCTGGTGGAAAATTGACATAACTCCATTGCTTAACCTGTTGTAAAGCAAGTTTTTACTAACTGACAATCTATCCCATAATTCTTACTAGAATTAAAAAATGGTTGGTTTGTTTTAGTTCGCTGGCCAATATGAAATTTTGGGCAGAAGGGATTCATTGAGAGTCAAATTAAACATTTTGTTCAACCTGGTTAGGTTACTCTTTTACTTTTCTAACATATATAATTTTTAAAAATGAGTAGTCCTATGGCACCTTAGAGATGAACAAAAATATATAGGATCATGAGCTTTTGTGGGTAAGACCCACTTCATCATCTCTGAAATGTTTCCCCTGATTAGGATTAGCTGATGAAGTGGGTTTTACTCATGAAAACTCATGTCCCTAGATATTTGTGTTAGTCTCTAAGGCAGTGTTTCTCAAAGTGATCTGTGGACCCACTCTGAGAAAGCTACCGACGGGCCACTCCAGCTTGTTTATTTACTGGTTCCACAGCCACAGAGCCTTGCAGCCAATAGGAGCGAACCACAGCCAATGGGAGTCGCGAGGCTCCGTGGCTGTGGAGCCGGTAGATAAACAAACCGGAGTGGCCCATTGGCAGCTTTCTCAGAGTGGATCCACAGACCACTTTGAGAAACACTGCTCTAAGGTGCCCCCAGACTACTTGTTGTTTTTAAGCTAACATGGCTACCCCTCTGAGCCTGTTTATAATTTTGTTTTAAATACATCTTTTGAACTGAAGAATCAAAATGCTTCTTTTATAAAAGTGTAAGTGAACATTTTTGGAGGGAGGAGGGAGCACTATGCGGAGGAATTTAGAATTTTTGTTGCTGTTTCGTTGTAGCAAAAACAAGACAGTGACTTTGACACAAAGTTGCAAAAAGTTTTGTTCTACCCACGTGCATTTTTTCATTCAAAAAATATCTTCTGACTTCATTTATTAACTTTATTTAAGCCAAGAATTTGCCTAAGAAAGAACTGAGATAATGGAGCAGGAGGGACAGACCAGAATAGCTCCAAGAACTCAGCTTTTGCCTATCATTACGGGGAAAGTCTCTAATGTATTTCCCAGGCACTAGGTAGTGTGATCTAGTGGATAGAGCATTGGACAGGGATTTAGGAGACTAGGTTCTGTTTCTCGTTCTGCCACTGGCCTGCTGGGGGACTTCAGACAAGGCACTTCAGTGCCCCATGCCTTCATTTCCTGATCTGTGAAATGAGGAAATAGAAGCAATGGGCTTAAATTGCAGCAAGGGAGGTTTAGGTTGGACATTAGGAAAAACTTCCTAACAGTCAGGGTGGTTAAACACTGGAATAAATTGCCAAGAGGAGGCTGTGGAATCTCCATCACTGGTGATATTTAAGAGCAAATTAGACAGACACTTGTCAGGGATGATCTAGACAGTGATTGGTTCTGCCGTGAGGGCAGGGGACTGGACTCGATGACCTCCCGAGGTCCCTTCCAATTCTATGATTCTATGATGCTTACCTCCTGGTAAAATGTTTTGAGCTCCACTCGTGCAAAGCCCTACATAAATGCTAAGTGGTGGTGCTTAATATAACAGTAGGGACCTGAATGCAGAACTGCGGCTGCATTCTGCTAGGAACTGTGCAAGCCTAGAAATGGTTGCGGGGCCCTATTCCAAAAGCTTAACCCTGTTCTGCGTATTTTTAGGATCGATTTACCAAGCTTTGATTCTCTTCCTCTGTGGAGGTCCACTTTCCCAGAGATAGCCTCCTTCCTGAATTGGTGCTGCGTGCCCTTCCCCTACAGCTAAGGAGAAGAGGCAACACATTTTATCAAGGTCATTTTCTTTTTGCACCTCACCTATCTGCCCATGTCCCTTGCATATCCAGAACGCTAAACCTCATCCAAAAATGGCCTAGTAGCACATCTTTCTTTCCCTGACAAAAAGCTGCTCCTGTCTCTAGTAAAGCAGAAAAAGAGATGACATGGGAGCTAGTATTATGGTGGGAGGGTGGGGAGAACCCCTTGATGGAGACATAATAACATATCTCAGATGATCCTAATGTTGAGCTTTCTAACCTTCAAATGAGTTGAGAGTCTGAAGCTGATCGCAGCATGAATGCAATACCAAAGACATCATTTGACATCAGACAGAGTTGACGACGGGCAGGGACAGGATTTGTTTTTCTCTTTAGGAGATTTAAGAAGGGGCGTGTCTCCACAAGTAGAACTGGTATTAGGCAATTTAATTACAATGCTATAGTTCTTTATATTTTTTTTAAATTGACTCTAATTTCAGTGTAATAGATACACACTCAGCTATCAGTTACAGCGTTGATTGATCCTGTAATGAAAGCTTTAACAAGAGTGTTGGCATATAACTGTGTGCCTCTGACCTGAGAAGTATCTCATCTTATGATTAACTTGCCCAGGAGAACTGCAAAGCTGAGAGTTTCCAGTACCAACCAACAGGCCAGATCTGCGGCTTGCGTAACTCCTCCGACTTCGGTGGAGCTCTGTTGAATCACGTCAGGTGAGATTCTGCCCAGTGTTATGATCATTTTCAGGGAACGCTCCCTTTGCCAGCACCTTTTCCTGGTCCCGTATA
This sequence comes from Pelochelys cantorii, assembly GCA_032595735.1. Lineage (NCBI taxonomy): Eukaryota > Metazoa > Chordata > Testudines > Trionychidae > Pelochelys > Pelochelys cantorii. The sequence continues at coordinate 14,994,384 of CM064346.1, forward strand.
TCCCTCATGTTTCTCTTACCTGCCATCTGTATTTCCTTTCCTTTTCTTCTTCCCTCACAAACTCAACACACCCACCCAGCGGGCAGGAGAACCCCGCACTCTTGTGTCCAGCACTCTTGTGGAACTTTTCAAATGCCACCATCAAAATTGCATCTGTACCAGCCAGTTCATTAGAATGTCCATACGTGAATGTGCCAAAGATCCTGAACTGCTCTCTCTTTGTCGGCATGGTCCTTCTAGAGCAGGGGTGGGGAACCTTCTCTGGGTTGGGGGCCAATGACCCATAGAAAAATCAGTCAGGGGCCGCCCACAAGTGAGAAACAAAAAAACACAAACAGACTCTCACTGACATGGCCCCTGACTGAGAAGGAGACTCTCCCACAGTCTCCTCACACACCAGAGCCTGGAGGCATCCAGGCTAGTAGATTTTGTGTGCTCCAGACACAATTTTGGAGTGGGGAGCCCTGAGCCTCGGGGGCCAGATCCAGGCCGCATTGAGGCCCACCCCCTGTTGTCGAGCAGTGGTGGGAAATGCAGTGGAAAGCAGTAGTAATCATTGTGTAGTGGGTTCACTGACTTTCCGCACGGCTTCTTCCCTCAGGGTGGCTTGTGGGGAAGTAACCGGCTGCTCCGATGCCAACGTGCCCCCTTTGGGTGAGGTGTTTTCTTCCGGGCACTGCCCTCCGGCAGTGACCACTCCGATCTTGGTCTGCGCCCCCTTCTGGGGGGGAGTCATTGTTCTCCCTCCGCTCCTCCTCCAGGGTCCTCCCTACTCCCCAGGACTCCCAGTTCTTCTCCCACTCTGCCTGGCCGGTTGCCTCCTGCAACCCTGCCTTGCAGACTTATGGCCTGGGGCTTACCTGCCTCAAACTCCCTCAGCCCACCACAGCTGCCTCCTTGCAAACCGCAGCTGCCTCCTTGCAGCCCAGCCTTTTAGGGCTGCCTCCATGCGAGCCCACCCTCCATGACTGCCTCCTTGCAGCCCCTAGGGCCTCAGGCCAGGTAGCCTGGGTTTGCTAGACCAAAGCCTCTCTCACGGCAGGCAGGCAGGTCTCTCTCCTCCTTCCAGGAGTTGCTTTATATGGCCTCCAGCTGGGCCCTCATTAGTTGCCTCATCTGGGCTTCACTCTAGCTCCCAGCCCCTTAAAGGACCAGTGCAGGGCAACGCCCTGCCACAATTGGATGAAAACAATTCTGCCCATCTAGCAGACTTCAAGAGAGGGAGAAATCACACGGGGCCAGATATTGTGGCATTGTCAATTGGCTTTGCTCCATTGGCTGCAATGGACTTCTGCTCATTTATGCCAGCTGAGAATCTGGCACAGAGAGCTAATTTTAGAGCAGTGATGGGCAACCTGCAGCCCAAGGGCCGCTTATGACCCATTGGGGTTCTATGTGCGGCCTGCAAGACATTTTGTTCACAGCTGCCCATGTACAGCGTTGCTGTATTCTACTGGTTGCCTACCAATATTACTAAAGTGACACACATGGCAAGTCAGGGCACATGACGCAAGGTGGGTGCTGATTGTGAGGACCATGTGCTCCCTCTGCATCCAAGCAAAGTGCTGCTGGGGTTCAGTCAGCAAATCCTAAAAATTCTAGGTACACAAGCTGCCATGATCATGAGAGATGGCCAGCAGCCTGGGAACTAAGGGGTTAACTATACCTAACTCAGGTTGAGTTGGCCAATAGGAATGTCGGTAGGAATTTCAAACTAGGACAAAGGAATGTTTGGATTCTCCCTCCTTTGTCCTGGACAGTTTTCTCTCCAGACTGAGGAAGACAGACATGTCTCTCTCTCCAAGAAACCATTCTTCACTTTCTGTAAGTAGGATAAAGTTTAGATAAATCCGTTAGGTTTTATTGTTTTATGGTTTGGGAAATGGGATCTGATGTCTGTGCACTTTTAAAAAATGTTTTGGCTTCCCTTTGTAACTAAATTCTAGGCCCAATGTGGAGTTTCTCCATGAGTGTTACTTTATTACTTTTCCATCTAGTCATCATGCTTGCAACAGGAATATTGTGGTGATAATAAAAGTTCTTTCTCTTTCCTTTTTATTAACCTGGTATTGGTTAATGGTTGTGTCCTGGTTTGTACTTTAGGGGTGAGATTTCCCAGTTGATCTTTCCCCTGATTTTTGTCTCAATATTTGGGTGGTGGCAGCAGAGATTTTATTCCCAAAATCTAGGTTAAGATTTTGGGGGGAAGTTTTATACCAAAGCCTGGTAGATAAGGTTTTGGGGTACTTTTGCTGGCCCCCACTTCTGCATTTATCATGCCAGAGTGGGGAAGGAGCCATGACACAACCACATTTAGCAGAACTACCCTATCCTGGGAGAATGTCTTGGTTATGACAATCTTGTGGCCCATTTGGATGAAGGAGAGCGACTCATGCAGCCCACACATTAACCTAGGTTGCCCATCACTGCTGCAGAGGTTCCTGTATAGGACAGAAATTAGGTATATAGTTCAATAGACATACTCACTGATCAAGGTATCCTTTAATATCAAGTTAAGATGGAAGTAATTGTTATAGGGGACCACAACATTTGGGGAAATAGAACTGCTGCACTAGAGGATCTGCATCGGTTCGTTCTCTGTCCTGCCGCAAGAGAATGGTACACCAACTTGTCTCCATTGTCTCAGAAGCTGCCACCCCGATTTTGCCTTTCCAAGTCCTTGTCAAAACACTACTCCTCCTCAGAAAGACTTCCATCGTTTTTGTTCCCTTTCAGGAGAACAGTGACATGAACGTTCCTGGGCTCTAGTAGGAGCTAGCCAGCCCCGGTAGGTGTTTACTTGGATTTAGGAAATTCTCTAAAGGTCCCTTGTTGGGCTTGGTAGGGGAACCCAAGGCCACGCATTTGCTGGGTTGCTATAGCAGGGCCTCCCTTTTCAGTATCCAGCCCAGGGTGAGCTGAGATTATCCCTTTTATACTGCCCCAGCACTTGGAGCATGCCTAGTCTGGCTGGAGGAGCAGGACTTCCTCCACCCATAGAATTACAGAACACTAGATATGGAAGGAACCTTGAGAGGACATCAAGTCCAGCACCCGGCCCTCACAGCAGGACCAAGCACGGTCTCTATCATCCCTGATAGATGTCTGTCTAACCTCCTTTTAAATATCTCCAGTGATGGAGATTCTACAACCTCCCTAGGAAATTTATTCCAGTGTTTAACCACCCTGACAGTTAGGAAGTTTTTCCTGATGTCCAACCTAAACCTCCCTTGCTGCAGTTTAAACCCATTGCTTCTTGCCCTACCATCAGAGGCCAAGGAGAATGATTTCCCCCCTTCTTCATTGTAACACCCTTTTAGATACCTGAAAATTGTTATTGTGTCCCCTCTCAGTCTTCTCCTTTCCAAACTAAACAAGCCCAATTCTTTCAGTCTTCCTTCATAGGTCATGTTCTCTAGACCTTTAATCATTCTTGTTGCTCTTCTCTGCACTTTCTCCACTTTCTCCACATCTTTCTTGAAATGTGGTGCCCAGAACTGGACACAATACTTCGGCTGAGACCTAATCAGCGCAGAGTAGAGCATAAGAATGACTTCTCATGTCTTGCTCACAACCATCCTGTTAATGCATCCCAGAATCTTGTTTGCTTTTCTTGCAACTGTGTCACACTGTTGACTCTCATTTAGCATAGGGTTTTAACCCCTTCTTGGCCCTGGGTGGGGTATGCACACCCTATCACACCCTTGTTATTACAGCATTTCATTAAAACCTGCTCTTGCGTTTCTGACATCCCTGCCGGGCAAATTAATGGAAAGCACTGCTCGGTATTCTCTGCTAATGCTTTAAGTGATGGTTCTGTACTGTCCTCATGCCGGGGAGAGTTACATGTAGGTGTGGCTGACAGGTCTGTTTGAATTAGTCATGACACCATGAGGATCTGGGATGCTATTCAGAGTGGCACAGGATGGGAGATTCATAAGTGACCCTCAGTGACAATTTTTCATAATCTTCCTGTATGGCTGGAATTGGAAATTGATGGCATGAACCTGAAATACATTTTTCAAGGCTGCTTCCGAACAGAAGGCAAGGTTCACTTGATAATACGTCTGACATACATGATTTGCCTAGATCCTAATTCCCCAGTGTTTGACGCTCACTATATTTTATCTTAAATTCTTCTGCAATAAATCTAAGCCCGTGTGTGGTTTAAAATAAAAACCGGGGACATTCCAGCAAGTTCAAGGTTCTTTCATTTAAACCCATTTTTTTTAGGATTCCTGGAGGCTTTTGACCATCTTGTTTTTATTTTTTATTTGTAACCTCAGTATTATTTCTGGGAAAAGTGTATGTGTTTGGGGGAGGGGAGCTGTTGGTGGGGCCTGAAACAATAGGCGCTTTTACTAACGGAATAGAACTATTCTATATAGGACATATTGAACTCGGTATTCCCTCTTCTCCTACCTTTGATCTTCCTGCTCTCATGTTAGGGCCTCAGCAGGCCCACCAATGGAAGGGGTGGGGAGGGGGGTGAAGGGACATTTGCCCCAGGGCTCGACAATTCAAAGGGGCCTGGGGCTCCCAGCCACTGTCACTACTGCACCTTTGGGCCTTAGTCCTGCAACCAGAGCCAAGTCCAGCAGAGCTTTGTACCCATGGAGAACACCAGTGAATTTATGAAACTGAATTCAGCTCAGCTTTGCATGGGCATAAGGGCCTGACTTCAGAGATCAATTAGCAGAATCCAGCTTTTGGCTTTAAACCTACAGTTCAATTCTTTTATTATTAGGGGTATGACTGTGTGCAGATTTGGATGAATTTCATGAATCAGGGCTTTAAGTTACAAGCTTTGGGACATGTTCTCTTATTTTTTCTTTATAACCATATACCAGGTGATTGGTTTGTGTGTAATCAACAGCAAAAATGGGAAGGAAAAAGAAAAACAATTTGGGGGACAGTTTTCATATTTGAAGTCTGTTCAATAATTGTGGCTGCAGACCAGCGGTGGGCAACCAAGGCTAGTGAATGGGTGGCATGCATGGCCCTCCTTTGTCTCAGTGGGCCGCAAGATTGAAATCAGTCATATGCACTAACCAGGACCCCAAGAATAAAATTAAATACATTAATCCATGGCAGGCTGAATATTTCAGAACAAGTAGCAATGCTTTTATCATTCATATAGAACTGTATCAACTTCAAATAATAGGAAAAAGGAACATTTACACTTACTCTACAGTATTTGCTCCCTGCCCAGCCTCTTCCCGTCCTCCTCTCCCAAACACGTCCCATCTCTGCTCCTCCCCCTTCCTTCCAGCACTTCCGGAGCACCATGAATTGGCTAATGCATGCCCAGTCAACACTCCTCCCCCACCTCTCAGAGCCTGAACGCTGCAAATCAGCTGATCCATGGATCATCAGAAGTGCTGAGAGGGAGGGGGAGCAGTAGGTAGGTGCAGGGCCCCCAGTGCGCAAGAGGGGTATAGGAAGGAGGTAGGGGATGTGCAGACTGCACATAGAAACCCAATGGCCCACACGTGTCCCGCAGGTTGCCCACCACTGAACTAGATCAAAACCTCTGACATGCTGCAGCGTCAGAAAAGTTGGGAGTCTAGATCAATGTCCAGCATTGATCAATGTCTAAGGCATGGTCGTAAATAAGACCATCGCTTCCTAAGATTCCTCAGGCAGAAGTACAAGGTATCAAAAATGAATTGGCATTTAGTTTTTATCTACTGGCACTGAAAGGCTTATGGGTTCCTGTCCCATATAATGTAGGAAGCGATGGTGGAGATTGAATGCCATGTTAAAAAACAAAAGCAAACTCTTCATTTAAAAATAAAATGAGGGAAAAGTTTTAGTAAGAATCTGAAAGTCTTTTCTGGGCCTGACTCTCTGTTGGTGAAAATTGATGAAGTTCTATGAAAGGCAATGAAATCAAGTGATTCACACCAGATAAAAATCTGTCCCTCTATCTCTATTGCTTTGTCCATTGATTAGTTTCTTAAAAGGTACATCTACACTGCACCATAGGTCACAATGAGATACACAATTTGCATAGCTCAAATTGTGTATCTTATTTTGATCTTATATCTAAATACCTTATTTTGTAATTTGGCACTGTCTACACAGTGCCAAATTTTGAAATAACCTGCAGTATGTCTAGACTACATGGCTCCGTCGACGGAGCCATGTAGATGAGTTTACTAGACATAGGAAAATGAAGCGTTGATTTAAATAATCGCTGCTTCATTTACATCAAAATGGCCACCATGCTGTGCCGATCAGCTGTTTGGCAGCACAGCGGGGCAGTCTGGACGCGCCGCGGTCGACAAGGGAAGCCTTTGTTGACCGCTCTGTTATGCCTCGTGAAATGAGGTTTACCAGAGCGGTCGATAAAGGCTTCCCTTGTCGACCGCGGCACATCCAGACTGCCCCGCTGTGCTGCCAAACAGCTGATCGGCACAGCGTGGTGGCCATTTTGATGTAAATGAAGCGGCGATTATTTAAATCACCGCTTCATTTTCCTATGTCTAGTAAACTCATCTACATGGCTCCATCGACGGAGCCATGTAGTCTAGACATACCCCTGCTGTTCTGAAACGTCCCTTACTCCTCATGGAATGAGGTTTATAGGGACGTTGGAATAGTAAACCTGAAATAACAGGCTTGTTGTTAAGACATAGGATAGATATTTCAGGATACTCCGGTATCCCAAAATAGCATTGCAGTGTAGATGTAGCCTTAGAGGCAGAAGAACTTCCAATACACACTTATAAAAATTCCTACCATTATGCAACCATGAAAAGACATTTGCATTCTCCAATGGCATAAAAGATCCTAAGGGGACTACCTCTTCCTTTATAGATAAATTAGAAAATCCTACAAGGGCATAAATTCAGTCTAAAATCCCATAATAAATGGTAGACAAATGTGGAGAAAATATGGCCTGTTAATAAAAGACTTAGTCATACATTAATGTAAATATTTATATAGCACTTTACCATTAGCTCTTACAGCTAATCTATTTTCTCTGCTAATGGTTCTGAGTTAAATGTGATTCCACTGTAGTTCACAATAAAAATTATTGATATCAGGTAGCTGGCCTGCTACTCTTCCCCACTAAATGGTAAAATAGGGATAAATTCATAATCTTTTTATTAGATTTTTTTAACCTTTGGTCATTTTGAGGGACTTACAGAAATTAAAGCAATTTTAAAAAGCAGGAAGGCTTTAACCACTGGCTTCTGGGAAGTCAGCTGGGTTTGCTTGTCATTTTGGAGAGCCACATTGCTTTGCAAATGGAAAATCATAAGAATTTAAAATGTCACTTAGAGCATCTGAAATTGCGCTGTAGAAGAGTTTGCTCACAAGTCAACCTTTATAAGCCTATGAACATGGATTTCTCTTACTCCTGGGAAATCTTGTCCAATTCTAACTCTCTTCATTGTGGTAGGTCAAGGAGTAGCCCCGAGTTAAATGCTGGGAATATATTAGTACATTTAGCACTTTGCACAGTGTACTTACACAAATGTATTTTTGAATACTGAGAACAAATGATGGCTAGCTCCCTCAGCAACTTGAGTAATCCTTATTCATGCCAACTATCACACTGACATCAATGGAACGACTTTGCGATGAAACTGTCCAGAGGGTCAAAAGCCTCTGGACTTTATGCAGTATAATTCACCACATAGGTCAGACTTGTCCATGTGAGCAGAGGCTGCAGGATTGGGCCTTGGGTTTTTTTTTCTCCTACAAATGTGTGCATGGACGTACCACTGAGAAAATGTTCTGCAGTGTGTTTGCATTTAATCAACTACAGTCTATTATGCTAAATATAGTAAAACACCAAGGGTAACATTCCAGCGCCACTGAAGTCAGTGCCAACAAGATTTCACCTCCATGTGCTTAACTACCTTGCCTACCTAGGGCACAGCTTGCTTCAGAATTAGGACTTCCATGTCTGAAGGAATTTGCATCACAAGGCAATTCTAAAGTGTCTCCATTAGACTCTGGATAACCAAAGAGAATCTTTAGTAACGTTATGTCTACACTGCAGAATTTTCCCGGAAAAACAGCCATTTTTCTGGAAAAACAATACTTACAGCCACACTGCTATTGTGTTCTTTTGACAGAAAGTCAAAAGAATGGATGTTTTCTTCCAACAGCGGTAAACCTCTTTCTACAAGGAAAAAGCCTTTTCCCAAAAAAGCTTTTTTCTGGAAAAAGGCATGTGTAGATGGGGAAGAAAGTGTTTTTTTGAAAGCAGAGGCCTCCAGGAAAAAGCACGTGCCCTGGTGGCCACTCCATCCAAAGTCATCACAACTTAAATGCGAGATAGTGTCCAATGAATGTGGACGCTATCTTTCGAAAAAGCAGATAGTTTTTTCTATGCACTTTTGCTGTGTGGACGCTCTCTTTTGAAAGAAGTTTTTCCGGAAGATCTCTTCTGGAAAAGCTTCTTCCGAAAGAAGCCTGCAGTCTAGACGCAGCCTAACAGCCATTTCAGCAAGTCATCCATGGGGAGAGAGGGAATGGCAGTGCTCTTATTGTCAGACAAAGAGACACAGGGAGGGACTGAGGTTTGAATTCCAAGGAAATGCATCTGAGTTCTCCATTTGTGACTAGTGAACCCTGAGCTATAGTGGAAGAGAGAGTGTTGAGTAAGGCCCAAATTAAGAGTTTTGCAACCGTCACCTTATCAGCTGGAAAGAGGGATGTTTTAATTAAACTTTTTCACATTGCCGACCTGAGCTCATCAACTAAACTGGGTTTTCCCAACCTCTCAGAGCCCTACTTTGAAACTCGGTGGGATTAAATAAAAAGAAAAACCATAAGTACAAAATGCCAGCCATGCAAGAAAAATGCACTGTAGCAGAAATAATTCTGAAAGGAATGTGAAGACGTCATCAACATTCAGGCTGCTCTTGAAAGGAGTAAAAGCTACAAGTAACTATGGGGTGCCTCATCAGAAGTCCATGCATAGCAAGTGAATCAGCATGTCGGAGTCCAATGAGCAGCATAAGCTCCTTCGTTACATTTGACTTGAGTCAACTGTCCAACTATCTGCCACCATAAATGGCTCTGTAAAAACGACGAGTAGTCTGTGTCTGTTTAGCAAAGTCTGGGACTGACAAGACAAAGACCTTTTTTGTCTCTTCAGTCTTATGATTGGGAGGAAGGATGATCTAATGCAGTGGTCCCCAACCTTTTGGGGCTGCCGGGCACCCAGGAGTGGGGGCCACGCATGCGCCGCACGCCCAGGAGCAGCACCACGCATGCGCTGCGTGCCCGGGATGGGGGCTGTGCATGCACTGGGCGCCTGGGACCCGGGGCGCAAGAATGGCTCAAGCCAGCCCTGATCACTAGGCGGGTGCACATAAATGCCCTGGTGGGTGCCATGGCACCTGTGGGCACCGCGTTGGGGACCACTGATCTAATGCATGATACTCAGAACTCAGTGGTTCAGGGGGCATATTAGTGATCAGAACTGGGCATGCAAATTCATTGTTTCATTTACACCGGGGTGGGCAATAATTTTTGACTGGGGGCCACTTCAGAAATTTTTGAAGTGGCCCCGAGCTGCCCCAGAAGAGGTGGGGTCTCAGGCGGAAGGAGCGGGGCCAGGACACTTCCGTGCTTCCCCACCTACAGACCCTGTTTGGTCTGGGTGTAGGAGAGCATGCAAAGTCTTTGCCCCCCTCAGAGGTACCTGTGCCCCTTGTGGTGGAAGGAGACTTTGCGTCCTCCCCCCTGCTTGCCCCAGGTCAATCAGGGCCTGGGGAGGGAGAGCACATGAAGTCTCTCGCTCCCTGCCCTCGCCCTGCAAGGGAGCACCGTGTTTAGAGTCAACCACCAGCTGAGCAGCAGCTGGCAAGTGCTGAACCCCTTGCAGGGTGGGAGGAGATTTCACACGCTCTCCTCGCCCCCAAGCCCTGATTGGGGAGCACATGAAGTCTCCTCCCGCCCTTCAAGGGGCGCAGCCCTTCTAAGCACCGCACACTCCTTGCAGGACAGGGGCAGGGTGGGAGGAGACTTCGCGCACTTCCCCCCCACCCCCAGGCCCTGATTGGCCTGTGGGTGGGGGGAGCAGCAGGGCCCGTGGGCCGGATCAACTTGCTTGGTGGGCTGGATCCGGCCTGTGGAGTCGCTTTTGCCCACCCCTGATTTACACACACACACACACACACACACACACACACACACACACACACACACACACACACACACACACACACACACACACACACACACACACACACACACACACACACACACAAAAAACACAGCAAAGTGACTGGCCATGTATGATTTTATCAACTACAATTGGTCAATTACATAGTGAAAGCATCCTAACTGGTTCATAACTTACCTGGGTTAATAATTAAATCACATAGGGTACGGCTACGCTAGCTCGTTAGTTCGAGCTAGGTAGGGTAATGAGGGCAAGCGGAGTTGCAAATGAAGCCCGGGATTTAAATATCCCGGGCTTCATTTGCATGTTCCCGGGCGCCGCCATTTTTAAATCCCCCTTAGTCCGAACTCCGTGCCCGCGGCTACACGCGGCACGGACTAGGTAGTTCGAATTAAAGATCCTAATTCGAACTACCATTACTCCTCATTCCACGAGGAGGGGATTAAAAAATGGCGTCGCCCGGGAACATGCAAATGAAGCCCGGGATATTTAAACTCCGCTTGCCCTCATTACCCTACCTAGCTCGAACTAACGAGCTAGCGTAGCCGTACCCATAGTGTTTTGATATCATGCGCTGCAAGGGCCACAGACCTTCACATTAAAGAGCCACTTGTGGCTCGTGACTCTCGGTCTGAGTATTACTAGTGGGTAGCACATTAGACTGGTGACCTGGATTCCCTTCCCAACTCCCAGCTTCCTGCATGACCTTAGGCTGTTGATTAAATTGACCTTGTGCCTTAACTCCCCATCTGTAAAATAAAGGCGATACTGCTCTGCCTCACAGGGGAGTTGAGAGGGAGAACTGCATTAATTGTGAGACACTGAGGTGCTATGGTGACTAGCACTATATGAGCACCAAGAAATAGACATCAGGAATTCTCCAGCAAAAGTGTATTTATCACGGGCTAGAGATGCAGCATTGAGGTCTCTGTCTAAATCTGAGCCTTCCCAAAGTCCCAGGAAGTCCCATAACGGACTGTCACACTCTATCGCCTGCTATCATCTCAGCACTCCGTATCAATTGTCTTGTCTATGCATCTGCACTACAGCTCAGGCAACAAGCTGTTCACTGCACGTGTCTGACAAATGTAGCCTCGCCTTCTGTCTGGACACAATTCACCCCTTTTCAGGGGAGCAGCGAAATGCTTGTGCACTGTGTCCTGGTAATGCTTTATTAGGATGAATTTGACTTAAATGGAGCTACAGTATATTGACTGACAGCAGGGACTTGCCCACTAATCTAGAGCTGGTCCATATAACCTTAGTAGGCCCATTTTCTAAGGAAAATGCAGCTCCCTTGTAATGCTTTGTGAAATCACGTCAATGGTGCAGAATTTTGTTTCTGAAAAAAAAAACCCGTAGAGACCAGACAATGTCAAAACATTCTATTATGAAATGATCTGAATTAACTGTTTTGATTTTTTGTTCTGAATGACTTTGTGTTTAGAATGCTTTTAATCTATTGTATGACAAGATTTTTTTTTAAATAAAATTGTTTGATTCAGTTTTAGCTAACCCAAGCATTTGGATCCAACACGAGAGGGGAAAACGTTCACATTTTGTTCCAACACCAAATGAAGCCAAATTCTAAAATGTCAAAATCTTCTGTGAATTGGAATTTCTGTCATCTACTATGGTCCTCATTAACCTTTAAAATGCTACAAGCACTGCTGGCGTCCATTATAATACCATGACTAAACAGCGGATTATTTTTCCCAATGTTGATTCAAAGTTGAAAGTAATTTTAATTTAGATTTTTGGTGACTCCACCCACACACAATCAGAAACTTTAGCTTGACTAGTATGAACATTCATAGAAAATCCGTTGGTTAGCGTGCCTGCTTGACTGTTCATTGCAAGTGAATTTTAAATTGTAAAACTGATAGAAAAATAACCCATACATTTTGTCTTGAGGTCATCCAGTCAGGAAACTGCAACTGATTCTATAGGCCATGCAACCAAGCAGAACACACATTCCTGGCTTGCAACCAGAGGGTGATCTACAACATAATTACATTTGTATGCTCAAATATTCAGTCGTAGGTGCAGATCTGAGTTTTGAGGTGTGTAAAAAATGTGGGTGTGAAAAAGTTGAGGACCTTTGTTACATTTGACCCATCAGGTTGTCAAAATACCTGGGGTCACATTGCTGGTGGGTGTAAATTTGTATTGGTTCGTTGCAGACAGTAGAACTACACTGACTTAGCCCATCTGAGTATCTGGTCTTGCATGTCTACATTAACTTTCTGCTCTTCTAGCCTTGTTATTATTAAAAACAATGAGATTTCTGCACAGAAACCACACCCTGAAGACAAACTTAAAATTATTATCCATGTCTTTCTCCAAGTTGTAAACATTAAGGTGACTCTACAGCATTACGCCATATGTCTGTGTGAGGTTTTATAACAGATGTGCTGAGGCTTGGAAAAAAGTTATTTTAGATAAGCCAAATAATCTTTTTCAATTATCTTTTGCTGAAAATATTGTATTTTTGTGGGCATTATAGCACAAAATACTCATCTAATTATTATTACCTTGCCTACTATGTTTTGTGAAATGTTTTTCTGGGCTGTCAAATATGTGTCATTATTGGGGAAGAACATATAGCATGCTTTCCAGCTTTTTTTCTGGAAGGGATAGTTTAATCCATCTACTGGATGGCAAAAAAGACAACACCAGTGATGACTTTTAATCCCCCTTTCCAAGAAAGACAACCTTCATATAATCTGTGTTGTATGACATTTCTTGATGAATTACTTATCATTCCGCCCTTTTCTGATGTGATCACATGTGCAGGTGGTAGAAAGGGGGGAAGGCATTACTAAGCTCATTGGTGAATCATTCAAGCAGACATCAGTATCTGATCTTCCCAGTTCCTAGAGCTCCGTCTCCAAGATGTAAAGCACTGATCCAGAAAAAAAAAGCACCTGCTTTGATTTAAGCATATGAACAGTTGCATGTAATCAATGGAACTAGCTTAAGTGCACTTGCTTAAAGGTAAGCGCATGTGTAAATCTCTTGCTCATTGGAGCTAGAGTGCTCAGAATCTTGAAGGATTAAGCTTCCAGTGTTGGAATGTTTAGGATGGGAAAGATTTGGATTAGACAGAGACATCCATTAGGGGAGGGTCTATTAATAGAGATTCCCTATGATCTAGCAAAGAAGAGAGGATGGAAGATATGGGTAAGATCAGACGAGAAACAATCAAATGAAAGAGTCCCATTCAATCACATCATGTAATGGCAGACAGCTAAATAATGACAAGTTTTTTACGTGCTTCTATACAAATGCTAAGTATCAGAGGGGTAGCCGTGTTAGTCTGAATCTGCAAAAGCGGCAAGGAGTCCTGTGGGACCTTGTAGACTAACCGAAGTGTTGGAGCATAAGCTTTCGTGGGCAAAGACCCACTTCGTCAGATGCATGTAGTAGAAATTTCCAGAGGCAGGTATAAATATGCAGGCCAGAATCAGGCTAGAGATGACGAGGTGGATCCAATCAGGGAGCATGAGGCCCACTTCTAGTAGCTGATCTGGAGGTGTGAATACCCAGAGAGGAGAAGCTGCTTTTATAGTTAGCTAGCCATTCACAGTCTTTGTTTAATCCTCAGTTGATTGAGTCAAACTTGAAGATGAACTGTAGCTCAGCAGTTTCTCTTTGCCACAGGACTCCTCGCTGCTTATACAAATGCTAGAAGTCTAAATAATAAAATGTGTGAGGCAGAGTGCCTTGTGTTGAATGAGAATATTGATATAATAGACGTCACAGAAATTTGGTGGAATGAGAATAATTAACGGGATACAGTGGTACCAGGATACAAAATATATTGGAAGAACAGAACAGGTTGTGATGGTGGGGGAGTGGCACTATACGCAAAAGAAAGTGTAGACTCAAATGAAGTAAAAATCTTAAATGAGCCAAATTGTTCCATAGAATCCTTATGGTTAATAATTTCATGCTCTTATAATATGAATGTAGCAGTAAGGAGATATTACTGACCACCTGACCGGGATGATGATAGTGACTGTGAAATGCTAAGGGAGTTTAGAGAGGCTATACAAATAAAAAAATTCAGTGATAAAAGGGGATTTCAACTATCCCCATATTGACTGAGTACATGCCACCTCAGGATGAGATGCAGAGATAATGTTTCTTGAGATTTAAATGATTGCTTCTTGGAGCAACTGGTTCTGGACCCCATAGGAGGAGAGGCAAGTCTTGATTTAGTTCTAAGTGGAACACAGGATCTAGTCCAAGAGGTGAGTATAGTTGGACCGCTTGGAAATAGTGACCATAATATAATTAAATTTAACATCCCTGTGGCAGGAAAAACACCATAGCAGCCCAACACAATGGCATGAGGAGTTAAGTTAAATTAAGTTTAATTTAGTTAAACAGAAATTAAAAGGTACAGTGTCAAAAGTAAAATCCCTGAAAGATGCATGTAAAATTTTAAAAGACACCATAATAGAAGCTCAACTTCAAGGTATATCCCAAATTAAAAAACACAGTAGGAGAACCAAAAAAGTGCCACTGTGGATTAGCCAACAAGTAAAAGAATTGGAGAAAGATAAAAGGTATCATTTAAAAAGTGGAAGTTAAATCCTAGTGATTGGGCAACAAAATGGCAGATGAATTTTAATGTTGATAAATGCAAAGTAATGTATATTGCAAAACATAATCCCAAGTATACCTATAAAGTGATAGGTACTAAATTAGCTATTATCACACGAGAGAGAGATCTTGGGGTCATTGTGGATATTTCTCTGAAAACAACCACTCAATGTAATTTTAAAAAGGGATAGAGAATAAGACCGAGAATATCTTATTGCCTCTATGTAAATCCATGGTACGTCCACATCTTGAATACCTCATGCAGATGTGATCGCCTCATCTCAAAAAACGATATCTTGGCATTAGAAAAAGTTTAGAAAAGGGAAACCAAATGATTAAAAGTATGAAACAGCTGCCATATGAGGAGAAATTAATACAAGTGAGACTTTTCAACTCAGAAAAGAGGAGACTAAAGGAGCATATGATAGAGGTCTATAAAACCATGTTTAAGAGGTCTATAAAATCATGGTGAGTGTGAAGAAAGAAATAAGGAAAAGTTATTTACTTGCTCCCATAAAATATGAACTAGAGGTCACCAAATCAAATTAATAGGTGTCAGGTTTAAAACAAACAAAAGGAAGCATTTCTTCACACAATGCATAGTCAGCCTGTGGAACTCCTTGCCAGAGGATGTTGTGAAGGCCAGGTCTTTCACAGGGTTCAAAGAAGAACTAAATAAATTCATGGAGGATAGATCCATTCATGGCTATTAGCCAGGAGGGCTAGGAACAGTGTCCCTAGTCTCTGTTTGTCAGAAGCTGGAAATCGATGACGGGGGACGGATCACTTGATGATTTCCTATTTTGTTCATTCCTCTGGAGTACCTGGCATTGGCCTTGTCAGAAGACAGGATACTGGGCTAAATGGACTTTTGGTCTGACCCACTGTGATGGTTCTTATGTTCTTATGTTGGACAGTGTTGGATCACACACATCTGGAAATACTGCAAAACAGTATTGGTCTGAAAATCAAGATGCCTCCAAGCAATAAGGGTGTGGCAGAGAGGTGAGATTTATGATTTATTCCAATGGCTATCAAAAACATGGTATTTGAAAGTTGCTTATAGGTAGAGCTTTGCGTGGATACAAAATTTGTATCCTCATCCACTTCCATATTTGTAATAAGGAGACATGGATAACTGCGTCCACATCCATGAATATGGATACTCACAGATAGAAAGTGAGGATCTGGAAATTTGCAGGTCTTTAGATACAAAATTTGTATTTGCATCTGTATCTGTAAAAATGAGCCGTGGATATCCACATTCCCGGATGTGCATACTCGCAGATATAAAGTGGATATCTAAGGGTTTGCAGGGCTCTCCTAACAGGAGATGTGACAATTATTCCCCTGACAGTTGAATAAGCATGAGCTAGGTATTGCAGGTACATGTGTTCATATGGGAGAGTAAAGCTTTGTGGTTTAGGCATCGGCATATCTATTTACCTAAATTATCACTAAACTTAATGTCACCTCTGTATATTCCATTGCATGTTATTGAGTGTTCCAGCTGAATAATCTCATTAGAATTTGTTTCATTCTCACCTCCGGCAGCAGCCATGTACACAGCTTCAGAAAAGGTTATTCGTACAATATTGCGTGACCTTGATGAAAGGCTAATTTGATAAGAATTCAATTTAAAATTCCATTTGTAGTGACAAACTAGAATTTTATTGATGTCACAAATTTTCCACACTGGAAATGACATTAGATTTGAGACTGCATTGTTCTTAGACCCTGAAGGTGAAAAAGGCAGAGGATTTATAGGATCTGGTTTATCAAAGTGCCTAAACACCTTGCAGCAGTTTATTTTAAATGGTTCAATAAACTGTTCTTGAGTTTTAGGCTTGCTTTTGTCTGTTTGAAGTATATCCCTAAGGTGGTGGAGATGAAAGAGTGGCTGACTGGCAAGGTTGTTTTTCTAGGTTATTCCAGGTGTGTACTGTAGCTGCCCTTTCATTTTTAGGATGCATACCCTTATGCTATAGGCCTTCCTAAATGATAGATAACAGGCACAAAAAATAAAAATAGACACTGCTTTTTTGAATCACTGTTTCCTATCATGAGCCAGATTCTCCTTCACACTGCTGTGAATGAGGAGTAACTTTGCTGAAGTCAATTCTGTGATGCCCATGTGAGGCAGATGTAATTGAGAGTCACATAAATCTGATGTATATTTCCTACCACATTTACTGTAGACCTTGTTTCTGCTTAAAAGCTTCAATGGCATAGCTATACCAACAAAACCCATCGAATGTGGATGCAGTCATCCCAGTAAAATGACAGTTTTGCAAATATAGCTTGTACTATTTTTTGTCGGGATACCAACATAAGCCATTGTGCAGATGCAATTACAGCTTTGTCATATAAAATCAGACACCGAACTGATAATTATGGTGGAAAAATTTTAATTGTTAGACCTGGGCGTAGTATACCTGAGTATGTGTTTTATCTCCAAAACGTATCAGTAAGGTAGAGCCAACATGGAAAAAATTAAATGGATTATTTACTGCCTCATAGACCGCATAAAATCCTCAAGCTAAGATTTGATTGTAAAATGTTTTTTACTCTTCACGAACATAAGAGGCAGGGTGGTTACAGGTTAATTTTCAGAACCCAAGTGAAATTTGCTGTGCTGCCTGATCTCTCTTCCAAAGAACAATAGCATACTCTCAGTCTAAAATGAATTTTTTTTCCACTTAAGGAAAACAGCAAGAAAGAACAAATGTAAAGCCTCTGTGATAATAAAGTGAATACATTTTTAAACAGGCTGATGCCAGTCTCAGGCCAGTGCTATACTAGGGGAGAAAGTGGACCAAAGAGATGCAACTCCAGCTACGAGAATAGAGTAGCTTGAGTTGACCAAACTTAGGTCAAATTTCTGCAGCACTCCCACTGCAGGAGGTCAACAGGAGAAACTCTCCTGTCAGCTTCCCTTACTCCTTGTGATGTGGTGGAATACCAGGGTCAGTGGGGGTGCCATCAGCAATTGATTTAGTAGGTCCTTACTAGACCCACTAAATCAAACCCTAGGAGACTGATCTCCAGAGTGTCCAACTCATAGTAAGTGGAGACAAGCCCAATATGCAGAGTTCTTGGAAACCGAAAGGTGCAACACACTGAAAATAGAAGCATTACTGTGGCTTGCAACAAACTAGAAGGCTGAAAAAACGGCTGATAAATTGAGCAAATGTGGTGCTAGATTTAAAAAAAAATTAAAAATCTGAGTCACTGTGGGAGTAGCTAGGTGCATACATTTTTAAAAAATCTGCCACTTGTTCAGTAATATAAATGGGCCCTTAGGACACAGTCACACTACGAGACAAGGTTGAATCTAATATGGTTGATTTCCTACAACCCAATTTTGCAAAGTTGAAGATTCATGTCCTCACTGAGGGGGAGAATCAAATGTAGTCCGAAGTAACGCGTCCCCATTAGGGAGCCCACTGTCGACTCAGAGAGCAATGCACTGTGGGTAGCTTTGCCTTCTGGGCTTATGGTCATGGTGTCCACTGGGTCCAAAACTCTGCAGCAGGTGGTCAGTGGATCATGTCGCCAGCGTCCCATAATGAACTTGTCTACTCCCCCTGCTTGTGTGAGATAAAGGGGAGGAAGTGTGCTCGTGCCTTTTGGTGCCCTGATTGCCCACATGGACGCCATATCAACATGAGCATGGAGCCTGGTTGGTACAAAAGCTTCGTCATGCTCATTTGTGCTGTGGTGCGCCTAATGGCGCTATGCTTTGAGAGTGTACGCATGTTGCTCCACCAGGAAGAGGACGAGGCTGTGGCATGGAGGCATCTGCCAGTCAGTGCTCTGGACACAGAGCAACATCAGTTCTAGTGCCACGAGACAAGTTCAGACTGGTGGGCCACACTGTGATGTAGCCATGGGATGATCAGCAGTGGCTGCCGAACTTCCATATGTGGAAGGTCACATTCTTGGAACTGTGTGAATGGTTGTCCCCTACCCAGAGGCACCAGAGTACCCGAATGAGGCCCATTCTGACCATGGAGAAGCACATGGCAATTGCCCTGTGGAAGTTTGCCACGCCAGACAGCTACCAATCAAGTCGGGAATCAGTTCAGAATGGGGAAATCTATGGTCGGGGCTGCTATCATACAAGAAGCCAAGGCCATCAATAACATTCTGCTACCACGGATTGTGACTCTGGGAAATGTGGACACCATAGTGGATGGCTTTGCCGCCCTGGGCTTCCCTAACTGCGGTAGCGCCACAGATGCATGCACATCCCCATCTTGGCCTCCGAACATCTTGCCTTGGAGTACACCGACCGCAAGGGGTACTTCTGTATGGTGCTGCAGGTGCTTGTGGATTACAAGGGCCGTTTCACTGACATCAGCGTGGGATGGTCAGGAAAGGTGCATGACACCCGCATGTTTTGGAACTCCTGCCTCTTCTGAAAGATGCATACCGGAACATTTTTCCCCGACCAAACAATCAGAGCCAGAGAGGTGGGAATACAAATGCCTACCCCTTGCTCCCATGGCTCATGAAGCCCTATATGCGCAGCTTGGACCCCAGCAAGAAGGCATGTAATAACAGGCTGAGCAGAATGGTGGGGGAGTGTGCCTTTGGATGTTTAAAGGGGAGATTCAGGAATCTCCTGACTCACCTGGACCTTAGTGAACACAACATTACTTTTGTGTTGGCAGTGTGTTGTGTGCTCCATAACCTGTGTGAGAGCAAGGGAAAAGCTTGGCAGGGTGGGGAACTGAGGCAGAGCACCTAGCCAGAGAGTTTGAGCAGCCAGATCCCAGTGCAAGCAGGAGAACACTGCAAGGGCCCGTGCGAATCAGAGGCGCCTTGAAGGACAATTTCATACAAGACCTCTTTTCAGACTCTACCATGTGGCTCTTCACAAGTTGCCTCCGCACTCCCTCTGTTTGCTTTTAATCTCCCACCCTACCCCTGTATTCAACCAATAAAGGGACCATTGTTCAATGAACACAGGGAAGTGGAAGAACTGGAAGGGTAGGGGAGTACAGAAATGGGAGGGAGACTGCCTTCTGCCTTCCAAGTGCCTGGAGGGTTTGGCTTCCCTTGAGTATGCTCCCACCGTGTCCTGAGGTCCCAGCATTCCCTGGGGACTCCGGCGGTGGAAGCCATGGAGCTAATGGATTGCAGATTGGGGGTGTCATCAGGGTGGGAGGAGGCCCTCTTGAGACAGGACACCATGCGTTCCATCACAGTGGTCAGGAGGCGAACATGGTCGCATGCTGTCTCGCGAGTTGCTCTCCTCTGCTGCCTCTCTGAAATCCGGTCCAACTGCTCTGCCCACTTCTCTGCCACGAGGGAGTGCATGCAGTGCATCTGCTTGCTGAACGTCTCCTCCCTCGTGCGTTTTCACCTGCAGCTCTGCAGCAGGTGGGTAAGTGTTGGAAGGATTATATCAGAGGTAGAAATTGAACCCATAATTCTTGGTGCCTTAACTACAAGCCCCCTCGTCTGTCAAGGCTTTTTCCAGTCACATTTTGTACTGTTCTTCTGGGAGGTACGCTGTGTGTATGAGAGGAGAAAGCCAGAACAGAGGGAGAGAAGCAGTCACGAGCGTGACCCTGAGGGAGCAGAGAGATGGAGGGCCTTGGAGAGGCAGAACTGGAAATTCTGAGCAAGTAAACCCAGCAGCTGTTTTGTTCCCACTGTGTTCAGGAAAAACATGACTGTGTGTACTTTATTGTAAGTAAACAGCATTGCACGAAACATACCTGATTTGTGTCACCAATTTCTCTTTTCAGTGGAATGAACCACGCAAGGCCCTGAATATTGGCTAGCTGCTCGGGGCAATAATAAAGTTCCGCGGAGAATAGGAAAATAGGTTCTAGGGGACAAATAAATGATAGATCCACAAATATTTGAGAGAGATTGTCTGTGAGCAAGCAAGAGAGTCTGTCTGTCCATCTGTCTGTTTGTTCAAGAACTCCTCCTCAATGGTAAGACGAGGGCCACCAAATATCGTCTGCAACTTCCTCTTACCATAACTTAAAGCAAGCTAAGGGTTTAGTTGCGCCCGAACAATGGGATGTGCCTGGAATGCACTTGTTTCTTGTTACATGTAAAGAGAAGGGGTTGCTAGCAGGGGCAGTTATACTGTGCAATGACCACAGAGAGACAACAAGGGGTCAGAGATGGGGACCAGAACAGTTAAAACCCCATTGGAGCAGCAGGGAGCAGGGGTGGAAGTAAGCTTTCCACCAGTCTGCCAGCCAGTGCAACCCCTGCTATGACCAGGTTCCCAAGGGATCCGCCCCCAGTGAGCATGGCCCCCAATGGCTCCTGCCCTCCCCCCATATCATCATCCCCCAGCCCTGAGCCCTTCCTCTCACCCAACCCTGACTCCTGCATTCCCCATACTTCCCACCTCCTGCCCTGAGCCCCTCATTACCTGAAATCCTGAATCCTGCACCCCCATACACAGACAGCCCCCTCCCTAAGCCCCCACCACCTCAAACCCTGACTTCTGCAACCCCAGCCCACTGCCGTGAGTCCCTCCTCACCCCCAACCCTAACTTCTGCACTCCCCACGCCCTCAGCCCCCAGCCCTGAAGGACCCAAGCAACCCTGGGTAAATATTTTAGTATTTTAATAAATGTTTTATCAATTGTTAGTAACCAAAAGGTCAATTAAATGCTTGTAATAATTTCTAATACATTAATATACTGATAACCTCATAATAATAATCTCCAGCACATACCTAGGGCCTACAACAGTGGTACATCTATTAATCATTTATCAACCCTTTCTAACTACTAGAACCTTAATATGCAGCGTGACCCTATTTCTTAATGCTGCACTTCACACAGAAAGAGTGATGGCAGGAACTCAGGGCAAAGAAAAGGTGAAATCCTGTGCAAACACGGATCAAGGGAGGTAACAGGGAGCAGGAAGCACAGAGAAAACAATTGCAAGTAGCCGGAGGCAACAGGAAGCAACAAGCTATTGTGCACCAATGAAAGGAAAAACCAACATCTCATTAGTTTGGGGTTTTTTCCCTCCCTAATCTAGCCAAGCAGAGTAACAATGCAATCTGCTGTTTATCTGAAAATGTGACAGCACAAGGAAGGAAGGATGCACACATGGGGATTTCAGCCTGAAAAAGGCACTTGAAAAATAATCATTCTTCTGCGGAGGAGAAACATCTGTGCAGAAGGAATACGGACACCTTGCATTCTTCCCTGGATTCAACCCCTGTGCTAGTGAGATATATGACTCAGTGAAAGGGGAGTTATCTCCTGTTGAAATGCTTCCTTACTTTGGTGGTCTGGGGTTATTTTTGTTGTTTTAAGCAAATGTATGAAAAAAGAAAACATGCCTCTCCTTAGAGCTCAAAGGGACAGATGATGGGAAATTGGAGCAGATCCACTGGCTTCTTTGGAGCTATGTTGACTCCCACCCATGGAGGATCTGACGCCAAAAGTTGTCTCTGTAGATGTTGTGTTGGGGCCCATCATGCATTGCAAGCATTCTTGTTCCTCACCAAGGGGGAATGTCATTCTTCACTGAGTGAGATTTTTTTTTTTCAAAGCTGCCTAGGAGATTCCCATTCACTACTGATCGGTATGAAAACAAATGCAAACACCAGTTTTCTGAATCAGAATGGTATTTCTATACCTCACATGTGAGACCCATATAGAAACTGCATCTAATGTCTCCAAAATTCTTGTTTCCTGAAACTTCCAGGAAATCTTCAGGGACAGCTGGATAATTGCAATTTATCTTTCCAAGTATTCAATCTCTGAGAATGATCCACTTCCACTGTGACATAGTCCATCATTTTCCCCAGACAAGGATGTAATCAAAGAGGAGGCATGAACTGAGCTGGTAGGAGCATAGTATTATCTCCTCTGTGTCCGTGTTTAGAAATATTAATTTAACTCATCTTCTCCTATTGATTTAAATCTGATCCAGCTGAAAAGGGACTTAGTGCTGAAACATCCCATATTTCATAATACAAAGCTTTCCATTTTTTGAACTGTTCAGCCTTACTTGAAATTATCTGCTGTTGCTGGATTTACGTAAATAGGTCAGCTGTGGAGCAGCAGAACTGTTGATGCACCTTTAATGTTTTGCTTTTATCAATTCCTATTACATGTATCGTTTCCAGAATTTGATTTTTAAATTATGAAACGATTGCCAAGAAGGATCTGGGAGAGAAGTATATGGCTAAAACACCAAATATACAGTGCAGGGAATTTATTAGGAGGGGTACGGCTACACTGTTGGGTTTTTTTTCAAAGAAGGTATGTAAATTGCACTAACATTTGCATATCGTCTTCTGATTTTTTTTCTGGAAGAGGATTTTCCGATATTTGGCCCATCTACATGGGGCAAAATGTTGGAAAAAGCCCCTCTTTCAGAAGCCCCCTTATTCGTCGTAAAATGAGGTATACAGGGGGCTTCTGAAAGAGGGGGATTTTCCGACATTTGGCCCTGTGTAGAAGGGCCAAATATTGGAAAATCCCCTTCCAGAAAAAAAAAAGGGAAGAAGGTATGCAAATGTGAACGCAATTTGCATACCTTCCTCAAAAAAAAAGTGTAGCCGTACCCAAGGACTGCAGAGTTATAGGAAAGGAATAATTTGCATATCCAAATCTAATCCTATGGGTGTTGTTCTGCTTACTCACATTGTGTATTCCTTATTCCACAAGTTGTTTCAATGGCTGGATAAATTTGTCTTTTCCCGGGTAAGAGCTAAGTAAAAACAGTGCTAGGACCTAACACCATTAGAGACAATTCATCTATTTCCCACCACAAACCAGAACTCCTAAGGCAGCGTTACCTAAGAGAACTAAAATTAATCTTACTCATTGTTTTTTTTAACTTGACCATTTTCAGATCAGCCACTTACTAATGTGACTCTAAAAGGTGAGAAACGGGAAGAGGAAAAGCTTTCATCATTAAAATTCATAGAGTTAGGCCAGATTATGGCTTGGATTACACACCTGTGCAGTAAGTAAGTAAGAAGGAGTAAACTCACCTGCATCGTTGTACACAAACGGTCCAGATCTTAGATCAGAGCAAGTACAAGTAAGTACACAGCAGCTTGCTCTTCCCTAGAGCTGGAGAGCCGGGGTGGACTAGGAATTAACAGACAGTTTTGTTCCCTCTATTGCACCTGCACCTGCTTAACCAGCATGTGATGGAGTTGCGGGGTGAGAAGAGAGGCTAGTAGTTTTACTAATTCTATGGGCTTCAATGGGACAACTCACACTCCTGAAGATGATTTGGGTGTGTCCGTGAGCCACGGTGCCTCCTGAGCACTATGGGTATGTCTGCACTACCAGATTATATTGAAATAATACCTCCCGAAGTAACATTTTGAAGTAAGCTTATTCCTCTTCAGAAGCAGGAGTTATTATGTCGAAATAACAAGCCCGTTATTTTGAAATCACAGGTTTGGAACTGTGGATGCTTACCTTGTTATTTCGAAATAAGGGGGAGTCTTGTCAAAATAACTCCCCAGTGTAGACATGCCCACAGTATGATTCAAGAGTCTTCACTGGTGCTTGCTACTTGAAGTGGCCTCTCCCCTATTTTTAGTTTGGTTGGGTCCTAAGATTTTTTTCCCCAGACTCCTGGTGCCTCCACCCAAGGTGTCACCTTGCTGTGTCCCAGGAACAAGTAGTGCTTTCCCCTTTGGGAAAAAGGTGTCATTACTAATGTTTATTCCCCTTTATGCACAACTGGTGAGGCCACATCTGGAGTATTGCGTCCAATTCTAGGGCCTCCCATTACAGAAAGGATGTGGATGCACTGGAGAAAGTCCAGAAGAGGGCAACAAAAATGATTAGGCTGCTGGAGCACATGACCTATGAGGAGAGGCTGAGGGATTTGGGTTTGTTTAGTCTATAGCCAGGGCCGGACTGAGGGGTGGGCGAGCCGGGCAGCTGCCCGGGGCACCAACCAATGGGGGGCGCCTGATGGCAATTGTAAGGGGCACGCAGCATCCATTATAGCTGCCATCAGACCGGCACCACATGCCCGGTTCCCGCAGCGCCGGCCTCCCCCATTCCCCGCAGCGCCGGCCAGCAGCGCCCTTCCCCCCACTGCCGGGGGGCCCTGCACGGCCTGACGCGTGTGCCAGCGGCCATAGCCAGGCCGCGCATGCGTTGTGCGCCCTGAGGGTGGGCCCGCACATGCGTCGTGCACCCGGGGGTGGCATCACGTGCCCGGGGCGCCAAAATGGCTCGGGCCAGCCCTGTCTACAGCATAGGTGTGCGCAGGGGGTGTGCCAGGTGTGCCTAGGCACACCCTAATGTCTCAAAAAAAAGTGGCTTTGTGTTTTAATTTAGTCACGATACGCTCTTTTAGTTTTAAAGTATGGATTGTTGTATTATGCAATAAGTGCCGAATTGCGTAATATAGATGTTGTAGAAATGTATAGAAAGCCCACATTCGCTCACAGCATGTCCTTTATGATTGAATATTCAATATATGTTCGCCTTTAAAAAATAAAATTCCCTGGGTGCACACTTTAATGAAATGTGCTGCGCACGCCTATGGTCTACAGTAGAGAAGAATAAGGGGGGATTTGATAGCAGCCTTCAACTATCTGGAGGGGGGTTCCAAAGAGGATGGAGAGAGGCTGTTCTCAGTAGTGACAGATGAGAGAACGAGGAGCAATGGTCTCAAGTTACAGTGGGGGAGGTCTAGGTTGGATATTGGGCAAACCTGTTTCACTAGGAGGGGGGTGAAGCACTGGAATGGGTTACCTAGGGAGGGGGTGGAATCTCCATCCCTACAGGTTTTTAAGTCCCGTCTTGACAAAGCCCTGGCTGGGATGGTTTAGGTGGGGCTGGTCCTGCTTTGGGCAGGGGGCTGGACTTGATGACCTCCTGAGGTCTCTTCCAGCTCTAGGATTCTATGATTATGTGATTCTAATGGGTAAGGAGTGAAAAACTCAGGACACAAGAAACAAATTAAATCAACACAAACTCCGTAAATGAAATGGCACACCCTAAAAATAACCGTATCACTATGTGGGATTTTTACTGGGAGGACGAAAATAGGGCCTGGAGAAAGAAAGGGTTTGGGTTAATTAATAAGCATTTAACACTAACAAACTCAATCCCCACTTCCCAACACACAACTTTTCTCTGTCCCCTGATCACTGACTGGGTTCTTCCCAAGTAGGAGGCACATGGAGATTGAATCCCTTTTTCCAATGTCTTCTACCCTGAGTGGGGCAGGCTCCCGGCTCACTGTGCTGGCATCTCGTGGAGGTCTCCATAGCCAGTGCGTGTTCAGATCTTTGCTGCTCTGGACATGGTCTCTGCAGGGCTGGGGTGGCCTCACTCATGCATTAGATCCCAGAGCAGTTCAGAGACCTTGGAGAGGCATGGGAGCCCTTCAGAGCTCCCTGAGATGTTTGGCTTCTCTTAGCTCCTAAGTGCAGTATGGCAATTAAAGTTACTTTCTTTGCCTCTAAGTCAGACTGTCCCCTCTGCAGTCCAGCAAACTGCTTCTCCAGATCACCACCCGCGGAAGTCTCACTATTGGCCTCATCAGGAGTGGATAGTCCATTCTGCCACCACCACTGACTACAAGCATTCTGGAAAAAGGTCTCTGAAGGGGCTCATAGCCAGTACAGTCCCTGGGGTTGGACTCCCTCGAGGGTCAGTCTGGCAAACTCCAAGTCGGGGGAGGGGATTACACTTAGTAGTGCAACTCACAAAACGCTCCTCCTTTGGATGAGCCAACAGTCACAGTTCTATTCAATTTTTCCCTTTGTTTTAGAAGGAAATGATTATCATTTGTCATAATGATTTGTGCCGCCGTTTAGGAAACTATGAAGCATGTTCTATGGAAATCGTTGCCATGTCTCTGGAGCCACCCACTTTCTAAGTGAGGATGTGCTCAGCCTCTTGTTTCCAGGGATTCATTTTGGAAGCCACTCTTGTCTGAACGTCTTGGTTTTTCTTCTTGCTGAAGGCATCTCTAGTATATTGCTTTCTTCAGTGTTTGTGTTCTTTATAAGGAGATGCCAGTTGGCAGGACATCCTTTATCTTTACCTGCATCGGATGTGTCATGCACAGATAAAGGACGGCTTTTCCCCTTACAACAGCTTTCATCCTTTCACAGTTGGGGCCCCTGGAGTTATGAAGTTAGATAAAAATGTGTCATCTTGAAAAGTGAAGGATACAGTTTATGACTAGGCTAAATAAAAAAGGCAGTGGATAGAGAGATGTGATAAATTGCTCTGTAAACATCAGGGATGGATGAACTATTTTGGATAAACTTAGACTAGAGCTGGTCCTTTATCTAGTACCGAGGATATTTTCCCCATACTTGGTCATCGGCTTCATTTTTGAGACTGCCAGAAACTGCTCATTATGATGGTGGGCTAGAACCACAGCTGGTGTAAATTGGCACATCTCTATTCAGGTCAGTTTAACCAGTGAAGATCAGGTCAGGTTTTTGTTTTCTTTTGTGATGTGAACCCCATTGTCTAGGAGCTGCTGGAGGACACCAGTTCACTTTTTCCTTAACCTTTCTGTAATGAATAAGTTTAGACACATTCAGGTATGATTGGTTGTCCAAGCTCCAGATGGGGCTGTACTCTACATTGGAGTGGATTTAGAATCTGAGGCCACAGAGAGAATTTGCAGCTAGCATCTACTTCTGGAGTGGGCCCGAACAACCCACCGGGTCCTATACACGCACCATAGTTCAGGTATCCAAAATTCAGAAATCTAATGAGATGGCTCCCACAGCTGGCCCATGCCCACTGGCTGAGGTAAGGAGTCATTTAACTACATTGTAGCTGTTTGGGCTCAGAATGCATTGGGCTCTCAGACCCTCCCAAGTGACAGTGTCCTAGAACCTGATCTCCAGCCTGACCCAGAATGCAATTAAAAAGCATGAGCTAGCTGGCATGGGGCAGCTATGGATTCTTAACTGCCATGTAGACATAACGTTCAAGGCCATAATAGGCCTGAAAACCCCAAGATCGCTAGTAGGTTAGCACAAGAATTACCACAGCTATCCAGCACAGTGCTTAAACAGGAGAGTAGTTCCACTGACTTCTACTGGAACTTCTTGCTTTCTTGCTTCTTGCTTTAAAGAGAAGCTAGATAATTTCATGGAGGTTAGGTCCATAAAAGGCTATTAGCCAGGGGATAAAATGGTGTCCTTGGCCTCTGTTTGACAGAGGCTGGAGAGGGATGGCAGGAGACAAAGCGCTTGATCATTGTCTTCGGTCCACCCCCTCTGGGGCACCTGGTGCTGGCCACTGTCGGCAGACAGGATACTGGGCTAGATGGACCTTTGGTCTGACCCGGTACGGCCGTTCTTATGTTCTTATGTTCTTATGTTCTTATGAAATATTTGTACTAAAAGTTAAGAACATTCACACGTGCTTTGCTTTCTCCAGACAGCACATGTGCTGCTCGCAGCTACAGGCCTGCTAAAAAATAGTAATAAATCCCACCCCATATACTTGCTTGGATTTACCTTCTACAAGTCAGTACAGAATCCATTCTTGAGTCCATCTCACAGGCATTGCAAAGCAGTTACTCCATATGACCTGCTAGCCTCCGAGGACATTGGTCTGGAGATGACATGGCATGTGTGATCTGTATTTGAAACTGGTCCAAGTAAGATCACAGCCTGTCATCTCCATCCCTGGCTCACATTCTAGCTTGGGATTCCCACCTGAAAATGAGTCATTGTTGTTCCTTACTTCCACGAGTCACTTATTAGCGCACACTACAAACACTGAACTCTAAGTGACATGCTCCAAAGCAGATGCAATATTATAATTACTCTGAGATGACACCTTGGAAAAAAATCAAATGTGTTTTGAAAGTAACAATAACCTCTGCAAAATCCAACCACAAACTATAAAGGCAGCCTTATCTGACTTGATTTCCTTTTTGTTTGATAGGTTTTTGCAATAAATTACTTATTTAATAGGACGACGTGAAACATCACATAGTGATATTTCAAACATTTCTGCCTTGATCATTTAATGCCATTTTTCCTTTTTTATTATGCTATGGGCTGAATTTTAATTCTAATATTTATGTAAATTGTGTTTGTATAATCATATATGAAAGAGTGTGGATCAGATTTTCCAGCCAATTTATCTAAATATGAGCTTTAAACTTTGCCTTTATCACTGTCACAAATACTCTCCCAGTTTGTCATTCCAAGCATTTGTTATTCAAGTAGCATGTAAGACTGAATTCCTCTCTGTCTGTACCAGGAAAGCCTGTTAGAACTGGTTGAAAAATAGAAGAATTATCAACATGTTTTATTTTTCTCAAAATGGAGAGGCAAGAAGGTTCACAGTGTAGGCTAATAGCCTAGAACTTGTGAGATCCATATTCAAGTCTCTGTATTACCACAGACTTGGGCAAATCGGTACCTAATTGTCATTCTGGCTCCCTATGCCTCAGTTTTGTTATCTGCAAAATAGGAATAGTAGGCCTGGTCTAACTCATAAGGTGTTGTGATACCCACCTCTTATCTAGTGCTTTTTGTTTATCGATCTCAAAGTACTTTACAAACTTGATCAGTATGATTATATATTACAGAATGTGTGGCACCCAGATGCTACAGTGATAGATGCTATAAAAAGTATCTTTTAGATAATATATTTGGTGAAGTATTTGGTGAAGTTATTTAGCAAATAACTTTGAATAACAAATTTGCAAGGACAGCAAGGAGTCCTGTGGCACCTTAGGGCATGTCTACACTAGGAAATTACTTTGAAAAAAGCTATTTTGAAATAATAACTCCTGAAATAACAATTTTGCAATAAGCGTTATTCCTCGTGAGAAGCAGGAGTTCTTATTTTGAAATAACAAGCCCTTTACTTTGAAATAACGGGCTTGGTAGTGTGGCTGCTCACCTTGTTATTTCAAAAGAAGGGGAATTATTTCAAAATAACTCTCTTGTGTAGACCAGGGCTTAGAGACTAAGGATAAGTCTACACGGCAGTGTTATTTCGGAATAACTGACATTATTTTGAAAGAACATAGTCCGCATCTACACTACAAGCAGTTATTTCGACATAACGTCAAACTAATGTTGAGCTGGAAGTCTTCTCACTCCAACTCCTGTAATCCTCATTGTACAAGGAGTAAAGGAAGTCAGAGGAAGAATGCTCTTTCTTGGACTTCCTGTTGTGTAGACAGCGCCAAAAGCCGAAATAAGCTATTTAGACTTAAGCTACGCAATTGACGTAGCTCACATTGTGTAGCTTATTTCAGCTTTAGCCCTGCTGTGTAGATGAGCCCTAACAGATTTAGTAGGGCAAACATTTTAAAGGGTAAAATCCACTTAATCAGATGAATTGTGTAGGACTACAGTTAATGAGGCTAATCAAGTCAGGGTAGATATGACTCATTCACAGCAGCTGATGGGGAGATGTGAATATCAAGAGAGGGGAAATTGCCTTTTTAGTGCGTTAACCAGTTTAGATCCTTCTTCAGTCCTAATTTACTTGTATTGAATTTGCAAATGAAATGCCGTCTGCTTTTTCTCTTTGTAGTCTGGTTTTGGAGGTTTTTTTGTAGAAGGATGGCAACAAAATGATTAGGGGGCTGGAGCGCATGACTTATGAGGAGAGGCTGAGGGATTTGGGCTTATTTAGTTTACAGAAGAGAAGAGTGAGGGGGGATTTGATAGCAGCCTTTAACTCCCTGAAGGGGGGTTCCAAAGAGGATGGAGAGAGGCTGTTCTCAGGAATGACAGATGGCAGAATGAAGAGCACTATGTTACTAGGAGGGTGGTGAAGTACTGGAATGGGTTCCCTAGGGAGGTGGTGGAATCTCCATCCCTAGAGGCTTTTAAGTCCCAGCTTGACAAAGTCCTGGCTGGGATGATTTAGTTAGGGTTGGTCCTGCTTTGGGCAGGGGGTTGAACTCGATGACTCCTGAGGTCTCTCTCAACCCTTGGAGTCTATGATGGCTACTGTTAAATCCATTACTGAATGTCCAGGGAGGTGAAAATGTTCCCCTACAGGGTATGTATGTTACCTTTCTAGATGTCTAATTGGTGTCCATTAATCCTTTGTCGTTGAGACTCTCTGGTTTGGCCAATATACATGGCAGAGGGGCATTGCTGGCACTTGATTGCATGAATCACAGTACTGGATGTCAGGTGGATGAGCCCCTGATGATGTGGCTGATGTGGTTAGGTCCTGTAATGATGTCTCTCGTATTGATGTGTGGACAGAGTTGGCAACAGGGTTTATTGCACGGGCAGGTTTCTGCGTGTCTCTGAGGTGTGGTGTGCGACTGCTGGTGAGTATTTGTTCTGGGTTGGGGGGCTGTCTGTAGGCGAGGACTGGCCAAGGTGTGCAAGGATCACACGTGTTGGAGGCAGTTCACTTGCAGTGGAAAAAGAGTAGAATTCAATTATGTTATTTGCTACAGATTGTTCCCCCAGACCTTCATCTCCGAGCTGGGGGTGTGTCTAAACTACATGGCTCCATCGACGGAGCCATGTAGATTAGGCAGGACGGCAAAGGGAAATGAAGCGGCGATTTAAATAATCGCCGCTTCATTTAAATCAAATGGCTGACACGCTGTGCCGATCAGCTGATTGTCGGCACAGCGCGACAGTCTAGACGGGGATCTGCCGACCCCAGAACCCTTCGTTGGCAGATCCTTTATGCCTCGTGAAACGAGGCTTACAGGATCTGCCGACGAAGGGTTCTGGGGTCGGCAGAACCCCGTCTAGACTGTCGCACTGTGCCGACAATCAGCTCATCGGCACAGTGCAGCGGCCATTTTGATTGAAATGAAGCGGCGATTATTTAAATCGCCGCTTCATTTCCCTTTGCCGTCCTGCCTAATCTACATGGCTCTGTCAACGGAGCCATGTAGTTTAGACACACCCTCTGATCCCAAACAGAGCCAGGGAATCTGTAACTGTTCAGATCAGGGAGCTGGTTCTTGTCCATCTCTCCAGAAACATGGGCCTTAGGTGACATGGACAGAGAGAACTCAACTTAAATGAACAAAGCTGTAGCCAGTTACATTAGCTGGGAAGATGGCCCCTTGTCTTTTTGCTGAGCAGTTTTGCTCTGTTCACTGATATAATCAATTATATCTTGTATTTTCCTCTAATGCCAGCAGGACTTCCCTCCTCTTGCCATGGTCTCCCTCAATGACAGTGAGCATGTAGTTAAGCATCGTATAGTGCAAAGCAATATCATGCTGGTTTTCAACTCTGACCTTCAGTTCTGTCAGCACTATAATCCACATGAATTAAGGTCTCAGGAAGCAAAACCAAGTATTTTTGTCTCTGATAGGGCAAATAAAAAGAAAACATGTGTGCTTCCTTTTTCATCAAATTGGGCAGCACGGGGAAATTCACTTAGCATAGCTCTGGATACAAATATTTCTGCTCTGCTTTTTGCAATACAGTGATATTATTACTATAAGTGATATTTAATACCTATATTCTGTTAGCACTTTGAATCACATGTCTACCAGTTGGGGCTCTGTTGCACTAGGAAATGTAGAAAGACATATATAGACTTTGCCCCAGGGTGCTTACACGCTAAAAGATGAGACCTAGTGGTTGAATGAAACAAACATGCACTGGGCAGGGATGAGAAAGGAAGAGGCAAAAAAAATTATGGAATCTTTATGCGTCAACTAAAGGCCCGGATGTACAGAGGTATTTGATTCCAGTGGTAGATAGTAGTCTTAATAATGCCTATTGAAATCAAATACCATTGAAGATGTGGCCTAACTGTGTGTTTAATAGTGTAAGTTAGAAAACCTCTGAATTTTATTCACAGGCAAGTTCAGATAATCTACTGTGCAGGTGCTGTCTTACAGGCGGGGTAGAGATGTGAATGATTTGTTGACAATCCAATAAGCAAATGCTTATCGGACATTCGACACAGTAGTCGACTAGTCACTTCCCCCTCCCACCCCTTGCTGCATCTATCAGAAAGAACCAGCAAGGGGGGGGGGGTGCTTCAAAGCAGCAACATCACGTGGAGCCCAGGGCCAGACCCTGGGCTCCACACTATGCTGCTGCTTTGTAATGCCACCTGCAGCCCAGTGCCAGCTGGGGTCTCCCTCGCTAACCCCAGGCTCCATGTGGCACTGCCGCTTTGAAACGCCATGGGGAGCACAGGGCCAGCGGGGGACTGCTTGAGTCCCCCACTGGCCCTGTGCTCCCCGCAGCGCTTTCGCCTTTGAAGAGTAGCAACAGCTCTGGGGCTGTTGCTACTCTTCAAAGGCGGAGGCGCCATTATCAACTAATCAGATTGTCGAAGCAAATTGCATTGACTATTCGATTAGCCAATTAATCAAAATGTAACATCCCTACACCAGAGTACAGAGAAGGACAACCAATATGTAGCAACACTTCGGTATTTATGTAGTAAATACTAGAAAATTCACCTCGCATTACTTAGTTACTTAAATAAGTTTTGTTTTTCTTCAGTTAAATCATTGTTTTGGTTTGGGGCTGGGGATGCAGGGTTCAGTCTGAAGGCTGCCCCAGGGAGAGAGGACAACCCCAGCTCTCTCTCACTGCAGCAGCTTGGGGCCAGCTGAGAAGCACCTCTCCATGGCTGCTGTAGCTGCAGTGGGCACAGACAGAGAAGGGGTGCATGTCCCCTGGCTCAGTGACAGACAGACACAAAGACAGACGTACTCACTCTCTGATATATGTAGTAGAGAGTTGACCTTTTCTCCATCCCTGCCCCCTGCTGGCCCAATGAGGTTATATTTACCCCAGTCCTCATCTCTGGCCTCTTGCTGCCCCCTATGGTCATTCTACAGTATAACTGTCCCTTCTACCAGACCCCTCTATTTCCATTTTATGAGAAACAGTTGAATTCCAGGCACCTCCCATTGTCATGACACAACCAGACTCTGACCTTGCACTTGGCTTCTTATGCATGGGTTCACAGTGTTAATGAATAGGCATAGAATGCTAAATGGCCTGGAACCCAGTTATCTTCCCAGTCAGACACACTTCCCCTATACTTGAGGACTGCAGTTTGGATTTGCTTTGCCATCTATTCCATGTTTGAACCCTGCTGAGCAAAATGGGTTGTTCATCTCCTTATTGTTAGTAATGACTATTGATATTACGATAGTGCTCCAATGGGTCCAGTAGGAACTGGGGCCTGTCACAGGGTGACTGGCCTTTTAAGTAGAAATGGGTCCAGATCCACCAGTAATACACGTAGCTTACCTCCCCAGTTGGAGAAAATTAGCACTGTCACATAAGAGGCAGGTCATGTGGCTAAATCAGGCCTTTTCTAGGGTAGAGGTAAAAAAAGTCCATAGAGAGCCATAAAGGTAAGAAAGGGTTCCAGGTAGAAACCTTTGCGAGTTGATGTTTGATAGAGAGCAGGGAGAGATTCAAAAGAAGCCAGAAGGAAGAGGTGCAAAAAGATAGCCCCTTAAGAAGAAGAGGCCATGACCACCTTGAGACTAGCATGAAAGATTTTGGTTTTATGCTCATTTTGGACTCAGCCTAAGGGCCTAATCACAGCAGCAGGTTGGTCGAGAGATCGAGACTAAGGCAGGAGAAACCGAGGCAGTAACTAACCAGAAGCCAGATCAGGTAAGTGGTCCCTTTTGTGTTGTGAACTGTACTTGCATAAAGAGACAATCCCTGCTCTTGAAAACTTTAAGATGTTCAGATAACACTATTGGATGCCGTATAAGACCCTTAATGAAAGAGAATTCCAGCCCAACATTTATTCAGGGAGCTTCCCTGATCTGTATTTGAGGACAGAAGCTCCTGGAGACTAGGGTGGTGGGTCCAACAGCTACTCAGCCATATAAAACAACCCTAGTCTGCAACTTCCAGGCTTCCACGAGGATGGGCTAAGATCCATGAGCTCTTCAAACCTGAAAGTTAAGGCTCAGTTTGAGTCTGAGGTGAACATCTCCCACCTCTGAGGTAGCTAATTAAAGATGGCATTACGCTCACTTAGCTACCGATCTCAGCAGTTCCCGTACCATGCAGTTAGCACCAGTTAATGTGAAGTGTTCCTGGATTTCCAGGCTGCTGTACAGTAATTACACAAAAATGGCTCAGGAATTCTCCAGTACCTGTTTTGACAAGCTTGGCGTCTTTTCTTCCCCTCATGCTCATTTAAATCTGTTCTGAATGCTCCCATGTAAATCCTCCATGCCATATTAGCCCATGACGATGTTCATTAACAAATGACTCCAGGGTTGCCTAGATGAGGAAAGCAATTAGGCAGATGTGTGGAAGACAAAACATGTATTTGATGAATGTAATGGTGACACATGTAGAACGATGTTGGACTCAAAGAATGTGAAATCGGGAACGGAGGAGGGGAATCCGGTGTCTTCAAGTTACGGCATATATCAAAAACTGTGAGCTTTCTTGGAGTGCCTTTTAAAACTTCTCATTATTGATCACTGTCTGCAAGGTTCCAAAGGAAAGGAACAGCCGGTATTTTCACATAATTAAAGGAAGTTGTTAATCACATTAAAAGGTATTGGAGATGCAGTTATAGGGGGAACTGTTCAAAAGCAGCCGTTAAGAGAAATATTAGAAGGCCATTTAGAATGAGTTAAGTAACCACGGTTATCTCTACCTAACTGCAGATGCAGAAGGGCTGCCTTGTGGGTGAGATAAAACTGTTCACTCAGATAATGAAGCAAGCAATACCTGGAAGAGACGATAATTGTGGCTGTGAAATGGAGCTGCAGCTGTATTTATTTATTCATCTGCCTTTTGCCATGATGAATAGTGAATTTGCACAAAATCTCAGCATATCAAAAAGATGCCAGTACATAAAACAGGAATATCTTTTCTGCAATAAAAAAGATCCATTTCTAACATTATGCAAAAAAAAAAAAAATTGAGGAAGTAGAAATGATCTTATTCCCTAGTCCCAACTCAGTCAGTTGCATTGTTTTGTGTTTGAAAGGATGAGGAATAGAAACCATTAAGCCCAGTGCCTAGAGATAATGTTTCAAAGGGCCTCTGAAAAGGTGCCATCACAGTAGATGAGGTGTACCTGGTGACTCAGACATTGTGATGAGCATGGTATGACACTCAAGCTAAGGAGAAAGACTAATAGATAGGACTGATTTGTGTGCGTACGCTTGTATGTGGAAATTTGTCATTAACTGTGTGTACAACAGTAGCACCTCAAGGCTGCAATTGAGATCAGTGTCCAAGGGCAGAGAGAGAGAATCCCTAACGTGGAGAATTTACGCTTGCATAGAGAAGACAGAAAAAATAAGTGGGAGGGGAAACAGGCCTAGAGGTGAAGTGTGATGCCCAATCACACAGTAGTGGAGCTAGAAGTAAGAGAGAGATCTCCTGAACCCTAGTTCCAGTGCCCTAGACTGAAGACTAAAACGTCTCCATAGAGCATAGCCCTATTATAGGCAGTGAGCTGCAGAGATCTGCAGAAGCCGAGGGAAGAATTCTCTCACTCCGGCAACTTTATACTCCTGGGCTCCAGTGGATTCATATATTTGCTGGTCTATTGGCCCCACACTTCTGTCCCCCTGCACAGACAAACAAAACCTTCCCAAAAAATGTCTCAGTGCTACTACGTAGCAAACTAGAACTTCTGGGAGTTGCTCCAGCCAAAGTGACTGGTAGTAAAATTATGGGGTGGGAAGAGTGAGTGAGAGAGAAGTCTAGTACAGGTTGAACCTCTCTAGTCCGGCACCGTAGGGACCTGACTGATGCCAAACCAGAGAATTTGCCAAGTCATGAGAGGTCAATATTGTCTACCAGCATTACCAACACTTTCACTGCATGCTGGGCTCTTAGAAGACATTTAAGAGTATATTAGGGGTAAATAACAACACAGAATACTAAGAGCCAAGACTGGTGACTGTAAACAAACATTATAGGATTGTGGGAAACTTGGCCATGCCCATGATAAGTGGACATCCACTAATTAAAATCATGCTGGACCACAGGTGTTGCCGGACCAAGGAGTTCTGGATTAGAGAGGTTCAACCTGTATTTGAAGACAATTTGAGTGTGTTTGCAGTTGTACCTATGTTTTTATTTACTGTTTTATTTGAATGTCTCCAGATACCACTTATGTTCTAGGCTTCTCATGATGCTTCAGTTCCAGGATGAGGGAAATACCTGGGGCAGGGGTATAGGAGGGGACGTGAGGTCTGGGAGGGAGTTTGGGTGCAGGAAGGGGTTCTGACCTGGTGCAGGCTATTGAGGTCTGGAAAAGGGTGCAAGGTGCAGGCTCTAGCTCTGGCCAGGAGGTGGTTACCATAGGTGACTTCCAGCCAGTGTTGCAGTGCAGCACTCAGGCAAAGTCTCTATAAGTCAATAAGAGTGGGGGAGAAAATATTTAATCTAATGGCTGCCACAAAACTACTTTCATTTGAAATCATCAGTTTGCAGGGGCATTAGATGACTCAGAAGAAATCGAGTGCTGGAATGCATGAAAGGCATTTCTATTAAGTAAAGTCAGAACATACAAGATGAGACATTCTCATTACCCAGTGGGTATATGAAAAAGAACAATTAGAAAACGGAGTTGCTGGCAGGATACGGAGGTATAATTTGTAGGAACAGAGAGACCTGTTAACTAGGACCCAGTGGCTGAAGGGTACATTACGAACTACTTGCTTGCTCTCTCTCCAGAAGTTCCTAGAACTCTTAAATAAGAGTACTCGATTTGAATCATAGCTTTGAAAACCTGGAAGAAGGAGGGAAATACTGCATAGCCTTTCTGGAGAATGCTTGGTGATGTTGTTGCAAACTTGGTTAACAAGCTATTTCTGGGGTGACTGGATCATGCAGATTATAAACTTGATTCGGAGCCCATTGGCAACAGAGGAGAGACCCGCGTTGACTTTTGTGGGCATTGAATCTGGCCCGTCATGTATGGTATCGAAAGGACTCAAATGTTACTTTTGTGTTGTGCTGTGAAGGTTGGGAGCTGAATCGCCAATAGGCAAATAGGTATAGAGCAGTGTTTCCCAAATGGAGTTCCGTGGAACCCCGGGGTCCATGAAGTGAAAATAAGGGTTCCGTGAGAAAATTCCATTACAATAACATTTTATGATTAAATAATAATAATAATAATTAATATTATGTGATTTTTGTTTTTAAATATGTGCAATTAATCTAAATGTTGATCTCATGACCTTGTTTAGCATTTGTTTATTATTATCCTTACTTATTTGTGGTCTGCTTTTTCAGCTTCATATATTAGACTGTTATCCGCAAAATTATTTCGAGTTTAAAAGGGTTCCATGGCTAAATAAAATTGAGAAACACTGGTGTAGAGAAATGTGGGCAAGTCCAGAGAGAGACAGTGTTAGGGGTTTATGTTGTGGAGTTCTGGTTCTCATCTAGCCTGGTATCTTGTTTTCCTATCGTGGTCAATACCAGATGCCCCAGAGGGAGTGAACAGAACAGGGAACCATCAAGTGATCCCTCCCTAATCACCCATTTCCAAACTCTCACAAACAGAGGCTAGGGAAACCATTCCTACCCAACCTGGCTAATAAGTATTGATGGACCTAATCTCCATTAATTTCTCGAGTTCTTTTTTGAACCCTGTTAAGATCCTGGTCTTATCCTCTGGCAAGGAGTTCCACAGGTTGACTGTGTGCTGCAAGAAGAAATACTTCCTTTTGTTTGTTTTACACCCAGGACACTACATTCTGTTCCTGTCTTGCAAACAGTTCATGTGATAAAATGTGTCACTAGTTTGTTTGTTTTTTTTCCATTGCAACCAAACCTAAGATCCTCCATGTGGGAAGCTCCACTACAAGAACATTTTAAGGTTGGGAAGTGAAGCAGACAAAGTTCCGTTTCTCTTTTTTCCCCATCTTCCTCTGGTGCATGTGCATTACAAGATGAGTCCTGTTTCTTCAGGCAGAGCCATGCAATCTCACCCTTGAACTACAGAGCTCCATTGAAGCTGTAAACCAGGCTTCATGACAGTTCTGCATCCCTGAAGCAGCATAGAGTACGGTCTTTTGTGCTGCTAGTCCTCATTGCAGTGGAGATAACTTTGAAAATAAGATACTGAGATACTGCAAATATCCTAACACAATAGCCGGGGGACGTGGGTGAATTGGCCTGTTTACCCCAATTGAGTGTTAACTCTTGAAACTAATGACAGTAGTTTATAGTGAATTATGATAATATCTAATCGCTAATCATATTAGCAGAAGCATCCAGCTAGCATTCTTATCCTCAGCTATCTCCCATGCTATGAAGAATGACCTCCTGTTTTTTCTTTATCTTCTCAGTTATGCTCCATAGTACAGAAATCTGCACCCTATTAAAAGGGCAACTGTTATTTAATTCCAAATCTCTACTTGTAAATGAGGATTCTGCACAATTTTTTGTCTTTCTCCAGTGTGCCACAGAATCCAGAGACCTTAGGTTATGTCTACACTGCACTGCTCTTCCAGAAAAATCTACACAAATTGTGGTTCACAATTTGCGTAGCTTTTTCCGCTTCTTTTTTCAGAAGAGGCTTTTCTGACATTTCGCCGGTCTACACTGGGCCAAACGTTGGGGAAAAAACCTCTTTTTCAGAACATCCCTTCTTCCTCGTAAAATGAGGTTTATAGGGATGCCGAAAAAGCATGTCTGCTCTTCCGAAAAAAATTTCCCTGGACGCGCCAGTGTTTTTCTGGAATTCCCTGGAAAAACTCTGCAGTGTAGACATACCCTTAGGTTCAGCTTGCTGCGGGGCAACACAGGGCTTTAAGACGCTTGACACCTTTTTCCCACTGATCTTTGTGTGAGTACTCATTCAGATGGCTAAACTATGACAGGAACATTTTTTGGAATACGCATAACTAGACAGCTACTGCATTGGTAAGAGCAATCAAGAATGAATAACCTTGCATTTTCTATCCCTTTGTAGTACTGATATGCTCTGGGTACTGACTGTTCTCCACAACGTAATATTAAAATTACTTATCTATAGGCTGTACCTCCCTAAACTGGGACTCTCTCATCCGGCAACATCTGTGGTCCGGCAAGACGACGGATGTTGCTGAACATGAGAGCCCCGGGACAGGAGGGCCAGCAGCTGAAAGCCTTGGGCAAGGCAAGGCTGGTGGTAGCGGGGCTGAGCATCCACAGCCCGGCGGTGGTAGAGGGGCTGTGGTAGTAAGGCAGGGGCAGCCCGGCAACCCAGCTGGGTCTGGAGCAGCCTGTGTGTGCTGACCCAGCAGCAGGTCTGTGCGGTGGCAGCCTGATTGTGGCTGTATGCCGGCCTGACAGTGGGGACAGAGCCATGTCAGACCAGCAGAGAAAGCCTGTCTGGGGCCATAGCAGTGGAGCCGAGGCAGCGGCAACCCAACTGGAGCCGCAGCAGGTCGGCAGCCTGACCGGGGCCATGTACTGGTGCGGGGGCAGGTCTGCTGTGCTGGCTGCTGTGTTGGCTGGAGCAGCAGTAATGGCAGCAGAGCCAGGGCAGCCATGTTGGGGAGGGAGGCAGGCTGAGGGGAGCGGTGGCAGGAGACCTTCCCTAGTCTGGCTAATTCCCTCGTCCGGGACCACTGAGGTCCCTAGTGTGCCAGACTAAGGAGGTCCAACCTGTACTCCTTCCTGGCTTTACCTTAGCGTATAGGCCTACTACTTACAGAACTATAGATAACACATGCTTTTCCTTAGTAGCTCTGGTGACAGCCTTTGGCTATGTATGGAGAAGGAAAGGAATATAAGGGTGAGTGCATGGTGAATGTTTTGTGTTAATTCCTGATATACACGGAATATCTGAAAAATTCCCCAGGCTATGTCGAGACTATGTAGAATTTTCAAAAGAGGATATGCAAATTCTGCAGGAATTTGCATATCTTCTTCCAATCTCACTTTTGAAAGATCTTTCGAAAGTGAAAGTAGTCTGGACTTGGTTTTTTTGGGGAAAAAACCCCCTCTTTTTTGAAAAAAACCTCTCTTCCTTAAAAAAGAAGGTTTACGTGGTTTTTTTCAAAAAAGGGTTTTTTCCCAGAAAAAACGTGTCCAGACTGCTTTCACTTTCGAAAGTGAGGTCGGAAGAAGATATGCAAATTCCCGCAAAATTTGCATATCCTCTTTCGAAAAAAAAACGTAGTTTAGACATGCCCCCAGAAACCACTCAGAAGGGAAAACAGACCAGAAGGGGGGGGGGGGGCAGAGATTGTGTATGACTACTGAACAGCTGGAACCTCATTTCAGTTTATCTAGCTGCTTACAACACAAATGCAATAGGCATGTGCTTAAAATAATGTGGTGGAAAGCAATCCTCTGGGAGTTCAAATAATGCTGGTATTAAAAAACAAGTGGCAAATAAAGAAAAAACACAAAGAAATGAGCTATATGAAGCCAGGCACAGAAACAAAAATGGGTATATTTTAAGAAATTCCTCAAACAGAAGAGGGAGGTGTAATCCCAGCTTGGCTACTCATTCATATCAGCAAAACTGCTCTCGGTAAATAGGTGACTTGACTTACCTGAAAGCAGAAAAGCTACCTGTTT
The DNA here is from genome assembly GCA_032595735.1 of Pelochelys cantorii. Lineage (NCBI taxonomy): Eukaryota > Metazoa > Chordata > Testudines > Trionychidae > Pelochelys > Pelochelys cantorii. The sequence continues at coordinate 15,035,612 of CM064346.1, forward strand.
GTTATTGAGTATCCAAATAAATGGCTCCAAATGAAGTACCACAGTTGGAATGAGCATTGTCTCATTAGCATGCATCACGATTGCTGAGGCAAGGAAGGAGAGAAATAAAAGCGAAGCAGAAAGAAAAACATGTTTCTTATTAGAGCCAGACTGGAGGAGGAAGGGAGGTAAACAATAACCTTCAGCTGTCTGTTTACAAGAACATCCTTCCAGCAATCAGTGTGTAAATTGGATAAAAGTAGGGGACTGCCACAGGTACCTTCTCAGGATTCCAGGGAATGGTCAGCACGTGGGTTAGGAGGGTATTGTGCTAACTAGGGTCCCAATGGGACTGGGTAGCTTAATGGGTTGGAAGGAGATACAGAACTTTTCAGTTCTAGCTCAGTTGGTCAAATCCATGCTTGGCCCAGGTAACTGCAAAAGTACCTACTGGCCTGCACGGTGATTGATACACATTGAGTGCGGTGATCGTAGGTCCTGCTCCTAGTAGATACACGTTCTCTCGAACCAGTCTAAACATTTTTTTCTCTGTCCACAGAAAGCTTTGACATGAACAATTTTGATATTTTCACCAAAATATTAAATCAAATATTTTGATACAGAATGGTGCTGCCATGCCAGGCAGTTGTTGCTCTCTGTCTGGGTATGTCTACACTAGCCCCCTAGTTTCGAACTAGGGAGGCTAATGTAGGCATTCAGAATTGCAAATCAAGCCCAGGATTTAAATATCCCACGCTTGATTTGCATCTTCCCGGCCGGTCGCCATTTTTTGAAATTTACAAGTCCGGACTAACTGCCCGCGTCTACACGCGGCAGGGACCCGGTAGTTCGAAATAAAGCCCTAGTTCGAACTACCTGTTACTCCTCCTGGAATGAGGTTCCTTCCATGAGGCTCTGCCCATGGTGCCTAAGGGCAGATGTGATCTGGCCAGAGAGATCAGCCCATAAAGGAGAATGGCAGCACCGGTACTACAATTCCCATAGGACCCAGAGGTGCCACTTTGAATACAAACATTTTGGCTTTCAGGCATTTTTCAGGGGGGTTAAAAGAAATATGAAGGGTTTCTGAGGAAATCAGGCCCCTTTTTTGCAATAACCCAAACTTTCCGTTCGAAAAACAGCTTCAGTTGAATTTTTGACCACTGCTGGTGTTCACAACACAAGCCCATCACTACCATCCTTGGGAATAAGTGATGCATAAGAATTTCCACACCAGGTCAGACTAATGACCCATAAAACCCAGTGTCCTGTCTCTGTCAGTGGCTAATACTGGACTCTCAGAAAAAAGGACAAGAGACTCTGTACCTGTCCATTATATGGTAGCCAGCCCACCAGGGAAATGTTTACCCAACCTCTGGCACACAGTCATTAGCGTATGCCTCAAATCAAGAAGGTTTATATTCCTTACAAATTCCTTTTAATTCTATCCAATGTAACACTGGATGTCCTCATTCATATAAATGATTTATCTTTTGTGAATTGTTCTAAGCTCTTGGTCTCAATAATGTCTCCTGGCAATGAGTTTCTTGGGATACCCACACATTGTGTAAGAAAGTATTTCTCTTTATCAGTATTCAACATGCTGCCTTGTTCATTGTGGAGCCAATTCTTTATTATAGGACAGCTAAATAGGAATGTCCAATTTACTTCCTCCGTTCCGTTTATTATTTTGTTACATACCCTTCATGTCACTTCTTATCTCTCAAACTCAGCAGCCCTGATCGTTTCAATCTCATTTCATAAAAGAGGCCGTTCCTAGCCTCTGTTCATACTTGCTTACATGCTCCTGTTCTGTACCCCTTTTGTGTCTGCTAGTTTTATATGGCTGAATTGAAAATGGTGACCATAATCCCCTGTGCTGAGATCCACACTGTCATTGGATTAACAAGATTTCCTGAATCAGTGCCAGCCCCAATGCAATAAAGGGGCTTCTGTAACTTACAATGGCTGGCTATGATAAAAAGCAGTTCCTGTTTTTAACCCCATTTGCCTTCTTGCCCTGAAGAGAGGGAGGGGGCAAGTTAGTGTATGAATTGGCTGTTACTGACATCAGTGAAAGAGCTCACGTGTATATAAATGCTCACTAATCACTAGGGCAGCGTTTCTCAAAGTGGTCCACGGACCCACTCTGAGAAAGCTGCTAACTAGATGCTCTGGTTCAGAGGTTCCCAAACTTTTTGAGACGGGGCCCAGTAAATCCATTCACGAGCTTTTGGAGGGCCAGTAACATTCATTTGCATATTTGCATATTCATTAAGCAAATGATGAATATGCAAATAAGTTGTTTCTGGTCTTCCCAAAGCCCCCAGTGCCAGCTTTAGCAAAGCTTTTGATACAGTCACCCACAATACTCTTGCCAGCAAGTTAAGGGAATATGGATTGGATAAACGGACTGTAAGATGGATAGAAAGCTGGCTAGACCAGGGTTTCCCAAACTTTTTACTTTAGTTGGAACTTGTTTTTTTTTAGTATTGTTTTTTGCAGCCCCAAAATATAAATGCATATAAAAAAAAGAATGAAAAATGAATACATGTTCAGTTTCACCCGGCTGCATCCTCCGCCCAACCCAGGCCAGGGCTTGGGGGACCCGGTGCCGCATGGGCACTCCGGGAGGCGGGAGCAGGAGCAGATTAGGGGTAGGGTATCTGGTTAGGAGGGAGGGTGCAAGGAGAGGACTTGGGTAGGAGTTGGACCTCCCTGGTCTGGCACCCTCTGGACCTGACTGGTCCCAGATGAGGGATTTTCTGGACCAAGGGGGGTCATTTTAGGGCTCCTGGTTCCCCCCTCCCCACTAGGCTTCTTTGCCCCTCCTTCCCCTGCAACCCAGCTGAGCTGCCCACCCCCTGCTGGTTCCCTGCACCTCCCCCAAAACCATCCCCCACAATCCAAGGGAGTGCAGCACCAGTTCCCTTCTCCCCCTCGCAGCCCAGCTGAGCTGCCCTTCTGTTCCCTATGCCTTCCCCCATCCACCTCAGCCCAGTTGAGCCCTGCACTGGTTCCCTGCATGCCTCCCTTACAGCACAGCTGAGCCCCGTTTCCCTGCACATCCCCCCAAACCCCACAAAACTGCTGAGCGCAGCTCTGATTACCTGCCCCTCCCTCCCCTTGAGTCTTGCCCTGGTTCCCGGCACCTTCCTCCTCCTGCAGCCAAAGCATATGTCTAGACTACATGCCTCTGCCGACAGAGGCATGTAAATTAGACATACCGACATAGTCAATGAAGTGGGGATTTAAATATCCCCCACTTCATTAGAATAAAAATGGACGTCGTACTATGCTGGCTCAGCTGTTTGTCGGCACAAAGCAGCAATTAAGACGGGAATCGGTTGGTAAGGAAAGCCTTTGCCGACCACTCCCTTATGCCTCGTGCAACGAGGTTTACAGGATCGGTCGGCAAAGGCTTTCCTTGCCGACCGATCGCTGTCTTGACTGTCGCTTTGTGCCAACAAACAGCTGAGCCGGCACAATGCGGTGGCCATTTTTATTCTAATGAAGCGGGGGATATTTAAATCCCCGCTTCATTGGCTATGTCGTTATGTCTAATTTACATGCCTCTGTCGGCAGAGGCATGTAGTCTAGACGTACCCAAACTGAGCTCTGAGCTCTGCACTTCCGTCCCCCCCGCCTCCCCAGCCCAGCTCAGCCCAGCACCCCACACCTCCCCACTCCCGCAGCCCAGCTGAGCCCAGCACCCCGCACCTCTTCACTCTCGCAGCCCAGCTGAGCTCCGTTTCCTTGCACCTCCCTGCAAACCGCGCAGACATACTGAGCCCAGCGCTGATTCCCTGCCCCTCCCTCCCCTTGAGTCCAGTGCCGGGTTCCCGGCACCTCCCTCCTCCTGCAGCCCAGCTGAGCCCAGCGCCCCGCACCTCCCCCCCCCCCCCCTGCAGCCCAGCCTGGCGCCCCCCTAGTGTGGCACCCGGGGGCAACTGCCCCCCACTACGCCTCTGCCGGGAGCCCGGAACATCTGACTACTTCCTCCACCCAGCCTGGCCCAGGGCTTGGGGGACCTGGCACCGCACGGGCACTCCAGGAGCCTGGAACACCCCAGTAGCTATGCTGAGGCCCGGTATTTTTTTCCCGCGGACCGGTACCAGGCTGTGGCCCATAGTTTAGGAAATGCTGCTCTGGTTTGTTTACTTACCGGCTCCGCTGCCACTGAGCTTCCACGTCTCCCATTGGCTGCAAATGGCAAAGGCCAGGGAAAATGGGAAGAGTGATGCTGACCTCCTTTGTCAAGCACTTTGAGATCTCTGGATGAAAAGTGTTATAGGAGAGATAGGTATCAGTGCTTTGAATCAGGATTTGTATCGAGAGTTTAGTTTAGGGTGAGCCAGACGTTTCATGTGCCTCTAAAATCCCTGGCAACCTTACTAGTATATTGTCATGTGCCTTGCAGAACTTTGTCCCCTCATCAGTGCTACAAGGTTTTTAAGATGTGTGTGTTATATTAATAATCTTGCTGGAATCTTAATTCAATTATGTAAAAAACACTCAATCAGTAAGCAGTCCCCTGGAAATTATCCGCATTAAAGCCACAGAAGTAACTAGGGTATTAATGGAATGTGCTGAGTATCAATAGCTCACATGTTAACCCAGCTAAAAGCAGTAATGTTGAGGAAAAGTTTGGGGGTTTCCCTTCTAGAGGTGCTATGAAATTTAACTTTTTGATATTATGTCATTGCCTATCAGTCTCTAATCAGTTTGTCCATCACAGCATAGGTGTTTTTTTAAAAAAAAATTGCTTTAAAAAATCCCTGTCATTATAGAATCATAGAATTGGAAGGAACCTCGAGAGGTCATCAAATCGAGTTCGCTGTACTCGTGGCAGGACTAAGCACCAACTAGATCAGGGGGTGATCAAGGGAGGGGACAGGAGCAGGTGCAGGCTGGGGGCAGTCTGTCTGACCAGGGGACAGGAGCAGGCTGGGGGCAGCGTTTCTGGCCGGGAGGCAGAGTGTTTAGCCAGGGGGCAGGAGTGGGCTGGGGTCATGCCCTCTGTCCAGGGGTGAAGGGGAAGGAGTGGGCAGGGGGCAGGGTGTCTGGCCAGGCGGCAGGGGGCAAGAAGTAGGCTGGGGGCAGGCTGTCTGGATGGGGGAATGAGTGAGGGTATGAGGGAGTGAGGTCTGGGCATGAGGGGGTGGGCGGCCACCTACTTGTTTTCATGCCACATCACAGGCATCACATAACACAGCCTCTTGCTGCTCCTGTTTGCTGGAAGGAAACCTCCAGGAAGTGTCCTGGGGGAAAGAAAATGACAGCACATACTGAGCCATTTTTAGTGCGGCTTGTTTCCTGCATGCCAGGGGAAGAAAAAGGGCAGCGCACAGAGCCATTTTTCGTTACACTTGCTCTCCGCATGCCACTCGGGGCTTTCTCCCCCTCCTACCCCTGCAGGAATCCGGCACTGGTGTTCCAAACTTGCAGGGGGCTGTAAGGCTGTAGGGCCACCACTGGCTCCCTGCTGTGAGGGGAGCTACAGGAGGCTGAGTTGGGGCTCCAGAAGAGCCCTATCTGACTCCCTAGTGAGCCATATTTCGCTTGCAAGCAATGGGTTGCCGACCCTAATCTAGATCATCCCTGACAGATGCCTGCCTAACCTGGTTTTAAGAATCTCTCAATGACCGAGATTCCGCAGCCTCCCAGGCAATTGATTCCAGTGTTTAACCACCCTGACAGTTAGGAAGATTTTCCTCTATGTCCAACCTAAATCTTCCTTGCTGCCGTTATAATAGATTAAATAACAGGACTAATCCTGCTCCCCTGGATGTCAATGGCAGAACTCCAAGGCTCAAATGCTGACCCTACGGAAGCTAATTTTCCCATTGACGAGCCCCTGGATTTCATCTGAAGTGTTTGCACAGGACTTTGAACCACCTGTTTGTTTACATTTTTGCTTTTTTTAAAAAAGGCACGTTTGGTGAACCTCTAGCACAAACTGTGGCATTTACTCAACTGCATTATCCTCCTTGAAGCTGCAGTATTGATGTATGTAATTGTTGAACAGCACCAGCAGGGACAGACTAAATCGAAACGCAGAGCAGGGTGCCATAGGCAACCCGCACACTGAACAAGGGAAATGGCAAGACAAACCCTTTGAGCAGTTCATCTCGATCCTCAGAACCTGCTCACAAAGAGGAACAGAGCCACTGAACAATGGTGCTCTATGGGTTGAACCTCTCAAAACTGGAACTCTCTGGTCTGGCAACATCCGTGGTCTGACAGGACCATGGATGTTACCTGACGAGAGAGCCCAGTGGCTGGGAGTCTGGCGGCAGGAGGGCCAGGGGCTGGGGGCCCCTCTGGAGCCAGGAACCCAGTCGGTCCAGCAGGAAGGGGACAGGTGGCGATCACCCCAGCCAGGCCAGCAGCAATGTGGCTGGTGTCCAGCAGCAAGTCCAGACTGGCAGCAGTGGGACCGGCTTCCAGCACCCTGGCTGGGTCAGTGGCAGCGGGACCAGCTTAGAGCACCCTGGCTGGGTCAGTGGCAGCGGGACTGGCTTCCAGCACCCTGCTGGGTCAGTGGCAGCAGGACTGGCTTCCAGCACCCTGGCTGGTCTGGGCATCTGGCAGTGAGGCCAACAGCAATGGGGATGCATCTGGCGCCCCAGCCAGGCTGGCAGCAGTAGGGCTGATGTCCAGCACTTGGGCAAGGCCATGCATCTGGCAGTGGGGCCAACGTCCAACACCCTGGCTGGGCCAGCAGCAGCAGAGCCAGCATTTGACTTCCCCTGGTTCATGGTCAGGGAGGTCCAACCTGGAGTACAACTCCGTGGATTTGCTGGTTTTTTTGTTTGTTTGTTTGAAACTGGTGAAAAATGCCAGTTGGGTGACATTAGAACATTTCATAAGGGGCTCATAAATCCTTGTCAGATTTGTGCTCTTGTCCCTGGGGGCTGGATGTAGAGGGACAAACAAATTTAAAAAATTGTTTCCTTTAAACTCTTTAGAAACAAAACACTGTTTGTATGTGTGTGTTTGCTTGAAACTTCTTGTTGCAACACTTCCTCTCTCTTTTTTATTTAAAAATCAGAGATAAACACTGAACAGCTTTTCCGTTTTGGGGAATTTCAGGTCACCCCCAAAATTAGTCTTACTCCATATACCTCCGTGTGGGATCACAAGCCTGTACCTAGTAATATTGTTAGGTTTTACAGGGCAAAATTCACTCGTGTGCAGGGGCTAATTCAGGACCTATGCTCCACTCAAGCGCTGTCCTGCACAAATGATCAAACTGTGTCCTGCAGCTTTTTTAATGTCCCAAACTCCCATTTGACTTTAGCAGGTAATTTTGGGTGCACAAAAAATGGAAGGCAAAGGCTCAGAGCCCTCCCTTATGCACAGTAGTTATGTCCTTGAAGAAACTTGGAGCTGGACGAAAGATTACACTTCATTTGAGAATGACTGATTAAGGCATAATTTAGATGCAAAATTTACTATCAGTATTCATGTCTCTCACTCTTCTTAGATGGCATTTACAGAGCCAGATTTGAAATGATCAGAATTGCAAGAGAATTAAAGACCTGTAGAAGATATTTAGAAGGCTTATTCTGGGATTCCATGACACGCATGTGATGCTAACATGTGGCACAAAAGTCTGGAAATTCAGGTTCTTTTTACATTTGATATTATGAGCCTTTTTCACTTGTGCACTGCAAAGTAAAAACGTAATAGAAAAGGAAGGAACATGAGCCTTCGGTCAACCTTTATGTAAATCAACATAAAATTGCTCTAAAGAACAAATGCTTTCACCATATATGTTTAAAATACTGGCAATTGAATTAGCCATACAGTTAGTGAACTTAAAGGTTACATTATCAATGAATAAATGAAGCATCCATTTAATGGCAGTAAATATGAACATGCTGTCTTCAGTAGCACGAGGAGGTAACCACAGGGGTTTCATAAAAGAATGCTGAAATGAAATATGTATTTCATGGATGAATTTTTGAAACTACATTTCATTTCAGCTACAGTAATTCAGTATAGCTCCACTTATGTGCAGTGAGTTGCTTTCTACAGAGGGTATGTCTATACTGCAGCGTTTTTCCATAATAACGGGTGTTATTCCGGAAAAACAGTACTTGCGTCCACAGTGCTATTGCGTTCTTTCAACAAAAAGTCAAAAGAACAGAGGGGTTTTTCTGATGGTGGTAAACCTTTTTCTACGAGGAAGAACGCCTTTTCCGAAAAAGCTTTTTCGGAAAAAGGTGCGTATGAACGCAGAAGTAGGAGTTCTGTCAAAAAAAGAGGCCTCCAGGAAATAACACAGGTGCCCTGGTAGCCACTCTGTCCAATCTCATCACAACTGTATAGTTCCTGTCTCCTGCCAGCTCTTAAAGCCACAGGCACCTGGGACAAGCCTTGTGGCAGGAAGCCAGCCCTGGGAGCTGCACCTCACCACACGGCTGACACTGCCACACTTACCTGGACCCATGGCCCAGCCTCAAGCCCTCCGAGAGCCCACTGGTCCTCACAGAGAGCATGCACGGGGCTCCCAGGACCCAGCCAGGGGCAAAAAAACACATGCGCCATCCTGGTCTGGGGCAGAGATCCTGGCCCTCCTACATGTCTGGGGTGAAGAGGAGACCCTGCAGGATGTCCGCTTCAGGCACAGGAATGCCGATGTATATGACTGGATGGCCGAGGCCCTGGCCACGAGGGGTTACCACCCCAGGACCTTGAGCAAGTAAGGAGTAAAGTTAAAGAGCTCCGGCAGGAGTATGCCAGGGTAAGGGAGTGCAGCTCTCACTCCGGGGCAGGATCCCACTATGCCCCTATTACTCTGATCTCCACTGCATCCTGGGAGCCAGGTCAGTCCCTTCCCCACCCCTGGTGGTGGACTTGGGTCTGGAGGTGCCTGTCGTCACTCACCCAGAGCTTCCAGGCCAGGAGGAGGAGGATGACGACGAGCTGGAAGAGGAGGAGATGGCCTATCACTCTCACTCTGGAGCCGGTACCCCAGGGTCTGGATGTCTCTCGGGATCCTCCGAGCTCGGGGAGGGATCATCAGGTGAGTGCTCTTAGGTTTTCACACACATAGTGTGGAGGAGGAGGTTGCTGAGGGGCTGGGGGGCGATTGTCGCTCAGCCTTCTCAGCCCGGACATCGTGCTGCAGTCCATGCCCGGCTGTCCGGGAGGGTCCCTTTAAGCACGTGTCTCAGATACCTTAGGCAACAGCACCCGGAAGCAATTGCTGACCTATTGCCCTGCCTGAATTGGTTCCAGGTGGCCTTAAATGCGAGATAGCAGCCAGGCCATGTGGACGCTATCTTTCGAAATAGCACATTGCTATTTCATTGCGCTTTTGCTGTGTGGACGCTCTCTTTCGAAATAAGCTTTTCCGGAAGATCTCTTCCGGAAAAGCTTATTCTGAAGGAAGCTTGCAGTCTAGACATAGCCTAAGTGAGAACCTGGCTTTGTTGTATTTTTTATTAGTAGCAGAGTGGGTAAAATCAGCCCGAGTAGTGTCAAGGTGGCTTTAATTAAGAATAATGGGATGAACTTGAAGCTTAGGAAAATGTGTTCTGGGAGTGTGAAAATCTTGACCTTTCTCACTGTGCAAAGCCCCGAGTACATTGGCATAGTGGGAGTGACCAGTAGGAAGCATTGCGTGCTATATAGAATCAGACTTTTTGTTAATTCTAGGTCTCAAAGGGGTAGCCGTGTTAGTCTGTAACTTTAAAAGCAATGAGTAATCCTGGGGCCCCTTAGGGTATGTGTACACTACCACCCTAGTTCGAACTAGGGTGGCTAATGTAGGCGTTCGAAGTTGCAAATGAAGCCCGGGATTTAAATATCCCGGGCTTCATTTGCATCTTCCCGGGCGCCGCCATTTTTAAAAGTCCCCTAGTCCGAACTCCGTGCCCGCGGCTACACGCGGCACGGAGTAGGTAGTTCGAATTGGGTTCTCTAATTCGTACTACCGTTACTCCTCGTGGAACGAGGTGTACCGGTAGCACGAATTAGAGAACCCAATTCGAACTACCTACTCCGTGCCGCGTGTAGCCGCGGGCACGGAGTTCGGACTAGGGGACTTTTAAAAATGGCGGCACCCGGGAAGATGCAAATGAAGCCCGGGATATTTAAATCCCGGGCTTCATTTGCAACTTCGAACGCCTACATTAGCCACCCTAGTTCGAACTAGGGTGGTAGTGTACACATACCGTTACAGACAAAGAAAAATATGTAGTGTTGTGAGCTTTTGTGGGTAAAACCCACTTCATCAGACCCACTGTCTCCAGCTCAGTGAAGAAGTGGGTTTTACCCACAAAGGCTCATGATACTATATATTTTTGTTAGTCACTAAGGGTATGTCTACACTACAAAGTTAATTCGAACTAACAGCTGTTAGTTCGAATTAACTTTCATAGGCGCTACACATGCAAACTGCTAGTTCGAACTTAATTCGAACTAGCAGAGCGCTTAATTCGAACTAGGTAAACCTCATTCTACGAGGACTAATGCCTAGTTCGAATTAAGTAGTTCGAATTAAGGGCTGTGTAGCCACTTAATTCGAACTAGTTGGAGGCTAGCTCTTCCCAGCTTGCCCTGGTGGCCACTCTGGACCAAGCCAGGGAAACTCTTCTGCCCCCCTCCCGGCCCCGGAGCCCTTAAAGGGGCACGGTCTGGCTACAGTGCCCATGCCAGGTGCAAGCCTGCCAGCACCCAGCCAGCAGACCCTGCACCTGGCACGGCATGAGCCAGCCACCCAGTCCTCCGCCTCTTCCCAGGACCAAGCTGGCGGCTCCCAGGAGCCTGCCTGGGGCCGCAAGAGGCGGGCGCCCGCCTGGTCTAGTGTGGAGATCGTAGACCTCATGGAGGTTTTGGGGGAGACCTCCAACATCCACGACCTCCGCACTAGGCACAGGAATGAGGCCATCTAGGGAAGGATAGCTGCCAGCCTGGCCACCAAAGGCCACATGCGAACTCAGGAGCAGGTTTGCATGAAAATCAAGTTGGTCCAGTGAGATACCCGACCCTGAGCCCTGAGCTTAGAACATAAGAACGGCCGTACTGGGTCAGACCAAAGGTCCATCTAGCTCAGTAGCCTGTCTGCCAACAGCGGCCAGCACCAGGTACTCCGGAGGGGATGGACCGAAGACAATGACCAAGCCATTTGTCTCGTGCCATCCATCTCCAGCCTTCTACAAACAGAGGCCAGGGACACCATTCCTACCCCCTGGCTAATAGCACTCCATGGACCCAACCTCCATGACTTTATCTAACTTCTCTTTAAACTCTGTTATAGTTCTAGCCTTCACAGCCTCCTGTGGCAAGGAGTTCCACAGGTTGACTATTTGCTTTGTGAAGAAGAACTTTCTTTTATTAGTTTGAAGCCTGCTTCCCATTCATTTCATTTGGTGTCCTCTAGTCCTTATATTATGGGAACTAATGAAGAACTTTTCTTTATTCACCCTCTCCACACCACTCATGATTTTATAGACCTCTATCATATCCCCCCTCAGTCTCCTCTTTTCTAAGCTGAAAAGTCCCAGTCTCTTTAGCCTCTCTTCATATGGGACCTGTTCCAAACCCCTAATCATTGTAGTTACCCTTTTCTGAACCCTTTCCAAGGCCAAAATATCTTTTTTGAGGTGAGGAGACCACATCTCTACACAATACTGAAGATATGGCGTACCATAGTTTTAGACTTCCCCTCCTCCTTCTTCCCCTGGCTTCCCCCTTGCAGCTCCCTCCTCCCAGGTTTCCACCTCCCCTCTCCCACCCTCTCTCTTCCCCTCTCCCACCTCCTTTTCCCAGTCTCCCCAGAGGTTAATCCCCCCACCCCCAGTTTTGTTAAATAAAGAGAGTTTCTATTTTTGAACACGTGTCCTTTATTTTTTACATCAGGAAGCGGGGCTAGGGAGGGGTAAGTGGAAGGAGGTGAGGGAGGACTGGGACACGAGCCCCTGATGGGGAGGACTGGGGTGGCTCTGCGGGCTCCTCAGGGTGGAAGCTCTCCTGCAGGGCCTCCGGGATCCTGACAGCCCCCCGACTGACACCCCCGGATGGCAGCCTGCGGCAAGTGCAGCCGGGCTGATGGCCGAGTGCGGTGATGTGCTGAGTGTGGGCACTCAGGGCACTCCAAGACAGGACTGCTTTGCTGTCCCTCATTGAGGTAGACAAGCAAGCGGGGAACCCTGAGAACTGTTTGTCCGGGGTGGGGGCTCGGGTCCCGTTAAGCACAGCCCTCGGCTAGCCTGAGGCAGCAGCTCCACACTCTAAGTCCTGGTTCCAGCCAGCCTTAACTTCGGTTCAGGGTCCACTCAATGTGGACATGCTAGTTCGAATTAGAAAAATGCTAATTCGAATTAGTTTTTAGGTCTAGATGCACTAGTTCGAATTAGCTTAGTTCGAATTAACTAATTCGAATTAAGTTAGTTCGAATTAGTGCTGTAGTGTAGACATACCCTAAGGTGCCACAGGGCTACTCGTTGCTTTTAAAGTTAATTCTAAGGCCAGGTCTACACTCAAGGGGAGTGTTGAATTAAGATATGCAACTTCGTACACAAATACGTAGCTGGAGTCAGTGTACCTTGTTTCATGTTTCCCAGCTGTCCCCACAGTGGGAGGCCAATGGGAGCAAATGATCCCATCGGCTTCCCTTACTCCTCCCACAAGCAGAAGTACAGGCTGCCGCTGGGGGCGCCCTCTGAGTTCAATTTAGGGAGTCTTAACTAAACTCAAACTCACTAAATCAAACTCCAGAAGATCAATTGCAGCATCGTCGATCTTCCATTTAGGGAGGACATGTCCTAAGAAGTTTAGAGAACAGATACAGATACTCAGACTTCCCCACAGTTCGTCGTCCAGATTTGCATATCTTGTTTATCAGGGATAAATGTATAGTCAGCACATGCACATCTAGTGACTATAATATACTATAATATACTGCAAGTAAGCATATCATTACAGAAGCAGGAAAAGTGGCATCTCCCGCCACCAACATTGGATAGACAGTGTGGTATTCTATAGGCACAACAGTGGGTTCGTTTATAGGCTGTAGGCTACTCTATCACTTAGATTTTGTGACCAAAAGATCTGCCACATCCTAAAGTAAGCACTCCATCGATTTTAATATGTGGGCGTGTCTCTTCTGCAACATACTTTGTCCACTCATGCATCTGATGAAGTGGGTCTTTGCCCACGAAAGCTTATTCTCCAATAAATCTGGTAGTCCATAAGGTGCCACAGGACTTCTCATTGTATATGCAGATTCAGACTAACATGGCTACCCCTCTGATTTTTGTCCACTCTGTTTCACCAAGCAGACCTTCCCTTACATATAGGAAGATTCATTAAAGGTACAGAACAAGGAGGGGGGAAATCACATAGCTACATATTTCACATTCTAGAAGTCTCGTGGGTCACTAGCTGAATCACATCTCAGTCCCAACCTATGAACTCTTAACCATGTATTTTATAGGAGTGGAATGCTACTAGTGGTGCATGGCTTAGCATGCCCCACTGCTAAAAATTTTAATTAGTTCATCTGTGGAAAGTGTAGTTTTTATGAAGCTAGAAATTACAGACCAAATACAAGCGAAGAGTTACTCTGTAGCTGCAAGATACAAAACTTCAGCTGCTGATAACTTGGGGCAACATGTTGCTTTCAGATTCATGCGTATGGAGCCAGATAATAATCTGATGGAAAATGGCAGAGTTCCAAGGTCCGGCATGTGGCTTCTATGGGAATCGATGGAGTTACTCCTGGATTTTCACTGATACAGCAGAAATCGGAATACCACTAATTATTACGATTGATGTGTGAATTTGGTCCTTGGAAAAGAATTGAATGGAATTGTTCTGGAGTAATACAATAAATGTAGGGATTTATATGGCTTTTGTTACGATATCTGTTAAAAAGTCTCAGAGGGGTAACTGTGTTAGTCTGTAACTTTAGAAACAATAAATAGTCCTGTAGCACCAAAACCCACTTCTTCCTTCAGGGCAGGGGGCTGGTGCTGTGGGGGTCAGGTCCTTGGGGATGTGAGGGGTAGTGTAGGTGGCGGGGAGTGAGGGGGTGTGAGACTGAGGGTTGGGGGGTGAGGAGGGCCTCAGGGAGGGAGGTACCATCCGGCATGGGCCTTTTCTCTCCCACCCACAGCCCTTCCCGGCCACCAGAGCCATTTTCTCTCTCCCCTGCTTTCCCCCCTTTTCTCTCCTCTCTCTGGTACTGAGGCCAAGGGCCGGAGTGGAGGCAAAGGTTTGTGGCAGAGGGCTATTTACCCAGTGTACTCACAGGCCAGATGGCAGAGCCATGGCCCTGCTGGCCACTCCTTTAATGGTACAGCTGTCCCCAGTGGACACTCTCAATATTATATCCCTCTGAACAGCCCCTCCCTTGCATGTTACGGAAAACAGTCCTTTCCATGGGGCCTCCAGTTGTCCTGGCACAGCTAAATCCTGACCTTGCTTTAAATTAGGAGAAGAGAAAGCTGCATAGCAAATTTAGTAGCTTAGCTCTTACCGTTTAGGCGTTCTTGAACAAATGGACTCGCAGACAGACACTCAGACAGACACAAACCTCTAAAATATATAGATATATAGGTACTCCATATATACCCTTCCTCTAGAGACTTACTCTTCACTAAAAGTTTGTGGATTAGCTTAATCCACTTCAGAAATGGATTTAGCTAATTTTCACAAAGGCACTCTGTGCTAAAACATATGTGCCCACAGGGGGAGCTAATAGGTACTCCATATATACCCTTCCTCTAGAGACTTACTCTTCACTAAAAGTTTGTGGATTAGCTTAATCCACTTCAGAAATGGATTTAGCTAATTTTCACAAAGGCACTCTGTGCTAAAACATATGTGCCCACAGGGGGAGCTAATATCAAATAGCGATCCAGAGCATTTTCTTCATTTAGAAATGCCTGAAAATTCCAATCTTACTCTGGTACAAAGTGGGTTCAAAAGTAGCTGTAAAATGCTACAGGTTGAAACTGCCTGGTCCAGCACTCTCTGGTCTGGCAACATCCATGGTCCAGCATGATTTTAGTTAGCCGGATGTCCACTTATCATGGATGTGGCCAAGTTTCCTGCAATCCCATAAAGTTTGTTTACAGCCCCCAGTCCTGGCTCTCAGTGTTCTGTGCTGCTATTTAGCTCCAACTTACCCCTAAATGTTTTCTAAGAGCCCAGGAAGCAGTGGAAGTGTTGGTAATGCTGCTAGACAATATTGACCTCCCATAGTTCAGCAAATTCTCTGGTTTGACACCAGTCAGGTCCTGAGGGTGCCGAACTAGAGAGGTTTGATCTATAACAAGACCAAAAGGTCACATTTTATATCCCCACATCTCTTAGTTTACACAGGGGTGTGTCACCATATTGGTTGCACAGCCAGAGCAAATCTACTCAGAGTTTTTGAGTTCAAATATTACCCAAATTCCACATCCCAGCCATGAGCGTTCATCTGTCCCATTCATTTTAGGACCATGGAACAATTGTTGAAGGTGCTGATCCTTTCCATCTTGACCGCTGCTCCAAAAAGAATGCCCTCATGAGAGAGAAAGCATAAATATGAGGAAAGGGGTAGAGCTATGTCTTTTCCATGTCTGCTCCACAAAGAAAAACTGGCTTGCTGTGAAGAAATTAATGACCCCTGTGCTACTCATCTATCTTTTATTCTGGAGGAGAGGAAAAAAATAAAGCATTCCTAATCATTCCACTTTCACATAAAATCAATATTTGATTGAAAGTGATATTTATTTTGAAATAATGAAATGCCTATCCAAGCACTGCAAATGCATTGGCCTGAGGTGAAAGAGAAACTACTTCCTCTTAATATTTAATTGCAAGGGAAACACTTTGAAATGATAAAAAGCAGTTGTGTCACTGGGTTCTAAAGAAAAGGAATGGAATCATTTCCTGGTGAAACACACACACACAAAAAATAAAAAATTGATCAATAAAATACATCAAACTTATTGCATCCTTAAGGTATTTTTGCATTAATTTATCATATTGCTCGATGGGTTTATAGCCTTTTTTAAAAGAATACATGGAATATAAAGCAGCTTCCAATTTCAGTGCTCACTTTCAGAAATGGGATCATATTTCAGCAAATGAAGATCTTCAGTCTCAATTATGCATCAGAAAATGTGATTTGGGGTTGGCTCATTATGTTGCAGCATTGAGCATATGGTGTAGCCATTGGAAAATCAACAAAGCCTTAATGCCTGTCGAGGGGAACTCTTTTACACAGCAGAATTCACACCAATCCTGAGGACTAGCAAAAGATCTACACTACACTGAAACACCACATTAGAAGCTGTAAAGTCATGTTTTGAAGTTCACACCTGGATGGAGTACTAGAATTGTGCACCTTAAGCCCTAGTGTGAGTGGAATTAAGGGGTGCATAAGATTTTTCTTAATATAATGGTGAATGTTACCCTCAAAAAGAGTAGTACAGGTTGAACCTTTCTAACCTGGCACCCCCAGGAACTAACCAGTGATGAACCAGAGAGTTTGCCAGGTCACGGGAGGTCAGTAATGTCGAGCAACATTACCATCATTTCCACTGAGAGCCAGGACTGTTGGCTGTAAACAAACTTTATGGGACTGTGGGAAACTTGGCCACACCCATGATAAGTGAACATCCAGCTCACTGAAATTGTGCCGGACCATGGATGTTGCCGGACCAGAGAGTGCTGGACTAGAGAGGTTTAACCTGTAGTATCAAAGAAATATCCCTCTTCTTTGCAAAAAAGTGGTGGCTGAGGTCACTCTTCAGACCTTTAAAGGACATATCATCATTTTCCAATCATGAACGGTTTTAGCAAGACTGCCTCGGCTACGCTTCACCACGGGAAGCAAACGAGTCAAGAGCAAGAGCCGGGATATGCTGAATCTATGGGGACATAGGTGAAGTGGCCAAGGAGGTGATGTAATAATGAAAGCTTTATGGAAAGGACAGGGGCTCTGGAAAAATTGTTAAAATCGCAATTGAGAAGGTCAGGCATCCTCCCATTGGACTCCCAAGAGGTGCTGTGGGGGGACAGGGAGGGGAACAATGATCATCCTAACAATATGAAAGCAAGTGACTTAACTGGGCACAAATAAGCATATCTGTGGCTGTGTTATCGTTACACTTTTTGTGGTCTGCTCTTGTCATATAGAAGGTTCCATTTGTCTTATCTCGTTATGGCATTATAAATTCTTTCACCTGAAGGGAGCTTTTCCTGATTTATGAGGTCATCAGAAGGAGATTATGCCCCAGGGCACAAAGAGCGTTGAACTGTTCAGGCTTTTGTATATTTGTCTTTGTTAGCGTGAAGGGTAGGAGCTCTCCAACACAGGATATTACTGTAGTATTGCAAGAAACAAAATGTCATGGGTGAGGAGGCATGAAAATACAGAAAGTCCCACCTGTTCTTATGAGTCGTGATCCAAAGCCTGTTGAAATATATGAAATTAGCAGGCGAGGCCCGTCGTTGACCAGACAAAGTCCAATAAAAAACAAAAATATTTAAACCAGTGTTTCGCAAAGTGGTACTAGGCTGCTCCAGTTTGTTTACTTACAAGCTCCATAGTCACGGAGCCTCGCAGCTCCTATTGGCTGCAGTTTGCCATTTGAAGCCAAGGGGAGCTACAGGAATCGGTGGCCTAAGTCTGCAGACTACTTTGAGAAACACTGATTTACACCTTTCGCCCAACATATTCTGGTGTAAAAAGTAGTACACTCATCTAATTTAAGTGGCAGGATTGTTCATGCAAATTTGTGTATCTGTAGGTAATAGGGAAGTGTGATTTTATTTTTCACAAACAAATCCACAAAACTACAAACTCTTTAAAATATATAGTAGATTACCATTCTTTTTAGTAAGTTTGGGATCAGATTCTTGTTCAGCTGAAAACTTTTTCCGCTTACTATTATTTTTATGAAAAGCAGGAAGCAAAAACTTAATGCACCTATAGAATTTTTGTGGACAGATTTTATTGATTATTGGTCCAAGAAGCAATTTGAAAAGAGAGCAGTTTTCAATATCAAATTATATGGAAGCAACTACACACTTGTTGCACAAATGATACAGAACAAATGGTGTGGCAAGTGTGGTGATTGATCTCAGGTGATGTGAAAAATCTCAGACGCTTCAAGAAGCATGTGGCCCTTTATATTTCTACAGCAGTCTGAGTCGTTAATTTTGTAGATGATTGGTTCTCGTACAAATGCACAGCACAGTTCCATGGTGAATGATATATTGGAAGAGGTTTTTTTAAGGATAACCATTCACTCAGGCTATGTCTACACTGCAGGCTTCTTGTGCAAGAGTTCTTGTACAAAAGTTCTGTGCAAGAGCGCATCCACACTGCCATGTGCTTTTGCGCAAGAGCGTCCATGGCAGTGCGGACGCTCTCTCGCGCAAGAAAGCTCTGATGGCCATTTTAGTCATGGGGGTTTCCCTGCTCCTGTCCACACTAGCCTTTTTGCGCAAGAGCTCTTGCACAAAAAGGCTTATTCCTTGTGGGGAAAGAAATAACTCTTGCACGAAAAGCCCTCTCTTCTGACGATCTCCTGTAAACTTTCTTGCACAAGAACGGGCTTGTAGTGTGGACGCTCCGCAGGTCTTTGCGCAAGAAGCCTGCAGTGTAGACATAGCCTCAGAGTGCAGAAAGTTAAATCCTGTGCACATGGTGAGCAGGTGGATGAGATAGATGGATGGCTTGTGCACCGAGTATGTGACGAAGACAATAGAGGCAGGTGTGGCCTAGACGGCAGCTTGTGGATCTATATTTCCATGGATTCGGTGGCTTGATTCCCCCCGCAAAACTGGTGTGAAAGGGCTGTGGTTGTTTGTCTAGCCCATAGGCTTGAATATTGTTTCTGGGGAGGCCACACCCTAATGAAAAAACTTCATTTTTTTAACTCATAGGAATTTAAAAAAAATTGACTAAAATATCCTTCAAGTAGCTGACACTTATGCCAAGGGTCTGGCCCTGCACACAGAACTGGGCAAAGGCTTAGATGGCTAGAAGGACCTTTTACAAACCCTTTTGAGTTGTGCCTCTCAACTACAGTCACTATGTTTGCAGGATTCAGCCATCTCTAATGCCGATATTCCAACCTGCCCCTGTCCTTTGGGGTGAGTCCAAAGCTTGTTGTTGTCACTGATTTAAAACAAATTGAAGTGAAAGGAAAAACTTCTACAGATTGAACTTCTCTAGTCCAGCACTGTCTGGTCTGGCAACATCCATGCTTTGGTATGATTTTAGTGAGCCAGATGTCCACTTGTCATGGGTGTGGCCAAGTTTCCCGCGGTCCCATAAAGTTTGTTTACAGCCACCAGTCCTGGCTCTCAGTGTTCTGTGCTTCTATTTAGCTCCAATTTACCCCTAAATGTCTTCTAAGAGCTCAGGAAGCAGTGGAAGTGTTGGTAATGCTGCTAGGCAGTATTGACCTCCTGTGGTTCAGCAAATTGTCTGGTTCAGCAGCAGTCAGATTCCGAGGGTGCCGTAGTAGAGAGGATCAACTTATACTGAGATCAGTGAATTCTGAGTCAGGCCATTAGGGAGTACCCTTTATTTATGCTTATGCTAAAGAATGTACCATTTATAATTTTGTGGAAAATACTTTTTCTCCTTAACGATCTGGCAAATGATTGCACTGTACTTTCATTTTAGGGGGTGGAAACATAGTGTTTTCTGAGTTTTCCCAGAACCCTTGAGAAACTGAAATAAACAAGTGTCATCTATCTTTAATAATATGTGCAATGACTGTGCAGCATATCTAATTTGCACCTCATTACATTCACTTTAATTCTGGGAACGTATTTGCTGCCTGATTGGTCTGGAAGCAGTACAGTTATACACTTTTTAGAGCAAACTTTTTCACATCAGTTTCATTGTTTGTGGGCAGTGCTCATTCCATGTCAAATCAACTTTAGCAGCAAGCTGTATTGATCATCTAAGAGGGACTGGGGAGGTGAGGTGGTTATATCCTCAGTCTAATCAGTACAACTCCTTTTATGATGTTTTCCACCATCCCCATCCCCATGAACAGTCGGGAGTGACCATCAAAGTTCCCTCTAATCCAGGGGAGGGCAATAATTTTTGATGGGGGGCCACTCCAAGAATTTGGAAAGTGGTCGAGGGCCGCACTCTTACAGGATATTAATGGAGGAGGTGCGGTCTGGGATGGAGGTTAGGTGCAGAAGGGAGCTGGGAGTAAGGAGGCAGTTGTGACCTGGAGCACCGGAATGGGGTGCAGGAGGCTGGATTGTGACCTAGGGCAGGGAAATGGGGTACAGGAGGGGGTGCAGGGGTTTGGGTTGTGAGCTAGGGCAGGAGGGGACTGATCTGGGGCGGGGGATTGGGATGCTGGCTCTGGGAGGGGATATGGATATAGGAGGGGGCAGAGGATTTGGGTATGTGGAGTAGGGGGTAGGAGTGGGGGGCATAGGGTTGTGGAAGGGAGGGACTGGGGTGCCAGAGGCAGGCTTTGCCAAGAGATTTACCAGCCAGCACCATTTCTGAATCAGCCTCCCTGCCTGTCCCGGCCCTGCACAGACTGCAGCCATGTGTTTTTGAAATAGGCAGCTCCCATTGGCCAGAAACTGGCCAATGGGATTGTGCTGTGAGTGGGAGCAGCTCCTAAAGCTTTTCCCCCTCCCCTCTGAACTCACAGTTTTTAAAGAAAAAATGCCCCGCATCCGCATTTCTGAGTGGCGTGCAGGTGGGGCAAGGCAAGCGGGGAGCCTGCCTGGGGCTCCCTGCAGCATCTGTAGGCTGGATCTGGTGGCTCGGTGGCCCGGATCTGGCCCATGAGCCATATTTTGCCCAGCCTGCTCTAATCTTTTCCATCCAAGTGTGGATTTTTGCCATCCATGTGCAGAATAAATGTTATGTGCACTGAGGCATGCATGAATGTGCACCACCAGTAGTAACAAAAACCTAGCTGATGGCGGTCTGCCAATCATCTGGGCCCCATTGAATCTCTCCCAACTGGCTGCACAAGCACACAGCTTTCTGGGAACACTGATGACCATGCATCCTGGGCTTGCTATGAGGAATCCAGAAATTATCAGCCCAGATCCTCACAGGTATTCAGGTACCAGATTCCCAATGGAAGTTAGGAGCTTGCATACCTCTGAAGATCTGGTCCATCCTCTGTTCTATCCATGCACCCATCTGCTCAACTTTCCCTTGGTTACCAAGGCTACTTTCCACATTACAGCCAGGCTCAGCCATGTTTGTTATTCTTTCCACGCTTCTTACCCACCTTCTTATCTTTAGAGGCCCTAATGCAATCCCATTGATGTTGGTAGATAGACTCCCATTGACCTCAGTGGGCCTGTGATCAGGTCCAAAGGGGAGAGTGCACATAGGAATGGTGAAGCAGTTGGCTGCTTGCCTAGCCTATGCAGTGTGGGAGATGTTTCATTGTTGACTTCCATCAGAAAGAACTGATGCATTGTCCAAGCATTACCAATAGTTTTCCACTTAGATAGCTGCTTTCCAGCTGAAAGCACCTCCTTTCCTCCCCCAGCGCTTCATAAATCATGTTCTGGATCCTGCAAATGCTGAGAACTGTGTCAATGAATCTAATATATGTGAAATTTGTCAGATCATAGAATCCTAGAACTGGAAGAGACCTTGAGAGGTCATTGAGT
Source organism: Pelochelys cantorii (assembly GCA_032595735.1). Classification (NCBI taxonomy): domain Eukaryota; kingdom Metazoa; phylum Chordata; order Testudines; family Trionychidae; genus Pelochelys; species Pelochelys cantorii. The sequence goes on from CM064346.1 coordinate 15,057,230, forward strand.
CCAGTCCCCTTCCCTCACAGCAGGACCAAGCACTGTCTAGATCCGTGGTCACCAACCGGTCGATCGTGATCGACTGGTCGATCGCAAGGCCTTGACCAGTCAATCGCGAGGCATCAGCCCCCCACCCCCATTTTCCACCCACCCCCGAGAAGCCCTGGTACTTACCTCCAGCGAAAATGGAGGTAGTGCCGGCTTCTCGCGGGTGGACAGAAGTCCCGCAGCTTAGCACCACTTCCGGGAGTTCCGCAAGTGCGCTGGCTGCTTTGCCAGGCGCGCTGCAGGAGGGGGCCCTGCCTCCGGAAGAGGAGCATGATGACTTCCCTGCACCAGCGCAAGGAGGCGTGAGTTGTCCCCAGGGCAGGCGTGCGCGGGGTTTCCTTGCACCGCGGGGGTGTGTGTTTCGGCCCCGGGGCAGGCACGCGCGGGGTTTCCCTGCGCCGCGGGGAGGGGGGTGCTGGCCCCGGGGCAGGCATGCGCGGGGGTTTTCCTGTGCTGCGGGGGGTGTGTGTGTGCGGGGGTTGGCCCCAGGGCAAGCACACGCGGGGGTTTCGGCCCCCGGGCAGGCGCGCATGGGGGGGGGGGGTTGCCACGGAGGGGTCGCCTGAGTAGGCTTCCCTGCTTGGTGAGGGTCAGGCTCGGCAGAGGTGCGCAACGGGGCTTCCTTCCTTCGCGGGGGGGGGAGGGTCGGCCCTGGGGGGAGTGTGGGACGGAGGCTTCCCTCCATGGCTGGTGTAGGGGACTCCCTGCCCCCGAACCTTTTTCCCTCTCCCGTGCCCCAAACCTGTCCCCCGCCTTCCTGCCCCCCTGTTCCCTCTCCCCTGCCCCCCCCCCGCTGTGGAAACCTGCCCCCCTGGCACCCTGCCCCCCCTGCAGAAACCAGTTCCCTCTGGACCCTGTCCCCTACTGCAGAAACCTGTCCCCCTGCTCCCCTCTGCAGAAACCTGTCCCCCCCCGGTACCCTGCCCCCTCTCCCCTGCCCCCACTGGCACCCTGTTCCTTGCCCCAGAACCCACTAGCACCCCTCCCCAGTACTGTGTCCCCTGCTCCTGACTGACTTTTCTATGGTCAGTGACCCCTGACTCAAGGCAGGTTCCCTGCCATTCTCATAAATAAAGACAATGCAGAAACTTTTTGTGTTTGACATAGTATTTTATTTAAAAATGAAGCCTGGCCAACAAACCCCCAATTGGGGCCAAACCCCCACCTGGCCACAACCACTCCTGCATTCCCTCTTCCCCAGACCCTAGATCTGAGCCTATCATACACTGGAACCTCCCTGCCCTGAGTCCCTCACATACCCCAACCCAAATTCCTGCACCCTCACATCCACAAGCCTGTGGCTTGCTTAGTACCCCAATGCTGCCCGGCCTAGAGCCCCCTCCCCGAGCCAGTGTCCCCTTCTCCACCTCCTCCTGCATCCAGATTTCCTCCCAGAGCTTGCACCTCTCACCCCTTCCCACACCCAAATCCCTCATTCCCACCCCAGAGACTACACATCCTGTCTCAACCCAGTGAGGGTCCAGCTAGACTGCAGGAGTTTTTCAGGATTCTGGAGATATCCCAGAAAAACTCTTCTGCATCCAGGGTTGCATTTGTTCTTCCGCTTTTTTTAGTGGAAGAGCAAACATGCTCTTTCGGTCACCCCTATATTCCTCTTTCCACAAGGAATAAGGGGGCTTCCAAAAGGTTTTTGTGTAAAACAGAGCTGTGTAGATGGCTCCTTTTTGCGCAAAACCCCCCTTTTGCGCAAGAGCCATTCTTCCTCTTCCAAGAAATGAGGAAGAACGGCTCTTGCGCAAAAGGGGGTTTTTGTGCAGAAAGGAGCCATCTACACAGGGGAAAAAACCTCTTGCACAAAAGGGATCCGAAGAGGAAATGCAAATGAGAGCGCAACATATGCAAATGAGCGCTCCATTTGCATTTCCTCTTGAGGAAAAGGCTTGTCGTATAGACGCAGCCTTAGTGCTTAACCACCCTGACAGTTAGGCAGTTTTTTCTAATGTCCAGCCTAACACTCCTTTGCTGCAATTGAAGCCCATTGCTTCTTACCCTACCATCAGAGGCCAAGGAGAACAATTTTTCTCCCTCCTCCTCATAATACCCTTTTAGACACTTGAAAACCTCTATCATGTCCCCTCTCAGATCATGGCAAATAAGTAAACATTGAGGGTCAGCATTTTCTGAAGGGCCGTATGCCTGCAAACGCACAAGCTGGACCACGGAAGTTGCCAGACTTAGAGAGATTCAACCTGCAGTTGAGATTTCCTGAAGAATTACTTGTTTGCTCATCTCAGGTTGCTTCCTGTGAATGTGACTCCAGTTTTTCTGTGGTCAATTTCATTTGAGTTCCACATTGGTGCCTTTCAGGAAAGGTCCCTCACTTTGAAATGCTTCACCAAGGGGCTTTCTTTCCAAGCTCCACACTCCAGTTCATTTTGAAACGTCTGTTTCTATGTTTGTTTCCGGAAAAAGAATCGGAAGAAGATGTGCAAATGCGAGCACAATTTGCATACCTTCTTCTGAATCCCCCTCCCCCCCCACACACACAGTGTAGCCATACCCATAGAGAGTGCATTCGGTACTATTCCAATACACAGCTTTGAGCTGGGGCAACTAAAGGTCTGCATTGGTACAATGCAGTCTGCTCAGGGATTAGAGGAATAAATTCCATGTGCCTACTCCTTGTTAGTTCCCTACACAAAGTGATTGGAGATTGTGTAAAGGGGGTAAATTTCACTCCTGCTACACCAGATATATTGTGAACTATAGCCCCTCTCCCCCCGCATCCTCCAAAAAACCCTATCATTATTAATGGATCCACAAAAGCTTTTCAAAGGAAAATAACAGCAATCTGAAGCAAAAAACCCTCTAGAATGGCATCTTCTTTGTAACAGCCCAGCCTCTAATAGAATTCTGAAAAAAATAGGATTTATAAGGAGAACAGCAGCTAATGCCTCGTACACATAAATAGTCTAATCTCGTCTAATGCCTGAATATGTTCAAAATACGCAACTGATGTAGTAATACCTTATTTTTTTCTAATAATGAGAAGTAGTTGAACAGTGCAGTAAACATAAGCCCTGAAGTCTTACGATCAAATGTATTAGGGGAGCTGTTTGAAAATAAACCAGCTTGAATACTTTGCTCTTTCTTCTAACGATTAAGAACTTTCCATGCTCATTTGAGAGCAGATTTCCAATTTTTAGAGAAAATTGGAAACAAAAGGTGAAACTGCAGTTATAAAATGCACAAAGCAGCCTGTGATGCAGTGAGATACAGGATAGCAGTCATGGCTCATGTGGCAAAATTAATACAACATATAGAGTATTGTAAACAATTGTATTAGTTCTGTTCCAATGGTGGTAATAATATGATAGAGTTAACATGGAAATGACATTTTAGCGTGGCCTACATAGCATCAGCAGCTGAAATAATCCTGTTACAAAGACAGACCAAATTTACTGCTCCCTCTGTAATTTTTTAAACTCAGAACATCCTATTTTGCATGGGGGTGTTCCAGTTAATGAGTTTATACACAAAGTTATCAAAAACATGGCAATCAAGGACAGCACTGGGGGGTGGGGGAGTAAGAACTGAACAGAACCAACTAAATCAACCTCTCCAAAAAGCAATATTAGAATGGCGTATCCAAACGGCCTCTGGGGACATCATTCCTTTAATCCGCAGTTGAAAGGAAGAGCGATGCATCACCCAGTTCACCCCATTGCACAAGTACATCTCTAGATACATATTACCACTTGAACATTTTTAAGTTGCTCCATATCCCAGGGCGGGAAACAGCGCTTTCAAGAGAGTCACAGCATAACCAGTCAATCACCAACACAAAGAGAATATAGCTGCTGGCTACACTTCCTTTACCTTTCAAACATTGTGGGCTAGATCTAATTGACACAAGCTGAAGATCTGGCTTCATCTCTTTATTTCAGCAGGACTGTAGTGATTTCACAGATTTTAAAATACACTTTGGGGTCAGATTCTGAGGTGGTGGCGTAAATTGGAATAGCGTAGTGTTGCCATCAGAATTTACACCACCTGTGGGTCTGGGCTTTCAGGAGAGGGGAGAGGAGGAAATAACATACGACATTCACTCTGGGGAAATCCAGCCTCGCAGGGAGTGTTTGGGGTGTTGTAGAACACACTGCCACCTTCTGTTTCAGGCACCCAGGAAGGTATCCATGGGTGTGTCTAGACTACAGGGTTTTGTCAACAAAAGTGGACTTTTGTTGGCAAAACTATACCTGCATCTACACTACTGCCGAGTTCTGTCGACTTAATGTCGACAGAACTCGGCAGTTTTGTCGACGGCGGTAAACCTCATTCTACGAGGAATAACGCCTTTTGTCGACAGAGTTCTACACTGTATCTGCACTGTATGTACACTGCATCTACACTGTCCTTTGTGTCTACACTCTCATGTTGACAAAGCGGCTTGCTTTGTCGACAGAACTGGATGTAGTCTAGACGCGCTTTGTCGACAGAAGCTTTGTCAACAGTATCTGTCGACAAAGCCTCTATCGACAAAAGCCTGTAGTCTAGATGTACCTCATATGTTTTCTACACAGGTATTCAAATTGGATGTAGAGGTTAATTAACATTAGGACTAATAGACTTGTCTCCGGAAGTCAATGTAACCTAATTCTTCAGTCTTCAGAGTGCTTAGTTTACTCAAAACAATAAGGAAAGAAATAATTATTTATTCATAACTTACTCTGGTAAAAAAAAAATGGACAACCACATACACCCAGTCCTGCATTAACTGATAAATTACAGGTGCTAAGTAACTATGGAAATAGGCATGTCTTTTAATGGTACTTTCTCATGCTCTGCTGTTCTTCAGAGGACAGACTTTACAGTGTTCCCAACCACTGAGAACAAAGCTACCATCAATCTTAAATGTTAAGAGTGTCCTCCACCCATTCCCTCCGCCCCCCTCCCCCCCCCCCCGCATTGTATTCCCTTTACAGAAGAGTGTTGTGAATGTGTTCCTGGGACAGAATGAATCTGGCCCAGGGTTTTTCCCAGCAGATGGATGGTCATACTGGGACAGCTTGCTAGCGGGGTAAATCATTGTGAACGCATCGAAGACACAGTTATGCTGACTTGTGCCCGCTGAGGGTTTAGCCCCGTGTTCTCAGAGTGCAGGCAGATAGTCCTTTCTAGTTGGATACTTTTAGTATTGTCAATGAGTCTGTTTAAAAAAACCACACTGGTCAACCTTTTTGAATGTAACCAGTGGTTCTGGGTGCCTCCAACCTCATGGCCAGCTTTGTGCATTTTAGAGGCCTAATTTGCCAAAAGTGCTAAAAATCAGGGTCCATTAAGGCATCTTGACTGGGGCATCCTAAAATGGAGGTACTCAAAATAGCTAGCCACTTTGGAAAACAGAGACTTAACAATATTTGCATTTTTCTTATAGCTTTGTAGCTGTAGAGCTCAAAGTGCTTCTTTACAAAGGTATTGTTACTCCCATTTTACTGATGGGGAAACTGAGGCATGGGGCCAGTGATAGAGCTAGGAATGGAACACAGGTCTCATGAGTCCCACTCCAGAGCTGAACCCACTAGGCAACGCAAGCATAGGTGAAGAGAGCCAAATGATTGCAATCTTTATGAAGAGCCGGGAAGTCCTGTTGTGCACTGAGCTAGAGCAAGCTGCTGTTCCTTTGCCCGATTAGGGCTCTGATCCTGAAAGTGACTCAGTGTGGGCAGACTTCTGTGCACCAGTGGGAACCCATTTACTCAGTAGGGGTCTCTGTGGACTCTCTGAGCCTGTGCACTCATTCACAGGACCAGTGTCTCACCATGTAATAAAGCCACTACTGCTGCAGGGCATGAATCCCAGGCTGATAATGCAGTTAGTTATTCACAGTGGCACGGGAACAATTTTTGGAGTGTGGGTCCTGAGCTGCACCCCCGACCTCTGTCCACACCCCTCACCTCTGCTTGGAGCTAGGGCCAGCAGCTGGGACCTTGCATGTTGGGCCAGTGGCAGGAGAGCCGACAGCCATGCTGGTCCTCTGGGCAAAGTAGAAGGAGCCAGCTCCATTGTCCTGGAAGGGGCAGGGCCAGGCAGCAAGCCCTCAGTGCCACCCTGAACACATCTCACTGCCCCCCCCCCCCATAGCTCTTAGAGCTGCCAGGAGCCCCAGGCCCTTTAGAATTGTTGGGCTCCAGGGCAATTGCCTTTTTTGCCCACCCCCTCACCGATCAGCAGGCCTGGCTAATTATCCCTGTGGTAATTGTGCTCCTGAAAGTGGCTGGCATGTCCCTGAGAAAGTCAGAGCAGGGGGTCTCCACCTGCTGTCCTTACCTACAGCTCCTGCAGCACACAGGGCTTGGCAGTGGGGCCAGCAGCCAAGCAAGACACAGGGCCAGCAGCGGAGTGAGACCCAGGGCTGATGGCATCTGAGCAGGACCTGGGGCTGGAAGCAGAGACCCCGGAAGGGAAACAGTGGGATTGGTGGCCAGAACCTTGTGTGGCAGAGGCATGGGGCTGGAAACCTGGGCAGCAGGGGCATGTGACCGGGACTCTCAAAAAAAGCTGGGGGTACTGCAGCACCCCCCACACTCCCACTTCCCACACCTATGGCTATTCATCCCGGTGCTCTTCTCTCCAGCTCTTTCTTCACTCGCATTGTGGGTGCTGTGTGAACAACTGGTCCTGACCGTAATCACTGACATCCAGGCTGCACGGTCAAAGCTAGATGCTCCCTACTCCAGCATGGAGTGGATGTTTAGCTCAGGCTGATTGCTGAGCGAAGCAGGCTCCTCTCTTTCACCATTATCCTCTTTTCTCTGAGTGGTGCTCAAGTTGAAACCCACCCAGAGAGTATTCTTTCATCAGTAAGTATAGAATATATCAAATATATAGTCTCCTTATTCCATATCCCCATCTGCTCTGGGGTCGCCTGTTTCTTCTCTAACAGGTCCACGTGGTGATTACCTCCGGCAGCTCCTGAAAGCGACCAGCACGTCAACATGTCTAATTCCTAGACTCAGAGGTGGCCAGATATCAACCCACATATTTCTGGTCTGTGTATTTAGGGTTATAATCAGACCTCTGCTCCTCCATTTAAGTCCCACTCAAAACACGACTTACGTGGGGCTTATATGAGACCTAGGTATGTGTAAAAAGGGTAAATTGCACCCTTCGAAGCCAGAGTAAATTTGCAACTGTGGTGATTTTAGTTTTCTCTTTTCAGAGTAAGCTGAAGCGTCTGAGTAACATTTTACATTTCCCCCTTAGTGCTAGGTAATTACTCATTTGTAGTTTATTAGCTAATTATAAATGTGTGCTGGTATTTTAGGAGGCAAGAACCACTTAAGTTAAGAGCAATTATGTGGGTTTGGCCTGCTTCTTCGTATGTGTTTTTTTTTCTTCCATGAACACTTTTCTTATTTTTAGGAGTATGGGCTGAAAATGTTAGAGGCCTATTGATTGATCTTGTCAAACACTGAGATGTAGTTGCATGTTTCATTCATGGCAGGAGTTGCAAGTGAATTAATTGAGGTGAATGAGCTTACAGTTATTGGAGTACACTAGAAAGAGGGGCACCTATAAAGGAGGTTGTAAACAGAAAGAGAAAGGCTGGCTGGCTGGTGAGTACCTGCTGGTTGGTCAGTTTTAAAATGTGATGATGACCATGCTTAGCTCTCATGTAGAGCTTTTTAGCCATAGATCGGAAAATGCTTTACAAAGCATGTTAAGGATGTTACGTATGGGGAAACAGAGTCACAGAAGATCTGCCCAAGATCAGAGCTGGGAACGGAAAGTCTTCAAATTAACTACAGAATAGATACATCATGGAGGGGGACTGGCAACAGCAGCAAAGCCCTGGGGGCTGGGTCTTACTGGGTTAAAAAGACTAAGGAAATGGTCCATCTTTTTTTTTTTTCAGATGGCTCTCAGTGAAATATAACTTCAGAGCTTCACCTCGTGACCAATGTTCCCTCTAATCTTTTCTATCCATGTATGGATTTTTTCCATCTATGTGTGAAATAAATTGAATGTACACTGAGGCATGTGCAAATGTGCACTACCAGTTGAAACCCAAAACATAGCTGTGGGTGCTCAGCTAATCATCTGGGCAGCATTTAAATCTTTCCTGAGCGGCTGCACAGGTGCACAGCTTACAGGAAACACAGCTCATGAATGACAATCAGCTGCCTGGTCAGTTGTAGTTCTGATGCTCCATGGGCCTGATCCAAAGCCCATTGAAGTCAGTGGGAGCCTGCCCTTTGACTTCCCTGGTCTTTGGATCAGGGACCATATGATGCTGGAAAGATGGGGGGGGCAAGACATCAGAAAGAATGCTAACTGAAATTTTCTTTTCATGTTTTCTTTTCTTTAAGGTGATAGGTAACAATCAGCATGGATTTGTAAAGAACAAATCATGTCAAAGCAATCTGATAGCTTTCTTTGTTAGGATATCAAGCCTTGTGGATCAGGCAGAAGCAGTGGACGTGGTATACCTAGATTTTAGTAAAGCGTTTGATACAGTCTCGTAGGACCTTCTTATCAACAAACGAGAGAAATACAACCTATGGGGCTACTATATGGTGGGCGCATAACTGAATGGATAACCATTCTCAGAGTTATTAATGTTTGCAGTCATGCTGGAAGGGCATAACAAGTGGGTTCCAAAGGGGTCTGTTTTGGGACTGATTCTGTTCAATATCTTCATCAATGATGTAGATATTGGCATAGAGAGTACGCCCATTAAGTTTGCAGATGATATGAAGCTGGGAGGGGTTGCAAGTGCTTTGGAGGATAGGGCCATAATTCAAAATGATCTGGGCAAACTAGAAAAATGGTCTGAGGTAAACAGGATGAAGTTTAATAAGGACAAATGTGAAGTACTCCACTCAGGAAGGAACAATCAGTTTCACACATACAGAATGGGAAGTGACTGTCTATGAAGGAGTACTGCAGAAAGGGATCTAGGGGTTATAGTGGACCACAAGTTAAATATGAGTCAACAGTGTGACAGTGTTGCAAGAAAAGCAAACATCATTAACAGGAGTGTTGTGAGCAAGACATGAGAAGTCATTCTTCCGCTCTACTCAACACTGATTAGGCCCCAATTGAAGAACTGTGTCTAGTTCTCAGCACCACATTTCAAGAAAGATGTGAAGAAATTGGAGAAGGTCCAGAGAAGAGCAACAAAAATTATTAAAGGTCTAGAAAATATGAGCTATGATGTACAACTGAAAGAATTGGGCTTGTTTAGTTTGGAAAAGAGAAGACGGGGCGGGAGGGGATTAATAGCAGTTTTCAAGTATCTAAAAGGGTGTTACATGGAGGAGGAAGAAAAATTGTTCTTCTTGGCCTCTGATGATAGGACAAGAAGCAATGGGCTTAAATTTCAGCAAAGGAGGTTTAGGTTGGACATAAGAACAGAGGAATGGCCATACTGGGTCAGACCAAAGGTCCATCCAGCCCAGTACCCTGTCTGCCGACAGCGGCTAATGCCAGGTGTCCCAGAAGGAGTGAATTGAACAGGTAATGATCAAGCGATCTCTCTCCTGCCATCCACCTCCACCCTCTGACAAACAGAGGCTAGGGACACCATTCCTTACCCATACTGGCTTATAGCCATTTATGGACTTAACCTCCATGAATTTATCTAGTTCACTTTTAAACCCTGTTATAGTCCTAGCCTTCACAAGCTCCTCAGGCAAGGAGTTCCACAGATTGACTATGCACTGTGTGAAGAACTTTCTTTTATTTATTTTAAACCTGCTGCCCATTTGTTTCATTTGGTGGCCCCTAGTTCTTCTATTATAGGAACAAGTAAATAACTTTTCCTTATTCACTTTCTTCACACCACTCATGATTTTATATACCTCTATCATATCCCCCTTAGTCTCCTCTTTTCCAAGCTGAAAAGTCCCAGTCTCTTTAATCTCTCCTCATATGAGACCCATTCCAAACCCTAATCATTTTAGTTGCCCTTCTCTGAACCTTTTCTTATGCTAGTATATCTTTTTTGAGATGAGGAGACCACATCTGTACGCAGTATTCAAGATGTGGGCATACCATGGATTTATGTAAGGGCAATAAGATATTCTCTGTCTTATTCTCTATCCCTTTTTTAATGATTCCTAACATCCTGTTTGCTCTTTTGACTGCTGCTGCACACTGCATGGACGTCTTCAGAGAACTATCCACGATGACTCCAAGATCTCTTTCCTGATTAGTTGTAGCTAAATTAGTCCCCATCATATTATATGTATAGTTGGGGTTATTTTTTCCAATGTGCATTACTTTACATTTGTCCACATTAAATTTCATTTGCCATTTTGTTGCCCAGTCACTTAGTTTGGCGAGATCTTTTTGAAGATCTTCATAGTCTGCTTTGGTCTTAACTACCTTGAGCAGTTTAGTATTGTCTGCAAAATTTGCCACCTCACTGTTTACCCCTTTCTCCAGATCATTTATGAATAAGTTGAATCGGATTGGTCCTAGGACTGACCCTTGGTGAACACCATTAGTTACCCCTCTACATTCTGAAAATTTACCATTTATTCCTACCCTTTGTTTCCTGTCTTTTAACCAGTTCTCAGTCCATGACATAAAGAAACCTTAACTGTCAGGATGGTTAAACACTGGAATAAATTGCCTAGGGAGGTTCAGGAATCTCCATCACTGGAGATACTTAAAAGTAGGTGAGACAGACATCTGTGTGGGATGATCTACACAGTGCTTGGTCATGCTATGAGGGCAGGGGACTGGGCTCGATGACATCTCGAGGTCCCTTCCAGTTCTAGCACTCTATGATTCTGTGATTCCTTGCCCTCTTCAGCCCGTATACAATCCAGAGGAAATTTAACCCTGTGCATAGGGGTACATCCTCAGGTAGCATAAATCTTCATGAAGTTCAATGCAATGCTATGCCGATTTTGTCAAAGTCAAGAATTCGGTCCATAAGATATCTGCTTAAGGCTGGGGACTGACTGGCTAAGCAGTAGTTTTGCAGAAAAGGACTTGGGAATTACAGTAGTTGAGAAGCTGGATGTGAGTCAACAGTGTGCCCTTGTAGCCAAGAAGGCCAACAGCATATTGGGGTGCATTAGTATGGGCATTGCCAGCAGTTCTATGGAAGTGATTATTCCCCTTTATTCAGCACTGGTGAGGCCACATCTGGAGTATTGCGCCCAGTTCTGAGGCCCCCATTACAGAAAGGATGTGGATGCATTGGTGAAAGTCCAGTGGAGGGCAACCAAAATGATCCGGAGGCTGGAGCATATGACCTATGAGGAGAAGCTGAGGGATTTGGGCTTATTGAGTATGCAGAAGAGAAGAGTGAGGGGGGCTTTGATAGCAGCCTTCAACTTCCTGAAGGGAGGCTCCAAAGAGGATGGAGAGAGCTGTTCTCAGTAGTGATGGATGGCAGAACAAGGAGCAATGGTCTCAAGTTACAGTGGGGGAGGTCTAGGTTGAATATTAGGAAAAACCATTTCACCAGGAGGGTGGTGAAGTACTGGAATGGGTTACCTAGGGAGATGGTGGAATCTCCATCCCTAGAGGTTTTTAAGTCTCGGCTTGACAAAGCCTTGGCTGGGATGATTTAGTTGGGATTGGTCCTGCCTTTAGCAGGGGATTGGACTTGATAGCCTCCTGAGGTCTCTTCTAGCCCTAGGATTCTGTAATCTGTAGCTTATTTTGCTACATTTGAGCCAAATTATGCACAGTAAAGGTTAGACTTTTTGGTTAGTCTGTCTATCTATCTATCTATCTACATGGACATTATTTGTTGCGTTCTTATAAAAATTACTGTAGCTTACTTTTGATTGAACAATGTTTTGTGTTGGTACTGGAGAAGTTTAGTTTCTAAGGGATTTTGACCTCAGCAGTACTAGTTTATGGTAGAGAAGAAAAGATACTTAAGGGGATTTTGTTTGTCACTTGAAAATTAGCCCAGAGGAAAATGAATCTTCAATTCAAATTTAATTAAAAACTGATGAACCGAAAGCCTTGCAGTGGCTTGGTGCAATTCTGTTCTTATAAAACACAAATATGATGCTGATGAGCAGTAAGAAGAAAATAAACACACGAGATTAAAAATTAAAAACCAGATGAAAAGGGACCATACTCATTCCTGTTCTGTTTCCATTGGCTTATGTCAGGGCTAAAGTCAATGCCTTATGCTTCAGTAGGGCTATGTCTACACTGCCTCTTTTGCTGGCAGAGAGTATGCAAATGAATTGCTCATTAGCAACTTCTCATGCTTCATTTGCATAATCTTGCCCGAGGCTTTTTGCGCAAGGGGTTTTTGCCTCAAAAAGGAGGCATAAGGATCTTACGCAAAAGGTTTTTTTTTTCACAAAATGGATGCGTCTACACTGCTTGTTTTTGTGCAAAAACCTCTTGTGCAAAAAGCTTCATTTGCATACTCTCTGTTGGCAAAAGAGTCAGTGTAGACGTAGCCTAAGTATTTGGGAAAGTATCAGAGAGGAAAACTGGATACATGGAATCTTACTGGATTCAAAACCTTTAGGGGCCTGTCACTCAGAACTGAGTCGCACAGGGAAATACTCACAGCTGTAGTTATTGGTTAGTGGCTTGATAGAAGGGCCAACTCCACAATCCTTACTACCATCAGTAATTCCATAGAAACTTACCGGTGTGATTGAGGAGTGAGTACTGATGTGAGAGAAGTATCACTGCACGAATCCAGATGGTGGAATTAGGAGTCAGATGCTCAGATGTAAAGTGGCAGAGCTCCATGGAGATCAATGGAGCTTTGTCAATTCACACCAGCTGAGCTCCTGGTTATACTCCTCTGAGAACAAACACCAAGTAAAATGGAAATGTGCTGCAAGTAAACTAGTCAGAGAAGGTCATCTCCCTCCATTATTTATTTATTCTGCCTGTAAGTAACTGACAACTTTCCATTAAATAGTTATTTTCTCTGTTTCTTGACGTCTTCAGGTCAAGGCCAGATGCCTTTCCGTTTTAGTCAGCATAAGTGACTGGGCTTAATACAGGCGTAAATGGATGAAATTCAATGCCCTGTATTATCCAGGAGGTCAGAGGAGACTATCCAGTGGGCCCTTCTGGCCTCAGAAATCTATGACTTTAGAAAATCTATTATTTAAGAACCCTTGTTCCATTTTAAATAATTATTTGCAGGGCTGTTTATTGGATTTTCTGCTACTTGGGTTCCTGGGATGTTTTCAGCATATTTTAAATTAGTAGACTGTGATGGTTCGCAGGGTGCCCAAGATGGAGAGTCATGTTCTTTCCCCTCCTCTCCTTCAAAGCTTAAATGGGTGTCATATCTGACACAGTCAGCCTGTCAGTCACCCAGAAAATCTCTTCTGTGCTATGCCTTCCGGGTTGACGAGATGCACCCCACTCCCTGAGCCATTTGGAGCATTGTCCCTTATCCACTGAACACCCACAATAATACCAGGCATAATGCTCCTAAGGGAACAGGGCAGACACCAAATTGTCTGATCCTGAGTGGAATTGGATCCTGTATAAGTTCACAGGGCATAGACAGGTTTATAGGAAAAGCAAAGCATGAGTGCGCTATCAAAGAAGAGTAGGGATAATGGAAACAGAAAGGTTATGTATAAAACATAATCATAACACATTTTCTAGAGATGGAACTCAACTTTACCAGGCTAACCCTCTGTCTAAAGAAGCTTGTCTTACCCCAAATGTTGGCAGTATTTCCCTCCAAGGCTGATAGGAACCTTGTTTTCTGTCAGTGTAAATGCACTGTCCATTTGCTCCCTCAGTGCCTTATATTCTCCAAAGTTCATTGCCTGTCTTCTGAGATAGGAAAGTACTCTGTAGTACAGCCTCCTTTATCTTATCTCCCCATTGACATCCCATTCCCCTTTAAAAACGAGTGTTCCTGTTACACCTAAGGGTGTGTCTGCACAGCACCGTTATTTTGAAATGACAATGCGAGCGTCTACACAGCAATTCCGGTTTTTTGAAATACATTTGAAATAAAGGATGGCTTATTCCAACTTCTGTAAATCTCATTCCATGAGGAAAACACCTATTCCGAAATACCTATTTCGAAATAGCTATAGTGTGGACACTTCACTGCTGCTATTTCGAAATAGCTCCTCCTCAGGGCCATTCAAACTAATTGCTCCCCAGTGCCCTCTCTGGCTCTAAATTGAGGTACCACATCTACATTAGGGAAGCCTGCCTCGGACTAATTTTGAGGCTTCCCTGTAGTGTAGTTGTGCTATTTTGAAATAAGCTATTTCAGAGTATTTCTTCTGGAATAGAATAGTTTATTTCGAAATAAGTGTGCAGTGTAGACATACCCTTAGGGACTAACTATATAGTATCATGAGCTTTCGTGGACAAAACCCACTTCCTCAGATGATGAGCTGGAGTAGAAATAACAGAAACCAAATTTTGATCACAGGACAAAAAAAGGTACCTGCCAATTGTAGAACCGGTGCTAATGAAGCTGAAGTGTGCTGGAAGTGTCCCATACTTAGCTTTTGATGTAAAAATGCTGTGTTAAAGGCAGGGGAGACTGGCTTTATAATGCAACATCCAGTTTATGTCTTTGTTCAAGCCCAGGGAAACAGCATCAAATTTGCAGATAAATATCAATTCTGCACTCTCACTCAGGCTATGTCTAGACAGCCACTTTTTTTTTTTTTTTTGGAAAAAGGTACACAAATTGCGACTCTGCAATTTGCGTACCTTTTTCCGATTGTTTTTTCAGAAGAGGCGTTTCTGAAATTTGGCCCATCTACATTGGGTCAAATTTCGGAAAAACCAGCTCTTTCAGAAGAGCCCTTCTTCCTCATGAAACAAGGAAGACAGGGTTTCCGAAAAAGCGTGTCTACTCTTCCGCAAAAAATATCGGAAGAGCAGATGTGTTCCCTGGACGTGGTGGAGTTTTTCCAGGATACTTCTGCTATCCCAGAAGAACGCCATAGTCTAGACATAGCCTAAGTCATGGATTTAAAAGTAGCCATTCTTCTACAAAGGAACTGCACCAGCCAATTACAGAGAGAGAGAGTGCAGAATTGGTCAAATTTATCAGTGATTCCCTGGGCTTGGTTTCTGTTTCTGCTCCAGCTCATCATCTGAAGAAGTGGGTTTTGCCCACAAAAGCTCATGATGCTCTCTATATATTTGTTGATCTCTAAGGTGCCACAGGACTACTCATTATTTTTCAAGTTACAGACTAACGTGGCTACCCTCTGAGATCATTCTCCTTCAACATTGTATATAAGTAGGACTTCCATTGAGCTGGCTACATGTGAACCAAGATAGACAGGGGAATATACAGATGCCCTTTGTCTAGCAGAAACCAGTTTTTCCACCCCGCCTTAATTCAGACTTTAGGAACTTATTGTCACTGTGTTTCTTGCACTGTATCTGTACACACATTTCACTACACTGTTAATGATCACTGTGGCCCTGCCATCAGAGAAGACCTCACATGACCTCATCTATGATTAAATACCATGAAAGTGGTGTGGTAGGCATAGTGAGATTGTGAGGCCTGTTAGGAGGTGCTGCTACACCACAGTGAACCCTTTGCCAGGTGGCACCGATAGGCCCCTGTGTCACATGGACCATTTGTTATGATCCAGCGACTGAGGACCTCTTGTTTAACCAAGGATGTTTGATAGTTAAAATAGTAGACAAAAATTGCAATGGAAATATTCGATGTAAGTTTGGTAGTACCTGGGCTAGCTAGAGGCTTGCAAGGGAAGCTGAGATTCTAGGATGGCATTTTGAGAGGCTTATTTTTTTTCATCATACTGAACATTTAAAATCAAATTTCCCACTTCATATAACCATGAAGTCCTGAGCCCAATCTTCGTGGCAGCCGGGCTGTGCTCTGCATGTGAAGTGGTGGGGGGAGGGGCTGACAAATGGGGTTGCCAGATTGTTTAACAAAAAATACCGAATACCGCCCCCCCCAACTTGCCCCCCCCAAAAAAAACACCAGGAAAAAATTCTGTTGAGAAAAAAAAAGGGGGGAGACCAAAGATGTTAAGAAAAAAAAGGGGGGGAGGGCCAAAGTTGTTAAGCAAAAGTTGCACCACTCCCTCCAGTTTGGGACCACACACTAACGACCAGTGCACCCAACCCCCCCGCTGAGCCAGGCGAGCCAGGCTCCCCATCCCAGTACACTCACCCCTGCCTCAGAGCCAGGCCCCCCAGTGCCCCCATCCCAATACACTCACCCCTGCCTCAGAACCAGCTCCCCATTGTGCCCCCCATCCCAATGCACTCACCCCTTCCTCAGAGCCAGTCCCTCCTAATGCCCCCCCATCCCAGTGCACAACCCCCTCCCCTGAGGCAGGCATCCCCAGCGTTGGGAGCCCCCTCTCCAATCAAATCTGCCCCCTCCCCCCCCACAGAGCCAGGCACGGAGGAGCAATCTGACTTTTAAAGTGGCTGCTCCTGCTGCCCGGCCCGGCTGCCTCCGCTCGCATTGTATAGAGGGAGGCATCACGTGGCCAGCTCCCGGTCTCTGCTGGTCACGTGGGCCAGAGCAGCATGCGCTCTGCTCCCACCCCAGCCCGGTGCCTCCCTAGCATGGTGCCCGGCACGTGCCCCCTCCTACTGCCCTTTGTCTGCCGCGCTCCTCACTCCTCCGCCCCCGCCACACGTGGCAGGGGAAAATTGTCCCCACCGGGCTTCTGTCCCAGGGAAACAGGAAATACCGGACATGTGAAATGTCCGGTATTTCCTGGGTTTTTTTACCGGACGGAGCCCGCAAATACCGGACTGTCGGGGTGAAAACTGGACACCTGGCAACCCTACCGACTAAAGGTGACTGTGTATGTCACCGATCTACCTCACGCCCCTTCCTGGGCTAGCTGAGGGGCAGTGTGGCCCCTGCTGATGGGAGGGCAGTTTCAGGACTGCTGCAGCTTGCATGGCGGGGGGAGGAAGGGGCAGTTTGCTCCGGTTGGTCACATCCACAATAAGCTGTTATACCGGTTGGCTAGCTCCAGCCACATCCTCCCTCCTGCACCCCCAGCCATTCACACCAGCTGCCTTGCGCCCGAGAATCCTCCCATACAAAGGGAATGCAGACCTGCCCACTCAGGGAAGCCTTGTGGTATCTTGGTCCTGTCAGAGCAGTGCAGGAGGGCTGCTTTGTATGTATAGTATGAGAGAAATGCCCCATCTTTACTTCTGCTTTGCCACTTCATTTCAGCATTTCTACCGCTTTGTTACCAGCAGTGTGGGTGGAGCCTCAGGCTAGCCTCCCATGCGCAAACGCAACCAGCCCGCTGGGGATGTATTTGGATTGCTAACCTGAGCTGCCTGCACCATGTGTTGCCATGGCCAAGCGGAGCTGGCACATCTGTCTACCCATGCTGGGAAACACACTCTCTGCTGTGGGGTAGACAAACTGAGGTACTGCAACACCTGACCCAAGCAGAAACCTAGCTGCCGGGGGAACTTTTATATCAGAAATGTAGATTCTGAGCAGGGGTAAAAGTCACTTCCTATCACAACCCGGGCTCTGCTTGGGGGGTGTAGGTTGCGATGGGGGGGTGGGAGGGTTGCAGTAGGACAGTATGGCTAAGTCACATCAGACCCAGCATGAAAATATTCTACCTGACGAGAAGTAAAGACTGAAAACTCAAGAGATATAATGAAGAATTATTGTGAATGTAAAATGTATATAATTAAAGCAATAATTCTGATTCTCTGTTATATTTCCATCGGCGTGTGGGCAGAGTTAGGGACGCTTAGGGCAGGGGGTTGAGGGTGTGAGGGGCACTAGAGTCAGGGCGGGGAGTGTGGGGGGGGTGCAGGGCAGGGGGTTAGCTGCAGGGGGGCTGAGGGCAGGAGTGCAGGATGCTCTTTAATCGTGCCATGGACTGGCTCTTGCCACTGGCTCTTGCCACAAGTGCCAAGTGATGGCTTCAACCACTGGGATAAAAGTTATAAGGTGGGCACCAC
This sequence comes from Pelochelys cantorii, assembly GCA_032595735.1. Classification (NCBI taxonomy): domain Eukaryota; kingdom Metazoa; phylum Chordata; order Testudines; family Trionychidae; genus Pelochelys; species Pelochelys cantorii. Next base: position 15,075,176 of record CM064346.1, read on the forward strand.
CTCTTCCTCCAGCTGCTTTGCACAGAGCAAGGTAGCCCCTAAGGCATTCCATCACACAGCAGTTTAGGTGCCTAAACCCCCTGGCTGCAGGCAGTGGATTCCCATTCACAGATTGCTAACCTGACATGGGCGCCCCCTGTTGTATGGATTTTGACACCTATCTCTGAGAGGGGGCGGAGCTTTGAAGGCTCCCAGCCTAGCAGGCTGCTGGCTTTTGGAGGTTGCATTCTTTGGCCTCCTTCTCTCCCCATCCATCGCAGAGGGGGCTTAGGCACCTCATTCAGCTCTGTGGGTCACAATGTTTCCCTACATAGGCCTGGAAAGTAGAGGTGTGAGGGGAGCTGCAGCAGCTCTGGGCTCCCGGCCTAGCACCTCGGGTTGCTGCCCATTCACTGGGGACTCTGCTGCCAGTCCCATGTGTTGGGGTCCCAGTTAGAGCCCCGCATGGTGTGAGGAAGCAGAGCTCCCAGTGCGGGGCAGCCGCAAGAACCAAGTGCCCAGGGTCCCAGCTGCTGGCCCTGCCTTCTGGGGCTTTGCTCTCAGCCTCGGCTGGGAATGAGGTGGGCGGGGCAAGTGGGGCTGCCCCCCTTTTTGAAAATGTTCCCACACCACTGCGTTCCTGTTGTGCCACACTCAGTATTGCATGTGTGAATCCTTCCTGGGTCCCGTCCTTTTCCCCTCATGTGGCTCCGGCGCTGGAGGGGAACATGCGGCACACCAACGCAGCGGAGTGTATGTGCATTTGGAAGCCTCCCCACACATTTTCCTGAGAGAGCATCACAGGATGACCCCTGTATTGACAGCCCCAATCCTGCACCCGTCACTGACACTGTTTGTCTTTGACCAGCCTCCCATGATTAACTTCAGTTAGAGAGAGTAGTTCTGATTAAACTGAAAGCGAACTCTTAAAGAGCAGCCTAGCCCTTTTTAATGGGGAAAAGAAATGCCCAGCTTATTGAGGATACCAGCAATGTCCAATTTGCATACTGTTCCTTTCAAATGAGGTTTGAGACCTTTAAAAGTGCAGGTGACAGAAAGGTTCGTCTGAATCTCTTAACCGTTCTGAGTGGATTCTGTAACTTCTCTCTCAATTACTGGGGTGAGGCGATCCCTGTCTAGATTTAAAAAAAAAAGCCTTCACAAAGCAGCCTTGAACAGAGCTGTGTCTAAGGGGGAGTCTGCACAGCAGGGCTTAATTTGAAAGAAGCTACGCAAATTGAGGTACGTCCATTGCGCAGCTTATTTCGAAATAGCTTATTTCAAAATTGGGAGTGTCTACACAGCACTTATTTCGAAACAGAGCACTCTTCCTCCGACTTCCCTTACTCCTCATACAATGAGGGTTACAGGAGATGGAGTAAGAAGCTTGACAGTATTTCAACATTATTTTGAAATAACTGCCTGCTGTGTAGACACAGACTAAGTTATTTTGAAATAATGTTGCTGTGTAGACGTACCCTACGTTTAAAGCTAAACACCAGAATCAATCTGCATTTTAACACAGGATAGGAGGGGGAAGGGAGAGACCAGAACAGCATAATTAAAGTTTGCTGTCCTGGAGATGGAAACTTTGGCAAGAAAGAATCATACTTGTGTGATGTGACCTGGACACATTGGAGGATCAAGCCAAAAGAAATATGATGAGGTTCAACAAGGAGAAGTGCAGCGTCCTGCACTTGGGACGAAGGTTCCCAAATACTGTTACAGGCTGGGAACCGAATGGCTAATCTGCAGTTTTGCAGAAGAGGATCTGGGGATAACAGTGGATGAGAAGTTGGATGTGAGTTCCAACTGCACTGGTGAGGCCACATCTGGAGTATTGTGTCCAATTCTGGGCTTCCCATTACAGAAAGGATGTGGACGCATTGGAGAGGGTCCAATGGAAGGCAACAAAAATGATTAGGGGGCTGGAGCACATGACTTATGAGGAGATGCTGAGGGATTTGTGCTTGTTTAGTCTGCAGAAGAGAAGAGTGAGAGGGGATTTGATAGCAGCCTTCAACTACCTGAAGGGAGGTTCCAAAGAGGATGGAGGGAGGCTGTTCTCAGTGGTGACAAATGACACAACGAGGAACAATGGTCTCAAGTTGCAGTGAGGGAGGTCTAGGTTGGATATTAGGGAAAACTATTTCACTGGAAGGGTAGGGAAGCACTGGAATGGGTTACCTAGGCAGGTGGAAGGATCTCCATCCCTTGAGGTTTTGACAAAGCCCTGGCTGGGATGATTTAATTGGGGTTGGTCCTGCTTTAGACAGCGGGCTGGACTTGATGACCTCCTGAGGTCTCTTCGAACCTGAGGATTCTATGATTCTATGACAATATTTCTGGTAGGATTTTTGCAAAAAGAGAGCAGATTCACTGTACCAAAATTTGTAAAAATGTTGATGGGTGCAGGGATGAACTGATAAGAGGCTGAATTTTCCTTTCATTTACTCCAGATTCAAGATTCAATCCACTAGTGACAGGAGAATTAATAGGGAGTAACTGAGAACCAACTTTAGACCAAGATCTTGGGAAATTATCTCTACTATCCCACAAGCAGTGATGATTTTTGCACCTCAGAGTAATCGGTGATGGGGCCAATTTCAGCTTGTGACCTACCACCCTCCAAATGCACACTCTGATTGTTAGTTTTGGTGAGCTCTGTGGCAAAAAGGGTGTAGTTGTTTGGGCTCTGATTCCAGAGTGCTAGATGCTACAGGACTGAGGAAATGTAACAACCAAACCCTGCTGATTTGTAGCTGAAGGCCTAGACTGATTATGGCATATTATGTAACTCATGTGCCTGTCACAAGAACATAAGAACGGCCACACTGGGTAAGACCAAAGGTCCATCTAGCCCAGTATCCTGTCTGCTGACAGTGGCCAATACCAGATGCCCCAGAGGGAGGGAACACAACAGGTAATTCTCACGTGATCCATCTCCTGTCATCCATATGCAGACAAACAGAGGCTAGGGACACCATTCCTACCCATCCTGGCTAATAGCCATTGATGGACCTAACCTCTATGAATCTAGCTCTTTTTTGAACCCTGTCAAAGTCCTAGTCTTCACCACATCCTCTGGCAAGGAGTTCCACAGGTTGACTGGCACTTGGGTTGACCTTTAAGTTTACAGGCCTAGATCCTCAGGGCCAGGGGTGATGTGTGGGGGGTTGTGAGGGGGCACGTGTTCCTCCAATCACCATGAGCACGAGGGGCAAGCAGCTGGCCAGCCAGAGACTCTGGGTGTCCAGCAACTGCAGCAAGGGTCTGGCACCCCTACGCTCACTGGCAGTGGCAGGGAAAGCAGAGAGAGGAGGCCCCAGCTCACTCTGATCTCCTTGTGCATCACATAGGGGAGGGGCGGGACCACCCTCGCACTCACCAGCAGGAAGCAAAGTGATGAGGCTGGAGGAGCTAAGCGAGCTGGGGCCACCTTGCCCTGCTTCCCCGGATAGTGGGTCAGTTCCTGACCTCCAGCCCTGCTAGTCCCCCTCCCCAGCCACATATCTCTGTGTAGTGGGGTTGGGAGGGGCGTAGCAGACAAGGAAAGAGAAAGAGCGAGGCTGTGGTGGGCAGAGGCAGGACCTGGGGTGAGGGGGATTGTGGAGGGGAATGGGGAGAGGCGGAGCAAGGGTGGGGAAGAGGCAGGGAGAGGGCAGAGCCCCAGGGCCATGCCCCCCTCAACCCTCCTCACCAGTGTCCTCCCCATTCCCCCTCACCAGTTGCCCCTGCTAAGGGGACTGTGACAGGGCACTTGCCCTGCACTGGCCCTTTGAGGGCAAAAACCCAGCCCTGAGTGAAGGCTGAGAGCCAAGCCCAAGCTGAGGCAGTTGCTGCTAATGAGGGCCCAGCTGGGGGCTTTATAAAGAAGGGCTCCTGCAAAGAGAGGAGAACTTACTGCTACTCTGGATGGAGAGTGGGAGGGATCTGGCTGGCAGGGGCAGGGGCAGAGCTGGGGAAGCTCTGGCCAGGCAAGCTCCCAGGCTACAGGGCCTGAAGTAAGGCCTGAGGCTCCTAGGACTGCAGAGAGACAGCCATGATAGGCAAAGACAGCAGATCCACATCCATTTGCCAATGATGAGTGGCCATTCCAGGCTCAAGTTTGCCCCTGAAGCAGGGGCTAGATGAAGGCTGGCAGTGGGTCACTGAGGCAAGGGTGGGTACAGGGGAACTGGGTGTCCCTGGGGAGGGGAGGACCCTGGAGTGCAAAGCTGGATAAACACCAACACCCAGAAGGGGGCTCAGAGACATTGGAGTGGGCACTGCCAGAGGGCCGTGTCCTGAAGAGGATGCCGTGGTCCCAGAATGACAAGGGTCTGGATGAGAGAGGGAAGCGGGAACACGGGGAGACACCAGTAGGAGGGAGGCGTCCAGTGAATCGACGAGCTAATTCCCAGGGCTACAGGCTGGAGGCGCCATGGTGGTGCGTCTGTCCCGTGACCGGGACTAAAAGGGTACAGTGCTTCTGTGAAGCAAGCAACTTAATTCAGAGAAAGAGATGGACCCTGGCAGGGTGAAAGGCTTCCAAACAGAGGTATGGGGGAGATGCTGTGACCCACAGGCATCTCGATACCCCTGCTGGAGGGGGCACATAAGGTTACAGGGATCCCCAGAAGGAGCCATGTAAGATCTCTGCTGAAAGTCGGTGTCAAATGTCACAATGACCGTGAAGACCAGTGTACGTGCAGATAATGTTAGTGTTGCCAGATGGTTTAACCAAAAATATTGAACACTCCTCTCCTCCCCCCCCCCCCGCCAAAGAAAAACCCACCGGGGAAAAAATTCTGTTGGGGGGGGGGGGAAGGGGAGACCAAAGTTGTTGAGCAAAGGGAAAAAAAGGACCCCGAGAGTTATTAAGCAAAAAAAATTAAACAGCATTAAAACAGCATGGCCCCTTTAAGAAAAGTCTTTAGGCTTTTTGCCAGTGGCTATCTTGTTTTCTTGATCGGAGCCAGAAGGCAACTTCCTGCAGAACCACGTAAGCAGGGGCGGGGAGGGGCGGTTGCTGACTGTGTGTAGCAGTGGTCCCCAACCTTTTGGGGCTGCCAGGTGCCCTGGGGCAGGGCTACTCACATGCCGGGCACCCGGGGGCGGGGCCACACATGCTCCTGGGGGCGGGGCCACCCATACAGCGCGCGCCCGGTGTTGGTGCTACCCATGCGCCGCACTCCCGGGGGTCAGCGCCGGTCGCCGCTCCTGTGCCACATGCCCAGGGGTGGGGCTGCCCATACACCGTGCGCCGGGGCCAGAACAGCCCATGTGCCGCGCGCCCAGGGGTGGGGCCGCCACCGCCCGTGTGCTGCATGCCCGGGGCCAGGGCCGCCCCTGTGCCATGCGCCCAGGGCTGGCGCTGCCCATGTGCTGCACGCCTGGGGCCGGTGCTGCTCCTCTGCCGCGCGCCTGCAGCCGGGGCTGCCCTTGTGGCACGCGCCCGGGGCCGGCACCGCCCTTGCACCGTGCATCCGGGGGCAGGGCCACCCAAACGCTGCACATCCCGGGGTGGGGCCGCCCATGTGCTGCACACCAGGGGCTGACGCTGCCCATACGCCGTGCGCCCAGGGGGCCAGCAGTGCCCATGCGCCCTGTTCACTCGGCAGGTGCACAGAAATGGCCCGGCGGGCGCCATGGCACCCACGGGCACCGCGTTGGGGACCACTGGTGTATAGGGTTGCCAGGTGTCCAGTATTTTCGCCTCCTGGCAGGTATTTTCTGAATTTTTTTACTGGACAGAAGGCGAAAATACTGGACTATCCAGGTCAATACCGGACACCTGGCAACCCTAGATAACGTGCAAGGACTTGCTGTAGGCATGAATCCAGAACCTTGCACTGGTGAGGCCTGGTGATGAAGGCAGGTCACTCAGCGGGAGTGTGCACTGAGGCAGATGCCTCCAGGCAGGAGGTGGGAGACAGACACCGAGACACTTGTCTCTCTGGTTGACCATTGTGTAATTGCGCATGCAAACTGCAAAAGCTGCAGGGGGAAACAAAACCCAAACCAGCTGGGGCTGTCCCCATTCTAGGTCAAGACAATGAACTTGGAGGGATATAATTGGGTGTAGGGAGGTGTGCTGTGAATATAGCTGGATTGATCTTAAGAAAGAGGGTCAGGGTGGGGAGGACCTCAGCCCCCCAGTTGAAGATTCTGGAAAAAGAACTGGGGGGTAAGTTGTCGTGTAGGAGACAGGAGACTGTCTGTTGCGTTAAGTTTAGATTATGATTTTGTTTTATATGTTGCCATTTGTTTCCAGTATTCTTTCTGACTATCATTTGGGTCTCTGTTCCTGGATGGGAAACCTATTCTCATTTTCACCATTGACAGTCAACATTTGCCACCAGCAGGCATCTCGCTTTATGTGGGTGTCACTTCAATAACACCAGCAGGGAAAAAAACTACACAGATGGAAACTAGCAGATTCTGGCAACCCTGCATATGGGCAACAGTAAATAAAATGCTGCTCCAGAGAGATGCTGGGAGGACTCTGGGGTGGAAGTGTGTCTTTTGCCAATCGGTCCAGAGAGTGAGGCCTGGCTGGCCATGCTTGTGCTGTTGCAACTGATCCACATCACAGACAAGACAGCCCCACACTAAGGTTGCAAGGTGCCTCGCAACCCTAGGTACCTGCAGAAAGCGTCACAGAAGGCTGTTTATTTATTTCTTCTAGGGAGCCTCGCAAAGTAAGCCCAGCACAAGAACCTTGGGTGAGAGGCAGTTTCTGTCTGAATTAGGGTTGCCAGGTGTCCGGTATTGGCCCAGAGTCTGGTATTTGCAGCTTCTGTCCGGTTAAAAAAAACAGAAAATACCGGACATGTAAAATGTCCAGTATTTTCTTTTTTTCTCGGACGGAAGGCTGCTTGGGACATTCTTCCCCTGCCGCATCTGGTGGGGGCGGGGGGAGCATGGGGATTTAAAGGTGCCATAACTCTCTCTTTTTTTTTTGTGCAGTTGGTTTTTTTTCTCAACTAATTTTTTTCCCCGCCATGTTCAGTATTTTTTGTGAAACGATCTGGCAATCCTAGTCTGAATCTTCATTTTTGTCTCTCTTTAACAGGTGGAATTTGCCTTAGGGATCAGTCTGTTGGTCCCTCAAGCCTCATATTGTGCCTCTGCAGGTGGCAATATCTAAGGTGGTAGAAGCAAAAGCAATCTCCTGAAAAGCACCTTCCCCAAAGCCCCGGAGAAAATTCCTTTTTACCCCTAATCAGCTCACTGCCTGATGTAATGAAAGTTAATTTGCCCCATTGGCGACATTGTGGTTGTATATGACCCCTCAGTAGGAAACAGAAAAATAACTCTCCATTGTCATCCTATTGTTCCCCTTATTTCTGGGTAGATTTTTATTGTAACCTTCTTTCTTCTCTTAAAGTCTCAGATGAGAGACTTCAGGATTAACCAGATGTGTAGTCTTCTTTCTGGATGAACTTGAGAACTATTCCCACAATGCACTTCTGCTAGTCACCCTTAGGAACAGAGTAGTTGCCACCTTACCTTACAAGGGGCTGCTGCCTTAAAGGAGCAGGCCTTTAGCCATACTTTCACTCCAACCAGAAAATAATATAGTCCCGTATAGCAGGCCACACTATTAGTCTTCTTCTTTATTTATTGCACGGTTCATAATAACTTCCAGCTTCCCAATCACAAGCTTTACCGCAATGTCCTCAGTTCAGACACATTTTAAAAAAATAGTTTGTGTGCGGCTTCTTGAGTTTGCTCAACTGTGTAGCTTTGTTCTTCTTGCCTAGGTTTTCTATTCAGTGCACTATGTCATTATGTCTCTCTACTGGCTAAGATATTAGATGCTCCAAAAGCGCTTCAGAAATCTCCCCAGAGAAGGTATGCTTCAGAAACTCCTGTCAGCTGCAGTGCATTTTATGCACTATATAAAATAGCCCTTTGTTCTTTATATCAAACTGTGAGAGGCTGAATTGTTTTCTGATTAATGTTGTAAATTAACCCACCAAACATACTGTGTAAAACAAAGGGGGAGAGTATTTACATGGTTTTAGAGGGATTTCATAATAATGCTTCCACAGCAAAGCTCTGAACAGCACAATATGAAATGACAATAATAATCTTAGCTTAGCGAAGCCAGTTATTTTTTTTTATTAGCCTACCACTCTTCTAGGTTCAGTTAAGAAACCTTCCTCCATGCCCCTCCCTCTTGGCTGCGGGTAATCTGCGCTGTCTTTAGAGCCGCCTGAATACCACTCAGAGGCGGGAATGCTGTGGCATTTCCTGGGAGATTTAATTGTTTTAAGTTTCATAGATCTAAAAATAAAGTGCATCAGCCTAGGTAATGAGAACAAAAGTGGTGAGTTGAATATGGGTCAATCATTTTTGTTAGTCAAACTGGTTTAGGCCATTGGATGTGTCAGTCTATATTTTTCCATAGTCCTTTCTGTCATTTCGATATAGAGTATCTCACACTCGTTAATGAATTTATCTTCAAAAGGTGCTTGTGAGGCAAGATACTGTTATTCCCATGTTATGGCTTAGGAACGGAGGTCCAGATTTACAAAATAGTAGGTGCCAAAAGAGGCCAGCTGGGATTGTTAATAAGGTTGCCAGATACTTTTCACAAAAAATCCCAAACATGGCAGGGAAAAAAATTGGTTGAGCAAAAAAAAAAAGTCACTGCACCTTTAAATTCCCATGCTGCCCCCGCCAGATGCAGCAGGGGAAAAATGTCCCCGCCAGGCTTCCATCCAAGAAAAACAGATGCAATTACCAGACTGTCCGGGTGAAAACCGGACACCTGGCAACTCTAATTGTTAATAGCTCCTAACTGGTTTAATTAGAGGGTGAGGCTCTGAAAACACTGGGAGGGAGACTCACGCAGGTCTGCAGTAGTAGATAGAACTGCAGCATTGGAACTTTGATCCAAATACAAATACTGGTCGTTGCGATGAAGAAAGATGTTTTTCAGATGGTCTAGTTTTCAGTAGATAAATTAATCACAACATTAAATAGACATAAAAAGTGACTCATATCTTATGCCAGGAATGGGGAATTAGCAAGACATGGTTCACCAAGGTTACCCCCTGGAGGGTGGACAGCGCTTTATTTCCCTGCATGGTTGCTGACAGCTCCCGTTGGCCACAGATCACTGTTCCCGGCCAATGGGAGCTGCAGGAAGTGGCTTGGACTGGGACACCACTTCCTGTAGCTCCCATTGGCCGTAAACAGCGATTCGTGGCCAACGGGAGCTACCAACAGCCGTACTTTTGGACGTGCTGGTAAATAAAGTGCCAGCAGCTTGCAGGGGATAATCCTGGCAAATCACGCGTGGCCCATGGGCTGCTTATTGCCTACCCCCATCTTATACCCGTTCTCCCAAGGGTTAAATCTGCTGTATTTCTATTCAATTGCAGCTCTGCAATGATATTTTTAATAAGACCCATATAGGTAGACTGCAGAGTGTGCTGATTGACTTGTGATCCCCTCGCAAATGTAGGCAAAATGGAGAGCTCTCCCTTCTCAAATTAGTCAGAACAAATTCAGAGCAGGAAACCACCCCACGAGAAATTATTCTGCTGATTTACCCCTTGAATTCTGCTCCCCCCCCCTTACATCCTGTTGAATGATCTAGAAAATTGATCTTCAGTAAGAAAAGAGAGATCACTTATCACATGATGTCACACAACCTACATGGTCTATCAAGCAGGCTGCAGACATCAGTTTATGGTGCCATCATATTTCACAGCCAACCTCAATATTGAAAACAATTTTACAAAGTATTTTGCAATTTATTTTACTTGCCGAGGTTGAAATGATGCTTTCCATGAGAGATGTGTCTGTCAGCTAGATTTGCAAGACTAGAAAGCTTTAGGGGAGATGTAAATCACTCTGGAAACCATAGCCCATGTGAGCAAAGAGTTCCAGAACTCACCCCTTAATTTTCCCCTTAATTATGTGTTGTGTAGTTGAGTCAAAGGAACTCAATCACAGTCAGGGTATACGTGAAGTAAGCGACAATCCTGCCCCGAAGAGCTTACAATTTAAATAGACAATAAAGACATAAGGTGAGATTTCAGAAAGTACGACTATACCCCTGTGTTACAGATGGGGAACTGAACACAGTGAAATTAGGGCATTTGCCCAAGGACACAATGTCTGGGATAGAATTTGGAATTGAACCCAGAATTCCCAAATGCCAGTTTAGGGTTTGATTCTGCATCATAGAAGCCAGCAGGGAGGGGAGGGGGGAGGATCAACTCCTGAGTACGCTCTTGTCTCCCATGGTTTAGCCCTCTGCTCTCTCTCCTTGGCTGAGCAGGTGAAAGGAGGAATTTTGCTGTGCTTCTGATATGCTTATGTCTGGATGGATGACTTGGTAATTGTCAAATGTGCATACACAACCACTACAGAAAGTAATTTTCCTTTTTTTTTTGGCATTCACACCTTCTCCTCAACTGTTGAGATCGAGCCACATCCACCCTGACTGAATTGACCTCATTAGCAGTGGTCCTCGGCAGAGTCATGTAACACGCCCATCTTATCCTGTGTCAGGCTACGTCTAGACTGCATCCCTCTGTCGACAGAGAGATGCAAATCGAGCACGTCGAAATGCTAATGAAGCAGGGATTTAAATATCCTGTGCTTCATTAGCATAAACATGGCTGCCGCTTTTTTTCGAAATGGAGTTTTTTTTGAAAAAACTGGCAGTCTAGACGCAGATCTGTCGAAAATAAACCCTTTTTTGACAGATCCTGTATTCCTCAAAAAATGAGGTTTACAGGATCTTTCGAAAAAGGGTTTATTTTCGAGAGATCCACATCTAGACTGCTTTTTTTTGAGAGCTCTATTTTGAAAAAAAGGGGTGGCCATGTTTATGCTAATTAAGTGCGGGATATTTAAATCCCTGCTTCATTAGCAATTTCGATGTGCCTAGTCTACAGCTCTCTGTCGACAGAGAGGTATAGTCTAGACCAGTGGTTCTCAACTGTGGGCCATATGGCTCCCCAGGAGCCATGCCCTACCTCTAGGGGGCCACATGGAAAAAACAGAACATTAGGTAAATTATGTACCTTTTTTTCCAACTAACAGCGGTTATGAGGGGGGCCACAGAGGTAAATGAGGCTCAGAAGGGGGCCATGAGCAAAAAAACGTTGAGAAACACTGATCTAAACACAGCCTCAGGAAGATATACACATGCAATGTCTAGACTATAATGTTTTATCAAAAAAAGGTATGCAAATTGAGCTCCACAATTTGCATGCCTTTTTCTGATAGTTTTGTTGGAAGAAGCTTTTCTGAAATTTGGCCCATCTACACTGGGCTAAATTTCAGAAAAACCTCCTCTTTCGGAAGAGCCCTTCTTTCTCATGGAATAAGGAGGATAGGGCTTCCGAAAGAGAGCATCTTTTAAAAAAAAAGTGGAAGAGCAGATGCGTTCCCTGGATGTGGCGGGGGTTTTCCAGGATACCTCCGGTAGCCTGGTAAAACCCCATAGTCTAGACATAGCCAAACTTCTACTTCTACTTCGTACACCTGATGAAGTGGTTTCCAGCCCATGAAAGCTTATGCCCAGATAAATGTGTTAGTCTTTAAAGTGCCACAGGATTCCTCCTTGTTCATACCTACAAGGTCTCCTGAACCACAAATGGACATATACATGCGTTCTTATTGTTGCCCGTGTGTAAGACTATTTTTAAAGTGAAAGTTCACTATGTTTACACTCACTGGAAATAGGGGAGCTGATCTGGACAAAGGAAGAGTCTTTTGTCTGCCTTTCTTTCTAACCTAAACTGAAGCTTTTCAGAGATTGAGTAAATTACTTTTTCTCTCACATGCACCTTTCCAGTTACACACCCTCTTGGCAGGTCTCCTTCAGTGCTTCAGTGCATGATCCTTGGAAACACTGAATGGTCCTGTGTCATCTTAGAGACTAACAAATACATATTTCATGAGCAAAACCCACTTTTTCAAATGAGCTTGAGTGTAGAATAACTCCATTTCCACTACCCTATATTTGAAACCCACCAACCGGTACACTTACCTTCATGCCTCCAGCTTCCATCCCAGACACATTTCTCATTCTATTGTATACAGCCAAACCCTAAGATACAACCAGATTTGCTTCGACCCCACAGAGAGAGACAATCATCTACAGGATCTTTACAGAGCATTCCTAAAACTGAAATACCCACTTGGAGAAGTGAAAAAAACAAATTGACAGAGCCAAAAAAGTACCCAGACATCAACTACTTCAAGACAGACCCCAAAGAGAAAATAACAGAACTCCTCTTGTTATTACCTATAGTCCACAACTCAGACCCCTCCAACACATTATACACAATCTATAAACCATCTTGAAAAATGATCTCTCACTCTCAGAGGCCTTGGGAGAAAAGCCTATTCTTGTTTACGGACAACCCCCAACCTGAAACGAATTCTTTCTGGTAACCATGCCACACAACCACATCATAAGCCTCCAGGAACCCAGCCCTGCAACCAAAAACGATGCCAACTCTGCCCACATATCTATACTGGCGAATTCATCACTGGAGCCAACAACATAAGCTACTAAATCAAAAGGTCATTTGACTGCATATCCAGTAATTTGATCTGTGCCATCAAATGCCAGCAGTTCCCCACTGCTATATATATTGGACAAACTGGACAGTCTCTGTGGGAAAGAATCAATGGACACAAATCAGATATACATAAAGGAAACATACAGAAACCTATTGGGGAACACTTCCATCTTCCGAATCACTGTTTAAAAGTTCTTCAGGTAGCTGTGTTGTCACAAACCAGTTCTACAAGCCAGATCCACAGGGAAGGATTGGCATTAGAGTTCATCCGCAAATTCAATTCACATGCTCATGGACTCAATTGTGATGAAAGTTGGTTGGGACACTATCAACTTAACAGCCATTGAAGGTGCAAACAGCTCTTTGTGTAGACTTCCATGTCAGGAAGGATACTATCTATTGACTTTGATTCTTATCCGCTTTATTTTAACTACCCAATCTTCAGATACTTACTGATTCCCTCTAGCTTTCTGTCTCCCACCCCCCTTCTTTTTTTTCCCTCTCCTTCTCCTCTCCTATTTATTTTGGGTGTGCATATCCTAAACTCATAACTCCGGTCATCTGAAGAAGTGGGCTGTGCCTACAAATGCTCATGATACCATCTACATGTTTAGTTAGTCTATAAAGTGCTACCAGAACATTTGTTGTTTTTTTACATCTGACAAAGTGGGTTATGCCCAAGAAAGCTCATGATACTACATATATGAACAGACTAACATGACTACCCTTCTGGTCTTTGGAAAGTGTGTGTGAGGTGGCAAGTGAGTAGGAATTTTCCCCTATCATCTAAGGCAGGAGCAAGGCCTACCTGATCATCTAATGGGACACTATTTAGTAGTTCACGCCAAGTCTCCATATTCCTCCATTCCCCTGTGCTTGCATCCCAGAGTGATACAAGTTTTAGGAGGTCCTACCACCATTTATATGGTGGGGGAATCTCTGGTTTCCCCTTCAGATCTTCCTCATCTTCTTTTCATCTGTGTATACACTTGGAAACCCTTGATAAATTTGTATATCTGTTGTCATCTCATCAGTACAATGGATTCTATCTCCCAAACTTTAGCTTGTATGTTTGTCTGATCTCAGGTTAATGAGGTTGTCTTTTCCCTCCTTGGCTTGCGGACAAAATCAGAACACATCAGTGTACAGATAATTTATACAGGATTCCCATGTATCATATAGGGAGTGGGTGGAAGAGCAGACGTGGACCAGTGGAGAAAGAATTGGAGGCTATTTTCCCTATTCTCTTTTCTGCGTTTTGGATGACGAGTTTTAGGTGATCAGAAACAAAAAGGGGTGAATTTACATGTGAGAAATGATGAATTCCTGTTTAAAAAAATAATTAAAATATCACTGGCCTTTAAATCGCGTAGGAATAATAAATACTGCAAACCCAACAGTAAGAAATCCACAAGCAGCAAGAAATCAAGTATGTACATTTTGACCCTGATGCCCTCACATTTTATTTAATATATTTATTCGTTTCTAGTCTTTCACTGGTGCTCCTTATTTTTGTGTTTGAGTGCCTCACAAAGATCAGAGCATTTCTTTTCACAACAGCACTGCGAGGTACTTAAATATTAGATGGGTACCTGAGGTACAGGAAGACCGCAAAGCTTTAAAAAAGTCTATAGTGACTTTGGGAGCCTCTGTTTTTGGGTGCCTACTTGGGGAGGATTTTGACTCCATTGAAGTCAATTAGAGTTTTGACAATGACTTTACTGGGACATGGATTTTTCTCACAGGCCTCATTCTCATCCTATGCACACACACCTAGCTCCCACTGACTTCATCTGAATAACTGGATAACTCAACAGCACTGATGATAAAGCAGTTCTTAACCCTTTATATAAGAACATGGGAACATAGCAGTCTTTCGTGACCTGTTGGACCTTGAAGCCTTTTAGGTGCAATTTAAAAAATGTAATTTTCAGCTCTCAGCTAGCAACCCTTATTTGGAAATTATGACAGTTTGGAGTCTGTGGGTCTGAGAATGTCAGATGACCAAAATGATGTAAAGCACAAAGATCAACACATGCATTTGGCACATGGGGTGTGTGTGATTTCCAACGGCACAAAGAGGAGTTAAGTGCCCAATACCCACTGATTTCCAATGGGACTTACCTGCCTAATTCCCTTTGTAGTTTTGAAAATCAGTCCCTATATTTTCCCTCTGATTTTAAAAGAATTATGATCTGAGCCAGAGTAAACAAGCTGATTCCCAAACCTATGTGTACACTCCCAACCAGAACCTTTCTGAAAAACATTTAGACTTTTCCTTGCATGATGACCTCCCTGTTATCTGTATCTGTCTTCTCTGCTAGGCTGAATCGCAGCTGCTACAAGTGCATGAACATGCTTCCTTTTGGCCTAAGCCCTCATGATGAAAGATCTGGAATGAGTAAGAAATTAAGAATAGCCACATGGGGCCAGACCAATGGCTCATGTAGCCTAGTATCCATGTACCTTGGACACCTTGACCATGAAATGTGCTTGTTCAGAGATTCCCATGAGCCACTGATCTTTTAAGGAAGGAAGGAAGGAAGTTATCCTATACACATCCCCCACTGTCACTTTAAACACCAACCAAATCCACAGCATATCTCCACCTCATTGCTTCCAAAATGTTGGCCCTGAGCATCTCCGATAAAATGTTGAGAAGAAAGCGTTTCCTGTAGTCAAAAATGTATGTTTATAACTGAATGTGTTTAGTACCTTTGGGTATTTAGTAATGTTAAAATTGCTCATAATAAATTAAGTTAATTTAATTATCAGTCCTTGATAATAAGCAACTGTTTCATTTCTTTTCCCTATTAAGAAGGACAATCTGGTGGATTCATCTTGTTGAGAACATGAGTGTGAGGTGATAAGTATGATTGATGGTTCCCTTCTGGACTCGGGTGCCTTATTAATAGACATAACAAGGAGTCCAGTGGCAACTTGACTACAATTTTTATTATGGCATAAGCTTTCATCAGCTGCAGCTCACTTCATCACATGCATGAAGTGAAAGAACTGTCATCGGATTCCTTGTTTTTGCTGAAACAGACTAGCACGGCTACCTCTCTGAAACCTATTAATAGCCATATTCACTTCACTATTGTCTAGTCTTACCAGGGCTGTCCCTAAGAGGGCATGCTACCTGGGGCAACCCTCTCAAGTGCCCCAGACCTGGGGCCTTGGGCAACTCCCCCACCGTAGGCCCTGCCCCCACTCCACCTCTGTTCCACCCCAACCCTGCTTCACCCCATCCCAAGCCCTGCCCCTGTTCTGTCCCTGCTCTACCCTTCCTACCCCTGCCCTGCCCCCTTTCAGAAGCTCCCTTCCCCCAAGCAATGTGAGCTGGGGAATTACTAAGGGGTCTGGCACAGGGGCTGGGATGGCCAACCCTAAACCATCCTATGGGCTTTGAATCTTGCCCTATAAGGGATTTATCTTTGTTTACTTGTACCCAGGATGCAAATGGTTCACCGTATTCTTTGCCAGTGGTGAATAGTGCCTGTAGGTGAAATGCATGGTACTCGGAGAATAAAAACAACTGAAATTGTTATAAGTGCATGTTTTATTGTTTGTGTTCACAATTACTTCCACCAAATGCAAACACACACACACACACACACACACACACACACCCATCCAAACAAAACCTTTTAAAATTGATTGTTAGCTTGATTAATGACAATTGCAACCTTTGTCTTGCCATCTGTATGTCTAGATATGTATGGGTTTTTTCTACATGGCCCCCATCACTATTGCATCAGAGCATATCTGAATCTTTACTTACCCTCACAACTTCACCAAGGAAAGACAGTCTCTTATCTGCATTTTACAAATGGGGAACTGAGAGACAGAATCAAGATACCTCCGCACTAAAAACATTGCCACAGCATTTACTGCATCAACTGACAGGGTTCTCCCATAGCTGCAGTAAATCTACCTCTCCAAAGCACAGTAGTCAGGCTGCCGTTTCTCCATTGGCCTAGTGGTGTCTACACTGGGGCTTAGGTTGGCTTAGTTACACTGCACAGAGCGTGACATTTTTCACAGCCCTAAGCAATGTAATTAAGTCAACCTAACTCTGTAGAGTTGGCCAGCCCCCCATTCTCTTGGCTAAGGTCTGTAGTGGAGCAAAGAACTGACCCAAGTCTCTGCAAACCAAGGCTATCAGTCGATCCACTGGAGGAATTTGGGGCATCACGATAGCCCTGCATCTGCTAGTGTGTCTTGTAAAAGTGCCTCCCTTTTCAAATAATAAGAGTTAGCCAGCCATTTTTAAACTTCGCCCAAAAAAGGGAAAGAGTTGTTTGATATTTTTGTGAAACTTTATTTCTTTTGCTTTGGTCAGCTACACAGCAGGTAAAATGTTTTTAATACAAAATTGATAGGCTCAAAATGTTGAATTTCAACAACAAACCCAGAAAAATGTAAATTATTCCACTTTAGTTATACCACTTCTTAAAAACTTCCACTCTTTACATTTGATTTTATTTTCCCTATCTCTACTTATTGTTGATACAGAGATTAGCTAAGCTTAATTGTCCTTAGCTAAGAGGGGATCAAATGGTATCTGTCCAGTTGGGTACTTAAGCGCACACACCCAGTTCACAAGGCTTACAGTTGTGCCATATGCCTTGCAGAAATAGGGCTTTAATGTCTATGAAATGAGAACGCAGGTGTCTAGGCAAAAAGAGGTGATGTATGGAAGAAGGATGAAAGAACATCTGAGAAGGAAGGTGGGACAGTCTCTTTCTGACATATAACTTCACCATGCCACTAGCCTGCTTCTAGATAGCTTTGGGATATGATCTCCTAAGATCTCATACTGCAGGGCTACTCAACACATGGTCCGTGGGCCGCATGCGGCTTGTTTGTTTGCAGGCCGTGGGTAGGAGTCAAAACAAAAAAGTTGTAAAGATAATGCTTTTCTGTTGATATGAGTTTTAGGAGTTACATTTCTATACTGTCATTGCTCATTAAAAGTGCTGTCATATGGGTGGAAATCAGGTAACTTGCATTTTATTAATATCAGCAGAACTGGCTTAAATGAGGCCTGCATGTTGTGTACTTTTGCCTTAATCTTAGTATTCATGCCCGTCAGTGTGAAAGACGCTATTTGCATATATTTGCATGTATATGCAACCACACTTAAGTTGTGGCTTTCGGCATGTGCTGTGAGTGTCATTGTGGCCCAAGGGGCTTCCGAAGTTGAGTAGCCCTGTCATACTGAGTAGGATTGGAGCTGGCTGGGATTTGGATAGAAGGGAAACGCAGCATTCTGCCAGAAGTAATGATAACAGTCCAGTAGCTGACTCTTCTCCCTTTGAGTCATTTCTGCAATCATGTGCCGGCATGAGGCTCTGGACACAGTGCTGTGGGAAGAGCCCTTTTTGTGTTGCGACAGGAAATGGAGGACCCGATGTGGTCACAAAAAGATTCCATGATACTGCTGTTACGTGCAGGAGTGTGGAGGCCTTGTTTTCTGCTTTCCTCCCCTCATAAGGAACTGCTTTTCCCACCGCAACCCATGGGCCCAACCGTTTTATCCGTGCTCTGCTGTCAGTCTCTGACTTGCCTCTGGGAGTCTAACACCTGCCTTCCTTCTCAGCTATAGGAAATATATCACTGAGCACAGCGGCTATTAAAGAATGAATAAGGGAAAGACAATAGAGAGGAAATCCTAGCCAAAAACCACCTGGGGTGGTGGGGATCAATATTGAGAAAAACGGGGCCTGTGGGCTATTGCCCTATCAGTGGCCTAAACCACGTAGAAGATGGAGATCATCTTTAAAGGATGGGGCAGTCTTACCCACTCTCACACCCGGCTAGAAAGGAGCTTGAAAATCAAAATGAAGATCCTACTCTGACTTTTCCCTCAGTTTGGGAGCATTCACTGGACATGTAAAAGAACTGCCTCTGGAGATAGAGATCAGCAGCAGATTTCTGCACTGATCCTGAATTTCATCTGAGCTTGGGGCTGTTTGGAGGTGGGCACCTGGTTCAGGGGTGCTCTGAACTGGTGTTGCTGCCTTTTAAGTTGTTAAGATCTTTGCCTTGCACTGTCATTATGCTAAGTATTTTCAAACTTCTTTGATAATTAGAAAAGTCACACACACACCCCAACCCTGGAATATAACAATGCAGTTTTCCTGCTGCGATTATTACATTAGAAGTGTTTGTTCTTTTTTTATGCATTTCTGTTTCTTTATTGATGTCTAAGGTGGCTCTGTGGAGCTGACAAGATGCCAGTGGTGTTCAACAGCATGCAGTTACTCAGCAGTGCATGCAGGGACGGGCAAGTAGCTAGTGTTGAGAGATGAACTATTTGCCTGCTAGAGGAAGGAATGAGGAAAGGTAGAGCACTGAGCCATTCTGGTGGCTACGACAGGTTGAACCTCTCTAGTCCGGCGCCCTCTGGTCCAGCAACATCTGTGATCCAGCATGATTTTAGTTAGCCGGATGTACTTATCATGAATGTGGCCAAGTTTCCTGCAGTCCCAAAAAGTTTGTTTACAGCCACCAGTCCTGGTGCTCAGTGTTCTGTGCTGTACTTTAGCTCTAATTTACCCCTAAATGTCTTCTAAGAGCCAAGTAAGTATTGACGTCCTGTGGTTTGGCAAATGCTCTGGTTCAGCACTGGTAGGTTCCGAGGGTGCCAGATTAGAATGGTTCTCAAGCTACATCCTTAGAGCAGGTGGCAGAGTGGGGGAGGGGCTATTCTGCTGCCAGAGCTTGGCATTGGAGCAGGGGGATTGGGCCCCCAGGGCTAGGAGGTGGAGCAGGAACTGGAGAGTGGGGTGATTTGGGGATGCTTGAGCTGGCACTGTTCTTGGCCAGTGCTAGGCGTATGCAGCATAGGGGACTATTTAATTTGACGCACAGTTACAGCTTAATTCCAAATATCAATATATAACTTTCTTTAATCATTCAAAGACGTCTATTTTTTTTTTATTCTTGCTGCTAACTTAGGAAACCCCTTTGGATTTGATCACTATATTCAAAAGAATGAAAATCAGAGACGGAAAGTCCAGCAAAATCTTAGAACAGCTATTTAACTTTAAGCATCTGGGGGCATGGGACGTCCCATTCACTTCCTTGGCACTAATGTGAAGCCCGTGATTAGGCATGAGTTTACACTGGGGGCACAATGCTCAGCCCATGGCGGGAGCTCACCTTTTGAAAACAATGCCAAGTTGAAAAAAAGACATAGTCCTTTGATGGGACATGCCATGAATCTGTCTCCTTCATTCAACTGTTTTTTTCAGTTACAAGTGTTTTAGTGTAGCAGCAATACATTAATTTTATACCTAACTGAATAATTGTAATTTTGTTTATTTTTCATCCATAATAGATTCTTTTATTGGAGTCCTTTTGGTGCTGTTCTGTGTCAGGGCTAGATTAGCCCCTGCTCTGTGTTCCAGCCTTCTAGAATGATTCACTGCAGAAGAAAATAGTTTTTGAAGGGGGAGGGATGGGAGGATTTTTTACAGCATCTTTGCCCAAGTCTTGGCAGCTGTGCCATCAACCATCAGTCATATTTCAACTCTTTAACCATCAATTGCTTCTGACTAATACCTCAACAGATACATGGTAAGATTTCCACAGTGATATATATTGTCTTTCTTAGCTTTTGATATCTGGAAGTAGAAAATTTCAAGGAAAAAGGGCTTTCCACTAAGATGACCATAAATCTCATTGTGTTTACAACAGAAGACTGACCGGAAGAGTTTATTAAATCTATAAAGGATTTGATGTATATCAAACTGCAACATAAAGTCAATACTTTGGAAAGAACTAGACAATAAATACTCCATATGAGGCAATATTTCTATCATAGGCAAAGCAATCACATAAAGATTAGGAGACCAATTTCAATATTGAATGTCAGTCCACTGTAAGAAGACATTTATTGTTTTTCTGAATTATCACGAGTTGCAAGATAAGGTATACTGGTCTGAGCCCAGCTAATCATGCTATCAAATTTAAAACCATTCTTTCACCTTTTTAGAAATCATTTTTCTACTTTGCAAATAAAAGGCACACCTTTTCTACATGTTTGGGGGTGGAAGACCGATTTATTAAAACAGCCAATAAAAATCTCAAATTCAAATCAAGACTCCACTATTAATGACCAAGCAAGGTCCACTGCTGATCATTAATTGTGTAGAGCTAACTTACCACTTTACTTCTAGCTTGGTGTAAGGGGCAATGGATCACTGTGGCAGTGCGGGGAAGGAATTATAACTGTGATGGTATGTCTATATTGCAGACTTTTTGAGTGTCTAGCTAGACCCACTAAATCGACCCCAATCCTGAATTCTTAATACTCTTTGTTACTATTAGCCAGCCTCTCCTGACTCAACTACATATGGATCAGACACACCAACAAGGGGGGCAAAAGGAGCAATTGCCCCAGGACCGGCAATTCAAAAGGGCTCAGGGCTCCCAGCCACTGCTGATACTACTGCCCTGGGGCAGATGCCCTGGGCCCTTTAAATAACTGCTGGAGCCCCAGACAGTGTGCTCTGGGCAGCACTGAAGGATTGGTGGGGAGAGGCTGGCCCTTCTGCCCAAAGCCCCACCCCTTCTGAGAACATGAAGCTAGCCCTGCTCCGTTTTGCCCAAGAGCCCAGTATTTCTGTCAGACCACCCAAATAGGGATTTCTTTGCGGATGAATTTGGGAAACATCGGAGTAAACCTTCCTCTTTGAAAGCTGCTCCATTTCTCCAGCTGCCATCAACAAGTATGTTAGAGCTCTTAGAATTCACATATTAAATGCAAACGCCAGCACACACAGAATTCTTCTTGATATTATGTTAACCTCTCTCCCACAGCATGAAAGCAACTTCATATCATGCAGCTAAATTATGAAAATTGTGAGCAATTTTGGAGTGACACCGCAAACGGATCAACGCAATTCACAGAACATAGTGTATTGTCATTTTCTTTGCTTCAATGGTACATTAGCATTTTAAAGAAGTACAGTACGTTTTATGAGCTGATAACATGAATCGAAAATGAATCAGCCTGTGCTATGCCTTTACTGAAAGCTGGTGATGTAAACCATGATATTTTCTCTCGAACAAAGATTCTGTTCTAATATTTCACTCCCAGTTTACTGGGAGATGAGGTGAGTTTCCAGTGGCCTTGTTGTAATGTAATGTGATGGAAGGAATTATTCTGTGATTCTACGACACTTGTGTAATCACCTTTACTAGTACACTTCAGATCTAAGCCCATTTTCCCAGTGCGAGGATCATTGGCTGAAGTTAAAATTTTATTTCCCACTTTTCCATCAAAGAAGAGTGGCTCTATTGCTTTCCTATATGTACTGCAGCAACCATGTAAATAATTGGTTGTAGTGATCATGCACATATCAAAGAACATAAGAATGGCCATACTGGGTTAGACCAAAGGTCCATCTAGTCCAGTACCTTGTCTCTGACAGTGGCCAATGTCAAGTGCTCTAGATTGAATGAACAGAACAGATAATCCTCAAGTGATCCCTCTCCTGTCACCCATTCCCAGCCTCTGACCAAAAATAAGGACCCCATTCCTACAAATCCTGGCTAGTGAACATTAATGAATTTATCTCTTTCTTTTTGAATCCTGTTGAAGTCCTGATCTTCACAATATCCTCTGGCAAGAAGTTCCACAGGTTGACTGTGCATTGTGTGAAAAATACCTTCTTTTGTTTTTAAACCTGCTACCTATTCATTTCCTTTGATGCCTAGTTCTTATGTGAACAAGTAAATAACTTTTCCTTGTTCACTTTCTCCACACCAGTCATGATTTTATAGACCTGTATCATATCCCCCTTTAGTCTCCTCTTTCCTAAGCTAAAAAGTCCCTGTTGTTGTAATCTCTCTTCATATGGCAGACCTCCCCTGACTGAATTCTTGTTTGAACTAGAGCATATATTGTACTGAACCAGCCAATCTTGATGTAAAAATTGCCAGGGAGAGAAAATCCATTGCAGCCCTTAGTAAATTGTTACAGTGACTAATTAACTTCATTGCTTAAAATGTGGGCTTTGTGACTAGCCTGAGTTTGTCTGATTCAACTTTGAGCCACTTGCTTGCATTATCTGTGTTGCTGTTAGCTTGAAGAGCCTGTTGCCATCCAGTGTTTGTTCCCCCATAGGTACTTATAGACGGTGACCAAGATACCCCTTGAGCTTCTCTTTGTTCAGCCAACCAGACTGGACTCCTGGGTCTTCCACTCGAATGCCTGTTCCCCAGCCCTTTAGAATATTCCCTTTGTAAGATGTGGTTGTTATAAGTCATGTGTGTTAGGTAGGGGGGCGCAACAGGATTGCCATGCCCCTGGCAATGTGGGGGGCATGGCTCCAGGCTCCCAAAAGGGCGGGGCTGGGTAGCCAGTCCCATGTGCCGCTCAGACCACTCAGCACCCCTCTTTCCACTGGTCCTCGGAGCCCCAGGCCCTTTAGAAGCACCGATCCCTGGAGCAATTATCCCCATTCTCCTCCTTTATCAGCGAGCCTGGTGTTAGGTTCTAGGAGCCATGTTTTAATGGAACAACGAGTGGTCCTGTAGCACCTGAGGGACTAACAAAAGTATACATCATATCATGAGTGGGCAAAACCCTCTTCTTCAGATGAGCAGTGTGGAGAGAAAAGGGGGGAACCTCACAATTTATAGCAGAAAAAGAAGGAAGAAGGGCAAAAAAACTACCTGTGAATTGTAGACCTGGTGCTAATGAGGCTAATTGAGTGGGATGGAAGTGTCCCGTACTTAGCTTTTGATGTCAATTGGCCTTCCAGTACAGGTCTTTGTTCAAGCCATGAGAGAGAGTGTCAAATTTGCATATGAAAGCCAATTCTGCACACACTCTCTCTCTAGCTGGTTTTTTAAATTCCTTTGTAGAAGGAAGGCTACTTTTAAATCCATTAATGAGTGCCCAGGCTGATTCAACATTCCCCTACAGGTTTCTGTGTGTTACCATTTCGAATATCTGGAGGAGGGGCATTGCTGGCACTTGATGGCATAGATCACATCAGAGGATGTGCAGTTGTATGAGGGTTAGGTCCTGTTACCATGTTTTATGTGATACAGGGAGTTTTCAAGAGTACGAAAAAGTTAGTTCTGAGAATCTAAATCCTTCTGTTGAAATCAATAGGAGTTTGGACACTGAGGTCAGTGTGGGAGCAAGAGAAGGTTTTTTGTTCCATCCTTGACTGTACCATACCTAGCACAATGGGGGTCTAGTCCAATGCAATAGACCCATAAGCCCTTTTGCAATACAAATAAATGAATAAATATAATTGAAGTAACTGACGCAATATTGAATAAAATAACAACTGCTATGGATTAATGCAAAACGTTATTTTACACAATGTATAACCCAAATTAACTTCAGAAGGCGTTTCCTGATAATGTTAGATTTGTGCGCGAATCATCCAACATGCCCTTTCTCTGGCGCTGGGTTTGTTCTTCTGGGGGTATTTCATGTTAGTTGTTACCACTGAAGAGAGAGCTCTTAGAGTAATTGTGGATAGTTCTCTGCAAACATCCACACAGTATGCAGGAGCAGTCAAAAAAGCAAACAGTGTTAGGAATCCGTAAGGAAGGGGTATAGAATGAGACAGAGCATATCTTATTGCCTCTAAATAAATCCATGGTACTTCCACATCTTGAATACTATGTGCAGATGTGGTCACTTCATCTCAGAAAAGATGTCTCGGCTTTGCAAAACATTCAGAAAATGCAACAAAAATGATTAAGGGTATGGAACAACTGCCATATGAGGAGAGATTAATAAGACTATGACTTTTCAGCTTGGAAAAGAGATGACTAAGGGAGAATATGATGCTGATCTATAAAATCATGCTTGGTGTGGAAAAAGGGAATGAAGAGTAGTTCTTTACTCCTTTTCATAACACAAGAACTAGGGGTCACCACATGAAATGAATAGGCAGCAGGGTTAAAACTAAATGAAGTACTTCTCCACACAAGGCACAGTCAACTTATGGAACTCCTTGCCAGAGGATGTCATGAATTCCAAGAATATAACAGGATTAAAAAAAGAACTAGATACATTCATGGAGAATAGATCCATCAATGGCTATTAGCCAGGAAGCTAGGATGAGTAGGAATGATGTTTCCTAGCCTCTGTTTGTCAGAAGCTGGGAATGGGCAACAGTGGATGGATCACTTGCTGATTACCTGTTCATTCCTTTGGGGTACCTGACACTGGCCACTGTCAGAACACAGGATACTGGGCTAGATGGACTTTTGGTCTGACCCAGCATGGTCATTCTTATGTATCTCAGATGTATTCTGTCTCTTGTCTTCTCCCCACCCCCCCGCCACTGCAAAGACTCTAGATCCCTCTTCCTGCAAAGATGGGTACATAATGCCTATGCATATAGCTTGGGTAGGGCTCAAGTAGTCATTTTTCCTTGCTGATACTTTATTAATATATGCTATTAACCTTGCTTTTCCTTCTCTTTGGTACTTTATCATATGAACAAGTTAATTCTTCAAGTGTGAATTTCAGTGAAGGAATGGGAATGTCTACACTTGCAGAACAGACACATACTGAGGTGATGTCACCAAGCACTGACCAATGAGAGAGTATACCAATTAATGTATGGGTAAGAGGCTGCCAGCTCGCTCAGTACAGCTCAGCGGCAGCTGCTTTAAATGTGGCCACTCTATTCTAGGAGCGAGGAGGTAGGCTTTGTGCTCTGTCCCACCCCTCAGCAAAATCTCTCAGCTCCCATTGACCAGTTTCCAACCAATAGCAGCCAAGATTTTGCTGGCGGCAGGAACAGCCAATGAAGCCTCCTTCCTCCCTTCCCCCCCTCCCTGCCGAGAGTGGATCCATGTGGAGCACCTTGTGACTGCAACCTTCAGGTTCAGGTAGGGTTGCTTACTGGGAGCCGTCTAGGTAAGCACCTCCAAGCCAGAGCCTGCCTCAGGCACCGGCACCCACCCCCTCAACTACCTTCCCCCAGGCCACCATCCAAACTCTCTGTACCCCTTTTTCAGAGGTCACAACTCCCTCCCAGACCCTGAACTCTCTCCTACACCCTTCCCCGAGTCCAGAATCCTCTCCTGCACCCATACATCCTCCCTGCCCTGCACCCCATTCCCCTGCCCCAAGTCATCACCCAAACCCTCTGCACCCCCTTCACCCAGCTCACAAATCTCTTCCAGACCCTGCACCCCCTCCTAGAGCCCCTGCCTTTGGCCAGAATCCTCTCCCCTCCTGGACTCTGACCCAGATCAAAACCCGCTCCTTCACCCAAACTCCTTCTCACACTCCACACCCCCTCCTGCACCCAGTCTCCTACCCCAAGCTCCCAAGCTTCAAAAGAGTGGGGAACTAAGGGGGGGTATAAGTCTCCCTCAGCCCCATGTGCTCCCTAAAGTGAATAGGTGATGAGGAAAGCAGAGAAAGATAATGGGGTAGGTGGTTTACTTAGACTGTTAGCTCCTTGGGGAAGGGAACATCTTCATTTGCAATTCATCACCTGGCATGGTGTCTCAAGCAAACTTTGCAGAAGTGGATTTTTTTTTAATGGGCGCCCTGGCTAGAATAATCTGGGAGCTGACCTTTAAACTAAGTATAATGTATCTAATTATGACTGGCTGCTTGTCTATAACATCATCAGCTTTGACAAAGACCAGCTTGATTACAATCATTTCTTCCAATGTCAACATAGAATTTCTTATAAATGTCTAAGATGCAAGGGGGGAAACAGGAAGTGAGGGAGAGCAAACACAGTTCCTGAATGTTAAAAGGAAAGCAAAACGAGTAAAAATTGTCAGCAAGGAACTCTGGAATCAAACCCAGAGAGCCTGATTCTCCCCCGGACTGAGCATTTTATTCAGCAAAGCACTTAGGCACCTACTTAACTTTAAGCAGGAGTCCCATTTGAGATTATGTGGACCAGTCATGGGCTTCAGGGCCAGCGTTAGGAAGTGCGGGGCCCAATTTGAACTCTTTTGACAGGGCCCTGGCAGCCGGGATTTTTTTGTTAACCAAAAAAAAACCACCGCACACAAAGAAACAAGTCACAGCCCCTTTAAGTCCCCAGCTACAGGGCAGAGTCCCGCCTTCCAGCCAAACCCAGAGGCCAACTCCCTCTCCCGCAGCGCACAGAAGCTGCCACGCTCCTCCTCCGGGGCTAACGCCCCCTCCCGTAGCGTGCCAGGCACACTTCCGGGTTTAGGGAATCAGCCTAAAGCCGGCAGGGCCCGATTTGGGGGAATCGGGCGAGTCAGCCTAAAGCTGGCCCTGATGGGCTTGATCCTGCAGGATGCTGAGTGCTTCACCTCCCAGCAAGCAAAGCACTTAAGCATGTGAATAGTTTTGCTGACTTCAGTGGCACTCTGCCTATGCTCCGACCAGAGTCCTCAGCATCTTGCAGAGTCAAACCTCGGGAGCTTAAACTTAAGCACACATTTGAAGGTCTGCTCCAAAGTCCATTGCAGTCAATGAGGGGGGATTTTTTGAATTGATTTAGATGTGCTTTGGACTGGAGCCTTTCAATAAGTAACTTTATTGACATCAAAATGGCACTACTCCAGATTGATATGAGTGGGGAATCCAGCCTGAATCATGTAGCAATCACCTAAGAATCTCTTCCTATTCTGTTGGTGTATGTATTTATTTTTTGCTTCACTGCTAATGGAAGTTGGAGGATAGAAGCAGTGGAAATCCAGAATGCACTGATCAGATTGGCATGTGCAAGCTGAATAGAATAATCCCATTAGTTAGATGACTATACCATAGATAGAAAAGAGATGGAAGAAAATTTTAAAAAAAAGAGGATTGCTGAATTTTTTAATATACCCATGCCCATCCCACTCATTCAACTTTGAATGGAAAAGTGGCTGCCTATGTAAACAATTTCACATCCAGAAAATAGCTATGACTCATCTCTCTCAACTATCTCATTACAGCTCCCTGACCTCTGCCTTGCCAGGCTATTTTTGTTGTCGTCTATTAACTTGAACACAGGTGCTGATTGTCGTTCCAAAAAGTGGCCTGCTTCCTTCTGAGTCATGGCAGAGCTGTCACGAATTTAAGAGCCCTCTGCAGCTGGAGGTCACTTTCTGAGATGCGACATAATAAATCAAGAAATGCCTCTGCTTTTGGAAGACTCCATGGAAATTTTCATAGCAACAAAGCTGATAGGTGGTGTTATGGTTAAGGCACTGGAGTAGGGAATGGGTTCAATTCCCAACTCTGCCATGTCCTTTGTGACCTTGGGAAAGTTGTTGAATCATGTTGTGCCTTCATTCCCTATCTGTATAATGAAGATAATGTTGGTCCCCTACTTTATAGCTATTATGAGGTAAAAGTGTTAATATCTATGATGTGCTCGGGTACTGTGATAATAGATAGATAGATAGATAGGATCCTGTATGTAATAATGTTGTTGTTGTTGTGTTGATCCAACTCATTCTCTGGATTGTCACCTTGTCGTGGTGAGTGGGCTTGTGCGTTCCAATGAACTCCAGAGCGATGCCATAGGGAGTCTTGTACTCCTGGTAGGGTCACCCATGGCAGCAAGGTCAAGGGGGAGGGACCAGACGAAGAATGATCCGAAAAGTCCTCAATGGCAGAACAGGCGGAGGATAGCAAGGGTAATGCTACAACAGCGGTGAAGGCGTGTGAAGGCTGCAGTGGACAGGAGACTCCCAATTGTCATGGATTCCATGCCATTGGACCCGGACCTTCTATCCATCAAGGATCATGTGGCGAGTGCAGTGCAACAGTCCTCCCACATTAAAAGAAGTCACACACAGGCATCTTCCTATGCGCATTACTCTCCTAAACTTAAGCCCAACGGCGACTGGCAAATGGTGATGGGAGCAGGATTGTGAAATCCGGAAGCTTTTAGTCATGGACCAGCATGTAGGCGGTGAATGTGTGTATGAGTCATTCCATGGTGAGGACCAAGGTGTTAGAACGGTCCAGCAGCTGCATCCATGACTGAGCAGCCATATTTAGGATCTGCTCTGCTCACCCCATATGGGGAAGGGGCTAGAAAACATGCCCTAAAGTCCACCTCAGCCCCCCTAACTCGATAACCACGTCCAGTGGGTTCACCTCTATGCAGTCAAAATCAAAGGTTAAATTTTGGACCATGGAATATTTGGACTTTAATGGACAATCCAGACAGTGGACAGCCTGAAAGATGCACAGCCATTATTGCCCACAAGCTCCCACAGTTTAACATCGACATAGCTCTCCTTCTGGCCTACATGTGTCTGCCAGGGCAGCTAAGAGAAGAAGGCGGAGGGTATACCTTTTTCTGGAAAGGAACCCCAAAGGAAGAAAAACGAATTCATAAAGTAGGATTTGCCATCAAGAACGAACTAACAAAGATCCTATCTGAAGTCTCTGTCAGCATTAATGAGCATCTCATGACTCTCCGCTTGAAGCTTGCCAAAAACCAACAGGCAACTGTCATGAGTGCTTACGCACCATCTTTAGATGCTGAAGACAAAGGGAAGGAGAAGTTTTACACCGAATTGGACACAGTCGTGAAAGACATCCCCAAAGAAGACAAGATTATTCTTTTGGGAGATTTCAATGCCAGGGTCGGAAGAGATGCAGACCTCTGGCAGACCACCATTGGAAAAGGAGTTAGCAATAGCAGCTCCAATGGAGTGCTCCTCCTTATGAAATACGTGGAACATGAACTTGTCATCACAAACACCCTCTTCAGCCAGAAGAAGAAATTGAAGACCTCATGGCAACATTCTCAATCGAAGCACTGGCACCTCATAGATGATGTCATCATCTGCTCTTGGGATCTGCACGATGTCCTTCTCTTGGGTGCAGCAAAAATGCTGGAGCGCATGACCTATGAGGAGAGGTTTAGGGATTTGGGCTTGTTTAGTCTGCAGAAGAGTGAGGGGGATTTAACTACCTGAAGAGGGGTTCCAAAGAGTATGGAGAGAGGCTTTTCTCAGTGGTGACATATGGCAGAATGAAGAGCAATGGTCTCAAGTTGCAGTGGGGGAGGTCTAGGTTGGAAACTATTTTCCTAGGAGGATGGTGAAGCACTGGAATGGGTTACCTAGGGAGGTGGTAGAATCTCCATCACTAGAGGTTTTTAAGTCCCAGCTTGACAAAATCCTTGCTGGGATGATTTAGTTGGGGTTGGTCCTGCTTTGGCAGGGTGCTGGACTCGATGACCTTCTGAGGTCTCTTCCAGCCCTAGGATTCTATAATTCTACAATTTCAAAATAACTTATTTCAAAATAGTCTCATAGTGTAAACATAGCCTTATAAGGCTAACAGATTTATTTGGGTGTAAGCTTTCTTGGGATCAAAACCGCTTTGTCCATGTATCTAACAACATGGGTGTGACCCATAAAAGTTATGCCCAAATAAATCTGTTCATTTTCTAGTTGCTACAGGACTCCTTCCTGTATTCCCCAGATGGCTGCATTTTGGTGTGGGAACAGAGTGCTCCCCATGCATTTAAAATCTGCTGGTAGACTGTGCTGCTGGAAATGCTGTAATATCACTAATGTTTGTGGTGTACTTGGGAATCTTCAGATACATTTGGCTGTCTCAGCTGTCCATGCACATTATAATTTGCATTGCTGTGAATCATTATCAGACTCCCATTGGTGCCTGCAGAAATGTTGTGGAAAAACGGAACAGAAAGGACACACTGTTTCTTGCTCACTCAGGAGCACGGTGTGTTTTTATTTCTGTTTTCCAGACTCGGTCATCTTTGTGCCTCTCATCCAGGCCCTCCTTTCAGGTTGGGTCTTTGATCTGTTCTGACGCACCACACTTAACGCTTCCTGACATCCTTGTAGGAAACACAAGCTGTGTGCCTGAGACATGAACTCCAGTGTAAAACCTCTGTGCTGTGGGTCCCCGTCAGAAACCCAGGCTGGCCTCTATCTTCACTCATTAAGCTCACACCTGGCTCACTTTGTTTTGAAGTGAGCCTCATGCAAGGTCACTCTACACCAGGCAAGCATCCGAATGTGAGGGAAGTTTGGAGAGTGGGGTGCACAGCCCTGGGATGGAACCCTTTGAACTGGACTGTCTCTGGAATCAAGGTCCATGGCAGACCAGGCTGCAACCAACCCAGCAGGCACAGTTGGCCTGTTGCAGGCTTCCTGATGGGCTACCCCGTCTGAGGAGTGAGCAGAACAGCTCTTAAACCCAGCAGTGGCTCAAAGCATTTGCCAATGGCTGTGATAGCTCCTGCCTCGAACCCAGCTCTAGTCCTGCTTTGCCTCACTCTAGGGAACCTGGGCCTGACCCTCAGCTCTGATTCCTGACTTTGGCTCTGACCCTTGGCTCTAGCATCTGCCTTTTATTCAGGCTCTGATTCTTGACTGCCAACTTCTGCTTTGCCCATGGGGCCTGACTCCTCTAACCACTAGGCACAAACACCCACATCCCACTCACTGCCAGCATGGAAGCAGAAATAGGCAATGAATGTGGCAGGAATAACGTCTAATCTAAACTAAGCCTCCATGTTCTAAGGGCTTAAGCTAAGCTCCATTGAAGTCTGTGGAAAAACTCTTATTGACTCTAGTGGGTTTTGGATCAGTCCTGAACTGAAATCTTCACTTAGTGGACTGAGCCTTCAGCAATACTCCAGCTGCAGCGACCAAGGTCACTTTTAGGAATCCACTTGTGCCGGAATATACTCAACATATGGGAACCTCTTCAGGAAATACTCTTTTTGCAAAGGGGTGCAGCATGGGCAAAGGGGAGTCTCAGTACTGCCTTTGGTCCATTTTGCAATGCAACATGGGAGCAGAAATGCCAAAAATGTGCTTTCGGTGCCGTGTGCACATAGCCCTCATGTGACAAAGCAGGAAAATGGCGGTCCCTCTATTGCTCAGAGCATCCTGCCCCTATTCCTACTTTCATTCCTGGACATGTCAGCAGGAAGATGTTGGTAACTTGGAAGCAATTAGACAGGAGCAACAAAAATGATCAAGGGACTGGAGGTGAAAAGGAAAGATTAAAAGAATAAAGCATAACACAGATGGGACAGACAATGGCTAATGGGGAAATGATGTTTGTCTCTGCTCATTTCAATGCTGTCAACAGTAAGGAGGGAGAGGAATTATTCTGAGCAGCGTGTGGGCCCAGAGTATCTGCCTACCATACTGACCAATTGTGGGAGATTCCTCAGGTGTCTTCTCAATGGACAGGGTGAGTCTGCTGTAAAGCACAGTCTCTGGGAATGAGGCAAACTGCTCTTTCTTTCATTTCTGGACACCTTAAATAGTACAACACCCGCATCTTCCCACTGCCCTGTCTCCAAGGGGTTTGTGCCACCAAGGCAATGGCATGGTTACAGTCTCTTGAGCTCAGGGGCTCAGACTGTCTTTAGTCCTTGCAAAGGGAAAGAAACCCCCTTGCATCTTTCCCTCTCCCCACATGCCTCCACAAGGGCCAAGAACAATCTGCCCCATAATTAGATTGAATAGAATGCAATTAACCACATGAAAATTTAGACTTCATCTCAGGAAAACTTCTTACTGATGAGCAGAGGCAAAAGTAAGGCTGTGAGCCTCCAGCCCCAGTGAAATCTTTTAGGCTATGTCCACACTAGGAAATTATTGCGAAATTACCAAATTTGACTTAATTCCTGATTTAACAAAATCGAATTAGCGTGTCCACACTATGGGGAAGCCTCAAAATTAGTCCGAGGCAGCTGCTTTAATGTGGATGCGCTACCTCAGACTTTGAGCCCCAGGAAGCACTGGGGAGTAGTTCAGATTATTCTGGGGAGTAGTTATTTCGAAATAGCGGCACTAGAGTATCCACACTATTGCTATTTTGAAATAACACTTTTGGAATTAGTGTTACTCCTGATGAAAAGCAGGAGTACAGATTTCTAATTCAGCAGCCCGTTGTTTTGAAATAACGGGTTTGGTAGTATGGATGCTCCGCTTATAAATTCATCCTAAGGGGAGTTGTTCAAAATGAAGCTCTAGTGTAGACCAGGGCTTAGAGGCCCAAATAACCTCTCCTGGGAAAGGACAGAAGTCCCATTACTTTTGTCATTTTACACGGGACAGTGTAAAACATGCAGTAAGGGAACAATCTTTCCTCCAGATGATCTAACAAAATTCTCCCATTTCCAATTGGATTTGCATTTTGAAAATATTCATGATTCAAAGGAAGAGGCATGATTTACAGAAGCAAAGGGCCTTCATTAAGTTCTTGATGGCCAATTATTTCTCTTTCGTACATGGTTAAGATGTTGGGTGTTCTTAGAAATGTTGTTTATTTTTGTGGAGAGCTTTCTAGACTTGGGTTCTTTTGCATCAGATCTTAGAGTGTTCATTCTGATGTGCTGAAGGGGATTTAATTTCCCTGCTTTCCCTAGTATTTATGCCCACCAGAAGATCTGTGGGTTTGAAAGTCAGAAAGAAGGGGAGAATGAAAGGAAAGAAAGAGAATGTTCTTGTTTGAAATAGCTCTATAGATTTTGTTGCCTTAAGCCAACATCTACCCCTTTGAACCACCATTCACTCATGCATTCAGGCAGTTAGGGTGAAATTCTGGTTCCACAGCAGTCAATGTATACGCTCTGATTGATTTCAATGTGACCAGGATTTCACCCTGAATGTTTTGCAACTCCTGTGTGGTAGATAACATTGACCTCAATGATCCCACTTCTTTTTGAAAGCCCCTGCACTGCAATGCACAAATACAAAACATGGATCACATTATGTAAGTTACTACCTAGCGTTTTCCTTTTGTAAAAACATGACTGTTACTAATGACATATTCCACATTCACATCCATTATAGCCAAAAAATGCTGTGATTACAAAGTAAGCAACACTCACTTAGAAGACAGTAATAACCAAGCATTTACCCTGTGATAATACAGTATGTAGCCATTCTGTCAGTGCTCCGTATTTAAAATGTAATGGCTTTGTCATCCATAACTGCATGTGGCAAGCAAAGTCTGCAGACTTGCTAATTTGTGCCCTGAAAAACTGAGTATTGTCACAGCTTTCGCCAAATCAGGATTGTGTAGCAATAAATGAAGTTTCATTGATGCTAAAAAAAACCCCTAACCCTCTTATGGAAGAATTTTATAGAACTGAATAAAGATTTAAAAAGGAGGTACTGTGGTTCAATCATGTAATGAGGGCACATAATAAATAGACAAAAATCCTTTAGATTTTAATGGGTGCTTTAACCTTATAGTAAACTGCATACACTGGAACCAACACTTTGTTCTAAACCACAGACCTCTACCACTGGAGCTAAAGAAATAACTCCATTGAATGTAAGCGGTAGGAAGCTCTTATCCTCTGTGAGGATCCGCTTCTAAATATGGTCCGGAACAATCTTCCCCAGTGTTTATATGTTCATCATCAGTTAGCAAGCAGCAATGACGCAAAATTCATGGAATACCTTATTCATGATGAATTATATGTCCTGCCGGGTAACAAACCATTACCCAGCTACATCATTCGTGGTGGTGTCAGTCATTAATCTCATACTGGGATCCTAAGGAGTATTGTGGTGTTCCTACGGACTATGAATGAGAACAAACTCACTCACTGTTTTGAGCAAATGTTCACAAATCTTTGTAAGACTTATTTGTTATATCCCAAGCTGGAGAATTTAAAGGGTACTCAGATTCAATAGCATGTGTCATTAAATTCAGCTTTATTGTATACACTTGGATACTTTTTAGAGGCTATTTTATGTGTGTTCATAAGACAAACAGTAGGTAAAAAGGCTGACCTAAAACATGTATTGTCTGAAGTGATCCTATAGCCCTCCCAGGCCATAAATTTGCATTAACTGGGATTGACAGTCTGAGCCCTATAAAAAATTCCCCATTTTGCAATGTGCTAGATTCCTTTCTCATGGATCCAGCAAATATCAAAGATAAAGATGGTTAAGCTCATTCCAAAGGAAATATCCTCTCGAATGCGCTGGAATGAGCTTAACCATCTTTATCTTTGGTATTAGCTGGATCCATGAGAAAGGAATCTAGCACATTGCAGCCTGATCTACACTAGGACTTTATTTTGAAATAACTCTCCTTAACTCGAGTTTACAAGCAGAGCATTCACACAACCAAGCCCGTTATTTCAAAATAATGGGCTGCTTAATTTGAAAGTTGTACTCCTGCTTTTCCTCAAGGATAACGCTAATTCCAAAATAGTTATTTCAGAATAATAATAGTGTGGATGCTCTGGTACTGCTATTTTGAAATAACTTCTCTCCCGGAGCAGTGTTTCCTCTCAGCTGCATAGCAGCCGAGCTTCACAGGTGATTAATCAGCCCCGACCAGTTAGCCAGCTTCCTTCACGGAGCCTGAGTGTCTGATTGGACGGGGCTGATTAATCACCTTTGATGCCATGCTACCGCCCACCTTAGAGGGAACACTGCCCCAGAGTAATTTGAAATAATTACTCCCCAGATCTTTCTGGGGGTCTAAGTCTGAAGTAGCTCATCCACGTTATCAGAGCCTTCTTTGGGTTAATTTTGAGGCTTCCGCATAGTGAAGACACGCTATTTTGAATTTGTTAAATGGGGAATTATTAGTTGAATTTAGTAATTTTGAAATAGTTTCCTAGTGTAGACATGGCTAAAATGAGCTAGAAAGCTTACATTGGAGGAGCAGAATTTCAAAAAAGCCCAGCTTCCTAGGATACCTGGGGACTCTGTGACATTTAACGGTTCACAATCCTGCTGGAAAGGTATAACAAGTGGGGTTCCTCAGGGGTCTGTTTTGGGACCGGTTCTGTTCAATATCTTCATCAACGATTTAAATATCAGCATAGAGAGTACGCTTATTAAGTTTGCAGATGATACCAAACTGGGAAGGGTTGCAACTGCTTTGGAGGATAGGGTCATAATTCAAAATGATCTGGACAAATTGGAGAAATGGTCTGAGGTAAACAGGATGAAGTTTAATAAGGACAAATGCAAAGTGCTCCACTTAGGAAGGAACAATCAGTTGCACACATACAGAATGGGAAGTGACTTGTCTATGAAGGAGTACTACAGAAAGGGATCTAGGGGTCATAGTGGACCACAAGTTAAATATGAGTCAACAGTGTGACAGTGTTGCAAGAAAAGCAAATATCATTAACAGGAGTGTTGTGAGCAAGACATGAGAAGTCATTCTTCTGCTCTACTCAACACTGATTAGGCCTCAGTTGAGTATTGTGTCCGTTTCTGGGCACCACATTTCAAGAAGGATGTGGAGAAATTGGAGAAGATCCAGAGAAGAGCAACAAGAATGATTAAAGGTCTAGAGAACATGACCTATGAAGGAAGACTGAAAGAACTGGGCTTGTTTAGTTTGGAAAAGAGAAGATTGAGAGGGGATATGATAGCAGTTTTCAGGTATCTAAACAGGTGTCACAAGGAGGAGGGAGAAAAATTGTTCTTCCTGGCCTCTGAGGATAGAATAAGAAGCAATGGGCTTAAACTGCAGCAAGGGAGGTTTAGGTTGGACATTAGGAAAAAGTTCCTACCTGTCAGGGTGATTAAACACTGGAATAAATTGCCTAGGGAGGTTGTAGAATCTCCATCTCTGGAGATATTTAAGAGTAGGTTAGATAAATGTCTATCACGGATGTTCTAGACTGTACTGGGTACTGCCATGAGGGCAGGGGACTGGACTCGATGACCTCTCGAGGTCCCTTCCAGTCCTAGTGTTCTATGATTCTATGATTTCCATCACTGTAGGTTTTTAAGAGCAAGTTAGACAAACACATCAGGTTGGGCTAGGCATACTTCCTCCTATCTTAATGTGGGGGGAATAGGCTAGATGACTTATGAGCTCTCTTCCAGTCCTATATGTCTATGATTCTAAGGCACTGAAAAGTGTGTCACCAGAATTTTGAAAATCCCAGTGTACGTGGCTGAGGACATCTGAGAATTGGGCCCTGTGTGTTTCCGTAGAAGCAGCTGGGGCTTGAGTGCTTTTGATCATTTGACTCTAAAGGTGAGGAGTGCTTAAAAATTTGACGCTGAACACTTTGGAAAACCTGGCTTGAATGGGCTTTCTTTGGGTGCATCTACACTGCACTCCTACCTCAAAATAAGCTACGCAAATTGCATAGCTTATTTTGAGGTAATTTCAAAATAGCTTATTTCAAAATTTGGCGCTGTCTACACAGTGCCAAATTTCAAAATAAAGTACTATTCCAACAAGTCCCTTAATCCTCGTGGAACGAGGGTGACAGGAATACCAGAATAGCGTGCCCATTATTTGAAAATATATTTCGAAATAACGGGCATGTTTAAAGATGCAGAATTGCTACTTTGGGGTACTTCCAGTATCCCAAAATAGCTCAACTGTCTAGACGTAGCCTGGCTGTGTTGTATCCAGTAATGTAACTGTTGTGACTTAATTTTTCTCTGTATTAAATTCTTTGCTGTTCTGGTGTACATTTTTTTCTTCCCCCTACCCTTGACTGTCTGTTTTGCCTTGTTTGACTGTGAAGTTTTCACAGCAGGGACCCTTGCTTTTCCTTGTATGCAGTGACTAGCACCTAGTGGGAGCTACCAGAAGCAAGTAATCATAATAATATAGTGAACTTTTACACATCTCTAGCCTGCCTTACTCAGGGATAGCTGCCATTCAGTGAGGTAAGATGGGTCTGACATACTGTTGAATAGATGCATTGTATTTGGACCACTTCTCCAGCTGGTGGAAATCAATGTAGCTCTGCTGGCTTCCAGAGACTAAGATAGTCTTTCCCTGGTCAGAATTGGTCCCACTATGTACACCGGCCCAGGGGATAGGTTGAGGAGAATTTTGATGCATTGGATGAAATAAATGGGAGAAAAAGAATGTAGTATTTGTGTGCTGCTTTATGAAACTTCAGAGAAAGGGGGCAAAAAAAAGATGCAAAAGTTATTGGGAAAAGATTTCTGCATGAAAACCAACCTTAGGAACTCATCCAGCAAGCTTCTCCTTTAGAAACACTATTAAAGAAAAAAAATCCCAAATGAGTCACAAGGAGTTTTGCCAAATGAAAATAAAGCTAGTCCAAAAATGGCAATTGATTTTCAGAGATATTAAAAACAATTCAGTCCCGCCCGCCAAAAATGGTCCCATAAAATGTTTGTTTTTTCAATGAATATTCAAAACTGAAATCAGTTATTTTGGTTTTGAAATGTATTTTATGAAATAAAACCAGTTTTTGGAGACTAAATACCCAAACTCTCTTCCCAGAAAATGTTTCCACTCTGCTTACCCTGAAATATTTCCTATTCTGGGCTGGTTGTTTTTGTTTGGTTTTCAACAAAAAACTGGAAACCTCTGACCAAAGTGAATATTTTGCATTTTAATAAAATGTTCAGACCAATTTTAATCAGCTCCGTGTGAAATAGTTACAGGGTCAAGTGTTTAGTTTAAATGTTTCATAAATCTTTGTAAAAGGAATCATAGCAGACTTTCCACTTCAGCTCATCAAATCAGCATTCACATTTACATGTTTTTGTGCTTGATTTCTCAAGTCTTACTTGGTATCTTTCCTACTCTTCACACCAGTGTTCAAAGAACACAGCAGGTCTTTGAATGGTCAAATATTTCCTCCTTTCCATCTGATTAGTAAATGTTTTATAGTCAACACTGAGCTTTTCATTAAGTCATTGATTATGCTGGGTTTTTTTTTGCAGGTTTCACAGTCTGAGGCTCAAATATTTGATCATCTCTCACTCCTTCTTGATTCGCCCAGTGATAGTCTTTTTCTCTCTCATTCATACACAGCAGGGAGTCTACTTCTAAAGCAATTCCAATGAAAGCTAATGCATGTTGTTCACACAGGCAGGAAGAGCAAAATAAATGCCAAAAAGCAGAAAAAGGAGCATGGGTGGTGTGACGGCATTGGTACATTTTGTCTAGAAACACAAATTTCTATCTTCTGTCTGCTTCATCACTAGTGTAAATAAAAAGGCTAATTTTGAAAGCTCTTTGAACAATCAAGGATAGACAGATCTCAGAGCTGTCTTGGCCCCCACAACTATACTGTATGGTAGCCTTAAATGTGACTTTACATCTGTCTTTTACATGAGGACTGTATGGCTATGTCTACACTGGTGGGTTCTTGCGCAAGAACGGCCGTTCTTCCGCAGAGCGTCTACACTGCCTGCTCGCTCTTGCGCAAGAAGATTTACAGGAAAGTGTGGTAAGAGAGGGCTTCTTGCGCAAGAGCTACGCTCTTTTCTAACAAGTGTAAGCTCTCTTGCGCAAGAGCTCTTGCACAAAAGGGCAGTGTGCACATGCAGCAGGGGTTTCTTGCGCCAGAAAGCCCAATGGCTAAAATGGTCATCGGAGCTTTCTTGCGCAAGAGAGCGTCCACACTGCCATGGATGCTCTTGTGCAAAAGCACATGGCAGTGTGGATGTGTTCTTGCGCAAGAGTTCTTGCACAAGAACCCTTGCACAAGATGTTCTTGCACAAGAACCCACCAGTGTAGACATAGCCGATGTGATCTGTGTCGATTAAACCACCAGGAGCAGCTTTGAGTTTAATCTGTACTTCTTCTAAGCCTATGCAAGTGGGGAAGAACCCATTAGATGCAAAATCAAAGCCATGCTGATCGCGCTCACAGAAAGGGATGCCACCCTTTGAAAATCTAGGCAGAGATGTCCTTTTTCCCTCCCTTCTTATTTCTATGAACTAGATCTTCAAAAGGGACTTTGCTCACTGGACAAGTTTTCCCTCCAAGTTTGCTAGCTCCATTTAAAATAATAACCCGCTTCTGGTGGATAACCTGTCAATTACTTGGGAAGGTTTGCTTCATGGGCATCATTAGGATCATTATGCTGCCTAGAAGCCAGCCTGCTGAATCGTCATTTCTAGAAGGGCCACCTATTAAAATCGACTGAGCCTTGCCGTGCAACGCATTGCAACTGTGCAGATATTTTTTAAACAGATATAAAATTCCCTTTCTCTCCTTCTCTTCTGGAAGCCCATTATCAGCATTCCCCTGTGCAAAGGCTGAAGCTGTCAGGCCTTGGCATGTGTGCAGAGGGATAGAAAGCTATAGTCACTGGGAGTCCAGAAATATTTTGCTGGGTTGAGCTTAACTCTATTCTAACCAAGCAGGGGATTGCGTTACTGAATAGCATGCAGTGAGGTGGCAAAATTTGCAGGTGATACAAAATGACTTGTGATAGTTAAGTCCAAATCTGACTGTGATGTATTACAAAGGGATCTGACTAAATTCAGTGACTGGGCAGATACAACAAGGAGGCTAATGGCACCTTAAAGACTGACCCATTTATTAGGGCAAAAGCTTTCGTGAGCTGCAGTTCACTTCATTAGATGCATGAAGTGAAGGATTCAGTTGTCAGGGTTTTATACAGACAGACAGCAATGGGAGTGTTACATCAGTGCTAATGAGCCTAATTCAGTCAGGATGGATGTGACCCATTTCCAGCCATGAACATGGACATTTGGTCTGGAAATGGCATATTGTAATGTGATGCACATTGGAAAAAATAATCCCAAATATGCATAGAAAATGATGGGGTCCAAATCAGCTATTATCGCTCAAGAAAGAGATCTTGGAGTCATCACTGATAGTTTCCTTGAAACATTCACTCAAGGTACAGCATCAGTTTGTAAAAAGCTAACAATTTTAGCAACCATTCAGATAGGGAGAGCTATTATATTACCACTATATAGGTACCTGGTACACCCACTCCTTGACTCATGTGTTCCAGTCTGATCACCCTATCTCAGAAAGATGTATTAGACTTGTTTGGAATGGGTGCTACCTGAAGGGAGATTAAAAAGACACAGACTTTTCAACTTAGAAAAGAGGAGACTAAGGGGGAATATGATAGAGGTCTGTAAAATCACGACAGGTATGAAGAAAGTGAATAAGGAAAAGTTATTTACCTTGCCTGTAATATAGGGTATGTCTACACTACCACCCTAGTTCGAACTAGGGTGGCTAATGTAGGCATTCGAAGTTGCAAATGAAGCCCAGGATTTAAATATCCCAGGCTTCATTTGCATCTTGCCGGGCGGGCGCCATTTTTAAATCCCCTTAGGTCGAACTCCGTGCCCGCGGCTACACGGGGTCACCAAATGAAATTAATAGGTAGCAGGTTTAAAACAAACAAAAGGAAGTTTTTCTTCATGCAAGTCAAAGTCAACTTGGGGAACTCCTTGCCAGAAGATGTTGTGAAGACCAGGCCTTTAACAGGGTTCAAAAGAGAACTAGAAAAATTCCTGGAGATTAGGTCCATCAATACTTACTAGCCAGAATGGATAGGAATGGTGTCCCTAGCCTCTATTTGTCAGGGGCTGGAAATGGATGACAAGAGAGAGATCACTTGATTTCCTGTTCTGCTCCCTCCCTCTGGGGCATCTGGCTTTGGCCTCTGTTGGATGACAGGATACTGGGCTAGATGGACCTTTGGTCTGACCCTGTATGGCCATTCTTATGTTCTACGTTCTTAGAGGTGCAGAGAAGGGTAACAAAAATGATTAGAGGCATGGAACGGCTTCCATAAAAGGAGAGATTTAAAAAGACTGAGACTGTTCAGCACAGAAGAGAGAGGACTGGGGGCGGGGAGAAGGAAATAATAAAGGTCTATAAAATCATGAGTGGTGTGAAGAATGCAAATTGGAAATGTTATTTACCTTGTTACATAGCACAAGAACGAGGTTCACCCAACAACATTAATAGGCATCAGATTGAACTTGGGAACTTAGGGACTAAAGCCATGTGCCTCAATCGCATGAGCTAAAAGCCAGCTGGCCCTTAGCTCAGGCAGTAGAGAATACTCCGCTCTCCCTTTCTCACTGCAGGTCTATACTGCAGTGGAAAATCGGCTTAAGGTATGAAATTCCAGTTCTGTAAATAACATAGCTGCAATCGACATACATTGAGCCGCGTTTTGGTGCCATCCCCACAGCAGGAGGTTGATGGGAGAAATGCTCCCATTGACTTCCTTTACTCCTCATGACTACAAGGAGTACCACAGTTGATGAGGGCACCCTCCACATTCGATTTAGTGGGTCTTTACTAGACCTGCTAAATCAAACACCAGAAGATCAACCGCTGCAGCATTGATCTCCATGGCAGTGAAGACGTGCCCTCAGTGGTCTCAGTGCCTCTTGGTTACACGTGGAAGAAGAAAAGCCTGAGAGGGGAGAAGAAGTTTAGGGTTACCATGGCTTAGCAGAGAGTAGAAGCAGAAGTCCAGCATAATGCTGTGAGAAATGCTGTTCCAGTGACATTTCCTTCCCGTCTTGCAGGCTAAAGAGGTACAGATAAGCATCTGGACTTTAGAGTGCTTATGCAGACCCTTAGAGATTGACCCATCATTATTTTTCTAACTCAACCTCACTCAAAGGCATGTTTGAACACACTGAACAGTGATACAGAGGCTCTTTACCTGTTTTCACACTGATGTCCCCCCAAGCTAAACATTTGTCAATTAGCTGGACTAAGCTACTTTCACTGCCTGTCATTTTGCTTCCTTTGCCACGTTTAATCCTTACGACTTTTGAGCCAGTCTCGCTTGGATTTGCTAGGCCAGTCAGATTCAGTTTCTGGTGCTTTAAATAGTCGTGCTCTTTAAGTGGAAATGTGCCAAATGGAATTATTCACCCACCTAAAGAAAAACATAATCTATTGAGTAACATTAAAAATAGACTGACAGTATTTTTAGCACTACAGTAATGATACTGGGCTTCTGTGCCATTTTCTGGCAGATTTTCTATATTCTGCACATGGATGGGAACAATTAGAGGGAACATTGGTTCAGACCCCCAGGAACTGCTTAGGCTTAGAAGCAACTCCTGGCAGAACCAATGAGATCTGGTCCTTCAGGGCCAAGAGCAGGCAGTAGCTTATCAGGGCCAAGTAGGCAATTTTAAAAAGGCTGGCTACTTCTTCCAAGGTTGGTTCAAAGTAAAGCTTGGAAGGATGTCCCCTGCCATATCCCAAGAGCCTAGACTGGGTCCAAATTCTAACTGCACCTTTTTAATTAAGCCATGGAATGGCTGCCATTTTCAATGTTAAAATCAACTTGCCATGGTAAAACGAAGATGAGCTCGCTTTGAGTGGTGCCCACTGGCTCAGCAAGTCTGTGACATGACTAGAGGAATACAGATAAATATTGTTTATATCCCCCATCACCATGGGCCTTTGCCAATTATAGACTGAAGGCTTTATATATACATTTCTGGATATGATGATGGGGCCAAGGCAGAGGTTTCACATTTCCAGTTTCCCAAGAGAAGCAAACTGGAAATACCAACATACTGTGCAAATGCTAGCTGCTTCATGGTATTTCCCGCTGTGACTGGCAATTGGATTGCCAGAGATCTTGCCAGAATGTCCCAGGTTCAAATAAGGTTCAGAAAAGCAGCCCTGTTTGTTTCTCTGCTTACAAGAAGGTTAATGGCATATTAGGGCACATTAGGAGGAGCATTTCCAGCAGGTCTAGAAAAGTGATTATTCCCCTTAATTCTGCACCGGTGAGGCCACATCTGGAGTATTGCATCCAGTTCTGCCCTCCCCTATCCCCCAGTATAGAAAGGATGTAGACGCATTGGAGGGAGTCCAGCAGAGGGCAACCAAAATAATTAGGGGGCTGGAGCACATGACCTACGAGGAGAGGCTGAGGGATTTGGGCTTGTTTAGTCTGCAGAAGAGAAGAGTGAGGGGGGATTTGATAGCAGCCTTCAACTTCCTGAAGGTACATTCCAAAGAGGATGGAGAGAAGCTGTTCTCAGTAGTGACATATGGCAGAACAAGGAGCAATGGTCTCAAGTTACAGTGGGGGAAGTCTAGGTTGAATACTAGGAAAAACTAT
Source organism: Pelochelys cantorii (assembly GCA_032595735.1). Classification (NCBI taxonomy): domain Eukaryota; kingdom Metazoa; phylum Chordata; order Testudines; family Trionychidae; genus Pelochelys; species Pelochelys cantorii. The sequence goes on from CM064346.1 coordinate 15,118,501, forward strand.
TTCATTAGGAAGGCAGTTGAGCACCAGAATGGGTTCCCTAGAGAGGTGGTGGAATTTCCATCTCTAGAGGTTTTTATGTCCTGGCTTGACAAAGCCCTGGCTAGGATGATTTAGTTGGGGTTGGTCCTGCTTTGGGCAAGGGGTTGGACTCTATGACCTCCTGAGGTCTCTTCCAGCCCAGGGCTTCTATGATTCAATGATCTTTATTTGTAGGGCAATAGTGCCTCATGGCCCCAACCAGTTGTTCTAAGTGTCACATAAGAGAGAGTCCCTGCCCCAAAGAGCTTACAATAGAAATAGACAAGACAGAGTGGGAGTGGAAACTGACTTACTGAAGTTCAAACCACTTGTCAGCAGCAGAACACCTGGGAACAGAACACACATCATCTGACCTAAAGCCCTATCTGCTGGACCACTCTATCCCCCTTAATTGTTTGAACCAATCCAACCTCTCAATCTTTTTGAGGAGCGCTGCTCTGCACTAGGACCTGCGCTTTGCACCACAGTAAGAAAAGGGATAGATGGCTACTAACATAGTCCGGCAGTCATCAGCTGACTCTGCATGGAGGAATTCACCTAATTCTTGCCTCCTCCGAGGAGTACAAAGCGGGGGAATGGTGATATAGTCAGAGAGTTGGAGTGAAAGTCTCAGAGACTTTAATGTTCTTATACTTACTCCAGTTTGTCTGTCCTCCTGTCTGTGTGTCTGTCTGTTCAAGAACTCCTCCTAAATGGTAGGAGCTAGGACCACCAAATTTGGTATACAGGTTCCTCTTATCATACCTTTCAGCAACATAGGGGTTTGCATGTGCCAGGAAAATGGGATGTGCCTGGAATGGGATTGCTTCTTATCAAACTATACAAAAAAAAGACAATCACCAGGCCGGTGAAAGGAGCTGGTTAGGGTGCTTCTCCCACCCTCGTCCAGGACTGCCCTAGTCATGAGCCTCCCAACCCCTAAGTGCCCTTTAGAGAGGTGGGAGAGGCTGAAGCTCCCCCTCCCGATTTATACAGAGACATTGCCGGCTGTTCCCCTTCTTCAGGGAGCCAGAAAGTGCACTGTTTGCTCCATTCTTCACTCTCACTGGTGAGCACAGGGGGCAAATCAACCTGGACCTGTGTTAGGTTTGAAAGTTTTATTCTTTTTATATTTCTTATCTTAGGTTTAGTAATGTAGTAATGTAAGGTACTATATATAATCATATTTAATATTGTAGTAAGTCAATCCTTTAGTTAAGTATATATCTTCTATAGTTCCTTGTTTTAAAGTTTTAGTACGTAAAGAGACAGGATCTCATATTGTGTCTGTGTTAATGGAGACTACAAGAATGTTAAAGGCTGAGGCCTTAATTGCTTGATTTACGACGCCTCTTTGTCTCACCAATACATATGTTGATGTTCCGCATAGCCTTGAGAGCCTTTGTAACATTACTTATGTGTGTGAAAGGGGTATGAATGTGTTGAGATAAGGTGCAAGGTTATTTCTCAGAACCAAATGGCCAGAGAAGGAAGGGTCGCAAGCCTGGGTGAAGAGGAGACATCCTGGCTGCAAAGAAGCCATCTATAACCATCGATGCATACCCCGACTCATAGGATGATTGGATATTAGCAGATTGATGAATCTTGAAGCAAGCAGCCTCCCCCCCCCCCACCCCCGAAAGACGGCTGATTACAGGATGAGCCTTGGAGAATGTTTTGGGAACACTGATATAAAAAAGATAATGTTCCGGTCACGAAGCTGACAGAGCAGTATCCATGGATTTCAACAAAGAAACGGATTATAAAAGCAGGGTGCTTTGCTATGGAACTTTGGGTTCATCTTGCCAACACCAAATCCAGAGGTGCATCGGCTCGATCAACCGACAAAGGCCCTGCTTCCCCCTGTATTCAGTCTAGCTGGCCACTAGATTGATACAGAAACTGGACTGATAACTATGACATCTTCTGGCGGGATTGTGTGTACATGATGTTTTGTGTGTGTGTGTGATTAAAAACCATATGCGACTGTTGTATTCTCAATAAATGTGGCGTACTGCCTTTTCCCCTACAAAAGATCTCATGGGCTTCGTTTAAGCAGATAACACCTGCTCCAGATGGGGTATAGGCACCCCTCCCCTGGCTGTGCCTGCAGCAGCAGCATGGAAAGGCGTTTCTCTCCTGGGCCCTAGCTGCTCTAGAGAGAGAAGCTGGGGTTGTCCTCTCTCCCTGGGGCAGCCTGCATACTGAACCCCTCATCCCTAGCCCCACCCTAGAGCAATGATTCAAAAGAAGCAAGGACATTTTCACTGTATTGTTCAAAACCCCAAAAAATAATTGAGTTAAGAGTCTGATAAATGCTGGTTAAATCTTCTAGTCTAGTTACAAAGCAAAATTCTCTCCATTCCAGTGATCAACCCCCCCATCCAGGTGACACGGCTTTTCTCAGACCCCTCTACAAACCTCCATCACCTCTGCAGGAGCCACAGATTGCTTGGTAAACGCCATTTGCATTGCCATAGTCTGCTTAGTGTGAGGGTGTGTCTTAATGATTTCCATCTGTCAGCCTGCCGGGGGATCATCCATCATGCAACCGGCTCATGAGGCACTGCAGAGCTTCTGCCTGTCGTGGGACAAAGTAAAAAATGAGCAGCAGGTGTTCCAACATTACAGTACAAAGTTTGCGCCCCCTCCCTGCCCCGACTCAAACGCCCACTGTTTGGTTTGGTTTTGATAGCGAGCTTCCCCCTGACTCTTTGCTGGCTCTTACCTGTGGTGTGTACTTCTCCCTTTTTGGATGAAATTCAACAAAACTCTCCAATCCAGTGCAGAATATGTCAAGTGGAAGGGGGAAAGGCAGTAGAAAACATTTCTTTCCTGATTTCAAAACGTCAGGAACTAGTGATGGGTCAGTTACCAAAATGTCTGCTGTAGAATAGAACTCCTCCCACCTCCGAAAGGAGGATGTCTCTTTAGATCGTATCCTTACCTCTTGGGTCTTCAGACCTCGGTTGAGAATCACACAAAACAAGGCATTTGTGTGATATCTGTGACCAGCAAGACTAGCAAAATCCACTTTAGTATTCCAGTACTTAGAATCCTAGGGCTGGAAGAGACCTCAGGAGGTCATCGAGTCCAGCCCCCTGCCCAAAGCAGGACCAATCCTAACCAAATCATCCCAGCCAGGGCTTTGTCAAGCCGAGACTTAAAAACATCTAGGGATGGAGAGTCTACCACCTCCCTAGATAACCCATTCCAGCGCTTCACCACCCTCCTAGTGAAATAGTTTTTCCTAATATCCCCCACTGTAACTTGAGACCATTGCTCCTTGTTCTGCCATATGTCACTACTGAGAACAGCCTCTCTCCATCCTCTTTGGAACCCACCCTTTAGGTAGTTGAAGGCTGCTATCAAATCCCCCCTTCACTCTTCTCTTCCATAGACGAAACAAGCGCAGCCCCCCTCAGCCTCTCCTCATAGGTCATGTGCTCCAGCTTCAGAATCATTTTGGTTGCCCTCCACTGGACTTTCTCCAATGCGTCCACATCCTTTCTGTAATGTGGGGCCCAGAATTGGATGCAGTACTCCAGATGTGGCCTCACCAGTGCTGAATAAAGGGGAATCATCACTTTCAGGCAGGTATCAGTTTTAAGGAAGATGTGCAAAAAATAATGGTACACGGGAGAGAGTTAACCACATTATTCATGGTTCATTTTGAATTTGTGGTGGCAGATTTGGTTTTATCTGCTGACCACTGTCTCTTGTGGGCATAGAGAAAAGATGTAGGGTGGGATCATTAATGGATGACTGTGGTTGTTGAGGAGCTGGTTTTAATTCTAATCTATATAGAGGGTAGATTGTATTATTGGTTTTTAAGATTTTATATGCAGTGTTGCTTGTTGTAATGAGTCTAAGGGGCTTCAGGGCTGATATGGATTTTTTTTTTAAAAACGTAAAATATCTATAGTGTCTAAGAATGTATCTGTCTACATATTTCTAACATACCACCGCTCGGATTCAGGGGCAGGGTTCCTAGTCTATATTCCAAATCATTGTATTTATTCCTTACAACAATCCTAGCTCTTGTTGCTATGAGGTAGGTGATAGTACTTTTAATGAGAACTACCCTACCCCTAAAAAGATCCCATTGAAGCCAGTGAAGTAAGGTGATGTAAGGGTATCAGAATCTGGCTCTGTCATAGAATCATAGAATCATAGAGCTGGAAGAGACCTCAGGAGGTCATAGAGTCCAGCCCCTTGCCCAAAGCAGGACCAACCCCAACTAAATCATCCCAGCCAGAGCTTTGTCAAGCCAAGACTTAAAAACCTCTAGGGATGGAGATTCCACCACCTCCTTAGGTAACCCATTCCAGTGCTTCACCACCCTCCTAGTGAAATAGTTTTTCCTAATATGCAACCTAGACCTCCCCCACTGTAACTTGAGACTATTGCTCCTTGTTCTGCCATCCATCACTATTGTGAAAAGCCTTTTTCCATCTTCTTTGGAACCTCCCTTCAGGAAGTTCAAGGCTGCTATCAGATCCCCCCTCACTCTTCTGTTCTGCAGACTAAACAAACCCAAATCCCTTAGTCTCTCCTCATAGGTCATGTGCTCCAGCCCCCTAATCATTTTGGTCGCCCTCTGCTGGACCCTCTCCAATGCATCCACATACTTTCTATAGTGGGGGGCCCAGAAGTGGACACAATATTCCAGATGTGCCCTCACCGGTGCAGAATAAAGAGGAATAATCACTTCTCTGGATCTGCTGGCAATGCTCCTCCTAATGCACATTAATATGCCATTAGCCTTCTTGACTACAAGGGCACATTACAGACCAGAGTAATATGTTGTCTAATTTCCCATGTCCCATGAGATCTCTAGGCAGCAATGGTTCGCATTCGCTACCCAAGAAAGGCCATCATTCTCAAGGAAAAACATAGCATGTTGTATCCAAGTTTTATATGGTAAATATTGAGACGGACCCAGCAAAAATCTCTGGGATGAGAATGTGTCCAGTAGCCGCCAGCTGAGTTTAAAGGAACTGTACAGAATAATCCAGTGTGCCACAGCCTGTCAGAATTGGTTTTCTTTTGTGATTTGAGAATCTGATCTCATTGTATTTTTGAGTTAGTTTTAATGGAAGCTAAGTATTCTCGTGACAAGTCACCTGAAGCCCTAATGAAACAGAGCAGAGCTTTTCATTCGTGTAATGTGACAGATATTGAAAATCATTACCTCAGTTCTCAACACGTTTATTTGGTTAGACATGACCTTCAGCCAGTGATAATGAGAGAGAATTTCATAGGAAAATAGCAAGGAAATTAGATGCCTCTTTAATGCAAGACAAAAAAAGACAAAAAAACAAAAAACACCCCACTGCCCTGTTGTCCTTTTTACCTTTATCCCTCTAACTTCTTCCATCTTTTGGGGTGTTGTCCCCCCAGCCTGATTTTCCACACTCTTCATTCATTTTAATCCGGGTGACTGTTTGTAGAGAAAGGTACTATTCAACATTAGAAGCTGTGTCAGAATCTGTGATACTAAATATTATTGGTTATTACTTCAGAGAAGATTTAATAGATTTATAATTTTTAAGGGCAGAAGGGACCATTATGATCATCTGGACTGACTTGTATCACAGAGGTCCTAAATTTCCAGCCAGTAATTCCTGCATTTAGCCCCTCTGTGTGTGGTTGAACTTCAATTTCTCATATAGAAAGTCATCTACCTTAGACTGAAAGGCTACAAAGGACAGAGAATTCATTTCAGCTCTTCAGTAATCTGCTCCAATGGTTAATTACTCTCAGTATTAAAAATGGGCATCTTATTTCCTGTTTGAACTTTGCTGACTTCAGATGTAGTTATGCCATTGCCTACTAAAACAAAGAGCCCTTAAGCAATCACCTAGCTGATAAAAATTCAAACAAATCTACATTGCAAAGCTGGACAATGAAAACTTTGAATTCTGGTAACTAACCAGCTTCCAGGGTCCAGTTTTCTGAGTTACACACACATCAAGGCTTAGTCTGTATTAGATAATGTTTGCCAGTATAGTTATACTAGTAAAGCTGGCTAATGTAGATGCAGCTTCATCAGCTTGTCACAGTTCCCTGGCACTGCTGTGCCATTCTAATCATGCTTACAATAGGGGATTTTGACAGTATAAAAATGTGAAAAACCACAGCCCTTTCCCACAGTGTTATACCTGCAAAAGTATCTTATGTAGACCTGGCTTGAGTATCTCACACCCCTGGGCTGAGTTACCAGTCTCCAACAAAGCTAAGGTAGTAGCTACACACCAATATGTTCCTCAACAAGGGTATGTCTACACTTCATTCCTCTCTCAAGAGAGGAATGAAAATGCAGACACCCGAAATGGCAAATGAAGCAGGAATTTAAATATCCCGCACTTCATTTGCATAATTGCATTATGGCGCTATTGCGAAATAGCACTATTTTGAGAGAAAAAAACGGGGTTATTTCGAGAGAAAACCCTTCCCTCAAAATAACCTTTACTCCTCAGTAATGGAGAACGGTGGCCAGTGGAGGCTGTGGGGTCGGGTCCTGTTGTGGATGAGGGGTGGTGCATGGAGCCACTGCTATGCATGCCAGGTGCTTTCGGGAGCAGTAGGGGGTCAGGGTGGGAGTGGGCCTGCCTTGACTCTGCTGCTCAAAAAATGAAGAGTAAGGGTTATTTCGAGGGAAGGGTTTTATCTTGAAATAACCCCATTTTTTCTCTCGAAATAGCGCTATTTCGCAATAGCGCCATAATGCGATTATGCAAATGAAGCGCGGGATATTTAAATCCCTGCTTCATTTGCAATTTCAGGTGTCTGCATTTGCATTCCTCTCTCAAGAGAGGAATGAAATGTAGACATACCCCAAGAGAATGAGTTTCTATCCAGCAGACTCACTCTTTTTTTGCACGTCTCCCTGTCAGAGACCACTTTCGCTGTTGTGAATCAGCATCACAGAGAGTAGTTCATAAAGTTATTTAGATACATTTTATTTAGGGAAAAAAACCTTCCTCCAGTGCAAATATTCCCAGAGTTCAGGTATAGACCTGGTTTTATAGCTACATTTGCATGGTTTGAGGAGAAGATGATGAGGGGAATAAGGATGGGAAGAGGCTTTCTGCTCAGCAGCAGCAGAAAACTGACCATGTAGCATATGCCTAGAATCATAGAATCATAAGTTTTGAAGAGACCTCAGGATGTTAAGTCCAACCCCCGGCTAAAAGCAGGACCAACCCCAACTAAATCATCCCAGCCAGGGCTTTGTCAAGCCAGGACTTAGAAACCTCTAGGGATGGAGATTCTGCCACCTCCCTAGGGAACCCATCCCAGTGTTTCACCACCCTCCTAGAGAAATAGTTTTTCCTAATATCTGACCTAGATCTGCCCCACTGTAACTTTAGACCATTGCTCCTCATTCTGCCATCAGTCACCACTGAGAACAGCCTCTCTCTATCCCCTTTGGACCCCCCCTTTCTGGTAGTCCTAAGGCAGTGGTTACCAACCAGTAGATCAGGATCCACTGGTAGATCTTGGAGCCTCTTACAGGTGAACCTGACTAGTTTGGCTGGGAGGCTATCAAGTGCCAGCATTTCAACTGCCCCTCCTCCCACTGCCCTGCTGCTCCTGCCCAGAGCCTCAGAGATGCCCCCTGGAAGCCTCCTGCTTGTTGTGAAGGGTCGGGGAGACAGAGACAGGGGGCACTGACATCACTCTGTCCCCCTCCCCTGTACTCCATCTTCACAGAATAAGGAGGCCGGGGCCTCAGCAAAGGGGTGGGGCAGGGCCTTGGAGAAAATGATCTTGTGCTTAAAAAGGTTGGATACGCCATCCTAAGGGATGTGTAGGAGGGAGGTGAGCCCTCTCTATGGTCCTGATATTGTGCCATAAGTATCAATGCCAAAATTCCCCTGGACATCAGTGGAGCCAGATCATGGCCCATTTCCTTGTCAGCACATCGTAAAGGGAAATGGACTTTCCTCTGAATGATCAGGGTCACCAAAAAGGGTAAGTGTTGTGCCCAGACGTTCACAAAGTACTTCAAAATTCCCATAAACAATGGACATTTCTAGAGTTATAATAGTAAATACAAAACACACACACCCCTCTAGCTCCCAGGCATTTTGGAAGAGATAGAAAACCTCATGCTTCAAAAAGGAATCCAGCCTCTCACTCTTGGGATTAAGGAAGGAGGAAACTTCTCTCAGAACTTGTTCTCCCATAACTATCTTCTGTAGGGTTTCTTAAACTGTCCGCTTGGTGGCATGCTGCTGCAGCTAGTCAGGGCTTTGAACCTCTGTGTTACCTCTCTGCCTCACCAAAAAGGAGACTGAGTGTCTGCTCGCTGTAGCAGATGGTTTTCTTCCCCAGCTAATTCCTCAAGGCTCTCCCAGCCCAAACTTTGCTCAGCAGTAAACTCCAGTTCCCAAGCTCCTCAAAAGTGTTCACAGCTCTGATCACTGCACATTCCCACAAACTATCAAGTTTGCTCCTCTCTTAGGGTACATCTACACAGCAAGCTTATTTCAGAATAAGCTATTCTGGAAGACATATTCTGAAATAGCTTATTTCAAAATAGAACGTGTACACTACAGGGAAGCCTCAAAATTAGTCTGAGGCAGGCTCCCCTAATGTGGATGTGCTATCTCGATTTAGAGCCCCAGGAAGCACTAGGGAGGAATTACTTAGAATGGTTCTGGGGAGGCGCTATTTTGGAATAGCAGCACTGGAGTGTCCACACGACCGCTATTTCAAAATAGCTATTTCAGAAGAGGAGTTATTCCTCATAGATTGAGGTTTACAGAAGTCGGAATAAGCCTTCTGTTATTTTGAATTTATTTAAAATAACGGAATGGCTGTGTAGATGCTCACATTGTTATTTCAAAATAAAGCCAGTTATTTCGAAATAACTGTGCTGTGTAGATGCACCCTTAAAAAGTCAGTACATTCCAGGTTATTTATTTAATGGGGGTAAAACACTCTTCCCTTCTGTGACAACCCTACCCGGTTGTCCTGCTCGCTGTCCTCCTTGGAGGCCGTTACCGTTCGACCTGACCGCCTCCGGTCCCTCACATTCCCTTAGCCAACCCGCTCAATGCCTGGTTTGCTTTCAACATCACCAACGAATTATCCTGCTCCCCTTGGCAACTGGGGAGGGGAAAGGGGGGCCCGGGCCCGCCCTCATTCATGGGCCCCAGCCCAGGGCCCTAAGGACTCGGATCCGTTAGGGTATGGTCCGGCTAACGGGGCGTCCCGCCGAAACTCGTCAGCCTGCCAACCCTTCAGGGTTCTGCCCTGGGCTGCTTCCTTTCCCCTACCGTTTTTCCCCGCCCTGGGGCTCACCTTCCCTTTAGCTGACAGGATGTCCAAGGGGGGCTGGTGGCTAGCCGGCGTCTTGTTCACCTCGGCGCTGGTCCACCCAAACTATCCCAGGTCTCGCTCCCGGTGTGTCCCCCGGGTGCCTCTCTCGCTCTCTCTCCCCCCCTCTCTGTGGCATGACGGTGGCGTTTTTAAACGCCGCGCCATTTCCACCCCTCCCTAGGAGGGGGGCAGAGCACGTATCTCCAGACGTCAGGGGGGCGGAGCCATGGCGTCCGCACTTTCCTGGCATTGTGCCGACACCTTCCTGCCCTGGCTTATGGAGGGGAGACGTCCTCATGTCTTCCCCTCTCTCCGCTCCTCGCCCCCGTGGCGCCGCCTACCGCGCCGGCCAGCCCGACCGGACCCCAAGCGGCGCGAGAGCAAACAGTGCACCACTGGGGTGCGTCTGCCCTGGCGCTGAACAACGCCTGCCCAGCAGGGGCTGCAGTGCGGAGCACAAGCGCCCCGTCACACCTTCAAACACAGCATGGCACTGTTTTATAGTTAGAGTTAAAATAAGTTTTATTGACAAAGGAACCTGGACTAGCATGGATAGTAAGTAGAAGTGATGAAGGTAGAGATAGTTACAAGCACATGAAAATGAAAACACAAATTGCAAAGGTTAAAGTTCACCTAGCAAGACAGAGTCATTGGTCAAGATAGTTTCTCTCACCCTCAGTCTTCTTTCCAACTTTTTAATGGCCATCTTGACCAAGATTCATCCTAAAGATCAAATCACTTGGTTTCTTTATCTCTGTAAGGCTAAGGATGAAGATGGAGTGTCTCTCTGTTCCTTATTCATCCAAAGGGATTCCCTTTGCTGTGCATGTCAGAAAGGCCTCCTGTGGTTTCAGTCTCCTTGTAGTGAAGGAGTCATGCTAATTTGGTCTCTTCAGTTCAGGAGCAGGAAATCCTCTGCTGGTTTAGCTCATTATCTTTGTTAACTGCTAATAGATAAGTTGAGCTAAACCCACATTCCTTTATCCAGGACTGGTCTGTTTATCACCTTTGCCCAGGTTAGGCAGTCGTATCTTACACATGTTCTAATAACATCTTATTGAGGGAATTCGCAGTTTCACCTATAACGTTAACACCTGCATTTTGCAATGATAGAAAGAACCAGATTGTTATTTGCTTTCATAGGATGCCTCACACCCAGTGTTCCCTGTAAGCTGCATGATTGTGCCGCTGCTCAAGAGAGATTCAGATGCCCCTCCGCTGATTAGCACAGCGCCCACAACTAGGTTTTTTTCTATTGGTGGTGCATCTTCTCACATGTCTGGGTGCACATAAAATTTATTCCGCACATGGATATTAAAGATTAGAAGGAACATTGCTCACAGGGCCTATTTTGTGCAGATTTTATTGCAGTAGTGATCCAGAAGTGTCTTGGATTACACCCTTAAGCAGCTAGGACTGGCCATTGTTGGAGACAGGCTGTTGAACTAGATGGTCCAGGTATATGATCCATTATTACAAACAATGTTTGTATGAGTTAGAGTCTCCATAATGATGATCTAATACCTGAGATTCAATAGGGGTCCAAGACCATGTCTGTTTTCTTCCTTATGTCCTAGCAGAGTTGATTCTCTCAGTGATTCCATAGGCATATAATTCCATCTGTGGGTTAAAAACAGGCTAAAACAGAAGGACTTGTTTTGCACATGTGTCCGAGAGAGTTAATTTCTTCTTAACCCTACATGGCTACATCTACATTGCAGCTCTTGTACCCTGGAAAAGCTATGCCACGTCCCAGGAACGTGTCCGCTTTTCTGAAAAATTTTTTTGGAAAAGCGGACATGTTCTTTTGCCATCCCTGTAAACCTCATTGTACAAGGAAGAAGGGATGTGCTGAAAGAGAAGGTTTTTCCAAAATTTGGCGCCGTGTAGACACGCCAAATATCGGATAAGCCTCTTCTGAAAGAAAAGTGGAAAAAGATACACAAATTGCAATCTTTTTCTGACTTTTCTTTGTAGTGTAGGCACAGCCCACGTGACTCATTGTCTGAACTGTGGCCTTTTACCAGCTTCCTCTGCCTACATACCATCTTGGGGGAGTCCAGCAATAGATATTATCCACAAATAAGTGCTGTGTCATAATTGTCTGTTCCAGTGGCTTTCTGCTTTGAGGATTTGTCTACCCATCCATGCCCCATGTCTGCAGTGTGCACTAGAGTAATTCGGCCTATTGTCAGTACCAGTGCACTGAGACCCTTGTGATGAGAAGAGTTTGCCAGAATTAGAAAGGTGAGAAATGAAAAGGGCAATGCTGAGTGAAATTCATCTTGTTAAAAGTCTGATGTGTGGTAACCCAGGTGGATGTGTTCCAGGCTGTTTTTCAACTGTGTTAATGTTTTCCATTTACACAATGGATCAGATTCTGGCCCCCTGCTAAGCAATTTTTTCATTGCTCCACCAGTACACAGGGACCTTAAAGTTGTCACATTTGAGCATTTGGCGGCATCTTTGGGTGGAGTGGTGCTGATTCTGTGCCATGCCTCTGCCAAAAGCCCTTCATGGGCAAGAGAATGGGGGGAAAGGAACATCATCAGAGCACTTTTGTGTTCAGATTACTCTAGTGCACACTGCAGACATGGATGGGTAGACAAATGGAAGAATGGCTCAATGGGCTGTTTCAAGTTGGCAAAAGTTAGCATAACCTTGAAATTGCTCCCACGTATATTGGGGGGGCACACTATCTCCTTAAAGATTCAGGAATCAGGAAAGTGCAAAGACTTCCCTTTTTGGTTCCTCCCTAATGCTGCTCTACTTGTGTCCCGCATCACTTGAGTTGGATTGATAGGTAGCCCCCGAACAGATGTGGTTAAGACTCACTAAATAGAACTCCAAGGGTGCCCCCTCTGGCGTCTGGCACTCCTGCTCTTCCCTGGAGTAAGGGATGCTGACAGGAGCATTTGCTCCCATCGGCCTCCCGCTGTGTTGATGCTGCCAAGTTCAAATTAAAGTAAACCGACTCCAGCTATGTAGACCAACTCCAGGTACATTGCGGACCTTACACCGAGCTGACGGGTCTAGTGTAGACCTGGCCTGATAGATTCTCTCTTCACCAGGTTCTCACTTCTCCAGAGCCGCTCAGCCACTTCATTTTTCCACTTTTCATTTTGATATGAAATGCTGGTGTATTTGAAGAATTGTGGAAATATTTTGGCCAAGGCATATTACAGGTGTACTGTTTGAATCCCATTCATTATTACTCAATGAACTTTGAACTCATTAGGAACTTTTTCCTAATGTCCAGCCCAAACCTCCCTTGCTGCAATTTAAGCCCATTGCTTCTTGTCCTATCATCAGAGGCCAAGGAGAACAATTTGTCTCCCTCCTGCCTGTGACACCCTTTTAGGTACTTGAAAATCGCTATCATGTGCCCTCTCAGTCTTCCCTCTTAGTTTTCCAAACTAAACAAATACAATTTTTTCAGTCTTCCCCCGTAGCTCAAGTTTTCTAAACCATTAATCATTTTTGTTGCTCTTCTCTGGACCTTCTCCAATTTCTCTGCATCTTACTTGAAATGTGGTGCCCAGAACTGGACACAGAACTCCAGTTGAGGCTTAATCAGCACGGAGCAGAGCAGAAGAATGACTTCTTGTGTCTTGCTCACAACACTCCTATTAACATATCCCAGAATCACATTTGCTTTTTTTTTCCAGCAATGTCGCACTGTTGACTCATATTTAGCTTGTGGTCCATAGATCCCTTTCTGCAGTACTCCTTCCTAGGCAGTCGCTTCCCATTCTGTATGTGTGAAACTCATTGTTCCTTCCTAAGAAGAGTACTTTGCATTTGTCCTTATTAAACTTCATCCTATTTATTCTCAGACCATTTCTCCGATTTTTCCAGATCATTTTGAGTTATGATCCTATCCTCCAAAGTACTTTCAGCTTGGTATCAACTGCAAACTTAATAAGTATGCTCTCTATGCCAATATCTAAATTGTCGATGAAGATATTGAACAGAACTGGTCCCAAAACTGAACCCTGCAGAACCCCACTTGTTATGCCCTTCCTGCATGACTGTGAACCATTAATAACTATTCTACAGGAACAGTTATCCAGCCAGTTATATACCCACTTACAGTAGTTTTAATAATCTATTTCCATTTTCATATCCTAAATAGTTTCTAACATGCCAATATTTGGTATCATTTTTTTTTATATGCAGTGACTTTTCAACTAAAAGGAAATATTTTCATTAAAATGTTTTCTTCGGAAATTTTTGGGTTTTTGTTGAAAAGCCCAATACTGAAAATTTTGTCGTTTTTAACCTGGTAACCAATTTTTTGAGACTTTGGAGTTTGTTTTGTTCAGAAAAAAAAAACCCAACCATCACCACCTATAAAAATGAGAATTAAACATAATGGTTTTTGAATTTACTTTCTGGTCCGTTCTAACATATTTCTTTCAAAGAATAAACATATTTGCCAGGTCACTCTGTTGCCTGAAAGTCATGTTTCAAAGAGAGAGAGAGATGAATTACCTTGGAAAAATAAGCAAACAATTTGTCTCCACCTAAACCTTTAAACTGTTTATAGAAATGAGATTGTTTTAGCTAGGTTTTGAATGTTTTTTTTCCTGAACATTTGGATATGTTTATCACTTGTTTTGCCATGGTGCTGAAAGAAGTCAAGTAAATCTGGTAGTGCTTATGCCAAATTCTCTGCTGTTGAAAGATGATTCATAAGGTTTTTTTTTAATGCCAGAAAGAATAATTAGATCATCTAGTCTGCTGACTTCATGTATAACACAGGCTGTAGAATTACTCACAGTTATTTCGGAATTGAGCCCAAGATCTTGCTTCTAATCAAAGCATTATCTTTTAGCAAGGCATCCATGGGCAGATCATTTGAAGTCAATGAAACTGTGTCATTTTGCCCCAGGAGAGAATTAGTCTACAATTTTCAGTAGGATCTCCATAAAAATGGGGGCAGAATTTCATCTGATATGGACTGGACTCTCAGCATATTGAAGTCAATGTGAGTCTTTCCACTGACTTGGATGGACTTTGGATCAGGCCCATTGAGAACTTCTGGTAACAACACCTAAAATGTTTCAGTTTCCCTCTTGTAATTTTGTTTTGAAATTGCCACTGGACTGTTCCCAATGTTCACCACCCAGTAAGTGCCTGAGGGCAAGTCTACACTAAACGGGAAGGTCGACTTAAGATAAGCAACTCCAGCTAAATTAATTACATTGCTGGCATCGATGTATCTTAAAGCACCACTCAGAGCAGGAGGTCAACGAGAGCAAACGCTCCTATCAGCTTCCCTTACTCTTCGCGAGGCGCAGGAGTACCAGCGCCAACAGTGGCACCCTCTCAGTTTGAATTAGTGAGTCTTCACTAGACCCGCTAAATCAAACCCCAGAAGATCAATTGTGGCAGCGTCGATCTTCCGTGTAGCATAGACATGGCCTATATCTCATGCTGGTATTCTGTGTTTCACTCTCTCTTTGCTTACTCAAATTATGATCTCAACGCACTTGTGTATTTTTATTATTTAAAACTGAGCTTTTTTTTTAAAAAAAATGTGTATATTGTTCTCTCAATTGATGTGCTGGGGAAGTTTTGGGAAAAGGTTATGCCCTATTCATTAATTTGGAGAGGAGAACATTTCTCACTTTTCGCTGGGATTTCTATTCCTAGCCAGCTGGCTACAGATAACGTTCTGCAAGACTGCCTTGCTTTAACAAACCTATTTTGATTTACACAGCAAAGTCTCTCTTTATAGCAGGCGAGGCTGGGGATTGTAACCTTTTCATCACAAGGTTCTTGGAGAGTTTTTTATATTTTTTTCTGGTTCTTTCCTTAAAATTAGCAAAGTTGAATGATTAGCTCCCTCAATTCCATAAAATTACAGACAATCCCCTTCTCACCCTTCCCCTTCATCTGCTTTTAATAAAAATAGCCACAACTTTTAACCAGATCCTCAGCTGCTGTAAATAAGCAGAGGCCCAATGAAGCCAATATATTGATATATTTTCTGGCCTGTCCTTTTCATGCTCTTATATTGATATCAAATTCAGAGTAGTTGGTTCAGGTTTTTTCTTTTGTTTTTCTTCAGGAAAAATTACCTTCTGCTCTGGAAAATTATGTTCAGAATGTTTTTATCATTCCAGAAATTAGAATCCAAGTAATGTAAGCTTGGGTTTCTACTAGCACAGTCTGCACTCAAGGGGTATGTCTACACTGCAGAGCTATTTCAGGATACCAGAAGTATCCCGAAATAGCTACTTTGCATCTATTGAAGCAGCCCGTTATTTCAAAATAGATTTTGAAATAACAACATACTGGTAACCCTCGTTCCATGAGCGTTAAGGCAAATTTTGGAATACCGAGTTATTTTGAAATTTGGTGCTGTGTAGACATCACCAAATTATGAAATAAGCTATTTTAAAATAGCATCGAAATAAGCATAACGCAAATTGCTAGCTTATTTCAAGCTAAGGGTGCTGTGTAGAGGCACCCAAGGTGTGCAGCAGAATTTTTTGATAATGGATGAGGCTGGTAGTACAGTGACCCGGTATGTAGGCAAATTCAACACTGTGCATTCAATAAAAGTCATACCTGCAGCCGATCATTAGCTAATGCAAATAAATCAGCATTGCTCCTCTGAAATCAATGGTGCTATGTTGATTTACGTTAGCCAGAGATCTGGACTTTAGAACCCATTTGAAAAGAGAGAGAGAGAGAGAGAGAGAAAAGAGAGAGAAATACTTTACTGTAAATTTGAGAGAGTTTGTCTGTGTCTGTCTGCTCAATAACTCTTCCTAAATGATAAGAATAGGACCACCAAACCTGGTATGCAGTTTCCCCTTATCATAACTTAAAGCAAGATGAGGGTTTGGTTGTGCCAGGACAATGGGATGTGCTTGGAATGGGATTGCTTCTCATCAAACCATACAGAAAAGAGAGAATCACCTGGCAGATAAAAGGGCTGGCTGGGGGTGCCCCCCATCCAGAACTGGCTTAGCCCCCAGCCATCCACCCCCCAGATGCCCTTTAGGGAGGGTGGGAGGTGAAGCTCCCCCCACCGTCCATTCATACAGGAACATTGCTGGCTGTTCCCCTTTGTCAGGGAGTGAGAGCAAAGTGCAAAGTTTGCTGCATTGCTCACTCTAGCTGGGGAGCACAGGGGGCAGGCGAACCTGGACCCGCCCCTGCTGGGGGATATGCACCCCTCCCCCACCTGACCCCGCTGGAGCTGCAGCAGTCATGCAGAGGCACTTCTCACATGGCCCCAAGCTGCTGCGGGGAGAAAGAGCTGGAAGTGGGGGCAGCCTGCATATTGAACCCCTCGTCCCTAGTCCACCTCAGAGCAATGATTTAAATGAAGCATTTACATTGTCATTTTATTTAAAAACAAAGCAAAAAAATTAATTGAGTTAAGGACCCGAGCAACACCAGGAAATCTTCTAGTGATACAATAAGGAGGATATGATGACTATTTCTCCCTTTCAAATGTGCCACAGGGACAAATTTCCACCAGAAATAGCCAAAATGGACTCAAGTTTAATGTCGTACCTAAAGACAAAGCATCAGCCCTACTATAGGAAAAGGGTTAGTTTTCACATATAAGGATGAACTTTACCTTTTGCTTTGACTCTCTATTTACACCATCCTTTCTCACCTGACCTCCTCCCCTGCCCCCCCCCAGCTGAAATCAATGGATGAGAGCCTCAGCTGGTGTAAATTGGTATTGACCTCAGTGGATTTGCACAATTTTAAAATGAGGCCCCTTCAGCCCTTTGCTGGTGGATAATGTAAGGGAAATCCACGATCCAACGACATTTTTGACAAGAGCAAAGGTGCATTTTCCTTGTGCCAGGTGACATTCAAAGGTCTGATGAGTGTTGATTCAGAAATGCCATATCTAAGACTCCCCGTAATGGTGTTTTGCATAGATATGTGAGTCCTGTTCATTTTGAAGCATTCCTCAGTTTGGTTTTATATAGGTTTTGAACCTCACTCACTCACTCTCTCTCTCTCTCTCTCTCTCTCTCTATCTATATGAGTGTATCCTCCTAAATAGTAAGGGTGTTATCAATGGAAATAACAATAATTTCAAAATAATGGACGGCTTATTCTGCAATCTGTAAACCTCATTCTACGAGGAATAGCGCCTATACTAAAATAGCTATTTCAAAATAAGGCCTGTGTAGATGCTCCACTGCTGCTATTTCGAAACAGCTCCTTACCAGGGCATTTCTAAGGTATTCTTCCCCAGTGCCTCCTGGGGCTCTAAATCGAGATAGCACGTCTACATTAGGGAAGCTGGCCTTGGACTAATGTTGAGCCTTCCCTGCAGGGTAGACGTGCTATTTCAAAATAAACTATTTCAGAATAACTATTCTGGAATAGCTTATTTCGAAATAGCCATGCAGTATAGACATACCTTAAGAGCTAGGGGCACCAAATTTGGTATACAGCTTCCTCTTCTCCTAACTTAAAGCAGGGTCAGGGTTTGGTTTTGCCAGGACAACCAGAAGCCCCAGGAGAAGAACTGTTTTCTATAGCATGCAAAGGGAGGGGCTGCTGTTCCCAGGGACATGATATGAAAGTGGCCACTTGGGGAAGTGAGCTCTCAGGAGTGAACTATCCTGAAGAGGATCCACTGGGGTATCTATACCACCAAGGGAGCAGCCATCAGGGCTGGAGCTCTACCAACTTGCCTGCCAGCACATCAGGTATGAAGCCCCCTGTCCCAAAATCTTTCCCCCACCCCTGGCCCTTGGCTTCAGCACTCGAGTGGAGAGAGAAAAAAGGCCGCTGGTGGCCAAGGGTGTATGGGGGACGGGGGAAGAAAATGTGCATGCTGGATGGAACCCCCCACCCTGAACCTCTCCTCACCACCCAACCCTTACACCCAGCCTCCTGCACTCTCTCCTCCCCCCGACATCCGCAAGGCCCTGCCGTGAGTCCTGAATCCCCATGCTGCCAGTCCCCTGCCCTGAAGGACCCTGGCAATGCTGGGTAAGTCTTCTAGTACATTTATGTAAAGGCCGTTGTAGAAACGCATTAGTATATAATACAGCATGAAGTTTGTTTTACTAATCCCCTTCTTCTGCAACTGAATGTTCCTGCTCATTTGTATTCATTGTTTTGATGTTTAACTTGAAGAACCTATATTATACACCAGGCTGAAATCCACAACAAATAAAAGAAAAGAACCTAGGGGGATAATAAGCATCTTAGCACTGTTGTGATGTCTCCTGCTGCTAACATCAACACTGCCAAGACACCAGGGCTCTGCCAAGGAGGAAGACAAAAGCTTGCAATACTGAGTTATATTTTCTCAAGAGAGCTGTAGCTTGTACAGTCCAGGAACTGCAAAGAGCAAACTGAGGACAACCTTTCACTGTGGATTGGCAAGCCTTTTTTCAATGAACTCCTTTTAGCAGGGATGGTATCTGCAGTGGATCTACTGTAGCGTCTGTCCTTTCCATAAGGCCAGTGCATTATTCCCATAGGGTGCTCATTCTATTCTATATAGATCCTTATACAATGTTCATCACCATAGTGTCCGTATGGTGTTCTCTTATCTCCTAGTGTAGACCTGAGTGTCCTGGGCTGGGAGTTATTGTTTGCCATTGGCTGCATCTAACCAGAAGATGTTTAGGTTCTTATCCCCAACCCAGGTTACAGAGAGAGCGAACCCAGAGAGTTCTATCCCAGACGGGGTGTTTCGAGGAATGTGGCAAGGGCACAAACCTTTATTGAAATAAGTGAAAGAGTAACAAACAGCAAAATGCATATAGTTGCTAAAACTGATTGACAAAGTTTATTGAACAAATGTTTGTGAACAAGTTTAAAGCACAAGTTTAACAGCAATGGAGTGGATAGGGCATCCAGGGATAGATTTTTTGGTCGGGGGGAGAGTGGGTACATAATTTACATTACAGTAATGTGGCGCCTGAGCCTGGTGCGCTAATTACATGCCCTTCTGCCACATTATACCATGTACCCCACGGGAGTGACCCACACATACAATGAACCTGCATCACCCAGAATATACAAGTAGTGCCCCATATATGGCTTTGTAGTACATATGCAAATTCTGATGGATGATGGAAGGGGAAGAGGCAGAAGTTACAGCAGGTAGTTTTTTGAAACACCCATAATACACTTCAAGGACTCTATCAGGTCAAATTATAAGATTAAAGAATTACTTAACCCAACATACTCACACCCCTTCCTGAAGACCAGATGCTGGGAGATGTAGGAGCAGCCTCTCCTCTGACACACCTATGAAGTTGAAAGTCCCGGCAGGTAGAGTGTCGAGCATCTAAGCTATACTATGAAGTGAAGCTAATAGCATGAGCTGTACAGCGAGCTAGAGAACTACAGAACTTAGAAAGAGAGCGTACAAACGTAAAAACTCCCTAGCTTAAGCAGTACGAATATTTATAGGGTCTTGGCATTGCTTGATTCTGACCCCACCTACCATGACCATATTTTATTTCCGCACCCTAAAAATGTATGAGCACACTCATTCTGTAGGTTAGTTATGATACTTAATACTACATATTCATTAGGATTACTTCAATAATTGGATTCCCGAAACCAGTGCCTCTGGCCTTTCTAGCAACATCTTTGCTTTGCTGTCTCTCTTTTGCAGTTACTGACTGATTCTGGCGTTGGGTGAACCAGGTCAAAGTAGGTATAGTTCTTCGGTCTGGTTCCCTCAAAGCTGAGAGACTTTTGAGCAAGCATTGCACCTAGGACAGAGGTTGCTTATGCGAACTCCCTATGATACACTTTAGCTGTTCATACAGCATAGGTCTCTTGCATTACGGCTTAATACCATGAATACCGACAACATAATGCCTACTATATCTATACTAAATACAATGACTATAATAATGAATATAAGGATAAATCAATATAAATCAACCCAAAAGCATGTTATCTGATATGGCAGGCAGGCAACTTAATCTTATAGGCTACACTAGTTAATTCAAACATCTCCCATTCTTGCATGCAACCCTTTGCAGAGGCATTTCTGATGGGGATTTGCAAGGGAGGGTTAAATCCATCTAGATGAAAAAATATATATTGCTGCTCATCTTGGCATTACTGAGACAGATCCAGTATTGATGGTGCTTCACCACTGAAGGCAGCTAAGTCATGAATCTTTTCTGGCCATAATAGTAGACCCAAAGCCATACTCACTAAAATCTATCAGCAGTAAAATTCCCATTTGTTTCAGCTGGTAAAAATAAAACCTAATATGAGGACACAAACCATTCCACCACCATCAGCTGGTGGCAGCAGATTTACACCTCCTGAGGATCTGCCAATCCAGCCTCTTGGTTTGTGTTGAGAACTATTAGGAAACAACACAAACATAGAAGCATGGAAGTCATTGGGAGCTTGCCTGAGTAATGACTGCAGGGTTTGTCCTTTGCTTTTCTGTACCACCACATTTAATTCCATAATAGAAAACAATCAAGCTGTTCTAGTATCCACCTTTGACTCTGATCACTTAATACGTCAATTCTCATCTGCACTAGCTCCAGCCAGGTAAGTAACACTCCAAGAAACTGAATTCACTCAGGTTATTTTACTCGTTACCATTTTTTTTCACCTCTCATTCCAGAGTAGCCTTTTCACTTCTAGAAGAAGGGCCTTATGCAAAGCCCAGCAAAGTCAATAGGAGTCTTGTTCATTTGCTTTAATGGGGCTTGGGTTGGGCCCCATGTGCTTTTGCCTCTCCTCATTTTCTCCCTCCTTTTAAGCCCCCTTTCTTTGTTCACATTTCCCCCTTTCTTGGATTTGCATCCCCTATTGCCGTGGTGGGCAACCTGTGGCCCGAGGATCACATGCAGCCCATTGGGGTTCTATGTGTGGCCCGCACAATATTTGGTTTACCATTGCCCATGTGTAGGGTTGCCAGATTCTGCTGGTTTCTGTCTGCACAGGTTTTTTTTTTCCAGCCAATATTACTAAAGTGACACTTGAGGAAGGCAAGGGAACGTGAAATGAGGTGTGTGCTGATTGCACACAACATTGACTGTGCGCGCCCTCTGTATCCAATCAAAGTGCTGCTATGGTTCAGTCAGCCTACCCTGCACATTCTATGTACACAAGTGCAGTTAGCAAATCTACCCTGTCCCACAAGACCGTCTTGGTGATGACAATTTTGCAGCCCACTGAGATGAAGGAGGCCACTCATGCAGCCCACTCACTAGCCTAGGTTGCCCATTGCTGCCCTATTGCCTAGGCCCTGATCTACACCAAGGAGTTACTTCGAAATAACCCTCCTTATTTCAAAATAATAAGTTGGAGCTTCCCTACTACGAGCCCCGTTATTTCAAAATCTGTACTCTTGCTTTCCTTGGGGAATAACGCTTATTTTGAAATAGCAGTCATGTGGATCTTCCGGAGCTGCTATTTTGAAATAACTACTCCCCTGAGTCATTCGAAGTAATTACCTCCCAGTGGTTCCTGGGGCTCTAAGTCGAGGTAGCATGTCCACATTAATGGAGCCTGCCTCAGACTAATTTTGAGCTCCCCCATAGTGGGGACACGTTATTTTGATTTTGTTAATTTGGGAGTTATTTCAAATTTAGCTATTTTGAAATAATTTCCTAGTGTAGCCATGCCCATAGATTAAAAGTATAAAAGACATTTAAGGAGTTAGGTGTCAAATCCCACTCAATTTCATGGGAAGTTGGGTTTCTAAATTCCATAGCCTGGTTTGAGAAATCCAGCCATAGCCTTTCCTTTCTTTCTCTTCCACTTTCTCAGCTTACTCTTCGCATCCCTTTGTTTATTAGACACATGTGGCCTTGAAAGGCTAGGGAGACTTCGGCTCTCGCCTATCAATTCTAAAGGTAGAGGGCAGAGAGAGGTTTTACATTACCATCAACTTTAAAAGGCATCGTGGGAATGAATGGTGATTAGTAAGCAAGAGGGAGATGGTGTTTGAAGCCAGCACAGCAAGAGAGACTGAATACAGTTTGGAGAAACTTGGGAAGGAAAATCACTTTATTAAAAATATTGTAAAGCTAATAAACACTTTCCTGAACTCCTTTAATCTCCTGTCCCTTTATTTCATCTTTCATCTTTTCAGTACCTCTCTTGACATCCTTTCTGAAGCATTTCTTCTAATAGAAAAGCCTCTGACTACTTCAAACTCGAGATCCCCATTGGGGAAAAAGGTTCTTCTCTCTTCTACACTGATGTCAATAGTACTGCAGCACTTTAACCAAAGATTTGATTCCTAACCCCTCCCCCATCTCCTGTCAGAAGTGTGTTCTAAAAGCCTACCAAACTTCTCTTGTTTTGAGTATTAAAAAGGAGAACTTTAGAGAGTTGGGGAGAAGTCTCTGTGGAAGTGCAGCATTCAGCCTGTTTTGTTTTATCTTTTGTGTAGGCTCGTTGTACAGTTCATGTGCTGTAGCTATCGCAACACAAGTGTGGGTTTGCCAGTGAAGTACATTAACTCAGGGGAGGGGCTGCATGAGCAAAAACAGCTCTGAATCACCACATTTTGGCTCTGTATTTTAACTTCCTCAAAGACCAGGCTCTTCCTTGCTAGCGTTCCGGTTCTGGTCCAAGGCTTCACACTGAGTCTTATCAAGAGTAGGCCGGTTTTGTGGTATGTGCGTATGTATACATGACAAACAATATCTACATGGTCAGAGCACAGGGCCAGCCCACAACATTTTGGCACTTGAGGCAGGGAATTCAAATGATGCCCCCCCCCCGCCCCTTTGCTTGGGCCAAAACTTTGAAAGGTCTTAATTCTGCCTTCTTCCTGTTCTGCTCCTCTCGTGTTACTGCTCTGCTACCTACATATGCACCAGCTGCAGACACAATTTTTTACACTCTGGGTCCTAGTGGCACCCCCCCACAGTCTGGCACCTGAGGCAGCCGCCTCAGTTCGCCTCATGGTAGGGCTGGCCCTGTCAGAGCAGTGCGTTGAGACTCCTGGCACTGCCTCTGGCCTGCTGGGTGACCTTGGCAAGTCATTCTCTGCTGCTGTAGAATGGGGATAAATGATATTCACCGCCTTTGTAAAACACATTTTCGTCTTCTGTTAAAGAGTGCTATCCTTTTAGAGCTATAGGTAATATTGTTATATCTACTATAGAGTTTAGAGAGTTTGTGCATCCATCTGTATGTGCGTCCATCCATCTGTCTGTGAGTCCATTTGTTCTCCTAAACGGTAAGAGCTAGGACCACCAACTTTGGTATGCAGCTTTGTCTTATCACAATATAAAGCAAGGTTGGTTGTGCCAGGACAATGGGATGTGCCTGGAATTTGATTGTTTCTCATAAAATGGAAAGGGAGGGGTTTGGTGGAGGGAATTATACTGTAGAATGACCACAGGAGGCAGAAAGGGGCCAGAGATGGGCACTGGGACAACGATAACCCTTTTGGATCAGCAGGGGCAACGGTGGAGAAAGGGACAGCTATCTACTTTATATTTCAGAGAGTTTGTCTGTGTGTCTATTTGTCTGTGTGTCTGTCCCCTAACTGAGGAACATGCATCCCCACAGCGGCCATGGACAGGCACTTCTCACATGGCCCCAAGTTGCTGATGTGAGAGGGCTGGGGTTGTTGTCCTCTTTCCCCTCTTCCCTGCCCCCACCTCAAAGAAATGATTTAAATTAAGAAAAAAAACCCCTTATTTGAGTTAAGGGTAAATCTTCTAGTAGTTATATAAAAACATTATTTAATAATACAGCCACAAATACACTATAGATGCTGTTGGAATTACAAGGATTTATGGTTGGGATAAAAAACCAAACGGATTATCTTCTCTTTTGGGGCATGTCTACACTAGGAAATTATTTCAAAATAACTTATTTTGAAATAGCTCCCAAAATAACTATTTTGAAATAAGCTTAGGGTGCGTCTGCAATGCACTGTTATTTCAAGATAACTAGCGTTGTTTTCAACTAACAATGTGAGCGTCTACACAGCCATTCCGTTATTTTGAAATAATTTTGAAATAACGGACAGTTTATTCCGAAATCTGTAAACTTCATTCTACGAGGAATAATGCCTATTCCAAAATTGCTATTTCGAAATAAGGCATGTGTAGACACTCCACTGCTGCTATTTCAAAATAACCCCTCACCAGGGCCATTCTAAGTTATTCCTCCCTAGTGCCTCCTGGGGCTCTAAATCGAGATAGCACGTCTACATTAGGGGAGCCTGCCTCGGACTAATTTTGAGGCTTCCCTGCAGTGTAGACGTGCTATTTCAAAATAAGCTATTTCAGAACAACTATTCTGGAATAGCTTATTTTGAAATAAGCGTGCAGTGTTGACGTACCTGTATTCCCCAAGGAAAGCAGGAGTAGTTATTTTGGAATAACCAGCCTCTTATTTCAAAATAACGGGCTTGATAGTGTGGACGCTCTGCTTGTTATTTCGAAATAAGTTATTTCAAAATAACTCCCTAGTGTAGACTAGGGCTTGCTTTGGAGTAAATTGGAAGTGATGATACAGCTTGTCAGTGTTCACCAGTGCAATAGAGTAGAGGATCAAACCTAGAAAACAGTCTGGATAATCCAGGTAAGCTATTAATGTTCATTTTGTACAGTGGGACAGATTCTACCTTGACTTACATTCTGTGCAACCCTACTTCTCTTAGGAGAGTTGTATGTGTGTTCTCTCAAGCTATGTCTACACTACACATTTTGCTGGAAGAGGCAATGCAAATGAAGTGCTGATTAGCATTTTCTTGCACTTCATTTGCATAATCTCTTCCAATCCGTTTTTGCGCAAGAGGTTTTTGTGCAAAAACATGTAGTGTGGACGGGGAGAGGCACAAGGATCTTGCGCAAAAAGGGTTTTTTGCACAAAACGGACACGTCTACACTGCATATTTTTGCGCAAAAACGGATTGGAAGAGATTATGCAAATGAAGTGCAAGAAAATGCTAATCAGCACTTCATTTGCATTGCCTCTTCTGGCAAAATGTGAAGTGTAGACATATCCTCAGAAGAGAATTTAGTCCAGTGACAACAAAATCACCAGACAACAGAGCCAGGGAATAAAACATTTTAGTCCTATTTCTCATTTACCTGAAGGTCTCCTTTGCACCACTCTGGTAGTGTAAAAGTGCTTTAAAGCAGATCTAAATTACAGTTAGGCCCACTTTTGGAGCCTTATACAATGCTAAACGGTGTAAAGGGGCCTTAGTGTAAATAAGAATCAGGCTCTAGTTCTTCATTATATGATGAAAGTTTGCACATTGAATTACAGACTTATGGGCTATAAAGTCAGTTTGTTTAAGCAAAAGAGCTTGCCAATTGTGTTCCTGCCTTAAATAATATTAATAGGTTATATTTATGGGGGTAGACCCTCAGCTGTTGTAAATTGAGATATTTCTTACTGAAGTAGCTGGAGCAACCCCATTGACCCCAGAGGAGCGTGTGGTCCATGGATGGTAGCTTCTTTGAACCCAAAGGATCCTGAAGCATTTAATAAAGCCAGCAAACTGACAAATACCAGTTGGCAAAAAGTTGACTTTTTAATTGCAACCTTTGGCAGACTATGAATAGGAATAATTTAACTCCCCTTGGAAATGAAGCTTATGGAGAACGAAGTACAGTTACTATGTCACTTTCCAACATTTCATGGCAGCACAGATTAGGACACAAAGAACTCTTTATCCTCGAGAAACTGAAAGGTGATTTATTCTACTTAAGCCAAGTCTGAGATGGAATTTGGCCAGAACACCTGGGCTATGTCTAGACTACCCCCTGTTGCGCCAAAAAATATGCAAATGAGGCGAAGCATGGAATATCGCCATGCCTCATTTGCATAATTAATTAAACTCTGTTTTTGCGCAAGAGGCTTTTGTGCAAGAGCCGTTCTTCCTGAAAAAAAGAGGAAGAATGGCTCTTGTGCAAGAGGGGGTTTTTGTGCAAAAAGGAGCCATGTAGACAGCTTCTTTTTGCCCAAAATCCTTTTGTGCAAAAATGGAACCTCATTAATTATGCAAATTAGGTGTGGCGATATTCCATGCTTTGCCTCATTTGCATATTTTTTTGCGCAGGGGGGGGAGGTCTAGACATAGCCCTGGAGTAACTTTCCTGCACTTGAAAAAGGGCTGTAGATTCTTCAGGACTTGCTTTTCATCTGGTGTAAACTGAGTTTGCACTGCAGAAGTAAGTAGAGCTACACCCGTTTCCACTCCCTGAATGTCAAGGACAGCTTGTGTTCATATCTTAACTGAAAGTCAGCCCAAGTAAGGATCAAGAGTTCTACTTGTGGGCTTTCAGTGCTTTGGTTTCTGAAATTAGTAAAACACAAGTTAACTGTAGACATTAAGCCAAGAAAGCATTCTGATTCAAGATGAGTTCTTGAGCATATGCTTAGCTTCATGGGAAGAAAACACTGGGTACTGAACAACTCTTGAATCTTGTGGGAAAAGACATTAAAAGAACCAGTGGTTGGACGTTAAAGCCAGGCACATTCAGATTAGAAATAAGGCCCAATTTTTAACAGGATGGTTAACCTTGCAAACAACCTACCAAGGCAAATGGTGGTCTCTCCAGCTCTTGAAATTAGTTCAGGCTCAGGCCTGGTGCCTTTCTGGAGGCTATGCATTAGTCAAACATAAATTACTGGGTTCATTAAACTGGATATGGCCAGTGTTATGCCAAGCCAGTGTTCCTATCTGTCCTTAATCAATTAAGTGATCACTTAAATCAGAGGGAGCTGGCATGTCCTTAAAGTTAAGCACAGACAGAAATGTTTTCCTTAACTGGGGCATTCACAAAATCCCTGCTAAGCCGTCTTTGAATCCTGTAGGCACTTCACACTTGGCTTGTGCCAATATTTTTTTGTAGTAAGTTTTCTCCATGCTTTGAACAAATGCACTGAGGCCCCATGCAGAGCTGTAACAAGGGTGGGGCAACTGGGGCACTCGCCCCAGGCACAGTACATTTAGGGGCGCAAAATTAAAAATGAGAAAGTTAAAATATTATTTCATTTATATCTTTACTATCATCTATTTGCAATCTCAATATATGTGCAATTAACAACATGTGCAATGAATAAAATTCATTAAAAAAAAAGAATTTTATCACTTTTTTGGGGTGGGGGAGCACAGTTCAGTAGCTTGCCCCAGGCGCAGAAAACTTTAGTTTCAGCTCTGGCCCCATGCCAGGCATCTGGACACCGAAGTCCTAGAGCAGTGCACAATCTGGGTGAGGCTAGCTGGTCCTCACTTGTGGTCCCCTCTCCTCTAAGCATGCGCCAATGTCTCCTACTGGCTCGGGGTCCTGCAGAGGAGCTTACACAAAATGGGAGGGAGGGCAAGCATACCACTTCCCTTATAACTTTAGCCCAGTGGTTATAGTACTCACCTGGGATGTGTGAGACCACCCAGTACAAGTCCCCCTTCCACCTGAGGGGGAAAAGGCATTTGAACTGGGATCTGCCACATCTCAGGTGAGTGTTCTCACTCTGGGATGCTCTGATGTGGGGGGTCTCTCCCCTTGAAACTGTTCCACTTTGCATAAATAATTTTTTAAAAGACATTGAATCAGGGAGCCTGGAGCCCCACCTCCCAGTGAAGCACACTAACCCCTGGACTACAGAGTCATTTGTATGTGTGCTCTCTCTCCCCACCCCCATCTCCATGTTGAAGTTAAGCGCATTTACACTGAGTATCACCACACCTATGTTCTTCTGTGAATTTAGCCCCATGAGTCTAGCAAATTGGACTGGCAATCTTAAGAGCCTCAGCTTCCTTATGAGGTTTGGTATACTCCCTGCTCAAAATCAGATCAGAAATGTTATTATAAGCCACAAAATTTTGCTTGATATTTCAATACTTTTCGAGCCAGAACTTAGTATCATAATGATATGGGGCCTTGATAAAGTTTCATTACATTCTATGGATTTTTTTTCCCATAAGGAACAGCATGCAGGACACCATGCAATATTTTATGAAGTGAATTGTTAAAGTTTCTGCTTTTTCTGTTTATCAAACAGGCTGTAGTTTGCTGCAAGACATAGGCCATGTCTTCACTTGCCATGCCAGAGATCGCTCTTCTGGTGTTCGATTTAGCAGGTCTAGTTAAGACCTGTAAATTGAACACTGAGGGACGGCTTCAGTAGGTGCTGCTACTCCTCACCATCACAAGGAATAAGGGAAGCCCGTAGGAGTGTTTGCTCCCATTGGCCTCCCTCTGTGAAGATGGTAAATTTTATCTTAAGCTCGGCACCAAGCTCGGCTTATGTATGAATTTTACATAGCTGAAGTTGCGCACCTTAAACCAACCTTCCAGGTCTAGTGTAGACCTGGCCTTAGGAACTGCAGGAGGTGAAAAAAGAATAAAAAGCATTTACATAGGAACAGGACCCACATTTGGGGAAGTATCTGAAGTGTGTGTCCTGATTTATTTGAAATAATAGAAGGGAATGCAGAATGGGTGAATTAGAAGGGGATTAACCCTACATATTCTTGAAAAGGCACACATCAATTCACATTTCTAGTGTTGTTATACTGCAAATTGACTCCCCAGTTACTTTCCTGATACAATTTCAATCACAAAAATAACTCATAAGTAGAGCTGCGTGGAAAAAATGATTTTTTGGTTCGCTGACCAAAAATACCAGAGGGAGAATCATCTCAGGTCAGACAAAAACATTTGGTTCATGAACTGAAATGATTCCTTTCATTTAAAAAAAAACCCTCTCATTTTTTAAAATGCAGTTGCGGGTAATGCCAAAAGTATCTTTCTGAAAGGAAAATTCACAGCACTTTGTTTTGGAACTACTGAATTGAACCATTTCTTCATTTGTCTTTTTCTAATTTTATTAAAACGATTTGTTGAAATCAGCCCGGATTCATACATTATTTTTTCCACAAAAAATAGTTTTGCATGAAGAAGTTTGCCCATCTTTACTCAGAAGTAAAGTACAGGTTGAACCTCTCTAAACTGAGACTGTCTGGTCTGGCGACATCCATGGACCAGAGAGTCCCAGCAGCTGGGCTTCTGATGCCGGTGGCAGGGGGTCTGGCGTTAGGGTTGCCAGGTGTCCGGTATTCACCCGGACAGTCCAGTATTCATGTCCCTCGTCCGGTAAAAAAACAGAAAATACCAGACATGTAAAATGTCTGGTATTTCCTGTTTTCCTCGGACGGAAGACCGGCAAGGACAATTTTCCCCTGCCGTGTTTGGTGGGGGCGGGGAGTGAGGAGCGCAGGGTAATTTTTTAAAAAAATTTTAGAATTAACAACTTTGGTCTCCCCCCCCTTTTTTTTTCCTCAACAGAATTTTTTCCCCGGTCTTTTTTTTTGGGGGGTGGGGGAGGGTGTGTATTCGGTATTTTTGGTTAAACCATCTGGCAACCCTATCTGGCGTCCAAGAGCCCAGTGGGGCCAGGCATCTGTCAGCAGTGGCAGGCTGGCTAGGATAGCGGAAGTGGGGCTAGCATCAGGCATCGGGGTGGGCTGGCATCTGGCAGTAGTGCAGGGGGCCAGCCACCTAGCCAGGCCAGTGACGGGGTGGAGGGTCAGGAGCCCTACTGGGGCCAGGAGCTCATCCAGGCCTTCAGCAGGGGGCCTGCATTGATCTCACCTGTTCCAGTAAACTCCCTTGTTCAGGTCTGGTCAGGTAAAGGGTGCCAGACGAGGGAGGTCCAACCTATACTTAAAAATACTCCTGCAGTCCCGAAAATGATCTGAAATCAAGTAACTTTTGTTTATGATGACTGAAATAATCCACGTGTTGCTGTTACATTAATACAGTTAGGGTATGTCTACACTGCAAAGTTAATTCGAAATAACAGCCCTTATTTCAAATTAACTTTAATAACATCTACACAGGCAAACCACTATTTCGAATTTACTTCGAAATAGCGGAGCCCTTAATTCGAATTTGGTAAACCTCCTTCTACGAGGAGTAACACCAAATTCAAAATAGCTATTTCGAATTAAGTGCTGTGTAGACACTTAATTCGAAATAGGGGGCCTCCAGCACTTCCCAGGGAGTCCTGGTGACCACTCTGGGCACAACCAGGAAAACTTACTCTCCTCTCCCCCAACCCTGGAGCCATTAAAGGGGTAGATCCTGGCCACACTGCCTGTGCCAGCTCCAAGCCTGCCAGCCCAGAGCCAGCAGTGGCCACCGGGGCCCCTGATCCAGTGGCCCCAAAACATGAGCCAGCAAGCCACTGGCAGCCAGCCCTCCACCGCTCCCCAGGAGCAGTCTGCCAGCTCCCAGGAGCCTGACAGGGGCTGGAGAAGGCGGGCGCCTTCCTGGTCCAGGATGGAGATCATGGACCTTATTCAGGTTTGGGGGGGATGCCCCCAACTTCCATGATCTCAGCCCTAGATGGAGGAACACGGCCGTCTATGGTAGCATAGCTGCCAGCCTGGCCACCAAAGGCCACATGCGAACCCAGGAGCAGGTTTGCGTGAAAGTCAGGTTGGTCCGGCGAGACCCCCAACCCTGAGCCCTGAGCTTCCCCTCCCCCTTCATCCCCTTGCTTCCCCCTTCCAGCTCCCTCCTCCCAGGTTTCCCCCTCCCCTCTCTCACCCTCTCTCTTCCCCTCTCCCACCTCCTTTTCCCAGTCTCCCCAGAGGTTCATTCCCCCCCCCCCAGTTTTGTTCAATAAACCCAGTTTCTATTTTTGAACATATGTGTCTTTTATTTGACATCAGGAAGGGGGGCTAGGGAGGGGTAAGTGGAAGGACGTGAGGGAGGAATGGGGCACGAGCCCCCGGTGGGGAGGACTGGGGAGGCTCTGAGGGCTCCTCGGGGTGGACACTCTCCCTCAGGGCCTCCTGGATCCTGACAGCCCCCCGATGGACCCCCCAGATGATAGCAACAACCGCACGAGAGGCACCGGCGTGCCTAGGGGCAGCTCTGGCTCCATGTGGCCGAGTGCTGTGGTGTCCTGAGTTCGGGCACTCAGGGCACTCCAAGACAGGACTGCTTTGCTGTCCCTCATCGAGGCAGACAAGCAAGCGAGGAATCCTGAGAACTGTCTGACCGGGGTGGGGGTAGGGTCCCTTTAAGCACGGAGCTCAGTTAGCCTCAGGCAGCAGTCCCACACACTAAATCCTAACCTGATGCCCTGCCGTCACTGGTTCCGGCCAGCCTTAACTTCGGTTCAGGGTCCACTCAGTGTGGACGTGCTATTTCGAAATAGCAAAACGCTATTTCGAAATAGTTTTTGTTTATAGATGCGTTATTTCAAATGAGCTTAATTCGAATTAACTATTTCGAATTAAGTTAATTCGAAATAATGCTGTAGTGTAGACATACCCTGAGAGTTAGCCAGTGGATTGGTCTTTGGATGGGGAGTCAAGAAAGCTGTATTCTATCCTTGGCTTTGCAACTGCCCTCCAGCTTGCTGTATTTCCCTGTACCTCCGATTTCCCATACGTA
The DNA here is from genome assembly GCA_032595735.1 of Pelochelys cantorii. Classification (NCBI taxonomy): domain Eukaryota; kingdom Metazoa; phylum Chordata; order Testudines; family Trionychidae; genus Pelochelys; species Pelochelys cantorii. The sequence goes on from CM064346.1 coordinate 15,150,237, forward strand.
TAATGACTATAATGATAACATGCCTTCTTTTGTAAAGCATTTTGAGAACTACAGATGTAAAATGCTATGTAAGTGCTGAGAATTACTGTTAATTTGGAACCCATAATTTCAGCCATCAAAAAAGCCCTTAAATGCAGATTACATATTGAGAATGATTTTTAAAGGGGATTCAGCCCCCTCATCCGGTAACTACCACTGCAACTGAGTCAACTGAGAGCACAGATTACATGGTTTAGGCGTCCGTCTCATGCGTGGGTGCATTCAGGTACTTAGACATCTAATTGCCATAATGTGCATCCTCAATTATTGGCACTCACAAAATTGCGCCCATAATTATTTCTGAAGGCAAAATGGGAGATTTGGTTAAAACCACAAAACGACAGCCAGTAAATGGCTAATAAACTGAAATTGACCTACGTGAAATGGACAAAATGTCTAGGCACCACACAAGTCCTATGTGGGGGATTTAGCTGGGGCATAGGTCTCATGCTGATCGTCTGCACATGAGCAATTTCATCCATCATGTGGAAAGGTGCGCCAGAGTAAGCAGAACTGTTGTGCCCTTTTTACAACCATAGGATTATTTTTAATTGACTTTGGGGGATTCAATTGTGGATGTTGGTTTTTATTGATTTTTAGTAAAGAGCTAGCAACCAAACTGCTGTCTTAAACAGCCAGGCAACACCAGTCCAATGGCCTGTGCAGTTAACCGTATCATTTGCTATACTGCTTCCGAATAATTTCCTAAAACCAATGTGTTTGTCTGGCTAAGCAAATAAACTAGCACATCTAACTGCAGAAGTCCACTGTGGTAAGCTCTCTTTTCTGCCTAGAATTCTGTCCTCTCCTTAGGCCTTCTGACAGGTGGGGTTATTTTTAGTGATAATTAAAATTGTAACATACAATGTCATAGAATCCACTTTAGTAACTGATGTGCCAGCACTTTTTTATTAAATAGACTATAAAAACTTTTTTAATTTTTAGTATTTGGCGTGTTCAAGGAGAAAGCAACCCTAACATTGATGCCTCATGACAGTTAGTCAATGAAGTCAGAAAAAAATCCTGCGGTGGGTCTGTCTATCTCCCAGCTCTCTCTAGCACTAAATTACAGAATTAATAGGCTTTTAGAAGAGACTGACACATAGTTACTGTGAAAAAGACAATTAAATGTGGAAAGCCACTTTTCTCCCTGCATTTAATTTTAACTGGAGGCTTTGAGACTCAATAAATCTTTTTCTTATTTCATTCTCACTTTTTCCACAGGTATTAAAGCCCTTAACAAAAGCACCTAGAAATCTCTCTGGTTTAATCAACATATTTCCCTCACAACCACATCCTCTGTTTTTTTCCAAATCTGATTTTCTTTCTCCAGTAATAATAAGGTGGTTTTGCATCGTTAGGCACAATATTTTCTCTCCTTCAATTCTTTTTGGGACTGAAAAGTGGCTTCAGCTACACAACAGTGTGTGGAATAAGAACTGCTCTGTTCTCCTGTGCTCCCCCCCACCCCCCCACTTTTCCTGCCTCTTGCCTGGAGGACCGAGGGAGGGGAAAGGAAGCTTTGACATGCCCCTCCTCTGTGCTCGCCCGAGTAGCTGAGACAGTGCTAGAGGTAAAGTGATGTAGGGCCACTTATCATGCATAACTGGGGAGAGATTGTTCCAAAAGGCTCCACACTGGAGCTGTGCACACAATGGGGGTTTTCAGTTTGTTGGCAGTTCCAAAGATGGATCCCAAAATGACATTTTTCTGAATTTTCAGCACATCCAAAAGCTGAAAAACATTTTCAGGTCATAGGTGCCATTTTGCTCAATGCAAACTCAAACACCCTGCACTGATTTCTTGGGGACAAGGGCTGTGTTTTTAATGGAAGATTTGGAACACAAGCTCATTTTGACCTGAAAAATTGGAACGTTTCACTTTATGACTATGTGCCAATGAAATATTTCAACTTTTTTGGAATTTTTGTTTTGCTTTGCTTAATTTTGGGGGCAGGGAGGGCTGAAACTATTAGGGGAAAAGTGACACAAGTTTGTACCAACATTTAACGTCATCGTGTCTGCATTTTTCACCAACAAAGGCCAAAACATTTCGTTCAGTGCCACTCAGCATCTGATAGACACCCAGATTGCACAGAGCTTTGAAAATCTGGCTGCTTCTTTGTGTTTAAATGAAAACTAAGGGTTTTTTGGCCATGCCAAGGAGTCCTTTGAGGGGGTCTGTGGTGGAACAGTTTAGTGTGAGATGTATGAGTTTTAACTGTAACCTGATCAGTGGAAAAGCAAAAGGAGGCAAGGAGCAAAGGGATCTGGTAGCCAGCTAGAGCTGGAGGGATTGGAGTGGGAGGAAACTGATGGAGGCTACTTGAAAGCAGTAGTGCACAAGCCAGGAGTTATCATCCAGAAACCCCAGGGGCATGTCACTGAGCACAGGTTCTGTCCTGACCATAATTCACCACCGTGAACAGTCATCTTAAATGCCACTCGAGCTGAAAAGTTGGGTTAAACCAGGGGTGGTGAGCAAAAGGGCCTCCACGGGCTGGATCCAGCCCACCAAGCTGATGGATCTCGCCCGCGGAGGCCCTGCTGCTCCCTCCCCCCCAGATCAATTAGGGTCTGGGGGTGGGAGAGTGCCTGAAGCCTTCTTTGCTCTGCCCCGCCCTGTGAGCAGCATGTGGCACTTTGAAGGGTGGGGGCAGAGCGGAGAAGGCTTAATTGGCCTGGTGGCGGGGGAGCGCGCGAAGCCTCCTCCTGCCCTGCCAGGAGCACGTGGCGCTTTGAAGCACCACTCGCAGGGCAGGGGGAGAGAGTGGAGGAGGCTTCACGCGCTCCCCCGCCCCCAAGCCAATCAGGACCTGGGGGTGGGGGAGCTGCGTGAAGCTTCCTTCGCCCTGCTTCAAAGTGCCACATGCTCCTCGCAGGGCAGGAGGAGGCTCCCCGTGCTCCCCTGCCCCAAACCCTGAATGGCCTGAGGGTGGGGGAGCGTGCCAAGCCTCTTCCAGGGCATAGGTGCCTAGTGGGAAGGGGGCCAAGGGGCCAGGAAGTAGCATGTCTAGAGCATGGATCATCGCCTTGTAGTGGTAGATAAGCTTGCGTGTTCCAGTGACCCCCAAGAGTGACACTGCCTAGAATCATGTATTCCCTTAGGGTCACCCATGGCAGAATGGTCAAGAGCGAGGTTCCAGACAAAGTGTGATCCTTGATTTCCTCAACGGCAGAGCAGACGGAGGATAGCGGCACAATGTTGTGTAATTTTACTGCGGCTGTGAAGGAGGACCAAGGCTGCAGCAGACAGAGGGTCTCCGATCGTCGTGGTGTCCATGACATTGGTTTCAAGCCCTCTTATCTGTCAAGGACAGGGTGGTGACTGTTGTGCACCAATGTCCCCGCTTTAAGAGAAGTCCCACACAGGCATCTTCCAGTTCTTGGGAAAACAAAACCTGCACAAGTCAAAAGTCGGTTGGCGATCGGCGAGTGGCTACGGGAACAAGACAGTGAGATCCCGAAGTGTGAAAGTAGACTTAAGATGTGAAACTCCAGATGCATTAAATACGTAGCTGGAGTTGAAGTATTTTAAATCTTGTTTTGGCTCCATCCACACGGGGAGGTCAATAGGAGCACAAGCTCCTGTCAACTTCCCGTTACTCCTCATGAGGAGCAGGCCTATCAGCACCGATGGGAGCATTCTCTCAGTTCGAATTAGCAGGTTTTCACTAGACCCACTAATTTGAACCCCTGAAGATCAACTCCTTGCCAGAGGATGTTGTAAACACAAGGGCTGTGTCTAGACTGGCGCGATCTTGCACCAGAGCTATGCAAATGAGGCTCAGCGTGGAATATCGCCGAGCCTCATTTGCATAACTAATGAGCCACCATTTTTGCAGAAGAGGCTCTTGCGCAAGACGGAGCTGTCTACACTGCCCCGTCTTGCGCAAGAAAAACCCTCTTGCGCAAAGCCATTATGATGATTATTTTCAGGCATAACGGCTTTGCGCAAGAGGGTTTTTCTTGTGCAAGAAGGGGCAGTGTAGACAGCTCCATCTTGCGCAAGAGCCTCTTCTGCAAAAATGGCGGCTCATTAGTTATGCAAATGAGGCTCGGCGATATTCCACGCTGAGCCTCATTTGCATAGCTCTGGTGCAAGATCGCGCCAGTCTAGACACAGCCTAGGACTTTAACAGGGTTCAAAAAAGAGCTACATGAATTCATGGAGGTTAGGTCCATCAATGGCTATTAGCCAGGATGGGTAGAAGTGGTGTCTTTAGTCTCTGTTTGTCTGGAAATGGATGACAGAAGAGGGATCATGTGATGATTACCTGTTGTGTTCACTCCCTCTGGAGCATGTGGCATTGGCCACTGTTGGCAGATAGGATGCTGAGCTAGATGGATCTTTGGTCTGACCTAGTATGGCCGTTCTTATGTTCTTAAATGTGGCAGGGTCGATCTTCTGCATAGTGTAGACAAGCCCCTTGTGTCAATGTATTCGTACATGTGTCTACACTCAGGTTTGTCTCCCATCAATGTAAGTGCCCCAATATAGTGACGCAGTACCACCACCTCTCTGATCAACATTGAGCCTTGGTTGATGGACTGTGGTTGGCGCAATGCAAATGTAGATCTGTGTGGACTCTAAGGCTACGTATAGACTGCAAGCCTCTTTCGAAAAGGCTTTTTCGAAAGATACTTTCAAAAAAGCCTCTTTCAAAAAAGCGCATCTAGACTACAACCAGTACTTTCAAAAAAGCAAGCGGCTTTTTCGAAAGAAAGCATCCAGGCAGTCATTTTTCGAAAGAGCACTTTCGAGAAAAGGCATTCTTCCTTGTAAAATGAGGTTTTCTGCGGTCGAAAAAACAGCCGCGTTCTTTCAATTTACTTTCAAAAGAAAGCAGCAGCAGTCTAGACACAGGGAAAGTTTTTTTGAAAAAAGACCACTTTTTCGAAAAAACCCTGTAGTCTAGACACATCCTAATAGTCCTCTAGCAGCTGTCCACAATGCCCATTAGTGACTGCCATTACTACCATTGTCCATTCCATCGCCCAGGGGTCATGGAGGCCAGAAGCCACCTGCTCCTTCGAATCCCCCCATGTATTTTTGAAATGCCTTTTCCTGGTTGTCCGGTTAAGGGAGCACAGCTAGAAGTTTTCTTTTGTTGTGCTCTGACCATACCAGCTACATGATCTGATGATGATGGCCTTCACTCGTTGCCAAGTATAATCATCTTCCATGGGAGTTATGGACCCTCACATGGCTGATAAGGCCGATCCTTGAACCACAAGTTCTATTACAATGAGGACAGATGTTTCCAGGTACAGTAGGAGGCTGTTGACCATGACTAGAAGCCAGTCTCCCCTTCCTCTTGTGCCTCTTCTCCTCTTCAGCATGTCAGGAGGCAAATTCAAAATGCAGGGGGCCATCACGTAGGACTTGTCTCTATTTTGAGTGATCCTGGGGGAGTGTCTCCCAAGCGTCAACGTCAATGTCACATTCCTTTAACTTATTCTTTAGCAAGTCCTTATAACGCTTACGTTGTCGTCCCATGTTACGGTGTCCTTCTTTCAGCTGAGAAAACAGGACCCATTTTGGGAGGTGATGGTCTGGCATCCGAACGTGACCAGTCCAGCAAAGTTGCTGATGGATTATCATTGTCTCAATACCGATGGTCTTTGCCTCATGCAGAACATTGATTTTAGTTCACCTGTCTTCCCATTTGATCTTCAACATCTTGTGTAGGCAGCATTGGTGATACTTCTTGAGGACTTTCAAGTGATGTCCGTAGGTTGTCCAGTTTCAGACCCATACAATAGTGTTGGGAGAATGACGTATTGATAGAAAAGAAGTTTGGTGTCTGTTTGAATGTCATGATTTTCAAACCCCCGTGCTGTAAACGAGCAAAAGCCGCACTGGCACAGCTCAGAAGATGCTGGATTTCTACTTCAGTATCTGCCTTGTATGAAAGATAACTTCCAAGGCAGAGAAAATGATCAACATTCTCCAGTGCCTCTCCATTGATTGTAATAGATGGGGCTCATGGAGCACTTTGGTTTTCTTGATGTTGAAGGTGAGACCAAGACATCCATAAGCATCAGCAAACACATTCTAGACAGCCTGAAGTTCTCTCTCAGAGTGGGCAAAAACTGCATTGTCATCCACATACTGAATTTCCACGACAGAAGTGGTGGAAATGTTACTCTTAGCTTTCAGCCTGCTAAGCATAAAGATCTTTCCAACCATTCTGTCGATGATTTCTATGCCAGTTGGGAGATCCCCAGCAACTAGGTTGAAAATGACTGCAATAAAGACTGCAAACATGGTGGGGTGATGATACAGCCCTATTTGACTTCTGTTTGTACTTTGAAAGGTTTACTCTGGGAGCCTGTGCTGCTCAGAACAGTCGCTTTTATGTTGTCATGAAGCGACTACAGGACATTGATGTATTTATGAGGACATCCAGTCTTCGAAAGTACAGTCCACAGGGTACAGTCATTCACTGAATCAAAGGTTTTAGTTATATCAGTAAAAGCCATGTAGTGGTTGGTTTGGCTCCCAACACTTCTCTTGCAGCTGCTGTGCAATGAAGATCATATCCACAGTTCCCCGACGTGGTCGGAAGACACTCTGTGACTGGTAAAATTTCTTTTGACAGAGGCAGAAGAGCATGCCAGAACTTTGCCTGCAACAGCAAGGAGAGAGATACCATGGTAGTTTCCACAGTGCGCTTTATCCCCTTTTTTAAAGAGGGTAACAATCTAGGCATCCCTCATTTCACTGGATAAGCAGACTACGCTGCCAAATTAACTCTGATCCACCATCTTTAAAGATTTCAGAGTGGATACCATCTGAACCTGTGGCCTTGTTGTTCTTCATCTGCTTGTTGGCATTGTATACCTCATGCAAACTGGGAGGGTCTCATAATAAAAGAACTAAGGGTCACCAAATGAAATTAACAGGAAGAAAATTTAAAACAAACAAAAGGAAGTTTTTCTTCACACAGCGCACAGTCAACCTGTGGAACTCCTTGCCAGAGGGTGTTGTGAAGACCAGGACTTTAACAGAGTTCAAAAAAGAACTAGATAAATTAATGGAGGTTAGGTCCATCAATGGCTATTAGCCAGGATGGGTAGGAATGGTGTCCCTAGCCTTAGTTTGTTACAGGCTGGAAATGGATGAAAGGAGCGGGATCATGTGATGATTACCTGTTCACTCCCTCTGGGGCATCTGGCATAGGCCACTGTTGGAAGACAGGATACTGGGCTAGATGGACCTTTAGTCTGGTCCAATATGGCTATTCTTATGTTATGTTCTCATCCCTAGAAGGTTGTTGGGGGATTTGCTCAAGAACTTCATCTGCAACCATGGAATTACAGTTAAGAAGATCTTGAAAATGTTCTTTCCAGTGAAAATTAATGGCTTCATTGATCTTCAAAAGTGTGGTCCTATCCTTTGAGCAAAGGGAGTTCATGCCATGACAAGTTGGCCCATAAACAACCTTAATAGCACTAAAGAAACCATGTATATTATGTGTATCTACAAAATGCTGGAGTTCTTGTGCTTTCTCGGTCCAGCATTTGTTATTGAGTTCTCTGGTTTTACATTGGACTTCTGCCTTCACCTTAGCATGGGCTTCTCTCTTTGTCTGGTAATTTATGTCATTCTGCCAAGCATGAAATGCCATTCTCTTCTCATTGATGAGCTGCTTGATTTCAACATCATTCTCATCAAACCAGGCCTGATGTTGTCTGGTGTGGTAGCCAATGGTTTCCTCACATATATGGATGATTGCTGCTTTCAGCTGGCTCCAATGTTCCTCAATTTCTTCCGGAAACTCTGATGAAAACTTTTCTTCTAAGACAGCTTGGAAGTGGTCATACTTAGGCTACGTCTACACTGCAAGCTTCTTGTGCAAGAACTTTTTGTGCCAGAGTTCTTGCACAAGAGCGCGTCCACACTGCCATGTGCTTTTGCACAAGAGATGTGCTTTTGTGCAAGAGCGTCCATGGCAGTGTGGATGCTCTCTTGCACAAGAAATCTCTGATGACCATTTTAGCCATAGGGGTTTCTTGCACAAGAAACCCCTGTTGCCCAACCACACATGCCTTTTTGCACAGCAGCAGCATTCCATTTGAGTTGTTTTTGCCAACTCTTTCCAGATTGTTCCTTTCCACAGGCCTGAGTCTCATCCAACATGTGCATTGAAATCCCCCAGAAAAAAATGATCTTATCTTCCATAGGGGTTTCCAATAAAATGGTTTCCAGCTGAGTAGGAATCTTTCTTTACTTCCTCACCGGCGTCCATTGTTGGTGCATAGGCGCTCACAATATTTACCTGTTGGCTTTTGGTGAGCCTCACTCAGAGGCTATGTCTACACTCGTGGCTTCTTGCACCAGAAATATGCAAATGAGACTAAGAGTGGAATATTGCCGAGCCTCATTTGCGTACCTAATGAGCCACCATTTCTGCAGAAGAGGCTCTTGTGCCAGAAGGAGCTGTCTACACTGCCCCTTTTTGCGCAACAAAAACCCTCTTGCGCAATGCCGTTATGCCGATTACTTTTCAGGAAGAACGGCATTGCACAAGAGGATTTTTGTTGCGCAAGAAGGGGCAGTGTAGACAGCTCCTTCTGGCACAAGAGCCTCTTCTGCAAAAATGGCAGCTCATTAGGTATGCAAATGAGGCTCGGCGATATTCCATGTTTAGCCTCATTTGCATATTTCTGGCACAAGAAGCCGCGAGTGTAGACATAGCCAGAGTGTCATAAGCCGCTCATTGATGCTTACTGGCAGCTCAGAGAGGCACCCTACAAGCTTGTTCTTAATAGCAAAACCTACTCCATGCAATCAAGATTCATCTAAAGATTTTCCCTTCCAGAAGTAGGTCTGTCCTCCTTTCTCCTCCTCTGCCAGTATGAATTTGAGTTTCCAGCTGGCCCCAGCCAACAGTATCCATTGAGGGCCCTTGTGCAAAGGCCAATGTCAGACCCAGTGAAAAAGGGGAAAATATTCCCAAACTGGTGGGGAAGGTGGAAGCATGATGACCTCTGGAGCATCTGTTTAGTATGAAAGAGTTTCTCAGCAGAGGGCAGGTGTCCCCAAACAAAATCAGCAGTCCCAAAGAATGCATCAAGGGGGGATCCATTGAAATATGCTTGGTTGTTTAAGCTAATAGCTATAAAATCCACAGTTGGATTGGTCTTGGATCCTGTTGTTTATATAAATTGATCTGCCTCTCCTAACTGCCTCATGTGGTTTGGGAGGCAGTGTTACCTAGTGGCTAGGGTACTGGACTATGTTGCAAGAACCCTACATTCAAGTTCTTGACTTTAGTGGATTAGTTGCGCGATCTTGGACAAATCACGACCCCTCCCTGTGCCTCAGTTTCCCATCTGTAAAATGAGGAATAATGATACTTAAGTAATGGGTAAAGTTCTTGGAGAATTATGGATCACAAGTGATAAAAGTGAATGTGGTATGATTATTAACACCATTTGGAAATAGTGCTGCTGAATGGTAGCTGGAATAAAGCATGATAAGGGACCCGTTGGCTGCTACAAGAACTCCCATTACGCCAATGAGGCATGTCTGTTTATAGAGCTGAAAACCGAAGATTCTAGATACAGGTTACAATTCTATGTGGAGTTTATAGTTGTGTCTGAGGGCCGCCACATATGGACTCCGTTGTCCTAATCAACTGCAGTGAGGGACAATGATTATGCAGCCCTTGATTTGAAATATTCTTGTGGTTTCATTGGCTGCACAGCTAAAATCTTGCTTATTTGAATTTCTTTGCACAACACAAGCCTGCAGCCCCTTAATCTATAATGTTCTCATCCATTAGCTATGATCTCAATTAAAAGGAATGCGGCACGTAGACTAGTAGAAAAGTTTCCCCTTATCTGGAACAACAGCAAATTAGCACATGTCTAGCCTAAAAACAAGCAGATCTCAGCCCACGATTGCATTTTTCATCATCAGATTATTGGATTAATTCTCCCTGGATGATGTGCTGGTTGGTTTTTGTGAGCAAATGCTTAATATACCACAGGGACATCTGTACAAAGTAGCAATTTGCAAGGGTTTGCGAGGCAGAACTTGATTAATCTATTTTAAAAGGGACCAATTCCTCATTTTGGGTACTGTAAAATGTCTGATGCACAGAAATCTCTGAATACTCATGTTCTTTATTAAAAGAAATCTAGAGCTGTCCGTTTGATTGCAAACTCTCAGTGTTAGCAGCTGCTTTCAGTTCATAGCTATAAATGGTCACTGAACATGCATTATGATTGCTGAAATATCACATGCAGGCTCATCTCTCTAGAATATCTATGAGGCATCGGTCTCGCCCCTGCAGCGACTTTGTGACAGGGTGTGCATGCCCCGCACTGAGACAGGAGGGTTAAGACCCGAGGAGCAGAGGAAGTCCCGCCCCTCCACCCAGACTGGGCATGCTCCAAGTGCTGGAGCAGTATGAAAGTGAGTAGCTCAGCTCAGTCTGCGTTGGACACCAGAGGAAAAGGACCTGCTGCAGGCGCTCCAGAGATACTCCAGCCAGAGAACGAGACAACGGGAGCCAGAAACCCAGGAGACTGCCTCAAGTTACCAGCACTGGAGGAACCCCAGGGAGAGGCGGGTACTGTGGAACCGGTGGACCTGGAGACCACCTGGAGTGTCCCCATGCTGGCACTGGTAGAAAGTGACCCAGGGAGGGTACAAGAGTGGTATCTCCCACCCAAGTGAGTTCGGTGTGCTGTGGTTGGATTCCCCGCTGGGCAGGTGGTGAACCACTCTGCCACTAACAAGGCCCTAGGTCAGGGCTTGGTGGAGTTGGGTGGGCCCGGTCTCCCCTACCAGGGCTGTTGCCCCAAATCATTGACTCTAGCCATTAGGCTGTGTTGTCCCGCACCAAGGGGTACCTTTATTGACTCTAGCCATTAGTCTGTGTTACCCTGCACTGAGGGCTATCCTCATTGACTCTAGCCATTAATCTGTGCTGCCCTGCACCGAGGGCTACTCTCATTGACTCTAGCCATTAGGCTGTGCTGCCCTGAAATGAGGGCAAAAACCACTGATTCTAGCCATTAGGCTGTACTGCCCTGGATGGAAGGGTGTTACTTTTGACTCTTGTTACGATTGACTCTAGCCATTAGGCTGTACTGCCCTGGATGGAGGGCTGTTGGTACAGACTGATAGAGGTTGCTGACAACCTGGCAGCTGACCAGTGTCCACATTCCTGGATACCTGCACCTCCAGGGACGGAGTGTGCATATGTCACAACAGACTTGCATAGAACTTGGTGGAAAGAGAATAGGTTGCAGGAAAGAGGAGTTTGGAGCAGGCATCAAGAACTCAGTCTGTGTACGCAAGGCTGGCATGCTAGTTACGGTCCCAGCATCTCTGTAAAGAGTTCTCTAATAAAGTGTCAGTTTAGTTTCACAAGCATGGAATCTTTTTATTTTATTACTGAGCGTGTGGTACAGGAGGCAAAAGGAAAAGATTGACTCATTCATGCTTGGTAAATGTTAACTATTCAATACGTTCTTACATTATAGTAATACTGGGTGTAAAAGTTATAAAACCAAATCAGAAATCTATCTGATCTAGGCTTAATGAATTTTCACATTTATTTATACAGTTTCAGATATATTTATTGTTACATGATGTCTGGATATCTACTATATATATGAGAGTTTGTCTGTGTGTCTGTTCAAAAACTCTTCCTAAACTGTAAGAGCTAGGATCATCAAATTTGGTATACAGCTTCCCCTTATCATAACTTACAGCAAAGTAGGGGTTTGCTTGTGCCAGGACAATGGGATGTGCCTGGAATGGGATTGCTTCTCATCAAACCAAACAGAAAAGAGACAAAATCACCAGGCAGCTGAAAGGGGCTGTCTGGGGGCACCCCACCAATCCAGGACTACCCTAGACCCTAGCCTTCCACCCCCCCAAGTTCCTTTAGGGAGGATGGCAGGGAGTTGAAGCTCCCCCACAATTTGTATGAGGATATTGCTGGCTGTTCCCCTTCCTCTAGGAGTGAGGGGAAGTGCCCACTTTGCTGCATTTCTCACTCTGGATCTACCCCAGCTGGGGGACATGTACCCCTCCCCCACCTGTTCCCAATGGAGCAGTGGCAGCCATGGAGAGGCGCTTCTCACCTGGCCCCAAGCTGCTACGGTGACAAGGCCTGGATTAAGGGGGGGGCTAGCCAGGCAGCTGCCTGGGGCGCCTGATTGAAGTGGTAAAAGGGGCACCGCATCAGGCGCCCCCCATAAGTTGCCGCCCGGGGGCGGGGCTGCGCATACGCCACGCGCCTGGGGGCACAGTGCCCCGTACACGTCGATCAGGTGCCACACGCCCAGGGCGGGTCCGCGCATGCGCCACGCGCCTGCTGCTCGGGGCACAAGAATGGCTCAGGCCAGTCCTGGCAGTGATAGACAGGGAGGTAGTCATCTCTCTCTGGGGCAGCCTGCATACTGAACCCCCCATCGCCAGAACAATGTTTCAAAAGCAGCATGGACATTTTAATTTTATTTTCCAAAAATGCAAATTGATTGAGTTAAGGCCCCGAGCAATGCCAGGTAAATCTTCTAGTGTATTTATACCCAACAAATGACAACAAACAAGACAGAATTGGTAAACGTGGCCAATTCACCATTTCCCGGAACATCAGGAAGTCTGTCCACCTTCCATGATAATCAGCATCTTCTCTGATCCTTTGGCTTGAGCTGTCAGTTCTGCTCTCTGGTTTCTGACCCCGTGTTTCTCCATGCTTAGGGCTTTCATACATTTCCATGTCCCAGATTACTTAGTTTTGTATCCAGATGGCTTTCTGTTTACTTTTGTCCTGTCAGCCATGTATCATTTTCAGCAGATTAGTAATTGTAAAAGAAGAATTGGTGAAACCACATCTATGTATTACCTCATCTGTCTTCATTCCCTGTCCTTAACTACAAGTCATTAAAATATAACAAAGCATTCAGTTTTATCATTCATGAATCCTTCATTTTTATGTTTCAATTTTGTAAGTCAGTATATGTTATCCTGTTCGTCTGTTTGGGACGGGAGGGGGGTGAGTTTGGAGAGCATGCTATAATTCTGTAATGTCAACATTTCTTATCCTTCTTAAACATGGGCTTTTCATTCAAAGTTTGGTTTGAGAATCATTACAACCAAGCTTCCTTAGAGATTTTCCCTGTGACTGCATTTTGAGGCCTCGCAATGTTAGGGCCTTGCTATTTAGCTGCTTCTCATGTTAGTCCAAAAACATATTCCATGGTTGCCACTTTTTGTTGTTTTATCGTTTCATTGCAATCCTTGTCAGATTCTTACAGTGTGAATAAGAACAAACCCACAAGCCAAGAAAAACAGGCATGATCAGAGGATGTATTTCCCCTCTTTCACAGATAAAGGACAGGAAAATCAGGGGGCTTATTCAAGTTCTCTGGAAGACACAAGGGCTTAGCCTGTATTACATCAAAAGGTCTAAGTAACATACCTAACTCCAGCTACATAAATTACACGGGTGGCGTCAACAAATCTTACATTGCATTTCTGCACTGTCCATACAGCAGGAGGCTGACGGCTCCCATCAGCTCCCGTTACTCCTCATTAGTATCAGCACTGATGGGGATGCCCTTTGAGTTCGATCTAGCAGGTCTGTGCTACACCCGCTACATCGAACCCTGGAAGATGGACCGCAGCAGCGTCAATCTTCCGCATAGAGTAGACATGCCCAAGGAGTTTCTCCATGTATCTCAGCAGGCTTCGGTTCAGGTCTTAGGTGGTTTTCCCAAGATGACAAGCCAGTTAAACCAGATCCCCTGCATCCTATTCTATGTGCCTTCAACACAAGACCATCCCTCCTCTCCAGAGGAAATCAGATTATTGTTTTATTTTGCCCAAGAGGTTCATGCGAGTGTCTGTAATGTATATGACCAGTATTGAGTTGAATTTTAAATGTACAGGGTTTTAAATATTTATATTTCAACAATAGATAAGAACAGATTTCTAAATAGACTGTGCTTTATTGCCATTTAATTGGAAACAGCAAGGGGGGGTCAGCATTTTCCAAACATGTGATTACTTGATCTGAAGGGTTTATTAGGATAGTGCATTTAAGAAACCAATCAGAAAGCTGCTGGTGCAGCATACTGTAAATCTCTTAACGTGCTGAATTTGGTTTTAGTCTGTTGTTCTAATTCAAGTTCACTAGATATTTTAACCTGTAATGAAAGCTCCGGGAGACCTAGTGTTTCTCTCTCAACCACTTAACTGTACACTGAACAGTCTGTTGAAACACCATAAACCAGACACAATTAATGGTGAGCATAAGGGGTTGGCTTGGTGCCAGGCATCTTTGGCTCCCATTGAAGCACTGGGGAGATGAGGGTGTTCTGCACCTTGCAGGATCAATTAACAATTAAAACTGCAAAGCTTTGTTCATGAGATCAGTTTTTAGCAGACTTCTCCCCAGAGGTATGGAGCAGTTCCTGCCAGCTGCGGAATTCGCTCTGTTTTCATTAGGGTCACAGTTCCATGTGAAATCACCAGGAATCCTTCTGTTAGCATTGCTGGACATAGGGTGTGTCTACACAGCTAGGGTTGCCAAGTGTCTGGTTTTCACCTGGACAGTTCAGTATTCGGGTCCCCTGTCTGGTAAAAAAACACAGAAAATATTTCCTGTTTCCCTCGGACGGAAGCCCACAGGGACAGTTTTCCCCTGCCATGTCTGGTGGGGGTGGGGGAGTGAGGAGTGCGGGGCCATTTAAAGGTGCAGCGACCTTTTTTTTTTCTCAACAACTTTGGTCTCCCCCTTTATTTATTTATTTATTTATTTATTTTCCTCAACAACTTTGGTTTCCCCCCGTTTTTTTTCTCTCAACCAAGTTTGCCATGTTCAGGATTTTTGTTGAAAGCATCTGGCAAGCCTATACACAGCACCCTTAGCTCGAAATAAACTATGCAATTTGCATGACGCAAGTTGCGTAGCTTATGTCGAGTGTATTTTGAAATAGCTTATTTCGTATTTTGGCGCTGCCTACACAGTGACAAATTTCGAAATATCTTGCTGTTCTTATTTGCCCCTTAGCCCTCATGGAACGAGGGTTACCAGGACATCAGAATAAGCTGCCCTTTATTTCGAAATCTATTCTGAAATAACAGGCTGTTTCAATAGACATGGACTACTATTTCGGGATACTTCTGGTACCCCAAAATAGCTCCACAGTGCAGACATACCCATAAGGAGTGTACTTCACAGGGCTGCCACACTCTGAAGGATCTTAAAGGCAGTTTTTTTTAACATGGCCAAGAGATGCTGGCTTGCACCATGAGGCAACAAGGGCATTCATCTTTCTCTGACAAGTGGACACATCAGTATCTGGTTCTCAATCTGGATGCCTTTGTAAAAGATGGTGAGTTTCAGGCAGGAATCATTGGGGGGAAGGGGCATATACCAAAACTGCTAATTGATTTAGGATCCTGAGTAGTGTTTCCTGTAAAGTTGAGCACTTGGGCAGCCATCCAGGAGAAATTCAAATGTCACTCAACTGATTAGAAGGGTGCCTACATTACCCACAGCTGGCAGCATGTGTTTCTATTGGTGGTGTCCATCTGCACATGCCTTGGTGCACATAACAAAATGTATTCCGCACATGGATAGAGAGAATTAGAGGGAACATTTGCAAAATTGATTTTCCCATTAGGACTTGGGCTCAGTTAAACACTGGTGGCTTTAAATACAAGAGTGACACCATGGACGTAGTTATTCCTGCGTAGGGTGACCATATTTCCCTCTGCTGAATATGGGATTCCTAGTAAAATGACTTGTATTCAAGCAAGTTCCATGGCAAGTAATCAGAACTGTGCAGTACAAACTTTCAAATTAACGTCCAGTTGACTGAGTCTCTGCTAAAAAGAGATATTGCATACTTGGATTCTTCTTATTTACCTGCTGATCTTTAAGGCTTTACGGTTCACACAGTGTGGGCGGGGGGAGGGGCAGACACACGCATACTCCCGTATAACTCTCAAATGGGAGGGTGTGTGTTAGAGAGAGAGAGGCAGAGAGTGACTGATGGACCCTCCCTGGCTGGCACTCCCTCCATGCCTGTCTGGGCCCCCAGGACAGACACACTCTTCTGGTATCTGTTACTGCATTTTCCTGAGGTAGCACATGGGGGGGAGCATATGGGGTTACTTGCCCTCCCCGCTCCCATTTCTGCCAGGGTTTACACGAGAATGTGGCCAGCAGCAGCCTTTCACGACTGTGCAGGAGAGAAGGGATGGGAGCTGCTTCCAGCTGCAGGAAGGGCAAAAGAATGGATGACCAGGCCTGTGTTTTCCTGCCCTCCCACGCCCCACTTCTCTGTGGATAGAAGCAGCTTGTCCCTTCCTGCTTGTACAATGTCGAAAGGCAGTGAAGACCTCCAGGCTGCTGCTGGTCCCTGATATCACCCAGCCACCTCCTGTCCTCAGTTACAGCATTGGGCAGGAAGGGCTTAATCCATAAATACGCCTTGTGCACCAGGGCCCAGGGAACCCGACTGCAGGGTCTTCAGTGAGAGGTGGCTCAGCAGGCACAGGTACCTAGAGACAGAGCAGCCCAAAGCTTCCCTGGGGCAAGACACAGGGGAGAGGCAGATGAAGAGGGTGCAAAAAGGCTGGAAATAGCTCCCTCCTGTCACCCTAGAGCTTATTTGCCCATGAATTTTGGATATAAAGTGCCACTTTCATTTATTATAAATTCCTTTTTTTTTAGATGGTGAGGGGCTTGAAGTCTGGTAGGCAGGTTCTGAGTCAGGGGGTGCACGAAAGCTCATGATACCCTCTACATGTTTTGTTAGTCTATAAGTGCTACCAGACCAGCTGTTGTTTTTTAAGGAAAACTGAGATGAGGTAGAAAGAGTCTCTTGCCCAAGACTGTAGAATATGAGTTAGTATAGAAAGGAAGGACAGTCTTTTGATTGTGGTATTGAAATTGGGATGTCTGGAATCATGTCCTTCTCTGCCACAGAGCTCCTGTGTCACCTTGGCCAAGTCACTTAAGCATGATCCATTGCTTAAACCAGGGGTTCCCAACCTTTTTCAGTCCCCGTACCCCCTTGGCTTTTAGTAAACCTTCCCGTACCCCCCTATTCAATGTGAAAGGAAATAAATTCTAGACTCTAGAATCCACAACTTTTTTCACTAACACTACTACTCTTGGAATATTTCAATTAGGATAATCTAGTTATTTACCAAATATTCCCCATACCCACTTGACAAGCTTCTCGTACCCCCTGGGGGTACGCATACCCCAGGTTGGGACCCCCTGGCTTAAACCATTGAGGCACACTAGCTGGAACTGTAGTGGAATTCTAATGTTGGCCAAAATGCATTTCTATGCCTGCCTAGTGTACGGCCATTGCTGCCTTGTGTACCTGGTATTTCCCCATTGACGTGGCCCATGCTGGCAGAATGTCTCTGTCCTCACACGTGGGCTGTGGCTGTGTTCAGCAACCACAGGGTTAATAACCAGGCTTTGTCTTAGTAGCGAACTCCACTGAAGCACACTGCTCCAAGCTCTCTGCTGTATCCTAATCAACTCTGGGCTGATATTGTCGATCAGAGTGAAACGAACTTGCAATCGCTTAAGGCAAGATAGGTTAATTAAAAACCCTTGATCAAAGTGTGTTGTAAACGACATTAAAAAGGTTCCATATTTTAATTATTTCCTGATGATCTGCCAGGCAATAATAACCCCCCCCCCCCAAAAAATCCTATTCCCGCGGCACATGAGTTGTGGAGATGATTGTCACTTCATCAGAGTCAGCTGTAGCGTGCTATGCAAACAGACAGTATTCCCCTCTGTGTGTGTGGTGTGGGGCTGGAGGTTAAGCCTAACAAAGCAGAGAGCTGCAGTTGCAGATTCTAGGATTGATTCCCAGCAAGGGCAGTGGCTCATTGGGCGACGTGGGGCAAGTCACTTCACTGCTCCATCGATCGGCTTCCCTGGCTGTGAAGTGCAGAGGATACTATGCCCTGTTGAGCCTGGGTGCGGCAAGACTTGTATGGCAAGAGTCAACTCTACACGCCTGTGAAACCTTTCAGGAGGAACTCTCACAAAGAAACCAAACCAACCCAAAAAACAAAACAAAAAACCCAAAAAACAAACCAAAACCCCGCACAAGTTGCCTGCCCTGTGTTGTAAAATCTCCCCTCTCCCCTAGGAGACAGTGTCAGAGACCAGATCTACAGACACTGGATCACGCTGCGGCAGTAAAAGTACCTTTGGAGACAGCAAGGCTCAGCCTCAGACTCCCCCGCCCATATACACACACCCCTGGGATTCAGGCCCTGAGCTCCAGTACAAGCCTAAAGGTCTAAACAGTTGTGTTTTCATACAAGTCTGTACACGTGGGCTCTAACACTCGCCGACTTGGGTTTTCATACCCAGTGTAGATGCATCCCCAGAGAGCTTTGTCTTGCCAGGTTCTGATCCCCCTGCAATCCCATGGGCCTGAATGGCTGAGTTGAGGGCACTCGGCATTTGTCAGGGTTGAGCCCATGTAGCAGTTCTTCAGCGGGAGATCCATTACCATTCTGCAGAGGGGAACAGAGTCGCCTGAGATCATGCATCTGGTCAGCGGTAAAGCTGGGAACAGAACCCACTCAATCAACCACTGATTACTCTTCCATCAACTCTGGTAACTCCTCTGGAATGAGAAGCGTAAGGGAAGTCAATGGGACAGTTTCTCCCTTAGACTGCCCTGCGGTAATTCAGCCTAAGGTACAGCGCCTCTAGATACAGTTTTCACATATCTGGAGTGGTGTAAATTAGCTTGACTTTGCCCCATAGTGTAGACCTGCCCTATGACTAATGCATAACCATGTCTGAAGGAGTGAAGAGCACTGAATGAAGGGTTTCACTCTCTGACTGACTCCCCTGTAGGAGAAAGGTAGCTGATCAAATGGCTGGTTCATTCAGACCAATTAGGTGCTCAGAGTTAAACCGGGGAGCTATGTAAAGCAGCCTCACGCACGAGGACAGGAACAGTGCTCAGTTAAGGTTTAGATTTTTCTCTGAGCTGGCGCATAGCATTGGCCAGTCGGCTTTTTGTTCCATGCTGCCAATTCTCAGATTTAAGATTTAAAGTCTTGGCACAAAATCTCTCATGGCCAACACTCCTTTCTATTGCAGTAGGACCAAAGTGGCCCATTCTGTGAGGCTGATACCTCAAGAGCGCCTGAGGCTCTGTGTGCTTTACAAATAAGTTCACCCCTCTCAGTGGCGTAGCAAGGGGGGTCGGCGAAGGGCGGGCAGTTGCCCCTGGGCACCATGCTGGGGGGGTGCCAGTTTAGTCCCCTTCCTTTCCCCCTGTCATCCCTCGGATCACCTGCTCTTCTTCCACCTGCCGCCGCCAGCTGGAGCCTCCTCCCCACTTCTCCTCTCCCAACCTGACCCTCCTCCATCTCTGCCGGCAGGTTAGTGCATGTGGGGGCCCAGCCCCAAACTGGAGGGGGTGGGGGAAGACGTGGTACAAGCTCCTCCCCCTCCTCCCAGGGTCGGGCTCACCTGTGCACAAGTTTCGGGGCCCCACCGCATGGCGGCGGGGTGGGTGCAAATTTGGCTTTTGACCCCGGGTGCATAACACCCTCACTTTGCCTCTGACCCCTCACTGAAGTGGGTCCATATCTAGGGTGCAAGTGTATCCTACACACCTTCTGGGTGTGGTTCACTGTCCCATTTAGTGGCACTGAGACCACTTACAGAGAGAATAATGAATCTGCTCTACAGCCTTAGCTGACAGGCAGCTGGATTTTAACTCGTGCAGTACAGGACCATGCACTAAGCTCCAGAGATCACAGGTTCAGTTTTGCCTGGTGGCTTTACGCAAGGCAGCATCTGTTCACTCTACACTTTTTTTTCTAAATTATTATATGTCAATATTGTATCCAACTGAAGCTTCAGTGACAGCTTTAGGTAGAAAAAAAGCAACTACCTAAAGTGCAATATGGTTGTGATGTGTGGTCTAACATCCCTCCGATGTCCAAACATGGTATAGCATCTTTAGTGACCATAAGTGGTCATGATTTCAATTAAAGAGGTGGATGCTCAAAAATACCATACTGAGCTTTAGTTGCAAATGTCTGAGTCTCAGTTCCCATTGTGTTAAATGGGGATTATGATGTTTCCTTCATCCCACCCTTTGTCTGTCTTGTCTACGCAGATGTAGGCAGTTCACGCCAAGGACTGTTTGTTTCTCTCTCTCTCTCTGTCTCTCTCTCTCTCTCTCTCAATCTGTATAAACAATGAGGAATCCTGTGGCATCTTAAAGGCTAATAGATGTATTTGGGCATAAGCTTTGGTGGGTAAAAACCCACTTCGCCAGAGGCAGCCTGACAAAGTGGGATTTTGCCAGAAACAATTTATGCTCAAATAAATCTGTTAGTCTTTAAGGTACCACAGGCTTCCTTAGTCTGTATCCTCAAAAACAACAAACATGGCTACCCTTCTGAGACTTGTCTCCCTGGTACAGCCGCTAGCAGAATGATAGGAGCTACAGGAGGTAGCTGCTACTCTACTGTTTGAATGTTTGGATGGAAGGCGCTATGGAAGTCTAAAGGATTATTATTGTTATTTGTTAAAAAGTAAGCAAATGGTCTGGTAGCACTTTATAGACTAACAAAACATGTAGCTGGTATCATGAGCTTTCGTGGGCACAGCCCACTTCTTTAGATGACCGTGTGGATCTGTGTGAGTTTCTTTGTGAAGCTGATGGATTTCCACTCCATACGGCTGAATGCAGCGCCTTGCATGTTCAGGAGCTTCAGGGGGTAGCCGAGTTAGTCTGTTACAGAAAAAAACAGCAAGCAAATGGTCTGGTAGCACTTTATAGACTAACAAAACATGTAGATGGTATCATGAGCTTTCATGGGCACAGCCCACTTCTTCACATGACCGAGTAAGTAAAAAGCCATTCTCATTTGTGGCTCAGTTATCAATATAATCTGTGTTGTGGCACCAACGTGGAGGCCCAGTCCTGAACCAGGACTCCATTGTGCTAGATGCTGTACAAACACCAGCCCTCGGAGCCATGTGGAGTGCTGTTCCAGCAGCAATTTAAAGGGCCCAGGGCTCTGACCATTGTCACAGCCCCAGTAACAGCAGTGGTGGCTGGGAGCCCTGGACCCCTTTGAATCACTGGGCCCCAGGCCAATTGGGGCCCGACGACCTCAGACAGGGGCAGCACAAAGTGGCAATGTAAACACATCAATGCATTGAGCGATCTTTCACACAACCCACTGGTTCATCATCATCATCAACAACCATGGGCTCAACGCCCGTTGGTGTCTGATGTGTCCCTCACTATTTCCTTCCATCTTTCCCTGTCCAGTGCAGAGTGGCTTAGTTTCTGTAGACTAGCTCCGCACCAATCTACTATAGCATCTACCCATTCTCTGTGGGGTCTGCCTCTCCTATTCGGACCATCCATTCTGCTGAATACCAGGGTCTTCACTTTTCGCTCGTTGTTCATTTTGTAAATATGCCCAAATAGCTGTAACTTCTGTTGTATAACTTTCTGCAGTAGGTTCTCTTTTGGCTGTATCTTCCTATATAATTCCTCATTGGTGACCTTCTGCATCCATCCTATTCTCAGGGTCTCTCTATAACAACTCCTCTCGAACGCCAATATCCTTCTCTTCAAATCTTTCGTTATCACCCATGTCTCACATCCGTACAACATGGAAGAAAATAATATTTTTATCAAAGGGAAAACCTGGGGCAGCTCACAAATGGAAAGCATGGTTTGAAAGCTGGAATTTAGTATCCAGGAATTCCTAGCTCCCAGTCCAGAGCTCCGACTATTAGATCATGCCGTCCTTCGTTCTAAGAGAATCCCCTCTATGACACTTCGAGCTGCCCCACATCTGCCACCATCTCAAAGTTCTAACTTCTTCACCTAGTCTGAAGTGGAACTGGAGGTGTACCTCTGAGTCTCGTATTCTGTGCTGGATCTGTTGTAGATTTCATCTGCCCTGTACTGACTTCAAATGGACCTTTGGGGCTTGTTGTATTCCCTGATTTGAGGGAAAATCAGATTAGTTAGCAAGCATTCATGCCTCAACCAACATATAACTGAGCTGCCTGTGAATCTGTTTCTGAAGCAGGCCAGGCTTGCAGCTTGCCTACCTTATTTTTTAAAAAAAAAAATCTGTTGTTTTCCATCACACGCACCTTTCTTGTTTTTACTTTTCTCCAAAATCTGGCTCCTGCTGCCTATGCATTTTCACTTACAAAACATGAGTAGGTGCGTTTTTCCATGTGCCAAAACAACAACAACCTACCATTCCATCAATTTCCATAAAGGCCACTACTCCATAGACTTCAGAAAACAATCCCTGGAAAGGTAACAAAATCCATCGTAAATTGCTGACAAGGAAATTGTGGTTAGCCCCCTTCCTAGTAAAATAATCTAACCAAATGTGTCCTTAGAGCTTAAATACAGTAGCACACAGTAGGATCATTTCAGGCTTTATGCATAATGCAATCTTATCATGGACTATTTCAATAAGAAACACAGCTTTTTATTTTTTCTATAGAATATTCATTATAAAAATCAGTTCACTGCTTGTAAGCATGTGTGTGTATGCATAGAAAACAACTGACTTCATAACCTTGGGAGGAGGGGTGGGGAAACAAGAGAAATAAAGAAATCCCAAGAGAGATGTATAAGAACCCAAAAAGCATTAAAACATATGTTGGAACATATTGATCCCTGACAGCCTCCTGCAGCAGATATTAATCTTTTTTCATTTCCAACCACACTGGTACTTAATGAGGACATTGTGTGCCTCTACGCTGAATAAATCTTCTGTGTAGATTTTGTACAAAATCCCCAACCTCGAGCCAGGTCTCAGACAGTTAGCCTAAAGCTAGATTGCAGGCTTCTTTCGGAAGAAGCTTTTCCGGAAGAGATCTTCTGAAAAAGCTTCTTCTGAAAGACAGCATCCACACTGGCAAAATGCATCGAAAAAGTGATCTGTTTTTTCAAAAGATAGCATCCATTCAGTATGGATACTATCTCGCATGTCAGCTGTGATTACTATGGATGGAATGGACACTAGGGCACCCGTGCTTTTTCCTCTTTCCTCTTCTTTTGAAATAACTCTCTCTTCCCCGTCCACACACATCTTCTTCCAAAAGAGGTCTTTTGGAAAAAGGCTTCTTCCTCGTAGAAGGAGGTTTACCAATGTCGGAAAAACCCCTCTGTTCTTTCAATTTTTTTTTTTTCGAAAGAACGCGATTGCAGTGTGGACATAAGTGGAGTTTTTTCAGAAAAACAGCCGTTTTTCAAAAAAAAAACCTCTGTAGTGTAGACATAGCCTTAAAGAATGAAGATTTTGTATGTTTCAGTTTACACTGATCAAACAGAACTTGGTCAGGAACATTGTTCAAGTAACTTCTTTGAGGAGAAGACAAGTTGCTGCCTGCAATCCTGGAATGAAACTCTGGTTTTGTTTCTTCGCATCTAAACATGGCAGTACCTTGTACAAGGAAAGGTCTATATCTTCAAATGGGCAGCAGACCTTCTATCTGTAATTATTTTAAGACTATATACTGTTGCTTCTCACCCTAGTATCTGTGTCCCTTCTATGTAAAATCAAGAGACATAGTGAATTCCCTGTGAGCTTCATGGAGTTTCTGGACTTTGCATTTTATTTATGCATCTTCATTTGAAGATAACATTTAGAATCACATTTGCAGTGTTTCTTGTGCATGCCAGGTTCATTTGTGTCGGTCATCTTGGGATTGTTTCTCCACACTTAAAACTGACTTGCCCATGTAGTCTCTTGTTTGTAAGCTGTGGGAACAATTTTAGAGGCAACTTTTGAAAACTTGTTCCATGATACATCAGTATGTTCCAACATGTTTCACTAAGTTCTTAAGTAAAATATCTTCTCCTTTTGGACAGGACATTCATGAGGCTTCCCTCGCTGTGGCATCTGTAAACAAAGCTATGATTGCCAGAATGTGGAAGTGGTTGTGTGACTTCATTTCCCTACTATTGAGTCACATTATGTTTTTTCATGTGTAAGGGGAGAAGTTTCTTTCTAGGGTAATATGACTTTTTGGATGCGTTTTTTTTCTCCTTTGTGTTCCTCACAAAGAATAAGTGAGCCCATAGAGGGAATTCACTCTACCAGCATCTCCTCCTTGAAGTGTTTCCCAAGTTCTAATCACCAAGAAGCTAGACAGAAACCAGAATAGTTGGTTGGGAAACAACTGAAAAGTTTCTGTGATTTTAACACTTACCTGAAATTTTTATCAGAAATTAGTTAAACTTTCAAGGTTTTGTTTTTCTCCCATCCTCTGCCCCACTCTTTCTCTACTTTACCTCATAAAAATGAGGAAATCCCAAATCTGAAATACTTTTTTTTTAAATTCTGAGTGTTGCACTGAAATGTTTCTTTAACAAAATATGTTTTGGAAACATTTCTGACTAATTGATTTTTTACTTAAAAATTGGCTCTAGGAGATAGGCGGACTTACTTTTAAAGATGCAATATGTAGGCAACAGAATGATAGACACAAATGCCAAAGGTCGTTTAAAGTTTTGGGGTGATTGTAGGTCAAACTACATCACCCATGATTCACCTTGGAGAGGAGTGGCAATGCATCATGGGAATATCTGTCCATCGTGCATCACTGGAGATGTAGTAATGTATAGAGGCTCCTCCCTTAAAGGAGGATGGAGATATGAAGCAACCAAGCTATAATTCCCATGAGTCACTGAAGCAACATATACAAGTCAAAATATTTCCATTTTCAGTCATTTGAATGTTTTAATTAAAAATTTCCATGGCATGCACACAGCTCACAACATTTTATTCTGTAAAAATCTGTTTTCATGGAAAACTTTCAACCAACCGTAGTAATGGTGTTTAGCTAGCCTAAAAAGAGAGCATCTGGCCTCTGCAGTTGGAAATCTGTTTAAATGACAGCTTTTTAACAGGAGATAACTGCTTGTTTCCCCCCTTCTCCACACTGCTAGAGGTAAAATGGAATAATGTAACAAATTTCATTGGTTTTTGCCAAGACTTTTCTCAAACCCCACTTTTCCCCACCACCACCATGTTCCTTTGCCAGCGATGTCCCTATTAGGGTGTGTCTACACAGCAAAGTTATTTCTAAATAACGGCCATTATTCTGAAAAAATAATGCGAGCATCTACTCAGCAATAGCATTCTTTCAAAATAATTTCAAAATAATGGGAGGGGGGCTTATTCCAACTTCTGTAAACCACATTCTACAAAGAATAGCGCCTATTCCAAAACAGCTTCTTCAAAGTTCTTTATATTGTCTTAGGGTGGGCTAAGAGTAAAGAGTAAAGATCAACTCTGACCTGTGATAAGAACAGCTGTTTACGGTAAGAATTTGCATGTAACAAGTTTCTTAGTGGATTAGAACTAGCTAACATTTTTCCTCATTGAAATTTAGTAACTTACCTTGATCTGACTGTTTTCACTTGCAACCACTTAAATCCTACTTTTTGTACCTAATGAAAACACTTTTGTTTATTATCAATCCTAGTGTAAATAATCGGTGCCTGGGGTGGGGCAACCACTGTGCATATCTCTCTTCTCTTGATAAAGGGGGCCTACCATATAAGGTTTTTCTGTGTAAACCTTTTTTTATACAGGGTAAGATGGATTTATTTGGGGGTTAGTTTCAAGGGGGCTGAGCCCTCCCAGAATTGAACTGGTTCAGTGTCCATGTTGCTCTGCAGATGTCAGTAATCCCAATTCTGTGCCTTGGCTAGGGGAGACCAAAGGATCTGGCCCAGCAGGACGAGACAGCGGGGAGTCCTCTCTGGGAGTAAGGCAAATATCAATGGCATGATCAGCACACCAGGAGACAATCCTAAGGGGACTTGTGATTCACCCCATTGCACTATACAATTAAATATACCTATGGCCACTAAAGCTCTACTTACAGTGTTTTGTTCACTATCTCTTCAGCTGTAGTAGTTTTGGAGAGTTTGATATAGAAATAGTTCTCTGTGTTTCAATAAGTTAAGTAGGACCTTTGGATGCTCCTGATGCCAACCTATGCAGAGATGGCCTATTTGAAAGGGAGGGATATTTCAACTGAGACACATCATCATCTTTGTCCGTGTGGGTCTGGCTAACTTGAAGACTTACCTCTCCACTTATTGTCTTGTAACTTGTATGACCAGCTGGGAAACAAATGGTTATCACCATTCCTGACCTCAATTTCTTTTACCACTTCACCTCAAACTAGAATACTTGTCGTGTAGCAAAAATAGCTGTTGTCCTACTTGCCTGGTCAACCATGAAGTGAAGAAAGTATGTGGAAAGCTACTTAAGCCCTAATAAAGTGTCCTGACATTTTTGTGTGTTGTAGGGTAGTCATTTTTTTAACCCTTCCCTAAAGTTAGTTACACCTTTAATCTTACATTTTTTAATTTGTCTTCGGTGACAAGTTATAAGATGTTTGCAGGCAATTTACAAACAGAACAAGAGCAATACAATGATCCTGCAATCTGATATCAGCAGGACTCAGCAGACATCATGGTCTACCCAAACATGTACCCCAGCTGCAAGATTGGGGCTTACATTTGTCAATCTAGTCATTATTCGTTCACCTTTACTTATTATCTCAAGATAATTCCGCCCCTGCCACACACACACACATACACATACACATCAGAATATCTGCACCTACCTGGCTATCGTGTATTGAACATTTACTGTGACCTAGAATCTGTTTTCCTTACATGATGAATATTCTCAATAAGACAAGTTAATATTCATTTGGCTTCTGTATGAGTACTCAGAGTTAAGCACTGCTAAGTGGGAGTAAAGGGACCAGAATCTGGCCCTATCTCTTGCACTCTCTCCCCACCATTTCAAATGCATTAAAGTGAAAAGGTCCTTTCCCAGTACAGGCATGGAAGGATGTACTGATGAATCACAGCTAAGAAAATATTAGCTGTTTTTTCAACATGAATCACAGCAGGTACAACAGCAGCCATCTACAGTGGATACATTTGAAATGTATCAGACTTTCCACTGTTGAGTTAGCATTAATTAGTCTTAAAATAAAGTGCTACCATGCAACATTAATCCAAGAGAAGAAACTACAAATTCCATACTATTCTCTAAGGCTTGTTTTCACAATGAATTAATGGGATTTAATTTAGCACTGCATCAACAAGCTGTATCACTGAAGGAATACAAAGAAGACATTGCTTCCTAACATTTTTTTTCCTCATTAGCTGCCCTGCATGTGGTTTGATTTGGTTTGACACAGTAGGTCTTATTCCAGCAAACTGTGGATTTACTGAAGATGCGCACACTAGAGAAAAAGAGTCTCATGGGATGTTCCCCCACACACACACACGCACACTCTTATCCACAACAACAACTTAATATAGATGTGCTGCTGCCTTTGCAACATCCTGATGGAAGACCTTAGTAATCTCTCTGCTTGCATGAATTATTGCAGACTTAGGGCCAAATTGTGCTGAGTAACTTATTCTATTGAGCTAAATTGTTACAGTCGCTAGATGGTGGTCACTATCTTGACTGACACACGAGTGATTAAACTGGGGAGCTCTAGAGCTAAAATCTTGAGTTGTCAAGCTTTAGTTATAGAGCTGAGGCTTTCTCAGAGGGGACTGTAGTACACTCCTGTCCTCTATGGATTGGGCACAGAGCAGGACCCATGATACACTCTTTTCAGAGACTTGCAATTGTAGCCCAATGTCCAATGTGCTTTAGCAGCAGCCCTGGCAACTACAAGTCGTGGACGACATACTGCGGCATGTTGGGAGAACTTCCTGGTTCCTGCTAGGATGTGCCCTCTGCCCCCAGCAGGTACTGAGCTGGAAGCAACGTGTGGGCTGCTGAACTGTGTTTCTTACAGAATAAAGCCTGTTCCTGGTGGTTTGTCTGAGTGGGTCTGGTCTGAGGGGCACACACAACGCAGAGCACACTAAGGAGCCTCAGGCCTACTCTCTCACAGTTGTGTAAGAAGTCACAAGGCTCCCCTTGAGCTGAATAATCACACACTGGGCTAGTGAACAGGATGTTGTAGTTCTGTTCCTGAAAAATGCAATTTAAGCAAAATGTTATTAAGCAAATCCAATTTCCTCCTAAGAATTCACGGAAATTCAGGAGGTCACATTCCAGGGAATTTTTTTTTAGTAAACAAAAGGCAGTATAGACATACACAGTATAAGTATGAAATACAGCCAGTCCCCAACTTACAGCCACCTCGACTTATGACCATCCGCACTTACGACCAAAGTGGTCGTAAATGCGGGCTATGAGTTACGAACACGATCCACACTTACGAACAGCGTGGTCGCAATGAAACTCAATGGGTTCCAATTTATGACCATTCTGAGTTATGGCCAAGCATTTGGTCCGTAACACGTTTGTAACTCGGGGACCGGCTGTAATTTTAAACAATTTAGTGCTGTACACAGCAGTAATGACAGGCGCCTGGTGGGCTGGTGGAGTCAGAGGGTGGAATATTTCCCAGGGAATGTATTGCTACTAAATGATGAAATAGAAACTCAGCTAAGACCTCAAGAGTTAATGTCAATGTAGCCTTACACTCCAGAGGCAGTGTGGGCTGAGAGAGGAAACACAGTAAATGCAGGAAAGTGGCTGCAGAAACTGAACATGATAAAGAAGCTGGACTATCCTGCTGGAGTGTGCCACACTCTCTGCCAGACATAGGGGCGTACACAGCTGCACGGTGCCCGTAGGGTTGCCAGATACTTTCACCAAAAATACCGAACATGGCGGGAAAAAAATTGGTTGAGCAAAGAAAAAAAAAACGGGGGACCAAAGTTGTTGAGCAAAGAAAAAAAATGCACAAAAAAAGAGTCACGACACCTTTAAATCACCACGCTTCCCTCGCCCCACAAGATATAGTGGGGGAAGAATCCAAGCGGCTTTCCAGGCAAGTCCCAAGCGGCATTCCAGGCAAGAAAAAACAGAAAATACCAGACATTTTATATGTGTGGTATTTTTTGTTTTTTTACCAGACAGAAGCCACAAATACCGGACTGTCCAGGCCAATACCGGACACCTGGCAACTCTAGGTGCCTGGATGTGTGTGTGAGAGACAGAGATACACATACTGTGTATGTGTTTGAGAGAGAGAAGCAGACAGACATGCATATACACTGGCCTCTCTTCATGTACACTGGATCCAGACACAAGACTCTGTAGCTGCGATATCCTGCTTTATGGAGATGGGGTCCAGAGTCGGGGTTCAGTGTGGGGGGGAGGAAGATATCAGCACCCCTTTCCCTGCTCCCTCCGACATAGCAAGTGGGAGCAGTTCCAAGGCAGAGGGCAACAGCAGCACAGCAGTGGAAGTGGGGGGGAGAAGCAGCTGAAGAGCAGTTGCCAAGCCGTGTACCTCACAGAGAATGTAGGAGTTGATGGGAGGGCTACCACCCACCCTGGTTCCAAAACCCCACAAAGACAGGCTGCTTTTCCAGAAACATCCAGCGAGTAGAGGACAAAACAGGCAGCCACATGACATTATAAGGGAGCATTGCACAACTGTATGTGAGCCTGCATCCCCCCCCCCCACCCCACTCTTAGGTGGCAGTCTCCCCCCCTTGGCTATGCCTGGATTGCAGCAAGGGCCTGACTCTGAATTGTTTGTTTGCCTGCTGCCGCACCCTGAGCAAGGGCCTTTGAACTGTTTATTTACTGCCCGCCCTGTAGGATTGCCAGATGGTTCAACCAAAAATACTGAACACCCCACCCCCCACCCCCGAAAAAAGAAAACACCGGGGAAAAAATTCTGTCGAGGAAAAAAAAAGAGGGAGACCAAAGTTGTTGAGCAAAAAAAAAAAAGCATGGCCCCTTTAAGAAACACGTTTGAGGCTTTTTGGCCCTATCAGGCTGCCTGCCGGCACCGGGCCAGACATCTCCCCTGCAGAACCTGGTAAGCACCCAGGATTTTTGCTTCCTGGCTGGGAAAAAAACAGAAAATACTGGACATTTTAGGTGTCCGGCATATTCTGAATTTTTTTACCGGACAGGAAGTGAAAATACCAGACTATCCGGTTTAATACTGGACACCTGGCAACCCTACTGCCCTGAACTGCAGCCGGGCTTGTGGTCTGTTTAGTTGCTGCTTGCCCTGAACTGCAGCCGGGCTTTCAGATTGTTTATTTGACGCTGAGGCCGGGCATCTGCAAGATGTTGGCAAAATGGGGGTTTTGCTGCAGAAAGCATTAAATTTTCTGAGGCTGCATTTTCCATTGGAAAATCATTCTGATGGGGAAAATTCCCAAACATCTTTAATTAGTCTGTTTAAGCCCACTGCATCCAATACGACTAACTGCAGAGTAAGACTGCCATTGATTTAAGTTACAGGAGCTGGGTCTGGCCCTTAAATTCCTCAGTAAACATATTTTGCAACCAGATTGTCACTTCAAACTGTTAAACCAGTGTAATACCTTTGACTTCCAATAAATTACTTAGATCTAAGTTCATTGAGTATTTCCATTGATACATCCATTGAGTATTTTCCACTGACTTCAATATGCATTGGATCAAGCCTGGCATGAAAGGAGAATCAAGTCACTTACAGCATGACTTTTATAAACCTTGGGCTTGATTAACCATCTTCACTCACAACAAGTAGCAGCATGTCATGTGAATAGCCCAATTTAAACTGATGGGACTGACATCAAGTTAAGGTACAATGCATTGTGAATGTGGGTTAATGAATCTGGTTTCTCTGTGTTATCCCTGTAGTGGGGCGGACGGGCCGCCCACTGTGCCTGAGGCGGAGGAACCCCTCCGGGAGGCCTACCAGCCTACATATGGTGGAGAATGTGGGTACGTCGATCCCACCCCTGAGGTAAGGGGTTGAGGACGTGCCTCAGTAGTTCAAAAAAATATTTTTTTTTCTTCTTTCCCCCTTTGGGGGGGGGTTTGGTCTCCCCTGTCTATCCCAAACCAAAGATGGATTTGGACAAGCTGTGGAAGTTTCTGGCAGAAATCCAGCATCAGCAACAGTTAGCCCAGCAGCTGGCCTCACAGCAGCAGCAGCAGCTGGTCCAGCAGCTGGGTAACCAGCAGCAGCAGGTGCTGCAGCAAATGGCCACGCAACAGCAAGAACTTCAGCGGCAGGGGTTTTAGCAGTTGGCCACACTCTGGTCCCGACCTGGGGGAACCTCAACCAACCAACCAGGAGGGCCCGACGGGCCAATTGTTCCAATCCACCTGACAAAGATGGGGCCTGAGGATGATCCGGAGATATGTAAGCTGGTAGGCTTCCCGGAGGGGTTCCTCTGCCTCCGGCGCAGTGGGCGGCCCATCTGCCCCACTGCAGTCCCTCTAGTAAGTACTACAGGTTGAACCTCTCTGGTCCAGCACCCAGTTCCAAACCAGAGAATTTGCCAGACCATGGGAGGTCAATTTTATCTAGCAACATTATCAATATTTCCACTGCTTACTGGGCTCTTAGAAGACATTTAGGGGTAAAAGCTTCAGAGGGGTAGCTGTGTTAGTCTGTAACTGGAAAAACTTAAAAAACAATGGATAGTCTTGCAGCACCTTAGAGCTGATACCATCTACATGTTTTGTTAGTCTCTAAGGTGCTGCAAGACTATTTGTTGTTTTTTAAATGTAGGGGTAAATTATAGCTAAATAACAGCACAAAACACTGAGAGTTAGGACAGGTGGCTGTAAAAAAAAAACTTTATGGGATTGTGGGAAACTTGGCTACACCCATGATAAGTGGACATCAGGCTAAAATCATGCCAGACCTTGGATGTTTCCAGACTAGAGAATTCTGAATTAGAGATATTCAACCTATAGGGTATGTCTACACTAGCTCGTTAATTCGAGCTAGGTAGGCAAATCAGGCAACTGGAGTTGCAAATGAAGCCCGGGATTTAAATATCCCGGGCTTTATTTGCATGTTCCCGTCTAGCCGCCATTTTAAAATCCCCCTTAGTTTGAACAAACTGCCCACAGCTACACGCGGCAGTTTAAAGTTAGTCCAAACTAAGTCCTTAGTTCGGATTAGCTGTTACTCCTCATGGAATGTGACCTAGAGCAAGTCATGTGAATTGTGAGAATAAGTAAATAACTTTTCCTTATTCACTTTGTCCATACCAGTCAAGATTTTATAGATCCCTATCATATTCCCCCTTAGTCTCCTTTTTTCTAAGCTGAAAAGTCCCAGTCTTTTTAATCTCGCTTCATATGGGACCTGTTCCAAATCCCTGATCATTTTTGTTGCCCTTTTCTGAATCTTTTCCAATGCCAATGTATCTTTTTTGAGATGCAGCAACCACATCTGTATGCAGTGTTCAATATGTGGGCGTACCATGGTTTTACTTTATTTGGTTTATTTGCTGTTACAGTAGTTCAGCGACTTGGAGACTATGAGTAACAGCATCCTGATGTTCCTGTCATGCTGAAAGAATGACACTCATGAAGGGTGCTGTTTATCACCTGATATTCTGACACCATCATCATTTCTTCATGTGTGCACTCTTATCCCTGAGCTACAATTTCAAATGCCGCGCTTTATGGGAAATCAGCCGTGACCGCTTATGGGGGATGGAGCTTGCACATTGTCTCCTCTGTGTATTGTGTAGTGTTCACATGTGCACAATTCACACTATAGAAGTCATCTGGACCTAAAAACAAAATGGGAAGTCAGAACACTCTCAACAACATTATTCAGGATTAGTGGTGTTGCAATTAACATTATAAAAATAAATCCATAATTGCTAGTCATAGTAAAATGTTCTCATACTAATTACTACCCAGACATCATGGCTGCACATAAAATACCGCTTAACAGCCATGAAATTAGATACTTTATTTGCAAGATCCCACTGTTGTGAACTCATGCGCCATTCACTTTAGAAGAGATTTTTTTAAACAACAGATGAGCCCAAATCACAACTCAAGAGGTGAACCACACTAAGATTTTCATCAGTGACCTCGAGCTGTGCAGCTGGTAAAACAAATACCTTTATTCCCAAGTCAGATCTGGAGCCTTCCAAAATTTGGAGCAGTTCAGATCTTGCCTGAAGCTTGGATTCATATATACGCATAATTATCTTTCTTGCTGGAATCAATGAATGTTCTCCTGCTACTTAGTAGCAGTACGGTGGTAAAACTGAGAGACTAGTTCAGGTCAGGATGTCACAGTGAAAAATGTTGCATGTACAATAAGACAATCCATGCCCCCCGAAATTAACATTCTAAATCAGTGATGGGTAACATAGGCTAGTGAGTGGGCCACATGAGTTTCCCTCCTTTATTTCAGTAGGCTGCAAGATTATTGTAACCAAAACAATCTCTCAGGATAGGATAGTTTTGGTAACTGCGCTCGTGTACCTTGAATGTGCAGGGGAGGGGGGGGAAAGGTTGACTGAACTGTAACGTCACTTGGATTGGATGCAGAGGGAGCACCCAGCTCTCCCAGTCAATGTTGTGTGCAATCAGCACGCACCTCACATCACGAGCCCTCGCTTTATGTGGGTGACACTTTATTCATCCTGATAGGGAAAAAAATTACATGGACAGAAACCAGTGGAATCTGGTAACCCTGCACATGGGCGACGGTAATCAAATGTCTTGTGAGCCACACCTAAAACTCCGGTGGGCCACATGAGGCCCACAGGCCACAGGTTCCCACCGCTGTTCTAAACGGAAAAGACAGACAGGGCCTGGAAGAAATCGGTATTGTTGGCCTCATTTTACAGAGTGGTGGCACTTTGGGATTATAAAGCAGATTGTCAGAAGAGCTCAACTCCCATTTTAGGGACCAAAGTAAGCTCTCAAATATTCCAAAGACGTCTGGGTACTGACAACTTAAAAAAAAAATTGGCTCCAAGACACTTGCTCTAGGTCACAGAGAATGGCAGAGCCAGGAACAGAGCTCAGATTTCCCCAGTCCCTGACCTGTGCCTTAAACACACAAGCACTTAACGATGCATCTAGGCTGCTCTGTTTAACATACCTGAGACCTCATGCCATATTGCCACAGTGTCAGTCGTTAGGGTGCCTGAGCTTTATTTCAAAATAACCTCCCTTGGGTCGAATTAATAAGCAGAGCATCCACACTACCAAGCCTGTTGTTTCAAAATAATGGGCCGCTTATTTCAAAATCGGTACTCCTGCTTCCCTTGTGGAATAACATTAATCTCAAAATAGTGGTAGTGTGGATGCTCCAGTGCTACTATTTCGAAATAACCACTCCCCAGAATAATTCAAACTAATTACTCCGCAGTGTTTCCTGGGGCTCTAAGTCGAAGTAGCGCATCCACATGAATGGCACCTGCCTCGGACTAATTTCATAGTGAGGACATGCTATTTCGATTTTGTTATTTTGGGAGGTGAGTCAATTTTAGTTATTTTGAAATAGTTTCCTCGTGTAGATATGCCCATAGTGGCTTCTAATTTGGTCTTGAAATGACTTATTTGGGGCATACCACCAAAGGAGAAATATCATAAACTATAACAAGGATAGTGATATTGAAGGTCTCCATCATTTAAAGTTAAAGGCAAGCATCCAAGCCCACATCCTCATTAGAGTTAGAACATAAGAACAGCCCTACTGGGTCAGACCAATGGTCCATCTAGCCCAGTATCCTGTCTGCCGACAGTGGCCAATGCCAGATGCCCTAGAGGGAAGGAACACAACAGGGAATCCTCATGTGATCCCTCCCCTGTCACTCATTTCCAGAGTTAGGTACCTATGTGCTTTTTGTGAAGATCTGTGCTCTAGTGCTTAATGAGAAGGCCAAAAATACAGACCTCATTTGTTGCAGTGGCAGAAAGTATGGTAAGTAATTCTGAGAAGAGAGGATCATGGAGAGAGAATGGCTTTTATTCTGCTTGCACTCAAGCTGAAAAGCAAAGTAGTTGTCCTTGAAAAGAGGCTTTCTGAATATATAGACTACCGGCAGATGTTGTTCAATTAATACAATTGCCAAGACTTAGAAAATCAGATAAGTGCATAGTAACAGAGAGTTTATTTCCTGCAGTCCTTACTTAGTAGTATTAGTAAATGGAAGCTGCTTGTTTTGGGGTTTTTTTACCCTGAGTTAGAGTTGTAAGATTTTGGCTCCTAGACAATTTTATATATGAAAACCCACTCATTTGGTGTAACAGCAGCATAGCAATGTTTCTTTAAGGCTATGTCTAGACTGCAGGCTTCTTCCGAAAGAGAGCATTGACACTGTGAAAGCGCATCAAAAAAGTGATCTGCTTTTTCGACAGAGAACTTCCACACTGAATGGACGCTATCTCGCATACAAGCTGTGATTATTATAGGCAGAATGGCCACCAGGGCATCTCTGCTTTTTCCTCTTTCCTCTTCTTTCAAAAGAACTCTCTCTTCCCTGTCCACACACGCCTTTTTCCGAAAGAGCTCTTTTGGAAAAAGGCTTCTTCGTCATAGAAAGAGGTTTACCAATGTCGGAAAAACACCTCAGTTCTTTCAATTTTTTTTTGAAAGAATGTGATTGCAGTGTGGATGTAAATGAAGTTTTTTTGGAAAAATGGCCATTTTGTGTGTGAGAGAATTTTGAGAGTTCTCCACCAAGGGCTAGGGACTCTGACAGCGAAGATGCCCCTGCATTCATGGAATCAGAAGTTTGATTCCTGTGTCTGGCCATGACTCCATTAGCCAGCTGGTATCAGATGTCCAAAGGATTCAGACAGGTGCCTATGAGGATTTCCAGAAATGTCTAAGCAAGTTAGGTACTTAAGCAGGTTTGGCACTTAGCTCCCTAAATCTGGCCCTATCTCATCTACCTAGATGAGGTTTTAGGGTTGCCATTTTCCTCTGCAGCAGGGGCAAATTTTTTTCAGTTAAACAACTCTGATTCCCACATAAGCACTGTCAATTTTAACATCCTACAGTGGGAATTGTCTAACTCGATGCAAGTCCCATTTATAATCTGTAATCCACATGCTTTGCAATATACCTCAAGCACAGAGTGACCCAAAAGCTAGTAGACCATTGGAGGATTCTGCTGGTTGTATCTTCCAGTTGCCATCGGAACTTGTATAGCATCGCTCCCAACTTGTGACAGATGTAGCATGAGGAGTGGAACTGGAGACAGAGGGTCAGGTTGCAGGAGGGGCCTGAACTGGTGAGGAATCATTGCCTCGGGGATCCAGGCCTGGGATTTGCTGCTCTTAGGATGCAAACACCAGTGTCTCAGCATAAAAACTTGGCCTCTCAATGTGTTTAATAGAGCTTTTAGACAATTCCACCTGCTTGCTATATCGCTTACTGGTAACAAAAAAGGGCGTGGCCAAAGGAATCAGTGCAGTTGGCTCAAATTAGAACTGTTACTCTAATTTTTTGGGAAGACCAGTCCCAGGACCAGTCAGATAAATTCATGGATGAGTTCTGCTGTGCTTTGCCCACAGCTAAGATTTTGAGCGATATAGTTGGAGGACGATTAAGTTAGATTAGGTTTTTAAAATAGCAACGTTAATCTTTCTGTTTGAAGAAGGAAATGTTTTTAATGCCTTTGTTTAAAATCAGAGAAAAATAGATCCTGCCAGTGGTGTTCGACTGCAAATCCATGGATATCCGCATCCACAGACGGGGATATGGATATCTGTGGCTCATTTTTATGGATATGGATGGGGATACGGATACAAACTTTGTATGCACCCAGGGCTCTACCAATGCGATCATTAGTATCTAATTCTTCTGCAGGATCATAAGAAGAGTGGGTTGATTGGTATTTGTAATGCTGTACCAAGCAAATCAGGCCTGAAAATTATACACGGGTAGTTGTAAAGCTCTTTGCTTCTACTGCCATTTAATGCAGATTTTTTTTCTGGTGGGTTAAATGATGCAGAGAGAGAGAATTTCATTCAAGCAATTATAGAATCACAACATTTTTTATGATTAACTTCATGTTCATAGATTGAATGCAAAAGCTATTACTAGGCCATTACTATTCCACACCTGAGATGAACAATGGAAATATTTGTTCTGCCCCAGAGGATTACACCTTCCATTAATCTACATTTTATTGAAAGTTTAAATAACAGACAGACAAAATTTGATCAATTAGCAATGTGATGCCACAGTGAAATTAAAAGCACTTTTAATGCAAAGAAGCCTACGAGCTCCCTCCAGTTTTCTTTCACAGTAACAATGCTTATATTTTAATTGAAACTTTGCGCATCTTCTACTAAACTTTAATTTAACGTAGTAATGTGAAGTCTGAAGGTGCTTCACAAATTAAGTGAACAAATGGTTTTGGCAAGATCTACAGCCAACAGAGGACTTCTTTAAAAGAAGGGAATAAGTCGGTATTGATAAAGAACTTGGGGGAGTGGAATTACTGGAAGCCTGATATCATATACTAAAGAGGGCAATAGCAGACAGGAAGACCAGCCTTGTCATTTAAGCCATGGACTGGAACTCAGCAGATCTGCTTTCAGTTCCTGGCTCATATGTATGATTGCTGTCATTTAAGGCCAATTTTTTTTTTCAGAAGAGCCATCTACGTATCTAAGGGTCAGCTTTTTCAAAGGCTTGTTCCCAATGTACTGAAGCCTTCAAAATCAGGCAACTCTTTGAGCTTCAGTTTCCACACCTTTAAAATAGGAACAATGATTTTTTCCTCCCTTACCACTATGTAATGAGAACAAAATTCAGTGGTGGTTGGGCAGTGATCAGATATTTTAGCAATGAGGAGCCATATACGCTCTTAGGTTACTATATAGGGTCTAATTCTCTGATGGCATCACTCTGCCAACCTCAGTGGAGTTCTAGCTATATTAAGGCTTTATACTCATGCCCGTCAATACAGTATCAGTATAGTATATTTATCTGCCACATAAAGTCAATAGCAATGTTCACTTAGAATTGGTCTCTGTTGGGCCTATCTACTGACTGCAATGAGTTCTCCATCAGGGCCCATAAATAGGGAGAGATAACATAGTATTAGCTTTATTATTAAAAAGCTGAACAGTATAGATGTGGAGCACGGCACAGGGGAGTGCCAGGAAAAAGCAATAATCAGGACAGGCAGTGCGAGGAAACCCAGCCCTGTACTAATGAGCTGGCTGCCAGGGTATTCCTTCTCAGGAGTAGGGGTAGAGCCAAAGAGGAACATCCATGGCTAAGTACCTCATTAACATGGAAAGTCCAGCAAGCAGCACCACCGATTCTGCAGACCACAAAGCTAAGCCTGAATCCTAATGTTGCTCTAAAAGAGAGGGAGAGAATAAGTCCAAGGAAATTTCAGGAGATGCATCATGCTCTCGGTGGATATAAGTAGACTTTATCTTTACCAGGGGGCAATATATTCTATGCGGTACACTCTGTCCTGTGGGATATGAGTATGATAATGACTCATCGATTTCCACTGCATATCACTTTTTATATTCACTCTACTGTATTCTCTAGTATTTGTATACATTACAGGCTATATACATTAATAATGACTCATACTGCAGGAGCTACTGAAGTCTTCCACTAAAACTAAAGTCCAGTTACATCAGTACAGCACCTGTTGAATAATGAGTGACCTCCTTGACCCGGACACCTCAGTCTAAATAAACAAGACAAAGGAAAGGAAAAAAGATCATTTTTCCCCTGTGATGGGGTAGACTAAGTCCTGATGCCCCCTACAGGAGGCTGGAGGCCTTTCTACACTCCACCCCAGTGAGAGGGGCAGAAGAGAGGTCCTCCAGGCAGGATAGAGAGGCTGCCTCCATAGTGGCCAATCAGAGTCTAGTGGACGAGTATAAAAGAAGCTGCTGGGCTAGGACCTGGCAGTTCCTCATAGGAGCTGGACCTAGACAGATCTATGTACTGAATGGGAGAACAGCAGCACCATGGACAGCTCTGAGTGCAAGCTGAACTTTAGACCTGGGTGAGGTCCAGTGGTGGAAGACTAGCCACAAGCAGTGTGTCTAGACTACAGGGTTTTTTAAAAAAAAGTGGCCTTTTTTCCAAAAATTTATACCTGTGTCTAGACTGCTACTGCATTCTTTCAAAAGTAAATCGAAAGAACGCGGCAGTTTTTTCGACTGCGAAAAACCTCATTTTACGAGGAATAACACCTTTTTTCGAAAGTGCTCTTTCAAAAAAAGGCGCTATATAATGCAAACTGTGCTTTTTCAAAAGAGAGCATCCAGACTGCCTGGGTTCTCTCTTTCGAAAAAGCGGCTTGCTTTTTCAAAAGTACTGGTTTTAGTCTCGACGCTCTTTTTCTAAAGAGGCTTTTTTGAAAGAGGCTTGCAGTCTAGACATAGCCAAGCTGACTAGACGAATTAATAGCATCCTGGACAGGGTCTATTGAGAACCTCACCTCAGAACCTGAGAGGACCAGAAAGAGCAGCATCCTGGGGAAATGGCCCAGGGAACAAGGAAGCAGCAGACAGCAGAGACTCGTAGCAGGCACCTGCTACTTATAGGGTCCCTGGGCTAGGACCCAGAGGAGTGGGCAGGTCTGGGTCCCCCCCCCCCCCCGACCTTCCAGCAGCCACAGCAAAGGGGCAAGAAGACACTTGGTCCCAGGCCATATACCGACATTCCCTCTGCCACAGATGGCCATGCAGGGAGCTTACCAGACACCCCTCAGCCACAAAGGGGGGGCTCACAAGTGGGCGGACTCCATTACACCCCCTCATGAATTTCCTTGAGTACTGTGTTTACTGGAGCACTTGCTATAACACGGTCAGAGTCTGGAGCTAAATTCAGTAATTCACCACGGGAAGAATTACTTCCGTTTTGTTGTCATGCACATCCTGCTAACACAGTAAATACCAGTGTGTCAGAACTCTGGGTGATAGCAACGTCTTATTCAGAGAGATCACCCCTTTCCAAAGGTACAATTCAGAAAATATCCCTGTGTCTGAAGTCAGACTTTTGAGCTGGTTGAAACAGCATAGCTACATCGACGACCCTGGAGCTAAGGGATGACAGTGGGTTGCAGAAAGTATTAGCCAAGAGGAGTTTCACGAGGCAAGTGTCACTTAAGAATACTTAGAATCTAAAGTCAGCTTGCAGTAGAAGCAGCATTATGAGGTGAGAGGCTTAATATCTGACAACAAAACACGTCAGCACATTCTCCTCTAAATTAATATCCTATCAGCAAATATTAGGAGGAGGTCCAGCTTGTTAAAACAAATAGATGTGAATGTACACACTCAATATCTAGTATGTGATCTAATTTAACTATATCCACAAGGACAGAATATTTGTAGACTGCTACTTATATAGAGAAATTCAGTACTCTCACCCTGACCTGCTGATTTTCTCCATCTCACAAACTTCCCTGTCTCTGTTTTTTATTGTTTTGATTTTGGGGGAGGATGGGAGAGGGGAGGGATTTTTTTTTTTTGTAAGAAACAGCTTTGCTAAGCAGAAGTGACATTAACACGGATCTTGTCTCAGTCACATTCAGACATTTTTTAAAAGTAGCAACTTGGCTTCAAAAGTCACTTCTGTAAGGTTTGTTAAATGCCAGCACATTAACTCTTATCAATAAGTAAGAAGGTGTGATTTGCCATGATCTTGATGGGCTTGCTTAGCTCTTCATATAATTAACTATTGATGCACCGTGATACAGTTTCTTTGCAATTTAAAAAGTCTGCATTGTAGCTCCTGGCCTCTTTTCATGTCTGGTAACACAACCAGGATGGTGTTGTCAAAGCTGCCTGGGAATGTAGAATCCTCATTCCCCTTAGCCTCTATGGTGGCTTTGTGAATCCCACCTGTAATGTGTTGCTGAGCTTAAGAAAGGACGACCAGAAGATATCAGAACTCCTGATGCCAGAATAGATCCTTCGGCAGCAAGTTTAATTTCAACTTTTTTTTTAAACATCCAGCCTAAAAATGGCCAGTACAACTTGCCATAGTTGTCCAACATCTACTTTGAACAGTTATTACTTGGCCCCATATTTGGATAACTGAAGTGGCATGACTTTAGAAGTACTAGACATCCATCATATCCATTGAGGCCAATATATGCTGTAGGTTTTGAGCCCTTCTGATGATCGGGCCATTTGTGGACAGACTTAAATATGGAGTTTGCTGCTTAGCTCTAGGCACCAAACTTAGGAAAGTTTTGGTCCATATGCAGAAGATGCAGTAATGGGGTCTCCGTTTGAGAGACTTAGACTGGGATTTTCAAAGACGCTTGAGGAACATTGACATTCAATGGAGTTGGGTGCCTCACTCCTTTAGAGGTATGTCTACATGCCCAAAAAAAAAGCCACATGACAGCAAGTGGTGGAGCCAGAGGTGAAAGGAAGCGGGTGCGCCTGGTGTTTAGCTCCGGCAAGAACTGGCTGAGCTGTGGCAAAAGCCAACAGGGCTCTGGGTTGCAATAGGACAATACCTGTATGAAATGTTAAGTTACTTTCACCCCTGGATGGAGCTAGGTCACAAGCTGGGCCTGTATAGAGATTCCTGCTCAGGCTCTGAAGCCCAGTGAAGGGGTAGGATCTTGGAGCTTGGGCTACAGCCTGTGCGGAAACCCCTCTACTGCTGCCTTCAGTTACATAAAGTGAAGCCAAGACAGCTGACTCTGGCCCAGTCTTGCTGCTGTGGGTTTTTTTCTTTTTGCTGTGTGGCCATATCCTGAGAGTCTTTTGATAATCTCAGCCTTAGTCAAATAGTTTGTTCCATTGAAGTCTAAGGCCCAATCCTATGCACCCAGAAATACCTGCATAACTCGAGACAGATGGCTGTTAGCCAGGATGGGCAGGACTGGTGTCCCTAGCCTCTGTTTGTCAGAAGCTGGGAATGAACAACAGGGGATGGATCACTTGGTGATTCCCTGTTCTGTTCATTCCCTCTGGGGCATCTGGCATTGACCTTTGTCAGAAGACAGGATACTGGGCTAGCTGGACCTTTGGTCTGACCCAGTGTGGCCATTCTTACGTTCAAATGAGCAGTTCTGTCAATGTCATGTGTATAACCCAGGGTGCAGTCCTGCAGT
The DNA here is from genome assembly GCA_032595735.1 of Pelochelys cantorii. Classification (NCBI taxonomy): domain Eukaryota; kingdom Metazoa; phylum Chordata; order Testudines; family Trionychidae; genus Pelochelys; species Pelochelys cantorii. The sequence goes on from CM064346.1 coordinate 15,192,233, forward strand.
TTGTAAGGGTTTGCTGGACAGACTCCTGTCGTATTAGAAGCACATTGGCAATGGCTATTAGCCAGGATGGAAAGGAACGGTGTCCCTAGCCTCTGTTTCTCTGGAGGTAGATGACAAGGGAGGGATCACGTGAGGATTACCTGTTGTGTTCCCTCCCTCTGGGGCATCTGGCATTGGCCACTGTCGGCAGACAGGATACTGGGCTGGATGGACCGTTGGTCTGAACCAGTATGGCCGTTCTTATGTTCTATGTTGACTAATAGGAACCAACAAAACCAGCAATTGACTGGTCTGGTCTGGCTCTAGTCTGAGAACTAGATTTTTTTTTCTGGTGAAGCTATAACTTTTGAAGAGGTCTCTCCAAAGACAATTGTGCCACGATGGATATGAGTACTTTGGGAAGAGGGCTTTCATAAAGAGTCAAGATGAGGAAGCCATTTCATTAGGAAGATACAGGCTGCCATAAATGTGGAATGTTTTAAGGTGTTTCACCTGAACTCCTGGTCTGTGTTTGACAGAGCTGCTGACAAAACAGAATTGCCTCTAATTACAGGAGTCTGGAACAGTCATTATAATAGTTAAGCATTAATGACGCTGTACTACAGAGGCATGATTTTAAAGAACATTAGATCTAAACGAAGGATGAGTGAAACTAACTGAGATTAAAAAAGAATCAACCTGAAGCTTTTCCCATCTCTCTGACAGGATACAAATGGATCATGTGCTGCTTATGAAAAATGTGGGTTAACTTAAACAAAACAAACCAACAAAAAACCAAAGCAAACTCTCTAAGGGTACGTCTACACTAGCCCCCTAGTTCAAACTAGAGAGGCTAATGAGGGTGACCGAAATTGCAAATGAAGTGCGGGATTAGCATGTTCCCAGGCGGTCACCATTTTGGAAACTGACTAGCCCGGAGTAACTGCCTGCGTCTACACGGGGCAGTGAAACGGGAGTTCGAAGTAAACCCCTAACTTGAATTAGCTGTTACTCCTCGTGGAATGAGGTTTAAATATTAAATATTTAAATCCTGCACTTCATTTGCAATTTCGGTCGCCCTCATTAGCCTCCCTAGTTCGAACTAGGGGGCTAGTGTAGACGTACCCTAAAACTGCACAGTTCTGCACTTCAAGGTTCTAGGCAGGAGCATAAACAGCGTGATAGGCTCTTCTCCTGTTAGTCCCTGCCTCTTCCCCTCCTAAAAACACAGAACATGCATGCATACTTGCCTCAGAAGACCCCGACGAGCTACAAAATCCTTTGATGCTTTATAGATGCAGGAAGGAGACCCACTGGGTTGTCCAGGCTTTCCTGTTTTGATGTCATGACCTCACTGTTGCTGTTGCATTGCCAAAGCCACGGTGATGTTTTATCCATGTGTTTAAATAGCTCAGAAGAAGGAGATTAAGAACTTTTCAAAGAAAGGAGAAGACTTGGGGTGAATCCTGGCCTCGCCACTACCAGAATTCTGCTGCTTAAGGCAGGGTTCCGCAAGAGTGACATGTCGCGGGGGGAGGGGCATTTTACTGGCTCTGTTCAGAGAGACAGAAACACCTTGGACAACATGGCTAGGACTTCCTCGTGACGTGTTAGCTGACTGGGTGTGGGGGTAATGGGGTCAAAAGAATGGCCATACTGGGTCAGACCAAAGGTCCATCTAGCCCAGCATCCTGTCTTCTGACAGTGGCCAGGTGCCCTCTGTTTATGAACAGAACAGGTAGCCCTCAAGTGATCCCTCCCCTGTCACCAGTTCCCAGCCCCTGACAAACAGAGGTGAGGGACACCGTTCTTACCCATCTTGACTAATAGCCATTGGTGGACATATCCTCCATTAATTTATCCAGCTGTTTTGGAACACTGTTAAAGTCACGGCCTTCACAGCATCTTCTGGCAAGGAGTTCCACAGGTTGACTGTGCGTTGCATGAAGAAGTACTTCCTTTTGTTCATTTTAAACCTGCTACCTATTCATTTCATTTGGTGACCCTAGTTTTTGTTATGAGAACAAGCAAATAACTTTTCCTTTCTCACTTTCTCCACATCAGTCATGATTTTATAGACTTCTATCATATCCCCGCTTAGTTTCCTCTTTTCTAAGATAAAAAGTCCCAGTCTTTTTAATCTCTCTTCATATGGCAGCTGTTCCAAACCCCTAATCATTTTGTCGTCCTTTTCTGAAATTTTTCCAATGCTTTTTGTTGCAGCCGATCACATAAGGCAGCCTTCTGTCCTAGTGCTCTCTTGAACATTATGGGAAGATACAAACTTGCTGCTCGGGGGAGGGGTGGCAAGAGAAGACATTTCCTCTACCCTTCTATTACACCCACCTGACATGGAAATACTTGTACAAGTAAAGCCAAGGGCAGGATTTTAAGCAGTCCTTACTCTGCCTGGTCAGAAGGGAGCCGAAAGCACTCCTGGATGGAGTAAGTGAACTTATTACCATATTGAAGAGACTATAAAAAATGAAATACAGTCGTTTAAAACTGTCAGACCTGGGCAAATGTATGCAAAGGAATAGTTAGCCTCTTCCATGTCTAACCCATTCCATTCCACAACACTTTGCAAACTTCCAGGGGAGGAGCACCTTCCCCCACCACTGAAACGTTGGCACATCGGGGGGGTAGAATGTTTGGACCATTTAACAAAGCATGTTCCAGTGGTTAGGGCCCTAGCTCAGAATGTGGGAGACCTTGAATCAATTCCCTGTTCTACCATGGACTTCTTGGGACCATAGCCAGAGCACAGACAACACTGATGGGGCACCATAGCATTACGCCTTTAATTGAAATCCCAAGAGTAACAGTTATTTAGCCTCTCTATGCCTCAGTTCCCCATCTGTACAATGGGAATAATAAAGCTTCTCTGCCATACAGAGAAGCTAAACACATTAAAGATTATGATGTGCTTTGAGATCTAGGGAGGAAATGTACCATATAAGATGCAGGCATTATTATTTATTAACAACTCATACCTGCTTTGCACAAGGGTTTAGGTCAAGAAGTGAAGAAAGTCCTTTCCCATGGGTAATAAATATAGGCAACGTGTAGAATGGAATTTAGACAGAACACCAGAAATAATATTCCAACACTTACGAAAAGTGTTATGGACATGAACAATGTATGGTGGTTAGGACCTCATCTGAAAGGGGGCATCTATGAAAGCAGAATGTCCACTCAAAGACATTGGTCTAAAATTGACTTGGAGGGCTGCGTTCCAGCTTTGGAATCGCCCAAACCATTTCCTGCAGGGTCTCCCATATAAACTAATCAGCTGGTTTGGCCCTTGTTAGTTTGTAAGATCTGACCTGGTCACAACCAGAAACAATATGGATACCTCTAATTTCCACCACTGCTCTCAGTACAAAAACCATTGTGTTTTTATTTGTCACAGTGGATTGATGACTGTTATCTGAAGCGTGCCATGCAGCAATACAATTTGTCATAACTAAAGTTAATGAAGTGGAAGGTTAAATAGACTGTAAATGCACATCTGACACAATCTGTTAAATTAACTGAAAATCTACTAGCAGTGTACATGTCTAGCTACTCTCTTAACTATCATTAACTCTTGTAACAAATTGCAGCATTGTGATACCATGGGTTTACACTCTAGGTTAGGTAGCTGTCATCTTGGACATTGAAACACTCATCTGCGGTGGGCTAGACCATAGCCAGGGCATGGACAACACCGGTGGGGTACTAGGGCTCTATGCCTTTGATTGAAATCCCAAGTGTTTATTGTACTCATCCCCTGAGATTAAAGGATCATTACGCTTCTCCTCTAGATACTTTGCATACTTAGGTAACTAGATAAGCAAGTTCTTTTGATTTCTACATTTTGGGGGAATGCAAATTGCAGCTGCCAAAAGAGAGACCCAATGTAAAATCTTCTTTAAAAAATTTGTCCTTGTAAGACTGGCTGTTCTGCTGTGCACTAAACTGTACTGAACTACCCTTCACCAGAATAAACTAATAGATAAACACAAGAATCACTGCAGCACAATATAAAATCTGATGGAGTGTAAGAGAACATTAAGCCTCTTAAACAGCCAGAGGGCAAAACACTCTTTCTTAAGAGCATTCCTCCACAGTGGCCCAGCTCTGAGGAACACAGATGAGTAATGATCACAGGAAGCGACTACATCTGGGTACTTTTGAGAGGGCACAGAAACTGTCCCACAAGACATCAGATGTGAACTGCTCAGCAGAGGAAGTTTCTTTAGAGTACAGATAAGCCAATGAGAGTAAGGAAGGTTGGTATGTAGATTACAAATTGGGCATAGCACTCTTCTTGGGAAGGGGGGTTTATTTTGAACTGTAATTCCAAGGTCCTATTTCTAACTTGGTATAAATCTGAGCAAATTAGTTAACCTCAGATGTAACTCGGTTGATCTACTTGCGCAGTGGGCACAGTTACTATTTATATGGCACAGTGAGGACTTGTCTACGCTACGCGGAGGATCAACACTACAGCAATTGATCTGGTGGCCATCGATTTTTTTTGTGTCTGCTTAGACGCAATAAATCAATCTCCAAGGGCTCTTCTGTCGATATCTGTACTCCACCAACATGAGAAGAATAGCTGGAGTTGACAGGAGAACAGCCCCACCAACTGTACCACACACAAGGTGCCATGGTATGTTGACTTCAGCTACACTATTTGCGTAGCTGACGTAAATCAATGTTACCAGTAAGCCAAGGCCTAAGTGTATGCTGTACCTAGTGATACATAAACTGTGCTGAACAAAGTATAATTCACAACTATGGCATATAATATTTACTAAACCTGCCTCCTAAGGTGGTCTAAGCTTAATTAATTAACGTTCTTTGAGACCAAAGTGTCATATAAATGCTTTATTTTAGGTGCATTACTTCCGGTTACATGTTTAGAAACTATATTTTAGAAAGGAGTCAAACTTGGTTTTATCAAACAAGCTTTAAACTCTGCGGGTTCTTACCTTAGTCAAGCGGAATGTTTACAGTTTACAGGTACAAACCACCAAAGCAAGTCAGAAATAATGTGAGACTCATAAGGGTGTGATGATGGTGCTATATCTTTGATGGTTTTGTCCCAAGGCATACCTGTGAATCGGTTCTCTCAGACAGTAATCGTCCACTGTATATAGATTAGGTTTTTTTAATAGAAGATTTAGCATCTGTTTATCTCTCTGAACCCATAGATGAGTATTTTATATGTGTCTGGTTCAAATAACAGATCAGCAGGGATTTCAGAGCTGTTTCATTCTTAGTCTAGGCCTATTGCATAGGTAATAGTGTGAATTTGTCATGTACTGTTTCCAGATGGCTAAAGCATTGTGAGAAAGTGTTCTTCTTTTACTCCTGCTACCTAGTAACACAGGCTATGTCTAGACTACAAAGAAAAGTCAGAAAAAGATACGCAAATTGCGAATCACAATTCATGAATTTTTTCCCGCTTTTCTTTCGAAAGAGGCTTTTCTGAAATTTGGCCCATCTACACGGTGCCAAATTTTGAAAAAACATGCTCTTTCGAGCCATCCCTTCCTCATGAAAAGAGGTTTACAGGGATGGCGAGAGAACATGTTCCCTTTTCCAAAATGTTTTTGCGGTCTAGACGTAGCCACAGTTGCATGATAAGCTACTCTCTATGGCCCATGTTTTCAAAACTGGCCTCGGCCTATGAGTGCTTTGTTTTCTTTGCAGCTCCTCTTGGGACACATTGATCTTGATTTGTCAGAAGAGCTGATTGCACACAAGTCTAGCTAAAGATCAACTACATCTGCTCCGGGGTCTCAGGCTGGGTACCCAAAATCTGTGGGCATATGTATCTCAGCAACAGCAACTTTCCTATCATCTGCCCTAGAAGGGAGGACACAAGTTATTCCTGAAATGTACAGACCTAGATTCAAACTCTATACAGCTCGCAGTTGAAAACTGTGATCCCTGGGTATCTTTACCCTGTCTTGGAGAGCCAGTTCCTTACATGATCACTCGGGCCCTACCAATTTCACAGCCATGAAAAATGAGTCCCTGACCATGAAATAAACCCTTCTCCATGAAATCAGATATCTCTTTGCTCCTAGGAGTGACCCATCAAAGGGGGCTTCCTAGCTCTGACTGGATAGGGGAAGGATAGCATCTGTCCATCCCCTGCAAACTTCTCTGGCAGTGGGAGGGGGGAACCAGACCAGAGGTACCTCTCGGTGCCTTGCCCTGCTGCAGGACACTATCTGAGACTGAACAGAAGCCTGAGGTTCCTGCAGTTACAGGAGACTTGTGGACGTGGATCGTATCTTTCCTGTGCTGCGGGAGGCACCCATCAAAGGGGTCTTCCAAGCTCTGAGTGGGAAGGGGAAGGACAGGGGCAAGAAGTGAGTGTGGGGCAGGCAGTGCAGATTTTTCTGCAGCTGTGCAGAAAGAGAAGTCTTGTGCCTCCCAAGCTGGGCAGGGCTAGCAGTGAGGAGCCCTTGGCTGGGATGCTCCCAGTAACACAGGGGAGATCAGACCCACCTCTTGGAGCCTCCCGCAGTTGTAGGAAGCTCTGCACTTGCTGCCTTCAGAGTCCTGCTCTGAGGGCAGCACAGAAGTGAGGGTGGCGATCCCATGACCTCCCTACAACAGGATTCCCATCTCTTTTTGGGTCAGGACCCCAGGTTACAACACAGTGAAATTTCAGGTGTCAACGGCTGAAAACAGAATTTACCAATTTTCAAACCCTATGACAGTGAAATTGGCCATAATGGACCATACATTGGGTAGGGCCCCCATGGTCACTCAGCCTGCGGAGCTGGGTACAGCACTGGACATATGCATGGGCTGCTGAGTGAGGAATCTTCCTCCAGAGGTTACACAGCCATTTAGCGGAGGTGACTGCATCCCAGTGGTCCCCCAGCTCATACATGCTTTGACTCCCTACCTTGCACTCCTCTGACTTGCCCGCTGCAGTGTAGAAACCTCCTCCTGCAACACACTCTCGCACAGGAGAGCCACCTCCATTTTCTGACATACACGGAGCAGAACTGGCTCCGACATCACAAAACCATCCCCCATTGTGAGGCGCGGTTTCCAGATTCTGCTCTGGAAAGACCTCGGCCCTGACATAGACAGAGGCTTTGTAAGGGAGGGTTGCGTTGACTTGTCCCCACCCTCCAAAAAAAAAAGGAGTGTACCACAGAGCAGGTCGGGGGGGGGGGGAGGAGGACTGCAGCACGCAATACTTATGAACAGCTCCAAATCCAGCAAAGCTACCCAAGCCCTGTACCAACTCACTGCACGCAGCCATGCACAACTAAGGGGATGACTGTGTTTAGAAGCAATTTGCAACTGCTTCCTACCTGTAATCACTTAAAAAATAGTTCAACTCTATAGCCTCACTGAATTCCAAGTGGCATGTGTGGGAGCCCTAATTGAACTGCAGCTGATAGGTTGAAATACCAGGTGTTTGATTTTTTTTTTAATGGCTGAAAATGATTTCCTACTTACTTCCAATGTGCAGCTTAATTACTGAGGGAAGGCAAATGATTTGAAAGAAAAAAAAGTCCAAAACCTGAGTTCTACTGGTATCTCTTTACTTTGCTAATGACAAACCAAGCTTGATCTAGAGCTGTGCATTACTCAGAATGGCACATTCTGTTTTGAACTCTTCCCCCTGTAATGTGGCTAGGCCCTAAGGCCAAAAGAGACAGAGAGAATCCTCCAGGTAGCTAGAGTGGCTGGGAGGAAACCAGCCAATCAGAGGCCAGGAGGGACTATATAAGAAGCTACAGGATTAGACCTGGAAGGGAAGAGGTCAGGGCTGTCTGGCTGACTGGCAGAGCCAAGGTCAGCTCAGAGTGGGAGGTATTAGAAGGGGAAGTCCTGGAAGGACCACTCTCATCCTGATTGGGGAAACAGACAAGCGAATGGACTGAACTGAGACACTCTGCAGAGGGCACCGGGATGGACCCCTGTCAGAGGTCTACCCCGGAAGGGGTTTGTGATTGCACAAGGAGTGTGATGCAGCCGGAGGGCTGAGTAGCTGCAAAGCTTTTAAAACTGAGGCAGTGCAGGAACAAGGCGAGTGCCAACCTTGTTACACATACTGCCCCCCTTCTCCCCCCCCCCCACACACACACACTCCGGAAAATCTAGCTGTTCCTATTTCTGCAAAAATACCGCTTCCAATAATAAAAAGTTCTGCTACTTCCCCTGGAGATAAAGTACAACACTAAAAGTGCCAGGAGCAGTTTTTCTCACTTAGCAGTTAATGCGTAGTCATTTCTGGCCTTTGGACATGTGCCATAAATGCCATAATCCCTGAGAAGCCTTTTTTATATTTTTTGAAAGGTGTCATAATGGGTCTAAAAAGTAGGTCAGGAGACAATTAAGCAATCTGTTTGATTCATTAGGAAGTAGTGGTGCAGTGCTGCTCAGACTCGCCAAACCCAGTTAAGTAGATGTCGTCACAGTTACTTCTTGGTTAGGGCTTTAAATACTAATCAAGGAAATAAATGAAGGGAGAAGAAATGGGAACAGGCCAGCAACCAGGAGGATTTAGAACAGGACTCATTCTGGGCTAGAGTCCTTGTGATTCTGAGCCAAGATGCTTCTGTAACACAGAGTAAACACAGCCTTTCCTTGTAAGGTTACAGAGCCTTTAGTCACAATTAAATTAAAATGGTGAAGGAAGAGCTTGAAAAGGAACAAACTAAGCCCTTAAACTCTCCTCCTTTGTTTTCTTTTACATCCCTGCACTGATTAGCATACTCCAGGGATATGCCAGCGAATGCTTTATTCCAATCTATTCCACATTTCTCCTCAGCTTTGCTGCCTCAGTACCTCAGAAGCTCCCACTGGTGTTAATGGGATCACAAAACACACAAACAGCGCTAACAACTGTTCAGCCAGGTGCACCGTACCAACGGTCCCAATGATTGGCAGCTTCTAGATTTCCCTCGTCTCAGAAACTCATAGTTGCTTTGATTGCTTGTGCTTTCTATTACTGCTTTTCCTTCTTGGCCCAGAGGATCCTGCACTGCTGGATTTTTCCCTTTTGTCCCAGAAGACAAAGCATCGAAGCCATAAGTAATACTCTCCTCTGATGCATAATGACTAGTAAAGCCAGAGACACAGTCCATTGGCTAGGACATTCATTGTGGCGCTAAAAGACTTCCGTTCTGTTCCCAACTCCACTATTTATTGAAAGCTGAACAGAATTAAAATTTGTATCTAATATACAGGTTAAGGAAAGTGTCTCCACATCTAGGTACAATTATTCAAAATTGAGAATTGAGGATAGAACCATAGAATATTAGAGCTGGAAGGGACCTCAAGAGGTCATCAAGTCCAGTCCCCTGCCCTCACAGCAGGACCAAGCACCATCTAGATCATCCCTGATAGATGTCTGTCTAACCTGCTCTTAAACATCTCCAGTGATGAAGATTCCACAACCTCCCTAGGCAATTTATTCCCGTGTTTAACCACCCTGACAGGAAGTTTTTCCTAATGTCCAATCTAACCCTCCCTTGCTGCAGTTTAAGCCCATTGCTTCTTGTCCTATCCTCAGATGTTAAAGAGCACAATTTTTCTTCCTCCTCCTTGGAACACCCTTTTAGGTTCTTGAAAACTTCTACTAAGTTTCCAGGTTGTCCCTTAGTAAATACAATCCATCAAAGGAGTATTTCAGTTACTTTCCTGACTTTGCTTCTTATGTGATCCTGCATGCCAGCAGATGGTGCTCTTTGTGTTAACGATCTGCACATATGCCCGTGTATACAAATAGCCACCTTTCTTAAAAAGCTTTAAGATCTACAGCACTGTGTCAGTCCTCCCAAGTGTCATCCCTATCTCCCTAACCAGAGGTAGCTTAGAGCTCATGATGATCATGAGACCATCTGCTAATTTTGGATTGTTAATGGGGAAATTTTTGCCCCAATCTTCACTCAGTACTATATGAACAGAGGAGCACATGGCTCTTGCTGTCTCCCTCTAGTGCCTATCCCACATAGGGTATGTCTGCATGGCACATTAAAACCTGCGGAAGGGAGTCTCAGAGCCTGGATTTGTGCTTTGGTGCAAAAAACAGCAGCAAGGACATTGCAACTTGGGCTCTGAAGAGCCAGGCTGAGGCGCTGGTTTCAGAGCAGGAGCTGCAACCTCTACAACCTCCATTTTTAGTGCTGTAGACCAAACCGAGCAAGCTCGTCTGTTGACCCAGGGTCTGAAACCTGCTGCTACTCACCTGCATGTAGCTGTGCCTGTGTAGGCTAAGATGAGCCTGCTACTGGCACTATGGATGGTTGTTTAGTTCAAATAATAGGAGTCTGTCCTTTGGATGCTGAAAATCCTGAGTGGTTAATCCCAAGCTCTCACCTTGCACTTTTCATCCATTGATCTCAATGCTTCATGGAGAAGGTCCAGCTCATCACCCCCATTTTACAGGTGGGGAAAACTGAGGAAAAGTGACTGGCCCAAGATTTCCCAGCAAGCCAGTGACACAACACGGCTCTGTCCACTGAGCCTCGCTGCCTCCCTTCTGTCTGGGCTGATAAACCATGGTGGCAGGAGATGTCTGGGAAGGGAGCCCTAGTGCAGAATAGTAACTTCAAATCCAAAACCAGTCAGATCGCTATAAAAGCTACATAATGTTTGCAATAGGGATGGTAGAGCCTTTGTTTTGTGCCCTAAGCAAAATCTAGTGGTGCTGGAAGCATTCAGCATCTGATTTCACAGCGATGGCTCAGAACAGTGTTACAAGATTCAGGGTCAGCGGATATAAATTGGGATAGGTCCCTTGACTTTTGAGCCAGTTTACTCTAGTTGAGAAGGTGCCCTGCAAAAGTTCAGAACATTTCTAGAGAAGGTTATTGAATTTTTCTTAAGGGAAGTGCCACAAATTGCACTCAGTATGAATCATATACATTGGAACACTGTTCTTTGAGAGTGGATTTGTGCTTTTGGAAGACTCTTCGTACGTTTTCTTAAGTGAGGAAAACCATTTTCCACCCTCCCCTCAGTGCTTTCCTTTCCCAGCCTGCCTCTGCCCAGGCTGTAAAGTTCTCATTTCTTTTAATGATTCTTAATAAATTATTGAGAAATCAAAACATGTTTCAGAGTCATCTTCAAGGCTTGCTGTAGTTCAAATGGTTTCTATAAATACACAGTACAAATGGTATTTTTCAAAGGTTTACTGTTCCCCAAATGAATATAGTGGTGTATTGACTGACTGACTTTACTAGAGCACTGGGAACACACGGGGGAGGCAGGAAAGAGGATAGCGAGCAAGATCTCTGAAAAATTTTACAAAGTTCATCTAATCTATCCAGTTTTGATATTTATAAACCAGACACTGTTGCTAAGGTTAACAGCATAGTTCCATCTCTAGAAATAGTTTAGCTATCTACTCACTAAGGCTTAATTAGGCCTTTGCCTTACTGTGTGAACAATAAGGGCTTCTCTTTCAGGTCAGTAATACCTACCCACATCTTGGGTCTAATGCAGAGTACAAACCCTGTCTTCCAAAACTCCCTGTAAGAGCACCTGGGCTTGCAGAGGGAAGGAGAGAAAAGAGATGGGTAAGGCCTCCTGCTTGCTAAGCCAGAGTAGCTGGCCAGGCATATGGGAGAAATAAATTGCACCTCCCACAATTCACTGGTCAGTGTATGAAATGGGTCCCATTTTGGGCCCTGAGTATAGAGCAAGTCTGGATTTGTTTGGAGAGGGGGGGTATTTTTTTTCTTCTGAGAAAATAATTGATTAAAAAAGCAAATGTTTCCCTTTTTTCATCAGAATTTCTCACGGAAAACTTGGAATGTTTGGGGGTGGGGGAGGGAGGTCACGACTATTTCTCCCAACTTCCTTCCTCCTTCTCCCCCCCTCCAAAATTAACCCAGTTGAAAATCAGTATTGATGGAAAACTTCCAACCAGCCCTAGATAGGAATCTGTTACAGCCCCACCTTGGGAGACTTGGTTATTTTAGCTAACAGACCTCAGCTATTAGCTTTGGAGCTTCTTCGTTCTGTCTCTAGCATGTCAGCTATGATGGCTGTCTCCAGCCATAACAACTCTTAGGTCAGTGGTGGGCGGCCTGTGGGCCACATGCGGCCATCAGGGTTCTGTGTGCGGCTCTCGGGACTTGTTTACCTTTGCTCTCGCACAGGGTTGGCAGATTCTGCTGGTTTTCATCTGCACAGTTTTTTTCCTACCAGTATTACGAAGGTGCCACACATGTAAAGCAAGGGCACGCGAAGTGAGGTGTGCGTTGATTGTGCACAATGTTGTGAGAGCCTGGCACTCCCTCAGCAGCCAATGAAAGCATTGCTCCAGTTCAATCAGTGCACCCTGCAAATTCTAGGTACGCCAGCGCAGTTAGCAAAACTACCCTGTCCCGGAAGACACTCTTGCTTATACCATTCTTGTGGCCCACTGAGATGAAGGAGAGCCACTCACACAGCCCATTCACTAGCCTATGTTGCCCCTCACTGCCTTACATCAAGTGGGTTACAATTCCTCCCAGAGGCTGCTCTGATAAAGGAAAAGCTGCACAACATCATTTACTCACACCTGAACAGAATGTATTTGTAGTATGGCTGCAGCTAGAGTATCGGGCACCCATGTTCCCTCTAATCTTTTCCATCAATGTGCGGAATAATTTTTTATGTGCACCAAGGCATGTGCGAACGTGCTTGACCAATAGAAACACAACACCGCTCTGTGGGCGCTCTGCTAATCGGCTGGGTGGCATTTAAATTTCTCTTCAGCAGCTGCACGAGCGCACAGCTTACAGGGAAGACTGTACCATACAGACATGCAACCGAAACAGTTGTGGGCTTGAAGAGCTCAAAATTGAAGCGTAAGACTAGAACACAAAGGGATACAACAGAGGAGGAGCATGCAAGGAACAGGGATGAATAACTAGCTCAGCAAACCAACTTAACCAAGAGGGATTTTTTTTGTAGGCATCCTATCAGAGAAGAGATTTAAGAAGGGATTTGAGGGATGACAATGAGGCAGCTCTGCAGATATAAGGATTGGCTTGGGAGGAATCACAATAGACCTTGTCTGGGGAAAAAATAAAACCAGGTGGTCAATTGACATCTTATGCATAAGAAGGCAGTGGGAGGTTTGGGGAGGTCAGCATTTTGATGAGAGAGGATAGGCAGGCATGGAGAAGCAGGGCAGGGGTTTTAAGGTAGAGCTAGCTAATTTGTGTTTGTGATGGAGAATAAGGCAGCAATGGAAGGATGTAAAGAGGGGTGATATTTATAGACCTCTTCAGTCTGACACTGGGAGAAACAAAGCAGCCATATTGGACAATGGAAACTGGCCCCTACGTCTTACCAAAACTGCATGGGCTTTGTGCAAGTGTTTCATTAGGCAACAAGAGTTCACAGACTTGAAGGAAAATTTGCTGTCGAACAGTCTTTTGTGATAGTCACTTTTATTCCTTAATTGCCCAGTAAAATTGTTCTTTATGGAAGAAAGTGAAATACTAAAGGTTGCCCTAACGGCAGAGAGTATCACCCATTAAGGGCAGCAGATTGTTCTTTGCTTTTCAGAAAGCTGATTAAATTGACATGCCGTCTTTCTGCAGAGAAATGAATATTGTTACATAAAGTTGGAACTTCCGTCTTCTGACAGCAAACAGAAGGCATAATTATTACTGATCTCTTTCATGATACTTTTATCATGTGTTAGCATATATAGAGTCATAGATATATCTGGAGGGGGGGCTGATTTCCTATTACACTACTGCCTGTATAGTCATTAAGGCTAGCGTGAAGTGGTTATAAAATGCTACCCTATCAGAACAATAGGAATTCCAATGCACTTTTCATAGGTATCAATTAGAATCAGGCTCAGTGTATTCACTAGAAGACTTACTTGGCATTGCCCAGGTCCTTCAGGGTACAGCTTTGGGGATGTGGGGGCTTAGGGCAGGAGGCCAGGGATGTGGGGGGTGCAGGAGTAAGGATGGGGGTTGAAGAAGGGCTCAGAGCAGGAGACTGGGGAGGTGTGAAGAATAAGGGTTGGGGGGTGAGGAGGGGCTTAGGGCAAGGAGGTGCAGGAATCAGGGGAGGGATGGGGTCTCAGGGGCAACCCAGGGTGGGGTGGGGAGGGGCCACCTGCCGTCTTCTTCCCGAGGTCCATGCACCCAGCCACCTACCAGCTTCTTCCTGGAGGGCCAGGCTGGGGTGGGGTGGCCTGGGGCAGGGAAAGCCACACAGACTAGCCCCACCAGTGCTCCTTGGGTCCAGTCTGGGAGGCAGAGAAGGGAGGCCCATGCAAGCCAGTTGCGGGGGGGTGCACTGAGTGGCCCAGTGGTGCTGGGGCTGGTGGTCTGTGGCTACTCAATGGGCGGGGGGCCAGGATTGTGCTATGGCCGAGAGCCAAGGGGGAGAGTTTTGGAGTAGAAGGGCCACTGACCTGGTCTGGTGGCCGGCAACGTGGAAAGCCCCAGCTGGCCACTGTGTTCCTTTTGCAGCCACCCCCCTGTGGTCACTCTGCAGTATAGCTGTCCCTCCAATCAGCCCCATCCTTTTCCATGTTAAGGAAAACAATTGATTTCCAGGCCAGTCCTGTTTTCCTGGCACAACTAAACCCTGACTTTGCTTTAAGTTAGGACAAGAGGAAGTTGCCTGCCAAGTTTGGAGTTCCTAGCTCTTACTATTTAGAAGTTCTTGAACAAACTGACTTGCAGACAGATGGACGGACTCAGAGAGAGACAGATTCACAATTTTCTTATATAGTTAAGCAAATATATATATATATCTATATATCTAAAATACAATTGGGTCATATAAATAACATACATGTTTCATTTTCAAGGGTATTTGTAATCTTGTAAAATTTGAAATAGTAATAACATAGTATAAATTATTTATATTTCTATCTGAAGATATCAATGCACTTTTCAAACACAGATGAATTCAGACTTTCTGGGAGGTAACTATCAAAACAACCAAATAATTGGTAAAGATGGAAATACAGTTTGGACATCTTGATTGCCAATATCCCACTCAACTCAAACCATTGGATGACAGGCACTCATTTTAATGTTATCATATTCAAATGAGTCATCTTTGGTTCAGAAAATCTAACCTAAAGAGCTCTTGAAAATTCTCTCATTTTCATTTGTATGAAATATCAAAAGCCCCAAAGAGGGGAAAATTAAGGAAAATTATGGACTAAATTTTTATACATTCCCGTGCCCTGCTCTCCCCTCCTCCTGCCCCCCCCCCCCCCACAATCCAACTCTGGTCAATATTAATTCTGAAAT
This sequence comes from Pelochelys cantorii, assembly GCA_032595735.1. Classification (NCBI taxonomy): domain Eukaryota; kingdom Metazoa; phylum Chordata; order Testudines; family Trionychidae; genus Pelochelys; species Pelochelys cantorii. The sequence continues at coordinate 15,207,469 of CM064346.1, forward strand.
GATCAAAATAGAAAAGATACTATTTTATTTTTCTCGCCCCTATTTTTGACCTGCTCTACTAACCAAGCTGTTGAAATGTGATAATATTGTGCTCTTTTTCTGCTAGCAACACGACACAACATGTACAGGTTGAACCTCTCTCATCCAGCACCTTCAGAATCTGACTGGTGCTGAACCAGAGAATTTGCTGAACCACGAGAGCTCAATGTTGTCTAGCAGCATTACCAACACTTCCACTGCTGACTGGGCTCTTAGAAGACATTTAGGGGTAAATTAGAGCTAAATAACCTCACAAGACACTGAGAGCCAGGACTGGTGGCTGTAAACAAACTTTATGGGACCATGGGAAAGTTGGCCACACCCATGATAAGTGGACATCCGTCTAACTAAAATCATGCCGGGCCACAGATGTTGCCAGACCAAAGAGAGCTTGACTAGAGAGGTTCAACCTATAATAGTGTATATTAATTATTATATCAATGCTTTATACCCCGATTGAGTAGAAAACTAGATTTGATGCATATGCTTAAGTTTGCACATGGAAATAAAATTTGTATGGGACTTTTCTTTGGCTGTATGATCAGAGGAAGATTATTCCAGTTGTTAGGGTACTAGACTAGAAAGTTGTAGGACTCATTCCTTTTGCTCTGCTCTTTGGTTTTTGAGAATAAATGCTCAGAGACATTTCCTAGGCTATGCAGTGGTGATGGTGTAAGATACTGGAGAGACAAAGTTTTCATAGCCCCTACTCATAACTCCGGTCATCTGAAGAAGTGGCCTGTGCCCACGAAAGCTCATGATGCCATCTGCATGTTTTGTTTGTTTATAAAGTGCTACCAGACCATTTGTTGTTTTTTTCTGTAACAGACTAACTTGGCTACCCCTTGAAGCTCCTGAAGAGACAAAGTGAGTGAGGTAAATTCCCTCATCAACAGAAAGATATCACCTCACCCACCTTCTTTCTAACTTCGTAATATACCAAATCCAGTCCTAACTGCAGTAGATGGTACAATAATAGCAATAGGTTTCAAGCAGAAAAGTTAATTACATTTTAGCATGCAACTAAAGAAAACATAATCTGTTTCTGACTGAGTTCTTTGCATGAAAGAAGCCTGAGTTTGTGCCTTAAATGGATACAAAGAATGAAATCCTCGTGCATTCAAGAACTAGCCAAGAGAAAATAGCTTGAGGTATAAAAGCACAAGCCACCTGCGTCCTTATTGCATGCCAACTCACAAGCACTCCCATCCCCGTCAGCAACAGCAGCAAGAGGTCATTCAAAATGATAGGTAAGAAAGACAAGCCACCGGCCAAGACGCTACCACTGGGAAAATCATTTCAGACCTTAGCATCTTGGCCCTTTAGCTGCTTAGTAGTGCACCCTCTCTGTGATCACAGCAGGCAGTGGAAGTATAACGAGGAAAAAATCTCAGGGCAGAGAAGACAAAATCTGTAATTTTTACAGGATGTCACAGTATATTTCCTTCAGACTCAGCATTCTTCCTTTCCTTCCCTCCAGCTCCTGACACTACCATTCTCATTGCTTCCTCCTGCTAGCCAATGACGTATTGCAGGCAGGTGGGCATGGGGGGGGGGGAGGGGGAAACCTGGTTTCAGAAACAGGTAATGGGCGGGGGGAAGTCTGCTCACCAGATAGATGAGGAGAGCGCAAAAAATCTGTCTAGCAAACAGTGACAGAACTTCCAGGGTAGGGGCAGGAGGGGAAACAGTTTTGTAGTGAAATTCACCCTTCACTATATGTGCCCATGTGATGGTTAGGAGGAGTGCCAGCCAGCACCGGTGCCTAAGGGGTTAAACTCAGGTACCTCACAAGGGTGTTGGCAGGGGGGCAGAAGAACCAATGGGATACAGTGCTGAAATTTGAACTGGATACAGATACCTGGTCTGCTCTTCCTTTGTGGGAGTTCTAAGTTAGGGGCTGGAGGGAACAGATGCATTAATCAGAATTACTGTGCCTACAAGGAATACTGGGCTTAGAGTGAACTGGGCCTTCTCACAGATCAGCACAGATCGTGAGCAGAGGGGAAAGGTGTATTCAGACATCATCAGGTTATTTTTTTTTTGTTTTGGTTGTTTCGTCAAACTTCTCTGTGTGAATCTATGCCCTCCCTCCCCTGTTCACTATCTAAGAGCGTACCCAGAGATGTTCTCTATGGGTACATCCAGACTACAGGCTATTTCAGGATACCAAAAAGGTATTCTGGGATACTGGAGGTATCCCGAAATAGGTACCCCGTGTCCAAGGAACACGTCCGATATTTCAAAATAATTTTCAAAATAACAGACATGCTATTTCAGCATTTCTGTAAACCTCGTTCCACAAGGAATAAGGGATGTCTCGAAGTAGTGCTTTATTTCAAAATCTGGTGCCGTGTAGCTGCACCAAATTTAGAAATAAAATCGAAATAAGATACTCAATTTGTGTAGCACACATTGCGTATCTTATTTCGATTTTAGAGTGCAGTCTAGATGTGCCCTGTGTGTTAATTTGTTTTACTCAGTTGCTTTGTAGCACATAACAACCAAGTATGCTTTATCAAGTAGAGCTTTTTGTTTTGTTAATAAAATCACCTTTTTTAAGGTGATGATTTGATTCTTGGGTCCTGGTAGGAAACTGGAGGTCTGTCTGTGTGTGTGTCTGCCTGCCTAAGACTAAGAGGCCAACTACCCAAGACTGTAGTTAGTTTTCTCTTTGTTTTACAAGCTCTCTTGTGGTAAAGGAGATTGGGGGTACCCCTCTGGAAGAAGTCCAAGTGCTTTCTTCCTGGGTTCAAGAAGAAAGGGATTTTCTTTTGTTTCACTTGATTGTGGCTGCTACCCTCCCCCCCAGCAAAAGTCAGTGAATCTGTGACTCTGGGTAGTTTTTGTAAGCAGAGCCTATAGAAGCAAGTTATTTAAGGTCTCTTGTGGGCCCCCATCTTCTGCACTCAGCGTGCCAGAGTGGGGAACACTCCTGACAACCCAAAAGAGGCTTTTTCTGAGTACATTAGATTACATTGGTCTACAATTTTTTAGAAGTTGTCTGCTTCAGAGATAAAATGTGCTATTTATTATGTATTTTGATGTGCTGAATTCAAATATGACAATTAAAACAACTGATTGGCTACTGTTTCCAAGATATTTAAGTTTTTACATTTTACGTCTATGTATATTGTGTAGATAGTAGACTTTTAATCATAAATTGTAAACCTAGGTCTTTTCATGTGTTTATGGTTGCTTTACATGATAATATTTCACCTGTCCTGTTTATGTAACACTTTAAAAATCAGCAAAAGGGTTATATAAATAAAATTTATTATGAAACAAAAGGCAAAAAACTATTATGTACATTGTTTAGTCCTATTCAGTGTCTACTCGGCGCTTCTTGGCTTGTCTCTTGTATTCATTAAATGGAGCAACTCTTGTCACTGTCCAGCAGTAGTCTGCAAGCATTGATGGGCTCCATTTGCCCTGATAGCGTTTCTCCATTGTTGCAATGTCCTGGTGAAATCACTCGCCGTGCTCGTCGCTCACTGCTCCGCAGTTCGGTGGAAAAAAATCTAGATGAGAGTGCAAAAAATGTATTTTTAGTGACATGTTGCAACCAAGGCTTTTGTATGCCTTGAGGAGGTTTTCCACCACCAACCTGTAGTTGTTTGCCTTGTTGCTTCCAAGAAAATTTATTGCCACTAACTGGAAGGCTTTCCATGCCGTCTTTTCCTTGCCACGCAGTGCATGGTCAAATGCATCATCTCGAAGAAGTTCACGAATCTGAGGACCAACAAAGACACCTTCCTTTATCTTAGCTTCACTTAATCTTGGAAATTTTCCACGGAGGTACTTGAAAGCTGCTTGTGTTTTGTCCATGGCCTTGACAAAGTTCTTCATCAGACCCAGCTTGATGTGTAAGGGTGGTAACAAAATCTTCCTTGATTCAACAAGTGGTGGATGCTGAACACTTTTCCTCCCAGGCTCCAATGACTGTCGGAGTGGCCAATCTATCTTGATGTAGTGGGAATCTCTTGCACGACTATCCCATTCACAGAGAAAACAGCAGTACTTTGTGTATCCAGTCTGCAGACCAAGCAAGAGAGCAACAACCTTCAAATCGCCACAAAGCTGCCACTGATGTTGGTCATAGTTTATGCACCTCAAAAGTTGTTTCATGTTGTCATAGGTTTCCTTCATATGGACTGCATGACCAACTGGAATTGATGGCAAAACATTGCCATTATGCAGCAAAACAGCTTTAAGACTTGTCTTCGATGAATCAATGAACAGTCTCCACTCATCTGGATCGTGAACGATGTTGAGGGCTGCCATCACACCATCGATGTTGTTGCAGGCTACAAGATCACCTTCCATGAAGAAGAATGGGACAAGATCCTTTTGACGGTCACGGAACATGGAAACCCTAACATCACCTGCCAGGAGATTCCACTGCTGTAGTCTGGAGCCCAACAGCTCTGCCTTACTCTTGGGTAGTTCCAAATCCCTGACAAGGTCATGCAGTTCACCTTGTGTTATGAGATGTGGTTCAGAGGAGAAGGATGGGAGAAAATGTGGGTCCTGTGACATTGATGGTTCAGGACCAGAAGTTTCATCCTCTTCCTCTTCCTCATCTGACTCAAGTGAGAATGATTCTGGTGCATCAGGAACCGGCAGTCCTTCTCCGTGGGGTACTGGGCGTATAGCTGATGGAATGTTTGGATAATGCACAGTCCACTTTTTCTTCTTTGACACACCTTTCCCAACTGGAGGCACCATGCAGAAGTAACAATTGCTGGTATGATCTGTTGGCTCTCTCCAAATCATTGGCACTGCAAAAGGCATAGATTTCCTTTTCCTGTTCAACCACTGGCGAAGATTTGTTGCACAAGTGTTGCAGCATATGTGTGGGGCCCACCTCTTGTCCTGATCTCCAATTTTGCAGCCAAAATAAAGGTGATAGGCTTTCTTAACCATAGTGGTTATACTGCGCTTTTGTGATGCAAAAGTCACTTCACCACAAACATAGCAGAAGTTATCTGCACTGTTCACACAAGTACGAGGCATCTCTGCTCACTTTGGCTAAACAGAAATGTGTCCCTTTGCAAAATCAAACACTGTCAAATAAGAGAGCACGACACTGTATGATTTCTAGAGCTGATATAGGGCAATTTGTTCAGCAGAGTGATGTAAGCTTCGTTATGATTGCATCATCCATGACTTCTAGGAATAACATGATGCAATTCATATCATGTATGACGCAATACCAGCTTCAGATTGCATCATTCATTGTTTTGCCTAAAAAGCAAGTACTGTCCAAACCCAGTCATAGATTTATTTATAGATCCAGTCAAAGATATATTTTAGTCATTTCTGGTTTAAATTGAGATCCCTTCCCTTTATAACTCACTTATCCTCCGCCATTCCCAAGTCAAGGGTCGTATACACTGACCCAATAGCATATCTTGAAAACTAGAGCCAATCAACAATTTTAAGCATCATTTTCGTTCTCAGTGACCCAGAATTAGTAAAGTTTGACTACATTTATTTCAGAAGCATGTTGGCTGTAGAGCAGTGTTACAGGACATTATAAGCTAAATTCAGATAGGTTTGTGCTGGATTCCCACGGAGCCCTTGGGCAAGATTAAAGCTGTCTCCACCCAGCAGGAAAGTCCCTTACCATGAGGTGACTCCCTCAGAGAGGCATCATGTCAGAATGATTCAGAGAAATGCTGTTTACATGTTGTAAACTGTGGGTGGATCTAACCCCGCCTCTCTTAGGAGTGGAGTCTCAGAATGGAAAATGTGCTTTCAAACAAAGCAATAGCTACAGCTTTGTTTGTGAAACCCCAAAGACATACAGACTCCTACCTGGTTGTGTTACAGTCTGGAAACTCTTCCTAGAGTCACCTAAATATTTCTTGAGGTCGGTCAATCTTTCAAACAAATCTTGATTTGCTTTTGACCCAAACTTGGGGTCAAGCCCAAGGGTTCCAGTTGAAGTTGTTTTCAAATCAGCCTCAAACTCCTAGGCTATGTCTACAGTGCTGGCTTTTGCCAGCAGAGAATATGCAAATGAAGTGCTGATTAGCATTTTGTCATGTTTCATTTGCATAATCTATTTGAGCCATTTTTGCGCAAGGGGTTTTTGCACAAAAACAAGCAGTGTATAAGTTTCCTTTTTGCGCAAAACCCCCTTTTTGTGCAAGATCCTTATGCCTCAGACGTTTCCTTTTTGCGCAAAAAGGAAATGTCCACACTGCTTGTTTTTGCACAAAAACACCTTGCGCAAAAACTGTTTGAATAGATTATGCAAGTGAAGCATGACAAAATGCTAATCAGTGCTTCATTTGCATACTCTCTGCCGGCAAAAGCTGGCAATGTAGACATAGCCTTGGTGAAACATAAGGAACTGAATGCCTGTGAATCACTGTGAGTGAGGAAAGAAGAGAAATAGATTTGTGTTTTCCTGGATAGTGGCACAGCTAATAATAGGACAAAAATGATTTTATTGTTATTTGCACAGACAGGTAACATTTTTGTGGATTGTGTGGTAACTGGATCAATTGTATCTGCATACTAGAATGCTCTTGCAGAGTATCCAACTAAAAACTCTGCTTATTTGCCCTTCATGGCTTCTCATGATATGGAAAGAGCCTTTTATTCCATAGAGGGCTGGCAGTATGGCTCAGGAAACTGATGATGGATAGATTCGTGGAGGTTAGGTCCATCAATGGCTATTAGCCAGGATGGGTAGGAATGGTGTCCATAGCCTCTGTTTCTCTGGAGGTGGGTGACAGGGGAGGGATCACATGAAGATTACCCGTTGTGATCCCTCCCTCTCGGGCATCTGGCATTGGCCACTGTTGACAGACGGGATACCGGGTTAGATGGACCTTTGGTCTGACCCAGTATGACTGTTCTTATGTTCTTATGTTCAAACTGCTTAGAATCTAGTTGGAATCTGGCCTCTCTCGGAGTTGTGTTAGGAAGCTATAGAGCCACGTTCTCTCACGTCGCTGACTTGGAATTATCCTGGATTTAAACAAGAGTTTGATTGGTTTGGGGGTTTTATTTGGTGGCTAAGGCTACCAAAATGAGATCAGGATGTGCCGTTGTGGTGGTAGTTTTCATTATTTGGATACCTTTCCTCTGGAAACTGACCTGAGGCTGTCAAATCCATTTTCGAAAGTCTACCATATGAGTACCCAAAGCCGCCCTTACCCATACGCAGAATGCACAGTTGCGTAGGGCATCTAAGAATTTGGGGCATCACTGGGTCTTAGTGTCCACCTACCTCTTCCTATCCCCTTCTGTGGCTCTGCTTCCTCTGGAGAAGATCTAGTGAACTGAAAAGTGAAAAAGCCTGCTAGGCCTATTAGCAGCACATTGAGCCTGTGAAAGAGCCATTCAAGTGGGAATGAAGCCATTTAACAGGCATTTGTAAGGCCAGGTGTAGACTGTCAGTTTCTGAATTTACGGTGTTAATCTACAGGACCTTAGTTTAAAATTTGCTTTACAACTATGTCAATAGTGTGTTGCTGAAGATTATAAAATCACTTCTCTAAAAAATCGTTATTCTCTCCCTCCCTGGGTTGCTGGTGGGTCTGGGGCACCAGTTTAATCGGACTACATAGGGCCCCATAAATGCTAAGGATGTCCCTCTGAGTAACAGGTAGTATTCTCTTAAGAGGGGACAAACTGGATTTGAACCAGAGAGGCAAGATATTCTCTCCCCCATTACACAACCGTCTGAGCCTAATTGTTTTTAAACCCAATGAATCTCTATTAGGGTATGTCTACACTAGCCCCCTAGTTCGAACTACGGAGGCTAATGTAGGCATTCGAAGTTGCAAGTTATTCCTCCTGGAATGAGGTTTAACAGGTAGTTCGAACTAGGGCTTTATTTCGAACTACCGGGTCCCTACCACGTGTAGATGTGGGCAGTTAGTCCGGACTTGTAAATTTCAAAAATGGCGACCGGCCGGGAAGATGCAAATCAAGTGCAGGATATTTAAATCCCGGGCTTGATTTGCAACTTCGAATGCCTACATTAGCCTCCCTAGTTTGAACTAGGGGGCTAGTGTAAACATACCCTTAAAGACCACTTTTCTGCCCAGTGCAAAATAGAATAACTACATGAAAACCTCTGAAAAACCAATTTTTACAAGGGCTCTCCAGATAGACACTTGAGAATACAACAGTAATTCCTGCTGCTGAGTGCAGTGTGAAATGTGGAGAATGGGCCTTTAATTTCAGGAAAAAAGTTAGAAGCTAGTAATTTCTTGATCAATTTTGAATGTCTGGTCACGAGCAGTTTGGTAAACTATTTTAATGCAAGCAATCTATATGTTAAATATCTTAGCTTCACTTTTAGGAATAAAATGAATGGCGTGTCCAGGGTGTTTGCTCTTTTTCTATGACTCATCTGTGAAGTTCTGCTTGTTTATCTATGATTTATCCAAAGCTTTCCCGATGTCTAGCAGTAAATCACTCAGATCTGGCATTGAATTAATAAATATTTCTCCCTGTATTCAACTTGATAGACTTTTACGTGCATAGAGACAAAAAAAAAAAATACTCAGTCAAATTATGTGTGATGGCACTGTGGACAAACTGCCTCTGCTCCTTGGGTAAGGTGTTTGGTTTTGGTAATGCTGATGGAATATATTTCAGTTTAGTAAATGAACCGTGAAAGAGGCTGTTCTCTCTGATGAGAAACAGGCCTACCGCTGCCCTCTGACACTGAGGTAAAATGAAACTTGGTGTCCTCTGAGGCCTGTAGATTCTCATCAGAATTTTCAGGCTGCCTGCTTAGTCAATTTCAAGAACCACACGCAGGCATTGTGGCTCAGAAAACAGCAGCACAAATGGGGTTCAGAATCCGGGCTGTGCACAGAAGACATTTATATTCGTTTGGAGATTTGAGGTTTGGGATTCTAATGCAAATAAAGAACAGGGCAGGGTGTGTGTGTGTGGGGGGGCAAAGTTGTGACTTCACTTGATCACCCCACTTCTGCTTATAGGACGTGAAATCTGCATTTCGGAAATGGAACCTAAAAAAACTTCCATCCGTGGCCTTCAGTGAAATCCGCAGTTCCAATCCTGCAAGCTACTTTATGTGAAAGGACCCCTCTGCTTCTGGCCAGACATGCTGAAGTCAAGGAGTTTCTGTGCAGATACTGGGTTCTGCCCAGCAAAGCAGAGTACATCTTCAAGGCTTGTGTTTTGACACTTAGCCAGCCAAGATCCTACCCAGTGTCCCAGACACCTAAACCCAATTCCAGAACTCCCCGGTGGGATCCTTTGCTTCGTTCTGAACCCACACAGAGAGGGGAAAATTGACTCCTGGTTCAGTTCTAGATTATGGGGCAGAATAATGTGATCAGACTTCCCCAAATAGCTGTGACCCCGTTCATTCCACCTTCTAAGTACTAGCGTTTACGTGATCCTAAAAATGTCTAACATAAATTAGTGCAAGATGAATGTATCTGTAGCCTTCAGATTTGCTGAACCTTATAAATAGTTTCAGTTAATGGATAGCAAAAGGAGTGATCAGTAAATTTGGTTTTATGAAGTTTTCACTTATTTGCCATTATTAATGACGTTGGAAGATTGGTAATGGTAAGTGTCCATTAGTGCATTAGCTCCGTGGTGATATACAGCACTAAAAGGGAGTCAGATGAAGAGGGAGGAAGGAAAACCCTACCCATTCATAAATACAGCTCTTTGCCGTTTGCTGTATAGTGACCTGAATAATAGCCAGACTGGCAGGGCAGAATGGATAATGGAGTTCAGTCTCCAGGGGGAAAGATGCATAAAACATGTATTCCATTTCACTCCGAAAAGTATTTACACCATCACATCTAGAAGTACAGAGCCAGGAAAATGACACATACCACTGCATGGAAGGGCAAGGATTGTGCCACATTTTAATTTTTCAATCCATGTGTCTCTTCAGTACAGGGTGTCCCCTGATAAGTCACCCCAGTGTACATCCATTCCACAATAAAGTCATCGCCACTTGTAGAAACTGATGCGTTATAAGTCTTCCCGTTCTCCACTCTTATGTCGAGTAAAAAAATTGCACAAATGGAAGTCAGCCGTGGGAAAAAAATTCCCTGTTTAAGTTGTTTCGCTATAACTCCACGGTTTCTGAAACGTATCTTGGACTTATAGTGAGGATGGCCTGTATCATACAGCAAAAAATCACAAAGGGTGGCATTTTAATAGGCTGTGCAGTAGCCTATGATTCTGTCAATGGGTCTCATTAAATGGTGGTGAACCCCCCTCCACCCAGGGCCAGCTTTAGGCCGATTCGCCCGATTCCCCCAAATCAGGCCCCGCACCTAAAAGGGCCCCACGCCCTAAAGCAAGAGGGCCCTGTGCCCTAAATCCAGAAGTGTGCTGGCATGCCGGGTGCGCTGCAGGAGGGGGCATTGGCCCCGGAGGAGCGCGGCGGCTTATGTGCACCGCAGGAGGGGTGAGTTGAGCGCAGGGATTTCCCTGCACCGCGGGATGGGGATTCAGCCCCTGGGTTTGGTGGGAAGGCAGGACTCTGCCCTGTACTGTAGCTGGGGATTTAAAGGGGCTGTGGCTTGTTTCTTTGTGTGCTCTTTTTTTTTTGCTCAACCAAAATTTGTGTGTGGGTTGTTTTTTTTTTTGGTCAACAAAAAGGGCCCCGTTAAAACGGTTCGAACTGGGCCCCACACTTCCTAAAGTTGGCCCTGCCTCCACCCACCAGCATTTAGACTCATTTAGTGAATGCAACTCAGAAGGTGTTAGGGGCCTGATTGAAAACTCACTGAAGTCAAAGGAAGATTTCCCATTGATATCAAAGGGCTTTGGATCAAGCGTGGTTGCTTTGATGGAAGAAAGTTTAGCTCGGTTCATGTGTCTCATTTGTCAGTTCAGTTGATCAGTTTAGTCTGGCTGACTTTTATCCTTGTGAGAGTTGCAAGAGTTTTGAGAGTTTATTTTTTTAACTTGGGGGATGGAATAAGCTTGAGTTAGTTTATCTCCTTTCACTTGTTGGAAGCCCAAATTTTGCTTTAGGGCTTGATTCTGAGCCATTAAAGTTAGTGGGAACTTCCCTTTAGACTCCTAGTTCCATTGGTTGCCAACTATTCCTAGCTCTCCACCTCCCCAAAGCACACAGAGAAACTAACAAGCCCACAGTGCTTAGGAAAGGCAGGTGTCACGTTTGCAGAAGCCTTTGCTTCTTCAATAAATAGCCCTGATTTTACTGTGAGTGGTAGGGAGGTAGCAGATACCTTTAATTTTGGATGTGTCAATTAATCTTTGAATAAAAAAAGTCACAGTTGAATAAATTATGTAAATGAAAAGGGTATAAAAATCTATTAAAATGTGGAATGTGCATGCATTTGCATCTCCTTCTAAATGTTTTCTCTTGAATCCTAAGTATATGATCCAGCTCATAGTAAAAAAAAAAATCAACAATTCGTAGCTGGATTATCAGTTACTAATTTACTTTGGAATTTTTACTCCTCCCAGACTAATTAGTTTCCAAAAATCTCTTTTCCAATTTCCCAGACATCTTGGGTTTATTTACATGCCCCAGGAAGAGCTATTTACTGTTCTAGGTAATTTGATGAACGTTCATTTGGTTTGAATTAATATGCAGAGTTGTTGTGAGCGCTAGCAATTTGCTGGTAATTGGAACATTGACTTACCCTGAAAAAACAGCCTTCCTAGTTAGTTTTCACATGTCACATTATGCAGGAGAAGAACCAAATTTCCTTGTTTACTTGCTAGCAAGGAAACATGTTGTGCATGAGTTATTAGAAAAATGAGTCCTCTTTGCTAACTATTACTTTCCATTGTCATCATCTGAGTGTTGGGGAGGGCTGAATCTGACAATGTAGTCCATTTCCAAGGCAGGTGGGAAAACACAAGAATGACTGTTAGAACAGCAATTATACCCTTTTGTAAATAGCAGTAGCTGGGAAGTCCCCAGCGGTCTGGAGAATGACAGTGAAAAATGGCAGGGAGAGGCAAGGTTCTGCAATTCTCCATTTTCTGGGTGGCTCCACATTTGAGTAATAAAGGATTTCCTAATTATTGCATTTAACTGCAAAGAAGAGTGAATCACTATAATAATTTTAAGCAATTTAGCAGGGGGTGCGTAGAGGATTCGTGAAAGGGGGTTGGTTATGAGCGGAAGTTACACCTCTGCAGAGGTTGCACAAGGCATTGAGAAGGGCAACAACAAATGGTTGTTAGCTTTGTCTCCTCTTTAACCAGTGTCTTAACATCTTTGTCTCCCACCCTTGCCTCATTCTCCACGCCACACCATGAAAGCTGCACAGCTAGACTCCCCCTTACATACACACATTCCTTGTTCCAGCAATGTGCAACCGTGCTTGCTTCCGCAATTGCTATTCCCCAAATGATTTGGCTCCCCAGACTCCATTTCTCCTTCTCCATCAGAATGACCTATGCCAGTCAGCTACCATGGCTTATAGCAAGAACATCTCTTGCCTCCCTGCATCTTCTGTATCAGAGAAATGGGATCCTAGGGGTGCAGAGGTGGCTTAAAACTTCATCAAACTCAAGTGATGCTTCCCTGGTAATGAGCTCTTGGAATCAGTCCCAGGTCCATGGGACCTGACTTTTGATGACTCTGTTCCAAAGAGTATGGAAGAAAGGTGTGAGCAGAGACCCTCATATACATTAGAGCAGCCTCAGGGCTGTTGTAATTTGTACTTTCCTGCTCATGAGCCCTATCAGTTTTGGGAAGCAGAAAATAGTCACAGTGTGGTGCACTCCAAGCCACCTCCAGTAGTAGAGGCTGCAGTTGAGATCTTACACTCAATTCTGCTCCATCTGGATGAGACCCTCTGTGGAAGGAGGGCATATGCTCTGGGAGCCATTTCATTGAATTTGAGACCTCTTTACATTGCCAGAGGGGCTAAAAGAGTCTCAAAATATTGTGGGGCCGATTCTAAGCTATCCTAATTCCATTATCTGTCTTTTAAAAAATCGGAATGATGTGTGTTTGAGGTACTCCCCATAGACTATCAGTGAATAATTGGACAGACTTTTGTTTCTTGGGCTGTGTCTACACTACAAAGAAAAGTCAGAAAAAGATAAACAAATTGCAAACTGCAATTTGAGTATATTTTTTTCTGCTTTTCTTCCGAAAGAGGCTTTTCCGACATTTGGCCCATCTATACGGGCCAAAAACCCTCTTTCGAAACATCCGTTCTTCCTCATAAAATGAGGTTTATAGGGATGCGGAAAAAATGTGTCCACTTTTTTGAATTTTTTTTCCGGAAAGCAGACACATTCATTGGACATGGCAGAGATTTTCCAGGAGACCTCTGGTATCCCGGAAAAGCTCTGTAGTCTAGACATGCCTGTAGTTACTCATAAGATGCAGTTGAAATATCCAAAAGTCCAGTCTTTAATGAATGATCTTATGCTGCATTGATATGGTGATTGATACTTAATTCAAATAAGACTGTCAGTTTCATCAGCAGATCCATTTCAGTAATGTTGAATAAACTCTGACCATGGCCAAACACTGTTGGGAATACAGACCGGTCTTTCGAACTAATAGAAACTGATGTAAATAAAAATAAATTCCATTTTTCTCTGCTGTTGTGGTCTGATCACTTTTTCTGAATTTCATTTCACTTACAAGGGTTACTTAAGGTGCTAACATCACCAAGGATTTTCCAGGTAATGAAAGCAACTTTGTCAGGGACTGCAGTACAGAGGGAAAACAGTGAGTTGCCTTTGTTTGACAGAATATTGAGTCTCCATTGAGAGCACTCTAAATAGATGCAATCATTGGGAGAGATTTTTCTGCAGTATTCTGTATCCTTATGTGACCACCTACCAAGGCATGGAATGAGCTATAATTATAAGTTATGGCAAACTGTTCTGAGCTAATTTAAGATAGTTGGATAGCATTTTGCTGCTGATAGAGAATGCTGCATATATATTTTATCATGTCACCTGTGCCCAACAACTATTGTCATGAAAGGCGTCACACGCAAGATAGCTCTGTTACATATAGTCTTGCTAGTTCTTAGCATTCAGGCAGTGTCCAGTCTTTCAAGTGCTGTGTTTTGTTGTTCATTATTGTGGTACAATTGCTTTGGTGGTGCAGCAAGAGGTTTTGCTCTCTTCTTGAATTTCCCTAACTGCCCAAAGAATTGATTCTAATGTTGCTTCCTGGGAATTGGTCATTTGGTATTTGGGCAGACATTTCTAAGGAGAAGAAAGGGGACTGTCTGGGTGCAGTGTGACCACATCTGTTCAAGGACTAGTGCATGCAGTTTAACATAAGTTACGTTTTTGAAAAGTACATGGATTGCAGGGCACTGATTACTCTTCGAATCAGAAACTAAGCTGCAAGATCTGACATCTGCTGCCATTTGGGAGGGGAGCAATACTGGTATGGTCCCACAAATTCAGTCCAACATGTATTGGTACCTAGTAATGTATCTTGGTGTGAAAAATAATTGTCACTAATTTTTTTTCAATAATTTTTTTCTTCACTCAGCACACAGTCAACCTGTGGAACTCTTTGCCAGAGGATGTGGTGTAAACTAGGACTTCAAGAAAGAGCTATATAGATTCATGGAGGTTAGGTCCATCAGTGTCTATTAGCCAGGATGGGTAGGAATGGTGTCCCTAGCCTCTGTTTGTCTGGAAATGGGTGACAGGAGAGGGATCACGTGAGGATTACCTGTTGTGTTCCCTCCCTTTGGGGCATCTGGTATTGGCCACTGTCAGCAGACAGCATACTGGGCAAGATGGACCTTTGGTTTGACCCAGTATGGCCGTTTTTATGTTCATCCAGACTAAATGAAGTCAAAGGAGCTACACACCATTCTTAGAATCAGTGCAAGAGGAGATCCAAATCCAATGTGTTTCAGCTTCCACATTTGCTTGTGACTGACCTCTGGTTCTAAGCTGAGCAAATATTTGGCTCTAGTGGGACTCCACACAGGCACAGGGTCCACTCGTGAGCATCCTATTGCATTCACTTCAATGGCCAATACTGTGCCCTTTTGGAAATCCCCTCACAAAATGGAGGATTAGGTTTTGATACAAATAGTCTGAACCATATTTAAAAATGCCTTTAGGCTTTAGCTACATCTTCCACTCACCAAATAATTATAAGCAGCCAAATATTTGTTGTCTAATCCTTGATAATATTGTTTAATTGTAAATTACCTTATTAAATATGCTTTATTAATAGCACACCAGCTATAAGATGCATTATTAATATACAACAAACACAAGGCTATGAATAACATAATCATCTACGGCCAAAACACTGCACCATGACTCAGCAATGATTGTATCGTGTCAAATATCTGATGTCACATGCTTATTAAATAACTCAGTGGGGGGGGGGGCATTTTTTAAGCCTATGTTGTACATGTCCATGGAATTCTCCTCACCATCCCCATTCAAGGAACTGAAACATTAAGGGACAGTGTTCTGCTCAGCCTGGCAAATAGCTAAATCTGATGGGCTACCTCCCTCCATTTGGGATGCTCTACCTGGAGGGAGGTGCCTAAGCCAGGTTAGCTCATGCTCCCACAGGCTAAATATACATCTCTTCTTCCCGCACCAGGCCCACTGCACATACTCAATACTTCTCTTTGGTTTTCCCTACATTTCTGTTTGGTTCCTCTCCTGTCCTGCTGCCTATTGGTTATACAGAAAGAGCTTAAGAAATGGTCTCAACCTTAAAGAATGAGCTGGATGAGGGAGCTGGTTGATGCACATCTTACCGGTACTCTGAGCACCTCTGTGAGAGAGCTCTGCTGGCGAGAAGTGTGGCCCTATCTGGTATGAAAATCCTGCTTTGGCTTGACCTAGAGCTCTAAGCTGCACTTTGGGACTTAGGTGGCTTTGCAAATGCCAGCTGGCAGAAACCCACGGGCTTGGCTGCAGCTGAGGACAGGCTTGGAAGATGTCAGTGGTACCTAGGTCTGGCTGTAAGGGCACGTCTAAACTACATTCCTCTTTCGAAAGAGGAGTGTAAATCAGGCAAATCGAAAGTGCAAATGAAGTGCGGATTTAAACATTCCGCCGGGGCGGACTGGCCCGGCGGGATACCGGGAATTTCCCGGTGGGCCATTGTCCGAAGGGCCGGCTGACGGCTGCTAGAGGAGGAGGGGGATAAACCCAGCAAGCCGCTCCCACTCAGGGAAAAGGGGAGGTGCACGCAGGGGTGACGTCATGGGGAGGACCGTTCTCAACCCATTTCCTGGGCCTATTTTGATTGCCAGTTCCCCCCGTATCCCGTGCTTCATTTGCATATTCGCATCCGAGTGCTTTTTCGATAAAGGGTTTTTTGCAAGTGAAAGTGCAGTCTAGACGGGGTTCTTTCAAAAAAAACCCCCTTTTTCGAAAGAACCCGTACTCATTTTTTCAGGAGTACGTGTTCTTTCGAAAAAAGGTTTTTTTTTCCAAAAGAACCGCGTGTAGACTGTGCTTTCACTTTTGAAAAACCCTTTTTCGAAAAAGCGCTCGGATGTGAATATACAAATGAAGCATGGGATATTTAAATCCGCCCTTCATTTGCACTTTCGATTAGCCTAATTTACATTCCTCTTTCGAAAGAGGAATGTAGTCTAGACATAGCCTAAGTGACATCCCAGGGTCACAAAAGGAAACTGTGGTCAAGTCTTGGTTCTAAGTCCCAGGCCAGTGCCCAAACTGCAAGCCAACCTTCCTTTCTCTCCTGTATTTATGTTTGGAATTTGGGCACAAAGTTTGAACTGACAGAAACAGGGAAGATAGATGGTTATTATCGGCAGGGGTTAAAACTTCTTTTTGTGTTAAAAATACCCCCCACTTTTATACCAGTGCAAAATTGATGTAACTGAGTCGCAGGACAGATCCTGTGTATGGAGGCAGGAAGAGAAAAGAGCAGTCTCATGGCTACAAGTGACTCTGGTTTTCCACCAGACTTTCCCTTTAGTTCACTTAGGGCATGTCTAAACTACTTTGTTTTCGAAAGAGGATATGCAAATTCCACGGGAATTTGGATATCTTCTTCCAATTTCACTTTCGAAAGAGGATCTTTTGAAAGTGAAAGTAGTCTGGACACGTTTTTTTCGGGGAAAAACCTCTTATTCGAAAAAAACGCGTAAACCTCCTTTTTTAAGGAAGAGCGTTTTTTTCCTCTTTCAAAAATTCTATGTAGTCTAGACATAGCCTTACTGTGGAAGTGGTAATGCATGTGGTATAAGCATTTTGGTGATTTATTTTTATTGTGCTTATGACCTGTGAAAATAAGTTTACAGCAAAAATTGCATGGACCCCGTGACAATACACAAATGTGAAAGTGGCTTGCAGTGTTAGCACAAAAATTAACATGATGCAAAAATGAAGCATTTCCAAAGTATTTGATTTCTTTGGGGAATTTAGTGCTGATGAAAGCTGTTAGCATGAGAGCCTGGGGACCTAAAATCTTCTAGCCACTGGAGAAGCATCACAGAGGCAATACCATTCTACAATTCCCCTTGCCTGCCTGCCTGCAGCAGCCTTGGCCCTGTGTGAATTGGGAGGGTCATTTCAGACTTTAGCATCTCTTGCAGAAGGTGCCAATAATAGGGGCAGTTCTAAGGAAATGGACATGAGTCTACAAGGAATCACATAGGACTATCAGCATCATTTTGACATAGCTCTCTAAATGGCAGCTGCTTCCAGTTACTGCCATCAGCCTCAGTACAATTCAGACCAACAACTTAGAGGTGGAATCTTTTATGGACAAAGAGCAGCCTCATGAGTCATCTAATGTCCTCCACCCTCCCTGCTGTTCCTCTCCCTCACCTCTGCCACTGCAGAGCTCACAGACACAGCATCACCATCCTTTCTTCCTCCTCCTCTTTGTTTACCCTCACTTGCTGCTTGTTGTCTTTAATTTGGATTGTATACTCTGTAGAGGTGAGGCCAGATATTTCTGTACAGAATAATGCAATGGGGCCCTGATCCTGACGGGGGCTTTTAGGAGATACCCTAATACTACTACTACTAAGGCTTTGTCTACACTGCCGAGAAAAGTCGGAAAATTTGCGCATCTTTTTCTGCTTTTTTTCCGAAAGAGGCTTTTCCGAAATTTGGCCCATCTACATGGGGCCAGATTTCAGAAAAAACTCCTCTTTCGGAACATCCCTTATTCCTCTCACCGAGAGGAATACAAGGATGCCCGAAAGAACATGTCTGCTTTTTCGGAAACTGTTCTGAAAAAGCAGACGCGTTCCTTGGACGCAAGCTCTGCAGTCTAGACGTAGCCTCATAAGAGTGGTTACTATTACTTAACAATGATAATAGTTGGGTTTTTGTTAGCATATGATATGTACCAAACATTGTCTACACATTCACTGAAAACCTAAAGCTAGTGTTGGGTGAAATACTTCAGCTGGATTTTTTTTTTTTTTTGAAAAGTGCTAGTTTGGTGACTCTGAAACATTTCACAGATTATTTAGTGGCGGGGAGGCAAATTCTCCCCTTCCTCACCTCCCCACCCCCCAATCAAAATGTTTCATCTCGATACTTGGGAAATGAAACCTTTCGGGAGGCGGAGGGTTTCCTATTTGAAATGAGTTTTTGTTAAAAAAATTCTTTAGTTTCACTCTTTAAACTTGCTATAACATGTAAAAATCAAAACAAAATGTTTGAGAATTAAATGTTTCTTTTGACCTGAAGTTATTTTCTTTCTCCCAACTTTTCAATTCATTGAAAACTTTTGGTTTTGGTCTGCCTTGAAACTATTTCTTAATTGCTAACCAAGGAAAAACTCCAATACTTGCTCTGCTCTACTCGCAACACCCCTGAGAATTACTGTCTTAGCTTTACAAGTGGGGAAATGGACATGGAGAGGAGAAACACTTGCTTGAAATCTGCACAACAGCCAGCAGTAGAGCTGGGGTAGAATTCATGCTTTCTTGATTCCTGGCCTTGTCCTTACTCCTACTAGACCCTGTGGTCTTAAAGGTTCATTAATACCATTTTTCACTGAGAATGTTAAGTGAGACCTGTATTTACAAAAACTTTCCTGGTGGAACATTTAAATGAATCAGGATGCAGAAAAAAGCATAGTGTGTGTTCCTGGTAATATAAAGGGACATAATTATTTGTATTGCTCTGCTGAACTCCATTACAGCTTGTGTTCATCTTGTTCACAGGACAAATGCTGTTTTCATTTGAAGCCAGCTCCCAATCAGAACCTATCAGTATATCAGTATTTCATGTGTTATGCTTGAAAGGAACCCAGCTACTGCTGAATCCTGAAGATACAGAGCTTAGGGCACTATTGACTCAAGAAGAGCAAACAGAGGAAGTCAACATGGGCTTCAGGCACCAGTTCCAATCTAACCCATGTTTGCACTGTGGTACATGCAGTTGTTTGCAGCAAGTGCCCCTAATGGTGGGAACAGAGATGGGCTCTGCCTCCAAAGAGCTGTATGTGCAGAAACACTGGTGCAAACCTTGGAGGAGTGTTTAAGCTGAGACGTCGGCACTTCGTTTCAAACGGAAGAATTGGAGGCTGGTCTCTGTAGCTGAAACAGGTCCAGAACGCCTGCTCTTGAGCAGGCCAGTTGGCCAATTCAGAGGGCAGGGCAGCTTCTGGGGGCTCAAAAAGGACCCAAGGGAGAGTTGGTGAGCTCTCCAGCAAAGCCGTAGAGAGCTTTCTGTGGGCATTCTGGGAAGAGGGAGGTATTGGCTAGGAGACTGTTTGGGACCTGGGGGAAGGATGAAAACAAGAGACCAGCAAGAGGGCTTGCTTGCAGGCATTCCCAAGCCAGAGAGCTAGGGCTGAGGGCAGGAGGAGCAGCTGAGGGAGATGCTGGCTGGCTGTATGCTGGCAAGCCAGAGCCAAGGACCAGAAAGGGGCTTACCTGCTGACCTCTGCATGCTGGAGAGCAGACCCTCCAGGGAGCAGTGAGAGGGGCAGGAACAGAGGGACTGAGAGATGTTCCTGGCTGAAAATGTTCTCCCAGCAGAGAGTCTGTGGGGATCCTGAGCTGGAAGGACAGGGCTGGCTGTGCCGGTGGCAGAACAGAAGAGGACTGATGCTGGAGAATGATGCAGACCCCAGGGCTGCAGGTTGCATGTACTGCTTGATCCCTGATGGAGAATTCTGGTTGTGGGACTTCTATTATGATTTATATGTACATCAGTTTTGTAATGAATTAACTCCACAATGGCTAATTGTACCAAGACAGGCTGTTCTGGGGGGGACTCTGAAAGGAGAAACTGAGGCAGAAATAGCTTTCATGTTGTGGTCTGCTGCAGGGGGATGCCTGTCACAAGGCCTTATTCTCATTTACAATGAGATGATTTTGCACTGCCAATGTACTTCAGGAGGGCTTCAAGACCCCTTGACATTCTCAGGACAGTGTAAATGAACGTTTGGCCCTGGGAGCTTTAGCTTTCCAAATACATCCTCTCTCTGGTTCTTTGGAGGACAGCAAATGTAGGGATATGTCTACACAGCAAAGTCATTTCGGAATAATGGCTATTATTCCAAAATAAGTATGCAAGCGTCTACGCAGCCATTCCGTTATTTTGAAATTATTTCAAAATAACGGACGGCTTATTCTGATATCTGTAAACCTCATTCTTCAAGGAATAACGCCTATTCCGAAATAAGGTGTGTGTAGACGCTCCACTGCTGCTATTTCGAAATACCCCTCACTAGAGCCATTCTAAGTTATTCCTCCGCAGTGCCTCCGGGGGTCTAAATCGAGACAGCACGTCTACATTAGGGAAGCCCGCCTCGGACTAATTTTGAAGCTTCCCTGCAGCGTAGATGTGCGATTTCAAAATAAGCTATTCAGGAATAATTATTCCTGAATAGCTTATTTTGAAATTGATGTGCAGTGTAGACATAGCCTAGGAGAGCAAGTACATAAGAGGCATTGAAAGACAAAGCAACATGCTGCAGTCCAGAAGAACACTTGAGTGCATTGACACTGTCTGGAAGTGGTCCCCAGGACTTCAGAGGACACCCACTTAAATTTTTTGCTGGCTTTTGCTGCATTACCCTTCTTTTGTTTTCAAAGGGTGAAGCTCACCCCTTTTCACAGGGCCAGCACAAAGCACAGTCAAGGCTTAATACCCCACACCCCTACCTTACAGCTTACATTGAATCCCCTCCCCCAGAGCATTAGGTCAAGATCTGGGGGATTGGGTTGGCCTCTTCGGCAATCAAAAATGTGGCACCTTCACTAATACTTCCTAGCAGAACCAGGCGAGACCTGGATTTTTCCATTACATGGGCAATTCTGTATCCTACAATTTCATTCTCATTCTGAAACAAAATACCTTCAAATTTACCTGCAAAAACGGAATTCCAAAATGTTCCATTTGAGGGATTTTTAAACAAAATCTCGTTCAACACAGTGGGTTTATTAAGTATTTTTCATGAAGACATTCTTACTGGCTCCCAACAATAATCAGTCATAGGAAAAAATGGAACAAAGGAAGGCTCTGTGTGATGAAACCAGGGCATACACGTAGTGAGCAACGTCTTAGAACTCTTGGAATGTGAGCATTGAGAGTGAAGGGGAAAACTAGTGGTAGGGTTTCTTTCATGGCTTCTCAAAAGCTCGGATAAAAATTGAATCTACCTCTTTCCATTTTTTGTATAAAGACTGTTTGAATGGCAGTTGTCCTAGAAGGCACAGACAGATCCTCTTCTCACAGCAAGTAATTTGCAAAGCAGCAAGATGCCACCTTGAAAATGCAAGTCTCTTTTTTAGGCAAGTAACATGTCTCTGTTGAAATCTCAGTTAGGGTGTGTCTACACAGCAGGGCATAACTCGAAATAAGCTATGCAAATTGAGCTATGTCAATTGTGTAACTTATTTAGAAGTACCTTATTTCGAAATTGGGAGCATCTACAAAGCACTTATTTTGAAACAGAGCACTCTTCCTCCAACTTCCCTTACTCCTTGTACAATGAGAGTTACAGGAGTCGGAGTAAGAAGTCCTCCAGCTTGACAATATTTTGACATTATTTCGAAATAACTGCCTGCTGTGTAGATGCGGACTAAGTTATTTCGAAATAATGCTAGTTATTCCAAAATAATGTTGCTGTGTAGATGTACCCTTAGACTCTTTATCTTCCATCAGGTATAGCTACAAGTGCATTTTGACAGGCAATGTTTTGTTTTTATTTACCAGGAGAGGGGCTCGTTGAGATTAAATGCACTATTGAATATGTAATATGCTAAACAGTTACTTAGAAATGATTGTGTGTTTAATTATGACATACAAATAATATCATTAATCTTCCATTAGATTGGAAGATTAATGGACAAAAATGGACTTTTTACAAAAATAAGTGAAATTCATGAATTCTGGGCATCATTTTACTTTCATTTATACCAGCCTTACTCTAATATAACTCAGCTAGGCCTGATTCACTTTCTGTATTACTCCTTTCATGATGTTGGCATGAAATTGGAGTTCCATCAGTATAAAATGACTTTAGCACAATGATAAATCCACCCCATTGACTTAGACTAGTGTATATTGAGAATAACTAACAGGAGAATCAGGTCTAGTATATGCAAAATAGATTGCATTATGATCACATGAGTGTAAACGCAAAACTCCACCAGCTTCAATAGAAACACTCCAGCATTAGGGACAAATCTGAGTAATAGTGACGTCCATGGAAGCTTTTCTACCTACATAGTAGCAGCAGAATGTGGTTCGTTTTCTTAAGCTGTTTTGCATCTGTAACATATTGGTCCTGTTCCTCTTTACAAAATGCTTGTCAAATAAAATGCAATCCAACAGGCCACATGACTGCAAAAATAGTTTGCTAAGGGTGGCAAAGAGCTGATCCCACAACGACCTCTGCACAGGCGTCCTTTTTTCAGAGATTGCTGTCGGGTCAACATGGGAGTCTCTTGTGCAGTTTTGGTTGTGGTCAGAGAAGTATCATTTAGTTTGGGTGTTCCTTCCCCAGAACAGCTTGCATTTTATGTGCACTGCTAGAAGTAAGGCAGAATTTGACCCACTGGTCAAAAAACAGTTGTTAGGTTATGCTGTGAATTTGGGATTCTGACACATTAAAATGCTAGTTGGACATTGGCTCAAAACCCCAGTGAAGTCTAAGTGCTTTGGATCACACCTTAGCTCAACGCTGGGCAACCTAAGCTACTGAGTGGGTTGCATGAGTGGCCTTTCTTCAGCAATGATTTAGATATTGGCACAGAGATTACACTTATTAAGTTTGCAGATGATACCAAGCTGGGAGGGGCTGTGACTGCTTTGGAGGATAGGGTTGTAATTTAAAATGAGCTGGACAAACTGGAGAAATGATCTGAGGTAAACTGGATAAAGTTTAATAAGGACATATGTAAAGTGAACAATTAGTTTCACACATACAGAACGGGAAGTGACTGTCTAGGAAGGAGTCCTGCAGAAAGGGATCATAGTGGACAAGCTAAATATGAGTCAGCAGCGTGACGCTGTTGCAAAAAAAGCAAACATGATTCTGGGAGGCATTAACAGAAGTGTTGTGAGTAAGGCACAAGAAGTCATTCTTCCTCTCTACTCTGCACTGACTAGGCCTCAACTGGAGTATTGTGTCCAGTTCTGGGTACCACATTTCAAGAAAGATGTGGAGAAATTGGAGAAGGTCCAGAGAAGAGCAACAAAAATGATTAAAAGTTTAGAGAACATAAGCTGTGAGGGAAGACGGAAAGAATTGGGTTTGTTTAGTTTGGAAAAGAGAAGACAGAGAGGGGACATGATAGCGGTTTTCAAGTATCTAAAAGGGTGTTATAAGGAGGAGGGAGAAAAATTGTTCTCCTTGGCCTCTGATGATAAGACAAGAAGCAATGGACTTAAACTGCAGCAATGGAGGTTTAGGTTGGACATTAGGAAAAACTTCCTAACTATCAGGGTGGTTAAACACAGGAATAAATAGCCTGGGGGGGGGTTGTGGAATCTCCATCACTGGAGATATTTAAGAGCAGGTTAGATAGACATCTATCAGGGATGGTTTAGATCAGCGGTTCTCAAACTTTTTGGGCTCTGGAGCCCTTTACATGCGTAAAAATTTATGTGGAGCCCCAGCGGTCCACTGATTGGAAACATCGATAGGTACAACACGTACAATTTGTCAACCTCACAGAGCCCCTGGAGATGTCTCGCGGAGCCCTGGGGCTCCGCTGAGCACAGTTTGAGAAACACTGGTTTAGATGGTGCTTGGTCCTGCTGTGAGGGCAGGGGACTGGACTTGATGATCTTTCAAGGTCCCTTCCAGTTCTAGTGTTCTATGATTCTATCTCACAAGGCCGCAAGATTGTTGTAACCAAGACAGTCTCCTGGGATAGGGTAATTTTGCAAATGGCACTTGTGTACCTAGAATTTGCAGAGTGTGCGCCTGAACTACAGTCGCGCTTTGATTGGATGCAGTAGAAACACACGACTCTCACTGTCAATAATGTGTGTAATCAGCACACACCTCACTCCATGTGCCCTTGCTTTAAGTGCATGTCATTTAAGTAATACTGGGAGGGGGAAAAGCGATGCAGACGGAAATCAGGGTAGTCTGGTAACCCTGCCTGCGGGCAACAGTAAACAAAATGTCTAAACAATAGACACACACACCCCATGGGCCACACTGCCCTAGGTGCATCTGTTGTGCATGCAGGTGATTTCTGAGTGCTTTGCAGTACAAGGTTCTCTGGTCACGTAAGGACAAATTCTCTCTGGCTGTGAAAAGCCCTCGCTGCAGTAGGAAGCTGAGGGGGAGCAGAGTTCCAGCTACAAAGCTCAGTGGTATGGCCACTATCTGCACAGGGTCTGATGCTGAAACAGATAGGTTCCGGTGATCTGAGCAGTCTCCTCCACCAATATGTCCCTGCAGGTTTGTGGGAGAGCACACAGCTGAGTGATTGCTCCTGCAATGCATTTTTAGTACCACCAAATGACTCCTTTAGTACCACACTTGGCTACTCCAAATCCCCCAAGGGAAGGGATAGCATTGTATGCTGTGCTGTAGAGTCAAACACTTGTGAACTGGTTACATATGGTTGCTGAAGGAATGACCCCACTTTGTTGAAGCAGCAGTAGTGTGCGCATATACCAGATAAGAAGATGAGGCTTGTCCATGTGTCACACAGCAGGACTCACCACCACAGCACCTCCTGCTGGTCCTCCCCTCTGGTTACTGCCCTGCCACAATGCCTCCATACTCTGGGGTCCTTCCCCTCAGAGAACCCCCAACCTTCTATCCCCATGTTGCCTCAATAACCCACTGCCAGTACTCATCTAGCCCCTGCCCCAGGGGCAAGCTGCAGTCTGAAATGGCCACTCATCAGTGGCAAGGGAATGTGGACCTGCTGCCTTTGCTACCCTGGCTGCCACCCTGCACCCTAGTACTCTCAGGCCTTGCTGCAGGTCTTGCAGCCTAGGAACTTGCCTGGCCAGAGCTTCCCCAGCTCTGCTGGCCTTTCCCCAGCTTTGCTCTAAGTCAGGAGGCCTCCAGCTTCCCTGGCAGCTAGGTCCCTCCTGCTCCCCAGCTGGAGCAAGAGTAAGTCCATCTTTCTACCCCTCCAGGAGTCTTTATTTATACTGCCCTCAGCTGGGCCCTAATTGGCTGCTATCTGCCTCAGCTCCTTGCTCCACAGCTCCAGCCCTCTCCTAGGGCTGGGTTTTAACCCTTAAAGGGCCAGTGAGAGAGAGGGGCAGGCACCCTGTCACACCATGTGTTGGGCTTCGTCAGACTTTATTCCCAGTGCACGTTTAAAAGGCAGGCCAGCGCATCAGTACACAGTAACACCAACCCTCGAAGGAACAGCAGCCCAGGACTGGATCACACTGAAGGGGGCTTGCACTGAGACAGCACCACTATAGTTAGAATAATTCTGGTCTTTCTCCTACATGTTGTTCTTGCTGAAAATGACTGATGAGTCACAGGTGCACTGGGAGACCCAACACATGCCAGGCAGCACATTTTCACTTTTGTCAATAGGACACATGAAGAGCAGCTGCTGTAGTGCCTTGGAGAACAGCTTAGAAAAGGAGAAGGGATGATTTGTTTTAGCTCATTCCTCCTTCTCTTCTAAAAAAGACCTTAACGCAGAGCAGAGGCTCTCATTATTAGCAAGCCAGGCATTAACTCCCTCCTTAGATCTCTCACACACAGGCAGGGTGCAGTGACAAATGGAGGACAAGGACTAGAAATCTCACAAAGCCCTCAATAGGAAGCCAGGCAAGGATACAAAGCTAGATATATTTTTACTGGCTCATTTTTTGATAAATTATTTTGGATTAAATGTAATTCATTTTTGTGACACTTTCTCTTTTTTGACAAAACAATACTAACCAAAATGCTTCCAGTTTCTTGGCTTTTTTGAGAGGGAGGGTCTCTCTTTTTAATTAAGACTCTACTCTCTTCATCTCTCATTTTGCCACAGGAGATGGAAGAGGGAAGGAGGTAGAAAGGGAGACCTATGGGGGAGGGAGGTGTTTCAGTTCTCATTTTTGTCAAATGAACTTGCATGTTTTAAAAAAAACCCTCTGTGTGTGAGTGTGATGGGGTGGACAAAGCCCGACATCCCTACTGGAGGCCTTTCAGCACCCTGGCCAGCAGCAGGAGCAGTAGAGAGGTTCTCCAAGCAGAACAGAGTGGCAGCCCCTGCTGCAGCCAATCAGACCACAGTAGGCTGACATAAAAGGAGCTGCTAGGCCAGGGCCTGTCAGTTCTTTCCTAGAGTGTGACTGAGGCAGATCTCAGGGCTGATTGGGGACTACTAGCACTCTGGACAGCTCTGAGTGAGTGCTGGGGTATCATACCTGGTTGGAGCCAGGTCCTGCAGCTGAAGGCAACCCTGCAGAGCCCTGGACAATGGGAACTCAATCACAAGGCTCTACAGAAAGGGCTGGATGGGACAGCATCCTGGGGAAGTGGCCCAGGGATGTGACAGCAACAAAGTACTTTGAAACTCTGCAGGTAACTACTACTTATAGGGTCCCTGGAGTGGGTGGGTCTGGGTCCCTACCACAACTTCCCCTTCAAACTGCACCTGGGAGGGGAGTAAAAAAGAGGCCTGGTCTCCAGCCACTTGCTGGATGCTGACTTGCCCACAGATGGGTGAATCGAGACTGTAAGACTCCCCTCAGCAACCAAATCTTCCACACTTCAAATTTTCAGTGGCTTTTTTCTAAAATATTTGATAGCCATCAACCTATTTAGAGGCCTGAACTTGAGAGCTTCCACAGCTTATAATTCTGTTCAAAATTCAACAAATTTAAAATTTTAGATGAAATCTTTCATTGTATATTTAGGGTTTTTTTTTTTTATTTAAAGCCCTGAGGGGTTTCAACAAAATAGTTTAACCAACTCTTAGTTTTGTGTACACATACATATCCAAATGCATGCTGCTTTAAAACAAGAATTAAATCTGAGTAAGATTAACTACAATAAAATAACTGTAATACTCTAAGCATGAATCTAAAACAGAGCTGTGCTAGTTTCCAGTCAGCAAAAGGCAGACTTTGTAATGTGATCTGAGCTGTTTGTTCCCATGATGATAACAAATGACATTCTATTAGATTTTTATTACTGGTCCTATTTCAGCAAACAGAGTATAGTGTAATTAGTTGATCGGATTGAAAAGACGTGGTTTCTTTTAAAGTCTTCCAGCAATATGGAGGACAGTTGGGTTTTTTCTTTGATACAGCAGATTCACTCATTTAAAAAAATAAAATAAAGCATTCTTTGTGACAAACAATAGACTGATTATTAAACTGCTAGTTATCAAGTACCTTACAGGTACAGTGCCCCAGTGATTGAGGAGAATACATTATATATCCTCAATGGTAATAAAACATTGGCAACATTGTAGAGGGCTGAGATGAGGTCCAGTTCTCTGCTAACATAAGTGACCACAGTTCCATGGATTTAAGGGATTCTTCTCCATTGAGCCTAGGAGAGAATTTGGCCCGTTGTGTTTAGCATGCTCCAATTTTTCACAGACAGTACCAATGACCCTATATTAAAGAAACATGTATTTAGAGTTCCATTTAATATAATTGCATTGCTCAATGAATGAGGCTCATTTGCAGAATTTCCTGGTATACTGGTTATACTTTTGAACCACATTACCTAAGCAATCAGTAGTAAAAGTCATTGTACTTAAACATGTTCAAGAAGTTAGCCCAGATCTTCTATTTTTGTAACTTATTGAAAGTTTTTTCTATTTGTTTTTTCATCCTCCATGCATAGATTTGCAATTGGAAGGCAAAACATGAATTAGAAAAAAGATGGGCTATATTGTGTTTATTACTGTCACTGGGCTGATGAACTCCCTCCCCACCTGAAGTGGGGAGGGGATATTTATGCTCCCCATGGTCTTACACTCATACCACGGGACACTATGGCCCAAATGCCAAAATCAATTTCTACAGTGTGTGTCTAGGGCAGCATTGCCCAATGATCAGACAGGCACCACAGCCTTTCTCTCCGGGCCAGCATGGCCCAGCAGCCAGAGTCAGTCACCATGGCTTTCTGCCATCCCCAGGCCCTACCTGAGCACCATAACAGAGGGGTGGCCCACCACAGGGCCAGTGGGGAATCCAACCACAACACCCTGACTCAGTCAGGTGGGAGGTACCGCTCTCTCTGGGTCACTTCCTACCCTGTGTTTTGGGGCTGCCATCCATGGGTTTTTGGTGTCACTGGGCTCCTCCATGAAGTGGACCCTCTGGGTCTCTTTGGCCATGTGGGCAGGCAGAACTTCCCAGCCAAGGTATCAGTGGTTCTTCTGCAGGAGCCTCCACTGAAGGTTCTTCCTCTCCAGGCATCCACCCTGAATGAGATGAGCTACTGCCTTTTATATCTGGTCCCTGTCAACTCACAAGGCCATGGCCAAACAGGATTATGGATTCGCTTCAAGATAGTCGATTAGGGATAGTTGTTTTTATGAATCTCACTACTATTACAGACTTAATACTGCCAATGGTTACACAGCTACTGCAAAGTGACTGATCAATAAGCATAAGCAGAGCAATGCATAAAAGCAAGCAACAGGCACTTGGAAATGCTTACACCCCTTCAGTCTGCAGGGAGTCCTGTTCCTGTCACCTCGCACCAGACCACAGTGGACATGGCTCTAGCTGCAGGGATCCAGGACACCCTCCAACGTCTAGGTCCCTGGTGAAAATCTGCAGGGGTGGGACTCCCAGTGATCTTGTAC
Organism: Pelochelys cantorii; assembly: GCA_032595735.1. Classification (NCBI taxonomy): domain Eukaryota; kingdom Metazoa; phylum Chordata; order Testudines; family Trionychidae; genus Pelochelys; species Pelochelys cantorii. The sequence continues at coordinate 15,236,679 of CM064346.1, forward strand.
TTTAGCTGTTTACTAAATGTCCACGAGCTGGCCCAATGCCACACTCAATGTTCCTACAGGGCTGAGAACCGAGGTCATGTTATTTATCCCATACTAGCAAGCATAGGGGGTTGCAGCTGATGAAGGCTGTCTGATAAAGAACACCTGGTATTTTCATCAGCAGGGCTCATGGCTGGCCTAGAGGAATACAAATTTAACCCCTGCAGGCCTACATATGGACGGTCCCCAGATGGAGCATGCCCAGCAGGGCCACAGAGGCGTGGCCTCTTCAGCCCAAAGAGTGATGTTAACCCTCTCACTACCAGTGGAGGACTGATGTCCCTCAAAACAATTACCACAGATATTTTTACAGAGAAGGAAACTGAGGCAGAGAAGTTCCATGATTGACAATGACTCCCACTAGTAGCTAAATCAATTGGAGAGTTCCTAGCTCCCGGTCTTGTGCTGAGACCAATGGATCTTGTCTCTTTGGCATTTTCCACCTTTTACAGCTCCTCAGTAAAACTTTCTGTGTTTAGACCTAGATATCTGAATCTGGAAATCTATTATCTAGAACTTGTCTCCTATATAGGGTCAACTCGGCGGAACCTAAGAATTGTTAATCATTCTTGCCATTGAATGTTCATGTTATACAATATGGGGAGACGTGGCTTGAAGGATTTGTGTTATCTACATTTCATTGCCAGCTATGTAGCTGGTATTGTGACACAGTGACTTTAACTTAAACATAATGCATAACAGACCTCAGTAGATTTGAACAATTATCCATTAAACTGCAAGCTACATCTTCAAGGATATGTATTTTTTGGTCAGATGTGTCTCAGGGTAGGACTTAATTCAAGAAGAATTAATAGTACGTTAGACGGAAAAGAAATCTGCGTGGATTATCAACAGAATGAAAGAGACAAATCAAAGGACTTGTCCAGTTGTAGCCCAAAAAGGAATTGCATGAAGATCTGTCCATTATATTGCACAGTAGGATTTCAAGGTGAGGTATAAACCAGGTCTCCAAATACTACAAGGGCATGAGCCAAAGGAGTGGACATACCTACCGTACATAGCAGTGGCATCTTAAAATAGGATTCCTCAAATGTCCTGCCCTGAACCTGTGGATCAATTTGATGTGATACTGACTTTGTCATTAGATCTTGAGATGAATTATAGCCCCAGAAAAGTTCTGTTCATCAACAATTTAGATATTGGCATTGAAAAGTATGCTTATTAAGTTTGCAGATGATACCAAGCTCAGAGGGGTTGCAACTGCTTTGGAGGATAGGATCATAATTCAAAACTATTGGGACAAATTGGAGAAATGGTCTGAGGTAAACAGGATGAAGTTTAATAAAGACAAATGCAAAGTGCTCCATTTAGGAAGGAACAATCAGTTGCACACACACAGAATGGGAAGCGACTCCCTAGGAAGGAGTATGGCAGAAAGGGATCTAGGGGTTATAGTGGACCACAAGCTAATTATGAGTCAACAGTGTGATGCTGTTGCAAAAAAAAAAAAGCAAACATGATTCTGGGATGCATTAACAGGCGTGTTGTGAGCAAGACACTAGAAGTCCATTCTTCCGCTTACTCTGCAGTGGTTAGGCCTCAGTTGAGTATTGTGTCCATTTCTGGGCACCACATTTCAAGAAGGATGCAGAGAAATTGGAGAGGGTCCAGAGAAGAGCAAAAAGAATGATTAAAGGTCTAGAGAACATGACCTATGAAGGAAGGCTGAAAAAATTGGGTTTGTTTAGTTTAGAAAAGAGAAGACTGAGAGGAGACATGATAGCAGTTTTCAGGTATCTAAATGGGTGTCATGAGGAGGGAGAACTTGTTCATCTTGGCCTCTGAGGATAGAACAAGAAGCAATGGGCTTAAACTGCAGCAAGGGAGGTTTAGGTTGGACGCTAGGAAAATTCCTAACTGTCAGGGTGGTCAAACACTGAAATAAATTGCCCAGGGAGGTTGTGGAATCTCCATCTGTGGAGATATTTTTAAGAATAGGTTAGATAAATGTCCATCAGGGATGGTCTAGACAGTACTTGGTCCTGCCATGACGGCAGGGGACTGGACTCGATGACCTCTCGAGGTCCCTTCCAGCCCTAGTAGTCTATGATTCTATGTTTTTGGCCTATTTTAATACAAGTTAACCTGTATAAACCAGGACTCTCTGGTCTGTCAACATCCATGGTCCTGCCGGACCACAGATGTTCCAGAATCAGAGTTTTGGCACTCTTCAGTGGGTGGCTAGGAGCCTGGTGTGCTGCAGGGGTGGGGGAGCTGGGAAGCCCAGTGGGACAGCAGGGTAGGGGGAGGGGCTGGCAGCAGGAAGGCCAGAAATGACCTCCCCTGGTCCAGCAAAATCCCTCATCCAGGACCAATCAGGTCCCAAGGGTGCTGGATCAGGGAGGTCCAATCTCTGGTGACGCTAGAACAAATTCTGTCTGTGAATTTCAGCCCCCATTATAAATGATATGCCAAATTACTATAGGGCAATAGTTATTGTTCATATAGGAAGAACCTAGCAGCGGGATGGCAGTGAGCTTTTATCCATTTTATTGCCACTTTGGTTATTGTGTCTGAACTGCAAAACAATTAAAGGACTCATTTGACTTTCAAATGCATATTCCCCTGAATATGTTGTGCTGGGGGAAAAAATAGGTAAATTGCATATAGGAGTTTATATTCCTTTTTATATAGGCTCCATGTAGCTGCTGTCTGCCCTGGTGCTCTCAGAGGCACAATCATTTCCTTGTTCTTTGATTAATAAGATGTAAAAGGGAATAGAGCTGCTGGGATGGAGGGACTCCATTTGCGGGGGCAGATATATCCCCAAAGACAAGGGAACTCGTGATCAGCACTAGCAATTTGGGAATGAGTGTGTTAAGCCTCAGGGGCTACTGTTTTGAAACATTTGCTGATTCACTGCGTTAGTTTATTCCTTGTTGGTTTTTCACTCCTCAGCCCTCTCCTCGTGTCCTCATTGAAGGACACCTTTGAAATGAGAGATGAGCCATAATGAGAAGAGAGATGAGAATTAATCAAAGATGACACTAGAACTGATTTGAAAAATAATTTCTTCGGCATCGTATTCACTGTGGATGCGGATATAATATACACCCATTGTTTACCACTTGGCATGTTCACAAAGGGCTGATGCAAAGAGAAAAAACAGCCTCTGAACAGGGGGGGAAGGATGCCCTTACTGTGGTGAAGGCTATGGACAGAGCTTCCGATAGTCTGGATGGTTCAGTCCCAGGCTCTGTCTCCAGGATTCCTTCGTGACCTTTAGCAAAACATCTAGACCTGTGGCCCAGCGGGGTTCTATGTGCAGCCCATGAGACATTTTGTTGACTGGTGCCCATGCACAGTGTTGCCGGATTCCACTGTCTGCCAACGGCACAGGTTTTTTTCCCTATTGACATTACTTACGTGACATGCACCTAAAGCAAGAGATGCGACGTGAGGGCTGTGCTGATGGCACACAACCAGTGCGCCCTCTAAGCTGGGTGGCAGCCCAGCTTCACAGTTGATTGATCAGCCCTGCCAAGTCAGTCAGCTCTCTGCATGTGCATCTGACTGGGTGGGGCTGATGAATCACCTGTGAAGCTGAGCTGCCACCCAGCTTAGAGGGAACACTGCATACAACATTGAGGCTATGTCTAGACTGCAGGCTTCTTTCAGAACATTTTTTTGGAAGACCTCTTCAAAAAGTCTTCTGAGAGCACATCCACACGCAAGCACATCACAAAAGCGATCTGCTTTTTGGAAAGAGAGCGTCCACACTGTATGGACGTTATCTCACATTTCAGCTGTGATTACTATGGGCGGAGTGGCCGCCAGACCACCCGTGCTTTTTCCTCTTTCGAAAGAATTCCCTCTTCCCCATCCACACACGCCTTTTTCCAAAAGAGCTCTTTCAGAAAAAGGCTTCTTCCTCATAGAATGAGGACTACCAACGCCAGAAAAACCCTCTGTTCTTTCAATTTACTTTCAGAAGAATGCGATTTTTCGTCCATGCTGCACTTAAGTTTTGTCAGAAAAAGAGCTGTTTTTCTGACACAACTCTGTAGTGTAGACATACCTGGACTGTAAAGGCCACATGCTCTCTCTGCATCCAATCAAAGAGCTACTATGGTTCAATCTTGCAAATTCTAGGTCCCCAAGTGCAGTTAGCAAAACTACCCTGTCCTGGGAGACAGTCTTGAGGGAGGGCACGAAAGCAGCCCACTCACTAGCCTAGGTTGCCCATCTCTGATCTAGTGTCTTGCTCTAGTGAGATATTAAAATGTGACCAATCCTCTTTGTTCTCCTTGACTTCTGAGAATAGGACAAGAAGCAGGTGAGGTTTGGGTTGGACATTAGGAAAAACTTCCTGTCAGGGTGGTGAAACACAAGAATAAATTGCTGAGGGAGCCTTTGGAATCTCATCACTGGAGATATTTAAGAGTAAGTTGGATAGACATCTGTCAGGGATGATCAAGATGGTGCTTGGTCCTGCCGTGAGGGCAGGGGACTGGACTTGATGACCTTTCAAGGTCCCTTCCAGTTCTAGTATTCTATGGTACCTACTGTACCATGATAAAATTCAGCTTCTCTCTGAGATTTGTGGGATCTGGTCACTGAGCTACACATCCTTTAGCAATGCAGGATTGAATGTTCATCAGCAAGGGCAGGGGTCTACCTTTCCTCAGTGAAACATTCACCAAACCACACTTTCTGAAAGCCATTGGCAGTAGTTTTGAAGTTGGCACAATGATTTCGCTGCATCACTGCTAAGATAGGCCACTGTGTCGGCAGGCAGACAGGAATTGGCACTGGTTGCAACGTCCCATCCTGTCAGGAACAGCTCTGCCTTTGTACAGGACACTAAGTGCTGGCATTGCAACTGATCCGAGATTCCTCTTCATAGATTGGCCCACTAATCTCCTGACAGAGGAGTGGGTTGGAATGGTTGCTCATTCATGGCAGAATGTGACCATGCCCTAAGAAGACAAAGGACTGTACATGCTTTTAATTTTCTCATTTAAAATAAACCCCTGAATTCAGTATCTGTTAAATCCGCCAGGTGAGAAGCCAAAGTCTCCAGGGCACCTCCCCCGCCCCCCCGGCTCACACGATATGGGCAGTAGATCTGCAGGCTTTCCATTCTCCACGCTGCCAACGTGTTTTCAGTGCTGACTCAACAGACATGGGTAACTCTCCAACGCCAAGTGTAGAGGTCTGGCGTTCTCCATACTGCAGGGTCCCAAAGGATAATATGTGGTTCTGCAGAAGCTGGTACATCTCCTTCCCAGCATCTTTTGCCTCCTGAACATTCAAGGGGCAGGTTGTGCTCAGTACTTGTACAAGTGCATTGGGATGTAAGATGTATCCCCTTCCTTCAGGGTGGAAGAGCAGTCCTGCCTCAGCCCCTGGTCAGCAAATCATCCATAAGTGAGCTGGGAGGAGGTGTGGCTATTTATTGTCCCCAGACTCACCAATGTGGAAGGAGAGGGGACCAGAAGCCAGAGCCATAGGCCCTTTACATCACCACACCACACACCCTACATGGCTCTTAGGAATGTGGCAGGGAGCACTGAGAGCTGGCTGTCCCCAGCTCAGCCCCTTCTACCTGAGGCCCAGCCCCTCTTGGGAGCTAGGCCCTTCCCCCATCTTGCTCAGAGACTGTTGGCTCCCCTGGCTGTCCCACCCTTTCACAAGTTAGCCTGCCAAGTGAGACTGGTGCACTAGGAGAGCAATCCAGCACCACCCTAACACCAGTAATGCCTGGCTTTTATATAGTGTTTTCCACTAGTACATGTCCAAGCTCTTCACAAAGGAAAGTAGGTAACATTATCCCCAGTTTCCAAATGGAGAAACTAAGGCACCTTGGCAAAGTGGCTTGTCTAAGGTCACCCAGCAGGCCAGTGGTATAACCAGGAGCAGAACCCACCTCTCCTAAGCCTTAGGCTAGTGCTCTAGACACCAGGCCATGCTGCCTTCTTAACAGATCCCAGTTGTTCTCACTGTTCTTCCTGGGGCTTGTATGCATGTGTCATATTTCATTTATCAGTCTGAGCTAAAGCCCGTTAGAGTTCTGCTAACGACCGCAGTGCAATTTGGATCCAACCCTACATTGTGACAGGCTCACTCAATGTACAGAAAAGCACGAGTCTAATTTTAGTCCAGTGTTTTCAGGGCAGTGTATTGCTCTTGCGCCATTACAGGGCCAAGTGCCCCTTCCATCAGCCTGTGTGCAGATCAACACTACATTCTACCCCATAAACAACCGTGTTGAACCCTTTTTTTTAAACTATAGAGGCTTGTCATATACAAGCTCTAACTGGCTTAATGAAGCATGATAATTGAATTGTAATAGCCGTTCTTTGAAGGTTCTGAAAATAGATGGAAACTGTTAAGATCAATATATTGTCTACAGGGCAAAAATATATCACTGGGAGAAAATGATTTGTCCTCTTTGTTTTATGAAATGATGATAAAACATTGCCATTTATGAAGCACATTCATAAAACTTTTACATTCTACTTTAACGAGGTGGCATAAGAGCCTTTACTGCAATCCACATTGATCAAATAATGCACATGTAACTGAATTGCAGAACCAACTTAATTTAAAAATAGATTTGGGAAGTAGTGTGATACATGGCATTTAAAGAGCTAGTCAAACAACAATGGACGTAGTGCCATAAATCATTCCTTATGGATCAGCTGCTTTGCCCCACTCAGCCCTGGGAATTACAAGAAAGGCATTTGGCACCCTCGCATAATTCGGTGCCCCTTCCATCAGAGTGTGTTCAGATCAACAAAGCATTCTAGACCATAAACCTTGTTGAACCCAAATCCCACTGAAATGAATACGGAGGCTGAAGAGCAAGACTGAAAATCACGACCCATTAGAAAGGCTCTCCCATTGTTGCAATCTCAGTTTCCCTGACAGTACCCTAACGCAGCAGTTCCAGACTTTAGCTCAAGATCCCAAAGTGGGTCATGACCCCGTTTTAATGGGGAGGCCGGCAATGTTTCCTCTAATCCTTTTTCATCCATGTGTGGATTATTTCCATGCATGTGCAGAATAATTTTATGTGTACCAAAGCATGTGCAAATGTGCACCATCTGTAAAAACACACAACCTACCTGTGAGCACTTTGCTAATCAGCTGGGCAGCATTGGAATCTCTCCTGGGTAGATGCACAAATGCACAGCTTAGAGGGGACCCAGGGCTGGCTTAGATTTGCTGGGGCCCAAGCCCAAAGCCCAAGTCACACAGTCCAGGGCCAAAGCCTCAGGGTTTTTGCCCTGAGTGGGGGGCCTCAGGTTATAGCCCCCCCCCATTGGGATCTGAAACCCTTAGGCACTGGCCCCCAGCCCAGGCTGGCTGAGCTCAGGTTTCAGTACCACCTCCTGGGGTCATATAGTAATTTTGGTTGTCAGAAGGGGGTCCAGGTACAATGAAGTTTGAGAACACCTGGCCCAATGGGTGACCTGGACAGTCTGCTTAAATTTTCTCCATGCCTCAGGCCCCTCCCCCCCCTCCCCCAATCTATAACATAGAGATGCTAATTATTTCTCTCGCCATTTGTCCGTGTTTTCCATTTATACTGTAAGCTCTGCCAGGCAAGAACTGCCTCTTAATATGTGCCTGTACTGCAGCTTGTACAGTGCAGCCCTGTTCTTGGTTTTGAGCCACAAGGTGCTGCTGGAATACAAATGAATAAGACTGGGGGTATGACTACAGTATGGGGGGGGCGGGGTTTGGAAGAGGTATGCAAATAGTGCTCTCATTTGCATACATCTTCTGGTTTGTTTGTTTTTTCCTGGAAGAGGCTTTTCCGCCATTTGGCCCCGTCTACATGTCGGGGGAAAAACTCTCTTTTGACAGCCCCATAAATCTCGGTTTACAAAAGAGGGGGGGTTTCTGACATCTGGCCCCGTGTAGATGGGGCCAAATGGCGGAAAAGCCTCTTCTGGGGAAAAAAAACGGAAGAAGGTATACAAATGAGAGCATTATTTGCATACCTCTTCTGGAAAAAAAAAAAAACCCTGCAATGTAGCCGTATCCTAACAGTAATGCTCTCCATTTCCTGAAGACTCGTCTCTCTCCATCTTATAGGCCACGTCTAGACTGCAGGCTTCTTTCACACATGCCGTGAGCTGCTGCTCCAGTTTCCAACCCCAGGCCCTGCCCAGGCCTGCCCCATGAGTCGCCCCACGAGGCTAGCCCTGGGGCTGCAGACTAGGGCAGCAGTGCACGGTGTCACCAGCAGGAGAACCATGCGACCGGGCTGCCGGATGCCCAGCTGGAATCCGGAGTTGCATCCTGTAGATTCTGGAGGCTATGCCCCTGATTTGGTGGGCCTGGATGCTGAGTGGGTGGGCCAGGGCCCATTCAGGCCCACCCGCAACTCTACCCCTGTTCGGTGCTCCTATAAAATCTGCGTATTCATAAGAGGGGGGACACCCAAAATCCAATTTGTAAATGCTTCTATTGACATCAGTGGGCTTCAGGACAGCCCCTTAATCTAAGAGTAGGCTTGCAAATAGCCTAACTACAGATCTAATTGCCTGAATTGTGCAGGCCAGGGGTACATTTAGCAAGCGCAAAATGTATAAGCATCAGCAAAATGAGTAACAAAGAATTAAAAAGCACACTTAGAATTAATCTCAAAGGACTGGCTTGTGCTCTTTTGGCAATGCCCAACCTGCCTGAAAAAGAAAAGGGACTTGGAATCCATTTTACAGAGCTGGGGTATTGGTATTTGAATCTGGCTTTGGATTTGAATTCAGAGCCCCCCAGCATGCAAGCTGTTTGGAACCATGTCCTGTCCCCTGTCCAGTCACTGAAGAGCCTGCTTGGAATGGTTCTGTCAGTGGTGAATACAGTGGGACTGAGGAATCAGTCCCATTAGCAGGGGTAACTCAGGCAGACTTCTATCCTAACGAGAAATCATTGTGTATGTCACAATGTGGAACAGAACAATGCGATTATCATTAATCGGCCTGGATACCGAAAATACAAGAACAATGACCATGACAGCCATCTTTAGGAATGTGCTGTGACCATAGGTGTTAATCTCGAAAGATCACAGGATGTGCTATGAGATCAAAAATAAAACCCAGTTTCAAATAGGAACGTATCTTTTTTTGGCGTCTTTGAAGAGAAAAAGGCAATGGATTGTAGGAAGCTAAAAGCACCAGTGTTTTTCAGCACTAGCCGATGACTGACTCAGATCAGAATTGGCAAAATGTTTGCAGTACGCAGGTTATTAAGAAGAAGTAAATTACATATAGTATGAAGCGAGATCTTGATTGATTATGTATGTTTATAGCACAGTCAGGTCAATCTGAGCTACGGAATTAAAAAACCTGCTGACTTGACAAGAGCTGTATAGATTGCTAAATGCAAGCAACTGTTTTGTGCCAGTTCGCTAAGAGGTAGGTAAAAGAAATATCCCAGGCCCTAATGAAAACCACTGGAGGAAAATGAATCATGACTGAGGAAAACTGTAAAAATGGATCCCATAAAGGAGCTGAATGATGCAAACACAAAAGGGAGAAGATGCATAGCTAGCGATGCTTGCTCTGCACAATCCGAAGGATTGCTCCATGCTGGGGAAATCCTTGCGTCATTGCCCTTGCTAGGAAAAAGGGGGGGGGGTTCCCTTGTATTAGTGCACGTAAAAATCCTAGAAAAGACCAAGGCAGCTGGTAGATTTAACACAAGTTAGGAGATCACGGTAAGCACTTGGCGTCCCTGAGGTCTCTTCCTCGATCTGCTAATGAATCCAACAGCTACAAGTAGTCTTGTAATATCCTAGAGAAGATAACATGTTGGTTAAGGTGAGGACAAAGCATCTCTTTTCCTAGTGAAGACAGCTCCTAAAAGGCTGGTTAAGCCAGCTTTATGATCCCTGTGCAGTGCTCAGAAAATCTGCCCCATTGTACCTGCTGGCCACTCCAGTAAGATTAAGGGGACACAGTAAATATGCCATTAGCAGTAAAAATTTCCATACGTTCACATGTGTCTCTCTTCAGACCTGTGCTTAGGGATGCCACCTGTCGAGACTTTGCCAGGTTTACAGAACATAAGAACAGCCATACTAGGTCATACCAACAGTCCATTTAACCTAGTATCCTGTCTTCTGAGAGCAGGCAATGACTCATAGACTTTAAGGTCAGAAGGGACCATTATGATCATCTAGTCTGACCCCCTGCACAATGCAGGCCATAGAATCTCACCCACCCTCTCCTAGAATAATCTTCTCACCTATATCTCAGATATTGAAGTCCTCGAATGGTTTAAGGACCCCAAGATGCAGAGAATCCTCCAGCAAGTGATCCATGTCCCATGCTACAGAGGAAGGCAAAAAACCTCCAGGGCCTCTGCCAATCTACCCTGGAGGAAAATTCCTTCCCGACCCCAAATATGGCGATCAGCTGAACCCTGAGCATGTGGGCAAGACTCACCAGCTAGACAACCAGGACCAATCCCAACTAGATCAACCCAGTCACGGCTCTGTCAAGCCGAGACTTAAATACCTCTAGAGATGGAGACTCCACTACTTCCCTAGGTAACCCATTCCAGTGTTTCACCACTCTCCTAGTGAAATAGTTTTTCCTAATATCCAACCTGGACCTCTCCCACCACAGCTTGAGACCATTGCTCCTTGTTCTGCCATCCGTCACTACTGAGAACAGCCTTTCTCCATCCTCTTTGGAACCTCCCTTCAGGAAGTTGATGCCAGGTGTCCCAGAGGGAATGAACAGAGCAGGCAGTCATTAAGGGTATGTCTACACTTGCTCCCTAGTCTGAACTAGGGATGCAAATGTAGCATACCGAAGTTGCTAATGAGCACGAGGAGTAACAGTTAATCCGAGGGAAGGGGTTTCTTTTGGAATACCATGTCTACATGTGGCGAGTTAATTCAGACTAGTGGATTTTTAAAATGGTGACCGGACGCGAATATGCTAATCAAACGCAGGATATTTAAATCCCATGCTTCATTAGCAACTTTGGTATGCTACATTTGCATCCCTAGTTCAGACTAGGGAGCAAGTGTAGGCATACCCTAAGTGATCCATCCCCTGTCACCCTTTCCCAGCTACTGGCAAACAGCCAGGATGGGTAGGGATGGTGTCCCTAAATTCTAATAGGCATTGATAGACCTGTCCTCCATGAATATATCTAGTTCTTTTTTGAGTCCTTTTATAGTCTTGGACTTTACAACATCCTTTGGCAAGGAGTTCAACGGGTTGACACTGCATTGTGTGAAGAAAAACTTCCTTTTGTTTCTTTTAAACCTGCCACTAATTAATTTCATTTGGTGATTCCTTGTTATGATGTTATGGGAAGGAATAAATAGCTATTCTTTCTTCTCTTTCCCCACTAGTCATTATTGTATAGACTTCTAGCATATCCCCACTTTGGGCATCTTTCAGTTTGGAAAAGAGATGACTGTCTTGTTAATCTCTCCTTACATGGCAGCTGTTGCATACCACTCACAGTTTTTTTGCCAATTTCTGAACTTTTTCTAGTGCCAAGACACCTTTTTTTGAGATGAGACTATATCTGTACCCAGTATTCAACATGTGGGCATACCATGCACTTTAATATAGTCAGTAAGATATGCTGTCTTCTTCTTTATCCCTATCTTAGGCTACATTTAGACTGCATCCGTCTGTCAACAGACGGTTGCAAATCAAGCACATCGAAATTGCTAATGAAGCAGGGATTTAAATATCCCATACCTCATTAGCATAAACATGGCTGCCGCTTTTTCGAAATGGAGTTTTTTAAAAAAAAAAACAGCAGTCTAGATGCAGATCTGTTGAAAATAAGTCTTTTTTTGACGTCCTGTATTCCTCAAAAAAATGAGGTTTACAGGATCTGTCGAAAAAGGCTTTATTTTCAACAGATCCGCATCTAGACTGCCAGGGGTTTTTTCAAAAACTCCATTTAGGAAAAAAAGCAGCAGCCATGTTTATGCTGAGACATGGGATATTTAAATCCCTGCTTCATTAGCAATTTCGATATGCCTAATCTACATCTCTCTGTCGACAGAGGTGTAGTCTAGACACACCCTTAATGATTCCCAACATTCTGTTTGCTTTTTGACCATTGCTGCACACTGAGTGGATGTTTTCAGAGAACTATCCACAATGACTGCAAGATTTCTCTCTTGAGTGGTAACAGCCAATTTAGTTCCCATCATTGTGTACGTATCGTTGGGATTGTGTTTTCCAAGATGCATTACTTTGCATTTATCAACATTGTATTTCAACTGCCATTTTGTGAGATCCTTGGAGCTCTTCACAGTCTGCTTTGGACTTAAACTATCTTAAATAACTGTTGTATCATCTGCAAATTTTGCCACCTCACTGTTTACCCCTTTTGCCAGATCATTTATGAATATGCAGAATAAAATCGGTCCTGCTAAGGTTCCCTGGAGGACACTACTAGTTATTTCTCTCCATTCCTGTTTTTGTGGCAGCTGTCTCAGGAAATCTGTATGGCTTGGTCTACACTACAGCTTTTTCTGATTTTTTTTTTTTTATTATTATTATTTCGGAAGAGGCTTTTCTGAAATTTGGCCCATCTACACTGGGCCAAATTTTGGAAAATTGCCCTATTTCAGAAGATCTCTTCTTCCTCATGGAATGAGGAAGACAGGGCTTCTGAAAGAGCGCGTTTGCACTTCCGCAAAAAAAAAAGCAGGAGAGCAAATGTGTTCCCTGGACATGGCAGAGTTTTTCTGGGATACTGGAGGCAGGAGCAGCTCAAGGCGGGCTGTGGCAAGCTGGTGCCCCAGGTGGAACGCGCGATTGGCGCCTCCGCCTGCACGGCCGTCAGTGGAGTAACGTCATCATTGGCGCCCTGTGACATCATCATTGGGCACCCCGTTGAAGGCAGCGCCCTAGGCAATGGCCAAGTCCGCCTATAGTCACGGGCTGCCCCTGACTGGAGGTATCCTGGAAAACCCCTGCAGTGTAGACATACCCTATGAGTGCTTGTGACATATGCTTCAGGGAGCCAGATTGTGAGGTACTTGGGTACCACCTGCCCTTAGCATGAGGAAGCTCTAAATAGAGCCATAGGAAAGGTTATTGTAACTTAGTCTAGCCCCAGCTGGGGCTCAGGACCCATTGCGCTAGGCACTGTACTAACAAGTCCGAAGATAAGGTAAGATTAGTGTAAATGAGAATCAGATCCTTTCATGATCTGTTCTCACTTGCAACATTGCACTTGTTTCTGACTCTGGCCTTTACATCACTTCTCATCCCTCCGCTGCAAACAAAGCGGGAAGTGGAAGGGCTTGCAGACTGTGGGCGTTATGCATTAGTTCAGTTTGTTCTCAAACTTTGCCTTCCCGTTCCTCCATCTTTTTTGTTGAATTGCTTGATGGCAGCTTCTAGGATTGCTTAAGTACCCCAACGTTATCACTGCTTTTTCTAAGCATTTTCCCATTAAGTAGCTGGAAAAACTGTTGAGTGTTTTACTTGCCAGATAAGTTGCTCAGTTTCTTTTATTGATTGGACAGATGCAAAATCTTTTGTAATGTCTGTTTGAATTTTTATAAGCTGCAGGTCCCAAACATAAAGCCACAGCTGCTCTTATTATAAGTCTTATATTTATAATATTTACCATATTCTTGGTGAAAGCCAATGGGATTTGTTTCACTTGGGTGCAGGGTAAGTTTTTCTCCCTTAAATGTCATATGTTTAATAGCAAGAGGTGTCAGAGAATCACCAGGCAGCAATTTTCATGGTTCAGTTGGAATTCTGTTTTATACAAATTCCTGTTGCTGTGCAGCATGGAAACTATTTCCTTAGAAAAATCTCCCACCCTATGGAAAGCAGAAAGATAGCCATTGTTATGCTTTAAATAACCCCCGCAGAGACACTTTTCTTGCTTGTGTGCTTCAGATCCATGAAATGGAACAGATGGTGTCCAATCTTGCAAGGTATCTATCTCCATACACTAATCTTGAGGGGGTTTGTAGTAAGCTGTACAAAATAAAGAGCAAAGAAACAAAACATAAAAGCCAGATGCTGGTAATAGAGCAGGATTGAGAGAGCCCTAAAAGTCCTACTTAAGACATTTGCAGAGCTGCAGTGAATAGAAAATTTCTACCATCCCAGCAAAAATCCCCAAGAATGACTTATGTGGAAAAGCTGCACACCAAAGGAAGCTAATCATTCTGAGGAAGGCAGATGATGACTTGACAGCAGTAAGCGTTACTTGTGCAGCAGAAAAGATGGTGATAAATTCACAACCTGAGAGATGAAGGCTTGGATTTGCAAAGGTAGATAGGAACTCAGGCTCCTAATTCCCAATGCCTAGGCGCCCAAATCCCACAGCAATTCAATGGGAGCTGGCCCCTTCGAACAGATTGGTGCTTTGCTTAGATTTAGTTCAGGCAACAGTCTTTAATTATTTTTAAACAGTGAAACAAGAAGAAATGCCATTGGCGGTGAGGGAATAACTTTGGTGATTTTGTGAGAGGACAAACGTGTTTGCTATGAGCCAGGCCCTCCATCCAGGTTACATCTCCTTTGTATTGATGTAGCAGAGAAATAGCCCAGTAACACTAACCTGGCATAAATAGGTCTACACCACCCTCTCCATAGTCCCCTGCATAGAGTGTGTATTTAGGATTAGAGTGGGTATAGACAAAATGCACTGCACTCCAGTAGTCTGGGCCCATGGAAGGGCGTCAGAGGCAGGGGGAAGAGGGTAAAGGGGGCCCTTCCAACCAGCATAAGTCTGAGTAGTCTTGATGCTGCTCTAAATTGTACCAGGGCCTGAACTAGCCTGCTAAATAACCCGTACAGTGGGTTATTTGCCAATTCTGTTCTCCTTACAGGGTATTGAGTCCCCATGGGTCAGTGCTAATGCAGCAGGAACCCAGCAGGCCATTTGAAAACATAACAATTATCATTGGCTTCATGGTATAATTCGATCTACATCTATATGGTGATCCACATAGCAGATGGTGTGCGTGTATGTAGATGTACATGCAATATGTTTTTCCTCTTACTCCTAACAATTCCATGGTACACAGCTTATGGTGTATCTGACAGATAAACAATTGGGAGAGACAGAAAAAAAATCTGAGTCCTGTTCCCTAGTCTTTAGATTTGGAATAGAATTTCGGAATCCTGATTCCTGTGCCTTGCTTTAATCATTAGACAACACGTCCTCTGAGCTGGGCGGCCAGACATCCTGGGCCCCTGTGCAAGATGGGAGGGGGCAGCTCCACACCATGGGAGGGGCAGGGCCTTGGGTGGAAGGGGTCCCAACCCCAGCCTTCAGCACCACTCATATTACACTGTTTGGGGCTCCGATGGCAATTTAAAGGGCCCACAGTTCCAGATGCATCCCCTTCTACAGTAGTGGCAGCTGCAGGTGGGAGCACCTGTTCCTTTTAAATCACCAGGCCCTGGGGGATCTGCCCCCTTTATCCCTCCCCCCTCCCCCCCCCCCTTTGCCACCCTGCCTCTGAGAACCCTAAATAACAATGTGACTTCTGGCTTCTACACAAATGCCATAGCCATAAGAAAAAAAACATTATTTTTCTGATCAGACATGGTGACACAGAAGGTATGGGTAAATGCTCCTTTAATTTAATTACGTTGTGTTCACAGATCAAGACAGAGGGATATCAACCTACTGTTACCAGTGTTCCCCATAAGCTGTGCTCTCGAGCAGCCGCTCGGGAGAAATTCAAATGCCACTCGGCTAATTAGCAGAACGCCCACAGCGAGGTGTTGTGTTTCTATTGGGGGAGCACATTCACACATGCCTCAGTGCACATAAAAAATGTACTCCGCATATGGATGGAAAAAGTCTGCACATGGATGGAAAAGATTAGAGGGAACAATGGTTGTTACGACACATCCATTTCTCGGTAAGAGGACTTCTAAAAGAACTGGAGGGCTCCATAAATGTTTCGCTGGGTAAGCACAGCTAGGCTAACCTCAACATTCTTGAGAGCATAATTTCTGCTGTGTGTATGTATAATCATTTTCTTAGGCGCCAGACTCTTGTCGGGAAGAAAGGATTTTACTCTGATAAAATATATTAACCTTTCATATTAAGTTCATAGGGGGAATTTTAACAAGGTTTATTTTTTTTTGTTCTAGCCTCCATTAATTACTTGAACATTTTCCAAGAGGCCTTCCTAGTTATTAAGTTTCTGGTGGCAAGTTCAGTATCTCAGTTCTGTACCCAGCTTTTTCCCAATTAGCTCTTAATTTACTTTCCAGCCTTGCAGATTAACTCCAAGTGCAGCCTTCCTAATTTATTGTCTTAGTTTGAATATTTACTGTCCACCTTCATAGAAGCCTTGCTCTCATGTCAAGGGAAGCTACAAAATAGAATTTCTCCTAACATCATGCTCAGGCTGTCAAATCATTTAGACCTTCGTTGAGAAAATGGAATGCAATGACAAATATAGGATTCTGGCTTTTGACCACAGAATTTTGTCTGGGGACACGCACAAAAATCATCAAGACAAAAATGTGTTGCTTCATGTTCAATTTTTGTGAGTTTTAGAGGAAAAAATGTACCACTTACCATTCATCTGTGTTGATTCATGGACACTACAACAAAGCAACAATGTACAAAAAAATAATTTGGGTTATTGTGTGTTTGACAATCTGAGGTCCAGAGCTTCAAAGATATAATGTTCCCTTTAAGCTGAGTGTGCGGGCTGCTGCCCAGAAGAGATTCAAATGCCTTCCATCTGATTAGTAGAGCACCCACAACCTCTGACAGCCAGCAGCATGTGTTTTGATTAGTGGTGCACATCCACCCATCCCTTGGTGCATAGCACAAAATTTATTCCACACATGGAAGGAAAAATTTAGAGAGACACCTAACTCTTTCCAGTGCACTGGATTGGAGATGAAGGTGAATTTTTTTTTTTTTTTTTAAACCAAGGTTTGGGTCATGTACAGAATCTAGCACAGTAAGGTCTGAGCTCACTTGGCTCCCCTTGGTTTTATTTTTATATATATATATATATATATATATATATATATATATATTTTTTTTAAGGCAAATAAGCCAGGTGTTTTTTCAGTCACCTGACCTACCTTTATCCTCTGACTCAGTAGTGTGATGGTCAGTTTGCCTGTCCTTGTTCCAAGTTATATGAATCGAAAGTTCGTGCTGCCCCTGGTTTCCAGTATGAGGAGTCTGTCCATTACTCATCCTGCCAAAGAACATGGTGTGGCAATCTAGTTAGCTATTGCAGTTTCCTCAGAGCGCACGCACGCGAGAGAGAAGTGTTTTCAGAAGGTGGTAACAACGCAGTGACTTCCGCGCGTAAGTGGAAAGAATTTGTATTCACAAATGTGATTGCACCGAGTCCTCAGTGATCGCTCTATTACCTGTGCATATGCGGTAATGACTGAATGGCACTGGCATTTTGGGTCTCCATAACTCTATGAATTGCCTTGGCTTTAGAGCGATAGAGGTGATGTACTTTACCCACCTTGGTCACGTCCGCGTAACAATTTTTCTTGTAATGCTGAGTTGTAGTTTCTTGGCTAGCCTCACATTGGCTCTTTTTTATTGTTCAAGGAAAATATGCAACTTAGGGTGCTGTGTAGATGCACCCTAAACTTGAAATAAGAGATACACAAGTCGCGTATTTCTCAAATCTATTTTGAAATTTGGCACGTCTACACAGCACCAAATTTCAAAATCTAATCTATAAAGGAGAATGTTTGTATGTTTGTTCTCTAATAACTTGGACACTATAAGACCTACCGCAACCAAACTTTCCATGGGATAACCTTTCCTCCAGGAGAAGGTTTTAAGGGACTGTGGGAGGGAAAAGATGAAAGACTGATGCCTTTCCCCAGGGCTGCACGGAGTTTGACAGTGCGGGGAGAAGCAGCTTCCCCGCCATTGCTGGAAGCATATGGAGGCCCCTCTTCAATAGGGCGACTGGTTCGGGGCCCGGCGGCCAGCCAATGGGCGGGTGGGTTGCTGCCGGGGCTTGCTCTAGGCGGAGGGGGTGGGGCTGGTGTTACCGCTCAGCTGCCACTTTGAAAAATGTCCGGAAGGAGGTGCGTCAGGGACCCAGAGGTGGGGGGGAGGGGGAAGGGAAGGAATGGGGGGGGACTGGTCTGGGGGGGCTGGACCGTTGGAGGGTGCATGGGGGGGAGGGCAGGATTGGGGGGCTGGCTTGTTGGGGGGTGGGCTGGTCCGGGGGGGCTGGACCAGTGGGAGGAGGGCAGGATTGTAGGGGGATGAAGGGAGTGGGGCTGGACAATCCTTCAGGGAGTGAGTGAGAAATGAAGCCCATGGCGGGGGGGAGTCTCCTTTGAGGGGCACTGGCCCAAGGGGCAGCGCTGGACCATGCTGGGTGGGTGAGAAATTAATCCAAGGCAAGGAGGGGAGGGATCCCTCTAATCTGGGCACTGGTCCTGGGTTTGATACTGGATGATCCTGGGGGGAGGGGAGGGTGAGAGAGGCAGTCCGTGGGAGGGGCTTCTGGTCAAGGGGGCGGTGCTGGAGGAGGGACTATAGAGGTGCCGGCAGGCTCAGGTAATTGAGTCATAGTTTCATCAAAAAAGATGGGAGAAGAGTTTGAGGTGTCACCTTGAAATCTCTCAGATTCAGTAGGGCCAGCCCCATTGATTGAGGCATCCTTATACCCAGCTCTTGGATGAGAATTTGCAGACTCAGCATGCCTATCCCCTACTTCCCTACCAAAAAAACATTAGCTTCTACAAGGATAATTAGCAAAAATACCATCTGATAGGAAGCAAAACATTGCACTATTGAAGAGGGGCCTCCATATGCTTCCAGCAATGGTGGGGAAACAAGCCATGGTGATCTGGGGGCTCTCCCTTCCACTGTGCTTTTAATGGCCCCAAGACTCATGACATGGGAAGAAAACAGAGACATAGTTTCTATTGTGACTTTTGTATCTAAGTTTGCCAAGTCAAATAGCTCTGATTCTCAACATTGCAATGCCTCTTTTTTGAGTCAGATTTTGCTTTATGCAGCAGTAGAAAAGCAGGGGGTTCTGCCATAATGGCCAGATGTCAGGCACTGGCAGCTGTGCTGTGGCTGGAGGCTGTCAGGACCAGCTTCTGTTTGTCTACATTTTGTTCCTCTGGTTTCCCGGGCAACGCCGGGTATGTCCAGCTAGTAATACGCTATTTTGAGCCACCCCTTAGCCCTTGTCAATGAGGTTTACCAGGATGGCAAAATAGCGCACCCATTATTTCAAAATAACGGGGGCTTGTGTAGATTCGGGGTAAGTATTTCGGGATACCTCTGGCATCCCGAAATAGCCGTGCAGTGTAGACGTACCCATAGATGCAAACGCCTTGCCTATGCCGAGGCTGTTCTCTAACGAGCCCGTATATCCCAAGCGTGGTGCTTTAAAGCTTTATCTGACACCATTTATGTTATAAAGAGAGCACACAAACAATGGATGCAAAAGTTCTTCCATCCCTCTCCCCTTTTTATTTTTTTTGAGATTGGGGAGGAGTGGATGGGAGGATGAAGATCTGGAGGATAATTAGAAATGCCCCTAGTCATTTTTTCCAAAGCCATGTTGCTGAGTTGCAGTATGTCACAGCATAAATCAGTCCTATTGAAACACTGCAAAGTAAATAGCTGACCCTTCAAGACCAGGAGCTCACAGCACTTCCGTGACATGAGGCTTTGAAACGCCTTTCTGGGGAGCAGTTAACAGCACTTTCCCACTGCTGTCACACAGACATATCTTTTGGCAGCTGGAAGCAAGAAAAATGCCAAGAACTCTTCAGGGGTTTTTTCCTCCTATGGAAAACCTGCATTTACAGATACTCATTTTCTGCTCATTCTGCATAAGAGAAACTTAAAAAACAACAATGGTCCTGTAGCACCATTGTTTAAGATTTTTTTTTTTTAAGTTACAGAGAGAGGCTACGTTTAGATCGAAGACTTCTTTCAGAAGAAGCTTTTCCGGAAGAGATCTTTCAGAAAAACTTGTTTCTAAAGAGAGCGTCTACACTGCAAAAGCGCAATGAAAAAACGATGTGCTTTTTCGAAAGATAGCATCTAATCAATGTAGACGCTATCGCGCATTTCAGTTGTGATTACTGTGGACCGAGTGGCCACCAGGGCACCTGTGCTTTTTCCTGGAGGCCTCTTCTTTCGAAAAACACTCTTCCATGTCCACGCACACTTTTTTCCAAAAAAGCTTTTTTGGAAAAAGGCTTCTTCCTCGTAGAATGAGGTTTACCACCGTCGGAAAAAAACCTCAGTTTTTCCATAAACTCTGCAGTGTAGACATACCCTAACAGGGCTACCCCTGTGAGGGTACGTCTAGACAGCAGGCTTCTTTTGAAAGAAGCTTTTTCGGAAGAGATCTTTCAAAAAAACTTCTTCCAAAAAAGAGCATTCACACTGCCAAAGTGCATTGAAAAAGCGATCCACACTGAATGGACTCTATCTTGCATTTAAGCTGTGATTACTATGGACGGGGGCCGGGCCGGGGGCTGAATTAAAAGGCTGTATCTTGCCTGCCCCCGGACTAGATGGATCTCAGGGTAAGCAGTGTCTATGCTCCTAATTCAGTGAAGTCTGTAACCTGAATCCGGCACAGAGGGCTGGATTGCAGGTTCCCAAAGGGCCCTGTTATGTGTTCTGGCAGCATATTGTACATTTTCCTCTTTCCTCTACTTTTAGAAGAACCCCCTCTTCCCCAGCTACACATGCCTTTTTCCAAAAGAGCTCTTTTGGAAAAAGGCTTCTTTCTTGTAAAAAGAGGATTACCAATGCCAGGAAAAACCCTGTGTTCTTTCAATTTTTCTTTCGAAAGAACGTGATTGCAGTAAGTGGACGTAAGTGAAGTTTTTTCAGAAAAATGGCTGTTTTTCCGAAAAAAACCCTGCAGTCTAGAAGCACCCTGAGACTGCATAAAATAGAGACAGAGAAAGAGAGGAGGACAGGTAGCAACCGTAGGGGGGGAAAAAGGCAAAGTTCATTTCTGTGACAACTTGCAGGAGGAATTCTTCGGAGAGGCTTTTCCTTGCATTTTTTCCCGTGTATAATTTGAAATTGTTTAAGGTTTTCCTGTTGGAGATGGACAACTTGAGCATCTATTTGAAAAGGCCTTTTCTACTTAACAGAAATACAGATACCATCTGAGTAGACAAGGGCCTGATCCTCCAGGGTTCAGAGTCTCTTCTGTGCAATGCTAGGGACCTTCTGGTCCCACTGACTCTCATTCGGAGTTGAGGGCACTCAGTGCTTCAAAGGCAGCATGTAACAAAAGCAAAAAACAAAACCACAGAAGGAATGCTAAATCCTCAGCTGGTGGAAATCAGGGTCGCTTCATTGACTTGAAAATCACTGCCCATTTGTTTTGCTTGGGAGAGGAATCATGGAGAATGGCAACATTGCTTATAACTGAGTGCTTTCAATATCCTTTATTTCCTCTAGGATGGGAGGAACCATATTTTTAGAAAGCTTGAGGAACAGGGATTTTCAAGGGGTATTTGCTCCTGATGATAGAGAATTTTAAGTCACTATAACCACTGACAAGTCTTCAGAAAAATACTAGGGCTTGCAGAACTGTAAGGAAGTATGAAAGGGACTTCTTTCTTTCAAGTTCTTTCCTCTTATCAAATCAAGGAGAATTTTGAATGAATTCCTAAATATCTAATACCGGCTTTCTGAATGTATTATTTTTCTTATCTGAAACGTTGAACTATTTCCATTTCAGAGCTGTCAGTAAACAACTAAAAGCTATAGATTAAAGATTGAAATAAAAAAGTTCAACTGCATAAGTATAACAAACTTTTTCTTAGTTAAGTTTCAATAGGATGGGCACTTGCCTTGTATGTCTGTCCAGTAAAATAGGCTTAATTTTAAATTAACAATGGCAATGTTAGTTACAGCTGTAAAATTAAATGAGGACTGGGATTTAATTACATCCTAGTGCATCAGCAAACTAGTTCTGTGGTCAAGGTGGTGGAATGAGGATGAGGGTTCACATCACACTGTGCTTCAGATGTTCTCTGTGACCTTGAGCAGGTCATTTTATGCCCGGATCCTAAAAGGAATTTAAGCTCCTAACTAACTTCCGGTGACTTCTGCGGAAGGTCGGAGCCTAAATACCCCAGTGTCTCTCTGCCTCAGTTATCCATCTGCAAAATGGGCATATTAGTACCTGCCTACCATCCTGGGAGGTGCACTGGGAAGAGAAATGAAGTTAAGGCATTTAGATACTATAGGGACAAGGGACATGTAAGTGCCATAGATAAATCAATGCAAGAGAGAGATTAAAAATAGTCCCATACAATTGTCCTAGGAACAGCCTGCATGCAGTGGAGTACTTGCATAACTTTAAGCATGCTCCTCTAATTGATTTCACTGCGTAAGTGTTTTTCTGGATCAAGGCCATTGAGTGGAGTGCACCATAGCTCAGATTTTCGAGTCTGAGTGTAAACAGAAAAAAAAAATGGAGAAATTCTTGCAAAACCTGAAGATTTAGGAAAGAAGAGTGTTAGGGGCAGCATATCCACATTTTACCACCCAAAGTATTTTGTCCCTCATTTAAAAATCCACTTGATTCTTCATGTCACATATTGCTCCTCGGACAGTTTCATCCCTCTCCTGCTTTAGGAAATTGACTTATGGACACCAATGTGCATCACTCGAAGATGCATTGGACCAAATACCTCATGTAACCTATCAATCTTACAGATCCAGCAGATTGCAATAGTACGTCTGATTTTGGTGTGTGTATCACCCTGGTATGTAGAGTTAGCACTATGGAGTATGGAATGGTTTATGGTTTTATAGGGGCAAATGAAAGCCTTTCAAGGGGTGGGGGGAGGGATGACCAGGTAAACGTCCATGAAAGGGGAGAATCTAAAACAGGAGTCTCACCTGAAAGGGAGGCTATTTAAGATACAACATTTTTCAGTTATTTGTCTTTGGCTGGCATGTGACTCCTGAGAAAATGATCCAGAGACCCCAGGAGAAGGGTCTTTCCTGGCTTGGCGGTTTAGATGAAATAACAGTTTTAGGGTAAATTTGTAATAAGTGTTAGAACTAGCTATGAATTTTCTGTTAGTTTAAATTTGTAATTCACTTTGCTTTGCCTGTTTTCACTTGCAACCACTTAAATCTTTCTGCTTGTACTTAATAAAATCCCCTTTTACTATCAAGCCCAGTGTAAATAATTGTTACCTGGGGGAGCAATCGGTGTGTACATCCTCCTTTCATTGTAAAAGGGTCTTACCTGACTGATTTATCTGGGGTTCAGACAGGGCCAGCCTGAGCCATTTGTGCGCCCCGGGTTCCAGGAGCGTGGCCCCGCCCCTGGGCGCACGGCACATGCATGGCCCCGTGGCGCATGCGCGGTGCCGCCCCCACCTGGCCCGGCAGCCCCGCGTGGCGCCCCGTACAAGGGGGCGCCCCGGGTGGTAGCCCAGTCAGCCTGTGCCTTGGGCCGGCTCTGGGTTCAGATGCCATTTGGGGAGTGGCTTCCCTGGAAGCTAGGCCCAAAACTGCATTTTCCTCAAACCTGAAAAGTTTGTGTCTATATTGCTCGGGGGAGGGAAGGGGGGCGGTGATCTCAACTCTGGGCCTTGGCTGGGGGAGACTAGGGGATCTGGCCCAGGGACCAAGGAGGTGAGGGTCAGTGACTTTGTCAGCACACAGGGGGGACCCCAAGGGGTCTTCTGTGACCGCCACCCCTCCCCCGGTCACAGCTCCAACACTATAAAGTGTTACACCTTGAAAATGGTGCTCACCTGCCCAAATCTTTACTGGCACAGACAGCTGTGTGCACTTACTAGGCTGTGTGGTTTATTCCCAAGTCTCTCATTGATAAACAGCAACATTTGTATCAGAGGCAGATGGAGTTTGAGACACTGGGCTCTCTCCCCATTCTCCCTGGATCCTATAAAGGTGGAAACATTGCAGCCTTGAAGCCCTGAAGTCAATGGAACTTCACACATGAGTAAGGAATCTAGACAGGCACTTGTGAGATCTGTGTTCAGATCCTGACTCTGTCACCGTGGGATCCTGAGCAACTCACTTAAACTCTCTGTGTTTCCATTACCTGTGTGTATAAATGGGGATAATCGTTCCTCTGTCTCTCTCTCTCTCTCTCTTCGCCTTCTTGGACCAGAGGTGGGCAATAATTTTTGTAGGGAGGCCCCTCTGTGAATTCTGGTTAGTCATCATGGGGTGCACATTTCTACTTTATCAATGAAATTACCAGACATTGCATTTTATCCTGCTGTACAGTGTTCACTGACAAAGAAAAGTTCTGAGTGCTCCTGCTTCAGCGCTGTTTAAATAACCATTTTAATTCTTAAAAGAGCTTCTGACAGAATTGTTGGACCCCTAGACAAAGTGGGGGGGAATCTCTGGGATCCTGGAAGGCGTGGGGCTTCAGGAGGAAGGGGCGGGGCTGGAAGCCAGCCTCCCCCAGCCATCCCTTCAGCAGTGCCCAGTCCATGTCACCAGGGCCTCTGGTGGCAGCAGCAGTGTCTGGAGTGGTTTCCTCAATTGCTGGATCTGGCCCATGGGCCATATTTTGCGCACCCTTGTTTTGGACAGTCACCTTCTATAGGTGTGCACAGTGTTTCAAGGTGAAATGGTGATCTGAGTTGCAGCCTCTGTGTGCTCCCATAATCACAATGTTAAATAATAACCACCCCCACAGTTTCTTTATATTGTTTCTTTCAGTTTTTACCCATTTGCTGACAACCAAAAACCACCACCACCACACCAAATAAAACCCAATAGCCTATTTAGTAGCTATGTTTCAGAAGGATGGCGTTACTTTAATCATCCAATGCCCGTACATTTGCTGTGCCTGTCAAAACCAGCATCAAAAGCCGCTCTTCCCACAAAAAAATAATTCAGAGGTTATTAAAAGCAACAGGATATTTTCAATACCATTTTTAAACCTGGAAGTCGAATTTTAGCTTAAGTATTTACATCGCTGTGAGGCACAGTTAGAAAATCCTCTGGCAGCTGGGGAGAGGAAAGGGGGGGGCGGTCTGTGAAGTGATTAATCAACACCTACACAGAGACCCCTGTTCCATATTATACGAGAGTCTACAGAGCATTCACAGATGCAAGGCAGAGGCCTTGTGGATCTTCTGTCAAGTTTTAAAACCCGTTTCAAATACTATGAGTCTGCTGTCCCGAATGACACAGGTGTGGGGTCAGAGCCTAAACATATTGTTTTGGTAATTACCTGGATTGGCAGATGCATGTAGAATTGAAATGCTAAGATTCATCCATGCAGTGTCAAAGGCTTGGGAAAGCATCTGTAACTCAGGAAAGAGAAAGCAGGCCAAATTCTCTACCAGTGTCATTGTTAAAGCCAGTAGAAATCACTCAGCAGAGAATTTGGCCCATCGTTTCAACCTGCCCACTAGTAGAAAGATACTTGCTATTTGGGTGCAGCTCAGAGGCTACTCTTAACTAGGGATGTTAAATATCGATTAATCGAATAGTCGAGTAACCTCAAGAATTCTTATCAGTTAGTCAACTATTATGTAGTCTCCGGGGGCGGGGCTAGCAGCCAGTGTGCTCAGGTCTCACTCCTGAGGAGCCCCCTGCCACTCCGCACTGCTGCCTCTGATACATGGCGCCAGGTGGAAGCTGGTCCGCGAGGGGAGCCAGTTTATAAACCAGCTCCCCTCACAGACCAGCTGCCTGTTGCCCTGTGCTGCTGCCTCTGATACAGAGGCAGCAGTGCAGGGTGGCAGCAGCCCCTGTCTAGGGTGGGTCTGAACTCCCGGACCTGTTGTGAGCCAGGCTGCCTACCCGCCCAGCTCTAATACACTTTAAATGTGGAGCCACAGCAGGCGTAGGTCCTGGACCCAGTGCAAGCCAGGATTGGTGGCCAGCGTGCTAAAAAATTTACTGGCAAGTGGGGGGGGGGGGAGGAATGTGTGTTGTCTATAGCATTAACCTATAAGCTTTTGCTTATCGGTTAATGGACTATACTATTACTTCCCTACTCTTAACATGTGACTGACAAAATAAATGAACAAGAAGAAGGAAAAGGAAAGAGGGCCCAATAGTTTGGGTGCTAGTCTCGGACTGAGCAGAGCTGCTCTTCCACAGACTGCTTGTGTGGTCTTGGGTTAGTCACTTCGTATATGTCTACACTGCAAAGAAAAACTGGCCATACCAACTCCTAGGGCTGAGGGCTGCCAGACTATCAGTAGCAGTGTAGACATTCCACCTCTGACTGGAGGCTGCACTCTGAGATCCTCTCCCCCTGGGTTTCAGAGCATGAATGTCGACACTACTATTTCTAGCACCACAACCCTAAGTCCCATGAGCCTGAGTCAACTATCTTCAGTTCTGATTCGATGCCACAGGTTTTTCTTTGAGTGTAGATGTGTAAGTAGCATAGTTAGCCTGGTAATAAATTCCAGATTTTTACAGTAGTATATAACTGAGACAAGTGGATAGCTAGGAATCTGTAAAGACTTCTAGAGAGCATAGGTTTATCTCCAGTGAATTAATTAATAGTATATTGAGTATATTCTGACAAATACATGAGCCATTCCATATGAAGTCTGAGATTTTCAACAGAAGTTAATTGAGTCTGGCATCCCAGGCTCAAACAGTCAGTGCAAGAAGCAATTCCATGTTGGGCATGAAGGAGTTTAATGAGCTACAGTGTGAGTAAGTTAGTCTAAAAAAAGAGAAACTTAAAAAACAGTGAATAGTCTACCAGCACCTTAAAGACTAACAAAACATGTCAATGGTATCATGAGCTTTCCTGGGTACAACCCACTTCTTCAGATGAATGGAGTATTAAAAGTCTAGTTCCAAAATAAATAGGGGGTGTGAGGGAGAGAAGGAAGGGAAAAAATAGTGAATTAGTGTTCATGTTACATGAAGCTGATAGAGAAGCTGCAAATTGTTCTTAAGTATCCTCATGGAACGAGGTTTACAGGGACGTCAGAATAACACCCCCGTTATTTTGAAAGCTATTTTGGAATAATGGGCGTGTTGTCAAGATGCGGAAAACGCTATTTTGGGATACTGGAAGTATTCCAAAATAGCGCCGCTGTCTAGACGTACCCAATGAAATTTCCTCAGAAGGGTAGATGAGATAAGGCAAGAACCGGACCAACTTTTTGATGGAAGTACAGACTGCATGAGCCCTAGGATTGCCAACCTTCAGATGTCTTAAAACCAGAAACAACAGCTCTCCTGCTCCATTACTACCTGGCTAGCTCCCCTCACTTTCCCCCACTCCATTGCTCACTCACACTATCTACTGTATATTTGAGATAAGTTTGTCTGTCTGTTCAGGAACTTTTTCTAAACAATAAGAGCTAGCACCACCAAATTCAGTGTACAACTTCCTCTTATCGTACCTTTAAAGCAAGGTCAACATTTGATTATGCCAGGAAAATGGGATGTGCCTGGAATGGGATTGCTTCTCATCAAACCATACAGAAAAGAGACAATCACCAGCTAGGTGAAAGGGGCTGGAAGGGAGAGCTCCCCAATCCAGGACAGCCCGAGCCCCAAGCCTCCCCCCGCGGAGACCCTGTAGGGAAGGCAGGGGGTCTGCAGTTTCCCTACCTCTCCTCCCTTTCCCCCCCCCCCCCCAGGATTCATACAGGGACATTGCTGGTTGCTCCCTTTCGTCAGGGAGCGAGAGGAAAGTGCACAGTTTGCTCCATTCCTCACTCTGGCTGGGGAGCGCAGGGGGCAGACAAACCTGGACCTGAACCCTCCACTGGCTGTGACCATTGGAGCTGCAGCAGCCATGGAGAGGCACTTTTCACCTGGCCCAAGCTGCTGCAGTGAGACAGGGCAGGAGTACTCCTCTCTCACCATAGGGCAGCCTGCACACTGAACCCCTCATCCTCATCGCCATCCCCACCCCAGAGCAACGATTTAAATGAAACGTACATTTTTCAATTTTTTCCAGAAAACAAAAATTATTTGAGTTAAGGGCCCAAGCAAGACCAGGTAAATCTTCTAGTTACGGAAGAATTGGTTACGTTTTCATTTTAAGTCAATTGGAATATAAATAGTGTACAGGTTGAACCTCTCTAGTCTGGCACGCTCTGGTCCGGCAACATCCATGGTCTGGTATGATTTTAGTGAGCTGGATGTCCACTTATCATGGGTGTGGCCAAGTTTCCCACAGTCCCATAAAGTTTGTTTATAGCCACCAGTCCTGACTCTCAGTGTTCTGTGCTGTTAGTTAGCTTTAATTTACCCCTAAATGTCTTCTAAGAGCCCAGTAAGCAGTGGACGTGTCGGTAATGCTGCTAGACAATATCGACCTCCTGTGGTCTGGCAAATTCTCTGGTTCGGCACCAGTCAGGTCCCAAGGGTGCTGGACTAGAGATGTTCAACCTGTACTTACAGTATATAGTGCAGGGGATGAAGAATCTAAGGCCCAGTGGCCAGATGTGGTCCCTGGCTTGCTTTGATTCAGCCCCCGAGGCTGAGGGCTCCCCCACCCCCAGCATTGGGGAGCCTGTGCTGACACTCCAGCCCTTGCTGCTCCCCACCCAACTGATTTTTCTGGGGGTCAGAGGCCCCCAACCCAAAGAAGGTTCCCCACCCCTGATATAGAGCAATATAAATGGGTTATTGTATGAAATTTTAGTGTGTAGTGACTTTTCCTAGTGCTTTTAGGTACTAGGCAAATATCTAAATGGGTGGATGTACCCCCTGGAAGACCTCCATGTACCCCCAGGCACATGTGTATCCCTGGTTGAGAACTACTGTACTAGTCAATGCAATTAAGACCTGCAGAATCCATTCCAAATACGAAATGCTAAGAGCAGAAACAGATCGCAGTTAGCCTACAAGCAGAACGTTCAATGGCTACTAGAACCTAGGGGGAAAAACAAGTAACATATAAGTCAACCTAAGTTTATCGAGAAAAGACATGCTGTAATGGATTTAAAATTAATTTAAGCAAGATCTAAATCAACTTAAATTAAAAGCAGCACGCGCCAATCACAGGATGGGGACAGCTAGATGTCACCATCTAATCATTTAGTATATTCTTAATTTGTTTTTATTTTTAAATAAATCAGTCTGTCATACACTGTGTGATACAAACTGGATCATAGTTATAATGAAGAAATGGGGGAGGTACTTGCTAATTCCTGAAGCCTTCATGACAAGGTGATTTTTAACAAAGGTTAATGAACTGAGCAGTCAAATACTTTCTTGTCCTTACTAGTTTTAGACATGCTCAGCTGCACCTCTTAGAGAATTGTGGATGGGCTCACATTATCCATCAGTTCTGCAGTGTATTAGCCCCAAATACATTACAATTGTATTTGAAAAATTAGTTCACAGCCTGGTAGAAACCAAGGGCCTGAATCAGATTCTCACTTTTACATCTGTTGAACGCTTTGCACTCTTGTGAGATCAGAATCAGTCTCCAAAGCTTCTGAAATGGTTTTCATACTCTGGCTTCATGTGGATCCAACAAGGATAAGTGCAGAGTCCTGCACTTGGGACGGAAGAATCCCAAGCATTGTTACAGGCTGGGGACCAACTGGCTAAGTAGCAGTTTGGCAGACAAGGACCTGGGATTACAGTGGATGAGAAGTTGGATATGAGTCAACAGTGTGCCCTTGTAGCCAACAAGGATAATGGCATATTAGGGTGCATTAGGAGAAGCATTACCAGCAGATCTAGAGAAGTGATTATTCCCTTTTTTTCAGCACTGGTGAGGCCACATCTGGAGTATTGCATCCAGTTCTGGGCCCCCCACTATAGAAAGGATGTGGACACACTGGAGAGGGTCCAATGGAGGGCAACCAAAATGATTAGGGGGCTGGAGCACATGACCTATGAGGCTGAGGGATTTGGGCTTCTTTAGTCTGCAGAAGAGAGGAGTGAGGGGGGATTTGATAGCAGCCTTCAACTTCCTGAAGGGGGGTTCCAAAGAGAATGGAGAGAGGCTGTTCTCAGTAGTGACAGATGGCAGAACGCGGAGCAATGGTCTTAAGTTACAGTGGGGGAGATCTAGGTTGGATATTTGGCAAAACTATTTTACTAGGAGGGTGGTGAAGCACTGGAATAGGTTACCTAAGGAGGTGGTAGAATCCCCAACTCTAAAAGTTTTTAAGTCCCAGCTTGACAAAGCCCCGGCTGGGATGATTTAGTTGGGGTTGGCCCTGCTTTGGGCAGGGGGCTGGACTCAATGACCTTCTGAGGTCTCTTCCAGCCATAGGATTCAATGATTCTATGATCCACTTGCACGTGCCAGCCCAGCTGAGTCCTACCCTGTAACAGTGTAGCTGTGTACCTTGATGAAATGCCCAGTGGTCACTCTGGGAATTAACTCAGCCCAGCATTGGATCACCCTCTTCTGGCCGGTGTCCTGCCCACTGTAACCTGTTCTCCATTCTCCACCACCTTGTATCAGGATCCATGTCCCTCGCAGACCACAGAACCCTTCCTTCAAGGTACTGCCCTGCTGCTATGCCCTCGCTCCTCTGTACCCACCTTGCCTCAGTGACCCATCAACCATCATCACCTAGCCCCTGCCTCAGAGACAAACTGCAGTCTGAAATGGCCACTCATCATTGGCAAAGGAGCATGAACCTGCTGCCTTCTGCCCTGGCTGCCTCCCTACAGCCCTTAGAGCTCTTTGGGTCTCTGTCACTGGGCCTCAGCCTAGGATTACTCAGGCCAGCCCCTGGCTCACCCTTCTTTCCCCGCCCTCCAGCACTGCCCTGTCCATGGTACCTCAGTAATAAGCAGCTAAGTCCCTCTCCCTCCAGAGCTGGAGCAAGAGTGAGCTCCTCCTCTCCAGGAGTCCTCCATATAAGGCCTAGCTAGCCCCTGATTGTCTGTCACCAGTCTCACTCTGTTTGGCTCCTGGGGAAGCTCTCTCCTAGGGCTGTTTTTAACCCTTTTTATCCTGGAGCAAGATGACTCTCCCCCCCTCCCCCTACACACACACACAACAGAAGAAACACACTGAATGTGGTGCAAACTTGCCACAGACATCAGCAAAACCTTGATTTTGTCCCATACCCTCTTTCCTCGTTTCACCACATTTAGACTCTGACCCCGTGTGCAAGTCTCACTGTCACTCAGCTATCCCCATGTTGAATGCAATATAGACAATTACAACACTTAGGTTTTCTAAATGATTTGCTCTCTGTGGTTGCAGATGGGGGCCTTGGCAGTCTGAGGCGTACTAGGGGATAATTAAGTACCTAAGGGCATGTCTACACTGGGAAATGATTTCAAAATAACTTTTTTTGAAATAATAACTCCCCAACAAATAACTAGTTCAAAAGAGCATGTCACACTACAGGGAAGCCTCGAAATTAGTCCGAGGCAAGCTCCCTAAATGTGGATGCACTACCTCGATTTAGAGCTCCAGGAAGCACTGGGGAGTAATTACTTTGAATGGCCTGGGGGAGGAGCTATTTCGAAATGGCAGCAGCGGAGTGTCCACACTACTGCTGTTCCCAAATAGCTATTTCGGAAGAGGTGTTATTCCTTGTGGAATGAGGTTTACAAACGCGGAAAGAAGCCGCCCATTATTTTGAATTGATTTTGAAATAACAGGCTAGCTGTGTAGATGCTCGCATAGTTATTTCAGAATAACAAACGTTATTTTGAAATAACGTTGCTGTGTAGATGTACCCTTAGGTTAGCAGCTGAAACCATCCCCCTCCCTTCTCCATATCCTGCTTACTCTCAAAACTTCTCACTCCCTGTTTTCCCTCTGCCATTTTCTGGGCAAGTGCCATGCTGCTCCTCTGCCTTTTGATGGCCTCCTCCAGCCTTCCTGCTGTGGGATCTGACAAGGGTCAGGTCTTAAGCTAGGAGGTCCTGAGTAGATCGTGACTTGTGGGGGTCAGCCCTGATGAAGGGGCTATGAAAACACTGACCAGAGGGAGCCTAGGAAGGTTGGGCCATGTTAGAGCCAGCCTTGAAAATGCCAGTGGCACCTACATGGCAGATGTGGGCCCATCTACCTGCCTTGAGTGTCTCCTCAGGACATGTCTGCCCTTCCATATGGTGGCGTGTAGCATAGACACCCAGCAGGACCCCACACACAGTGTTTTAGCAGTAGGCACTGCTTCACCAAATACCTTACATCCTCCCTGGTCTAAGCCCTACACTGCTCCCTGCTCACTCAAGCAGCATCTCCTGTAAAGCAATGTATTCTCCTGGAGCCTTCCTGCCGCCATCATGGAAAGATACCCCAGTGGGAAAAGGCTCTGGCTGGGGGGAGGCAGCTGGGAAGGCAAGTGGAGGCAGCTGGAGCCTTTCATCGATATCCGTAGCTGTGCACTGCTGCATGGGCGCCCCCTGCTTTTCAGGGTGGCATGCAGCCACACATGCCCTGCACACGGCCACCTGTGGTTGCAGTGCAGATATAGCCTGAGAGGCAATGGTCCTGGGGGCTGAGTTCAGCACCATTCCTTGCAGCCGTTTGTCTACTGCATGTGTAACCCACACCCCTGCTGGATGTGGTGCACTGACCCATGCAGTGGCACTGAGACTACTTACAGTTGGCTTTTAGCTCATGCAGGGGTGGGCAAATACTGGCCCATGGGCTGGGTCCAGTCTGTCAGGGTTAGCCCCTGGTGGGCTAGCCCACAGGTGTGGGGGGATTCACAGCTCCCATTGGCCATGGATCATTGTTCCTGACCAGTAGGAGCTGCGATCACCCATACTTGTGGAGATGCAGGTAAATATAGTGGCAGCGGCCCACCGGGGCTAACCCTAGTGAACTGCCAGGCTATGTCTACATTGCATGTGCGTTCTTCCGCAAGTAAATTTACAGTAAGGCATCGGAACAGAGAGCTTCTTGCGCAAGATTTTTTCCTCTCCCCACGAGGAATAAGCCCTCTTGCATAAGAAGGCAGTATGGACGGGCAACAGGGGTTTCTTGTGCAAGAAACCCCTATGGATAAAATGGCCATCAGAGCTTTCTTGTGCAAGAGAGCATCCACACTGCCATGGACACTCTTCCGCACAAGCACATCTCTTGCACAAAAGCACATGCAGTGTGGATGTGCTCTTGGGCAAGACCTTTTGCGCAAGAACTCTTGTGCAAAACAGTTCTTCCACAAAAAGCCTGCAATATAGACGTAGCCCCACTGTTTTATTGCCCACTCCTTCAGGAGAGGTTCATACATTAAGCTCCAGAGGTCCCAGGTTGGATCCCACCAGCTTGCGTTACAAGAGGGATATCAACTGAGATGTCTCTGAAGCTCGGGACATACTTCCTCAGCTTGGGGAAGTATGTAACCTGCACACCTTCTGGGTGTGGTTCACTTCCCCATCTAGTGGCACTGAGACCACTTACAGAGAGAATGAGTCTGCTTCGCAGCCTTGCTGAGAGCCAGTTGGCATTGAGCTCATGTGGTAGAGGCTCATGCACTAAGCTCCAGAGGTCCCCAATTCCATTCTACCTGTCAGTCTTACATGTGAGCAAAGAATGCACAAACTGTGAGTTTATGGATATTCGTCCTAAAGCTTCCAACTCCAGAAATATCATTGCCGGGGTATCGGATCCAAAGCGCACTGACTACAATGGGGATTCCTTCAATTGACTTGAGTGGCTTTTGGGTCCAGCCACGAGATTACTTTAGCACCACTTGTTTTTGTGAGGCTCCAACAATGGCGCTCTTATTTTCATCATCTTTTGCTGCTGGCTTTGTGGCTCACTTGCTTTGTCTCTAGCCCATTTTTGATCCGTGAAATGGAGAATTAAATCTGTGCCCTAAACAGGGAGCACTTTTATTCTATAAATGTTATTGAATAATGTCTTAGAACATCAGGGCAGGAGCACCGGGGAGAAATGGCTAGCTTGTGTGTGTTTGTTTTTTATAGCTGCACCAAAAACTCGGTGGGACATGATGCAAACGCAAAGCAGCCATTCTGTTTGAGGAGCTGTAATTAATGCCCCATCTGGTGCAAGACTGACATGCAGAGCAGCCACAAAATAATCCTCGAAGCAGCAGAGAGGCTCAGAACACAGTGTGCAGCCATTAAATTATTATTATTCACGTTGAATGGCGAGGAGGGAGGGAGCTGTGCTATAAAAATCCTGGTTGCCTGACCACAGGCCAGGCAGCAGAAATCCAGCCATA
The DNA here is from genome assembly GCA_032595735.1 of Pelochelys cantorii. Taxonomy (NCBI): domain Eukaryota; kingdom Metazoa; phylum Chordata; order Testudines; family Trionychidae; genus Pelochelys; species Pelochelys cantorii. The sequence goes on from CM064346.1 coordinate 15,270,788, forward strand.
CCCTCAGGGTCTTGTGTTACAAGGTCCATTGGGCCCAGCAGCTGGTGGCCAATGGGAGCTATGGGGGCTGTTCCTGCAGGCAAGAGCAGTACATGGAGCCTCCTGGCTCCCCCACGTAGGAGCCAGAACTGCTGGCCACTTCTGGGGTGTAGCATGGAGCCAGGACAAGCAGGGAGCCTGCCTTAGCCACACTGCGCTGCTGACTGGGAGCCACCCGAGATAAAACCCAGGCCCCAATCCTCTGCCCCAGCCTTGAGCCCCCCCAACCTGAGGACCCCTCCTACACTCAGAATCTCTCATCCCCTGTCCAGAGCCCTCATCCCTTCCTGCACCACATCTTCCTGCCTCAACCTGCAGCCCCCTCCCACACTCTAAATCCTGCATCCTCTGTCCCACCCCAGAGCCCTCCCCTACCTGTGTCCTCACCCCCTGCACATCAAACCCCTCATCCCCGGCCCTACCCTAGAGCCCCCACCCCTACTCTAGATCCCATACCCCCTCCCACACACCCTCATTTATGGTCTGGCATGATGCTGACCTCAGCAGTGTGAGATGGTGCAACTAAAGGCAAAGTTTGGCCCATTTTATGTGTAGGGTATACTGTAACCCTGGGTGGAATGCTAGCCCTGTAGGCTACGTCTAGACTGGCATGATTTTGCGCAAATGCTTTGAACGGAAAAGTTTTTCCGTTCAAAGCATTTGCGGAAAAGAGCATCTAGATTGGCACGGACGCTTTTGCGCAAAAGCACTTTTTGCGGAAAAGCGTCCGTGCCAATCTAGACGCGGTTTTGCGCAAGAAAGCCCCGATCGCTATTTTCACGATCGGGGCTTTTTTGCGCAAAACAAATCTGAGCTGTCTACACTGGCCCTTTTGCGCAAAGGCTTTTGCGCAAAAGGACTTTTGCCCGAATGGGAGCGTCAAAGTATTTGCACAAGAAGCACTGATTTCTTACATTAGAACGTCAGTGTTCTTGCGCAAATTCAAGCGGACAGTGTAGACAGCTGGCAAGTTTTTGCGCAAAAGCGGTTGCTTTTGCGCAAAATCATGCCAGTCTAGATGCAGCCGTAATGTTTGCACTAGTGTTGTAAGCACACAGTTCTCTGCTAGGATGTGCATGCTGGGGTTTGTCACAATCAGAATGGAGTCAAAAGATAATCAATGACTGCAATAGGAAACTTTTTGATAAATCGTTGGTAAAAAAAAGAAAATGCCAAAACTGTAAAACTGTGTTGGTTTTGACAAATGTCGGGACTCAAGAAAAGAAGTTCTGAAATTGTCAGAACATTTTGTTCTCAAATTTTGGAAAAGAAAAATGCTAATATTCCAGTTCAAACTAACATTTTCTTTCAAAATGTAAGTTAATTAGACTGAAAAACATTCAAAATGGAAAGAAAATGTTTTGATTTGACCTTAAATGATGGGAAAAAAGCCTAGTTCAAATATTTTCAAGATTTTGATCTTTCTTTCTGATTTGACCCAAGACAAAAATTTGAACTCTCTGTAATATTCACGGGATAGAAATACTGTTTCCCACTAACTCAAGACTGCAATAGAATAAAAAAGTCAAACAAATATACATTTATGGGTCTTCCTCCACCCTCTGCTTCTGCAATTTCTTTGGCATCAGCCAAAATTTAATTAAAAAGGCATCCTGCCATCCCTTCTACTGGTGCTCAGCAGAACAAAAATGTCTGAACAAATAACTTGGTACACCACACGCGTGAAATCTGATCTGTTGTTCAGGTTTTCCGAAACTGAAAAATAATTTGTTCCTCTGTGACATAAGTTGTTTGACTAAACATTTTCTTTTCTCTCTATCATGTATAGCATCTGTAATATATACCTGGCTCAATTAAAGGTGACCCCAAACCAAAATACTGCACCCAGATGCTCTTGAATTTTGGAGAAGTTTAGATCCAGCTTCTGTACCTGAACCCATTTTAATAGACAATTCATTATTGCTAGAGCTAGTTGGGAATCTTTCAACTCAAGGTTTTTTCATGGGAAAATCAAGACCAGAACATCCCACAGGAATGTGCTAGTTTGGAAGAATTTGTCATTTCATTTAAAAAAATTGAAATACGTTTCAACAATGTCAGTGTCCCACTTGGACATTTTCTGCGTGAAATATTCGATGTTTTTGTTTGAAACAACTTAATATTTTGTAACCGTTAATCAAAGTTGCAGTAAAAATGAAACATTTTGATTGGCTTCAACCAAATTGTGGGGCAGGAGGGGGGGGAAGGAAGGAGTGTTTGCAAAAGCTCGCTGATATTCTCACAGGACAGAAAAACTCTTTCTTGTCCAGCTCTCATTAGTATGCCTATTTTACACACAGGGAAACTGAAAAATAAAAAGATGTAAAACACTTGCCCAAGATGCTAGAACAGAGTTATGGCTAATCCCAGATCTCTTGGATGCCAGTCAAGGGTCTTAATGACAAGACACTTTAAATTCCTTTAAATCTTCTGTTTACAATAAATCTAGGCACATTCCAAGATAGTGTTCTTTAAGTGGAAAAAGGATTTTTATAAGAGATCCTGTAAAAAGTAGGCTTTAATTTTCATTCTTAGAAGTCCACCTTCATTTTGTTTTATGTTCCAGAGCAGCAAAGGAAAAAAGCTTCAAGCTAAACCTCACATGAAAAATAGTCAACTATCTGCACCTGTCAGGTGCCAGCTGAAGAGGTAGAAATACCTCTTTTTATAGCCGTACGTGTCCAATAGTAATATATCATTGCCACTGAATGGGGCTTGCAATAGGGGCGGTTGTCACCAAAAGTAAATGACACAGTGACTTTGTAAAATAAAAACACCGAAAGAGATTGGAAACCAAACAATAGGATTTTCTCTGTGCAGGAAAGTGGGGGGGGGGGAGGGAGAGAAGCATTATAATTGTCCTTTAAAGCAAGGTTATCCTTAATAGGTTCTCGAGGTGAACTGAAGTTCTCTTGCAACCAGTTCCTTCAACCAGTAACATTGGGACAAACATCACCATTGGTGGTGTAGAACTAAAGAGAGTCAATCATTTTATGTGGCTTGGCAGGACCAATTCAAGTGATGGTTTCCTGGATCAAGAAAATGAAAGGCAAGCAGGGCTTTTGGAAGACTGACATAGGGTACATCAGTGTACCATCAATCAGGCAATAAAATTGTTTCGTACAATGCCTAGAATAGTGGGTCCTGTATATGCATGGTTCTTCTAGGAATAATAATAATAATAAATAATTTGTCCTAAGGCAGATTCTCTGCCTTGCTCCTCACCCAGTGGGTCATTTGGGTGGTTGGAAAGGAGGAAAGGCTGTCCGTGTCCCCTTAGATAATTGTTCTCCTGGCCTGTGGGAAACCCCATAAAGCTTTCCCTACCTGCAGTCTCCAGAGCAGAGAGTAAGTCAGGAACAGGAAGTGGCATAACCAGCATGCACCATGCTCCTGCTATTCTTAGCGGGTGAAAGGTCCCTTGTGAATGGTTGCCAGGTGGCGCAGTGCTAGAATAACCTCCAGCCCAGACTCTACAGAGAATGAGGGACTCAGAATTGTCTCCATGGGCCTAGCCTACACAACCACCCCAACCCCGGTTGATCTAAGTTGATGTTCTTACCACAGGTCTTCCATGTGATAAGGTTGGTGGGGGCTATTCTCCCCATGACTCTGGCTGCTATTCTCATCCTGGTGGAGTACCAGAGTTATGGGAGAGTGCTCAGAGGTTGATTTATCATGTCTAAGCAGATGCAATAAATCAACCACCAGTGGATCAATCATTGCAGCATTGATCCACTGTGTAGTGAAGACAAACTCTCAGTGCCCTTCTCCTGTAGGCACCCAACAAATGCCAGGAACAACAGAGAATCTGCCCTACTCCATCTGCTCTGAGCACCTCCAGCAAAGATGGCACAGATTACCCTAGAACCACCTGTGATTGGTTTTCTTTTGATTGTGATTGACGGGGGGAGGAGTGGAACAGAAACAGAATAAAAACCATTTTTGCATGCCATGAAAAAGTGAGACAAATAAATAATATAAATTCCACACACTGCACTGGGTTTTTTTTCCATCTGTGTCTTTGTGGTGAGGGGATACAGTGCCATGTTTATGTTTAAGTTATTTTTTCCTTTTCTCAGGCCTTGTCTATACAGTATTTACTTGGAAGGTCGAATTAAGATACACAGCTCCTGCTACATTAATTGCGTAGCTAGAATCGACATACCTTAATTCGACCTTTGACGCCATCTCCTCAGGGGGAGGGCAATAGGAGCAAATGTTTCCATTGTCTTCCCTTACTGCTCGTGAATCGAAGAGTGCTGGCATCAACAGGGATGCCCTCAGCATTCACTTTAGCAGGTCTTTACTCGTAGTGAAGAAGGCACAAAATGAAGTCACCTCCATTCCCCCATTTTTAATACAGTTTAAAGTCTTTTTATGATGCTTAGTTCCAAAGTAACTTTTCTTTTCAATGAACAGCCTGGTCTTGCAAGAGAGAGGCCAAGAGTTTCAGAAGTGAAGGCTGATTTTTTTTTGGGAGTGCCTCAGTTTTGGAGTTGCTCAACTTGAGACACCTCAAAGGGGCTTAAACTTCACAGGAAGGGTGCTCGGGATCTTCAGAAAATCAGGCTTCACTAGGCTCTCAAGATGCACACCCAAAAATCACTGGCCATTTTGTAACATCTTGACCAGAGGCAAAATCCAGATATATATTCATTATGATTACAAAATCATAGAATCCTAGAGCTGGAAGAGACCTCAGGAGGTCATCAAGTCCAGCCCCCTGCCCAAGGCAGGACCAATCCCAACTAAATCAACCCAGCCAGGGCTTTGTCAAGCCAAGACTTAAAAACCTCTAAGGATGGAGATTCCACCACGTCCCTAGGGAACCCATTCCAGTGCTTCACCACCCTCGTAGGGAAATAGTTTTTCCTAATGTCCAACCTAGACTTCTCCCATTGTAACAGCAATGTCTGCTCACACACTAGACTTTTGGATGTGTTAACACAAGCTACAGGACAGAAAGGCAGGATTTGCAGAAGCGCCTCAGGGTATGTTTGCCCTTTGAGCAGGCAGTGTAGTTTCCATACTAGCTCTGCTCAAGCTAACATGCTAAAAATTGAATGCCTCTGCAATGGCAAGAATGGTCAGAGGGGCTAACTGTCCGAGGTACACTCCCAACAAAGCCATAGGCAAGTATGCAGGGTGGCAAGTGTACCTCCCACTGAGTGTCTCTCCCCCATGCCAGTACACTGCTGTGACAACCCTGTGTTTTTAGTGCACTAGAGATTAGAGCTAGTGCAAATAAGTCTCCCTGAGGTGGGAATCACACCTTCGGCTCCAAAGGCAGATATGCTGTCCCTGAGGTAGGAGCACAGTGTCTCATTAATTTGCGTGGTTCACCCAAGTGTTGTGTTTGAATGTAACATGAGCTTTGGTTCAATGTCACTTTGTTGATACCAGCTCATCTTTCTTATGCTGGATTTTCGCCTTGTTGCCTGTTTCACCATGACCACATGAGATGAGTTACAGAAATTACAGTAGGTTGAAGAGAGGGAAGCTTTAGTGAAAAAATTCCTAACTGTCAGGGTGGTTAAACACTGGAATAAGTTGCCAGAAGGGTTGTGGAATCTTCATCTCTGGAGATATTTAAGAGCAGGTTAAATAGACATCTATCAGGGATGGTCTAGATCATGGGTTCCCAAACTGGAGGGCGTGCCCCCCTGGGGCATGAAGAAATTCCGGGGGAGAGGGCATGAGGTGACCCATCCCACCCCCAAGAAAGAGCCCAGTCCGTTTGTCCACTCGGGCTGGCTGGGGTAGACGTCAAAATGGCTCCCTTAAAAGGGCAATGCCTGCTCTGCTCTTAAAAGGCTTTTTTTTTGCTAAACAAGTTTTGCTGTTATTTTTTGGGGGGGGGGGCATGAGAGTTTCTCAAAAATCAAAAAGGGGGCATGATGCCGTAAAGTTTGGGAACCACTGGTCTAGATGGTATTAGGTCCTGCCATGAGTGCAGGGGACTGGACTCGATGACCTCTTGAGGTCCCTTCCAGTTCTAGTATTCTGTGATTCAATGTGATTGTCACTGGATCAGGACTGAGGAGTCCTGATTCTGCAACAGACTTCCTATGTGACCTCGGGCAAGCAACTTAATATCTCTGTGCCTCATTTCTTGAGCTGTAAGAATGGAGATAAAAATGTTTCAATGGCGACCTACTGTATTGAGATTGTAAACTCTTGTGGACAGAGATTGCCCCCTACTATGTGCCTAGCACAATGGGATCCTGACTTCATTTGGACCTCTGGGCACTAGAGTTACACAAATAAATAACTGTAACAGTACTGGGGAAATTAGAGATGACAACGATCTGTTAAATCAAATCTTTCCCCATCCCTCTGCCAGTGTAGGCTTGTATCCTATGGGATACTTTAAAATGCTTTGTCTGAGCAATTGTTCTTGTAGAAATAGTTTCATTTCTTCTACATTTCAGAGATATATGCTGCCTAGCACATAATTACTGATATAGCCACAAAATACAAGCAATCCTGGTGATAATTTATCATGTTAAGGCAACCTGTTCTTGCACATCTCATTGTGACGAGCTGTGTTCAAGGTAGCTGCCAGCTGCTAAATTACATAGACTTTAGGTTTCCTCATACATGTATGTAAACACTGCTGTGTTGTGGTTGTTGTTTTCTTTTATTACAAAGGTTTGAATATTAAAAATCTGAGGACTTCACAGTCAAATCCCAGCTTCCTGTCAGGAGTTACAAAGAAGCAAATAAACACAGAAGGAATGTGGGTTCTAAACAGAAGATTTAAATCCCCAGAGAACTGACTGATAGAAGATTATTTTATTATCCCTCCAAAGAGCATAATATATTCTTGGCATGTCATGCAGTAGATTATACAATATTCCATCCTTGATCTTTGAGCAAAGCTCACGTTGACATTCAGTGGGAGTTTTATTTGCAGAGAAGAAGGGAGGGGAAGTTTAGCTCCACCTTCAGGAACCTAAATAGAAAGCAGGGACAAGCAGCTTTAGCTTTTGAAACAGAGACTTTTGTCTACACTGGCAAGTGACTGACAAAGCTGTTGTGGTTCACAGGTGCTTTACAAAAAAAGCCTCCCAATAGACAAATGCTTTGCCATGGCAAGTGCTAGGTCTTGTCTACACTGGCAAGTTCTGTTGCCAAAAACTGCCTTTTGGCGACAAAACAGTGAGAGCGTACACACTACGATACAGCTTTTGTCAGGAAAAACACCCAGTTTTGGCAACAAAAATTTTTCACCCCAAAAGAGTGGTCTCTGTTGTTTGTTTTGTCAAGAATGCTGGCTTCCACCAGTATCCCACAATGGCTGCTGTGATGGCTGTGCTCAGTGTTTTGTGATCTCTGCTGCCCTGTAGGCATGCACTCCTCCCCTCTCAAAACTTGAGGAAGTATCTGACAGCTGAGTCAGCTGCTCCATTTGGGGAACAAACAAAGAACAAATCATTGGGATGCTCCTGTTCTGTCCTGCTAGGAACACAGCAGCAGGCAGACTGCTGATGCAGGGGGAAGGGCTGGAGAGACTGCTCTGCTACTTTGACATTCCTCAACACGGAGAGCTCACCAAACTAGGAAGGAATCCCAAGAAGCACAGGGATCAGTTCTGCCTTCCCACAATGCTGCATTGTGGGATGCTTACCAAACATTGCTTTGCCCTTCTCTGTCATCAGGGTGCTAGTAATGTGACCATGAAATGTTGGCAATGGAAAGCAAAAAAAAAATTGGTTTGTCTGGTTTTCACTTTCGGTGACATTTACATATCGACAGCAGTTTTGTCACCAAACCTTCCCAGAGCAGAGAGAGCCATAGTGTAAACTGTGCTTTGTCACAGGAATGCTGTCCTGCAGAGGAAGCAAATGCTGCTCATAGGAGGTGGAATTCTTTTATTGGCAGAAGTGCCAGTGAAGCGTTCATACTGCTTGGCTCTTAGCAACATGGCTGTGTTGACCCAGCCAAAACTGTGTAGCACACATGGCTGTGTTGCTCAAAATAGTATAGCATAGACCTTCGTGGGCCCCTGACTAAGGTGTGGGAGAGGGCCAGCTCCGTGCTCCCAGAAAGGACAAGGTCTTGGTGGAAGGGTTGGTGCCAGGGGCAGTGTGATGGGGCGGACAAAGCCCGACCTCCCTGCTAGAGGCCTTTCAGCACCCTGGCCAGCAGCAAGAGCAGTGGAGAGGTCCTCTGAGCAGGGTAGAGGGGCAGTCTTCACTGCAGCCAATCAGGACATGGCAGGCTGCTATGTAAGGAACTGCTAGCTAAGGCCTGTCAGTTCCTTCCTGGAGCTCAACCCAGGCAGACCGCTGGGCTGACTGGGGAACACCAGAACCTTGGACAGCTGGGCCCTTGTAACTGAGCGGTGCTAGATCCTGTGGCTAAAGGCTAGCCAGTGACAGCTCTGTGGATCCCCGGACAAGGGGAATTCAGGAACAAGGCCCTAGAGAAGGGCTGGATGAAATGGCTCCCCGGGAAAATGGCCCAAGGATGTGACCACAATTACAAACTTTGAAACTTGGCAGGTAGCTGCTACATATAGGGTCTCTTGGCTGGGACCCAGAGAAGTGGGTAGGCCTGGGCCCCCCCCAACCCCCTGCAAACCACACCTGAGCGGGGGGGGGGGTAAAAGAAGAGGCCTGAACGCCGGCCACAGACTAGACATTGACTTGCCCGCAGACAGGTGAATAAATATTGCAAGACCCCCGTTAGCTACCAAGGGGCGCTCGCACACAGGACCAAACCTGTTACAGGCAGCCAGCCAGCCCACTGTGCTGCCCAGAGCATGCAATGCCAATCCCTAGGCAGCCCTCAGCACTGCCTGGAGCATGGCTCATCCCCAAGCCCTCAGCACCACACAGAGTGTGCGGTGCAGTGCTCCAGTGGGGCTGGTGCAGACATAGCCAGAGACTTGAGGGAGATTACTTTCAAGAGTAAGGTATGCAATGTGAGGGAGGGTGTCAGGTCAGGGTTGAATCATATGAACACCTACTCACCAGTGTTGGTTATTCAGTCAGATGTTGAGTTCAAAGGGTAGCTCACTCTAGTAAGTGTGGTGGCAGAGTCCAGCATTTTTATTTTCAAGTTGTTAGTAGAACTGAATGTGAGGAAGTTTTGGTTTTGACTCCAAATCTAAACTCAGTGGCTTGCACTACTGACAAACCCGAACATTACAGGAGTCAGAGCCACATGAAAACCATGAGCTTTTAAAATAATAAATGTAGGTTCCGTTGATTTGCCACGTTCGGGGGGGGGGGTTAAGCCTTTGCAGTTTATTCTGCAACCTTATACTTTAGCATCTTGTATTATTTTGTTTTAAATGAGGTCTGAGACTCGTGTCTAGTCACCAGGCCCACCAACAGCAACTCCGGGTCTCAGGGCAGAACAATCAATGCACCCCCATGTCTGCACAGGTTGCGTCCTGTTACTGACGCTGGCTGGGTGTGCTCTTCTGGGCACAGCCAGGACTTCCACATGCCCACCTGGTAGGGTTGCAAGTGTCTAATTGTGCAAGCCCAAAGACTCTTGCCCTGTCCCCTGCTCAGCCCTTTCCCTGAGGCCACACCCCTGTCCTGTCACTGCTCTGAGACCCTGCCCCTTCTCATCTTACCCCCTCTCCCTTTCCTGCTCACTCTCCCCCACCCTCATTCACTTTCACCAGGCTGTGGACCCATACTTGCTCTGTATCAAGTCCATAAAGAACAAAGATGAATCTCTCAATGTAGTTAATGGGCTTCTCTAGGATGCAGAATTAAATCTCATAATATCAGGTTGAACCTCCTAAAACCAGGACACTCTAGTCCAGCAATATCCATGGTCCAGCAGGATCACAGATGTTGCTGGACCAGAGACCACTGGGCCCAGGAGTGCGAGCCGGCTGGGAGTCTAGTAACGGGGAACCCCACCATCTGGACCAATGACCCCCATCCCTGGGGAGCCCCAGCCAGGCAGGACAGAAGCAGGGCAGCAGAAGATCCCTGTCCCCGGGAAGCCCTGACCAGGCAGGACAGAAGCGGGGCCACGGTGGCTGGGAAGCTCTGTCCCCAGAGAGCCCCAGCTAGCTGGCAGCAGTGGGCCAGAGCCAAGCCCAAGCCCTGTAGCAGCAGAACTGGAGCAAAGCCGGCCAGAGGGAGGGGCATATCCCGGGAGGCCGGTGGCAGGGGACCTCCCCTGATACGGCAAATTCCCTCATTCAGGATGAGTCAGGTCCCGAGGGTGCCAGACCAGGGAGGTCCAAACTGTACTGATGTTAATCTCCTTATGTGCATTCTGCATCTTAGGATGGAGGGCAAGTTTTGTACCCAGGACCAAGCAGGGCAAAAATTGAACTGGGAACCGTAGAATCCCACAGGGTTCTGGCTGCTGTGGCATTTTTTTGTTCATCAGCAGACTCAGAGAATAGAGTTCATGGAGTTTGTGAGTGCTAACGATCATTTGATATTTGGATACCAGTTATTTCAGAGTTGCCAGCATTAACTGGTTCCCATTATCTGTGGAGGCTGCTGTTACTAATAGTGCGAATCTCCTTTCACATACATCAGTTTTACATTGGTGCAAACCCATTCTTTTCAGTCCTCTTACTCCTGACTTATACAGGACTGAAGAATCAGACCCAGACCTTGTGCTTGTAAGAGCCTTGATCTGTTGCTCACTGAAGTCAGTCGAGAGGTGAGGATACCATGTGGTCTAGTTAGAGCCTCGCATATCTGCGGATATCCACTTTATATCCATGGGCATTTGCAGACGCAGATGTGGATACAGATTTTTGCGGATACAGAGGTGGATGTGGATACAAATTTTGTACCCACGCAGGGCTCTAGGTATAGTCTTTTTGATTGCAGTGATGTTGAGATCTGTGCTACTAATATGTCCTTTGAATCCTTGTATTCAGAAAGGAAAAAGATCAAACTGGATCCTCCTAGATCTTGCTGATTTTTTTAACCCATACCCCAGAATGTTATCATCAAAATTCAAGTCTGGTTGCATCTCATGCACGCAACAAATAATCTGGAGCCAAATGCATTTTGCCAAGTGATACAACAATCCAATTACAGCCCCAGGACCCTGCCAGAGTCTGTCCTGCAAATTCTACTCCCTAAAGAAGGGATGAGTAGAGCTGCTTTAAGGCCTCCAAAAAAATCATCCTCAGTGCTTCCAAGCGACCTGTCTTGGTCCAAGTTTCTGCATGATTGCTACACTGGGAAGCATTATTGTGAAAGGACCCTCTGTTCAGACCTGGATGTAATAATCCCAGATCACCCTTGTGTTGTAGGGACATGTTGCAGTGTTGTCATGCAAAGGGCGTTAATGCAAAGTGTCTCTAACCACAAGACCCAAATCTACAAATGAGTTGATTCCACCTTTGTGGTTGCAAGTAAGCCAATCAGAAAGTACTTCCAAATATTAGCAACATGCTGAAGAGGGGGGAAGGCATCAGTCATTTTCTTGGAGGATCAATACCCAAGAGAGCCATCAGAGCTAAAGCAGGGGGGACAATTGAGACAGACATATTTATAAGCTTCTCTTTTAAGCTTTGCAAAGAAAGTTTTTTCTTCAGTTTAAATCCTCATGCCCTGTAAGTGAGTTTTCTTTGTAGTTTTTCCATAGAGAAAAATCTTTTGATTTGTAAATATGTCATCATGCCCGGAGGGTCATGGAATTCCGTCATATTTAATGAACTAATGGTCAGTTCCAAGCAAGGGAGGGAGTGAACCCAGAACACTGGCTGCTAATAAAGTCACATCTGTGTGGCAGCATTATTGTTCAGATTTCTTATAGTAACTCTAAGGAACCAACCCAAATTAAAGCCCCATTGTGCCGGGCTTTGTACGTAAGAGATTCTAAAAAATCAACCATCAGTTTTGCCTAGGGCATATGAACAATGACCAAATTAAGGATGCAAAAGGTCTAAAGCTAATCTAGTTGATCTCCCTCATGTTGCAAGATTGCTAAGTACAGTATGGTGTTGAGTTGGAAATGTAATGTTATATTCTGAGGAGTAGCACCTCCTTTTGTAAATTGTTATAGCTCCATTGAAGTCAATGGAGTCATGAGAATTTACAAGAGTTGAAGACTGTATATGAGGAAGGAGAATCCATAGAGCATTGGGGCATCTGAGATGTAAACTGCATATATGAGATTTTGATATTTTACCCAGTGTGGTCCAAAAATGTGTAAGCCTCCTACTTCGATTAGGAAAGTTCTTCTTCACAGAGCGTGTAGTCAGCCTGTGGAACTCCTTGCCAGAGGAGGCTGTGAAGGCTAGGACTATAATAGAGTTTAAAGAGAAGCTAGATAATTTCATGGAGGTTAGGTCCATAAAAGGCTATTAGCCAGGGGATAAAATGGTGTCCTTGGCCTCTGTTTGTCAGAGGCTGGAGAGGGATGGCAGGAGACAAATCGCTTGATCATTGTCTTCGGTCCACCCTCTCTGGGGCACCTGGTGCTGGCCACTGTCGGCAGACAGGATACTGGGCTAGATGGACCTTTGGTCTGACCCAATACGGCCATTCTTATGTTAAGTCAGACTTTAGTGCTTGGTTATCCAAGACAATCCCTTTTTGGTTTTGCTCGTTTCACCAAGGAGATTCAACTTCAAATATTATCCCTCAAAACTAGTAATAAAATCGAGCCCCAAACCACTGAGATTTTCCTGGCTTTGAGTATAAAATGTCACAATCCTCTATGTTTTACATAGCATCTTCTAAAATATGTCACTCAGTTCCAGTTCATACGCAAGTTATCCGTGGCCTACATCAAATTAGGCCCATAAAAATGCCAAACATTTGAAAAGACTAGGCAAACCCTCAGAATAGTTACTCCAGGTTTATAACAAGACCACAAAGCAGTCGATTTCCTTCTGATTTGTGGTTTATTACTGATTGAATTCCTACCTGCTAAATTTTCACAAGTAGGCAATACAATTCTCTTCAGTAAGCACAAGATCACACCAAGAGATACCAAAAATATTGCACAGTTCAACTAACAACTTTAGTTTCACTCTATAATTAATTTGCTTTTATTGGGGTGTTTTACTGCAGTTGATTCAATGCAAGGATAGTTTGTGTGTGCTTTCTTTAGGTTGATTAGCATGTGTGTGGTGGTTATAACATGAATGTCATGGCTTTGAAGGCCATTCTGATGGCAGAAAGGCATTTTTTCTAAGAGAGTTTTTCCGTGTTTCCTAAAGAGAGTCAGAATCTGGAATTCCTCCGTCTCCTCTGCAAGTTTGTTCCATAGACATTTTCATCAGAAAATTGGAATCTGGAAGATTTTAACTAGTTCTAGAAATAGATTTACTTTATGGGAACAGTTTACAGATGTGTTTTAAGTACAAAGGACCAGATTCTCTGCTTGTGTAAAAAACCATTATAGCCCACTCTCATTTACACGAGTTGAGAATTTGGACCCAAAGATAGCCTCCCTTTGAAAAAAACCTAGTTCTCTCAGCAACTCAGTTTCATGAATGATGAGTGGGTTGAAATACCCTCAGGTACCATGTGTCTTTTCCCCATTAGCTCTGACTAGTAACAGGGAGTAGATGGTGAAATTGGACTCGGTCACATCTGTACAGATTGAACTAATGTTACCCAAAGGAAACGGTCTGGTGGTTTCTTTCCACATAGCTGGGCATTGGTTATTATAAGTTTTCCAGGTCTTCACTGCACTTAAGGAAATTCAGACAGGCAGAGTGATGGTTCCTATTTTGTAGCAATGGGATTAATTTTCACTTTGTTTGCTTGCTACAGGGCTCGCTCTAGATTAATTCCTCTTTTACATGGTCCCTTACCTGCTTACATGAGGTCTGCTGGCTGTCTGTGTGAGTTTAGGAGGTAGCAGTTCAAATTAATAATAAAACCACACAAATTTGCATTAATAACTATATATGGGACTATCTTTTTAATATTAGCTCACAGCAGCGTGCAGAAGTTGAATAAACTCTACAGTCCAGTATATTGTTTAAGACCAAACCTGCCCCCTGACTCAGAACCCAAGTAACTGGTGTAGAGTAGAAGGATACATTTTGATCCAGAGGGGAGGGAAACTGGACAGATTGGGCTCAAAGTTACAGCAGAATTTGAAAACACTCCTGCAGACTTACATCCAAACCAGAGTTGAAGATCTGAACATGCCTGAGATTTGGATCTGGGCCCCACAATGCCTCATTTCTGCATATCCCTTTCTACTTTCTCTAGTAACAAAGTCTCAGACCTGAGCTTGTGTCTTTGCTGTTGACTTGGGAATAGCATTGCAGTGACCATTGAACAATTTCCAAATTTCAATTACAGTTTTTCAAAACTTCCATGAAAACTGGTTGCTTCCTGAAGAACTTAATAGTGTAGTTGACATTTTTTCATTGCATTTCCTTTCCTGACACCCAGGATGTTATTTGTGTTTTTCTGCCAGGCCCTATGATGAGCAAGGCAAGTTTGGGGACAATTCATTTATTAAAATAACAATAAGAAGTAAATTCTAAAGAAAACACAGTATTAATGCTGCAGTTATCTATCCTGTCCGTATTTTCTTTTCAGTCTTTCCAACTGGTTCCTCTCCCTTCAATAGTTCACTGAGATTATTTTGGCACTCAGTCTCTTCCCCACTTATATTTTTTGTTCCTGAACTGGTCTATAAATCAGCAATGTTAGTGCTTATTCCATTAGAACTTTTTTTAATTGAAAAACTATATTTTTGGCAAAGTGAACATTTCCACTTCTTCCATCAAATTTTTGGATTTTCCTCTAGAAAACTGGTCTTATTTTGTTATTGTTGACACAACTTGTTTCCATTTGTTTTGTAAGTTAGGACCAAGAGTCTGTTTTTGGCAGCTGATTTTTTTTTGGGGGGGGGGAGGGGGAGGTTGATGAGAAATTGAAATGTTTGACAAAAAGACACTTTCTGAGCTGCTGTAATTAATAGATCTCATTCCAACAGAAAGCACTCAGTAATATGTAGCATTGTTACATAGGGCTGCCAACCATCCGGGATGGTTACCCAGACAGTCCAGTTTTTGTTTTTTGTGTCCAGGTGCCACGTAGAATTTTTGGGGGACTTGGAAACCCTAAATGGTACCCAGACAACAAGTCCGTTTACTGCGGGATGGGGGGAGATGCCAAGTCATTAACCCATGGCAGCCCATGTTCAGCTGGGGCCACAGGCTATTTGAGATGATCCAGCGAGTGATAGGGAGAAGGAGCAAGTGACAGGGGTGGGACCTTGAGGGAAGAGGTAAAAAAGAGGGTGAGGCCTTGTGTGAGGGGGTGAGACCTCATGGAAGAGATGAGACAGCGGTCTTGAGGTCCTGTTACCAGCAATTAGAAAAGTGGTGAGTCTAACCCTGTATCACCAATAGAAGTTGCTATGCACAGCAAATGTCTTTCTGTGCAGCTATCTACATTAAACTCTTACCAAGTTTGTCTCATCCATGTGTTACATCTTGACTTTCAGCCTGTAAGCTCATTAGAGCAGGGATGATTGTATTTATATAGCACATATTTCAAAGGGGTTCTGCCTTGGTTCAGGCCTCCTGCAATATAAAGGCACAGGATGAAGTTTAATAAAGACAACTGCAAAGTACTCCACTTAAGAAGGAACAATCCATTTCACACATAGGCTGTGTCTAGATTACACCTCTCTGTCGACAGAGAGATGTAGATTAGGCACGTCGAAATTGCTAATGAAGCAGGGATTTAAATATCCCGCGCTTCATTAGCATAAACATGACCACCGCTTTTTTTTCGAAATGGAGCTTTTTTGAAAAAAAAAAGACAGTCTAGACGTGGATCTGTCGAAAATAAACCCTTTTTCAACAGATCCTGTATTCCTCAAAAAACGAGGTTTACAGGATCTGTTGAAAAAGGGTTTATTTTCGACAGATCCGCATCTAGACTGCTGGTTTTTTTAAAAAAACACCTCCTTTTAAAAAAAAAAGCAGTGGACATGTTTATGCTAATGAAGCACGGGATATTTAAATCCCGGCTTCATTAGCAATTTTGACGTGACTAATCTACATCTCTCTGTCGACAGAGAGGTGTAGTCTAGACACAGCCATACAGAATGGGAAATGACTGTCTAGGAAGGAGTACTGCAGAAAGGGATCTGGGGGTCATAGTGGATCATCAGCTAAATATGAGTCAATAGTGTGACACTGTTGCAAAAAAAATAACCCAAACATCATTTTGCTATGTATCAACAGAAGTGTTGTGAGCAAGGCACGAGAAGTCATTCTTCTGCCCTACGCAGCACTGATTAGGCTTCAACTGGAGTATTGTGTCCAGTTCTGGGCACCACATTTCAGGAAAGATGTGGACAAATTGGAGAAGGTCCAGAGAAGAGCAACAAAAATGATTAAAGGTTTAGAGAACATGAGCTATGAGCAAAGATTGAAAGAACTGGGTTGTTTAGTTTGGAAAAGAGAAGACTGAGAGGGGACACGATAGCAGTTTTCAAGTACCTAAAAGATTGTTTCAAGGAGGAGGGAGAAAAAATATTCTCCTTAACCTCCAATGACAGGATAAGAAGCAATGGTCTTAAACTTCAGCAAGAAAGGTTTGGACTGGACATTAGGAAAAACTTCCTAACTCTCAGGTAGGGATGTTAAATTTCGATTAAACAACTAATTGAGTAGTCAATGGAATTTCCATTGACTGCTCGATTAGTCAATAAAGGGGACACTCGCTATCCTGCTGCTCCTCTCCCTTTGAAGTGTACAAGAGCCTCCTCTGTGGGTGGCTCTTGTACATTTCAAAGGGAGAAGCGCAGCAGTTGGGACCCTGTACAGTCGGGACCCTGTAGCCGTGGGGGCAGCTCTTATACATTTCAAAGGGAGAGTAGCAGGTTCCCCACTGTGCCTCTTCCTTTGAAATGTACAAGAGCCGCAGCTGGCTTTTGTACATTTCAAAGAGAGAGATCCAGCAATAGGGATGCCTCTGCCTCCCCTGCCCCCTGCAGAGATGGTGTTGGGGGGAAACCGGCTTTTAAGTCAGCTCCCCCCAGCACTGGCTCCTGCTCCCCCACTCTTTGCTGCCTCTCTCTGATAGAGGCAGAAAGAGGGGGAGCAATTAGTCAAGTGACTGCTCAACTATCTGATAAGCTTATGCTTCTCAGGTAGTCGACCAGTCGCTTACATCCCTGCTTTCAGGTGATGAAGCACTAGAAGAAATTGCTTGGGAGATTGTGGAATCTCCATTATCAGAGACTTTTAAGAGCAGATTAGATAAGCACATGTCAGGGATGGTCTAGATGGTTCTTGGTCCTGCCGTGAGGGCAGGGGACTGGACTTGATGACATCCTGAAGTCCCTTCTGGTTCTAGTATTCGATGGTTCTGTAAGTACCGGCTCTATAGGTGTTACTCAGTATAAATGATTTAATAACATTTGGGATGACAACAAAGTCAACATGGTGAGTTACTGCAGGAGAGAGAGGCAGTCACATTATACCCCTAGGGCTGACTCTGCCCTCTTGACTCAGACCAGACTTCTGTTGCATTGAGTGGGAACCAGATCTGCTATCCTGCAAGGGGGCTCCATTCCAATGGGATCCCTTCTGTGGGAGTCAGTAGAAACTATATCTATGTTGATTTATTGGGAGTTGCATCTGCTTATTCCAGGCTGACTTTGATCCATTGACTTTAGTGGGAACACAAACTGGGCAACATCATGCCCTTTGTTTGAAGACAAACATCTTTGATAATTGATGAAAGCAAGACAGACAGGGAAATGAAGATGTACAAAGTCCATTGATAAGTAGAATCTCTGGTATTGTAAAGCATTTCTTGGTGTGACAGATTCCCTTTAACTACAATGAAGTCTGTCATCCCTTTCATTCGGTTCTTCAACTCAGAAAGTTGAGTGCAATTCTACTTCTTTTATAGAAAAGGACAAGATATATTAAATGTAGATGATGGAGTGTGTGTGGGGGGCGGGGAGGTTGATTTCAAAAGCTACCCTGTTTCCCTTGTTGTTAGGCTTACCTGTGTTCTTTTATCTCTTAATTAGGGTATGTCTAGACTACAGAGCTTTTCCGGGATAGTCCAATATCCCGGAAAAGCTGTGCCACGTCCAAGGAATGCGTCTGCTTTTCTGAAAAAAATTTTGGAAAAGCAGACGCATTTTTTCTGCATCCCTGTAAACCTCATTTCACGAGGAAGAATGGTTTTTTTTTTCAACATTTGGCCCTGTGTAGACGGACCAATGTTGGAAAAGCCTCTTTCCGAAGAAAAGTGGAAAAAGATACGTAAATTGTGATTCTCAATTTCCATATCTTTTTCCGACTTTTCTTTGTAGTGTAGACACAGCCTTAGAGAGCATGCAGAGATTTTAAACTTCTGATTCCAGGTTGTTTTATACATTTCTCAGGCATCACCCCTATTGACACTTTTTTCTCAACAAGCCGGGTTTTAAAGTGTCTTCCTAGGTGGACTTTTGCTCACTTTTGGGAAAGAGACAGATAGGGCTGTTGTGTTCGCAGCAGAACCACAGAAAAGTTATAATACTCTTGGCAGAAGGCTGTAATGCACTGCTACTTTATTTCTTAGAATTCAGAACAATAATACACAAAAGCCCAGAATCAGAGACACAAAGCAGACTGCTTCCTAAAACACAAAGGCACAACTCACCCAACCAACTCAAGGCTGGCTGGCTGGTGGCAAATTGACTGCCCCTAGGCCCAGCTCCCTTGCCTCCCTACAGCCCTCTAGCAAGCAGGATCAGAAAAAATCCCTGAAATCTAAAGCACTAGCCTACAATGTAAATAGTTTAACACACCACAAGGGGTGAGAGAGTCCCTTACACGCACAGAATGGGATTACTTGCACTTCAGTGGGACTATGTGGCCCAATGTGAATAAAGAGTTAAAATATACTAGAGCATTGCTTGCAATATACCTCCATTTGCTTTTCTCATTGCCTTTGGCTTGGTTCCTTAATTTTCGTGTGTTTTCTGTTTTTTTCCCCCCATTTTTTTAACTTTATTTATATTGTTCCTTACAAGCTATCTCAGTTGTGCATGTCTCTTTATGAAAACGACTGCAGCGTGATGGGCTTTCCTAGCACACAATAGCATTGAATGCAAGTACAGCAATTCCCATCTTCAGTGAGAAATTTTCCCCTCTTTGGGTTGGATGTCCAGTGAAGCATTCGACAGCAGTTTAATCATTATTACTGGTGCTGCAGTGCGACTCTCCGGAGGAGCACAAAACTGGAATGAAAAGGAACTGACATAATGAGTCTGACACAGTTCAATAGGGAGCTATTACACCAAAGGTAATGAGTTCCAATGATATGTTAATGTTATTGTAAGAAATTATACCCGTGAAACAAAGTGGCTTTGTGTGTTTGAAAAGGGAAAAAGTTGGAATTTTCCCAGAAAATACAATGATAGGGAAAGAAAAAGAGTGGTTAATCAAACCTACTTTCCATTTACTGCCCTGTACATTTTGGATTTGTTGTTTAATTTCTTTATTGTGATGAAGTTTTCCTCTGGGAACAAGAAAAATATATCTACATACTGGAATGAATATTTGTATTTTGACAATCACTGGGTTATTGAAGGAAGAGGAATTATCCAGAAAAACTACTTGCACAAACTAAATTCAATTCATATATATAACAAAAAAATCTCTACTCTCCGTCTGTGCACACACACATAGCGTATGATTTATAATCAACTTTCTTTCTTTCTAAACCTATATATTATACTTTGAGCTAAATCCTGCATTCACAGACTCTACAATCCCACTAAAGTCAATGTACTCCGCATGGTGTAAAATAGCATGTTTTGATCCTGCAGTCGGTTTTTTTTCCTCATATCTATAACGGTGGCCCAGATTCCTGTCTCGGTTACAGTGGTGTAAATTTGCATAACTCCAGCGACTTCAGAATCTGGCCCCATAGCTCTATATGGGTACAACTACACTGCTTCCATCAGCCTCTCACAGTATAGACACTGTGGTGGCTTAGCTTAAGATAAGCTGAATCTAGCTATGCGTTTTGGCATACTTTAAGCTGACCTGCCTGGTCTACTGTAGACCAGGCCTAATTGTGTATACTCTAGATAGATGCCTATGGTTTTATACATATTGATTTAAATCTTAATCTTAATTACACCTATTGAATCAATGTGGTTGAGCAAGTCTAACTGAAGAAATGGCCACAATCTCTACTAATGTAATTTCATTGACCTCAATGGATTTACCCCCTGCAGAAAATCTGAGCCAGGATTTTGCTCACAGAGTGTGTGGGGGTAACCAGAAAGGGATAGCTGGGAGTGAGCAGTGTCCATTCCCACCAGTAGGAAGGACAGTACTTGAGAGGCATTCCAGCATGTTGTTTATCATCTTCAGTCTCCATCTGTTGCTCTCATTGCTAGAATCCCTGCTACTCCTGGCATATTGAGAGTTTCAAGAAGCTGTGCGTAATGAACATAACATGGAAGCTACCTCTAATTAGTTGCTTTGATAGGCACTGCTCTTGCCTGTGAACTCAAAGTCACTTATAGCTATCACTCCTTGGAGGGGAGGTCAGTGGACTTGCAGCAGTAATGGATGTTTACGATGAAAGAGTATTATTGGGTCTGGCTTTCTCAACTGCGTTTGGAAAAAATGTAGCTAAAAATATTGCTTCTATTCCTGCTTGGAGTGTTTGCAGCTAAGAGGGATAGTTCCTATAAAAACAGGCCTGGCTTTACATAGCCCCTACTGAATTGTGAGAAACAGCACTCTGGCTTTAAGCATAATTTACCTGAGGGCTTTAGTATTTCACTGGATGACTAAACCGCCGTCTCTAATTAATCTGAAAAGACATCCACTGTTCTCATCAAGGAATCAGTGAAGATCTCACTGATGCAGAAGAAAAGGTAGAGAATGCCACCAAGTTCAACTTCTGACATATACAAACTGTCTGAGTCCAAATAACCATATCAAAGCATCACCTGAATCAGTTACCCGTACAAGGAAGTTGTGATTATCCCTATTTTCCAACATTCTAGAATGTTGGAAAATAGGGATAATCACAAAGTGAGTCTGTCCATGCCGTTGAAAAGTCACTATCCTGGCTTGTGGGACCCATTAATAAGAAAGCATGGTACATAAAATTAGGGCATTTGTAAGAATAAAGGCTTCATGGGGAAACGTTTTTGGAAAGGGTGGTTGTGGTCAAACTTGAAAGCATTTGGATGTCATGTCCGGTTCCATTAAGGATCCAACAGTTTTGATCTGTACAAGCGACACCATCACAGAACCTAACCACATAAGCTACAACATCAGAGGATCATACAACTACACATCCTCTAATGTGATCTATGCCATCAAGTACCAGCAATGCCCCTCTGCCATGTATATTGGCCAAACCAGACAGACTCCACGATAAAGGTTAAATGGACACAAGTCACATATCAGCAGTGGTAACACAGAGAAACCTGTAGGGGAATATTTTAATGTACCTGGGCACTCATTAATGGATTTAAAATTAGCCATTCTTCTACAAAAGAATTTCAGAAACCAACTACAGAGAGAGTGTGCAGAACTGGCCTTCATATGCAAATTTGACACTATCTCTCATGGTTTGAAGAGAGACATGAACTGGATGGGCCGTTATATTCAACACCCAAATGTTATCAAAAGCTAAGTATGGGACACTTAGGGTACGTCTACACAGCAGTGTTATTTTGGAATAAGTGACGTTATTCCGTCCCTAACATAGACCGTGTCTACACTACAAGCAGTTATTTCGACATAATGTCAAAATAATGTCGAGGTGGAGGACTTCTTACTTCGACTCCTGTAACCTCATTTTACGAGTAGTAAGGGAAGTCAGAGGAAGGAGTAAGGGAAGTTGGAGAAAGAGTGCTCTTTCTCGGACTTCCTGCTGTGTAGACAGCACCAAAATTAGCTATTTCAACTTAAGCTGTGCAATTGATATAGCTCAAGTTGTATAGCTTAATCCAACTTTTGCCCTGCTGTGTAGACGTACCCTTACAGCCCACTCAATTAGCCTCATTAACACCAGCACTACTACTGATAGTTTTTCCTCTCCCCCCTCCCTTCTTTTTCTATTATAAATATAGGGCTTCTCCTTTTTTCTCCACTCATCTGAGGATGTGGGTTTTGCCCACTAAACCTCATTGTTATATATAATCCATTTCCTCAGATACGGATATATAGATATAGATGAGTGTGTGTGTGTGTGTATATAAAAATTTGTTAGTCTCTGAGCCCTGGTCTACACTAGGGCCTTAGTCCGAAATAACCCTCCCAAATTTGAATTAATAAGTGGTATGTCCACACTACCAAGTCCGTTATTTTGGAATAACAGATCGTGGAATTCAAACCCTGTACTCCTGCTTTTCATGAGTAATAATACTAATTCTGAATTTGTAAGTCTGAAATTACGTTAATGTAGATGCTCCAGTTCCATTAATTTGAACTAATTGGCCTCTGGGAGACCTTACGCAGCTCCCCAGGGTGCTTCGTGGGGTTCTGAGTCCAAGGTAGTAGATCCACATTAATGGAGCCTGCCTCAGACTACATTTGATTCTTCCTCACAGTGTGGACACAGGACTTCAAATTTGTAAAATTGGGTGTCCAGAAGTCGAACTTAGTACATTCGAAATAATCTCCTAGTGTAGACATGGCCAAAGGTGCCACAGGACTACACGTTGTTCCTTTATCTGTTTGTGTCTGTCGATTTTAAGCCCTCAAAGCCATGATTATCTCTTCTCAATGATACTACCCTTTAAATCTTCACTGGAGTGCCACACTGTGGGCTGGGGGAGGGAGGCACTGAAGTTCTGGCAGTCCTGAGGGCTGGCTGCCCTGCCTCTTCTTCCTGGGGCCCTGCCCCTTCCAAGAGCATGAAACCACCCCCCCCCACCTTACACCCCCCCCACACACACACCTTCTGTCACCTCCACTGCACATGCCCCAAAAGGAAGTCACCCTAGGCAGCCCCTCCCCCACCTCTGCTCTACTTCTGCTGTGACTGCCCTCCAAGCTCACCACCTGAAATGACAGGAAATAGAAGAATTAGCTTAGCAGGGGACAAAGTGCTCAAAGCCATCCTCCCAGCTGGCTGGCAAAGAGCACACGTCCCTTTAGAAAGATTGTGATTTCAGGACTTGTTAATGCCATCCTGCTTGAAAAATTTCATATGCTCAGTCGTCCTTTTTTTGTGTAAATATCATGGTAAAAAGACATGACATTTTCTGGGCCATTCTTCAGTATTAATAAAAGATTCCAAGTACAGAGTGACCTTTTCACAAAGGATTTGTAAATGCCAAAAACTGCATAAAAATCTCTTTCTGAGGCCGACAGAATCTTCATAACTTAGCGTTTACTTCTTAAATAGCGGTTTTTCTCTCCCTTTCCCATTCAGGTTTTATCTCTTCCCACTGAACAAATGTAATGAAAACAGCACCCTCAACAGCAGCAATAAAAGCATAGAAGGAAAGCCAACCATAACATCATAGCCGGCATGGGGGAATCATTTCACTGCAGAGCTGGACGTATTAAAATAAGTAAACAAGAAAGAGGCATAGCCATACGCTATGGCTGTATGGAGGATTTTGAACCCATCCAATCAACTGAAGGGGATGCTTCTTCCAGAGGAAGGGATGCATAAATTAAAGGATGCACATTGCTCCTTGGTCTGCATTGCATCACACTGTGTTCATTCTCTTTCACCAAATCGCTTGAAGACTGTAAATTGCAGGCTCCTGAGAAGTGAATTTGATATTTACTTTGAGGCAGGGGAGAAGGTTCTGACAGTGCCAGCTATACTTCCAGGGCGATATCTCCAGCTAGCTATCCTTGTAGGCGTAATGATAATGAGAGAGAGAAATCCAGTAAAAAGGCTGCACAGCAGTCTTGGTTCTGTAGTGAACTGGCTCTGACCTTCAGACGGCAATCTCTTCAGACGGCAATTTCTTCAGAACAAGGATTCAGCTCTTTGCTTGGCATGATTGTCCTACTGTACAGTATTCGATGCACTTAAAATATTTTTAAAAATTATTGTATACCTTTGGTATCGATCTGTCTGCCTGCCTGAGAGTTTGTGCATCTGTCTATCTGTCCACAAGACTGTCTATCTGTCCCTCTGTGAGTCTGTTCAAGAACTCCCCCCAAACAGTAAGAGCTAGGAAATTTGGTGTGCCGCTTCCTCTTATCCTAACTTAAAGCCAGGCCAGGATTTGGTTGTGCCAGGAAAACAAGATGTGCCCAGAATGGGACTGTTTTCCATAACACAGAAAGGGAGGGAGCTGATTGGAGGTAGTGTTATGCTCTGCAGTGACCACTGGGGGCAGTGAGTGTGGAGAATAGTTATGATGCAGAGTGACCACAGGTGGCAGTCGTACCAGGAAGAGAGTGGGCAGTTGAGGCCAGAGTTCTCCATGTTGCTGGCCACTGGCCCAGGTAAGTGGACTTCCTGCCCCAAACCCCTCCCCCCAGCCCTCGGCCACAGCACCAGCTGGGGGGAAGCTCCACCAGCCAGCAGCCCTACCACGCTAAAGGAGCACCGCTGTGGCCTCTCCCCACCCCGGAGGAGCCTTAACCCTTCTCTGAAGGAGACAGTGGCCAGAGCCAGGTATTGCAGTCCTGGACCTCGAGACGCTCCCTTAGAGAAATTGGCAGGCAGGGCCAGGTGTCCCAAGAGGAGTCAGGGGGCTCCGGTAAATCCCCATAAGCCTCCCAACCCCCTGCCCTGAGCCCCCCATACTTCTCATTTCCTGCGCTAACTCCTGCACCCCACCTTCTGCCCTGACTTCTGAACCCCCCACCCTGCTAGCCCCTTGCCCTGAAGGACCCGAGCAATGCCAGATAAGCCTTCTAGTACTGTATAACACTTTAGGACCGGGAAGTGAATATTGTGTCAAACTGAAAACTCGGAATTAAGTAGATGGGGTTGGTTCGTTTTCTTAAGTACATAAGCAAGAAATGAAAGAACAGACCTGGAGATAGATGTACGTTTCTTACTTAGGCCTTGTCTATACTCACCATTCCTCCCAATCAATCTAATCTACATGACTTCAGCTACGCAAATACCATAGTTGAAGTCGACACACTTACCATGGTGATTTCTGTGTGGTAAGGTCATTGAGGGCTGGTCTCCCATTGGCTCCAGCTACTCTTCTCATCCTGGTGGAGTACTGGAGTTGATGGGAGAGCGCTTGATGATCAATTTATCGTGTCTGCTTAGATGGCCGGTGGATCAATCGCTGTAGTGTCAATCCACTGGGTAGTAGAGACAAGCCTTTAGTATTACATATCACTCACCCATTTCCATTTGCAATCTTCTCCCACTAATTTCCATCAACCTCAGTAAAAGGCTTTAGCTCCATCTATTGTCTCCTGTGTTGGATTTATATGTGATGTGACTGACGTAGCTAATCAACTGAAAGCAGCATTTGCACCCCTCACTAAGATAAATGTAATTATTCTTCAATTACGGAACTCCTTCAAGCTGTGTTCATTATAGAGAAGGTGGGAGACATTTCATAGTTCCTGTTGTTGTTCGATGCCCTACTGTCACGGGAATTGCAAAAATGGCATTGTTTTAATTAGTGCACCACACAGAAAAGCTTCCTTTTCCTTCTCTTTTGGAAGTCCTGGCTAGCTTCTCTGTCCTTTGATCTGCATTGTTTGACTTTTTTAATATTTCCTGTTGGAAATGCCACTTGGTTTCACCAGCCTGGGGCAGTGTGAGCCTCCTGAAACTCATTTTTTTCAGGATCATCTCATCTGACTGTAATAACATGGTCCCTGGGAGCTGCAAAGGGCTGCTCATCTAGGTGCCGCTACTCCTGGCTATCTCACAACGGTGTTGCTCAGGTTTGCTGGTGACTCCATGCTCAAATGAGAAGCCTAGCTTATCTGGGTGAAGATGCCTGTCAACCATAAAAGATCAGAGCCAGAAGAGTGGAAAGCTGTTGCTTCCCTAGCAAAGCAAGTATCCCCAGAAGTCCCACTGGTACACAGAGCAACACCTTCATAATCTTGGTTACTGTAGAGTGATCAAAGAGCGTATAGCAGAGGATATACAGTTCAAATTAGAAAGCAAAGGAGGACTGTCCCATATCCATTCTGTTTGGGAGCTGTTCAGACATTCTTGGTTACGAGAGCTAGGTGCTTTCATAAGGCATCTAATTCACATGAGAAGCACTGAGGTTTACATTTAACAAGGGAAAGAAAAATTGCAGGTGATCCATATCGGCAAAGTGGCTGATGAAAAGGTCAGCAAAACCTGTAACAGCACAACATTTATTTTTAGATTTAGGGTCTGCAGTTTTCAGAGATGCCAGAGGGATTTTGGTTCTTCACTCCCACTGTGGGTAAAATTTCCAAAATTACCCAAGTATGAAGAAGTCAAGACACTCGGGCCTGATCTACACTACAGCGGAAGGTCACTTAAGATACACAACTCTAGCTACGTTAATTATGTAGCTGGAGCCAATGTATATTAAGTCACATTTCTGTGCCATACACACAGCGGGAGGACAATGGGTGCAAATGCTCCCATCAGCTTCCCTTACTCCACATGAGGAGCAGGAGTGTCAGCACCAACAGAGATGCCCTCTTAGTTCAATTTAGTGGGTCTTCACTAGACCCGCTAAATCAAACCCCAAGAGATTAACTATGGCAGCGTTGATCTTCTAGATAGTGTACACATGGCCTCAGATAAGGATGTTAAGTATTGGGTATTTCACCAATCGAATAGTTGATGCATTTTCGCGTTGACTATTTGATTAGTCAATAGGGCATTGCTGCCTCTTTGAAACGCCACCATGGCATTTCAAAGGTGCAGTGCCACACGAAGCCTGGGATCAGCTGGAGACTCCAGCTGACCCCAGGCTCCCTGCAGCACTGCCCCTTTGAAATGCATGGTGGCAGTTCAAAGGGGCAGCACCACACAGCGGATCCCAGACTCAGTGCAGTGCTGCCACTTTGAAGCATCCCCCTCTTCCCCCCCCCCCTTTTGCTGCCTCTGCGTTTTTTTTATCGGATAGTCAGCTAGTCAGCTAGTCCTTAACATCCCTAGCCTCAGACACCTTTAAAAATCCCAACCTTAATTTTTTAGGTGGAAAGTTGAAGTGAAAGAGAGAGGGGGGAAATAACAACAAGGAGATGATGCTGCTCAGTCTCTTAAAGAAGGCCCTGAAGTGCTGTAGCTGGACAGCCTTAATGGGCACGTCATGCAATGAGGCAGCCCTAGCAGAGATCCTATTACATGAGGAATCTCAAACTAAGGATGCTGTTACTCAGGAGAGGCTGTAAATGAACTGCAAGAATCTCCTGCCATGAGGGCAGGGGACTGGACTTGATGATCTCTCAAGATCCCTTCTAGTTCTAGGATTCTACCCATCTATGAAATGCACCCTTCTCTCAGAAAGTGCAGGGTGCTAACCCACTGGAACATAACTGCTCCTCGTGCCAAAAAACAAACAATAACAACAAATCTTGTTCCTGCAAACGTACTTGGACATGCCACCAGGGGATGTCTGGGAATGAATAGACAACAGGGCCCACTTCTGATCTCACTCATACCAGTCTACCTCTCTTAGGCCTGGTCTATATTAGATTAGGCAGGTCAGCTTAAGGTACGCCACCCAGCAGCTGGATTCACCTTACCTTAAGCCAAGCCGATGTGGCGTCCATGCTGTGGGAGGCTGATGGGAGCACATGCTCGCACCGGCTTCTCTTACTCCTCACAGAAAGCAGAGTACTGGACACCGGCAGGGGCTGCCCTCAGTGTTCGATTTAGGGGTCTATATTAAATCTGCTAAATCGAATGCTAGAAGATCCACCTCTGGAGAGTTGATCTTCTTTGTAGTGTAGACTTGCCCTTAGTTCTGTATAACACCATTGAATCCCACCACGCTGTCTCATGACTTACTCCAGCGCAAGTGAGATCAGGGTCTGCTCCAAACTTATTCTCATAAGAAATGCCTGTGGTGCTTGCCCGTTTCTTTGACACCAACCCAGCTGTCTGTCATAGGGGCTTTTTGCGGCATGATACGCACTTCAGCCACATTAGCATGATCAATCCTAACTGCTCTAATGGAGCCATTATCATCGATCATGGTGCTAATCATTTCCTAAGCACTCCTTCCTGACACAGAGTTTGACGACTCTGCAACTTAAGCTGATGAGTCTGTGACAACAGATCTGGTGCCAGCACTCCCCGTTCTCTTACATCATTCAGCCTGGACCTCTCTGATCCTTCCCTTTTCCCCATTTCAGCCAGTCCCTGACACCCTCCTGAGCCTCTCCAACGTGACTCCTTATTTCTCCATTTTCTTTTCCTCACTCTTCCCTTTGGGATGCTGTACTATCCCCCTTTGACTGTCCTGATCACAGCTGATTTCTTATTCCACAGTGGCCTTCTTGGCTGAAAGGTGGTTTTGTCTGAGCACTCCAGAGCTCACGGGAGTGTTTTATTTTTTTCAAGGATGAAGCAGAAATATCACTGCAGTATAAAACTTATTTTCCTTCTTACCCCCACCTCCTTGCCTTAGCAACAGCCCGGATACTTCACTTATTGTTGGCAAGGGATCAAACTTTGCATAAGCTACAGCTTAAATGGTAAAAATGAAGGCTGGACCAGACTCAAATGTGAGTTTCACATTTTAATATTTTATCACCTTCTCAAAATATCATCCTCATTTTAATTTCTACAGTGATTCTCATGCTTAACTCACAAAAAGCTAATGCACTCTACTTCAATTCCTACTGAGATTTCCCCGGTGCTCAGCATCAGTCTAATTCTCACGTTTTGTCCATGGAGAACATACGGTCTGACGTATGACTTGATTCTCCTCATCTTTTAAAAGCTGAACCCTATTTTTGTGAAAAATGTTGAGATTTGAAAGCTGTTTTCCTTTAAGTGGGTTTGAAATGGCTCTCTTATTTTTTCAGCATTTTAACCTGCTTTTTCTAAATTTTTTTCTGGATTTGTTCCAAAAAAATATCAAAAATATATTTTCCATTTGTAAAAAACAAGAAAAAATCCATAACCAGTTCAATAACACTCACTATAAATTTTTCTATGTTTTAATTCTCACAAGGCATGCAAATTTCTATGAAACCAAATACATATATATATATATATATATAAAAGAGGCCATTTCTAGATTGTTCAAAAAAAATTTCAACCAGCTCTATTTAAAAATAAGCAGTTGTGTACAGTAGTTCAATGTTTGGTGATCATATTTATTTTTCAGTAGCCACTGAACATGTTGGCTGCTTTGTCTCTGCTAAAGAAGAAATGGTAATGCAACAAGAATGTGCTCACAGCAACTGGAGCACTGGGTCTTTGGCCAGAAGGAAAAGGAGACAGGGTTCCTTTAAGGGCCCCTACTGCCTGGGGGTTATGAAGGAAGGAAAAGGGAGACCTCCTTTGAGGGGAGCCAATGGGGAACAGAGAGTGGCCGGGCCATGTGGGGGCACTGACCCACCATGTGCAGCAGGGGAAGGTATCTATACTCCATGCATTTCAGAGAGAACTCTCTCTCTCTCCAGTCACTGATGGCACAGAGGAGGGCTGTAGACTCTGCGGCTATGTCTATATTGCGCATTCTTGCGCAAGAAGATTTGCATACCTAATGAGCCACCATTTTTGCGCAAGGGGCTTTTGCACAAGAAGGAGCAGTCTACACTGCCTGAAAATAAGCGGCAGAACAGCTCTTGCACAAGAGGGGTTTTTTGCGCAAGAAGAAGCAGTGTAGACTGCTCCTTCTGGTGTAAAAGCCCCTTGCACAAAAATGGCAGCTCATTAGGTATGCAAATGAGGCGCAGCGATGAATATCTTATTTGCATATCTTCTTGCGCAAAAATGCACAATGTAGACATAGCCTGTCTGTATGATGAAGATAACTTATGGGCAGGGCCCTGCCACATTCACAACCATGAAAACCACATCACGGACCATGAAATCTGGTCTCCCACTGTGAAATCTGGTTTTTGTGTGTGTTTACCCTCTTCTAGACATATTTCAGGGGGGACCCACCAGCATTTCTCCAACTGGATGTCCTAACCCAGAAGATTATTTTAAGGGGGTGACAGTAATGCTACCCTTCCTTCCTTCTGCACTGCCTTCACAGCCGGGGAGCGGCAGACGTTGACCAGGCACCGAGATCTGACAGCAGTACTCAGCCAGAAGCAGTGCAGAAGTAAGCATGGCAATACCATATCATGCCACCCTGCTGCCTTCAGAGTTGGGTAGCTGGAGAGAGGCAGCTGCTAACTGAGGGCCATCTCTGCAGGCAGAAGTGCAGAAATAAGGGTGGCAACACCACACCATGTGGTCCTTACCTCTGCACTGCTGCTGGTGACAGTTCTGCCTTCAGAGCTGGGGCCCCAGCCAGCAGCCGCTGCTCTCCATCTGCTCAGCTAGGAAGGCAGCATTGCCGCCAGGAGCAGTGCAAAAGTAAAGGTAACAATGCTGCACCCCCAAACAATTGTAGGGATCAGCACCCCTCCAATTACAGCACCATGACAGTTCATATTTAAATAGCTGAAATCATGAAATTTGCAATTTCTAAAATCTATGATCATGAAATTGACCAAAATGGACCATGAACTTAGTAGGGCCGCACTTATGGGCAGTGTTACTCTTTAGTACAAGAGGCATATCTAACTACCGGGCCTATTTGCAGCTCAGGAGTAGGACAAAAGTGAAGTAATAGCATTCCTGTGAAATAGAAGGTACGTTTGTGCCTTTATAATATCACACATGAGATCTTTCCAAAAGGAAACAAGGGAGAGTATTAAGACGAGTCAGCCTTTGGTACCAGCTCCCTCACACCGTTGTTAAAACTATGCAGGCACCTTCAGTGAACTCCTAACAAAGCCTCATCATTAACTCAAAGTCAAAGAAGAGTTCTGTGTAATCCCAGGGGCTCTTCATTGTATTAGGCACTATTGACTGCACTCTGGTACCTATTATGTTGCCTACAGATAATGAAGAAATATGAAACATTTCTCTAGTATGAATAGAACCCACCAGGTGGTATGTAAGTCTGGGGGAAAAAATCACTCATGTACTGGCAAATTATCTGGGGTCTGGCCAGATGCTTACATTTTCCAGATGTCTGAACTCAGCCAGCTTCTTAAATCATGGCCATTGAAATCTGAATGGTTACTTACTTGGTAGGTTTATCGTGTAATGATGCCTGACAGTTTTAATTTTCCTTTTAAAAGACCCACATTATGGAAAGAGAAACAATGTACACTGGTAAAATGAGTTAATTACGCAATTATCGGGAGATAAAGTGGTCCTGGGAGGCAAGTTGTTATTGCCTTTCTAGACGAGTTCAGGTAATTTTCACCTCTGTGCAGTGGGCCAGTAGAAGACCTGTGGGCTGCTTCCATCCCACTTCAATGGGTGTCTTGGGGCTCATAATGCCAGAGTCTTACAATCCTTTCTCCTAGGAGCAATACTTGTTCCTGTGTCGGGAGTCCCCGGCACTGTTCATGTAAGAGAGGATTTCAGGAGCCTGCCAGTAACACTGCATCTTGATTCCGACTGAGATAAAAATGCAGCTAGCATAGCTCATTACTACAGGCTAAATGCATGCTTAGGGCCAAAGCATGGACCCATGCAAGTTAATAGGACTCCTCGCAGGCAGAGGGTTAAGCCTGTGTAGCATTTGGGGATAGAAGTACAAATGTAGTGTTCATACTGATTTATTATCATCATACTTTCCTGCAGCACTGCTGATGCAAGGCTGCAATGGCAGTTCCAATAAAACTCTTAATTTCAAGTGTTTATGTTTTAAAAAAGACTTACCTTTTGGACTCCACTATCTCGGGCTTGTTCTCAGACCAAACATGAATGAGGGAGGGACGACAGCAGGGAAATATGCAAAACTTCAAAGGTATTTAGGTGCCTACAGATGCAGGTAGGTGATTTTGTAAATCCTGCTAAGTTAGGGATATAACTTCCAATGGGAATTAGGCACCTCATATGCTCCGTCACTTTTTTGAAAATCTTTCTGGCACCTCAGATAGTCTGGCCCCTAGCACATCCAAAAAAGAGGATTTGACGTCTTCTCCTGGCAGCTTGTTCTTATGCAAAACTTTTCTGCTACAGCTTTCTCATCATATTCTGAACTTTCCTTACTAGAGCATAAGACCTTTACTCCTTGTTCAGTCTTCATTTCCCCTGTGAGCATTTACTCTGTGACAAAGTAACATGATGTGGTTGCTATTTTAACAAATTCATGTTTTTTCTTGAATAAATGCAATAGCTCTGCCAGTTATACCCTGGAACAGCAACAAAAATAGCTCTTGGGCCTCATGCTATCTTTGAATGACATGTATATAACTCCCACTGATGTGAGCAGAAGTTGATCATAGGGATTGAGGACATTGTGTGGCTGGCAAGTTGTAAAGCTTTCAATGAAAGCTGCGGGACACGCACCATTGGTGCTGTGACTGAGAATCAGTCTGTGAATTGCTCTGAACAAATACTCCTTCTGAAGTACCTAATCCACTGGGCTTTAAAGCAGGGGCAGGCTATAAGTGGCCTGCGGGCCAGATGCAAACCTCGCCATGGTTAGCCCCTGGCAGGTCACCAGTGCTTTATTTACCTGTGCGTCCACAGGTAGGCCTGCTTGCAGCTCCCATTGGCCGTAGATCGACATTCCCAGCCAATGGGAGCTGCGTGGAGAAGCACAGACCGGGACAGTGCTTCCTGCAGCTCCCATTGGCCGGGAAGGCAATCTGCAGCCAATGGGACTGCCCTACTGCAGACGTTCAGGTAAATAAAAGGCTAGCGGCCCACCAGTAGCTAACCTTGGCAAACCACATCTGGCGTATTGCCCACCCCTGCTTTAAAGTCAATGGGAGTCTTTCCAGTGACTTTGACTGGCATTGGAACAGGTTGTTATCCCATAATTGGTCACTTCTCATGATCAGAGGAAGAAAACGGAGGTAGATATAATACAAACAAGAGATGGACTGGTTCAAATGTAGATTTCAACCTTTCTCCCTCTTCCTCCACCACCACACCTACCTCCATCTGGTGTGCTTAGATCTGTGATTTAGGAACTTTGATACACATAGATGGCATTTCCATAGAAATTGCTTGGCAATCTGGGACAACAATCCTTGCTTTTTTGATTCCTTGGACTCTCAAGTCCCAACTTCCAAAGGTTGGTTGTATCCAATTGTGTGCACATGTGATTGTTGCATTCCACTGTTCCCAACTCTCCCTCGCGTCTTCATGGAGGCATTCAATTATTCTGCCAGCACATTCCAATATAGGATTTATGAGTGCAAAGATATATAGCCTATTACAAAGATAGCACTGTTATGCATTTTCCATTTGGTGTCCTCAGGACAGGAGCTCAGGCCAGAGCATTCATGGCCTTGCCCTGTCATGCAATATCAGGAGAAATTCACTGTTGATGGATTTTAAAGAGAAACAAGCAGAAGCATAATATTGTCTGTTGCGTGCTATAACATTAATAGAGGAGTTAATTTGGATTTACAAAGTGAAAATGTCAAGCTTCATTTATATTCCATGGCCAGCGTTAATTACCTTTCCCTTTTCTTAGCAACCATTCTTGTGTTCTGTTTCTTCACTTAAAGCCTATAATAAGCTGTCCATCTACATAACCATTCTGCTGACACAAATCATGATGGATATGAAAAGCAATGAAAAGCTAGGCTAATGAGACATTGCTGAGAATGAGAGAGGGAAAAATTGAACCATGTTCTTTAATCATCAATGTACAAAGCCAACTGGAAAAAAATTCAAAGAAGCCTCATTTCTAGTTAAATGTAAAAGGCACTGAAATGTTTTAAGAATGGTAGTAAACTATGGATTTCTGGTAAAGTATTATCCAGGTAATCCTAGCCCAAAAGAACTTGGCACTCAAAAGCGTCCAATGGCTTCTCATGCTTAGATTTTCAAAGTGGAATGTAAAACTCTATCTATGTGTATTCAACAAGATCACTTTGAATACTTAAATTGCATTCAGTTGCACAACTGCCAAACAATAGCATTGAAATTTTGTGGGTAATCCTTAAAAAACCTTAGTAATAAGGACCTGATTCTGATCACGCACTAGTTTAAATTAGGATTACCGCTACGGAAGTAAACAGTTATGTCAGTATTAATTGGACAGGAGATCAGAAATGGGTCTCAAAAGTTTTGTCTGTTTTCCCCAAAATTGATACCAAAAAGAACCAAAGCCACTGTTTTACTAGAGAAGAGAATGAAATGGAATTATCAACACCACTTACTTGGGCTGAGAGTGGTTTTTGAACCCAAGACCTGCAAAACTAGAAATGTGAAGCTTGACTTCCTCACCTCAGAGAGTAAGGGCCATATGTTTCAACCGTGTAAAAGAAATTAATGGAGCAATACTGATCTACAGCTCCTAAGAATCTGGCCCTAAGTTCTTTAACTGGAACTACTAGCAGACCTATAAACCTCTTATATGGACAAACGAGTACAGATAGAAATGCTCTTAACTGGGATTCTCTGGTCTGACAACACCCATGGTCCTGCACGGATGTTGCAGGACAAAAGAGTCCTAGTGGAAGGCTAGCAGCAAGACCCCTGAGGGCTGGCAGGGCAGCGGCTGTCCAGAGGGAGCTGATGGTGGGGCTGCCCAACGGGTTGGGAGACCCGGCACGTGGCTGCTTGGTAGGCCTGGGAACTGCATGCTGGAGCTAGGGGACCCGCTAGGCAGCTGTGCACTGGGGCTCCGGGACCCTCCAGGCCAGCAGGAAGTGGGGAGCTGGCTGGGAGGCCAGTAGGCTGGACTGGGGGGTTGGTGACAAGGGTCCAGGAATGATCTCCCCTGGACTTGCAAAATCCCTCATCCGGGACCGATCAGGTCCCAAGAGTGCCAGACCAGGGAGGTCCAACCTACAGTACAAAACTTAACATTATGCTGAGGTTGAACTTCTCTAAACCAAGACTCTGGTCCAGCAACATCTAGTAGGACCACAGATGTTGCTGGACCAGAGAGCCCCAGTGACCGGGAGTGTGGCAGCAGCAGGGCCAATGTCCAGGCCGGCAGCATGGGAGTGGGGGAATGGTGGCCAGCAAGGGAGCTCAGTGGCTGAGTAAGAACCCAGAGACCAGCAGCAGAGGGGCTGACATTGACCTCCCCTTGTTTGGCACCCTCCCGACCTGACTGGTGCCAAACCAGGGAGGTCTCATGTGTAGTATGGGTTATAGTGTCATAAGCCCATAGGCAACACCAGCCTCTTCAACTGCTGTAGGATAGGTTATTCCTTGGTAATTCTATTGCTAAAATATGTTTATCTGTACTTCTAGTCTGTGTGTTATGTGGGTACATTGGAATCACTGATCCAAAGTGTCTTAGGGGTCTAAGGAGACCTTGAACAGCCACAGAGTTCCTGTAAATAAAGGCTCCTGTAGTCAGAAGACTGGGGTTTTGAGTGGAAGAAGATAAACAGAACTAGCAATTTTTAGACCAACATAAACGTTTCCCCCTCTGGGCCACTTAAGCCATGTTCAAGGTATCATCCCTAGGAAAATTAAGCTCCTGTAAGAGTAGTTAGCCATGTTTACATTGAATTTTTTCTTGCACATTGTAATTGTGTGTGTATGCACAGGCCTAGGTTTGAACAGTGCGAGCAGAGCCTTGTCTGTCTACCTTGTTTATTTGCCTTTGCCAATAACCTCACTAAGGAAGGCAGGTTCTGTGTCTGACCCTGCAGCTGCGACTCAGGAGATCTGGACTCTATCCCTTCAAAGTCCCTGTGGTCATGTCACTTGGCCTCTATTTGCCCTTCAGAGCTTTGTCTGCTGTGGTTCTCTGTCACTGAGACTTCCATTGTTGCCTAAAGGGTTTAGATGTGCAGTGCCATTAGAAATTCATGGGAATTGCACATCCAAATCCCTGAGGTGGCTTTGAAATTTGAAGCCTTGTTGTCTGCAGAAGACTGACAAGCAAATGATGTGCAGATGGTTTCCCTCCTCTCTCAGCTTTATATGGACAGGAAATAGCCAATACTGAAGCAAAAGTACTTGGAATGTGTCAAGAGGCAGACTTGGGGGCCATTAGGTTTCAACCAGACATTTGGCCAGAGCATCAGAAGAGCTTGTTAAATTTGCCGTTGCCTTTCAGATGACTGAGCCTCTTATAAGACCCAGATGGCTATGCCGGAGAACGATAACAAAAGACGCAAGGCGTTATTTGTTGAGCAGTGGTATTGCTTTGGCAAGTGCCATGCTCTCCAGCATGTAGTGCTGTTACCGTGGTGATGCAACCCACATAACATTCAAAAAACGGACAGAAGACGAGAGAAATAATTCCACAGGCATCCTTTGTCTGAGAGAGCTGCTGAAAAGCTGGGCTGTGATTTGACTTGTCTGTGGAGCCTAATGTTTAAAATTAGATTTCATTGAAGGTTTGTAGTTGCACCAAGCTACATTCTTATGGCATGTACAAGAGGGATGGCACGATTGACGTGCCTGCTCTGCCAGGATGACTGAAGTCAAGGAAGGCCGTAGGTGCTTTCTCAAGAGAGGGTATAAAAATATTTGCCAGAAAAGAAGCAGGATTACTTGGACAGATAGTCAACTAGCATAAGCAGATGTACCTTCTTTGAAGCCAGTGGAACTATTCCAATTGACACCATGAGGATCTGGCCCATAGTACCTATTAAAAATATCGGCAATGCTGGCCAGTGTTCTCTCCAACTTTTTCCATCCACAAAAGAAATAAATTTTGTTCCATGCACTGAGGCAGGTGCACCACCAGTAGAAACACATGCAGCAGCTGTGGGCACCCTGCTAATCAGCTGGGCAGCTTCTGAATCTCTCCTGAGTGGCGGCCCGAGCACTTAGCTGGCAGGGAACACTGGTAATCTCTCGTATATATTCAACCCACTCCTGCTTCAAAAATGCCTTCAACATTTGACCCTCACCCAGAGAGGCCAGATCAGCAGAGCTACTGGCTGCTGTTCTCTAGCATCTTTCCCTAGGAGGCATGTTTCTATGACTCTTTTGAATGTCAAGCCACATGTGCCGGCAGCCCTGCAGAGGAGCAGGAAAAGAAAAGCAGCCTCTTTGTGTCCGCCACCAGTGCAGATGACGGCCACAATTTGGATGGCTACCATGGGGTGGAGTAGAGGTGTCTGGACATCAAGCCTCATGACTCTTCAGGAATTGCAGAGCAGACATGGCTAGGTGGAAAAGAGGCAGAGCATTAGGTAAAGCCCAGCAGGAGGCTGTTGGGAAGGGCATTGGCTATTTGATTTCAAAGGTGTCACAAAAACTATAGCTCAGCCCGGTGCCTCTCAGTCAGTGGTGGGCAACCTGCAGCCATCGGGGTTTTATGTGCAGCCCACATGATATTCTGTTTATCCTTGACACATGCAGGGTTGCCAGATTCCACGCAGGTTTTCTTCCAGGCAGTTTTTTTCCTACAGGTATTACAAAAGTGACATGCACATAAAGCAGGGGCTTGTGAAGTGAGGTGCGTGCTGATTGCACAGAACATTGAGGCTACGTCTACACTATGAGTTTTGCTGCAAGAGCCTATGCAAATGAAGCATGGATTAGCATTTTCTCGTGCTTCATTTGCATACTCTCTTCCGATTGGTTTTTGTGCTAGGGGGTTTTGCGCAAAAACAAGCCGTGTGGACATTTCCTTTTTGTGCAAAAACCCCTTTTTGTGCAAGATTGGTATAACTCCTTGTTTGAGGCAGTTTTTGTGCAAAAACTCCTTTTGTGCAAAAACCCCTAGCACAAAAACGGATCGGAAGAGAGTATGCAAATGAAGCACGAAAAAATGCTAATCCGTGCTTAATTTGCATAGGCTCTTGCAGTAGTGTAGACGTAGCCTGACTGTGAGAGCCGGGTGTTCCCTCTGCAGCCAATCACAGTGCTACTACGGTTCAATCGGCACCTCCCACAAATTCTAGGTACGCCAGTGCAGTAGCAAAACTACTTTGTCCCGGGAGACCATTTTGGTTACGACAATCTAGCAGCCCACTGAGTTGAAGGAGGGCCACTCATACATCCCACTCACTAGCCTAGGTTGCCCCTCATGGCTCTAAGTTCAGCCATATGATTTCCTTGCCATGCCATAATCTCACTGAGCTCCTTAGCAGATGGGACAGTCTATGGATTTGTAAGCTACATGCGTTTAAATCACCTTCCCTAACAGGGCAAACTGAGAGAAGAAATCAATGTTTTGTGAGGAGAAAGTGAGTGATTAAAGCACTTTCTCTTACCCATGGGGCCTGTTAAGGTTTGTCTGTTTGCGTACAAAACTTTCTGGTTTTTTTTGTTGTTTTCTTGAAACGTCACCTTTTGCCTCTTAAAGCAAAATCTGATAGAAGAAAAATATGGCTCCAAAGACTGATCTAGCATCAAAGGAAAAGAGGTCCCTGTGTAGGTATTCATCCTCGGGCACGCACAATGAATTACATACAGCTCTCCAAGTGTAAAGAAAGAAAGCCGATAGCTGTGTACATACCTGCAGGATGAAACTATGCCACAGAATTTACCTTTTCCGTTTTTTGACAGCATACATGATTTTCTACGTGTGGCAGGGCAGTTGCCCTGCATTGGAAGGAAAGGGTTAAAGCTGCCCTGGGAGAGGGCTGAGGCAGGGAGCCAAATGGGAGAGGGCTTGGTGCACCTCAGCAAGGCCGTATAAAAGAGATGGCTGGCCAGGTTGAGCTCTCTCTTGTTCCAGATCTGGAAGGAGAAGGACCTGCTAGCAGGGTTCCTTGGACAGGGCAGTGCTGGAGGAAGGCAGAGTGAGCCAGGGGATGTCAGATATGAATAAACCCCAGGCTGAGGCCCAAGGACAGGGGCCCAGGAAGGTCCTAGGGCTGCAGAGGAGCAGCCAGGGCAGAAGGCAGCAGGTCCACACCCCCTTGCCACTGATGAGTGGCCATTTCAGACTGCAGCTTGCCCCTGAGGCAGGGGTTTAATGACGACTGGCAGTGGGTTGCTGAGGCCAGGTGCATATAGGGGGTTGGGGTTCCCTGGGAGGGAGGACCGCAGAGTGAGGGGCACTGTGTCAGAGCAGTACCCTGAGGGACACAGGCCCAGACAAGTGGTGGAGAATGGACATAAAGGTTACAGAAAGTGAGAAACGACGTGTGAACTTCCTTCTTGAGGGAATAGGCATGATGTGAGGCGGTACAACGGCTTTCACAGCTTCGCCTCTGCACTCCTCTAGCACACCATTTACACAACCAATGCCTCACTTTCTAACTCCAGCTCCAGCGTGGTTCCCCTCCAGGCCGGCTTCTGCTTCCTTCAGCCCACTGCAACTGTTCCCACCCATGTACCTAGTACCTTTTCCTGACCAAACATTAGGGTCTCTATTCCCATTCCCATTCTCTACACACTAGGCAATGCTGCCTCCCCGAGAGAGAGATGCTGGATTTGCTGCATTGTAATTATGTAGGTTACGGAGCAGCATTTCTATACAAATGTACAGTAATTGCTAGGCATTGTCACTGATGCTCTCTCTTTCTCTCAGGGGCTTCCCATCGAGGTTGCCATGGAAATCTAAACTGAATATATTTTTAAGTATAAATCCGTCTCTTTCCCCCTTTTGTCAGCTGCAGTTTGTAGGGACTGTATCTTTACTGCTGGCAGGGAGGGAGGATGAGCGAGAAGCAGGTCCTAGACTAGGGGTGTGCAATATATTTGGCCCAAGGGCCAGAGAAAGGTATGGGAATTGTATAGAGGGCCATGAATGCTCATGAAATTGAGGTTAGGGTGTGGGAGGTGTCAGGGCTCCGACTGGGGGTGCGAGCTCTGGGGTGGGGCTGGGGATAAGGGATTGGGGTGTAGGAGGGTGCTCTGGGCTGGGACATAGGTGTCCGCAAGATGGGAGGGGGGATCAGGGTGGGTCAGGAGGTTAGGTGTGGGTGCTTGGGGTGCAGGTTTTGAGCTGTGCTTACCCCCTCAAGGAGCTCCCGGAAGCAGCAGCAGCATGCCCCCTTCCAGTGGAGTCCCACCAAGAGGCATGGTCATGTGATTCTTTGTGCTGCCCTCAGGCACCACCCCTGCAGCTCCCATTGGCCATGGTCCCCAGCCAATGGGAGTTCTGGGAGTGGTGCTTGGGGCAGGGGAAGTGCATGGAGCCCTCTGGCTGCCCCTATGCATAGGATCTGGGAGCGGAGTGGAGCAAGCCTTAGAGCCCACTCTGCAGCAAGAGCTGATGGACTGGATGAGGTCTTCAGGCCCTCATCCCCAGCTCCACCCTAGAGCCTGCACTCCCAGCCAGAGCTCTCACACCTGAGTGTGGGTCCTGTAAAATGAGGTTTACAGGATCTTCCGAAAAAGGGTTTGGGTTTTTTTTTTTTGAAAGAACCACGTCTAGACGGCGGTTTCACTTTTGAAATACCCATTTTCAAAAAAACATGCAGCCACCATTATGCAAATGAAGCACAGGATATTCAAATACCGGCTTCATTTGCAATTTCAATATGTCTAATTTATATCCCTCTTTCGAAAGAGGGATGTAGTCTAGACGTAGCCTTTTACCCATTGAAACTCCCAGTGGCTTCAAAGGCCCAAGACAAGAACTGATGGGTAGCTTAGCCTGGAATCTCCTTGGGGTAGGGAATGTCTTTCTGTTTTAAGTTTACAGCACCTAGTACACTGAATTCTACTCCATGCCGAGAGGAGGGAGAAAATTGTTCTCCTTGGCCTCTGACGATGGGACAAGAAGCAGTGGGCTTAAACTATAGAAAGGGAGGTTTAAGTTGGACATTAGGAAAAACTTCCTAACTGTCAGGGTGGTTAAACACAAGAATAAATGGCCTAGGGAGGTTGTGGAATCTCCATCACTGGAGATATATAAGAGCAGGTTAGACAGACACCTGTCAGGGATGATCTGGATGATGCCTGGGCCTCAGGGAACTGGACCTGATGACCTCTCCAAGTCCCTTCCAATTCTAGTGTTCTGTGATTTTTATGACTGTGATCCATGCTATCTGAGTG
Source organism: Pelochelys cantorii (assembly GCA_032595735.1). NCBI lineage: Eukaryota > Metazoa > Chordata > Testudines > Trionychidae > Pelochelys > Pelochelys cantorii. The sequence continues at coordinate 15,311,761 of CM064346.1, forward strand.
TGGGTCAACGTCTCCCCTAGTGTCTGAACAAAGTAGAGGTGAATGTGTCCGCTACGGCCTCAAAGCTAAAGAACTTAGTTCTTTAGTCAACCTATTAGAGGCTACTCATTTCAGCTGCAGAGAGAGGCTGGGGTCAGTCCCTCTTGCTGGCCTGACTGAAAGGGTGGTCAGTATCATGGAGCCAAATTTGGCTTTCAATTGCAAGGGTAAAATCTCTGTTGATTTCAGCACGTGGACCATGGTGTGTTAAACTCTCAGCTCTGTCACTAAACGGGGAAGCTTCCTTAAAGCACCAGACACCCCAGGGGATTCAAGTCTGTTCTAATTTCTCTCCAAAACTGTTTACTCTCTTTGATGCAGAAGTGTAATCTCCTGCAACTGCCCAGTATCAGTAAGGACTTCCCTGGGCATGGTGCCGTAAGCCGATGTAAGCAGCCCGATATGCAGCAATTGATTTGTAGCCTAACCAGCGCTGTTGAGGAGTTCCTGCTCCAATTGGGAATCAGCAAGCTGCTGTTGCTGCAGAAGCAGACCATGCAATATGAGCTCTCTTCTGAACTGACAAGGTGGTGATGTACATCCACGTGTGCAGGTTAGACCTTGTGGGAGCACGGTGCTTTCACAATGGTGCAACAAAGGCTTTTGTTGTGAGGAGCCTCTCTGAGTTTAAAGAAAGCTTTCAGGGCCGACATGGGTTTTTTTTTTTTAAGCAAAGAAAAAAATATCTTCAAATCTCATCATCTTTAATAAAGGGGAAAGAAGTGCAATAGCAGGGCATATTTTAGCACACATTCTTGATTTTATACACAGTTTCTGGGCTCCCTTATGCATGAGCTTTTCAGAAAGGCTCAGCAGCAGCAATCCGGGTCAGCTTTTGAGACCAGCACAACTCCTGTTTAGATACCTAAAGAAGTGATCAGATTTTCACAGCCCAGTGTGCTGAGCTCTTTGAAAATCTGGCTCCAAATGTCACCGTTAGAATGGTTGGAAAATGGGGCTTCCCTGTGGAAAATGATGAGTTCTGAGGGAGCGAAAAAAACCAATTTCAACTAAAACCAAAGACTGTGAGGAAACCTAGTTTTCACCATGACCTGCTGACTCATTTTAAAAATACAACTTATTGGCCTTCTCCTCCATCCCTTCACCCCCAGCTCTGAATGTGTGCGCTGCTACTGTTGGAGCTAAACGACCAGTCTATTAAATTGGAAGCAGTGGCAGATCCAGGTGTCTGTATGTGGTCCACTTGCCACGGAGCATTCCATGTGTTATTCTGATCCTGGGATTGGATTTCTTCTCACATCCGTCAGGCTAGGATTTCATCCATTCACATCCATGCAATATGAAGCAGGGTGAAAGACAGCAGCATTTGAAGGAGGTCTGTTGATCGTAACTGTTGTATTCCAATCATATTTGTTCTTTTCCCTAAAGGTGTTTTGAATCTGTCCTCAGATATACCAACTATGAGCTAGAGACACCCATCTGTTACTCAGTGGCTTTCATCTTGATGAACTAGCCATGACCCTTTTGTTTTGTTTTGTTCCCTCTCCCCTGTCCTGCCTCCCCAGACATGCAAAATCTGCTTCTATTGTACATCTTTTTTTCCCCTGAATAGCCATATTTTTCTGGTTTTCACTTTGAAACTGCGGGCTTCTAATTGCACCCATTATCAAGTAAAACATAATCGTTAGCTGTAACACCCAGCTCCACTGTAATGATCCAAATGTTTCATTGCAATATTCCAAATGCTGCACTGAAGTAAGTCCCATGTTGGGAAGAATTACGAAATTCAGAGGAATAATGCCAATCTTCGAGAACAAAGAGACTCAATTATACAGCTCAAGGGTTTGCCGGCAGCACCTAAAAATAAACCAAGCTGCCAAATCGTGTGCTACTTACTTACTTTTTTCTCTCTACACATCAGTTCCCCTTTAAGGTATTTATCGCACATTCTCTTGGCCTCTGGGGAACTGGAATCCTTCATCATCAGAATTTTGAGCCCGGTCTTCTCTGTTGTTTAGAATGCTCTTTGCAAAGGACCATTGCTAAAGGCAGTTTGTGGTTTTGGTTTTTTACTAAAAATGCCGATGATCATAGTACGCATTTATTAAGACCAAGTCTTGATGGGACAGAGCAATTAGGATCACCTCCTCTCGTAAACATATGCACAAATCATGTTAAGAACTTCATGTAATGTGCTGCACAGACAAAGCCATTTGCTGAATGCACAGCAACAAATCGTATGGGCCCTACAGAACTGGCAATGTATTCTTGAGTGCCATCTACTGGCACATTATATGCGAACCTTTTCCATGCTCTCATTCATAGGGTACTCCTCTAACAAACAGTGGTGCAGTCTCACGAGCTACAAAGACAATCCTGAACAAGCACTGTGTCTCAGAACTATGGTAAACACACAAGTTTTCATGTAGCCCATATATCATTGTGCCTCCACTAATTCTGGCTCTTTTTCTATATTCATTTGACAGTACTTCAGTATTTGCAGTGTTAAGTGCTTCAAAACTCTACACCAGGGCCCCCCCCAAAATCACCCGATTGATTTCAAAACCACGAGATTTTAAAACATGCATAGCTCTTTTCATTTGCCTTCTGCTTTCTGAACCTTTGGGATGCACTGGAATCCCATCATCCAGACTTTCTCTGCAGCCATGAGGGCTAGAGTCTTACTTTTGAGAAAAAAGAAAAAAAGCTGTGAGTGCCACCTAATCACATGCCTCCTGGGACTTTAAGGCTACATCTAGACTGTAGGATTCTTGTGGAAGACACTTTTATCGGAAGAGATCTTCCACAACAACTTCTTGTGCAAGAGCACATCCACACTGCAAAAGTGCATCGAAAAAGTGATACGCTTTTGCGAAAGAGAGGTGTCCAGACTTCATGGACGCTTTCTCAAAAGTAAGCTCTGATTGCTACGCACAGAATGGCCACCAGGGCACCTGTGTTTTTTCCTCTTTCCTCTTTTTGCACAAAAAAAACTCCTCTTCCCCATCCCCACACACTTTTTTGCAAAGAACTCTTTTGCAAAAAGGCGTTCTTCCTCATAGAATGAGGAATACCTATGCCAGAAAAACCCCTTTGTTCTTTCGATTTTTTTTTTTTTGTGTGTGTGTGTGCAAAAACATGCTTGAGGTGTGGATACTCTGCGAGTTTTTTCGGGAAAATGGCCGTTTTTCTGAAAAAACTCTGAAGTGTAGACATAGCCTCAGAAACATACCAATTATTGCAGACCTCATGATAAAACTGTGAGAGTTGGTAGCACTGGTACATTAAACCAAAATTACCAACCAAGGCCCATATCCTCAAAATATGTAGGTGCCTAACTGAGACCCCTGGCGACCTGAATACCTTTGAGAATCTAGGGATAAGCCCCTGAGAACACTCACCGGCAAGTAGCCTTTATCTACTAAAGATGAAATTATCTCATCCAAAGGTCCCTAGCCCGATGCACCATTAGAAGTCCCGCTATAATGCCTGAAATAGGGCTTGAGGTGAGGTTAAATGGTCCATGGGCTTTGTTGCCAGCCTCCTGTCAGGGGGGAATGTCACCCACGGAGGTGGGCAGACTTAGTGGGGCAGCTAGCCCGAACCACCACACCTTGCTGCAATTGCTGCTGCCACTGAGCTGCTCTTTTGCGTGAGGGCTAGTGTGAGTATGGCTGCACAAGCTGAGACGTGCCCTCCCGGCTCTGACAACAGATGTAGCCCTGGTCACTTCTGCAGAGTGAGTGACATGATGGGAAACCAATGAAAGCCATACAGCAACCTGCGGCCCATTGAGATTCTGTGTGTGGCCCACGAGACATTTTGTTTACCCTTTTGCCCACATGCCAGGGTGCCAGTTTCTGCTGATTTCCATCTCTGTAAAGTTTGTTTCCCTACTAACATGACACGCACATAATACAGAGGCTCGTGACATGAGGTGCATGACTGACTGGGAGAGCTGTGTGCTCCCCTTGCATCCAGTCAAAGCTCTGCTACAGTTCAATTGGCCCACCCTGCATATTCTAGGTATGCAAGAACAGTTAGCAAAACTACCCTGTCCCGGGAGACCATCTTGGTGATGACAGTCTTGCAGCCCTGTGAGATGAAGGAGGGCCACTCGTGTGGCCTACTCACTAGCTTGGGCTGCCTGTCGCTGCCCTACAACTCAGTTCAGTTTAGAGCAGCGTTTCTGAAAATGCTCTGCAAAACCACTTTGAGAAACACATTAACTGGCCATCCCAGTGTGTTTATTTACTGGTGCCGTGGCCATGGAGCCTTGCCGCTCCCATTGGCTCCGTTTCATTCTTTGCAGCCAAGCGGAGCAGTGGGAAGCGGTGGCCCGGCCCACGCCGCTTCCCACGGCTCCCCTTGGCTGTAAAGGACGAAACAGAGCCAATGGGAGACGTGAGGCTCCGTGGTCACTGCGCCAGTAAATAAACAAACCAGGGCAGCCAGTTAATGTGTTTCTCAAAGTGGTTTCGCGGAGCACTTTCAGAAACACTGGTTTAGAGCATACTGAACCCAGCAGCCGGGGTTTCTGCCAAATGTCTTATCCCTGCTAGCAGCATGGTAAAAAGAACCTTACTAAACCTGCAAATGGATGAAGAATGCTGTATAATCTTATATGCCTGTAGAGGGTGCGCTTTATACATGGATCTATAGTACAGCTCTGTCTTCTATATAGAAGTCTCTAAATAATTCGAAGTGGACCAGATATTTTCTTTACAAAGTTCTGCTGCATTTGAAGCCATATGCCCGTGCACTGGGTACAGGGCCGTTGATGTGGGCGAGAAACCAAGGTGGTAGTTGCCCCTGAGCCTGGTGATTCAAAAGAGCCTGGGACTCCGGGCTGTAGAGGTCGGGGCCCTGGACCCTGAAATTGCTGCTGGAGCCCCGCGCAGCACACTTGGGGTAGCACCAAGGGTTGGCTGTAAGAGGCGCGGCGCGGTTCGAGCAGCACGGAAGGCTGGCTGTGCTACAGTAAATTAGCATATATAACCCGCACTCGTGTATAACCCGCCCCCGTGCATAACCCACGGTTTTTCCTGAATGTGTAAAAAAAAGTTTTAGATAACCCGCGGACATGTATAACCCACAGGTTATATACGCTACTTTAAGGTAACTGCACATACCAGGATAAACTGCATCTTCTGTTAGGTAGCCAACCAGCTGCCAGCAGTGGGAACGTAGAGTGCAGCGCAGGCGAGCTGGCCAGCCTGCGGGAGGTGAGCCGCACTCACGCCCAGGCTCCATGCAGCTGCAGCCAGGCGCAACCCACCCTGCTCCGGGCAAGGGGAACGGAGAGCGCAGTGCAGGCGAGTAAAAATAAACTTGTATACCCCGCAAACATGTATACCCCGCGGGGGAGGTTGTAAAAACATGTATAACCCGCAGGTTATATATGCTAAAAGACGGTAGCTCTGCCCCTTCTGCCTGTGGCCTTGAAATTGAGCCTCCCCTCCCCAACATTGCCTAGGGCCCAGCATAGTCTGCTGCCAGCCCTGACTGAGTATATGGCGTGCATGCTTAGCTGAGTCATGACAATCAGTGCAAACGACTAAACGAGGCTAAATAGCAAGCCTAAATTTGGTTACATGGCACGCCTGTGCAATTACCAGGCTAACCTCAGCCTAAGCATAAGGGGGTGCAGCTCGCATGGCTGTTTGAACTGTAACTAGGTGCTAAATTTACCCACTAGTCACGTTTTAAAGGACTACCTTGATGGCTACCAGCATAAAGTGGCCTATTGTGCACTTCAGGTGGTTCCGTGCTCCGTTACAGCTGCTATACAAGTCAGTTTGACCTTCAGCAACTTTTTCTAAGACTCTTAATCCTTTGTACTGTGCTTATATTTTAAAGCAGCTCATGAAATTAAAGTGACTTTCTCCCAGCACAACGTATTTGTACGAGCTTCGGAGGAAGGAGGAGGATGGTTTCAGTCAGTTTTCTGTTTCCACCAGGAGTCTCTGCCAATTAAGAGGATTCTGCTTCTGCTGCATTATTGTTCTTTTTTTTTTTTTTTCATGTTGTCTGTTTTCGCTTTGTCCTGAACAATTATATTCTGCCTGAGTTCCAGGAACACTTCTGAAGAATCTGTTTCATTTTGTGTGGCTTTTTTTACACTCATCCTTAACTAAGCTCTAGGCTTTGGGGGTTTTTGTTTTGTTTTGTTTTTCTTTGGTTGTGGGGATTTTTGTTTTGTTTTAGTTTTGGGTTTTTTTGTTTGACTCCGCACATTCGTAAATTATTTAGACAATATTTTAGCATAGCTATTTATTGCAATGTTGGCACAGGGAAAATGTACATATTTTCTCACAGTGTGGGCGGGAGAGAGGGGGACATACCAACTTCAAACTTCATGGCAAGAAATGTTCCCCTCCAAAAAATAATGAAGAGCCACTGCAAACATTTCATCTGAACCACAAGTCGTTCACCCTCCCTTCAGTTCATTTCAGTGGATCCACTGTGAGCATAAAATCAAACACACTTTCCCTACAGACACCTGGCCCTTGTGATTTCAATGTATTTTTGTTTCCTTGCTTTATCTGCATGAACAGTTCAAATGAGTTTATAATTTGCCTGTGCTTCCATTTTATTATATCTGCCTTCCATCTGTTATTTTTATGTTACCATTCTCTTTTTCCTAATGCCAGCGGCTGTACTGTAAAAACTGATCTTGCGTCTCAGAAACTTATCACCTCACTCCAGAAATATATCTTGTGTGCACTGGGGTAAGAACTACCTGGAGAGGAATGCATGGATCTTGTATTAATGATTTTTTTTTGGGGGGGGGGGGGAGAAGAGGAGGGGGCCAGCCATTACTCATGCAAATAGTTCATTCTTTCCACTGCTCTCTGCAAAGGTACAGTTTTCAAACCAGAATTTTTTTCTACCTCAGAGAAAATCCAGGCCCTGTGAAAGTCCCAGCCACTAACATAGGGTGTGTCTAGACTGCAGGGTTTTGTTGACAAAAGTGGACTTTTGTCGACAAAACTATACCTGCGACTACACTACCGCCGAGTTCTGTCAACATAATGTCGACAGAACTCGGCAGTTTTGTCGATGGCGGTAAACCTCATTCTACGAGGAATAACACCTTTTGTCAACAGAGTTCTGTCGACAGAAGGCGCTATTGCATCTACATTGTCCTTTGCGTCTATGCTCTTATGTCGACAAAGCGGCTTGCTTTGTCAACAGAACTGGATGCAGTCTAGACGCTCTTTGTCGACAGAAGCTTTGCCGACAGTATCTGTTAACAAAGCCTCTGTCAACAAAAGCCTGTAGTCTAGACGTACCCATAGTGAATAAAAACACTTTCCAGATCTACAGTGAGATTGTAAGATCTTTGGGGCAGGGATCATCTCTTTTTTTTTTCTTATGAGGTTGAGCTGAGGATAGAAGCAAGATCTCCTGACTTCCAGTCCCATGCCTCAATTACAAGAGTTAATGTAACTCTTATAATGCATGGCACTGGTGCTGCCTTCTATAACACATTGAACACGGGATAGGAGTTGTTATAATTATTTATTAAGGCTGGGATTTTAGTGGTGCTCAATTGGAAATTTCAAAGGGAACTAAAGAAATCAGGCAAAGTAACTCCATGGCGGCAGCAGCTAGAGACTCTAGCCATGTATCAGAACCTCATTGTACTAGGCCAAAGATGGGCAATTGTTGATGGGGGGGGGCCACTCCAAGATTTTGGTAAGTAGTCAAGGGCTGCACTTTTCTGTGGTGGGGGCATGGGGTCTGGGACTTAGATTGGGTGCAGAAGGGGGCTCAGGATAGGGGACTGGGAGCTTGGGTTGAAGGAGGGGGTTATGACCTGGGGTAGGGTATTGGGGTCCAGGGTCCAGGAGAGGTTATGGTGCAGGAGAGAATTCTGGCCTGGGTGAGAGATGTAAGAGCAGGTGCAGGGTTTGGGAGGGAGTTGTGACCTGGGGCAGGGAGGAGGAGAGTGCAGAGGGTTTGGGTCCAGGGTCCGGAAGGGAGTATGGGTGCAGGAAAGGATTCTGGCCTGGGGGAGGGGTTTAAGAGGGGGTGCACATTCTGGGAGGTTATTGGGTGCGGAAGAGGGTGGGGTGCCAGAGGCAGATTCTGGCTGGGAGGCACTTACCTAAGCAGCTCCTGGCCAGCATCACTCTCAGGCAAGCTTCCCTGCCTGCCAGCACCCTCAGCCCACTCTGTTCCATGTGGCAGCGAGCAAAGCCTCCCCCCACCCTGCCCAGAGGCAGCTCCAGCTCTATGGCTGGCAAGCTGAGGTGTCCACAAGGAGAACCATAGCAGTCAGAGAAAAGGCTTTGCTGTCCCTCAGAGAGGTTGGCAAGTAGGAGAAGAATCTGAGAAATAGCTGTACGGGGGGGGAGCCCATTAAGCATGAGTCTCAGATAGCCTCATGCGGCAGCTCCAGGAAATAACTGCATCCTGATGTCCTGCCTGAAGTGGTTCTGGGTGGCCTTAAATGCGAGTTAGCATCCAATAAGTGTGGATGCTCTATTTCGAAGTAGCTAAGCGCTATTTCGATGAGCTTTTTGTGTGTAGACGCACTATTTCAAAATAAGCTATTTTGGAAAAAAATTCTGAAATAGCTTATTTCGAAATAAGCATGCTGTCTAGAGTGCATTGCTCTTTTGGGGGTGCCGGAAGTATCCCGAAATAGCAACGCCACGTCTTTAAAAGCTCCTGCTATTTCCTGAAATAGCGGGCATGCTATTCCGGCATCCCTGTAACCCTCGTTCCATGAAGGTTAAGGGATTTGTCAGAATAGTGCCTTATATTGAAATTTGGCACTGTGTACACAGAACCAAATTTTCAAAATAAGCTCTTTCAACTTAGACTCGGAATAAGCTACGCAATTTGCATAGCGCAAATTGTGTAGCTTATTCCAACAGAAGGGTGCTATCTAGATGCACCCTTAGGGTGCATCTACACAGCAGGGCTTAACTTGAAATAAACTATGCAAATTGAGCTACATCAATCCGTAGCTTATTTTGAAATTGGGAGTGTCTACTCAGTACAGTACTTATTTAAAAATAGAGCACTCTTCCTCTGACTTCCATTACTTCTCATACAATGAGGGTTGCAGAAGTCAGAGTAAGAAGTCCCCCATCTTGACAGAATTTCGACATTATTTCAAAATAACTGCCTGCTGTGTAGACACGGACTAAATTATTTTGAAATAATGCTAGTTATTCCGAAATAATGTTGCTGTGTAGATGTACCTTTAGTCATATATCTACCCCTTTTATATATGCTTTTATGTGAATAACACAACAGTTGTTTATGAAATATTCATATATACAAAATAAATTACATTGCCCACAACCAAACATAGATTTCCCTTTTCTTATCTGATATAGACCCTTTGGGGATATATATATATTTGCATGTGTGTATAGGTATAAGTGTATTACATTTCTTGAAAGGCCTATGTCTTAGACGAGATAATAAGGAATCTATATTTGGTTGTGGGCAATGCATATTCTTTTCTCCTTTTAATTTAATTTTCCATACATTAATGTAATTGAGTAACTCTTACCAATAGGTTTTTGTTAAACCAGCAAGGGCTGAAATTAATTATCACTAAGAAGATCTAATTCCATAGGCATGAGGCTATTCAGAACACATCTGTGGCAACTAACTAACCATGTTCAAATAAACACATGCAGATTTGTTTACCTTGCCAAAGTGCTAAGATGCATCCAGTCATGAGAACTCAACTGTTAAGACAGAAATCAATACAGAGACAGCCTTTGGTGTAACTGAAAAGGGACTAAATAATAGATGGTGAACATTTGGCTCTAATAAATATGTGTATAATTTAAAATGTATTAAAAGCATCGGCTGGTAAAACATCAATATTTAATTACCATCCCCAATAGTGTCAGCAGAAATGTTGCTGGAGGAGAAGACATTGTTGAGCTTGGAGATGATGGCAATTCAAGAGTTGCTTGAAAGTTTCCTTTGCCCAAATTCCTCCTGGCATTAACTTAAATGGAATACACAAGGGAGGAATTTGGCCCCCTTCTTTTTTTTAACTTTCCTCATTTGGAGAAGAGAGGTCTCTTTGTTAGAAATTGGGGGGGGGGGATGTGTGCCCAAGTGATTTCAAAGCTGTTAGAAGGAAATCACATTAGGGTTTGAATGTTCAAAAGTGATCAAATCTCATTGACTTTCAGTGAGTGTTAGGCTTCCTATATGCATGTCATTTTTTAAAAGAAAACGAAGGCTCTCACATCACTAGATAGTCCTGAAAATGTTCATATGTTTGACTATGGAGAAAAACCATAGGGAGAAGGGCTCCTGTATCTACCAACTCCAAGCTAAACCTCAGAGAGACTGAGCATACTTTTGTCACCCCTTACTCATGTGACCTGTCTTTGCTCAGGAGAGAATTCCCTTTGATGTCCCTACTCACAGGTGAAAGACATCTTCAGTGCAAAGAAACCTGCATAAGTCTATGTGCTGCTTAAGTCCTATTCAAGCCTTCCAAATTGGGGTAAGTAGTGCAGAGACCTTGTAAGGTCTTCTGCACATTCCATCCCTTGTGCATAAAGATTTGTGGAGAGAATGGTCACGCAGGATTAATTTTTTAAATCTCCTCTCATATCTGCTGGACCGAGTCCCAGAACCGTCTGGTTCATAGACAGCAATTTTACCAGAGGATCCAAAAACAATCTTCTTTGTGATTGATCAAGCAGGAGCTGTTGCTAAGGCTCAGTGTTCAAGTTTCTGCCGGCACCAGTACAGAATCTTGGTATTTTATCTGAGTTTTTTAAAGCCCTTTATTGACCATGAGGAGCCATTTATGGGGCATAGTTCCATTTCCTTTCAGGAAGTGAATTTGATTTTCACCGCCTGAGGTTTGGTCCCTGTAGCAGGGTGGAGTGACCGCCCACTGACCCGAAGGTGGAGCAGCCCGTCCAGAAGCCTTTTTGGGCCGAACCTGACCCCACCTAGTCACCTGACAGGAAACCAGGAGGTGGGGCCAGAGCTATAAAAGCCCAGCCTGATGACTCAGTCTTGGCCCAGCCTCCAGAGGGACCAGAGGTCTGCCCAGCGCTCCCTGCTTGGGAGGCTGAGGTTTGGCTGGGACCTCCAGCCATGCCTGACCGGCTAGGACCGCTGTACTCGCAAGCACCCAACGACTGGCCTGGACCACCCGGACCCCAGTTGGACCTGACCACCCTCAGCTCCCTGAGAGACCTGCTGGAAGCCCAGGTATGCTCCAAGGGGGAGAAGGGAAGTGGCCCAGGGAACAGTGAGGACTGTTAAGGGCCTCAGGTCAGCACGTTTCGTGCTGGAGCCCCAGCTGACCTGGCAGCCGACTGCGCTGCCACTACTAGGGCCTTGGGCTGGGACACAGTGGAGTACACGGGCCTGTGTCCCCCCTGCCACCCACCTACCGGGTGGCAGTCTCCCTCTCTCTGCCACTGCAGGCGAGTTGCCTGCACCCCTCTGAACAAGGAGACAAACTGTTGCTATGGGTTATCTGGTTATAACTCCTAGAACTGTCTTGTTTGTTGCCCCGCCTTGACCTAGGGCTGGGGCCTTCTGAACTTCATTTGCTGCCCCACCTGAAGCAAGGCCTGGGCACCCTGAACCGCTAGAACTGTATTGTTTGTTGCCCTGCCCTGACCTAGGGCCAGGGCGGTATCTGTGTGTACTTGCGGCCCTCCCTGCACCAAGGCTTGGGCTACTGAACTCTTGAACGGACTGTGCTTGCCTGCTGCCCCACCTGAAACCAGGTCTGAGCTACTGAACTTGCGAGCAGCCTGTGTTTGTTTCTTACCCTGCCCTGAACCAGGGCTCGGGCTTTTGGCTCTGAACTGTTTACCTGTCGCCCACCCTGAAGCAAGGCTGGGCTCAGAACTGTTTGCCTCTCGCCCTGCCCTGAACCTGGGCTGGGGTCCTGGACTATCGATTGGCCTCTTTTGTTGTCGCCCGAGACCCAGGCGTGGACTATTGACTTGGGGTTTTTTTTTAAGCGCCCACAGCAGCGGGGCGGAGTGGTTGCCCACTGACCCAGAGGCAGAGAGCCCTTCCGGGAGGCCTAACTGGCTACAGTCCCCTACTCTATTCCACTTATGGAATGGTATCTAAAGACCCTAAAATATCTAAGTTTGTACCGATAAACTACGTGGGTTTTTTTTAAAGGAGCTATGCAAATTTGGTGCTAATTTGCACATCGTCTTGCAATCACTTTTTCAAAAGCGGGTTTTTCAAAAGTAAAAGTAGTCTGGACACGGTTTTTTTCAGAAAAAAAAACCCTTTTCCGAAAAAACTGCTCTTCCTAAAAAAAGGAGGTTTACACACTTTTTCGAAAGGGTTTCTTTTTCTGAAAAAAACGCACCCAGACTACTTTCACTTTCGAAAAACCCACTTTCAAAAAAGTGATCGGAAGAAGATATGCAAATTAATGCCAAATTTGCATATCTCCTTTCGAAAAAAAATGTAGTCTAGATGTACCCTAAGATGAATATTCCTGATAAGAAGATAGACCTGTGAAGTCAAGGAACAGAAAAACAAAGAATGAAAACACACCGTGCCCCCTTGCCACACATAAGCATGCACACATTTAAAAATCATATATAACAAATATTTTTCCCTACCAAACAATTGCCTGCAAATGAACCTAAGAAATGAGCAAAGTGGGAGGAAGAAGGAGGCAATAGCCAGTTTGTCTCAGCAAATATTAACGATTGCTAATGATAATAAACTTAAGTGATATTTGTAAGTGAAAAGAAAATACAAGCGCTTACTTACAATGTTAATGTGTATATGGGTTTGTGATGATTTTGTGTTCATTTGGAGTGATGCAAACATACAGTCACTGAAAGCTGGATTTGTAGAAGTGATTTATTTGCCTTGAAACCAATAGGGATTTTAATTGTATATTGTAACTTCCCCACTAACCCATCACACTCATAATACACGCCTCCCTCTAACATTATTAGCCCAAATCCTTTCCCTTCCTAATGAATCTGCAGGACTCATGGTTGGCCAGCTGTCAAAGGCACACCAGAACAGTGGAAATAAGCCAGACTGCAATTGTATAAGCCCTTTCAGTACATGCTAAGTGAAATCCTAGTCCCATTGAAGTCAATGGGAGTTTTGCAGTGGTCTGTCCCACAAAATCAAGGACGGAAGCACAACCATCCCTGGTAGAACCTTGGATCCCTTCTGAAGGATGGGAGCCCCTCATGAGAACTCTCCAACCCCTAGCAATGACCTACTCACCCCAGGTGGAACAAATCAAAACAACAAGCATTCAGACACCAGCCTGAAAGCCTTGTCTAAGTTTCTTGCTTCTGTATCATAGCAGTTCATCCTTTATTCCCTCTCATTCTAATCCACTAGCACAGTGGTGCTCTACCCCCTCCCCACCATTTTGATTTAAAATGTTGGTGGATGCCCAATCTGGCTTCTGATTTTTCCCTGGGGGGGAGGAGGTTTAACTCCCATTCGGCACCAGAACTTACTCCCACTTCACCCCTTTCCCCAAGACTCCACCCTGCCCTTCCTCTTCCCCTGCCCCTCCTCTCCCGCACCTCTTTGTGCCCCCTCCCCTGAGCACACCCTGTTCTGCTCCTCCCCCTTCCTCTCAATGCCTTCTGAATGCTACTTCCACAGCATGCAGGAGGCACTGGGCAAGAGGTGGAGGAATTGGTCAGCGGGGCTGTGGTCCTGGACATGACTTGTGGACCTCCTTGAGTACTCTCACAGACCCCCACGGGAGCACGGATCCCAGTCTGACATGCGTTGCATTAGCGCATTCCTCCATCACCATATTTATATAAGACTAGATCCAGCACCATCCTGTAAGGGACAGGGGACCTTGGGAACGCCCCGCCGCCCCGCCACCAACTGCAGGCTCCACCCCTGCTGCACCCCTTCCACAAGCCCTGCCCCTTCTCCGACCCATCCCTTTGTCCCCTCCCTGAGCAGCACAGCCCCAGGGGATAAGCCGGAGGTCTGGCACAGTGGCAGCAGGAGCTGCCCATACACCCAGCACTCACCATAGCAGCAGGATCCGGAGTGGCCTGCAAAAGGCCTCCTCCACTCCGCCCTGCCACCCTCTCCCAGTCTGCCGCATCCCACATCTCCGCTGCGGCAGGAAGCGGAGCGCCCTGGCGCCGGGGCATTCTGCTTCCTGCCACCACTGAGAAGCCAAGCACAGCAGGCTGGGAGTGGAGCAGTGCAGGCTGCCGGGCCACTCCAGATCCCGCCGCCGTAGTGTGGGGAGGGACGACTCCTGAGGCTTCCCTCTGTTATGCCCTTGGCCCCAGATAATGGGTCCAGTCCATAGGATGGCGGGGCAGGGCCTCCAAAAGCACAGGGCTTGGAGCTGTCTCCCCAAATTGTCCTATGGATGAAGCGGCTCTAAGCAGATCCAAAGAGGTGCTGCCCTTCCATCAGAATATAGCCTGCCACAGTGGGCCCCAAATGGAGCTACCATTTTGGCTTCCTCTACTTAGACTTGGGAATGGGGGATGGGAGGTCTCATGGGTACACACAGTATCAAGCAAAATGGGGCCTCCACCTCAGCTGAGGCCAGTAGGCACCATCACAATACAAATAATGACACAACATATCCCCTTTACAGGAGCAGGGGCCACCATTCCCCAACCTAGTACAATCTCTCAGCAAACAGTCATAAAACCCTGGGCTAAGCAGAGCCCCTCTTCGTCTGTGACCTGATGAAAAGTGCCTCTGGGTTCAGACAGTCCAGCAGCGGTGGCAGACCAGGTGATTTCTGTCCCGTTCTCTGAGGTGCCATAGCTCCTGTATCGACAGCCAGACTAGAATCCGGCTGCTTGATGAGACAGAAGTCGAAAGCCTTATGCTCTGGCAATGCAGTGAAAGAAAAGGAGAAAAAGTGGGACAAATGGCTGCATGAGTGAACTAGTTTGGAGCGTGGCCCATCTGGAGATGTCAAGATGCCAGTTCCCAGCCAATTGATGATCTGGGGCCAAAGTGTTAATGCACTAACACACTAAGCAATCATGCTACCTCTGACTAATTTGCACTTTAACTGGCTTACTGTTAAAGGGATCCCTCAATTAGTTAATCCAAATGCCATCTGCTGGAGGTAATATATTTATTACTAGGAATCTACCTAATTCTATCTTACTATGCCTGCACATGGAAAATCTTAATCATTTTAACTTAGACACTCTATTATACATACCATGAAATGTAATAAGGTATGCCCTGTATAGTGCTGTGATGATGCAGCTGTGTGGACTAATTAGATAACGCTCATTATTGTTCATTCAATTTGCATTCACAGATGCAGAGAGCTGAGACGCTGACTGCTCTTGATTCTTTGATTGATTGCTTCTGCTTTATATTCATTAGGAAGGTGGCCGCAGCGCAGTAGCTTTACAACATGTGTTTGCTACAACTTAACTGGATGTGCCAGTCAAAAGCCTCGAACTGAGTCTCTTGATTAACAATGTTTTGCAAATATAACAGTCTATTTTAGAAGCCTGACAGGCCTGCAGTGGAGCCAGCATTCTTCCTCTGTGCAGCCCGTTGCGAAACCACTGCCTCCCCCCTCTTCCCCACCCGCGTGTTGAGTGGAAGGAAATACAGTTATGACAGTAAACACTGATGACAGCTAGCCAATACATCAGGTTCAGAGGTGACTGTGTCCATCGCTCATCTCCTCCCGTCAGATGTGAATTAGAGAAATAGATGGGCTTGTCAGAGAGTTTGACTTTGTCAGACAAATACCCAAACCATAAAACTAAGACAAATACAGTTCACATTGACCTCTGTGTTTTTCCTAACCGCTCTTTGCAACTCTGGGCCTTTCTGCTACGTTTTTCTGCTCAGGAAAGGTCGCGAGTGTTGAGACGATTCATTATTTAATCTCTCCTGTATTTTTTTCCTTCTGATGTGAATGGTGTTAGGGGATGGGAGGACATGTTTAGTGAAACTCAGAATGGATCATGCTGGGGGGAGAGGGCCGTGTTTTGTTACAGTGCTCTCATTCCTGGAGGTGGCAGGAACATGCAAGTGGCCTGGTGCACAATCCTGCATGTAACAGAAAAGACAAAAACAATGAGAAGTCCTTCACCTTATAGACTAACAGATTTATTGGAGCATACGCTTTTGTGGGCAAAGACCCACTTCGTCAGATGCATATAGTGGAAATTCCAGAGGCAGGTATAACTATACAGTCACATGAAAAGAAAGGAGTACCAATCAAGAGGAAGGCCAGAGATAATGAGGTCAATTCAGTCAGGAAGGATGTGGCCTACTTCTAGCAGCTGACGTGGAGGTGTGAACACCAAGAGAAGAGAAACTGCTTTTGTAGTTGGCTAGCCATTCACAGTCTTTGTTTAATCCTAGTTTGATAGTGTCAAATTTGCAAATGAATTGTAGCTCTGCAATTTCTCATCTAAGTCTGTTTCTGAAGGGTTTTTTTTGTTGCAGGATGGCTACTTTTAAATCTGCTACTGTGTGTCCAGGGAGATTGAAGTGTTCTCCTGCAGGATTTTGCAAGTTACCATTCTTGATATCTGATTTGTGTCCATTTATTCTTTTACGTAGGGACTGTCCAGTTTGGCCTATGTATATGGCAGAGGGGCATTGCTGGCACATGATGGCATATATTACATTGGTAGATGTGCAGGTGAATGAGTCCATAATGGTGTGGCTGATGCGGTTAGGTCCTGTGATGGTGTCGCTGGTGTAGGTTTGTGGGCAGAGTTGGCACCGAGGTTTGTTGCAGGGATTGGTTCCTGAGTTAGAGTTATTGTGGTGTGGTGTATAGTTGCTGGTGAGAATTTGCTTCAGGTTTGTGGGCTGTCTGTAGAGAAGAACTGGCCTGCCTCCCAAGGTCTGTGAGAGTGAGGGATCATTGTCCAGGATGGGTTGTAGATCACTGATGATGTGTTGGAGAGGTTTTAGCTGGGGACGGTAGGTAATGACCAGTGGTATTCTGTTATTTTCTTTGTTGGGCCTGTCTTGTAGCAGGAGGCTTCTGGGTACACATCTGGCTCTGGGTACACATCTGGCTTCCTCATTTCCTTGGGTGGGTATCGTAGTTTTAAGAATGCTTGGTAAAGATTTTGTAGGTGTTTGTCTCTGTCTGAGGGGTCGGAGCAAATGCAGTTGTACCTTAGTGCTTGGCTGAAGACAATGGATCGTGTGGTGTGTTCAGGATGGAAGCTGGCGGCATGTAGGTAAGCATAGCGGTCAGTAGGTTTTCGGTATAGGGTGGTGTTTATGTGACCATCACTTATTAAAAGACAAAGCAGCTCCACGGTTGGGGTCATGAACCCAATGGCACCGAGAGCATGTTACAGAAATTGTGGAACCCAAATGGAGCTCTAGGCTTAAAGGAAAAAGCTTTCTCAGGCTGCACTGCTCCTGGACATCAGTCTGACATGCAGGCCTGGAAACTTGCAATGCTTGGCCAGTGTAGGGATGAGAGTCAGCCAAGCTTGTCTAGGGGAGAAACAACTGAAGGAGGGGCAATGTGGTCTAGTGGATAGGTCAGCGGACTGAGGGGTCAGGAAACCATGGTTCTACATGTTGAACTTCTCTAGACCAGCACTTTCTGGTCCGGTAATATCCATGGTTCAGCATGCTGTTAGTTACTGATCATGGCCAAGTTTCCCACGGTCCCATAAAGTTTGTTTGCAGCCACCAATCCTGGCTCTCAGTGTTCTGTGCTGTTAGTTAGCTCTAATTCACCCCTAAATGTCTTCTAACAGCCCAATATGCAGTGGAAGTGTTGGTAATGCTGCTAGACAATATGGACCTCCTGTGGCTCAGCAAATTCTCAGGTTCAGCACCAGTCAGGTCCCAAGATGCCAGACTAGAGAGGTTCAACCTGTAGTCCCTGTTCTGTCAACGATCTCCTGTGTGGCTTCCTCTAAGCGCTTGGAGGACAGGATTAAAGTTCAAAATGATTTGGAGAAATGGTCTGAAATAAGCAGGGTGAAGTTCAATAAGGAAAACCAGTGGCACACATAGGCTGTGTCTAGACTGGCAACTGCTTTTGCACAAAAACTTGCCAGCTGTCTACACTGGCCGCTTGAATTTGCGCAAGAACACTGACGATCTAATGTATGATCGTCAGTGTTCTTGCGCAAATACAATGACTCTCCCGCTCGGGAAAAAGCCCTCTTGCACAAATGCTTTTGCGCAAGAGGGCCAGTGTAGACAACTGAGAACCGTTTTGCGCAAAAAAGCCCCGATGGCGAAAATGGCGATCGGGGCTTTTTTGCGCAAAACCGCGTCTAGATTGGCCACGGATGCTTTTGCACAAAAGCACTTTTGCGCAAAAGCATCCGTGCCAATCTAGACGCTTTTTTCCGCAAATGCTTTGAACGGAAAAACTTTTCCGTTCAAAGCATTTGCGGAAAATCATGCCAGTCTAGATGCAGCCGTACAAAATGAGAAATGACTGCCTAGGCAGGAGTGCTGCAAAAAAATGGGTGGTTATAGTGGTTATAGTGGATTACAAGTTAAATCTGAGTCAACACTCTTGTAAAAAACAAACTTCGTCAGGCCTACACCAGCAGGAGTGAGTAATTCATAGTTACTCACAATCTCTATGCACACCGCATAGCATGTGCAGAAGCACCCCTACAAGATCTATGCAATACATATATCCATTTGAAAAGTCTGACTAGGACTTAAGCAACACACAGACTTATGCAGACTTCTTTGCATTAACGGTGACTTTCACCTGAGTACCTGTAGTGACTTCAAAGGGATTGCTCTGTGAGGTAAGATGGGTCACACGAGTAAGGATTCAGAAGAGCAGGCCCTGTTGGTAGGTACAGGACACCTCTCCAGGGCTTTTCTCCATCATCAAACTGAGTAGAGTAACCGGAAAGAGTTGCTCACATCTGCTTGGTGGGAATCTAATTCTCTGAAATGAAAGGTGGTGCAGAAGGATCAGAGAATTCCACCCAGCTGGAAATATGAATACAGGCTGGACCTCCCTGGTCTGTCACCCTCAGGATCTGACCAGTCCTAACCCGGGTAATTTGCAGAACCAGGGGACGTTAATGCTGACCCCTCTGCTGCCACTGGCCACAAGGCTCTGCTCCAGCAGCAGCAGAGGGGCCAGCATTGACCAAGCAGGGACACTCGGAGGAAGAGGCGGAAGGTGGCTTCAGAGCCCCATGGCTGGAGGGCCAGGAGAGCATTCTGAGACCATGTGAACAGAATGGAGCAGTCTTTACACTCTGATATCAGCATAGTCAAGGAAACTATGTGTGAGCTTTATCACCCTCACCCTCACCAAGCCCCACGGCCACAAGGCTGTGCTCCCTGGCCACGGCCCTTCACAGCTACCCTGCCTCTTCCCCCATGTACCCCCCTCCCTCCTTAAGCTTGAGTGCCACAGATGAGCTATTTGCTCCAGCAGCTCTGGGAGGGTGGGAGAGCAGTTGCTGAGTGCAGGGCTTGGCTTTTCCCCATAGGGACTCATGCCCAGGAGTACCCACAGGGATGCCAGACAATAGAAGTCCAACCTGTACTATGTGCCCAAACAAACGAAGGGAAAGCTACCGCACCTATGGAGACTTTTGGGGACATGGGACCAAATTCAGTTCAATGGGACCCATTGGACTCTGAAGAGGTAACTGGATGTCGCTGCTTGTCATGGAGGCCCTGATTGAGCCAGCTGCTTACATGTACATGCCTGACTTTAAGGCATCCTGTTGACCTCAGTGGGATTGCTTAGGCATAATGTAAGGCGTGTGCTTCAACAGCATAAAGTGCCAGAGAGCAGACGAGGCCACCTGACTTCAGAGCAAAGTGCCTGAGCCCCGGATCAGACTGGGGAAGATGTTGGGAGCCGAAGTGTCAGGCAATGCTTGCGGATAGCAGGGGCACTGTGCTAATGAAGGCACATAGGGAAAGAGGGACCATGTGAACAGAATGGAGCAGTCTTTACACTCTGATATCAGCATAGTCAAGGAAACTATGTGTGAGCTTTATCACCCTCACCATAGACTGGTGGATTTTGTGGCTGAATCCCAGTCTATGTGTTATCTTAAAGAACCATGTACATTTATGTATGGTGCTAAACGCTTAGCAACAGTAACCACTGTGGGTGCATTCTCTTTGTTTATTCTGTAAGGGTACGTCTACACTTGCACCCTAGTTCGAACTAGGGATCCAAATGTAGGCAACCGAAATTGCTAATGAAGTGGGGATTTAAATATCCTGCGCTTCATTAGCATAATCTCACCTGCGCGCTGTTTCGGAGCTCAGCTGTTTCGAACCAGGAGGTGCGTTAGTTTGAATCAAACCCCTTGGCATGAACTAACATTACTCCTCATTTTTTCCCTCAATCCCCACTTCATTAGCAATTTCGGTCGCATACATTTGCATCCCTGGTTCGAACTAGGGTGCAAGTGTAGACGTACCCTAAGACAGCAATAGACTTGTTCCAAGTCTTCCTGTATTTACGGTATCATCAACTCAGGAGTGGAACCTTTTACAGTCACCGGTTTAAACCAACTCTGCAGTGTGAGGCGTGAATGCCAGTGAAGCAGCAAAAAGCACCTGAACACAGCAGGTAAGTGATTACCCATTCTCCCCGCCTCCACAGAAAGTGGATCATCAGTGGATCTTGCGCCAGAGCTATGCAAATGAGGCTCAGCGTGGAATATCGCCGAGCCTAATTTGCATAACTAATGAGCCGCCATTTTTGCGGAAGAGGCTCTTGCGCAAGACGGAGCTGTCTACACTGCCCCGTCGTGCGCAAGAAAAACCCTCTTGTGCAAAGCCGTTATGCCTGAAAATAATCAGCGTAACGGCTTTGCGCAAGAGGGTTTTTCTTGTGCACGACAGGGCAGTGTAGACAGCTCCGTCTTGCACAAGAGCCTCTTCCGCAAAAATGGCGGCTCATTAGTTATGCAAATGAGGCTCGGCGATATTCCACGCTGAGCCTCATTTGCATAGCTCTGGCACAAGATCGCGCCAGTCTAGACACAGCCTGAGGGACCTGCGCCGTGGTTTGGGAGGAACATGGGTCTAGATGAGTGGTGGAGGAAGGACATGAAGACAGCAGCAGGGAAGGCCCCGCCAGAGAGAGCGTTCCAGGGCTGGACTAAGCTAATTCCCAGAGTGACCAGCGGGAGGCACCACACTGGTGAGCTGTGAACTTGCTACAATGCTAAACACGATATTATGTCTTTATGATTATTACTGGAGTCTCCAAAGGCTGCAACTAGGCCACATTGCACGAGGCACTGTAGTAAGAAACAGTCCCTACTTCGGGGAACTCACAATCTTAAAGACATGACAGTGGTATTAAATAAGCCACCTAGGGTGTAGAGAAAGGTGGGGGGATACAAGTAGTCAGAGCCTGGCTTCCAATGGGCTAGCAGCATGCATGCATCACTGGAGTAAGTCTATCAGCAGAAGGACCGTTCTTTCCTCACGGCAGGATTAACGCAATTCTTTATTTTCTGCACTTCCATGTCACATTCTTTTTAGGAGGCACCTGATAGAGAATGCACCAGCTCACCTCTCTACTGTTACACATCTCTCTCTGCGTGTCACTCTTAGATTGAAATCCCAACTCTGGCTCACTGTAAAACATTGTATTGATTTAAAAATTCTCCTAGTAACACTTAAGGCCTTACACAGCTCTGGTCTAGAAAACGTCATCTTTTACCATGTGCTCTTTACGAACTGTTCTCTGCGCTCTAGTTGGGATAGTTGCATTGCTGCTCAAGGGTTCTCCAGTGCACATCCACTCCCCTCTTCTTTTACAACGTGTACGTGGGGTCACTAAGACTGTTAGTTGGGAGGCATTGGCTGGCATGCTTTCAGTAGGCTGATGACTCCCTGTTTTGTAGCTCTGTTTCTCTCTGTTAAACATTAGACTGACCTAGCTGCTTTGCTCAGGGCTGTGAACAATTTCATGCCTTATTCAATGTAGTTAATCTGGTCTAACACTCATTGTAGACCAATGGGCCGCATGAGTGGCCTTCCTTCATCTCAGTGAGCTGCAAGATTGTCATAACCCAGATGGTCTCCCAGGATAGGAGTGGAACCTGTGCTTGTGCGCCTCAAATTTGTAGGATGTGCCGACTGAACTGTAGCAGTGATTGGCTGCAGAGGGAGCGCACGGCTCTCACAGTCAATATTGTGTGTAATCAGCACTCGCCTCACATCATGTGCCTTTGTTTTACATGTGTCACTGTAATACTGGTAGAAAAACCCTGTGTGTGCGTAAACTCTGGCAACGCTGCATGTGGGCAACGGGAAACAAAATATCTCGTGGGCCACACATAGAGCCCCAATGGGCTGCATACGGCCTGTGGGTTGCAGGTTGCCCACCCCTGCTGCAGATGGAGCTACTTCAGTGGAAGAATTTTTCCACTGACCTTGCCTCCTGCCTCCTGGAGGTTATGTTCATTGATGGAAACACCCCTTCTGTCACTGTAGAAGGTATCTGCACCACAGCACCTGGCATGCCCTCAGTTAATGTAGCCGGTGCTGTGGAATGTCTTGCATAGTTTTTAGTAGAAGCTGGGACACGGTTGAGGGCTAGATGGCTGATGCTCCTTCCAGCTGAGATGACAGTGATGTTGGTAGGTAGGAGGCAAGAAACATCAGAAAAATTAGATGCGGGTTCTAGCTGCCCCTTTCCTGGAGACTGTGTGCTTGAAAGAAGAAATGGTGAGTCACTACTGCGGATCATTCTCAGAGAGCAAATTCAGAAGCAGTAATTGATATTATTTGTGTTACAGTAGCACCAGGAGACTCCCAACTGAAAAGACGTTGCCACTGTACAAACACATCGCTACAGACAGACTCTGCCACACAGCATTACAAGCTAAGCAAACTGATGAAGGGTGGTGGGCAGGGCCCTCCCTAAGGGGGCCCGGGGCCTGGGACAAACCCCCCTAGACCCCACCCCTGACACATCCCACGCCTGCCCTGTCCCTGCCCTGTCCCCACTCCACCCCTTTTCTCAGTGTCCACCCCTATCCCACCTCTTCCCACTCCGGCTCTGACCCCTCCCACTTCTCTAAAGCCCCCTCCCCAGAGCTACATGGCCCGGGAGATTACCGGGGGCAGCAGGGATCAGACCCCTACACCGCCATCCACATCGCTCCGTTCTAAGAACAGAGCTCAACCATCATGAGACTCGGGCCCAGTTTATAAGATAGCATTGCAGGCAGAGTACAGTCACAAGAATCAGGCTCGCAGAAATCCCCCAATCCACAGTATGCTGCTCTGTAAAGGCAGGCTCTACTGCAAGCTCTAAAACCTAATCTCTCTTTCCGCCCAGGTATGAACTGACTGCTGACATGGTTCTGCTTGTCAGCCCATGGGGCCTCCTACTTTATTTTCAAAACACTTTGTTCAGACACAAAATCTGGTAGATAACTTTTCCTCTCATTCCTAATAAAATAAAGAGAGCCATACAAGAGAGCCATTTATCCTGTTTTGTGTGATCTTGTCACTACAGCTGCCAATAGTCTAGTGTCAGTGAATACAGAGTTGTTCTGCTTCCAAATTTGGAAGCAGTCCTGTTTGTTATTCTTCTTTCTTCTTCCCCTTGCCTCCCTCCCCTCCCGCCAAAAAACCACTTGTGAATACAAACCAAGGGCCAGCTCTCAGAGCTCTAGCATTCTGCATTGCCCACCACACTCTGTAGTCATTTACAGCACTGGAAAGTCCATGTGAATTGCTTATCAAGATGGCTAGACGCGTTACAGCCATGTTTCACTCTCTGTGCACTAGCGCAAACATTTGCACAAGGCCCAGGGCTATAGAGAATCAGAACCAGTTTTTACTTCCTCAGGCAAATGTCCGTGGAAGTCACTAATGTCTGAGTAAAAACTGGGTGAGGATCTAGGGATCTTTTCCAAAAGAAATAAATGTAGCAGCTTGGCCAGTGATTCAGCTCATGGACCAGAATCTCAGTTACACTAAAGCCCCTTTATACCACTGCTGCGGGGGAGGGGAGTAAAGGCGCCTTTGTGTGAGTAAGACAAAGATCTTTGGGTTTTCAGATCTTCCTGCTGAAATTTTAATTTTTAAATGGGCAAATGTTGTGGGCACAATTAAGAGGTATTTTTACTCCTCAGTTAGAGATGGGTCCCAATTTTTTTCCAAGTTCAGCAATACCCTCAAACTTTGGGAGTCTTTATAGCTAGGGCTTTGGTTCAGCCCATTACAACCCTGCTCCAATGCCCATTGAAATCAGTGGGAAGCTTTTCCCTGTAAAGTGCACCATCCAGGAAATTCAAATCGGAAGTATTATTTTTGTCATTTTAATGCACCAAGTAGCCCTAGTCATGGACTGGGACCCATTATGTGGGGTACTCTGCAGTCACAGAACAAAAGAAACAACCTACAACTTCACCTGGTCTACTCTGTATAGAGCTAGAGCTGAAGGTCGACTTCAGATACGCAACTCCAGCTACGTTAATTACATAACTGGAGACCAATTATCTTAAATCGCCGTCCACACAGCAGGAGGTTGGCGGCAGCAAATGCTCCCATTGCCTTCTGTTGCTCCTCACGAGGAGCAGGAGTACTGGTGTCAACAGGGGCACCTCTGAGTTCAATTTAGCAGGTCTTCACTAGACCCGCTAAATTGAACCCCAGAAGATCTACCCTGGCAGCATCAATCTTCTGCATAGTGTGGACATGGCCTATAAGACCAGACAGGGAGTGCAAGGCCAGAATGAGGTTTAGAATTGCTGTCAAATGTGGGATTGTTCACAAGGCTTTTGTTTCCGGCACATCTCCACCTTAAATATAAGGGGTAGAGATGTTATTGCGATGTTTCTTTGTGACAGCCAGCTCCCCATTGTGGCAGGGGTATGTGGCAAGATATTAGCCTACACTTTCATAAATGAGCTTTGCTCGGGTGCCATTGAACAAAGCAGACAGACCCTCGCTTCATCTTATTTCACTGCAAAAAGCTATTATCTTTTTTAATTCCTCAACAAGCACGCAGTGCTGTTGTGTAACATATTTATTCAACTGTAGTCATTTCATTTCTACAAAGGAGCTATGCGGTATTATTTCTGCAGTTAACAGTGGCTCTGGCATAAATTAGACAATGAGGTTCCAACAGAAGAGAGAATATGTTGATGGCCTGAACTACAGCTGTTTGCAGTATTCGTTTGACCTGGCAATTATTTTAATAGGGAAAATTACTGGAGGGTTATTTGGCGTCTGCACAATGTTGTGCTGCATTTGCTGTTGCTGTTTAGGAGCGTAGAAGACGGATGCTTGTGTAACCCACACACCTAGTGTGGTTACTGAGTAATTCAAGTGCTACCTAGACCACAGCAACAGTTAAGATCAAGAGACCTCTCCAGCAGGGGCTGGGCGCTAGCTAGCTGTTAGCTCAGAGGGTAGAGGCTCCTATACTAAGCTTCAGCGGTCCCAGGTTCAAATCCACCAGGTAGTGGTTATACTTGGAACAGATGTCTGTACCTTTAAAGCAATTCCAGAAAGAAAGGGGGCCTGATTCTGCAGGCTTTGCACACTCTGCATCATACCCATTTACTAACATAGCCCCAATGAATGACTGAAGAAGTGGACATAAAGATGTGTAGTAAAATCTCATTAATTCAATCATTATTATTTATTATGTGTTTCTGTTATGGAATGTCCCAAAGGCTTGAGGAATAGGGTACATATGGCATTAAGGAAATATATGAGATGAAGCAAATAATGTACTCCCACCTAAATACAAAGATCTCAGAGGGGTAGCTGAGTAACTTTAAAAACAACGACTGGTCCCATGGCACCACAGAGACTAACCAAATATATAGAATCACGAGCTTTTGTGGGCAAAACCTTCTTCATCGGGTAGATTTCATATTCATTCCATGAGGTTTAACTGGTAATTCGAAGTAAGGAGTTTATTTCGGAATCACCCTTCTCTGCCGCGTGTAGATGCAGGGAGTTCTTCTGGGCTAGTCAATTTCCAAAACGGCAACCACCCAGGAACATGCTAATGAAGCACAGGATATTTAAATCCCACACTTCATTTGCAATTTCAGTCACCCTCATTAGCCTCCCTAGTTCAAACTAGGGGGGCTACTGTAGACATACCCTGGGTGGTTAGTAGGTGGGATTGAACCTGATCCCTTAGGAGCTGTCATAACCATGAGGGCTGACCAGCAACCTGGTGACTAACAGGTTAACTGTGTCTCCTGTCCCTAGCCAGGTATCTGGTCAGCCAATAACAATGCAGGTAGGGATTTCAAATTGTGACAAAGGAATTTTTATCTTTTCCCTCCTTTGTCTGAATCAGAGTGGTTTCTTCCAAGTAACAGGGAGATGGGCCTGTCTCTCTTCAAGAAAAGTCTTCTCACAATGTGTAAGTAGAGCAAAGTTTTAGTTAGCCCATCAGGTTTTATTGTGTTCTGGTTTGGGGATTCGGAACTGATGTCTGTGCTGTTAAAAGTGTTTTTTCCCTCTCTTTTGTGACTAAGTTTTGAGCCCATGGTGGGGTCCCCCATGAGTATATATCACTTGGTGGCTCTTACCATCTATTCACCTTAACTATGCTTGCAGTGGTAGTATTGTTTTGATAATAAATGTTTGTTTTCTTTTTCTTTTTCTAATTAACCTGGTATTGGTTCATTTTGGTGTCCTAGTTTTACCTGTAAGGTCGGTCGGTCGGTCGGTCTGTCTGACTAAGAGTCAGCTACCACAGACTACAGCTTGTTTTTCTCTTTTCTTTTTCAAGATCTTTGGAGGAAAAGAGCTTGAGGTACCCTGAGGTTTTAGGAAGGAGGTTTCTCAAGTGATCTCTTTTCTGGTTTTTCTTGGAATACTTGGGTGTGGCAGCGGATATTCCCCAAAATCTGGGTATTAGGATTTTGAGGGAAGTTTTTGTGCCAAAGCCTGTAGAGACCAGGTTTCGGGGTGTTTTTGCAGGCCCCCACTTCTGCATTTGTCGTGCCAGAGTGGGGAATAGCCTTGACAGGAGCTAAAGTCACGAGCCTATACCGCATGAGCCAAAAACCAATGGGCTTTTAGCTAAGGCTGTGGGCCAGACTTCGCTCTCCCTTCTCAGCGGGCTCAGTGCCTCTGGGTTACACTTGTCATTTGAAGATTTTAGAGTTCTTCACAGCGGTTGGTTGAGCCACACGGCATCCCTGCTATGGGGTCTTTATCACTGATTAAGAGACTCTTCATTGGGCTTTGGACTAGGCCTCAAGATTTAAAGCATCCAATATGTAAGGAAAGGACAGTCTTAGAGACACAAGATCCAGAGGCCATTGCTCTTGATAGCATTCATAGGTGTCCAACTTGCTAACTGAAGAAGGAGAAACTTAAAAAAACAATGAATAGTCCTGCAGCACTTTAGAGACTAACAAAACATGTAGATGGTATCATAAGCTTTCGTGGGCACAACCCACTTAATCAGATGAAGAGTGAAAAGAATCGTTTGTAGGGTTCTTATTTTGTTGGTCTTCTTGGGCCACACTGCAAGTTTAAATGAAGTTCTTCTGCCAGCTTTAAAACACACCAAACCCTGTAAAACGTGCTGAATTTGGCAGTCTTCCATGCTTCCCAGCCAAGTCTGAGAGCACCCATATTCCCATACGTACATCCTGTTGATTTGTACTGGCAAGTGTTAGTGTCATTCAATGAAAGCATCTTGTGTAGTCATTGTGATTTGCTTTAGGTGGTTTAATGAGAAAATGAATTACTTTTACTTTCAAACGAGCTTCCTGAGTCATTAAGTATTTAAATGCCTTATAACTCTTAAAGTTTATATACTTATTTTTATTTTTCAAAACCTTTTAATGCATAATAAAGCTGCTGAGAAGTTGTTTCATCAATATACTTTATTTGCAAGTTTTATTAATGTGTGGATATTAATTTTGGTGGATTGCTTTAAAGGATCTAGTTAAGAATCACAAAACTAATGAGTGTCAAGTCTGTGATATACAGCATTTGGCAAGGTGTGAGTGTCTGCAGAAACACACAGCCTGCAAAGACCTTGTTTAAATGGACAATTTGGGAACTGGGTTTGATGGTTCAAAGGACTGATAATGAGAAACAACATTTGGCTTCTCAGTCTCCTATTCAAATCCAGCTCCATTGGGCAGCAGCAGCAAGTTGTTACCATCTGGTGGCTGTTGTGGGGTCATTTGAAATCGATAGATGTTCACAGTCCAGTTCCTAATGTGCAAAAGTCCACATCAAATAAACTCCTTCCATAAACTGCACAAATTATAAGGGTTATAGTAATTAGCACCCTTGGTAGTCTCAGGCCTTGTCTACACTAACCTCTGCCATTGATCTAATCTATGTGACTTCAGATACTCAAATAGCATAGTTGAAGTTGACATACTTACCGCAGCGTCTTGTGTGTGGTGAGGTCGGCGGGGCTGTTCTCCCATCAGTGCTGGCTACTCTTCTTGTTCTGGTAGAGTACCAGCATTGTGGGAAAGCACTCGGAGATCGATTTATTGCATCTTAGCAGACACAATAAATCAATGGCGGGTGGACCAATTGCTGCAGCGTCAGTCCTCAGTGCAGTGGAGACAAGCCCTCAGGGTGTGTCTACACTTTGAGCTGGCAGTGTAATTCCTAGCTTGAGAATGCATATTCACATAATACCTCTGATCAAGCTAGTGCGCTAAGAATAATGTAGCCACTGCAGTGTGAGAATGAGGTCTAAGCAAGTCTTTTGAGCACCTAGTCTTTCCCATTTCTCCTGCCATTGTAGCTGCACTTTATTTTTTGCATGTGAGCTTGCTCAAAGTCTTGGTATGGCTCCCAGTCTGGGAACTGCACTCCCAGATTGATATGTATCAATATATCCTTCGCCAGAACTGTGTGAAAACCTGATTTATTTCTTTATTTCTTTATAAATTGGTTTTGGTGGCCAAACCCAAAACATTTAAAAATTCATTTCAGGTTGATCCGAAATAATTGGGGTTTGTATTCTAAATGTTTTCTTGGAGCGGGAATGACACATTTCCTTTTTGAGGCCTTTCTTTCATCTTTGAAAAATAAAATAAAATTGAAGTGAAATTTACAACAAAAAGGTGTTGCAAATCAGATTTCATTTTGAAAATGTAGAGATGTGATGAAGTGTTTCATATTTGGGGATTTTTTTTTTCTGACTGAAATAATTCAGAATTCAACATGAATTTGATAAATGTTTCAAATGACCCAAATCTGCATTTTACTGGGGATGGGGTTGGATTTGTTTTATCTAAACAATTTCACTCGTATCTGGATAATGATAGGGAATATTTTATTGACACAGCCTGTGCTGCATCCATTCTGCAAAAAAGAGGCTCCCGTCTTCATGCTTTGTAATGCTACAAGCAAGTTAAATGGGCACTTAGTTCATTTGACTGGAGTCTGCAGGGCAGAGTCTCTTGCTTAAAGTCCAGCCTCCAATTCATATAGTGTGGTTTCCCCCCACTTCAAACACCTCACTCACAGCTCTGTTCAGTCATTGCAGACCCCAAATCCAGAGGTGCATCATCATGATGTCTCCACTTGTTGAGCATGTAGCAATGCTACCTACGTGCTGCTCCCACCAGTCGCCTGCCGCCTGCTCCTTCCAGACGCCCCACCAGCCACCTGACATTGCTCCCACCGGCCACCTGCTGGCTGCCTCCCAAATGCTCACTGCTGCTCCCACTGGCCACCTGCTGCTGTTCCTGCCAGCCGCTGCACCTGCCGGCCACTCCCACCAGCCACTGCTGTTGGCCTTGTGATGGATTTGGCTGTAGGCCAAATCTAGTGATTTCAGCTTCTCAGTGATTTCAGCCCTTTGCCCACAGCACAGTCCAACCAAAAGGTTCCAGCATCCACTGGAAAAACATTTTAAAATAATAAAGAGTTTGTTTTAGTTCTGCCATTAGAATGGTGTGGGGGGAGGGGGGGGGAGAGAAACAGGTTGAACTACTCTTACAGCTCATGTCTGGAGGGCATGCACCCTGCTGGTTCAAAGCTCTGTCCTTCCCTCCAGCTGACTTCACAGAGTTTGGAAGTGAAAGCCTTGTCTATCTGAGATTCTTTACAATGTCAGTGTCTCTCCTTTAAACTGAATGAAACACAGTCTGCTTTTCTGCATTCCCAGTAACTGCAAGTATTGTGGTCATATGTTTACAATATCTACATTTAGGATCAATATGGTTTGTGACCCCACAATGGCCAAATTAGTTACAATAGGCAAAATACCGTTCTAACAATTGAATATCTAGCGGGCCTAAGCAACTGAGTGAACTGTATTTACATAACCACATCCAGGATTTCTTTCCCATTCCAGCTGGCTGTATTGCAAGCATTGATTCAGGCCCTGCTAACACCACCATGAGGGTTGCAGGAAAAAAAATCTTCCAGAAAATTACAAACCAAAATCTCAGATCCTAAATCCAGACTTGAGTTTCATATCTCTGAAATGGACAGAACCAGACCCAAATACTCCCAAGCATGTGAGTTCAAACTCAAGTTTAGATTCCCAGTGTTCCCCAAAACCAGTATGATCCAATTTGGACTTTGACTTTTCTCAAGTGTCTTTGGTGTTCAATGAGAACAGGGCACCTCACTCCTGGGGGCTCCTTTAAAAATCCCAACCTCCGTTCAGCCCAAAACATCAGTAAGTCTGAGCTGTGAACTCGGGTCCAGACCAAACTATGAACCTGAAGTTGGGATCCAAGGTTTTGGCTGGGGTTCATCTCTCAGCAACTTCCTGTGCAGAGCAAATTTGTCTATTTTGTGAGTCATTTCCATGGCAGATCTTTACCATTTTAGTAATCACAATCACAATAATCCTCATTAATGCATAACATCTCTCTTTGTCAAAACACTTCACAAACATAATACAAACTACTTTCAGAAATCCGTCTGCCAACTTCTAAAAGGTAGCTATGTCTGGGGTGAAACACAGCCCCTGTTCCACAGCATGAAGCAGTGCAAGATGGAAAATGTGCAATGCTATGAAACTTTGAGAACTTGCAAGTCATCATCATCTTAACTTTATGTCTCAACCATCACATAGTGTCCCCTACTGCCAGGCTGAGGTACTTATTCAGAATAAGAGTACAGAGGTTGAACCTCTCTAAACTGGGACTCTCTGGTCCAGCAATATCCATGGTTCCAGCAGGACAACAGATGTTCCTGGGCCAGAGAGGCCTAGTGGCAGGAGAGCTAGCCACCAGGCCCTGCTGGGGCCAGGAGCCCTGCTGAACCGGCGGCTGGGGGGCCAGGATGAGAGATTAGGAGGGAGGGCCAAAGTTCAGCAGGGGAGTCCAGTAGCCTGGGGAGAGTTCAGGGGCTGGCCTTGACCTCCCTTAGTCCAGCAAACTCCTTGGTTCAGGACTGGTCAGGTCTCAAGGGTGCCAGACCAGAGAGGTCCAACTTTCACCAGCTTTTGAACTGTTTCACTTCCCGAAACACCAAAGCTTCACAGACAGTCACATACTAAATCAGTCTGATCTCATTCAGCTTGCTGGAATATACAGGATTACTGCACAAAACTGAGTTTCGGAGAAAAAAATCATGCTGCGTCCACTGTCATAACATCAGCCTTAACCAAATCAGCAAATTCTCATTGTTATTTCTCCAGTTCCCCAGCTTCTGAAACCCAGATCCTGTAAGCTTTGTGGCTTCAGTACTGGTTGCCCATCTGGAGTGTGTCTACACAGGCACCAACCAAACATGGGCAGCTAGCTCATGCCAGGCGACTCAAGCTTGCAGGGCCTTTTGAGTTGGCTGGCATGTGCCAGCCATGGGTTTTTCTTTGCTGTGTAGACATGCCTCTAGTTTCAAGGAGAATTCTTCAGTGTTCACATTATTGAAGTTATATACCTTATACAGTCCTTCTCCTCTGCTTATTTGGGACCCGCGTCTCTTCAGCCTGTGTCTCTTCAAAACATCCCTCCGCTTTTCAAGAGCCTCCTCTAGTCTCTTTTTCTCCTTGCTGCATAGTATGATATCACATGCAGCATGTCCCCAGCATGCCATCTTCTGTACATTCCTTGTGAGGATATCTGGGACAAGGATAAACAAGAAGGGCTCAATGCTAATCCCTGATACGTTCCTTCTTTTACCAGTAGTTTGTCTCTTTCACCACTAGACGTTCTGACTATTGATGCTACACCTACATACAGGGCTTGAATAAGCCACATGCAAAGTTCTGGTACCATTTTCTTCCTTATACAAAAGCAGGTTGGTATTTATTTGTTTACATTACAAGAGTGCCTACGCAATCATGGACCAGGACTTGTGCAAGGTGCTGTACAAACATAGAACAAAAGGCCAGTCCCTGCCCCCAGGAGCTTACAATCTAAATAGAAGTCAAAAGGCAACAGATACAAACAGACTGATGAGGAACCCATCAGACACACTTGTCAGGTATGAAAGGCTGTGTTCTCCGCACACCAGCCATCCAACCCTTATTGTGTGATGTTATGGGAACGAATGAGTGTATCATTCTGATGCATTCGTGCTCTGTGGGCCCGATCGACTTCCCAGAGAAGTCAATGGGAGTGGTGTAGTAACTGATACCATACCGTTTGTTGTATCTCTTCCAGTCAAACTATATCCACACAAAGTGACCAAAGTACAACTGCCAGATCACGTCTCAAAAAGTTAATTGGGGGGAAAGTGCCAACTCTCTTCTTATATTAATAAAAAGAGAAGAAACTGATAACAGTTTGTCATCATACAATAATGCTCCTT
Source organism: Pelochelys cantorii (assembly GCA_032595735.1). Taxonomy (NCBI): domain Eukaryota; kingdom Metazoa; phylum Chordata; order Testudines; family Trionychidae; genus Pelochelys; species Pelochelys cantorii. The sequence goes on from CM064346.1 coordinate 15,344,440, forward strand.
GCAAAGAGAACTGCTGTCTTTATCTGGATGTTGTGAAGGGAACAGCAGTTCAGTGTGTTTTGTCCGTATCATTAGTTTCTCTGGAGAGAATATTAGGACACTGTTGCTGACAGAACATCAATAATGGAGGAGATGAATTCTTCTGAAGCACAGATTGTCTCAGCATGGTGAAATCTAACTTATGCATCATCACTATATATCAGTGTAACAATAATGCAAGAAGGCACTGTAAATACACCCATCTATTTCAAGTGGAAACTATTTCTGAGGGGAGTTTACATTGGATAACAGAGACAAGTTTGTAACTTTTTTCCAACAATAAAGTTACAACCTGATACAAGCTAGCAGCAGCTGGTTATCTTTTCCCCTGCCCTCCCAGCATAACAAGTGTAAAGACCAAAATTAGGGGCCAGATACTCAACTGGTACGTATCAGCATAGCTCCAGCCCATTTGGCCCATTCACAACAGGACTGGAAAATGAGAAGGGTGTGTCTACACTGCAAGAGTATTTTGAAATAAGTTATTTCGGTATAATAACTCCCAAAATAACTATGTCGAAATAGCACATCCACGCTACAGCGAAGCCTCAAAATTAGTCCAAGGCAGGCTCCCCTAATGTGGACATGCTACCTCAACTTAGAGCCCCAGGAAGTAATTAGTTTCAATGGCCTAGGGGAGGAGTTATTTTGAAATAGCAGCAGTGGAGCAGACACACTACTTCTATTTTGAAATAGCAATTGCAGCGGAGTGGGACAGAGGTGCACAGAAGTTAAGTGATTTGACCAAGGCCACATAGCGAGTCAGTGGCAGGGACAGGAATAGAATCTAGGTCTCCCAGTCCAGTGCGCTGTCCACTGGCCCATTCATGTATGCAGTTCATTTCTCCCTTTAATTGGTGCAGTTCTCTTAACTGGCTGGGGAAAGCTGTACGAGCAAAAGAATATTGGCTGAGGAACAGAAATGCTTTTTCGTGATCTCCACGCCAAAGAAAAATATACTAAGGGCCAAAATCTCCTATCCAATATCTAGGGTTCCAGTAACTTATACAGTGAGGTGGGAGTAGCATCCACAGAGGACCATTCTTGAAGGCAGGGAGGGAGCTTGTGCACATAATGGCCTCAAACCAGCCAATTATAGGTTTCGTTAGACTCCTCGCATGCATACAGTGAAGTGCTTGCTTCAGGGCTTTGCTGGATTGAAGCCGGGCCCCTGCTCCTCCAAACACCTGAGCATTTTGCTGCCCATGGAAAAGTTATATATTCTCTATGCTCTCTTCTGCACCCTGCTCACACTTCCTAGTGTAGAATTGGCATGCACAGTACAAGATTTCTGCACCTTTGCTCTTGTGTAATTGAACAAAGAGAATTAGTTCACCTTACCCACGAACTCAAGGCACTGACTCTGTGAGAACGGGTGTGATAGCACTGATGCAGAAAAGGAGATAATCTTTCAAGAGCAGTGGTGGACAACTTGTGGCCCAGGAGACATTTTTGTTAACTGTCGCCCACACACAGGGCTGCCAGATTCTGCGGATTTCCATCCGCATGGGATTTGGCATGCAGACCAGCCAATGGGGTGGGAGGAAAGGGGGCAGTTGCCCTGGAGCCCAGTGATTCAAAGGGGCCTGAGGCTCTTGGCTGCCACCACGGCTACTGCAGCAGTGGGAGCAGCCGAAGCGCCAGGCCCCTTTAAATTGCCACCGGGGAGCTGCTCTGCAAGGCTCTGAGGGCTTGTGGGAAGGGCCTGGTGCTATGGTCAGTGAGGCATGGAGGGGTGGCTGCCCCCCCCCGCCCCACCCCTTCTGCCTGAAGACCTGCCCCTTCCAAGACGTGGAACCAGGCCCGCCCACACCTTGCACAGGGGCCTGCAGAAGCTGTAAATTCCCCTGTACACACCTCCAGCAAGGGCACGTGAAGTGAGGTTCACATTGAGGCACTAATCTTCAGGGAGTTTAATAGTGACTGTACAAGAAGAGAGAAATCACAAAAAGAAAGTGAGAGCTGTGGTGTTCCAGGGTATTATCTAATTTCTTTTAAAACCTCTATTTATTTTCATACTTGCATCTTATCTCTCCATCAATTGCTGATGAATGTATTTTCATACAGACAGTTTCATTAAGTGCTTTAAGTAATTCGCCTACTATAGATTTAGCCATTTCCTTTCCAGAGTCAGAGAACTCACTTTCTTTTTAATAGTCGGCTCATCTTCGTTTTCTATCTAAATGAGTTTCTTTCCCTCTGTCTAATTTCATTTCTTTCTTTTCTGCCTTTTTTAATCCTCGTCTCAATTGTTCGTCTTCCAAGTTTGGAAATTTTTAGAACATTCATTTTTAACTTCTGCTTATTTATGTTCATTTTATTATTAACTTATCCCTCCCAATGCTGCCCCTTACTTTGTGTTATCCATCTACTGTGATCTAGACTGCAGGTGTCCTGGGTGTGGGACTGTCTTCTTTGTTAAGCAACAAAAGGGAGAAAAGGTTTCTGCCTATGTCCAAAGGTTGGAGAAATTGTTACAGAGAGCCATCATGAGGGGAGCAGTAGCAGTAGAGCAAATGGACCGGACTAGATTGACTCAGATTGTGAGAGGAATTCAATATCAGAACCCGATCCTTCTCCACCTTCGATTGAGGGAACGGCAAGACAATCCCCTGAGTTACTCTCTGCTGATAAAAGAGGTCCGAGAGGAAGAAGAGAGGCAGGCAGCTGGCGAGGTTTGGAAGGTGCAGCCACACCAGGCCACTGGCACAACACCCATACAAACGCCCACAGCACTGATGGTGAATCCTCCAGAGGAACTTACCCAACGATTGCAGGCCCTGACGCAGAAAGTGGCCGAACTAGAGAATACAGTTGATTCAGCCAATACCTCAAGGTACAAGGAACCCTCTGCTACCACGGTCCGGAAGACTACATTTAGAGCCTCTGCCCCACTCAGGCAACTGGGAAGAGGACAATCCTCCTTCTGCTACCAGTGTGGCCAGGGTGGGCACATCACTGCCAGGTGTCACAATGCAGAGAATCCCACGCTAGTTTATCAAAAGCTGAAGACCACTTGGGAACAGTCGGGAAACGGCCCCAGGGCCTGGGAAGGGAGCCGCCCAGGCCTGCAGCGTGTGGAGGCTCCTCTGGAAAGAACCATGCAGCCCAAATCCCACCAGGACTGATAGGACCTCGGGCGGAGGTCACTGTAAAGGTTGAAGGGGCAGAATGTAGGGCCGTGCTTGACACGGGATCCCAAGTGACTATCATATTCCAGTCTTTCTACCAGCAGATGCTTAGGCACCTGCCTATACGGCCCCTGACAGGGCTTGGCCTGTGTGGCCTCAGCATGGATGAATACCCCTATCAGGGATGTCTCATAGGACACCTGGAACTCCCAGAAGAGATCGCTGGGGTGAGACAGGAGGTGGACACTGCTGCTTTAATGTGCCCTGACCCCAAAGGAGCCTCTGATGTGTCCGTGCTAATAGGGACCAACTCCAGCCTTTGTAAGGTACTTGCAGATTACTGCCGACAGCGAGCAGGGGACCAATATCTGAACACCCTGGCGATACACACCCATTGTGCTGCAGCCTATAGAAAAATTGAGGACGCAAGAAAAGTGATCCCTGACTTGCCGGTGGGAGCATTGAGGTATGCAGGCCCGGTCCCCTTAGCTGTGCCTGCAATGACAGAAAAGGAGGTGATTGTCCTGAGTACCTGCCTGAGAGGCAGTAAGGGAACATTAGCAGTGGTAGAGCAGCCGACTGAGGGAGGGCTCCCTGAAGGAGTACTGGTCCTCAGTGGTGTCATAAGCCTGCCTGCGGAACCCCAGGAAGAGGTGACTATACTGATTGCTAATGAAACGGGCCGTGATGTGTTTGTAAGACCAGGGCAGAAGGTTGCAGACATCTTTGAGCCTGAAACCATTGTGAGACCCCAGCGTGAAGCTGAAGCTCCGCTGTTGGATCCTGCGAAGTTTGACTTCGGGGACTCACCGTTGCCTGAGAAGTGGAAGGATCGCCTGAGGAAGAAGCTTTGCGAGAGACCCAAGGTATTCTCACTGCACAAGTGGGACGTTGGATGTGCCAAGGGGGTGGAACACCACATCAGACTACAAGATCCCCAACCCTTCAGGGAGAGGTCTAGGAGGATCGCTCTCTCAGAGATGGAAGATGTACACCATCATCTTCAAGAGCTGATCGCGAACGGTATCATTACCGAGTCCCACAGCCCCTATGCCTCACCTATTGTGGTGGTTCATAAGAAGAGTGGGAAAATCCGGATGTGTATCAACTACCGCACCCTAAACAGGCGCACTACAGTTGATCAATACACCATGCCCCGAGTACAAGATGCCTTGGACTGTTTGTTGGGTAGCCAGTGGTTCTCGGTATTGGATCTTTGGAGTAGATACTACCAGATCCCTCTGGGAGAAGAGGATAAGGAGAAGACAGCCTTAATCTGTCCATTAGGGTTCTACCAGTTCGAACGCATGCCCCAACGCATTTCTGGGGCCCCTGCCACATTTCAACGTCTTATGGAGAAAGTAGTGGGAGACATGAATCTACTGCAGGTGTTAGTTTACTTGGATGACTTGATTGTGTTTGGAAGAACCTTGGAGGAGCATGAGGAAAGACTTCTTAAAGTGCTTGATAGGTTGGAGGCGTATGGTTTGAAGCTTTCAATTGACAAATGCCAGTTCTGCCGAACCTCGATGAAATATGTGGGTCACATCGTGTCCCAGGAGGGTGTGAGTACTGATCCCGATAAAATAGAAGCTCTCACTACCTGGCCACGTCCACGTAACTACAGAGAACTCAAGAACTTTCTTGGATTCAGCGGCTACTGCCGCAGATTTGTGAAGAACTACGCTACGATTGTAAAACCGCTGAATTATCTTACCAGGGGATACCAGTCCAGCAAGAACAAATCTAAGACCAAGAATAAGAGGAGGCCTCCCAAGCTTCCTGTGCAGACACACTATGGCTCTTTCGAACCGCTTGGGCCACGGTGGGATGAGAGTTGTGAAAGGGCTTTTCGGGAAATCATTACTCGACTGACTCAGGCTTCAGTCCTAGTCTTTGCTGATCCAAGCAGACCGTTTATCCTACATACTGATGCCAGTTTGGAGGGTCTGGGGGCTGTGCTGTACCAGGAAGTGGAAGGCAAACGTGTAAACCTGTAGCCTTCTGCCAGGCCGAGTTAATAGCAGCAAGGGCCGGGTTCAGTATCTAGGGGTCTCCTCCCAACAAGGTAATACAACACCAGCTCAAGCCCCCACCCAGTGACCTGGGAAATCTTACATATACCTCTGGGCACCTCAAAGAGGCAATTCTTCTCCCCTCGCAAGCACAGAGCCTCAGTATAGCAGCAAACCTTTAATAACATGAGGTAACCGACATCAGCATTAAATTGGGAAAACACCACAACTCGGATTCATAGACCAAACATGAGCAAAGACCCACCCCCCAGCCACGAATCACCCAAAGTCCCAAAAGTCCAACACCCCAAGAGTCTCTGCCCTGGGTCAGTGCCGCCCCAGGGGTCAAAAGTTCACCCGGCAGGGTTTTACCCTCCCAACCTGGAGGGGGCGGGGATTGAGACACCTTATGTGGTCCGCCGATGGCTCCGCCTCTCCGTAGGGTTCTGCTGCTGACGTCAACATGAGTCACTCCGCCACACTACGCCTGCTGTCCAGTGAGCCGCCTCAGGGCTGTGTCTAGACTGGCGCGATCTTGCGCCAGAGCTATGCAAATGAGGCTCAGCGTGGAATATCGCCGAGCCGCATTTGCATAACTAATGAGCTGCCATTTTTGTGGAAGAGGCTCTTGCGCAAGACGGAGCTGTCTACACTGCCCCTTCTTGCGCAAGAAAAACCCTCTTGCGCAAAGCCATTATGCTGATTATTTTCAGGCATAATGGCTTTGAGCAAGAGGGTTTTTCTTGCGCAAGACGGGGCAGCGTAGACAGCTCCGTCTTGCGCAAGAGCCTCTTCCGCAAAAATGGCGGCTCATTAGTTATGCAAATGAGGCTCAGCAATATTCCATGCTGAGCCTCATTTGCTTAGCTCTGGTGCAAGATCGCGCCAGTCTAGACACTGCCCAGCTGTCCCCCAAACTGTCCGGCTCCACCAGTCGTCTCGGTCCACACCCCTGGCCGCCAGCTGGTTGCTCCTGCAGCCGCTCCACTGGCTGCCAGTCGTCCCCGCAAACCGCTCTGCTGTCCACCTGCTGGTTGTCCCTGCAAGCTGCTCTGCTAGTAGCTCAGCATAGCGCCAGGCTCCCCACAGCATACAGTGATTTCAGCTCTTCCGCAGTATAGCGCCAGGCTCTCCACAGCACACACTGATTTCAGCTCTTCAGCAAATAACAGAGGTGCCTCAGTGCTAGTACTCCCCAGTGAAGTCAACTCAGCGGCTCACAACTAGACTCCTAATAAAATCCAAATTAATTTTGATATTCCACAGTGGGGGGTGGGGTGTGTAATGGGTATTGTTTAGGCCCTCAGACACATCTCCACCACTGAGCACAAAGACCTGTCCCCAGCCTCTCTCAGCTTAACTGGGTTTGGAACCCATCTCCCTTGTCTAGCGAGTGCTACTTAGTTTATGGCGAATCCCTCTGTCATAAACAGTTCCACCATTCCATTGTCCTTGATTCACATAATCAGGGTAACAACACTTTTATCCCCCCTGCCTCAATAACAGAGAGACTGGGGATCCCACAGTGGCCAAAGTGACCATTTGGGCTGCTGTGAGCACATACTAGGCGGGGTGGGTGTGTCTATGCAAATTGGGTGTGTCTATGCAAATGAGATCAGCCTCTGAAGTCTCTTTGCACCACTCACCCCAGTTCACCTGCAGTTGTCAGGGTAGAGCTTATCCTGACCCTGCTTTCACTTGTTTTATGCAGATCTGTGCGCAACTGGCATCCAGCAAGAGCTGGGGCTGACAAACCAGCAATTCCCACCGATGTGGGGGACAACTGCCTCTGGGCCCAGCAATTCAAAAGGGCCTATGTCTCCTGGATGCTGCTACTGTGGCTGCAGTGGGGGCCAGAGTGCTGGATCCTTTAAATTGCTGTGTGGCATGCTCTGGGCAGTGGTGAGGGCTGCCTGGGATAGGTGCAGTGCACTCCAGGTGGCACTGAGGCAGCTTGGGGGAGACTATCCCCAGCCACACCCCTTCTGACTGAGGCTCCTCCCCTTCTACCAGAGGCCCCGCCCCTTCTGGAGGTGCAGAGCTAGTCCGCTCCTCACCTTGCTGATGGGCCAGGTGATTCTGTTGGCCCTACTGCAGATCAGGCTCACGCTATGGCACTAAAACTAGCTGCATGGCCATTCAGACTTAGATTTTGAAGCACAGGGCCTTCAGCTTGAGATCTTGTGCTCCAGCTTACACAGGGATATCTACATAAATCTTTTCAGTGATACAGCAATAGCCCCAAGAGCCCAAGTGTTTTGACCCTGGCTCTGAGACTCGCTGACCTGGGCTGCAGAGAAATACCTTGAAAGTCAATGGGGATTGAGTACCACAGTTCCTTTTGGGCCTTGGAAATCTGTCCCACTAATAATAAAAGACATTCAAAATCCTGACTGTGGTCCTCTGCCAGTTGGTTGGAAAATGCAATTTCTATCCCATGGCAAAATTCCAATGTTTTGACATTTCTCTGGATTCCAAATCAGAATGTTTTTAAAACTAGCATGATGAAAGTTCTGAAAATGTCAAAAAAAATCAACATTTTCAATCAACCCTAGACATTTGGGCTGTGTCTAGACTGGTAAGATTTTGCGCAAAAGCGGCTGCTTTTGCGCAAAAACTTGCCAGCTGTCTACACTGGCCACTTGAATTTGCACAAGAGCACTGACGTTCTAATGTAAGAAATCAGTGCTTTTTGCGCAAATACTTAGACGCTCCCGTTCGGGCAAAAGTCCTTTTGCGCAAAAGCTTTTGTGCAAAAGGGCCAGTGTAGACAGCTCAGATTTGTTTTGTGCAAAAAAGCCCCGATGGCTAAAATGGTGATCGGGGCTTTCTTGCACAAAACCGCGTCTAGATTGGCACGGACGCTTTTCCGCAAAAGCATCCATGCCGATCTAGATGCGCTTTTGCGCAAATACTTTTAACAGAGAAACTTTTCCATTAAAAGTATTTGCGCAAAATCATGCCCGTCTAGATGTAGCCTTGAACACATCTTGTCTTGGTGCATCAATGCAACATGATTTTGGTTTTGTTTTGAAGAGATGTTTTTAAACTACACTCTTTGTGGCAAAATATTGACCCAAAACAAAATTGTTGTGTTTGAAAATCCCAACTGGAAGTCAAAGCATTTAATCAAAATCCTAAAATTTCATGCAGAAAGTTTCTACTTCAATGAAATCACATTTTCCAATGGGAAAATATTCTGGTCAAAATATTTCAAGTAGGTATGCTAAAAGCTAATAAATAACATATTGTAAATTGCTCTTGTTTTTAACTGATTGTCTAGTTAAGGACTAAATTGTGGCTTTCCAACTTGGGATTTAGGAGGAGAAGATGGATATATGCAGCACCTGACAGCTCCCGAAAGTTTGAGTAACCCAGAATTCCTCTCTCAGGGAAACCATTCACAGGGGTAATGAAAAATTTCACAAGGGGTTCTTGGGAGTGCATCGCAAGATCCCTTTACATTAACTCTGCTCTGTCAGGTGCTAGTCAAGGGGAGATAACAAGGAGGCTACCTTTGCTCTGCCACCTTTGCAAAGTCCAGCACCAGCACTTTTGGTCTATGTCTACACTACGGCTGTGTCTAGACTGGCAAGTTTTTCCGGAAAATCAGCCGCTTTTCCAGAAAAACTTGCCAGCTGTCTACACTGGCCGCTTGAATTTCCGCAAAAACACTGACGATCTCATGTATGATCGTCAGTGTTCTTGTGGAAATACTATGCTGCTCCCATTCGGGCAAAAGCCCTCTTGCACAAATGGTTTTGCGCAAGAGGGCCAGTGTAGACAACGTGGTATTGTTTTGCGCAAAAAAGCCCCAATGGCTAAAATGGCTATCGGGGCTTTCTTGCGCAAAAGCGCGTCTAGATTGGCCAGGGACGCTTTTCCGCAAGAAGTGGTTTTGCGGAAAAGCATCCGTGCCAATCTAGGCGCTCTGTTCCGAAAATGTTTTTAACGGAAAACTTTTCCGTTAAAAGCATTTCCGGAAAATCATGACAATCTAGACGTAGCCTACATGTTTTGTCGAAAGAGGCAATGCAAATGAAGCACTGATTAGCATTTTCTCGTGCTTCATTTCCATAATCTATTCCGATCCATTTTTGTGCAAGATGTTTTTGCACAAAAACATGCAGTGTGGACGTGTCCGTTTTGCACAAAAACTGGAAAGGCATAAGGATCTTGCGCAAAAAGGGAATTTTGTGCAAAACGGACACATCCACATGCATGTTTTTGCACAAAAACAGATCGGAATAGATTATGCAAATGAAGCACGAGAAAATGCTAATCAGCGCTTCATTTGCATTGCCTCTTCCGACAAAACACGTAGTGTAGACATAATCTTACTATATATAAACACAGTCCTTGTGCCGCCTACTGGAATTGAAGCGGGAGTCTATGCGGGAGCACAAAGTGGGGGGAAATCTTCTTGCTGCTTTTTCTCCAGGGTGCATCATCTATAGAGGACCCGTTTCAGTCTTGTTCTAAGGACTGCAGGGCCAAATCTCCAGCTGGTGTCAAAGGGCCCCACCTCTCAAGAGAATGAGGCTGATTCAAAAAGGATTCAGAAAAGAACTAGATCAATTCATGGAGGTTAGGTCCATCCATACTTCTTAGCCAGGATGAGTAGGAAGGGTGTCCCTAACCTCTGTCAGAGACTGGATGATGAGAGAGGGGTCACTTGATGATTACCTGTTCTGTTCACTCCCTCGCGGGCACTTGGTATTGGCCACTGTCAGCAGACAGGATACTGGGCTAGCTGGACCTTTGGTCTGACCCAGTGTGTCCGTTCTTATGGTCTTATGATTTACATCAGCTGGGGCTCTGACCCTGTGCACATTTTCTCGCACGTTTATATTTTGCTTGAGAAAAGGAAAAGTGACCAAACATATAACGAGTGCCCATCATTACGGTATTCAAAAAGAAAAGCAATTTGTTACAGGGGTTACACACACACTTGGAGCAGTCTGCGCTGAGGACAGACACCTCAGTAGCTCAGGAGCCTCTGCTTCATTGACAGTTCATGGGACGTAAGCTCCTAAGTCAGTCACTTCGATTTTTTGGCAACTATTACTCAGACACCACGCATGCTTTTTTTTTTCTGTGCTGTGATTTTTTTTTATAGTAGGTCAAATTCATTCCCGTCGTAATGCCATTGCTTGAAGTGGATTTATCTCGGTGATCAAGCTGGGCCACATCTCCTTCTTATGCTTCATAATGTACCTTTCCGCCTTTCCCGCAAATTCCTTCCTCTACAAGCCTGCGGTTCATTAAAGGGCGCTCCCTTCATGTTTCTACAGAGAGTCACTCCTTAGCCGAGACAAAGAATTCATACTTAATGGACATCTGTCCATAGGACATCATGTTCATAACAGCAAAAATGATGCTGCCGTATCATTCTGATGCACTTGGCATGGCGATGGGACTTTGAACATGAAAATTTCCTTCTTTATCATTTTTGAGTTTTGATCATCAGTTCCCAGCAGACGAAAATTAGACTGGGAAGCTTTCATAACAGACATGTTCCTATGCAGGATCTATCTTGTGGATAAACAAATCATTCTTCCTGCCAGCAGACTGTGATGGAACAAGAAAAATATTTGTTTCATGTCTGTGCAATTATTGCAATGAAAGGAGATGTCCCAGAAATGGAAAGAAGTCTAAGATGGCATGATAATTCAGGCAGTCTTCACTGCAAGGAAAAATTGGTGTGTTTTTACCAAATACTGGAGAGAGGGCATGTTAGTTATACTGTGAGATAATAAGGCAAGGCCAACCACAGCTAGAATGATGTAAAGGCAACTTCACAGAGATAAACATTACAAGTGTCTTTGTAACCCACACACCTGGGGTAGGTCTAGATTGCAGAGCTTTTCCAGGATACCAAAGGTATCCTGGAAAAGCCCTGCAGCATCCAAGTAATGCGTCCACTTTTCTGAAAAAAATGTCAGAAAAGCGGACATGTTTTGTCAGCATCCCTGTAAATCTTGTTTTATGAGGAAGAAAGGATGTTCTGGAAGAGGGATTTTTTTCCGCAGTTTGGCCCCATGTAGACGGGCCAAATTTTGGAAGAGCCTCTTTCAGAATTAAATCAGAAAAAGATACTCAATTTGTGTACTGCAAATTGCGTTTCTTTTTCCGGTTTATCTTTGAAGTCTAGACATAGCTCTAGGGTGGTTCGCTATCCCATGTAGTGGCACTTAGACCACTTACAGCAAGAGATAAGAACAAGGGAGTTCTAGAGCCTAAACTGAGAGCCAGCTGGCTTTCAGCTCAGTTGGTAGAGGCTCCTACTCTAAGCTTCAGAGGTCCTAGTTTCAAGTCTGGCGGCTGTTATATCTTGTCTCCTCTTGGGATTTTATAGCAAGATAGCTATTGTGTGATAGTTATCTCACTGTTAAAAACCACTGTTGAATCAGTGAAGACATGGCCTCATAGTCTGTGGCATTTCAACCAATAGGACTGCATTATGTAAATTAGCTGAAGTCAATGTGTGATGGTTAGCTCAGCCAGCACCACTGAGGAGATGTTGTTCAATGATTGTTACTTTTCATGAAAAGTAGAGTTACTTTTCATGCTAATAGAAGGGTTTGTATTAACATACTGATGGAAAATCTTGGGCCTAGATCCAAAGTCCTTTGAAGTCAGTAGGAACATTTCCACTGATTTCTAATGAAAGACTCGCATTGACTTCAAAGGATTTTGAATCAGATCCCTATTGGGCAAGACAACCATTAGACTTCAAAGGAGAATCCGTATAGGCGTATGTGGGATAAAGGATGGCACTGTTTTGTGGCATTGGAGCTGGAGAACATATGCCAAGTAGGTGGGGTGCAATGCTAAAGAGTCTAGAAGAAATAACATTACAGAAAAACAATGTGGCTAACTCTTGTGATTCTGTCACAAGTCTTGTGCTTTGTAGCATTTCCGTTATGATCCATGCATCTGATGAACTGGTTTTTGCCCATGAAAGCTGATGCCCAAATAAATCTGTTAGTCTTTAGTGCTACAGGACTCCTTGTTTTTGCAGATACAGAATAACATAGCTTCCCTTCTGAGACTTGTCCATTATTATTATTGTTTAAATCCCCCACAAAACTACACCAGTGAGAAGCAATGTTGGTTGGTTGGTTGGTTTTACAAAAGTGGGAAAAGCTCCATTATTTTCACTTCCTGTGAAAAGGAGCAGCGATTTTACTGTAAAATCTGCATGGGCTCATGAATTTCAGACAAGATCTATGTTTGAAGCTGCCCTCATTTCCCATCAACACTCTTTTCTCCCTGTAATTGATTTTGTTCAGTCTGTAACCTACAACAAAGACACGTTTCCCTAGATGGGAGATGGGTTTTTGCTGATGTTAGTCATACGTTAATGAACTCTATGTTCTCAGTTTAATCACTACAGTAAGGCCACCTCTCCACTTACCAGAAGATTGATGCTGCAGCGGTCGATCTTCCAGGGTTCGATTTAGCGGGTCTAATAAAGATTTGCTAAATCAAATGCTGCTGGTGTCCCCATTGACCATGGTACTCCTCACGAGGGAAATCGATCGGAGTGTTTCTCAAACTCTGGCTGTAGGGCCACTCCAGAAAATCAATGCAAGTTTCATCGACTCCAGCTGCACAATTCACGTAGCTGGAGTTGCTTATCTTGCATTGATTTTCTCCACCAGTGTAGACCTGGCCTTCGTTTAACTGTTCCAAGGCTGTATGTTCGATTCCACTGGCGATTCCTTTCTTCGGAGTGCATTTTTTGTTTGTTTGTTTATTTGGTTTGGTGGCTTGCTGAAGAAGCATTTGGGATTGATTCTCTAAAGTGTAGCACTTTGTGCAGGCATATTTGGCTGTGCAAAGGGAGCGTAAAATGCGACTAGATCAGAATGAAAACATTTGGCATCCACTCAGGAGTACCAGCCCCAAGCATTCAAAGGAAAAAGCAGATGTTCAGCCCCCAAAATCAAGAGGCCGGGTTAAGCAGCATTATATTTAACGAACAAAATATGTGGGATTCTTTTAATTGTGGAGCCTTTTTGGAGTGCTTACGGGGTATTTTCAAGCCTTTCTCTGCAATCGCAAGGACTGCTGTCTTACTTTGCTATAAATCAAAACTGAGATTCTCACATACTCATTGGACTTGAGGAGTTGAGGCTGTAAGGCAGGCACAAAATACTGCAAAACTCACACCAGAACCATGAGAGTTGGTTGGCAATATTCCTCACTTAGACCCGGTCTACACTAGGGGAGTGTGACTGGGCGTCTGCCCCACGCTGGCCCTTTAAGGTTTAAAACCCAGCCCAGGAGAGGGTTGGAGCTATGGAGCCAGCAGCTGTGATTGGTATAAACCAACTAGGGCCCATATAAATGGGCCGGTATAAATAAAGACTTCTGGAGGAGTCAGGGCCGGCTCACAACATTTTGGCACCTGAGGCGGGGAGCTCAAATGACGCCACCATCCCCCCACGCTTGGGCCAAAACTTTGAAAGGTCTCTCGTGCCCTCCTTCCTCCAGCACAGCACTCCACCATCTCTGTGCATCTAGAGCGGAGAGAATACATATGCACCAGCAGCAGACACAAGTTTCTATACTCTGGGTCCTAGTGGCGCCCCCCCCACACACACACACAGTCTGGCACCTGAGGCGGCCGCCTCAGTTCACCTCATGGTAAGGCCAGCCCTGGGAGGAGTGGAGTCCGACTCACTCTTGCTCCAGCTGTGGAGCAGGAGGGACCTAGCTGCCAGAGAAGCTAGAGGCTTCCTGACTTAGAGCAGGGCTGGGGAAAGGCAGGCAGAGTTGATGAATCTCTGACCAGGCAAGCTCCCAGGCTGCAGGACCTGAAGCAAGGCCTGAGACTTCTAGGGCTGCAGGGAGGCAGCCAGGATAGGCAAAGGCAGCAGGTCCACAAACCTTGCCAATGATGAGTGGCCATTTCAGACTGCAGTTTGCCCCTGAGGCAGGTGCTAGCTGAAGTCTGGCAGTGGGCCACAGAGGCAAAGTGGGCAGAGGGGGTGAGGGGTTCCCAGAGTGGGAGGACCCCAGAGTGTGGGGGCACCATGATAGGGCAGTACCCAGAGGTGGAGGAAAAAAATAGGTGACCGTGGGTGAGACACCAGCCGAAAGGGGGTGCTTCAGGGCTGAATAAGCTAATTTCCGAGTGACTAGCCGGAGGTGCCTGTGGCGGTGAGTGCCTGCCCTGTTACACGTGGTGGAGAATGTGGGCAGTTGTGGTCCACCCCGCTACAAGGGGATGGGTATGGACTAGGTGAACTGTGCTGAGTAAAGACTGAGTAAGCGAAGGTGGGAAAGATAGATCCAGAATATACAGGAGGGTTCTTTGCAGACACACCTTGTGTTCTCTGGATGGACCTCAGCATCAGTTCCCCAGCAGAAGGGGGCTGAAGAACCATGGGAGCAGATAGAATCCCGGGTACAAGGGACCCAGGAGTTTCAAGAGAGACTCTGGGAGGCACAATGGACCCTGCATGAATGGTTGGGGCAACTGCTGGAGGAACAAGGGGCCCTATTGAAACTCCTAAGGAGAGGATTCAGGAGTCACAAAGAGCATGGGAAGAAGGCCAGCAGTAGGGCACCAGAACAGCGAGCTTGATACGCCTGCAGAAGGTCCGGACATATAAGAAGGGATTGTTCCTGCTGGGCTGGGAGAAGGGAGCCTCACCCAGAGCAGCAGAAGGGGCAAGTCCTGGAGAGAGCCCACCTTGTGAGAGGGAAAAGGGGGTGAAGTGTGTGTTTGGCTTCTGGGAGCAGAGGGCATCTACAGAGGAACTGCCAGGACCTAGGGAATAGGGTCAAAGTTAGGGTGGGGGCTGAACCAGAGAATAACTGAATAAGGTCCCTTGCCTCTTCTTGGCCTGGGGCCTGCTTCTTGTGCCAGGAGCTGGGCCATATTAAGAGACACTGTCCCCAGAAGAGACAAGGGTCAGGAGTGGCTAAGGACCCAGAGATGTCAAAGGCAGGGACAATCAATGCTGGGGTGATGGCAGTAGTTGACCTGTGCAGATGTTCGTAAGTGGGATGTTCATAACTCGGGGAGTGCCTGTATTGTGACAGAGCCAGAAACGAATCCCAGGTTCCCTGTATTCTAGCTCAGTGATTTATGTGCCCAGTTGTTCTTCCTCCCTCAAAGGCCTCTTATTAATATTGTCACTAGCCGAGGGAATACATATAAATATCATGTTTCTTAAACAGGTCTCATGAACATTTCTCAGCTCTTACCCAAACACTGTGCAAATGGTGATTCCCCTTTTATCAGTCTCCTCTCTAATCAATCCATTAATTCTCAGGTTCATATTCAATGTCACACTTCTGCGTACACAAGAACCTTTCATTATATGTCAGGGTGGTTAAGCGCTGGAATAAATTGCCTAGGGAGGTTGTGGAATCTCCATCATTGAAGATAGTTAAGAGCAGGTTCGACAAACATCTATCATGGATGATCTAGAATGATGGTGCTTGATTCTTCCAGGAGGGCAGGGGACTGGATTTGCTGACCGCTCAAGGTCCCTTCCAGTTCTAGTGTTCTATGATTCTTATCATGAGTGCTAATGAAATCCCACTTTGATAGGATGTAGGATGTTAAAATGGTTAATCAATTAAATGATCATGATTAACTATTAACAGTTTTAATTTAGGTCCTTCTGCCTAGACTGCCACGGCTGTGGCATCCCACCACCAGCCCCACCATGGCTGTGGGGTCCTGCCACCTAGCCCTACTAGGGTCATCTGCCACAAGATTTTATTGGCAAGGGCTGGTTAACTGGTTAGCATAATGGAAATTATTCACACAAGTAGTCTCATAGAATTGAGAGGTCATCTATTGGAACCCTTTTGAGGAATGTACAAGTAGCTATTGAATAGAAGTAATGCTCTGTGTTAATGATGCACTTACATGTGTCCCATAAGGTAGGAATAGGTAGGTGGAACTGGTAGGGTAGCTCGTCTATTCAATCCATATTACACAAGTGAAGACTATTTCCATAGATACCTCCTGTTGATTGACAAGAGAAGATCTGATTGACAGACATTGGAATGAAATGTATACTGTACAGCCTATTTTCTGTTTCCCTGAGAAAGGCCTATTAGTAGCTCTTGGAGAAAAAAAAATAATGCATAAATGTCTAGAAATGGCAATGTGACAGACCCTTCCACTTCAATTTAGAGTCACTACCATTGATTAACATACTTTTCAGTCCAGATTTATAACAAGCTCTCAGGCGGGGATGGTTCTGCCTTTTATGCTTTTCGCAGTTGCCTTGCAAGCTGATGACTTCACATTTTAAATCTCGTAAAAATATCTTGTAGCCCGGAGCTGTGCCTAAGGCGTGAATCGATTTTGTATAACACAGTGACTCAGCAGCAGTTTATTTTCCTGGTCATCACTGCTGATAATCTGCAGATATTTAAATGTAGAATGTTTATCCAGCTGCTGCGGCTTTCCTGCAAAAGTGGAGCTGGGTTCTTCTAGGATACACATAGTTCACCTTCACATTGATTACAATGGAGGAAATATATTTGGGATCTTGCTTCCTCTCCTTTGAACCCTTTCTGGTAGTAGAGGTGAGAAAAGCAGAGAACACTCACCATGTTTTATTATATTAATTAGTGGGAGTAGAAGTAACTGCACTCAGAGGTCAGGGTCCCATTGTGCCAGAAGCTGTACATACACATAACAAAAAAACACTACCTACTGCCCCCAAAGAGCATATAGGCTCAGTGTAAGACTATAGACATCAAGTGGATAAATCAAACAAAGGGAGAAGGGAGCACAAGTAAATAATGAGATGTTACAAAGAAATTAGCGTTATTCCCAAAGGAAAGCAGGAGTTATTATTTTGAAATAATCAGCCCTTTATTTCAAAATAACAGGCTTGGTAGTGTGGATGCTCCGCTTGTTATTTCAAAATAAGAGGAGTTATTTCAAAATAACTCCCTAATGTAGACCAGGACTGTTTGACCAATCCTACTAGTGATATTCCCGATTCCATTTTTCCATTTGTGTTAACTAAGAGTCTAAGATGCATGCACTGGCTCTTACTGTGTGTTTGTACAGTGCCTGGCACAATGGGCCCCTGATCCTGCTCGAGGACTTTAGCACAAATAAATAAGAATAATAATTTCTCTTTCTAACCTAAAGGGCTAGCAAGCTGTACTGATGCATGCCATTTGGTGGGAGAGGGTAAAACAGGCAGGAAAGAGTTAAGCAGGAGTTCCCAGCTGTCTATTTAAGGGAAGGCTGTGTCCCCTTTGTGGCACTGAGGGAGGCAAGGGAAAAGCCTCTGAGAATGGTAGCCTATTGTTGATTTGTGTGTGTGTTTGAACAATAACTTGTGCCTGGGCCTGGCATAGACTCAAGCAAGGTATTGGCTCTGTCTTGGGCTGGTGAAATAGCCCATCTGCTTTCAGTTGGTCCCCAGTAGCACTTTAAAATGCAGGGTGAGTTCTTCAAGGGATACTGTCATGGCCATGAAGGATGGCCAGCAGCCTGGGGATTAAGGGTTTAACTGTGTCCCCTGTACCTAGCCAGGTAGCGTTCAGCCAATAGAAATGCAGGTAGGAATTTCAAACTGAGACAAAAGAATTTTTAACTTTTCCCTCCTTTGTCTCTGAGCCAATGTTTTGCTCTCTAGATACTGAGGAAGACAAAAGACATGTCTCTCTCCAAGGCTACGTCTAGACTGCACGCCTTTTTTGTCAGAGGCTTTGTCAACAGATACTGTCGACAAAGCCTGTGTCGAAAAAGAGAGTCTAGACTACAACCAGTTCTGTTGAAAAAGCAAGCTGCTTTTTCAAAAGAGAGTGTAGACACTCTCTTTTGAAAAAGCACAGTTTGAATGCAGTAGCGCTTTTTTTCAAGAGTACTTTCGAAAAAAGGCGTTATTCCTCATAAAATGAGGTTTACCGCCATCAACAAAACTGCCGTGTTCTGTCAACTTACTGTTGACAGAACATAGCGGTAGTGTAGAAGCAGGTATAGTTTTGTCGACAAAAGGCAACTTTTGTCGACAAAACCCTGTAGTCTAGACACACCCCAAGAAAAAGACTCTTCATAATGTGTAAGTAGGGTAAAGTCTAGATAAATCCATCAGGTTTTATTGTTTTCTGGTTTGGGAATTTGGATCTGATGTCTGTGCTGTGGGAATGGTTTTTCCTCTCTTTTGCAGCTAAGTTTTGGCCCATGGGGGAATTCTCCATGAGTATATTAATTGGTGGCTCTTACCATCTAGCCATTCCAACTACGCTTGTAACTGGGGTATTGTTTTCAAAATAAAAGTTCTTTCTTTTTTTAATTAACCTGGTATTGGTTCATTTTTGTGTTCTGGAAAATCTGTCTGTGGGATCTGCATGCCTCTGATGAGGGGACAGCAATCACAGACTGCAACTTGTATTTTCTCTTTTCTTTTTCAAGCTCTTTGGAGAAAAGAGCTTGGGGTGCCCTCAGGTTGGTTTCAAGTGTCCACCCCTGTTTGTGGGTTCAAAAGCACTTGATGGTGGCAGCGGATTCCCCAAAATCCGGATATCAGGATTTTGGGGGGAGTTTTTGAACCAAAGCCTGTAGAGATTAGGTTTTGGGGTTGCTTTTGCAGGCCCCCACTTCTGCATTCATCATGCCAAAGTGGGGAATTAGCCTTGACAGATGCTTTGACTATTTTAAAGTTCCAATCTCATGCCTAGAAGTTTTCTTAGCTTGTATCTGACCTGGGTTCATAGATGCCTCATATCCATCTTTATGACCTAGTTGTCTCTAATGTGCCGAAACCTCGAAGTTTATGTCTATGCTACGCAGCCTTTAGCAACCAAGCTGTGCTGACACAGCATTGTCACGTAAAGTCAGCATGTGTGAATGCTGTTTGTTGGTACTTTGGTTGACAGAATACTTCCACCAGCAATGGGGAAGGGGGTCACTTTGTCAGTAGCAGAGTGCTGCTGTCATAGAATCGTAGAACGCTAGAAATGGAAGAGACCTCGAGAGGTCATCAAGTCCACTGCCCTGCCCTCACGGCAGGACCAAGCGCCATCTTGGTCAGAGGTGAGCAAACTGAGGCCTGGGGGCCAAATCTGGCCCACGAAGCATTCCTCTCCAGCCCCCCCCCAGCTGATGAGCAGAGGTGCATACTGGTAGCTGGCAGCCTGTGTTCAGAGGCCCCTTCCCCCACCTTTCTCCATTCTGCAGGGGGGATGGAGGGGAGAGGTGAGTGCTGAAGTCAGGGTGTCCCCCTGCCCCTATAACCCATCTCTGCAGAGCAGGGGTTGTAGACAGAGTCACAGTCAGGAGAGCTGCTCCAGTCTGAAGTGTGTAACACAGAGGAGTGAAGAACTGGGGTGGGGGAAGAAAACAGAGTTGGACAGATTTCTCTTAAAGAGACAGCGCATGGCTTCTCTCAGAAACGTAGCCAGTACCAGCCAGTACATACACTCTATCATTGTCACACACACCCAGTCTGTGCCCACACACACAATCACTGTCACATATACACTGCCACACTCTAGGGTTACCAGGTGAGTTAAAAAAAATACCAGATGGGGGACCGGCTGGGAGGTGGGCAGGGCTGGCCGGGAGGAGTGGGGGTGGGGGCAGCCGGTGGGAAGCAGGGCTGGCGGGGGGGCGGGTCGGGGGACAGCGGGGCTGGCTGGGGGAGAACAGGCAGGGGAACCGGCTGGCAGGAAGCAGGGCTGGCAGGGAGGTGGGGTTGGGAGGAGGAGGAGAGAACTGGCTGCCAGAAGCAGGGCTGGTGGGGGGAACGGGGCTGACCGGGGAAGATCGGGAGGAGAAGTGGGGGAGAACCAGCCGGCCAGGAGGGGGTCGGAGGGAATGGGGGGGGGAGCAAATCGGCCAGCGGGGAGCGGGACTGATCCGGGCACGTGCAGATCCCAGTGCGCTGCCTGTCCCGCGCACGGTCCTGGCAAAGCACTAGTGAGTCCGGGTGCGGCTCCACAACGCACTGGAACAGTGCTCAGGAGCACGTACAGGGCTTCTCCTCCTCCCCAAGGTGTCACACGCAACCAGAGGCTCCCACTGCCGCTCATGCCCCACCTCCCAGCCACTCCTGCCACCCCTGCCAGGCTTCCCTCGGGCGCCCAGCCAGAAAACCAGAAAATACCAGACATTGCACATGTCTGGTATTTTCTGAATTTTTTTACCGGACAGAGGGCCCAAAAATGGAATGTCTGGTTTAATACTGGACACCTGGCAACCCTACCACACTCTCCCAGTCTCTGTGCGCCACACACTCAACCTGTGGGTATGTTTACACTGCAGAGTTTTTTTGGAAAAACTAATGTTTTTCTGAAAACAACTTCATTTATGTCCACACTGCAATCGTGTTCTTTTGAAAAAAAATCGAAAGAACAGAGGGTAAACCTCTTTCTATGTGGAAGAAGCCTTTTTCCAAAAGAGCTTCGGAAAAAGGCGTGTGTGGCCGGAGAAGAGGGAGTTCTTTCGAAAGAAGAGGAAAGAGGAAAAAGCACAGGTGCCCTGGTGTCCACTCCATCCATAGTAATCATAGCTTAAATGCGAGATAGTGTCCATTCAGTGTGGACGCTGTCTGTCGAAAAAGCAGATTGCTTTTTCAATGCACTTTTGCTGTGTAGATTCTCTCTTTCGGAAAAGCTTCTTCCTAAAGAAGCCTGCAGTCTAGACATAGCCTGTGTCACAAAGTCTGTCTCTCCCACACAAAGTATCCCTCTTTCATACACACACACACTTTCTTTCTCTCTGTAGCCCCAGCTCCACCCCTTCCACCTGAGGCCCGCCCCTTCTGGGGATCCAGAGTCGGTCTGCAACCACATACCAAAATTTGTGAAGTGCCCCCCTCCCAAATGATTGCCCACCCAAATTTAGATCATCCCTGATAGATGGTTATCTAACCTTCTCTTAAATATCTCCACTGATGAAGATTCCACAACCTCCCTAGGCAACTTATTCCAGTGCTCAACCACTGTGGGTATGTCTACACTTGCACCCTCTTTCGAGAGAGGGATGCAAATGAAGACATTCAAAATTGCAAATGAAGCCAGGACTTACATATCCTGTGCTTCATTTGCATAATTGCATTATGGCGCTATTTCAAAATAGCGCTATTTCGAAACAACAGACACGGTGTAGATGCAGTTATTTTGAGAGAAAACACTTCTCTCAAAATAACTGTTAAACCTCATTTTATGCAGAATAAGGGTTATTTCAAGAGAAGGATTTTCTCTCAAAATAACGCGTCTACACAGCATGTTTTATTTTGAAATAGCGCCATAATGTGATTATGCAAATGAAGTGCGGGATATTTAAATCCCGGCTTCATTTCCAATTTTGAATGTCTTCATTTGCATCCTTCTCTTAAAAGAGGGTTCAAGTGTAGACATAGCCTATGACAGGAACTTTTTCCTAATGTCCAACTTAAACCTCCCTTGCTACAATTTAAGCCCATTTCCACTGGTGGTGGTGGTGGTGATGGCATTTACACTTTCACTTGTGGTAGCAAAACTCTCTCTCCTAGGGGAGTAGTTTTGTCGATCAAGTGCAAGTGTAGACATTAGGGATGTGAACGACTAGTTGACTATCCTATAAGCAAATGCTTATCAAATAGTCGACAGGCTAGTCGACTAGTTGCTTCCCTCCCTCCCCTTTGCTGCCTCTATCAGAAAGAGGCAGCAAGGGGGGGAGAGGAGGAGGTGCTTCGAAGTGGCAGCACACTGTGGAGCCTGTGGCAGACCCCAGGCTCCATGCAGCGTTGCTGCTTCAAAATGCCGCATGCAGCCTGGGGCCAGTCCCCAGCTGGCCCAGGCTGCATGCAGCTTTTCAAAGTTGCAGTGCCGCATGTCTCCCAGGCTCAGCTGGGAACTCAGAGTGCTCCCCATGCTCCTTGCAGCGCTTTTGCACTTGAAGTGTAGCAAAAGCCTTGGGGTTGTTGCTACTCTTCAAAGGCGGAAGCACCCTTATTGACTAATCAAACAGTCGATGCAATTTGCATTGACTATTCAATTATCCAAATAATCAGAATTTTACATCCCTAATATACGTACCCTAATTGAGAATTTCTAGCACCTCTGTCACCACGAAACAGTGCTTTCAGTTCTATGGATTTACCAGTTTGTTTTCTCTCATTGACATTTTCTGGTTTTCGCTTAGAGATTTGTTTGAAACTTGTCTCAGATTTCCCAGTGAGGAAGCTGAAAGGCAAGCATTAAAGTAATTGGGTGGGGGGGAAATGTGGAAGAATAATTTTTCCCATGCAAAGACTGCAGTTTGTAAAATGTGATCAATATGATGTATAGCTGTGAATACAAAACAAAACAAAAAGACCCATAAAATATGTTGGTGCAGTAAAATGAATGATCTCCATGTCAATTATTTAGAAACAAACCAGTAATGTGAACAATCAGAAGTGAAGAAAAATCAATACGCTTCTTCTCTGTAGAAATGGAAAACAAGCTAGATTTTATTTCTGCAAGAAAAAAACATTTATTCTGTCACTAGGGTTGGCCGTTGGGATGCCTTTCTTCAGAAGCAAGATGGTATTTGAAAGCTTAATCTCTCTGGACTTTGTCCTTTGCCTAATGATGTTACTGGAAAAAAACTCTCATTGCCTTCAATGGTACAGAATCAGTTCTTTTAGGTGTTAATTTCTAGTCACAGTGTGTCTTACTCCTGCCGCAGTTAGTTCTTATAATTAAAGGCTTATCAGAAGACCTTCAATTAAACTGAGGCCTGGTCTACACAACAAGACAAAGTTTACCAAAATTACGCACTCTAGCTACGTGAATAAAATAGCTGGAGATGACGTTACTTAGGTTGACTTACTGTGGTGTCTACTTCACACTGGGTTGACACCAGACTCTCCCTTTGACTTACCTAATGCATCTTTTTCCAGTGTCTTCTAGAGCTGATGGGAGAGTGATCTGCAGTCAATTCTACAGGTCTACTAGACCTGCTAAATCGACCCCGATGGTTTGATTGCCACAGTGCTGATCACTGGTAAGTGTGGACATAACCTGAGGCACAAGAAGAGCCCTTGGATCCAAGACCACTCCATTCCACTCCAAATGCTGTGGAAATTTAATCAAGTTCCAAAAAGACCAAAAAGGGGGAGAGAGGAGTTTTTACTGAAAACAATATTTTCAAAAATCCCCATTTCCCCGAGAAATTTAACATTCAAAATTTTGAAGTCAACTAACAGCACAGTTGGAAGAAAAATGTCCAACAAATGAATTATAATCACTCTATATATTTTTCAAAATTTAAAATGTCATCACAATTGTAACTAAAATATCAACCAACTCTGAATATTGCAATTCAAACCCAAATCTAACATGGAAGTTTGCTACTCAGACTTGTCACTTAGATATCTAAATACAGATGCACAGTTCAGGAGAATTAAGAGAGGGGCTTGCATGGCAATATTCATTGCTTAGTAAAGATTTACTGAGTTCTAGAAATTGTAATGAGCTTACCCTTGTAAAACCAGACTTTCCTGAGTATAGTGGTTCAGGGCTCAGAGAAAACAATAAATTAAAATGAATACCTTTGAAATGGCTCTCAAAATAACATTGGTTTCTCCACACAGATGTCATACAATAAGTTTTTGGTGTTTTGGGTCTTTTCTAGAGCAGCTTGAAAGTGTCATTGGGTGATGAGAAGCTGGGAATCTTTTATTTCCAATGGGTACCTCCCATTTCTGGCTCCGTAGAGCCATAAAACAGCAAATCTTAACCCTGTCACTTTAATAAGGACTGAGAAAACACATGAAGCATGTGGTAATTTCCCCTGTCACATGTAGAATATCTGATAAAGCAGGCCCCATCTAATGCAGAATGTCCTTTTCTGTATTCCAAAGACGGTCTAAAACACAATTTCAGAGGGGAAATGTTACAACTGGGCAAAAGGAGGAAATATGTTGTACCAGGTTAATTGGAGGAATTCCCTTCCCCTCGCTTCCAGGCCCCACATACAGACACACTCCCAGTAAAATGTAATTTGAAGCTGCTGAAGGATTTTGGAATGTAAGAAAAAACCAATGGGGTGATGGATTAGTGGTCAGGGTATAATGTGGCAGCACGATTTATCACACAGTCCAACAATTTATCACATAGCTACAGTCACTGCTATGTATGTGGGATAGAAAGATATGTCTAGCGCTATTCCTCTACAAACGTGACTCTCCCAAATTGCAATATGAATTAGAATGAAAAAAAAAATTGCAATTAGGGAAAAGAATACTGACTCTGAGAATTAAAAAACTGGCAAAATCTTTCATCGGCTCTTGAACCAAATTAAAATTTGTATTGTACTTTGTTGAAATACATAATTAGTCAATGGCCTCCTCCCCTTGCCTTTCCGTGACCAGTGAATGGAGACAGCTTCCAAGACTTCTCCAGTCCACTTTTTGCATGGGAACCCTAAATTGCAAGCTTTTGAGGGCTTCCTTAACATCCTGTATACTCTTGGGTTACCATGGGGGAAATACTAGAATAGACCATGTTTAAAAGAACAGGGTCTGGTATTGGGAGGATAATCACTGAAACTTTGCCTATTAGGATAGAAAAGTTACACTGCCTCCCTCAGAAAAGTTTCCTGCAGTAAATAAGAGGCATTTTTACATCACTGGCTCTTTATCAAAGTTATTTTTCTATACAAAAGAAAGGAGAAACCTGCCATCAAGTAAGCCAGCCACACAGCTTTCCTTAATGATGATGTAATGAATGGCCTTATTGTTGTATTTACTTACAGTGGGTGAGTTAAGAAATTCAGTGAAATGAGGATTTCCAGACTTTCTTATCTTTAAATCCCCCACCTTAACTTAGATGATCTTCCTTCCAGCTCTGTATTTCTATTCTTTGATTAATTACCAAAAATTTTGCTATGAGAATTTCCTTAGTTATGGAAATACATTTTGTTTCCATATAACACTTTGGTTGTGTTCCTCATATTTTAATTTATGAACAGATTTGCTGTTGAAAGACAGAGGTGCCAATTCACCTCCTGGCCTTTTTTGTGCCCTCTTTATTTGCTGGCCCCTAAAGGGTTGAAGGCTTCCTAAAGAGAGTCGCAAACACATTGCAGATGCAGGCACAGCTCAGAAAGGGCATATCTACACGGGGGAATTATTTAAAAATAACTCCCCTTATTTCACAATAACAAGGTGAGCATCTATACTACCAAGCCCATTATTTCAAAATACTGGGCTTGCTATTTCAAATTGATGACTCCTGCTTGTGAAGAGGAATAAGCTTATTTCGAAGTAGTTATTTCTGGAGTTATTAATTCAAAATAGCTTATTTTGAAATAACGTGGTAGTGTAGACATAGCCAAACAGTCAGCCATGCCCGCATGCTGCACCAGTCCCTCTCTGACATTTTGTTCTCCAGAATCTTAGCTTTTGTTAAAAGAAAAAGGCTTGTTATTACGGTTGCAAAGAAAACCTCAGTCAAGACCCATTTATCCTCAGCACTCAGCACAAATACATGTGCATTGACTGAACATGGCTGTGAAGTTTACAAAAAGGTCTTCTCATCACTGGCATCATTCCTTCTATCACAGTCCAACTCCCAACGCTAATTAGACAGCAGCCAGGGTGTTCACAAATAGGTCCCCCGTTTCTGCTGAAAATAAGCTCCCGAAATCTGTGCTTGTGTCATGACCATTTTCCTCAATCACCCTTCATTTTTGCTGAGCTGCTTATAGGATTAACCCTCAAGATCAAACTGTTTAGAAAATCAAAAGTTCATATAAATATCTCTCTTTTTTTTTTTTCCAAATGGTGGCGGCAGCGGCGGGAAATAGATCCGGCTTCTTGAAACTTCAAAGGGTTCCTGTCAGTTAACTGGCATCATTTTTAGTACACAGCTGATGAAGGCAAATGTACAGGAGAAAGCTCTGAAAGCTTCTTTAAGAACATCGCCTTGATCCACAGGGCGTCGTAGGAGTTGCAGCCATGTCTAACGAGACGTTTTTAGAAATTGTGACATGCAGATTCAAAACAGCTGTCCACCTACCCTGTTGTTCTGATACTTATCCTGATACTTGGATATTTAGTTCTTCTGTGGGTCCCCATCACCACAGCATGAGCAACTCAGACCTTCAGCTGTCTCTCCAACTAGGAAATGGGGGGGGGGATCCAGCTATGGAAATCCATCCACCGCAGATAGTTGTGAATTAAAGATTGGCATTTTATTTGCTTTTGTTTTTATACAGCAAGTTTTTTTAAAAAACATTTTGGAAAAAGGCTATGTTTAAGCAAAAGGTTTGTTATACTAGCTATGTCTACACTATGCATTTTCTTGGCAAAAATATGCTAATGAGGGACTCATTTGCAAGAGTCACGATCTCATTTGCATATTTTCTGCAATCAGTTTTTTCACTAGGGTTTTTTGTGCAAAAACAAGCAGTGTGGACATTTCCTTTTTGCACAAAAACTCTTTTTCCAGCAAGATCCATATACCTCCTTTTTTGGCATAAGGATCTTGCAGGAAAAGGGGTTTTTGCACACTACTTGTTTTTGTACAAAAACCCAAGTGAAAAAACGGATCAGCAGAAAATATGCAAATGAGATCATGACTCATGCAAATGAGTCCCTCATTAGCATATTTTTTGCCGAGAAAAATCATAGTGTAGATGTAGCCACACAGTAAGGCTATGTTTAAGAGAAAGGTTTATTACAAGCAGCCAGTCACACCCACCCTAAGAGCCTCTTCCTGCAACTGGACATGAACAAATCATAGAGGTGCTCCAGTCATGCCGCCTTTCCCCCTGTGATTCCCTGGGTACCAATGTTCCCTTTAAGCTGTGTGCTTGGGCAGCCACTCAAGAGAAATTCAGATGCCACTCAGCTGATTAGTAAACTACCCACACATAGCGTTTTTTGGTTGTTTCTACTGGTGGTGCGCATTTGCACATGCCTGGGTGCCCATAAAATGTATTCTGCACATGGATGGAAAAGATTAGAGGGAATGTTGGTGGGCACCGTAGCCACTCCATTCACAATAGAAATTTTTTCACGGTGAGATGTAGGCATTTTGTGCCACTGGAGTAAGGGCCTTCTGGATTGGTTCACAGAGGTGCTAAGAAATCATCACTCCTCTTAACTCCAGTTGGCATTGTTAATGCTCGCAATTTCTCTGAAAATCAGCTCCTAGGAATTCTCATACCGGACACCAAAAAATGAAAGCACCTAAAATTAGAAGCCAGCTTTGAAAGTGCGGCCATGAGCAATTTTCACCATCCTAATAATTTTCTTAAATTCTTGAACCCTCAGCCAGATCCTCAATTGGTGGAAATCAGTATCATTGGCTTCACCAAAGTCAGTGGAGCTAGGTTACTAGCTGAGGGGCTGTCTTACTGATTTGAATTTCTTACAAATATTTTACAGTGAAAGAGATTTAGAGATCCTGTATCCAGATCAAGAAAAAGGTCGCCAATGTTAATTTCACACTTTATGAGCCAGATTCTCAGCAGGTGTAAATCAGCATAGCTCCACTTCAGGCCAGCTGAGGATCTGGTCTTACATTTTTTGCATTCCTGCAAGTTGAGTCAGTGTTATTGCCTAGATATATGGCAAGGTTTACTACCTGGTTCCCACTTGCTTGCACCCATGTAAAACAGGAGAATCAACATGGAAAAGAATGGAGATACAGTGATGTAAAGGTTTTTTAAATGAGCAAAAAATCAGTCCCTTGGCCTTTGATTCGTCAAAGAACTCGGGAAACCACTTACCCCAAGTTGACTGGTATACTGCCACATGCAGTCCCAATGTCACAAACAAAATAAAGCTGGAAAGATTTCAGTAGAATTCAGACATTTGCTTCCCCTGATAAGGGCAAAAGTCAATTGAAATGTTACACTCTGTTAGAATGTAGTATACAAACATAATCACTTGTAAAGGGAACTTTATTGACACCAGGAAAATGAAGATTCCATTTTATTTATTTTTTCAGTGCATCTTCGAAGAAGTTAAGTGATTGTAGCAATCCAGGTGTCCAGTTGGATTTTCAAGGGCACCCTAGTATTGCCTCTTACTTCTGAGGTGCCTTTCTCAATCTCTAAGGGTGCGTCTACACAACAAAGTTATTTTGGAATAATGGCCATTATTCCGACATAACTGTGCAAGTGTCTACACAGAAATTCTGTTATTTTGAAATAATTTTGAAATAACGGATGGCTTCTTCCGACTTCTGTAAACCTCATTCTACGAAGAATAATGCCTATTCCAAAATAGCTATTTCGAAATAAGGCATGTGTAGACGCTTCAGCTGCCGCTATTTTAAAATAGCCCTTCACCAGAGCCATTCTAAGTTATTCCTCCTGGGGCTCTAAATCGAGATATCTACATTAGGGACTTATTTTGAGGCTTCCCTGCAGCATAGACGTGCTATTTCGAAATAAGCTATTTTGGAATGACTGTTCCGGAATAGCTTATTCTGAAATAACTGTGCAGCATAGACGTAGCCTAAGGTTGAAAATAGAGACTTTGCCAATCCACCTCAATCATAGATAAATATATTCTATTTTAATTTCTGTGGCTCCATCTACATTCCTTCCTACACTCGGATTGCTTTATTTTTAATCTTCAAATACAAAGTAACTGTCTATCTATTTTCAAGGAAAATGCTCTTTCTCAACCAAGGCAATGCTGCCCTGCTGTGGTTCGTAATAATGTCCAGATCCGACATTGCATTTTGATGTGTGGAATGCAGCTTTATTTCAAGCAATAATAATAATAAAACAATTTCCATTTACATTCATGGCCTATCTGGCAGAATAAAGAGGCCTTAAAATAGGTGTCAGTGTAATTTATGCCTACTTGAAGACCCCTTTACACTGTTCTTGGTTTAAATTAGAATCAGGCCTTTTGTGTTAGGATATGTCATTTTGGTGGCGTGATAGTGAAATGAAATTGATGTGCAGCACAGAGGTTCTCGAGAGAGCACTATATTTGGTATATTCATCAGCTCTACAGAAGGATTCCATCAGAATATCCAGTCAAGCTGTATGTATCCAATTTCCATAGAGCTCTGTGGAAAAATAAACTTTTTATTTGCTCAAAGAGCAACTGGAAATAAGATGCAAATTGTTACTACTGAGGGTAATTAACCATTGGGATGGCTTAACTCTCAGTCACTTGGGATCTTTAAATAAAGGCTTGATGTCTTTTTAAAACAGATCATCAGTTCAACCACAAGTTTTGTGGCTTAATGCAGGAATCACTGAGTGAAATTCTGTGGTCTGTGTTGTGCAGCAAGTCAGACTAGAAGATGGTCCCTTCTGGTCCTTAAAAACCTAGAACGTTATGAAATGTTATGTGAGGTTGCCATAGGCATATCTATGCCCAAAACCGCCAGAGACAGAGTAGGCAATTCCCTGAAGCGATGGCACACCATACATTATTTGGTTTTGCTTCCTTTTCCTTCACAATGCGTAACTTTGCCATCAACACAGCTTGAGCTGTAGTATCCGGATACATAATCTGTATTTTCTGTGCCCTGTGCTCATAGATTTCTTCACAACAGCGACAGAAAATATATATTTTGCTTTTCTTGGTTACAGATGATGTGTACTAACTTTGGAGATTCCCCCTGGGCAACATGAAGAGGGAAAAGCCCCCTGCGTGGTATGAAGAGAGAAAACTGATAATGCCAGATGGCCATTGCTGATCTGTGCTCTTTGCCCAAAGTGACAATACTGTGTAAAATAAGCTGCACAATATCCAACCTGGAGGTAGCCAGAGAGGTCATAGAACCGTAGGGTTGGAAGAGACCTCAGGAGGTCATCGAGTCCAACCCCCTGCTAAAAGCAGGACCGACCATAACTAAATCACCCGCCGGGGCTCTTACTACATGTAAAATGCAGAGCCACAGCAGGGTTAGCTCCTGGGGGAGGTACAAGCCGGCTCCGGGACTGCTGCGGCTCTGACTCCCCAACTCCCCCACCATTGCACCACAGAGACGGGGCTGGGAGGAACCAGCTTTTAAGCCAGCTCCCCTACCTCCAGCTCCTGCTTGCCCCCATTTGCTGCCTCTGACACAGAGGCAGCAAGGGGAGGGGGGGCAAGTAGTCGCCTTGACTACCCGATAAGCATGAGCTTATTGGGTAGTCGACTACTCCCTTGCATCCCTACTTGGGATTCTTCTGTCCCAAATGCAGGACTCCGCAGTGGTCCTTGTTGAACCTCATCAGATTTCTTTTGGCCAAATCCTCCAATTCGTCGAGGTCACTCTGGACTCTATCCCTGCCCTCCAGCATATCTACCTCTCCCCCTTAGGGCACGTCTAGACTACATGGCTCCGTCGACGGAGCCATGTAGATTAGGGTTGTAGGCAAAGGGAAATGAAGCGGCGATTTAAATAATCGCCACTTCATTTAAATTAAAATGGCTGCCACGCTGTGCCGATCAGCTGTTTGGCAGCACAGCACTGTAGTCTGGATGCTCCGCAGTCGACATCAAAGGCATTTGTCGACCTCCCCGTTATGCCTCGTGGGATGAGGTTTACCGGGGAGGTCGACAAATGCCTTTGATGTCGACCGCAGAGCGTCCAGAATACAGCGCTGTGCCGCCAAACAGCTGATCAGCACATCGCGGCAGCCATTTTAATTTAAATGAAGCGGTGATTATTTAAATTGCTGCTTCATTTCCCTTTGCCGAGTAAACAAATCTGCATGGCTCCGTCAACAGAGCCATGTAGTCTAGACGTGCCCTTAGTGTCTCATGCCAAAAAATGTAAGACAAAAAATGCAAGCTGAAATATATTTTGACAGTGGCTTGTCTATATGTTAATGTTTGAAGGACTGCAGTGGCTGAGAGCTCTCCCAGCGCTCTAAGTAAACCACCTCCACCAAGGGAGTAGCTAACTACACTGGGAGCCTGTTTACACTGGCACTTTACAGCACTGTAACTTGCAGCGCTGGGGGGGAGGAAGGTGTCTTTTTTCACGTCCCTGAGCCAGAAAGTTGCAGCACAGTGAAGTGGCAGTGTAGACAAACCCGGTGTTGTTTCTTCTCCTTCTGATCACCTTCCTCCCAGTCTCATCCTCAGGCAGGCATGTAGCAGGAACATGTTGGAGAGAGGGTTTCCAGGCTTACAGCCTCTCCTACACTCCCATGTTGCCCCTCCCCCAAAGTAGTTTTAAATGCCATTTTTAAAAAGCACATATTTAAGGGCTAGATTGTCACAGTGTAACCCATTGGTGAGTGTGTGTTACAGGTCTTCCTCTATGCTGAAATCACTTGCAACCTGACCCAATCTAATGGGACCTGATCAACTGCACTTGCTAGAACCCCCAGCTACAGAGGGTTGGCTCTTTGGTTCAGACTTTTAGCTCTGAAGATCCCCAGCTGTTCTCAGTGGTGACAGATGGCAGAACAAGGAGCAATGGGCTCAAGTTACAATAGGGGAGGTCTAGGTTGGATATCAGGAAAAACTATTTCACTAGGAAGGTGGTGAAGCACTGGAATGGGTTCCCTAGGGAGGTGGTAGACTCTCCATCCCTAGAGGTTTTTAAGTCCTGGCTTGACAAAGCCCTGGCTGGGATGATTTGGTTGGGATTGGTCCTGCTTTAGGCAGAGGGCTGGACTCGATGACCTTCTGAGGTCTCTTCCAGCCCTAGGATTCTATGATTCTAAAGGAAACCACCACCTGACTAGTAAAGCAAAGATATTTCACTGTTAGATTTATCTCCTCCTACATACTTATCATTATTCATTTCCATTCTGGCACCTGCCAATATAATAATAACTGAATTGTTCTCATGATCTCCCCCTGAAGTTCCTCAAAGCTATTGTTGGTTGAAATATTAATTGTTTTATTAAGCTAATTAATATAAGCTTTACAGGGGGGAAGAGATCTTGTATATGGCTAGAAGGTGTCATGCAAACAAAGAACACTACCTAAAAAATAATGTAACATGCTCAGCAGAGAAGCGTTACATTATTATTACTCATCCTCCTGCTGATGCTAACTTATCAGGAAGAACCAATGAAGTACAGACATGTTTGTTTGTGTTGTGTTTTGTTGACCTTGTGGAGCTGTGGCAATTCTGCCCCCTAGAGTCCAGTTGTATTTTTAAGCAAGTATAGGAGGATTTCCAGTAGTGTCTTTGGGTTTTGATCTACAGCTCTGTGGACATAGGTTGAAACATCGGGTTTTTACTGAATCTCAACTACAAAGCTGACTATAAATACCCTTAGCAGGTAAGTCTCATTCAATAATTCTGCTCTTAGAACAAAAGTATGCAAACTAAGGACCATAGAAGTTTTACAATACAGATTGTAATCAAATCATATTCTGTCACCTATACTCTAAGTCAGTGTTTCTCAACCAGTGGTACGAGTACATTTAGGGGTACTTGAGAGAAGTCTGGGCGGTACATCCACACAACTGAAATTTGGAGAAAACTGAATTTTTGTTTTAAGTTTTACAGCGCTTTATTATTTTTGTACTTTTTACACGATTATGTTGTTTAAACAAATGTGTTGCAATGGTAGAAAAAATATGTGTGTGTCTGAAAACTGTAGGTACTGGGAGTACTTATAATTTTTTTTTTTTTAACAAGGGCTACTTTATAAAAAAAAGGTTGAGAAACACTGCTCTAAGTAGTCTTACTCTTCATGTAGTCCCATTGAAATCAGTGGGATTGCTTGTTGAGTAAATGAGTGCTCAGTAAAATTAAATATGCTCCTTAATGCAGTTGAGAATTATGATCAGTTTCAAGATGAGGATAAACCCTGATATGTTTTGCAGAAGCAAGAGTGTCCTATGCAGTAAAAGCAATCCAAGAGGATGGTATTTACTTTTATTTCTATTTCATCAGTGCCATCTAGTGCACAGAATGGGAAGTCTTTTTATTTCAAGAGAAGGTGTTGAAGATTAAAGTTGGAAACCTTTTTTGAGGCACATGCCACTGCTGAAACTAAGTTCCAGCAGATCTGTATTTTCAGTAGCTTTCCAGCATGTAAAGCTGTGTGTTTAAGACACTCAGAGTATGTCTACAGTTGCAGCCTATTTCGGAATAGGGCTGCAAATGTAGGCATTCGGAATTGCAAATCAAGCACGGGATTTAAATATCCTGTGCTTGATTTACATCTTCCCAGCTGGGCGCCATTTTTTGAAATTTACAAGCCTGGAATAACTGCCCGCGTCTACACGTGGCAGTGGAATGGGCGTTCGAAATAAAGCCCTATTTTGAACTACCTGTTATTCCTCCTGCAATGATGGAAACCTCGTTTCATGAGGCATACCGGAGCGGTCGACAAAGGCTTCCCTTGTCAACTGCGCCACGTCTAGACTGCCGCACTGTGCCGGATCAGCTGATTGTCGGCACAGCGTGGCGGTCATTTTTATTTTAATGAAGCGGGGATTATTTAAATCCCTGCTTCTTTGACTATGCCGAGTAAACTACTTTACATGGCTCCGTCGACAGAGCCATGTAGTCTAGACGTACCCTTTCTGGAAATCTAAATATACTATATCCACTGGATCCCCATTGTCCACATGTTTGTTGACCCCCTTAAAGAACTCTAGTACATTAGTAAGGCATGATTTCCCTTTACAGAAACCATGTTTACTTTTCCTCGACAAATTATGTTCATCTATACGTCTGACAATTTTATTCTTTACCATAGTTTCAACTAATTTTCCCAGTACTGATGTTAGACTTACCGGTCTGTAATTGTCAGGATCACCTCTGGAGCTCTTTTTAAATATTGGTGTCATGTTAGCTATCTTCTAGTCATTAAGTACAGAAGCTGATTTAAAGGATAGTTTACAAACCACAGTTAATAGTTCTGCAATTTCACATTTGAGTTCTTCAGAACTCTTGGGTGAATGCCATCTGGTCTCGTTGTCTTGTTATTTTTAACTATATCAATTTGTTCCAAAACCTCCTCTAATGACACCTCAATCTGGGACAATTCCTCAGATTTGTCACCTAAAAAGAATGGCTCAGATCTGAAGATCTTCCCAATATCCTCAGCCGTGAAGACTGAAGCAAAGAATTCATTTAGCTTCTCTACAATGACTTTATCATCTTTGAGTGCTCCTACAGCATCTCGATCATCCAAGGGCCCCACTGGTTGTTTAGCAGGTTTCCCGTTTCTGATGTACTTAAAAAACATTTTGCTATTACTCTTTGAGTGTTTGGCTAACTGTTCTGCAAACTCCTTTTTGGCTTTTCTTATTATATTTTTACACTTAATTTGACAACATTTATGCTCCTTTCTATTTTCCTCACTAGGATGCAACTTACACTTTTTAAAAGATGTCTTTTTATCTGTCACTGCTTCTTTTACTTGGTTAAGTCATCACTGTGGCACTTTTTTGGTTCTCTTACTGTGTTTTTTAATTTGGGGTGTACATTTAAGTTGGGCCTCTATTATGGTGTCTTTAAAAAGTTTCCATGAAACTTGCAGAGATTTTACTTTTGTCACTGTACCTTTTAATTTCTGTGGCCACACAATTGTACAGCTTACAGGGAACACTGATGTAAACATCAGTGTTCAGTTAGGGAATGATTGAGGCATAAATTAGAGAAGGCACCAACAGTGCCTGCATTCCAAACAGAAAGGCAAGTGTAAGTCAATGGAACCAAGTCACCAACTTTTGTTCAATTCCAAAGTCAGACTCAGTAGGGATTTGAGAGCAGGAGGTTTCTTAGTGTTTCACATCCTCTTGAATATCATGGGATTTAAGATTTCCCCATAGACTTGAATTGTCTGAATTCTGTTGAAGGAATCCAAATGCAAGGGCGTCATTTCCAGAGAGCAGGAGAGGGGGGCAGCTATGTATACCAGGATGCAGCTGCTTTTCTTCCTGTTCCCCTGGTGATATGGGAGTGAGGGGAAAGTACTTGGATTCCACGCATGCTTCTTGCTCGTGACTGATGAAGGGAGGGGGCAGAGGAATACAGCCTCTTCCCAACTTACGAACCAGTTACGGACTGAGCAATTGGTCGTAACTC
This sequence comes from Pelochelys cantorii, assembly GCA_032595735.1. Lineage (NCBI taxonomy): Eukaryota > Metazoa > Chordata > Testudines > Trionychidae > Pelochelys > Pelochelys cantorii. Next base: position 15,379,568 of record CM064346.1, read on the forward strand.
GGTTCGTTCGTAAGTCGGACCCCACAGAGTTACACACGACCGCGCTGTTCATAAGCGTGGATCGCATTCATAACTTGGGGTCCGCCATTTACAACAGCTTTGGTCGTAAGTCGACCGTTCGCAACTGGGGGACCAGCTGTAATTCATGGAATCCAAGTACTTTCCCGTCGCTCCCTTATCGTCAGGGGAACAGGAAGAAAAGCCAGCTGCATCCCAGCTGCGACCCATCTTGCTTTCCCAAAATGGTGCCCTTACCCAAATGGGAGGTGCCCGTTCCCAAAAGCAAATAGAGGGCATCACAAATGTTGCATAGTTAATTATTTATTAACAGGATAGCATTTGGGAGCCTCACTCAAAGGACATGGCCTGAGGTGCTAGATGTGTCACAGACAAAATAATGAGAAGACAGCTCCTACCCAAGAGAGCTCACAGTCTAGGTGCCCATCATGTTGCCATCTTTAGGCCTCAAGGCCATGGACTATGCACCATCAGTTATTCCAGTGGGATCAGGGCCAGATTAACATGAGGCAAACTACACACGTGCCTAGAGCCCAAATGCATGGGGGCAGCCTGGGGCCTCACAAATAGCTGTATGGCACACTCACCCACAGGTTGACTGGCCACGATGTGAATCTGCTCATTCTGCTGCTGCCTGGAGCGCTGCTTACCGGATGAGGCTCGCCAGACCACTCACTCCAATGTGGCCCAGTTAGCTGTCGGCCATGATGAACAGCACTCCTAGCTGCAGCAGGAAGAGCAGCCAGTCCAGCGGATCCACAACACCACCTGGCTCTGGAAAGAGGACTGTGCGGCAATGTGTTGTAGTTCATGAGATAGGGGCCCATAGAAGTATTTTGCTGAGGGCCCCCTGATGGATTAATTGAGCCTCGAGTGGGAAGCCAGAGAACAAGCTAGGTCGAGGCCCGAGAGGATTTCAATATGGTGCAGTTGCCTGCGTAACTCTACAGACCCCTCAAAACCGTTTAATGGGGAATTAAGACGTGCATAGGACCTGTGCTGACTCAGCATTTTACCCAGAGAACAAACCTGTAGGTGTGGGGGAGGTGTTCTACGGATAAGGATCACGTGATGATACAAATACTTTTTCAGCCTCTGAGAAAGCCCTGTGTAAACCAGGGCCCAGATCCTCAAAGGTATTTAGGCACCTAAATATATTTGTGGGCATTGGGCTAGATGTTTCTGGGACTGTCAGATGTCTGAATCTGAGCGGGCTGGTTATCCAGTTAATAGAAGCACTGAGTACCCTCCCTCCTGACAAAATTTGACTCAATCTTGTGAGTGTATTTGTGCGTGTGTGTGAGACAGTTCTGCTTTGTCTCTGTCTTTCTTCCTGTGAGGTGATTTTTTAAAAAAATAAGATTGCAGCTGGGTGGCCAATTTATTCTTTTTGGTAGGTTTACAGAGAAAAGTGGTCTAATAATTTCTATAATGGAGGTGTTGACACCTTGGGTCTTTTCTTCCTGCTGTGTAGATGAATGCCTTGAGAAATGGCTTCTGCGGGAGAAGGATTTTGTTTCCCATTTTGGAACTCGTGGGTCTGAAACTTTGTGTGTCTGTAATTCACCCTGATTGTTTGCTGACTGCTGTTTTTCCTGACTCCAGAGATTGTTCTAGAACAGTTGTCAAAGCACTCTGCAAAGAAGGCATATAAGTGTTATACAAATTGGATGCATGTGTGCCCTTGTCTTTGTCAGTAAATTACCGAGGCTACATCAACACTGTTTGTTTTTTGCGGAAGAGGAAAAGCAAATGAAGCACTCATTAGCAAATCTCTCATTCTCATTTGCACATTCTCTTCCAATCCTTTTTGTGGAAGAGGGTTTTGCGGAAAAAAACCGCAGCGTAGATGGGGCCATTTTTCAGGAAAAGAAACCCTTTTGCGCAAGATCCCTTATTTCTCAAAAAATGAAGTTTACAGGATTTTGCGCAAAAGGAGTTTTTTCTGAAAAATGGCCTGTCTACACTGCGGGATTTTTTTGCAAAAACCTCTTCCGCAAAAAGGATCGGAAGAGAATATGCAAATGAGAGTGTGAGACTTCCTAATGAGTGCTTCATTTGCATTTCCCCTTCCACAAAAAACAAACAGTGTAGACGCAGCCTGAGAGAGAACCTTCCCAGCAGACCTGCTCCTCCGATCAAGATGGAGCATTGCATGCTGAGACCTCGCCCCCTTTGGACTGTAGTTCCCTATTAAAAGAGAAGAAAAATACTTTCTGCTCCTTTTAATGCAAATTCAGAGCTTCAGAAAATTCCTGATGTTGCCCTTGGTTCAGTAATGGTGAGGCACTGCTGTCATGTAAATAGTGTTCATCATGGAGCAGGTACCTTTACCCCCAAATCCTTGGAAAAGTCAAACAGTTTGATGCAAGGGCCTTTAGTTAACCATGAAAATATCACTTTATTCTTCAGCCCTTTTCCAAAATAGTACTAATAGGAAAGGTATTATGCACAGGAAATCATTTGTTGATGCTTTTGTGACATGCCACCAATTAGAGGTTTGTACTAAAATCACATTACAGCAGTTTCAAACCTACAGATTGAATATTCACTGTTATATTCCTGAGCCCACGTATTTGATCTCCAGTTAACTATTTAAGTGTCTCAAAATGCCCAATATATGTGGAAAGCTGGCTAGAGGATTTGGACACACAATTATTAATATTAACAGGAACCGGGCCTTGAATCTCTTTAAGAATTTCAGCTAACCGTTTTAGTGAACATGGGTTTCTGTGGTTTAGAGCCATGACTAAATAGATGCAGCAAATTTGTAGCCTGAAAAAAGACCAGTACATCTTCTGTTTTCAGAAAATACTGTGCCATGGGAGATAAAACTGCAGACAGAAGATCAAAAGCGAACTGTCGCTGCAGCATTATTGCCTCTGGATTAACTTTGCAATAGTCATGTATTACAAGACTTGGGTATTACTTGCTCTGTGTAGCAATCCGGTTTGCTCACTTTTTATTCTTCTCACAATTAAAAAAGGAACTATTGTCAGGGAACTTCCCATAAGGTGGCCATCCCTTTATAATGAAAAATTGAATGATAAATCTGTAACACTAAACTGTTTATGGCCTAGAGTGATATTAGTAGGGACACTTGCTGCAGTGGGCTATTGCCCAAGTTTCTCTAGTAGCCCATCTGGGAGATATCTGGGTAGATGCCCATCGTAAACAGATGTTCGAATTCAAGCCAAGCTGTAATAAGTCCCTGGTCAAAGGAGCGTTGTACCAGTTGAATGATGTTCAGTCGAATCCTCTGTACTCTTTCCAATAAAAAAGGAAAGGTATCAAGAGACATAAAGTACATTCTAGCTTGTGTGATATACGTGCACCTGGTCACATTAATCAGTGTCTCTCTTGCCAAATTGAAAAGTGTTAAACATTTATTGCCACACTCAGTATTAATTCGTGACGGGGGGAAAAAACTACATCCAGGTCTCTGCCAGAAAGAGAGAGGTCTAAGAGCTTTTGTATGAACCCTCTCCCATTGTTTTACATGACCTTGAGATGATTTCCTTTGTCACATTCTCCCCAGTGCAGTGGTTTTAAATAACCAACAGGCTTCTAATAAAGTGAGGTTCTCTCGAGAAGCTGGTATGGTGCCTATGCTGGAGAGCCTGAATAAAAGCATAATCCGTTCCAAGCTTGTGTCCTGCCAACATAACTCTTCTCTGAGGGCACATCCACACAGCAGGGCAAAAGTCAAATTAAGCTACGCAACTTGAGCTACTTCAATTGCGTAGCTTAAGTCAAAATAGCTTATTTCGGCTTTTGGTGCTGTCTACACAGCAGGATGTCAAAGGAGGACCACTCTTCCTTTGACTTCCTTTATTCCTCATAAAATGAGGGTTACAGGAGTTGGAGTAAGATGTCCTGTGGGAATTTCGAAATAAGGGCTTGCAGTATAGACATGCTCTTTGTTATTTCGTAATAACGTCAGTTATTCTGAAATAATGCTGCTGTGTAGACGTACTCTGACAGAACAGTGATACTTTTTCTTATCTTGCCCCTGAAAACGTTCTATTACCTGTCATGGGCACTGCTGAAGGAGACCTAAGAAGCTCAGCTTAACTGGTTTATGGAGGAGAGAGAGAGAGAAAGCCTATGTCTAGACTGCATTGCTTTTTCGGGATACCTATGGTATCCCGGAAAAGCAACGTCGCATCCAAGGAACGCATCTGCTTTTTTGGAAAAATTTTTGGAAATGTGGACATGCTCTTTTGCCATCCCTGTAAACCTTGTTCTATGAGGAATAAGGGATGACTAGAAAGAGCACTTTTTTTCCAAAATTTGGCATTGTGTAGACACGCCAAATTTTGAAAGCCTTTTTCTAAATTGGAAAAAGATATGTATCTTTTTCCAATTTAACACTGCAGTCTAGATGTAGCCAGAGAGAGAGAGATTAATAGGTGATTTGATCACAATCTGCAAGTACCTACATGAGGAAGGGATGTTTGATAGAAATGCCTCTTTGATCTAGCAGAAAAAAGGCATAATGCGGTCCAATGGCAAAAAGCTAGATCAATTCTGAGAAGAAATAAAGAACAATTTGTTCAAAGGTGAAGGAAATTAACCATTGGAACAACTTTCCAAGGGCTGTGGTGGATTCTTCATCACTTGACGTCTTTCAATCAAGTCCGGGGGCAGGTCTGCTTTTCAAAAGCTAGTGGCAGAGCTGCGAGTGCGATAGCGAAGATGTCACCACTCAGACAGGAGAGCTTCTCCTATCAGCATTGTTAATGCACCTCCATGAGTAATGGCAGCTCTGTCAATGGGAGAAGTTCTCCTGGTAGTCTAGTGCTACCTACACCAGAGCTTAGGTCACTGTAACTGCTTCACTGGGATTTTCACACCCCTGATCAACAGAGTTATACCGATGCAAAATAGTAGTGTAGGCCTGGCCTGGCGGTCCTTCTAAAAGGGATGCTAGCTTAGAAGCTGTGGCTTGATGCAGAAATAGCTGGGTGAGGTTTTATGTGGGTGGCATACCAGAGGTCAGACGCAATGACCTAGCCTTAAACACCTACGACTGCATTAAACTACCATTATCTGCAACTGCCCTGGTTTGAGAGAGCACATCTTGCTTTGAGGAGCAGCTGTGAAGAATGGTTGACCATCTGTTTAGAGCAGCGACCCGCAATGCGTGGCTGGTGCACTTTGCTTCTTGTTGACCCTTCTCTTAGGCAAAATAAGTGTCAATGTCAGCCCAGCCCAGTGCAGAGGCTGCTCTGTCGCTCCACGTCCCCGTGGCTCCTGCCACCACCGTGAGCGGCGGAAGGGGTCCGACCCCGGCTGCTGGCCCCAGCCTGCCTTGAGCCCTGCAGGCTAACCTAAGTATGGGGGCCATCTCATCCATAGGATGGTTGGGCCACTGCGGAGCCTCTCCAAAGTGCAGGGTGGCAGTGGGGACCCGCAAGAGGGTTTAAATCAGCCAGAGGCAGCAGGCGGGCTCTGGGATGCATGAGGGGGAGAGAACCCCCCTTCTCCTTGGAGCCCTGCCAGAGGAGGATTTGAGGACTGGTGCTAGCCGTAAGGTAAACTGAGTTTGAGCCCCTCTGGTCCAGGGGAAAGCATTAGTTCCTGTCTGAGTATGTACAACTGCCATGCTCTTCCCTTGCCTTTGCTGATCAAAACAAAAATTATGGGTGGAAAATCAGCTTCTATCCCTTTTTAATAACCCAGCTCAGCCCACAGCAGCAGACACACGAATAGGTTATAACATCCATCATGCAGGAAGAGCTTAATAAACAGATGCAAAGTCTGAAGGAGTCCTATGTAAGATTCTGTCATGGGAGAAAAGGGGGCTACTTACAAGCCTTAGAGGCAAGGAGACAGCAGAACAAGAAGGCAGGTGTGAAACTCCTCTTAGTAACTCGGTGCTTCTGTGTTTATGTGCGCAGGGGATCAAGGCTTTTCAGCGCTTAGCCTAATCGTATTCTTTGCAGCATGACTCTGAACAAACGCATTCACTGTGTCAGCTCTGTCAAGTTTCCTGCCCTGAGCCGGAGACACCTCAGTCTGACTGACTTACCCACTAATTTCCCAGACGTGAACTCCCTTTGGATAATTCTTTCATCTGACACAACATCTCTATCTGGTTTTGCTGTGTCACGACATTGTATTATTATACTGCTGCCTCTCTGCTTCATTTGAGACTCGTGCAGCCCCTGGTGCCTGCTGCACATTGACAGCCGTGGCAAAACCAGTGTGAAGAGAGACCACCTAAAGAAGTGGCAGGCAACCTGTGGCCCATGGGGGTTCCACCTGTGGCCCATGCACCACCTCTCTGCCCCCATTCCCCATACCTCTTGCACACTCAGGTACTAGAACCGTGCACTTACCTCTTCCTCCTCCTTCCCCTCCCCCTCTGCACTTTCTGAGGTGATGCATGGTGCTCCAAAAGTGCTGGGAGGGAGCGGGAAGTATAGGTAAGTGCAGGGCTCCGATGCCCAAGTGCATGAAAGGCATGGGAGCTGGGGGTGCATGGGGTGTCTGCAGGTGGAACCCCAATGACCCGTAGGCTACTGGTTGCCCACCACCGAATTTCAATCTTGCAGGCCACTGAGATGGAGGGCCACTCATGTGGCCCACTCACTAGTCTTGGTTGCCCATCACTGACCTAAAGGGTAGGAACAAAGCACAGGAAATGTGTGTGCGTGTGTCAGCCGGTGGTCAGGGCAGTGAGTGGTGTGCGTGTATTATACACCCAAGACTTCAACTGCTAGGACTGGGGTCCTTTAGCAGCGGGCAACCTGGAGGAGGTTGACGGGCGCCCCAAGAAGTTTACAGGGAGAGCTTATTACACCTCAGATTTTGACTGCTAGGATACACGATCCCTTCGCAGCGGGCAGCCTGGGGAGGCTGAGAGATGCCCCAACGGATCTGTCCCCTGGAAGCGACATGATCCAACGCTCAAGCTCTCCCTATATCTGTCCCTTATGACCGGCTGGAGTTCTTTTTAAAATTGTGCTTGGTTCTGTTACAGCAACTGAAGGAGTCAGGTCACAGCTTAAACAGTTACTATTTTATTGTTACAGGGTAAACTTAGCTGTTAAATGCTACTACTGTGTTACAGATAACACAGCCACTACAAAGGACAGGACAGAAATTACACTAATAAGTCACTTACAGGTACCATGAAACCCTTTTGGTTCTCTGAGCTCTTATTAAATGCATGCAAAATAGACACCTAGCAGGTATATATTCTCACCCCTGCGTTCCAAACTTGGCGTGGCCAGTGTCTTTCTCTCAATCCCTCGGGAAGAAGTAGGGCGAGGTTGGGCGTCCCACAGACCTCGGGAGACAACCAATACCTGCCAGCAGGTGTAGATGATTGGAGCTCAAATGGGGTGGGCTACTAAATCCCTCTTTATACCCCTTGGGTCACGTAGGCTTCTTCCTGGTCTCAAGTGGCCAATTAGGAAAAATGGCTTTGAATGCCAAGTTTCCCACGAAGGGTGCAAAGCATAATTCACACCTGGGAAAATGCAGACAATGGGCACCTCTGGTATGTGATGGGCGAAGATTCCTCTCCTGGGACAGTGCAGGCGTGTCAATTACTGGTACTAGCCATCAGGGCAGCGGGAGGCCCCGGGTCGTCAGCTAGCCCATTTACTGTCTGGTTTCTGTTTATGGTAGAGTCAGGGACAGGCAGCACACCTGCGTTCCCAGGGCATCAAAGGCTGACTACCTTTCTCTTGCTCTCTGGGGGGGGGGGGAACAAGATGGGGTTCATGTCTGGCTACATTCCACCCCCTTGACATGCCTCACTATGTCCCAGAACACAAGATGGCGGTGATGCCAGCACCTTTTGCCCTCCTTGGAGGAAGCTAAAATCACCCTATCGGCAGGGTCTGATCAGATAATTTTGAATCAAGGGATTGATTAGGATCGCTTCCCAACGCCATATACCGGACTTATGCATAGGAAGTAGCAGTGTACACCAAATGCTTAACAATACATAGAAGCATGCAGCAAGCAATTACAACAAGAAAAATGGTTAATATAGTATTTACAATAGAGTGAAGGAATGGAGTTAACGAAAATCCTAGGTGTTGGGCTAGCCAATCTAGCCATGAGGCTTTTTCCGTCCTCAGTTACAGCGTGTAGCACCTTAACAGCGCCCTTTATAGCGAATACATCTTGTTTAATTTGTAAGCAGCAAGATTGGTTAATTATCGCACATACTCCCCCCTGCTGGGCTAAAACTGCATCTAAGGCTATTCACTTATGCCTTCTCCAGCTCAGCTACTCCAAGCCAGGGCAGGAATGTGCAGGTGAACTGGTGAAAAATCTGTAGAGCATTCTATAGGGGGTTCAGGGTGAATCTTCTTGGCATCCGGTGCAGGAAACTTCCAAGGTTAGTGAGACCAGAAGCCATAACGTGGGGGTGTACAGTGAGCCCCCCAGGGGCAGCGTGCCCCAGTGAGCAGCGCCCTATTTAATTCAGCGGCAGATACTTGTAGGCTTTCTGCCTACAAATGAAAAAGAGTCCTCGCTCTTCCTTTAGAATAGGGGAGTAGGGTCCCTTACACCACCCTGTTCCAGTGGGTCCTTTCTTTGGGGTATGGTGGGTAGCACAGTAACTATCATTAGCGGCTGTGCAATGCAAGGCAAGCAGCAAGTCCTGTAGGACCTGATCCGCTGCAAAATGCTCTGCCCTAGCACACTGGTTTGGGAGTAGGGTGTTACTGGTTACCATTGTGGGGTTGTATATGTGACCAGTATTAGGAATAATGAATAATGACTGATTGTACCAGACTTTTCCTTCCGGGTATTGGCTGAAGTTTAGGGGAATAATGGTAACATTGCTAATAGTGGTGTGCCAGCTTGGGAGATATTATATCCCCAGCACCTTAAGGGTTTTTGGTGGGTTGCACTGGGATAGACATCCCAGACTTTTAATTTCTCATTAAACTTACAATGTGGGTACACTGCTGGTCCCCTAACCACCCAAGGTGGGGTCCAGTACCATTTTTGTTCTCAAAGCAGATGGGGTACACTTCCCTGGAGCTTCCTGTTATATACTCCAGAGGTTGACCCCATAGTGTAGGTTGCCATTGTCCATGCCATCCCCCCAAGTTCCCTTCCCAGAGTCTTTTTAAAAGTTTGTAGCTGCTGTCATCAAACCAGGCTGGTCCCCATTTGAAAATGTTGTTCTTGTTCCACCAGTCATTTAAGTTTAAAGGAACAAATTCAATCCCTAGTCCTGTGGAAAAGTTCAGCAGTGTACACGTCCAACAGTCCGTGGCGCCAGTTTGGATGGCATTCTGGAAAGGGTGTCTGGGAACGGCGGAGGCTGCTGTGGCCACAAGGAATGTTACAACGAGTCCAAACATCATGCTGTCGCTCGGATCGGGGTCTGCCACACAACCAAGTTTGATTCTAAAAGAAAGCACAAAGTCAACCGGTCTTGGATACAATCCAAGCCTCAGAAATAGTTAGTGACAGCTTGTCAGGGTTTGCAATAATCCAAACGCCCTTGTCTTTATAAGACTGAAGTACACAGGTATGTGTGCCCAGGCTGGGGTGTTTGACTACAACAGTATCCCCAGGGGCATATTTGGAGTCCTTATCTGATTGTATAACTTGGGGTGTTGGGACGAGTGCTGTTTGTGGTTTAGTCCCATGATGGTTGACAACCCCATTGCTAATCGCGTCGGGTAGGTAAAGCCAATTCCCGAGACAATCTCTACTCCAGTCAAAACATATTTCCTTCTCTGTCTGGTGGAGGGTAATGGGCCGATGTAATCAATTCGCCAGTTGCCTATTACCAGTTTTAGCAAGGAGGGTGGCCTTGTTCACTAAGCCCCACACCTCCTGGTCCTTTTCTTAAGCATATTCCTGAAAAATCTGAGAGTTGCTTTAACTCTCAGTACCCATCCTTAAGGGAATCTAGCTCTGTCTGGGTACTGAGGGACATGCATTTCTACCTCTCTACTTCTGCAGCAGAGGCTTTTACATTTTTGCAGTTTCATATTTGCATTCTTATAGTCAGTCAATTTGAAGAACACCTCATTACAGGTTTTCCATAGAAGTCAAGCTGCAGCTGCTTCCCTCTTCATTGGAGCCAAGGGTTTACATATCCACAAGTAGTTAGCCAATTTGTCTTCTAGGTCTGAAATTGTATGGACAGCAGCTAACACTTGATCAGACCAAGGGCTATGCCCGAACCTTGCAAGATTTTGTTCAAAAGGGGTAACATCTTTTACAAATGCCAATTTCTCAGTCTTCTCTCTGGGAGCCTTCTAAAAAGACTGCTTACATTTAAACATTTTCTAGTATACCCAACCTCCTATTGGGACTAAAATAGCAATACCAATACCTCCTTTTTTTTTTTCTTTCTTTCAGGGGATAAGGCAACACGCCACATTTATTGAACATACATAGATCAATCAATACTTATCATATGCATATGATTCATTACACTCATGTACTCTCACACACCCACAAGCACACTCCATCTTGTTGTTACCAAAGGTTGCTCCCCCTTCTGTATCTGTTCTCACATTTAGCATTGTGCAAACATAAATCCTTTTAGATTCTCACTTTTATGTTTGACTTCTTTTTCCCATCTTTCTTTCTGGAGGGCTACAATTTGAACTTTCTGATCTTAGGGTAGTTTGCTGATCAAACTTAGCCATTACCTGCAAAGCTTCTTTGTGCTGCCAGGTAGGGCATTTGCATCACAAAGGAAATTACAACCTGTTGTGGCTCCTGGAGCCTCCATAGTATTTTAATTTGTTTGCAGTTTTTACCCCTTCTACAATATACATGGCATGTCACAGGAAAATGTGCAGTCTTTGTTTACAACACTACTTAGCCACATTAAACTTTGCATAGGGTGTAACTCTTTATGCTTACAGTTTTCCTGTACTTTCATTAAACAACTTGGACTGAAATGGTCTTACTAAAAGTAAACCAAACCAATTTGTTTTAAACCTACAAACAAGATTACTGGACCTTGAAAACCTCACTTATTTACACTATATATATTATATACACACAGATACACATACATTCTCTCTGAACCTTTCTTACACTATTTCTACATAGCTGTACAACAATTACATTCCCCCTTTATTCATTGGGGTAGTTAAGTTCCAATAGAACCCCTCCCTTTAGAGTTCTTTTAGCAGTATCTATAATCAAATGTATGGATTTGAGTCAAATTTGCCTGGATTATTTACAGACATTCCTTTGGAAAAAGGGCCCATTTTTCCTTCAGAATGGCTGCAAAGAAACCAAATTTTCTATCTACACCATTTTAGCATTTGCACAACTGCTCAATTCTCTCCATTCTCTGTAGAGTTAAATTCTCTGTGGGTTTTTCTTTTCTTAAAACACTTTCTTATCTCTAAAAAAAAAAAAAAAAAAAAAACTGGCCTTGTTTCAGATATTACTCTTGTAAGTATTGTTTTAAGGATTTAGATTTCCAGTACATGTACTTACTGCCTTTTTCTCAGTTCTACCACAAGGCCTTCAATCTATTTGTTACCTGCCTGCTTGTCTGGGCCTGATCCTGTTTTCCTTGCTAAATGGAAAGTGGCTCTTTTCCACAGACTCAGGCTTTGTCCCATTCTTTAACTTGCAGGTAGTTCTATACTTACAGAACTGCACCCACAACTCCTCAGGATTTCCCCAATCCTTTTCTAACATTTCTCTATCCCATTTTGGGTTGCCCCAAACTTCCTGGACAAAATTATTCTCTACTTTACTGAAATCAGTATTTACCATGACTAGCTTCATGTTGCTGTATTTAAACCTATAACACAATCCTGCCGACTACGCCAATTCTGTCAGCCAGTGGTCAGGGCAGTGAGTGGTGTGTGTGTATATACACCCGAGACTTCAACTGCTAGGACTGGGGTCCCTTAGCAGCGGGCAACCTGGAAGAGGTTGACGGGTGCCCCAAGAAGTGTACAGGGAGAGCTTATTACACCTCAGATTTTGACTGCTAGAATACACGATCCCTTTGTAGCGGGCAGCCTGGGGAGGCTGAGAGATGCCCCAACGGATCTGTCCCCTGGAAGCGACATGATCCAACGCTCAAGCTCTCCCTATATCTGTCCCTTATGACCGGCTGGATTCTTTTTAAAATTGTGCTTGGTTCTGTTACAGCAACTGAAGGAGTCAGGTCACAGCTTAAACAGTTACTATTTTATTGTTACAGGGTAAACTTAGCTGTTAAATGCTACTACTGTGTTACAGATAACACAGCCACTACAAAGGACAGGACAGAAATTACACTAATAAGTCACTTACAGGTACCATGAAACCCTTTTGGTTCTCTGAGCTCCAATCATCTACACCTGCTGGCAGGTATTGGTTGTCTCCCGAGGTCTTTGGGACGCCCAGACTCGCCCTACTTCTTCCCGAGGGATTGAAAGACGCTGGCCACGCCAAGTTTGGAACGCAGGGGTGAGAATATATACCTGCTCGGTGTCTATTTTGCATGCATTTAATAAGAGCTCAGAGAACCAAAAGGGTTTTATGGTACCTGTAAGTGACTTATTAGTGTAATTTCTGTCTTGTCCTTTGTAGTGGCTGTGTTATCTGTAACACAGTAGTTGCATTTAACAGCTAAGTTTACCCTGTAACAATAAAATAGTAACTGTTTAAGCTGTGACCTGACTCCTTCAGTTGCTGTAACAGAACCAAGTACAATTTTAAAAAGAACTCCAGCCGGTCATAAGGGACAGATATAGGGAGAGCTTGAGCGTTGGATCATGTCGCTTCCAGGGGACAGATCCGTTGGGGCATCTCTCAGCCTCCCCAGGCTGCCCGCTGCAAAGGGATCGTGTATCCTAGCAGTCAAAATTTGAGGTGTAATAAGCTCTCCCTGTAAACTTCTTGGGGCGCCCGTCAACCTCCTCCAGGTTGCCCGCTGCTAAGGGACCCCAGTCCTAGCAGTTGAAGTCTTGGGTGTATAATACACACACACCACTCACTGCCCTGACCACCGGCTGACAGTGTGTCTCATAAAAATCCCTTGGGATTGGAATGTGGTCAAAAATCAGGTCATAGAGATCTATAAAATCATGAGTGGTTTGGAGAAAGTGAATAAGGAAAAGTTATTTACTTGTTCCCATAATATAAGAACTAGGGGCCACCAAATGAAATTAATGGGCAGCAGGTTTAACACAAATAAAAGGAAGTTCTTCCTCACACAGCACACAGTCAACCTGTGGAACTCCTTGCCTGAGGAGGTTGTGAAGGCTAGGACTATAATAGGGTTTAAAAAAGAGCTAGATACATTCATGGAGGTTAGGTCCATTAATGGCTATTAGCCAGGATGGGTGTCCGTAGCCTCTGTTTCAGAGGCTGGAGACAGATGGCAAGAGAGAGATCGCTTGATCATTACCTATTCAGTTCACTCCCTCTGGGGCACTTGGCATTGGCTACTGTCAGCAGACAGGATACTGGGATGGATGGACCTTTGGTCTGACCCAGTATGGCCATTCTTATGTTCTTATGTCAGGCTGTCCGGTATCCCAAGACTGGCTTACAGAATCATGAGTTTTGAACATAAAACAATAGTATATTGGGGATTCATTTTATTTGACTTCTGCTTGCTGAGCCTTTTAGGATGCACTTGGATCACATTGTCAAGCTCCCTTCTGCTAGAAACTTTTTTTTCCTAAAACAAAAGATGAAACTCTTATCTAGTCACATGACTAGAGCCCTGTGCAGATACAGAATTTGTATCCACATCCCATCCGTGATCTGCAAAAATGGTTTGTGGATCTAAAGAGGCTATCCACGAATTCGCGGGGCTCTAGACAAGCATGCAGGAGCAGCGGGCTTTGCAAAAGACACCAGATACTGCAAGAATCATGGTAAATTCAGAAGAGTCTGCATGGGGAAGACAGAATCGATACTGGCTAAGTGGGGGGCATCAGTTTAATATCAAACGCAGCCTGGGGTCAGGGACTGATTCTGAAGTCACTCTTGTGATACTGGGCCACCTGACATGATTTTTGACCACATTCTTATCCCACAGGATATTCATGAGACACACCCATGCATTTCCTGTGCGTCATTCCTGCCCTTAGTTGGGAATCAGCATTTTCTCAGCGCAGCTCTGAGAACAGGAATTGTCACTTTAGGTCAGCGACGGGCAACTATGACTAGTCACTGGGCCGGCTGAAGGACCCTTCCTTCGTCTCAGTGGGCTGCGAGATTGAAATCCAGTGATGGGCAACCTGTGGGCCACATGCAGCCCATTGGGGCTCCGCCTGCAGACCGTCCATGCACCCCTGCACCCACCCCCCACTTACCTATTCCTCCCACTCCCTCCCAGCATTTTCGGGGCACCACCAACGGCCAAACTGTGTGGCTCAGGAGCCACATGTGGCTCATCCCATTTCGGTGCAGCTCCTGGAGGTGCCTTGGGGCCCAGGAGGAGCTGGGGATTTCAGCAGGGTGCTGGGGCAGGGGCTTCTGCTCAGCAGAGGAGAGGGATGGGGGGCTTCAGCCCTGCAGGGCGCATCTGCCAGGGCTCAGGGCTTCCACACAAGTTGGCTGAAGCCTGAGCCCTGGCTAGTGCCTCCCAGGGATCAGGAGCCCCGGCGCTTGGACTTCTAAAGATCAATAACTAATGCTGGCCAGCGAGCTGCGTCCACGCCTCACCAGCCAGCAGCCTCGGATCCAAGGCCTCTGGCCCTGTGCTGGGCTCCGAGGGGGCTGGCCCCGCACCCTGCTGTGCGGGAGGGCGGAGGAAGGGCTGGAAGGAGGAGACTGGAGCTGCCCTTGTGCTGCGTTTCGAGCGGCCATGGCGGGGTTGAGCTCCGAGCTCCGCAACCCCGAGATCTTGCAGCGGCTGGAGGAGCCGGCGTGGGACTCGCCGCAGCCGGGGTGAGCGCCGCCCGCTCGGCCCAGCTGCGGGGCTCGCTTGTAATGCGCGGGGAGGGCGCAACCCAGCGGCTCTGCCCCAGCAACCGGGGCTGCTCCCCGCAAACTCTGTGGGTGCTCCTAGGAGAGCTGCCCCCCCCCTCCAAGCCTTTGGCCCCAGGCTTGGGGCGCTTCCCAAGCCGGGGGCGACCTGCTCCCCTTGCGGGTCCCGAATGCGGGGGACCTGGCCGGCTCGCCCTGCCTCGCTTCCCAAGGGATTGTCCTGCGGCTCCCTTCCAGGGGCGGGGGGCAAGCAGAGGGGCGGCGGGTTAGTTAGTTTTAGCCAAAACCATGGGGAGCTCCGTGGCCGTTTGAAGAATCACAAATGTATGTGGGGCTACATTTTATTGGGAGGAGGAACCCCCTTCCTCAGAGGCATGGGAGGGCAAGTCCTAGCTTGCCTGGTCTGGCTCAGGGCTTCCCCTTCCCTGAGTGTCACAATGGACACAGGAAGGATTGTATCAGCGTGTTCCTAACGTGGGATTGCTTCGGACTTGGCTATTTAATCTTCCTGCTGCTGGCTTTGCTGGAGAAACTTAGTTTGCAAACTGCAAAACAGTCAGTTGCACGTTTAAAAGGAGGAGGGCGAACAACTGGGCTATGTCTACACTGGCGGCTTCTTGCCCAAGAAAACGTCCACACTGCCATGTGCGCGCTGTGCTTTTGCCCAAGAGCAGCCATGGCAGTGTGGACGCTCTCTTGCACAAGAAAGCTCTGATGGCCATTTTAGCCATAGGGCTTTCTTGCGCAAGAAACCCCTGCAGAGCGTCCACACTGCCCTCTTGCGCAAGAGCTCCTGCGCAAGAGGGCTTACACCTGTTAAAAAAGAGCATAGCTCTTCTGCAAGAAGCCCTCTCTCACCACGCCGTACTGTAAATTTCCTTGCACAAGAGCAGGCAGGCAGTGTGGACGCTCTGCAGATTCTTGCGCAAGAACGGCCGTACTTGCGCAAGAAACCGCGAGTGTAGACATAGCCCTGGTGTGTTTAATTCATTGTAGAGATTCTGGACAGCCGAACTCCTCAAGTGACCTGCCTCTGGACTCCCTAAATACAGAGGTGGCGGAAGACAGTGCAGCGGGGAAGGTGAAAAGAAAGAGAGCACAGACTCCCCTGGAAAAATACTACTTGAAGTACCTTAGTGTGACTGATCTGTCCACTCAGAGTTGGTGTGAGCAACAAATGGTGTATGGGAGGGAGCTCCCCCAGCTACAAGCACCAGAAAAGGTCCTGTTGTTAAACACAGGGAAGAGCATACATCTAGCCAGAGGTAACACTACTAGGATGTTGCAGTCCAAACTTCCATTTTGTTTGTTCTCCCAGCGTCGTTTATTATAGGGTGTGTCATTTCAGTAGGTTTTCTGCAAACATTTCCAAAGCTTTATCATGTGTGTTAACAAACTCCTTTACTTGTAATGTGCTGGATCAAATTCTACCAGGGCTGTAAAAGGTTAACCACTTAAACCTGGTAAGCATGAGAGTTACCGGAGTGCTTATCGAGTAACTGGTGTTACCGCCAAACGTGGCAGGCTGGAGCAGCCCTGGCTGAGTGGCCCCGATCTCAGCCTGGAGGGACCCCAACTTCAGCTTGGAGGGATCCCAGCTGCATGGGGAAAGGAGGTGGGCAAGGTTCCCTCTAAGCTGCATGGCCCTGCAACTGCTTAATTAGCCCTGCCCAGCCAGGGGCCCAGGGCTCTTACACCCAGCTGCCTAGCTGTGGGAGGGATACTTCACCCTCAGCAACAGCTCCAGGTCCAGCTGGGAGAGACTCACTGCACTGTCCTCAGCAGGGATCTGCTGCTGTTGCTGAGGGAAAAGTGCTTCTCCCCCAGCCAGGCAGTCCCATGTGCAGAGCCCTGAGCTCTTGACAAGGGGGGCTCTTGAAGCAGTTCTAGGGCTGTGCTTCCCCCCGCCCCCCCCCCGGTTCCAGACTTGTTGGAGCAACACAGGCTGGGCAGGGGGTTATTTAGTTGTTTAACCAGTTAACTATTTAAACTCTTCTTTTTTTACATCCCTAAATTCTACCCACAGCTATATCTCTACAAGCCTATTCATGTCTCCAGGAATGCAAGCGGAGTGTCACCTTCCAAAAGCACAGGCACATGAACCTTTTTCATCTGGCAACCCTGGGAAACCGGGTATGCCATTTTAAAGACTTTGCTGGTCCCAGGAGGGTGCTGCGAGGTCTGGGCCTGAGAGGCGTGGGGTGCTTACCTGCCCCCGGAGACACAGGTGGCTCTCTGCACTGCTCTGAGGCACCACCCCCCGCTGCTATGGGAGCGGTGGGTAAAAGCCGCAGGGGAAGTGCAACTAGGGATGTAATAGCGTAGTCGATTAACCAATAAGCAAAAGCTTATTGGTTAATGCTATAGACTACACGCATTTCCCTCTTCTTCCCCCCCCCCCAAACCAGGAAATTTTTTTTTAGCAGGCTAGCCAGCAGCCTGGCTCAGTTCTGGCTCACGCCGGATCCAGGACCTATCCCCGCTGTGGCTCTGCATTTAAAGTATATTAAAAGCCAGGTGGGCAGGCAGCCTGGCTCAGTTCTGGTTCACGCCGGGTCCGGGCGCTCGGGCCCCCTCTTTCCTCAACAGGGGTTGCTGCCACCCCGCACTGCTGCCTCTTTTTCAGAGGGCAACAAGCAGCCGGTCCGCAAGAGGAGCTGGTTTTTAAACGGGCTCCCCTCGCAGACTAGCTCCCACCTGGCACCCCGCACTGCTGCCAGCCCCGCCCCCGGGGACTACAGAATAGTCGACTAACCAATAAGAATTCATGAGGTTACTCGACTATTCAATTAACCGATATTTAATATCCCGACCTCCAGCAGCTGGGAGAAAGAGCAGCAGTACATGGAGCTGCTCTCTTCTCCGTACCATGGGTGTTCTAGAGATTTTCATTGCATTAGCTGTCCTACTGTGCCCACTTCTGGTCTATAATTCATGTATAGGAGGAAAAAAAGCATTCCTTGTCCTCAGTGGATTGATCTGTTGCACCAGGGTCAAGCAAGAGGCCTAAATCTGTATCATTTCCTAACATTGGTGATTATTTTCAAAGGGAGATCACTGGCTTGGGGGGATCAGGAGCCCTGGGTACTATTCTTAACCCTGCGACTGATCTATTGAGTGATCCTGGACAAATCATTTCACATCTCTGCTCCGGGTTCCTCTCCCACTCGTCCATTGTGTTTTACTGACGTTTTTTTTACCATGCTTCGCAGGCCTAGCCCAGCGGGACCCAGAGCTTAGTTGTGGCTTTGAGGCGGGACCGTGAGAAAAAATGAATAATAGTTTAATCTCTTTTGAAATCAGAACTAGAAGTGCACGATATAGTGGAAGTACGTACGACCAGCAAGGAAGATTCTTGGGCACTAAAAATACTGAATCTGCTTTCTGTGATTCCAGTGCTACAAGCAGGTATGTAGGCAGGCAAAGAGCATTGTCCTATTTTTTTTTATCTTTGTTGTGATGTATGTATATGTGTGTTGTAAGCAAATTTATTTATTTATGAAAATATATTAATATAAATCAGTTTATTGTGACCTTTGTGCCAGCTTAGGGCATGGGATTTCCAATGACGGGTCATGACCCAGTACGGGTCGTGGAATGGCAGACACAAAGTCTCGTTGCTGCAGGGGGATCAGATGGCCAGTCAGGGTGCTAAGGTAGCTTCCTGCCTGTCCTGTACCGCAGACTCAGCTGCACCCCAAGCCTGGCTTTTAGGTGAAGGGGTGGGGGTGGCAGAGAGTGCACAGAGCTCCCACGCACTGCCCCTGCCCTGAGCACTAGCTCCGCACTCCTGCTGCCTGGGAACCTGCTGCTGCCTCCTGGGTGCAGCATGGTCTACGGTACCAGGAGAGTCAGGAAGTTGTCTTAGCCCCCACGCTGACTGGGAACTGCTCAAGGTTAGCCCTTCCTGCCCCAGCCCTGACATCCTCAAAGCCAGAGCCCTCTCCGGCACCCCAAAGCTCTCCTCCTCAGCTCCACCCTGGTCACACTCTAGTCAGTTTATGTTGGGTCGTGGGCATCGACAATTTTCTTCAACTGGGTCATGAGAAAAAAAAGTTTTTGAAAACTGCTGGCCTAGATAAGAATTAGAGATTGTGGAGACAAAAAACATTATTTTAAACTCCCGTGTCTGAATTTCTAATAACCACCTTAGATTATTAAAATGAAGCTCTTGGGGAGGCCCTCTTAATCAGGTGTCTAAATGCAAATCCTGAAAATGCATCAATGGTACACTGGAAAGAAGTTTGCAGTGTTACTTCAGTGTGCGTTGTCATCATTCAAAAGCCTCATAAAATGTGTGGGTCTCCTCTTGTGTGCTCCAGGTGGTTGCGTGCGGGAGCTTCCAGTGTTTGGAGTAATAGAAGGTGTCTTCCTGGTGGGAATTATTGATGAGCTGTGCTATACGGCCAAGGGAGAGCTGGAGCTGAGAGAGCTGAAAACTCAAGGCCAACCTTCTATGCCTTCTGGAGCACAGAAAAAGAGAGATTATTTCCAGGTGGGTAAAATATGTTCAGATCCATACAGGCCTGCCTCTAGAGACAGTATTTGCTCAGATAACAAGCAACCGAAGGGTATAGAGAAGTGATTATTAATGATTTAGTATTACGCTGTTATTACTAGTATAATGTAATCGCCTTGTTTGTAGACAGTCCCTCTTATTCTAGAAATATTCTACAGATTATTGTACAAATTTGTATGTGAATTGCAGCCATTTCTGGGATGAAAGGGAGCAGCTATTTGCAAGCCAGCAGCTGTGTTACTCAACTGGTTAGGAGAGGAATTATTCAGTTGAAATTAGAAGGGGAACTCTGTATAAGTGGAGTACAATGACCCAAACTGGAATTCAGAGTACAGGTTGGACCTCCCTGGTCTGGCACCCTTGGGACCTGATTGGTCCTGGATGAGAGATTTTGCTGGACCAGGGGAGGTCATTTCTAGCTACCACTGCTGCTACCAGGGCAGCAGCTGGAGCCCCAAGCACTTTAAATCCCCTCCAGAGCCCTGTGCGGCACAGTCCAGATGGTGTTGAGGGTGCTGGGGGAAGCTAGCTTCCAACTCCGCCCCTTTTGCCCGAGGCTTCTAGCTCCGCCCCGTCTGCCCAAGGCTCTGCCCTGTGTGTGTGTGTGTGTGTGACACACACACACACACACACAGAGAGAGAGAGACAGAGTCCAGGTCTCAGGAAAATCTGTCCCCACCCCTGAGCGGAGTATGTCCATGCAAGCTGGACTCTCACCCCAGACATAGCCTAAGGAAGTTCATCCCAGCTTGTTGCATTCTTTAAACCGGTTAGCTCTAGCAGATTGTTTGGATCATCCATTGAATTATCTCCCCCCCCCTTCAGGTCTGTTTGTATAAATACATTTTTGATGCCATGATCCAAGGACAGTTGAAACCAGATGTTATCACCCATCACATCCATCTAAGGCCGGAGCAGCCCCTGGGATCACAAATTAGGCAGCATGCTCAGAAAGTAGGATTTGTGGTAATCTGCTTTGGGGACCTCCTGGAGCTGATGTATTTGAACCTGACGCTCTCGGACCTTCCCAATATTGACCGCCTGACAATTGAGTACAGCCACCAGGACAGTGACACCCCACTCGGGACAGAGGTGGTTGAATTTGAAGAAAAAAAGGTGAGAGAGAGGGTGCAGTACTACTTGGCCTACTGGAAAGGACAAAGGGAGGTACAGGGAGTGGAAATTGAGGAAGCCTGGAAATGCCGGTCATGTAGCTACTCGGAGATCTGTGACTGGAGAAGGACAAGGGCAGACGGGCCTGAACAGAGAAGTGGATCAAAGAAGAGTAAATGAAGGCAATCCCGTCGTCCTGTAAGGAGGTTCCACCTTGTTGATGCGAAAATACGCGTGCACTCAGTTCACTGTGTTAACCGGTCAGAACGGAGCAGTCGTAAGAGGGGCAAATCCCCATGCTTTTCTAAGCAGAAGTCGTTGCACCAATTGTGACTTTGGCAGCGTGTGCATAACGTGACATTTTAAGCGCTTTTATGATCGTTTTACAGAGTACTTATTGTGACAGCAGTGCAGTCTAACAGGAGGCAAGCTGTGCAAATTGTTTCATTTCTCTGTGCCTCCATTTCCCCATCTATAAAGTGGAGGTAAATGCCTACTTCATATGGGTTCTCTGCGGGCTATTTAATTTTATCTTTGCCAAGTGGTTTGAACATGAAAAGCCCAATAGGTGGGTTTTTTTCATTTCCTGATGCTAGAAACTCTTTTATGCAGAGATGGATTCAAACCATAACCCTGGAGTCTTAACACACCTAAAGCTGGTGCTTCATCTTTAGTTCCTTTGTAGTAACGCCCCCCTCCTCTGTCTGGTGTCCCAAAGACCTTCTATCAGCCATTCTCTGTACGGCTAAAGCAAGACCCAGCTCTCTCCCCAAACCCAGTAGTGATGTGCGATGGGCACAGTGATATGAAGGCCAGAATTTTTCAAAGGTTGTCTGAATGTGACACTTAACTCCCTTGTTTTCCTTTGAAATCTCAGCTGAAGTCTAAGCCTTGCACAGTGTCTGTAGAATGCTAAGTGCCCTCACGCCCATTGAGATGAGTAGGAATCATGGTCATTCATTGCCTTGCTGGGTCAGTCTCCTAAGTCAACCTCATTCCTCATGGAAGCCTTTAACCTTTTTTTATGTGTTGTCAAAATTAATATTCTAGTGAGTGAGTCATTTTGTATCCGCTGACTATTTAACTTGATTGTCTGTATCAAGGAAAATGTATTTTTAAAATGTTTTAAATCTTTTACTGAGTAATAACCCCTCCACAATTAAGACATTTTTTTGTATGTTTGGATTTTTGGAGGTTTTTTTGTTTTTGTTTTAGTGTTGAAATCAAATAAATAGAAATTTTCACTATTTCCATAGCAGGAAATTTTCCTATTTAATTGAAATTTGAGTGGGGCTTGGGGGATGAACCCATTTCTCCTATGTTGGACTAGAAACAATCAGTTTGGATGGGCATGTGCAGGGGGGAGGGAAAGGAGGAGATAGCTACTGCAAAACTCATAAAGGTTAAATATTAGTCATGAAAATACTCATGTGATGAGCCATATTCTCAACTGGTGTAAATTCATAGAGCGGTTTCTTTTCACCTTAAAAGTTCTTATTCTGATAATCTAGTCATATATATTGTATAACAGGCCGTAGAACCTCACCAAGTAATTTCTATATCAAGCCTCTAACTTCTTGTGTGAGCAATAGCAAATACATTTACATAATCCTCCAGTCTTGATTGAAAGGACTCTAAGGGCACATCTGTACTTACCAACACTGCGGAGGTCAATCTGGCATTCAGTTTAGTGGGTCTAGTATACATGCATGTAATCGAACGCTGAGGGCATCTCCCGCTGGCGTCTGGTACTACTTTGTGTGGAGTAAGGGAAGCTGACAGAAGCGTTTGCCCCTGTTGGCCTCCTGCTATGTGGATGCTGCCAAGGTAAGCCAACTCCAGCTATGCATTTTGCATAACTGGACTTGGGTATTGTACCGTAAGCTGGCCTTCCAGGTCTAGTGTAGACCTGACCCAAGTAATGGCGAATTCACCACCTCCCTGGGTAAGTTGTCCATTGTTTAAAAACTTGTGCCTTGTTTTTAACCTCTGTGCTTCAGTTTCCCATGTGCAGAATGAGGATAATGCTACTGATTGTTGTAAAGTGTTCTCTGGACAGAAGCGTCTCGAGACCAGAGTCGCTTCCGAAAGAGCTCTTTCGGAAAAGGCGTTCTTGTAGAAAGAGATTTACCGCTGTCAGAAAAAACCCTCCGTTCTTTCGACTTTTTGTCAAACAAACGTGATTGCAGTGTGGACGTAACTGAAGTTTTTTCTGAAAAAAAACTCTGCAGTTTAGACGCACCCTTATAAATAGAACCTCTCTGATCCGGCAACATGCATGGTCCAGCATGATTTTAGTAAGCCGGATATCCGCTTATTATCGGTGTGGCCAAGTTTTCCATAGTACTATAAAGTTTGTGTACAGCCTCCAGTCCCGACTCTGTGTTCTGTGCTGTTGTTTAGCTGTAATTTATCCCTAAATGAAAAAACTTAAACAATGAATAGTCTTGTAGCACCTTAGAGATTTAAAAAAAAGAAAAAACAACCCGTAGATGGTATCATGAGTTTTCGTGGGCACAATTCACTTTTAACTCTTAAGAGACTTAGAACCCACTCTATCAGCTTCATTTAGCATGGAGACACTGATGGTTCCCCCCCCCCCCCTTCTCTTTCCATCCCCATCTCCTCTCTTTCTTTCTCTGCTATTTATTTTGCAACCTGGACTCTTTAACTCCATTCATTTGAAGATGTGGGTTTGCAGTTAGTCTCTAAGGTGCTGCAGGACTATTCATTGTTTAAGTTTTTTTCAGTTACAGACTAGCACGGCTACCTCTCTGCAACTTTTATCCCTAAATGACTTGTAAGAGCCCAGTAAGCAGTTGAAGCGTTGGTGTAATGCTGCCAGACAATACTGATCTCCCCTAGTCTGACACATTCTGTGGTTCAGCACTGGTTAGGTCCTGAGGGTGCAAAACGAGAGGTTTGACCAATACTTTAGTATTCCCCCACTTACACATCTAAGGATCGCATTCGCTCTGTTACAGGATTTCACTGCAAGTTCATGTCCAATTTGTTGTGTGCCATGATTCAAACATCCTTCTCCTAGTTGTTGCTTTCCAGTATACAATCCCCCATCTTATACATTTGACCTGTAGTCTTTGTTTCTATGTGTGACCTTGAATTTGGCTGTATTGAAATGCAGGTAGTTCAAATGAGCCATAAGCAATCCAGGTCAGTCTGTATGATGGATATGTTCCCATTGTTGTTTACACAAACATGTGGGACATGGTAATCTGCAAATTTTACCAACAAAGATTCTGTATTTTCTTCCAGATAATTGGTTGAGAACGAGCCCCTTCATGGTCCGTCTGAGCACAACCCCATTAGAGAGCAATTCCCTATTTCCCATTACTTTTTATAAGTGCCTGAGCACTGTTGAAAACCCCGTGGTGAAGCACGGTAGCTCTACGTCACAGGGCTGTTCAATCATGTTCTGCTCAGCTGACCTATTGCCATTGAAAGGCTCATTCTTTGAGCTCACTGAGACATGATATAAAGGAAACAGATGGGGACTGGCCCGTGGGCTGGGAGTTTGAGACCCTTACTCTTCTATGTGGGTCATTTGCAATGTACTCTTCCTGTAGCTTTTTCCCCCTCTTTTCTTTATCCCTTTAAGATTCATGGTATTGATAAAAAAAAGTCCCTGATGCTTCTAAACCAGAAGGTTTAGCTGTTCCTCAGCCATCCGTTTCCAAGCAGGATTGCTGAAGACATCAAGTTGAAGTGTGTGCTTTTTATTTTTAAGCTATTTATGAAACTCCAGTCCTAAATTATCCGTGTTGTGGACACCCATGATTTTTTGGCAAGTCTCACTATGTTTGGTGTTTTTCTTGAAGTCCCAGCTGCTGGATTCGTGTTATCTGAAAATTATTTACATTACGTGTTATAGCGTTTAGAACAGTAGTCCCCAACGCAGTGCCCGTGGGCGCCATCGCATTTATGTGTGCCCGCCGAATCATCTGGGCTGGTCTCCTCTGCCCCCCCCCCCCATCCAGGCGCACTGCACATGTGCGGTGCCAGCCCTGGGCGCGTGGCATATGTGCGGTGCCGGCACAGGGCGCGTGGGCGGCCCTTGCCCTGAGCGCACGGCACATCTGCAGTGCGTGGGCGGCCCCGCCCCCGGGCGCGCGGCGCGTGGGCGGCCCCGCCCCCGGGCGCGCGGCGCGTGAGCGGCCCTGGACGCCCGGCATGTGAGTGGCCCCGCCCCCAGGTGCCCGGCAGCCCCGAAAGGTTGGGGACCTCTGGTTTAGAAGCTCTAGCCCAGAACCAGGGTCCCCTTGTGCTAGGTGCTGTACAAACATAGTTGTCTCTGCTCCCCAAAGAGTTCACAATCTTAGTGTCAGACAAGAGACAACAGAGGGAGGCAGACAGGTGGGGGAGTGCACTGAAATCATATAGGCAGTGGTCTCAGAATCTGAGCTTTGAAGTTTCTAGCTCTCCTGGTGAAGGAGGAGAGACCTGGAAATGTGACCTTAAAGCAGGTGTGGGCAGTAATTTTTGCAGGGGGGACACAATGAATTTTGGTACATGCCCATGGGCCACATCCACCCCCAGAAGGGGCGGGGGACTAGTCTCCCCCCAGAGCTGTCTGGGGCCAGAGGCTTTGAATTAAAAACACAGCAAAGGGCTCGTGGCTCCCGGGCCCACCACTGCCACATTGGCTGGCAGCTGCTCAGGGTTGTTTAAGAGCCCATGGCTCCGACTCATGGCTCTGCAGTAGCACTGTAACTGGGAGCCATTTAAATAGGATCTTGCTCCCTGAGCTACCGCCTGGAAATCTGGTGGCATGGGGAGCAGAATATAAATAAAAGTGGCCAGATGCAGTCTGGATCAAAGTGTTAGGTGGGCCAAATCCGGCCCCCGGGCTGCATCTTGCTCAGTCCTGCCTTAAAGGCTGCAAAACCGGAAGGCAAATGAAAATGCACCAAACCTCTATTATCTTTCAAATGTCATAATCTTAAAATCAATCTTACGATTTCTGAGCACAAGGGGTTGGCAGTTTGGGTGTTCTCTCCTAAGTTCTCACCCTAGCACGGGAAAGAGGAACATTTTATGATGACTTCTCTTTGGGCCGTGTATACGATATGGCCTCCTGGTCTGCCCCTCGCTGGATGATATTTATCTCCAGGGCTGGCAACAAACTTCACCAGGCAATGTGTCTGTGGGGGGGGAACTCAGCTTTGGGCTCCCCTGAACGGGAAGGGGGCAAAAGGGGCAAGTGCCCAGACTGCCACACCTTCCCCAGCCAGCTCTCAGCACCACCTGGGCTGCTCTGGTGCTGATTTAAATGGGCCCAGAACCGTTTATGCCCCCAAACCGCCCTATTTGCCCGCCTCCCTCCGTTGGTAGTCTCCCTCCACCCCCTTGGTAGCCCTGCTTTCCCCAGCTGCACCTAAGGAGGCTTTACCCAACCTTTGTTAATGTGGAGCAACCCCAAAGCTGCCATGAAGCCTGTCTGCAGCTCTAGGCTTGCTGCTACCTCCTTGCAACTGAGAAATACATCTTAGTTCCTTATCTGTCAGCTACATCAACTACTAGTACCCCCCTTGCCCCCCCCAGAGTGGGCCAAGTTCTCTGCTGATGTAACTCGACTGACTATACTGGAGTTCAGGCCGGCAGAGAATTTGGCCCAGCACTTAAAAAGTTTATGTGACTGGGAAGGGAAATCCCGCCCTAAAGTGTCTCTGCAAAAGTTGCAACAGCCTCTGAGAGAAACGAAAGTGAAAATAAGAGGGACGAAAAGTCATGGAGGCAGAGGAGAGTCTGTAGAGGGTGGCTCTGTAACTAAAGCAACCCCACCATGAAAGTTTGGGTTTATGTGGCGCTTTGTTGCTTCCTATGCTCTGGTAAGTGCACCAAATATCTTTGCATGCCTTATAATGCGATGTAAAAATGAAACTGAACCATTTATATGCTAAATTCTCGAGCCTTTGCTGCCAGAGGCTGTTGGTTGCTGTGATGGTATCTATCTGTTGTAAAGCTGGGATTATTCTTGTTGACTTGGGGAGGAGAAGGATTTATACTGCAGAACACTGCTGGTCAGTGTTCCCTTTAAGTTGTGTGCTTGGATGGCCCCGCAGGAGAGATTCAGGCCACAGCACAGCTGATTAATAGAAAGTCCACAGCTGCCAGCATGTGTATCTACAGTAATTCCTCATTTAACACGTGCCTGCTTAACACATTTTCGCGATAGCACAATTTTTTTTTTAGGGAACGTTTTTCAAATTACACGACCATCCCCCTAATAACACAATTTCCCCAGCTGGCCTGTTGCCGGCAGCTGCGCGGGGCTTCCCCCGCCTCCCTGCAAAGTGGCGGAGGGTTCGCTGCTCGCTGCGCTGTTCCCCGGTGACTCCCCCTCGCCGGATGCAGTGCAGGTCCTGGCAGACCTGTCACAGGGGCATACTCTCAACCCAATCGCCCTTCCTTCTCCTCCCCTTCCCTTCCCCAGAGCCAAACACCTCCCCTCCCTGCTGTAACCCAGTCCCCTTTCTCCCCCAACCTTATGTCCTGGTCCCAACAGACACCGCGGCTTGAAACGCAACCCCCACCTTTTCCATTATTTTCAGTGGGAAAATTGACCCCGCATAACACATTTTCACTTAACACGATCATTTTCTGAAACATATCTATAATGTTAAATGAAGAATTACTGTACTTGTGGTGTGCATCACATATGCTTCAGTGCACAGAATAAAATTTATTCTGCACATGGACATTAAAAATTAGAAGGAACATTGCTGCTGATCCAAATAGCCTTGTTTTTATATCATAGACGTCTAGGCTAAGGTTTTCAAAAGCATCTAGGAATTTTTTTTGGGTGTCCAACTTGAGGCATCCAAAATTCATGTATCTCACTTTAAAATCTTAGCTTTAGTTTTGGAATAGAAATGAACCCAAAATCTCCGAGTGAAACTGATCTGAAACTGCTCTATTTTGCCTAGTTTCTATATAACCGCTAAGCTTAGTTCAAACTTAACCACAAATTAAAAGCTTGGGTTATTCTGTCTAAATGTACATCAGTCTGGTCTGTATTACTGGCTACTAATTAAACTTGAATTGAAGCATGATATGTCTGAGTTAATGAGCTGCATTTATTACTTTTACATATATAAAACATTTACATTGGTTATTTCCTAATGCAATTGTAGTTTAAATAGAACTTAATAATAACATTAAGTTCTCTGATCAAAAAGCAAAGTGTATTTGCTCAGGGAAAAATTTATATCTTCTGTTATTTCCCCTCTCAAAAATGTTATGGCTAAAGAGCCCAAAGTTTCGTGTATTCCTATAATGCAGAAAAATCCCCTCCAAAAAAAGTAATATTCAAGATGCTATGAATCAAATAGAGCCATCAAAACTGCATAGGAAGGTTATTACCTACATGCAGTAAGGTGGTTTGTTTGGTTGTTGTTTTTTTGCCATGTGGGAAAACAAAACTCAATTAAGGAATATTTTTATTGTTAAAAGTATTTTTAATGCATTTGTGCATGTATTGCTTTAAGGAATCCTAAAGCATCATCCTGGAGTTGCCACAGCAGGTTCAACCTTTAGTCAAAGTAGGCGGCTTTCCTGCTTATTTGAGACAAGTGAAACAATCCTGTTGTCAAGTGAAATCAAATACATCCCACAGAATGCCTGGCTCCTGCTGAGTGAAAGACCTCACCCAGAAAATCCTCCTGCTGATGATACCATCAAATTTATTATACGAGGTGAGTTACCTGTTTAGATACTCAGGAATGTGAGTACATTTGGCTCCCACTTGAGGTGTTGTGAAGTAGGTGCAGACCAGTGTCCCTATAAGCTAAGAGCTTGGGAAGCCACCCCGGAGAGATTCAGGTGCCGCCCAACTGATTAGCAGAGTGCCCATAGCTGGCAGCATGTGTTTCTATTGGTGGTGCACACCCATACATGCCTTGGTGCATATAACAAAATTTATTCTGCACATGGATGGAAAAATTAAAGGAAACACTGCTGCAGACTGAACCTTGAGGCAACCAAAACTGAGATCTTCAGTCTGTAGGCGTGTTGGCAGACAAATCTTGCCAGGGAGACGTCCAGGTTGCTCAGTGACGGTGGCAAACAAATGTTGGAATGCTACACAGAGATCATCCCTGGGTCTTGAATTCCAGAACCTTTGTGGGACCTGGGGGCGGCCTCAGAGTGTGGGGATCTGGAGTGGTTGATGCTGTTAACCCATCACAAGGATACTGTGAGATGGCTGAAAGCAATTCACCAGCACGTATGTTTGTGGCTTGCTCTGGTTTGGAGACCCCCCCACAAAGAGAACTGGTGCATTCCTATGTTTGTATTGTCTTTCCATCGCTTTCGGTGGGTTGGGTCGTCCAGATTAGCAGCTTTGAGTCATCCGTGAATGGTTTTGCACAAAGGGAGCCTTTCTGAGGAAGGCACTTGCTTCCCCATCTCTGAGACCATATCCTCTCGTAGAGATGCCATTCCACCCAGCTGCAGAATAGAGTTATACGTAGCACTTCTGGGGCTCTCTACACCCACCAAATCCTTTACAAACATTACTCAGTCTGCCCTCACCATTGGGAGGCAGGTAAATATCATTACCCACATTTATCCAGTGGGGTGGACAGACCCCTGTGATCTTCCAAAGCCACAAAGCATGTCAGTCACAAGCTGGGGTTGGGATTCTAGGACATGAGTCCAGCCCACTTAAGCCTTTCAGGAGCTAAAGTATCAGTAGGCCTTGTTCTCTCTCCTCTTGTTCAGCTACAAAAGCGTCCCGTGTCCTCTCCTGGAAATCAAGCCTGCTGCTGCTGTTGACTGGACGGCAAATTTAAAATGAAAGACCTAATAAGAAGCAGCAGCCTGCATTCAGGTTCCCGCTAAGCTGCAAGGTAGCACAGCCCCACAGCTGCTTAATGAGCCCTGCCCAGCCAGGAGCTCAGGGCCCTGAACACGCAGCTGCCTGGCGAGGGGAGGGGGCAATTCTCCCTCCGTGACAGCAGCAGCTAGTCTCTCCCAGCCCCTAGGAATGCATCCCCTCCCCCAGCCAGCCAGCTCCATACACAGCAACCCTGCATGTGCATGTGCTGTCCTAGATTCCACAGCTATAGGCTTATAAGCAGGGCATGCCGCAAGCACGTTATTTTATTAGTAGGCATGTTACGTGGTTAACCATCCCTTGCGAATGAATTTTGGCAGCAGCCACCTGCACTGGGCTGGAGTAGCCTTGGCCACGAAGGGGCCGGTAGGCCGAGCAGTGGGACCTCGCGGCCACGGCAGAACCCCATGGTCACAGCTGCAGTGGGGTGGGGCAGCAGGAGCAGAGCCAAAACGAGGTGCTCCTTTGTAACCAGGTGGCCATTTTAACGTCCCTATTGAGTAATGTGTGGGAAAGAGAATAACAGGGAAATAAGAAGATACTATTAGATGATCATACAAGTGAAGGTAGATACCTCCCTCCCTTGAGGAATGCATTAATAGATCATACAGAACAAGCCAGAGCATCTTCAGAGCCATTCGTCATTCCATATGCTCCTTCTCATTGTGCCCAATGTGCACATGCTGTTGCCAGGACAGTGTTGGCAGATTGTGGTTCAGGCAACACACATGCATATGATCAAAGCCTAGTGTTTCAATCCCTTATAACCGGAGCAAGGAAAAATCTGTTTTCACAAGACCAACAGGCATGTCTCCAAACTAGGGAGTATCTCCCTGCTAAATTTCAAGCTTTTCCCAATGAGGTATTAGAAATGTTTAAGAAAGACGCATCAAAAATATTTCAGTAGAAATGTATGTGTTCGCTCCCTTTGTATTCCAAAAGGCAGGGCTGCTCTTGTTCAAATTTTAAAATGTGAGACCGCACCTGGCAAACCTTTCCTTCTGCAGAGAGTTACAAACAACTGCAATAAAGCCCGTTAGAACAGGAATGCTCAACCAACTTGAATGATAACTGTTACTATGCATTCCAGTTATGTTGATTCTCTGTGTGCGCACAGAATAAGCACTTGGTCTTTGGAACTCATTACCACATGATTTTGGTGAGATCAAGAGCTTAGAAGGATAAAGGAGGGACTGAATGAATATGAAGATGCAGAATTCTAAAAATAAATGCTAATATCTATATATAACCCTCATGCTTCTGATCCTAAGACAACCTCTTTCTGTTAGGGGTCTGGAAGAATCTTCCCTGCGAGATAGGTTGTCCCATAACTGCCTATTGCTGGGTTTCTTGAGTTGTCTTCTGAAGTATCTAGTGCTGGTCACGCTTGCTGGCTGGATACGGGGTTAGATGGACCCTCCTGATCTGTGGCTATTATTATGTTTAGCAACACTTTTATATACATTATAAATATGTAATATGAGTAGTGTCCACTTTTCTGAACTGTGGACCCCACTTCACCACAACAAAACATAAAGTAGGAGTTCTTGCTTCTGTCCTGCTGTGGGGAAAATTTGGTCCTAGTGGTCTGTTAAATCTCCATCCCTAGAGGTTTTAAGTCCCAGCTTGACAGAGCCCTGTCTGGGATAATTTAGTTGTGGTTGGTCCTGCTTTGGGCTGGGGGCTGGACTCAATGACCCTCCTGAGGTCTCTTCCAGCCCTAGGATTCTATGATTCTATGAAATGAATAGATGTGTGACACATTCTAAATTTGGCCAGTAGATGTCAGCATAACACCCTACAACTAAGCATGCTACATTGGGGGTACGGCTAGACTACAAGTTTTTGTCGGAAAAAGGTACGCAAAATGCGCTATGCATTTTGCGTACCTTTTTCGGATTCTTTTGTCGGAAGAGGCTTTTCCAACATTTGGCCAGTCTAGACTGGGCCAAATGTTGGGGAAAAACCCTCTTTCGGAAGCCCCCTTCTTCCTCATAGAACGAGGAATACAGGGGCTTCCGAAAGAGTTCATTTGCTCTTCCGCAAAAAAAAAGCGGAAGAACAAAGGTGTATCCCGAAAAACCCCTGCAGTCTAGCCATATCCTAGTTGTTTGTTTTCCAGCAAGGGGGTGTCAATCTATGTCAGACTGTTTTCTATGTACCAGCACACTCTGACTACTTTATTATTGACCACTGGGTTGTTAGTTTTCAAATGATACTTCACAAGGCATATTTGGTACCAAAATCACTGCAGTAGCGTGTAGGGTGTAAATACGGGGGAGAGGGGTGCCTGAGGTCACAGTGTTCCTTCAAGCTGTGTGCTTGGGCAGCCACCCAGAAGAGATTCAAATGCCACCCATTTAATTAGCAGAGCGCCCACAGCCGGCAGCATGCGTTTCTACTGGTGGTGCAGATCCACATGTGCCTAGGTGCACATAACAAAATTTATTCCACACATGGATGGAAAAAGTTAGTCACATTGGTCAGAGTGACTGCATGTTAGCAATGGATGGATGGCCAACCTGAAAGGAGTGGGCAAGTTGCGTTCCAGGTCCTAGTGGATAAGTGCCCAGGTCAGCAAGGCACCTGAATAAGTGTGTTTGGCAGTCCGGGCGGAAAAACTGAGCGAGCCTGGACAGCAAGGTCCAGATCCTGAGTTGTGGCTCAGCTCTGTGTGGTGCATATTCAGACGGCAGGTGTGAGCCCTCTTTTTTGGCTCTTCTCGCATGGCGGCCATCTTGGGATACATCCCAAAATTGGTGTAACAAGTTACCCGGTAAGCATTTGCCTTAGCAGCCTACTTACTGAGGTAACCGATTAACCAGCATTCGGCCCAGTCTGAGCAGCCTGCGGTGCGATGTGGTGAGCTGGTTAACCAATTAAACATCGTTTACCTGGTTAACATTTTAAATGGGATTTTACGTCCCTCCACCAATCCCAGTCATCAAGCAGAGCAGCCTGGAAACGGAAATCTGAAATTACTCTGATCAACTTTGTGCCAACTGCCCCAGCATGTGCTGACCCTGCTCCCCTTCCCCCAGCCACAGCCCTTGGTCCTGCTCTAGAGACCCGGGCTGCTAGGATGAGAATGACCTAGACATCACTAAGCTCTGGTCCACATAGGGATGGCCTAGGCAGGGCTGATCCTCCACTGTTCAGCTATGCTGGCTTTGCGCTATTGCAAGGAATGATCCGAACCGGATTTTCCTTCCGCTCCTGGTTGAGGCCCAGTGGGTGGGACTGCAGGCCGGGCTGTGTTAATATGGCAAAACAAAAGACTTCAGGGCTTGCCAACTTGGGAAGAGGCCCCATACAAGTGTTAACATCCCATGTTGATGCTTGGAGAGCGCTGGAACAGCACACTGGCCTTTGTGCGCTTCAGCTTAGTACCGATGCTTTGGAGCAGATTCCAGAATCTTTTTATTTAATGACTAGCAGATTTGCCCAGTGTTGCTCAGGTCCTTGACTCCATTCATTTTTGTTTTCCTTCATTGAAATCATTGCTCTGAGGTGGGGCTGGGGAGGAGGGATTCGGGATGCAGGCTGCCCCTGGGGAGACAGGACATCCCCAGCCCTTGCCCACCACAGCAGCTTGGGGCCAGGTAAGAAGCGCCTGTCCCTGACTACTGCAGCTCCAATAGGCACAGATGGGGGAGGGGCACATGTCCCCCACCTGGGACAGGTCCAGGTTCATCTGCCCCCTACGCTCCCCAGCCAGAGTGAGGAATGCAGCAAACTGGGCACTTTCCTCTTGCTCCCTGATGAAGGGGAATAGCCAACAATGTCCCAGCATGAATCTGGGGGAGGGGAGAGGGGAGCTGCAGCCCTTCCTTCCCCTCACACACAATAAAACTCTTACCTTGTTTTAAGTTATGATAAGAGGAAACTGCATATCAAATTTGGTATTCCTATCTCTTACAGTTTAGGAGTTCTTGAACAGACAGATGGATGGACAGACAGACAGGCTCTCTCCTGGACAGACAAACACTCTCAAATCTATAGTAGATTATAATCATGATTGTTATTGTGGTGTGAAAAAATGTTTCTCTGGAGTCTGGATGTTGAGTGTACTTTGACCAAGACATTTGGACCTTGAAAAAAAAAATTGACTGCCCCCATTTTGAGCTAAGCCACATTAAGGGTACGTCTACACTAGCCCCCTAGATCGATCTAGGGAGGCTAATGAGGGCGACCGGAATTGCAAATCAAGCCTGGGATTTAAATATCCCGCGCTTGATTTGAATGTTCCCGGCCGATCGCCATTTTAGAAATTGACTAGCCCGAAGTAACTGCCCGTGTCTACACGCAGCAGTGAAACGGGCTTCCGATTTAAAGCCCCTAATTTGAATTAGGTGGTAAACCTCATTGCAGGAGGAATACCACCGAATTCGATTTAGGGCTTTAAATCGGAAGCCCGTTTCACTGCCGCGTGTAGACGCGGGCAGTTACTTCAGGCTAGTCAATTTCTAAAAATGGCGACCGGCCGGGAACATGCAAATCAAGCATGGGATATTTAAATCCCGGGCTTGATTTGCAATTCTGGTCGCCCTCATTAGCCTCCCTAGATCGATCTAGGGGGCTAGTGTAGGCGTACCCTAAGTGTGTCCACATGGGGAGTTAGTGTGGAGTAGCTAGCACACTTTTAATTTACCTTACAGCACTCTAACTTTCACATGTAGACAAATCCCTCAATCTTCACATTAAATATAATTCACTTAGTAAGTGAATATTAATCATTTTGCAAGAGTGGGAAGACAAATCTGCCAGGGTAAATCCTGTTGGGAATGTTGTTAGCTTGTGCTGTTATATCATCACCAGATAAAGTTAATCACAACATAGGGGGGCTATGCAGAGTACATTTTCCTCAAAGTAGTCACAACAGCGTAGGAGGGTTCAGAGTAAAGATGTGCTGTGTGGAGCTCTTTCATGCAGAACTGTGCATGATGGGAGAGGAATCAGCAAAATTCAGATCTTGATCCAGGTTTCCAAGCTGTCCCTAGGATCTATGAGGCCATATGCATTATTATTAAACAAGTGCCTGTATGCCCGACGGTAGCCGAGGGGGGGAGGGGTGCGATGATATTTGAGAGCTGGGATTTTATAATCTTCAGCAACACACTAATGAAATAGTCGAAGGACCTTAGTTTCAAATTTGCTTTAAAACTAACCCAGTAAATTCAGAAACTGACCGTACATACCTGGGGTTGTCACACACCTGTTCAATGGCTTCATTACCATTTGAATGGCTCTTTCACAGGTTCAGTGTGCTGCTAATAGCTCTGGCAGGCTTTTCCACTTTTAACTAGATCCTCTCTGAAAGAAGTGGAGCCACAGAACAAAGATAAGAAGGGGCAGGTGGGTGGAATTAATTTGGTGCCCCAGATTTTCAGATGCCCTACACAACTGCGTATTCTGCATTGGGTAAGGACAGTTCTGCCCCTGTGTGTTTGGGAGTTTGCTTTGGGTTTTATCTTTGGAAATAACATTGTTTGTGGTTATGATTAAGTGACTTACTGTGTGGCTCACAAATAATTTACCGTGTGTTTAGCAGATGACAAAGAGTAACAACAATATACTGCATAAAAAAGAGTGAAGGGGCAAAGTACCTTTATGTTCGTAAAAACAACTGTAGTACCGAAGGGTATGTCTACACTTGCACCCGCTTTCGAGAGAGGGATGCAAATGAAGACATTCGAAATTGCAAATGAAGCTGGGATTCGAATATTCTGTGCTTCATTTACATATTCGTGTTATGGCGCTATTTCGAAATAGCGCTGTTTCGAAATAACAGATACTGTTAAGACACGGTTATTTCAAGAGAAAACCCTTCTCGAAATAACTGGTAAACCTCATTGTATGAGGAATAAGGGTTATTTCGAAAGAAGGGTTTTCTCTAGAAATAACCGTGTCTTAACAGCGTCTGTTATTTCGAAATAGCGCCATAACACAAATATGCAAATGAAGCATGGGATATTTCAATCCTGGCTTTATTTGCAATTTCAAATGTCTTCATTTGCATCCCTCTCTTGAAAGAGGGTGCAAGTGTAGACATACCCTTAGAGACTAACAAAAAATGTACATGGTATCATGAGCTTTTGTGGGCACAATCCCCTTCTAAAATGTCATACTACAACAAACTCCCCACACTGAGTCAACAGTGTGCCCTTGTAGCCAAGAAGGCGAATAGAATATTAGGTTGCATTGGAGGGAGCATTGCCAGCAGATCTAGAGAAGTGTTTATTCCCCTTTATTCGGCACTGGTGAGGCCACATCTGGAGTATTACGTCCAGTTCTGGGCCCCTCACTATAGAAGGGATGTGGATGCATTGGAGAGGTCCAGTGGAGGGCAACCAAAATGATTAGGGGGCTGGAGCACATGGCCTCTGAGGAGAGGCTGAAGGTTTTGGGCTTATTTAGTCTGCAGAAGAGAGGAGTGAGGGGGGATTTGATAGCAGCCTTCAACTTCCTGGAGGGAGGTTCCAGAGAGGATAGAGAGAGGCTGTTCTCAGCAGTGACTGATGGCAGAACAAGGAGCAATGATCTCAAGTTACAATGGGGGAGGTCTAGGTTGGATATTAGGAAAAACTATTTCACTAGGAGGGTGGTGAAGCACTGGAATGGGTTACCTAGGGCGGTGATAGAATTTCCATCCCTAGAGGTTTTTAAGTCCCAACTTGACAAAGCCCTGTCTGGGATGATTGAGTTGGGGTTGTTCCTGCTTTGGGCAGGGGGCTGGACTCGATGACTCCTGAGGCCTCTTCCAGCCCTAGGAGTCTGTTGTTCTAAAATAACTCATTATTCAGTGTGTTGAACTCATGTGAGTGCTGTCAAGTTCGTGGAGGATTTATTCTCTTCTGGGGACTGGTAAAATAAATGGTATAGGTTGTATCTCCCTAAACCGGGACTTTAGTCTGGCAATATCTGTGGTCTGGCAGGACCATGGATATTCTTGGGCCAGAGAGTCCTGGTGGCCAGGAGTCAGGCAGCAGGAGGGCTGATACCTGGGATCCCTGCTGGGCTGGGAGCCAGGTGGGGCTAGTAGCAACCTGGCAGGGAGGCCAAGGACAGTGCCAGCAGCAGGCAGCCCGGCAGAGGGGGGGAAAGGGGCCGGGGCCGGGGCCAAGGCCGGGCCAACAGCAGGCAGCCCGGCTGGTGCCATTGGAACGGTGACCAGCCAGGGTGGAAGTGGAGCCGGCAGGGGGCTGGTGGCAGGGAACCTCCCCTCATCCAGCAAATTCCCTAGTTCAGGACTAGTTAGGTCCTAAGGGTGCTGGATCGGGATCTGGGAGGTCCAACCTGTCATAAGATGAACCCTGCAACTCCCCTCCAGAAATGAGCACTGCGGTCTGTTTTCTTGGTCTCCCAGCTGTGGATTTGATAGTTTCTTTGGCAGTTCTTTCAGCCAGTACAAGATCTGTGAAGTGCTTAAGTCCTTCCTAAGCCTCTGTACAGCGGTGAACTTCACCTTTTAAGTCCATGGATGGGAGTAAAATAGCTGTTAATATTCAGAGCCAACTACCGAAAGCTCCTTAGCGTATACTGATAATATTGGGCAGTCTGCCGGCTCAGTGATACCAGGGATGTAAATCCCATTTAATCAGTTAACTGTGATCCCGCTGGCGGGCGGGG
This sequence comes from Pelochelys cantorii, assembly GCA_032595735.1. Taxonomy (NCBI): domain Eukaryota; kingdom Metazoa; phylum Chordata; order Testudines; family Trionychidae; genus Pelochelys; species Pelochelys cantorii. The sequence goes on from CM064346.1 coordinate 15,416,599, forward strand.
GCCGGGCTGCAGTGGTTTCCCCCCTCCCTCCCCCCCCCGGCACCAGTAAGGGACTGCTTCAGCCCAGCCAGACTGCCGGTTAACCAGTTTACTAGTTAACCAATTGCATCCCTAAGTGATACTCATTTCAAAGTAGGGATGTGAAAGGTTTACTGTTAACCGGTTAACTGTTAACCTAAGGGGCTGGACTGCTCCCCAACTCTGCGGGGGGCCTGCCACAGACAGGGGCTGCTTCAGTGTTTGGTGCCCCACAAGGTAGGGGCTGCCCCCCACCCATACCCCCTTTAATCAGTTAACCTGTTAAACATAATGTTTAACCCGTTAACCAATTAAACAGGATTTTGCATCTCTGTTTCAAAGATGCTGAAAACTATAGATCTGGTTCTAATCTCACTTAAATCTTGTTACTCCGGTGTCAGTCCACAGATTGTGGTGTCACTTCTCCCGGTTTTCACTGAGAGAAAAATCAGGTGCTCCTAAAGCCAGGGTTATCAGCGGTGATGGAGCGGCGCATGTGGTATTCATTAATAAGCATCTTTATCTTAGTCCTGTGGAGATACAATCCAATTGGGACCATGACTCAGCAAATGGATCCATAAAGGCAGATATTTGATCCTATAAAGAGCATGTTATAAGGTTCGGGGTGAGGATTTCTGTGCTCTTTGTTTGTGTGTATGCTGAGAGTGAAGCACAGATTGAATAGGGTTGCTTAGTATTTGCTATTTAGACCTGATGTGTATAGATAGTTCAACTCTCTCTAATATTTATTAAGATGAGCTGGGAGTCTAACGGGGATTTTTTTTTCCCATGCAGAGTCCTCACTGGATATTCTCCAGCATGTTAATGAGGATACTGACAAGCTGGAATGTAAAATTAGCAGATATTTTACTGATAACACCCAGATCCTCTGGCCTGGGATACAAACTCGAGGTGATAAACTGGATTCATGGTTCACTGGCACCATAAAGCACCTGGCTGACAAATTCACCGTTACCGTCTTTTTGGTGCAATCGAGTGCCAGCAGAGAGGCAGAGAATCGAATCCCTGAAGATGTTTCTCAAGGCAATGAAGAGAGATTTTATCTTTCAGGTAACAATAAAACTGTTCAAGAAACATGGAATAATAGTGAGGGGATTCTTAGCTTGCATTTCTACCGCACTGTCTAATGGAGGACTTTACATTTTACAATCTCAGTGTGGCATTGTATTGACAATGTGAATTAGCTGAAATAACTAGCAATGTGATATTTTTAAAATATCGTGTTGGTGGGTTTAAAATACGAAGAAGCAGGTTTGCTAGAGTTGTGTATAATCGAAAATAACAGGCCTCATTTATACACTATAGCAGTATTCCTGATTCCAGCATGTGGGGTCTCCTGATATTTGGTGTTTTCCTTAAAAACCCAGCTCCTGGTATCTTCTGAAGCAGAGACAATCTCAGTAGTCCTTTTGAAAATAAAGGAGTCATTTTTTTAAAGTAACTTTCTAGCCTTCATTGTTATGGAGACAATATTGAAAATTTGACTCTGGTACTTCCTTGAAGACTCAAACCTCAGAAGATTTAAAAAAAAAAATCTTAATGTTTAAGCTAACTTCATGATTCCAGGAGGTAGGGTTTTTGAATGCTTAGGTTTGCCTGCACAGCTAAATTTGACTCCAGTGTAGCTATGCAAAAAGTAGATGTGAAGATAACTTGCATTGACAGAAAAGTATAATATGGCTTTAGTCTAAATGAGAATTTTGGAGGCAGGAGGAGGCGTGCAAATACAATTACTCAAATCTCTGAGCTTTTCCTATAAACTCCTAATGGTACATCCTTTGGCCAGTTTTGTTCCCAGCAAGTTCAAATTCACTTTGCAACTTCTCAAGCCAAATGGAATTGTAATGACAGTGGGCAGCAATGTTCTGTAGCGCATGTGCAGTGTTTTGCATCTTTAAACCCATTGTAGAGACATACTGGCTAATGCTCAAAACACCCACGTGAAGTCAAGTGTTATTGTTCCTTTTCAGATGGGAGATTGAGGCAGGGAGGTGAATTGGCTGAACGCCAGACCAGAAAATAGAATTCAGACTCTGGATATGTCTATGCTACAGAGTTTTGTCGGGAAATGGCCATTTTTCCAACAAAACCTGAGTAACGTCCACACTGCAATCACATTCTTTCAAAAGTAAATTGAAAGAACGGAGGGGGTTTTCCGGCATTGGTAAACCTCTTTCTACAAGGAAGAAGCCTTTTTCCGAAAAAGGCATGTGTGTTCAGGAAAGGGGGAGTTCTTTTGCAAGAAGAGGAGAAAACACAGGTGCCCTGGTGGCCATTCTGCCAATAGTAATCACATCTTACATGCAAGATAGCGTTCATTTGCTTTTTTGATGCGCTTTTGCTGTGTGTCGCTCTCTTTCAGAAGAAGTTTTTTCGGAAGATCTCTTCCGGAAAAGCTTCTTCCGAAAGAAGCCTGCAGTCTAGACATAGCCTCTGTGCCCACCCCTCTCAACTGTGTTGTGTCTACATCATTACAAAACAAACACACAGACGACATCTTTTATAATAGCAGGAATGGGATTCTGAAAGTCCAACAGTAAAGTGTTTGCCCTCTTTACTGGAGCCTGTTTGTTTTGTTGACTGGCCCATCCAGATTCCCAGTGTAAACTGGGAGTAACTCTGTTGAAGTGATATCTGGATAGTCTTTCACCTGAGGATTTTGAAGAACATTATGCATGTTTCCCAGTTACTTACTGTCTAGATTGTTTTTCACAGTGTTGGCTAACTAAGAGTATAGTGAGACAAGGTGGGTGAGGTAATATCTTTTATTGGGACACTGTCTGTTGGTGTGAAAGAGAAAAGCTTTTGAGCTTACACTGAGCTCTTCTTCAGGTCTTGGAAGCGAACTGAGAAGTGTCCCTGCTACATACAAGTTTGAAACTTCTAGTTCTCTAATATTCTGGGACCTACACTGCGTCAGACTTGTAGCACAGTTATGAATTACTGAAGGATACTTGTGCCCATTTTTCAAGTGGCAAAACGGGGCACAAAGAGAAGTTCAATGACTCACCCCAGGGCACAAACAAAATCAGTGGCAGAATGGGGAATTGTACGCATTTCCTGCTCTGACTGCATATCAACTTTATTCTGCAGCATGACTTTGTGTCTCTAGATGGCAACTTTACTCTGACTGTTTTGCACCATCGATCCAAAATTGAGTTGCTCTTATGATGTTTTATCATGTGTGTTACAGATGTATTCTTGGTCCGCACGGGACCCTCGCTAATCCAGTCTGGCTTAAAGAAAGATGTCCTTCTCAACTGTGCTTTCTCAGTTGATCACCACACAGATGTCACCATCCAATGGGTCTTGCAGCAGAAAGGGGGACAAAAGAAGCTCATAGTTGCCTATAGTGGATCTACTCGACAAGTGGACTACAAGGATAAACGGGCAGAGATGTTCCCAGCAGAGATCCTGAAGGGAAATGCTTCTCTCTTACTAAGAACAGTGGAAGTAAGAGATGCAGGATCCTATGCCTGCTTAGTATCTGTGTCAGCACTTCTTGGGGCACAGAGTATCCAGCTGGAAATAGTAGGTAATTGATTGTTTGAATAAGTGCACGTGGAACCTCTCTAGCCTGGCATGCTCTGGTCCAGCAATTCCGTGGTCCGGCATGATTTTAGTGAGCTGGATGTCCACTAACCATGGGTGTGGCCAACTTTCCTGTGGTCCCATGAAGTTTGTTTACAGCCACCAGTCGTGGCTCTCAGTGCGCTTTGCTATTATAATTTACCCCAAATGTCTTCAAAGAGCCAAGGAAGCAGCAGAAGTGTTGGTAATACTGCTAGACAACACTGACCTCCTGTGGTTCAGCAAATTCTCTGGTTCATCACTGATCGGGTCCCAAGGGTGCCGGACTAGAGAGGTTCAACCTGTATATTGAGTGATGCCCAAAATTTGGTCGGAGAAGAATGAGTCATTTGACTGAATGGGTATGGGGTGGAAAATTGTATGTGTCTTCATTTAGCAAGGTAAGAGTATACTTGGCTCAAAGGGGCAGGTAATCACTTAACAATCCCTGTTTCTTGTTCTGTATTTATGAAGGACTCCGCTGTAATTGAGCAAAAGGGGAGAATCTCTGTGGCTCTCAGACTGGACCCAGTCTCCTTGCCATGTGATCGCTATCTGGTGCTATTTTTTCCCCCACTGTCCTTTAATTTTGTCTCAGTGGGATAAACACTAAGGCTATGTCTACACTGGCGCGATCTTGCGCCAGAAGTATGCAAATGAGGCTAAGCATGGAATATCGCTGAGCCTCATTTGCATACCTAATGAGCCGCCATTTTGTGGAAGAGGCTCTTGCGCTAGAAGGAGCTGTCTACACTGCCCCTTCTTGCGCAAGAAAAACCCTCTTGCACAATGCCGTTATTCCTGAAAATAATCAGCGTAGCGGCATTGCACAAGTGGGTTTTTCTTGCGCAAGAAGGGGCACTGTAGACAGCTCCTTCTAGCGCAAGAGCCTCTTCTGCAAAAATGGTGGCTCATTAGGTATGCAAATGAAGCTCGGCGATATTCCACGCTTAGCCTCATTTCCATACTTCTGGCACAAGATTGCGCCAGTGTAGACATAGCCTAAGGGTATGTCTAGACTACAACGCTCTGTCGCCAGAGGGATATAAATTAGACATACCGAAATTGCTAATGAAGCGGGGATTTAAATGTCCTGCGCTTCATTAGAATAAAAATGGCCACCGCCTTTTGCCGACGCAGCAGTTTGCCAGCAAAAAGCGGCAGTCTAGACGGGGATCGGTTGACAAGGAAGGCCTTTTCTGACCGATCCTGTAAACCTCGTTGCACGAGGCATAAGGGATCGGTCGGCAAAGGCTTTCCTTGTCGACTGACCCCCGTCTAGACTGCCACTTTTTGCCTGCAAATTGCTGCGTCGGCAAAAAGTGGCGCCCTTTTTTATTCTAATGAAGCGCGGGATATTTAAACCCCCGCTTCATTAGCAATTTCGGTATGTCTAATTTACATCCCTCTGGCGACAGAGGGATGTAGTCTAGACATACCCTAAGTTTCACTCCATCACAGAATAGAATAAGGGATCCAAGACCAGAGCAAAAGGCGAGGGCCGATCCAGCAACAAGGGCCTCTTTTCTCCCAAGGCTGCCTTTCCCTGACGCAGATAAGTCAGCTGACTTTTTTTAGCCAATGGAGCCAGGCCCTATGCAGCTCTTTTAAAAGCTACGCTTAGTACTTGTGTTATTTCTCTTTCCTATGGTAAACTCAGTTCCAGTGGGAGTTACGTGTCCGAAGGTTTTTTTTTAATGGTTCTATGCCATTCCTGCCAGCCAACCCAGCCTTAAATGTGGGTAACAGTGAGTCACAGACCCCCCAAATAAGGGGGATAGACAATTGTATTCCTGTAGGAAGCGTTACAACATTGTGGGATTTCTTAATTTGGTGGAGGAAACCTCTGTCTCATGATTCTGTGTTTCCGGGCTAAATAGCTTACATCAGATTTGGGAACGCAAATTGTGGCTGGGCAGTAATTCTGGGGGCTAGGACGAGTGATCACTTTTTTTGCAATGAGGGATGTTAAATGGTGCCGTTTTAATAGAGGGGTCTGTTTTATTTTTAAATGGGTGGGGATGCAGCACTGTAATAACTTTTTTCATTCACCAGAAAAGCCCACCGTGACCCTCAACGCTGACGTCCTGTCTCTGGTGGAAGGAGATGAACACAAGCTCGTCTGTGACATCAGTCATTTTTACCCTCATGATGTAGAGGCTCAATGGCTTCAGGAACCCAAAAAGCTGGGGATGCTTCCACATGTGATGAATCACGTTCTCTCTAGCAGTCACAGACAGAACAGCGATGGGACTTACAGCTTCTCCACCTACTTCCTGCTTAAGGCCTCCCTCAGGGACGACGGATGTAGGTACACCTGCCGGGTGGACCACCGAAGCCTGAAGCAGCCAATCAGGAAAAGTCTGACGGTGCAAGTGACAGGTACGGTGTTCACTGCTTTCTTGACTTCTTACCCGTGGCAGGACTTTTCTCCTGACATTGTTCCTGAGAGAAAAATGGCTTTTTGAACTAACCACAAATTTTCTCTCACAAAAAGAATCCATTTTTGTCACAAAAAAGACATTTTTTTTAAAATAAAAGTGAAGAAAAATGTATTACACACCTAATTTACAATCAACATTTTGGGGGGAGGGAGAATGGAAATCCATGGTGACTGATTTGTTAAAGAAAAAGAGTGCGCCCAGTGCAGTAGAACCCGTCGGAACAAAGACGGTTCCTACTGTGACAAGCTTACTGCATGCCCTGGGGAAAAGTAGAGGTGGGAGGCACAAAATGGATGCCTGTGTTGCCATGTTGTTTTGAACTCCTTTCCACTGGGCAACAGAGGGGTTCTCTGGGAGCGGTTTCAATTAACACACACAGGTGTAATATGGCTTTGTCATTGTAAATCACAGCTGTGTCCTCTTGGGAGGTATTGTGAGGGTTTATTCTTCCCTGCAAATTGTTCTTATAATTTTTTTTTTAAATTTACTTATGGACAGAGTCTACCTCAGCAACTTGGCTCCTTGTCCTCCTATTTCTCCTTCTTCTCGCTGGGTGTCTTGTTGTGACATTGTATTATCTTCATCAAGGTAAAAAAAAGAAATGCGAAAACCAGACTTGGGGCCAGAAAGGAATTTGCTGGCGAGTGCATTATTTAGTTGTATGACTGTAGTGCTTCAGAGCCCCTGTAGCGCTGTAGCACGAGAGTCTCTTCCCCTGAGGAGCTTACAGCCTAAATATAAGACAAGAGGCAATCAATGGACAGGCAGACAGACAAAGGGGAGGAAGTACAACGAGGCAGTCATTCTCAGCATGACAGGCAGTGGCCGCAACACACCAGCAACCTGTTGAAATACAGGGGGAGATCCCCTACTGGTGTAAATGGGTGCAGCTCTATGGAGGTCAGTGGAGACTCTTAAGCCTTGACTGAGTTGTCTGGTTACAGCTGTGGTGTGGTGTCTCTCAGGCTCAACCAAAGAGTTTCCGGGGCCCAAAGTAGCACACTGACAGCGGGGCCTGGCCGTGCATTAATGTGACATCATGGTGATGTCACCCATACGCAGCACGGGGCCCTGAGGTGCGGCACCTTGCCCTAAGGACAGGGTCCGTCCGTCAGGCCTAGCCTTTCTGCTGGGACTAGCCAGCTCCCAGCCCACACCTACCCATCTCTCCAAGTCCTGCTCACAGCCCACCCTGTGGCTCCAGGGCCAGCACTTGCTAAGCTCTAAGCCTATTCCTCCACCCATGTGCCACCAGCCAAGTGGGCCCTGCCCAGTGCTTCAATGGAGCAGCCATTGTGCCCCGGTCACCCGGGAACCGAACTGCCCACGTTCCCAGCTAAGCCCCACCACCAGCCATGCAGAGTCTCCGAACCACCACTAGCCATGCAGCCTCCTCCCGGCTCCCCACGCAGCAACCCCACCCAGCAGCGCTGCCACCCCCAGCTCTGGACAATAGCCCCAGGCCCGGGGGGCTGGAGGGGTACATTGTGCAGAGAACTGAACATTGGGCCCAGCCAAAGAGTTTGCTGGCATGGCCGTGCATAAATGTGACCTCACGGTGATGTCACCCATATGCAGCATGGGGCCCTGAAGGCGCGGGGCCCAAGGCAACCGCCTTGCCCTAAGGCTGGGCCTGCTGTCTGTCATTCAATTTTCTGTCTAATCAGTCTCTTTTTTTTTTTCTTCCCTCCCCTAGTGATGAGCAGGAATAAGGTAGGTTTGTGTTCTGCTTTCTACACCTTCCCTATAGGCTCTTTCCATTGTACTGCTTGCTAATGTGTTCTGCCTTCGTTTCAATTTCAGCCCAAACCTTACTAGAGCACAAGACCATTCCGCCCAATCAGGTAAGCGGCAAAGCATCCCAGTGGCAATATGCAATAACCTGTAAGGGCACATCTACCCACCTGTGACACCAAGCCAGTGTCAACAGAGATGGGGCTCACGCTGTGGGACTAGGTATAGCTGTGTATATGCTGTGGCGTGGGCTAGGATTTAAGCCCTGAGCTGAGGAAGGAGGGTGGGCTTCAGCCAAGCTCTGGCCCGAACCACAACTTAAAAGCACTTGTCTCTGTAGCTGTTGTTAGCACAGTACAGGTTGAACCTCTCTAGTCTGGTACCCTGGGGACCTGACTGGTGCTGAACCAGAGAATTTGCCCAACCACAGGATGTCAATGTTGTCTAGCAGCATGACCAACACTTCCATTGCTGACTGGGCTCTTAGAAGACATTTAGGGGTAAATTAGAGCTAAATAACAGCACAGAACACTGAGCGCCAGGACTGGTGGCTGTAAACAAACTTTATGGGACTGCCGGATATTTGGCCCCTCCCATGATAAGTGGACATCAGGCTAACTAAAATCATGCCAGACCAGAGAGTGCCGGACTAGAGAGGTTTAATGGAGAGGAAGTAGATAAAAATATAGGTTCGACCTCCATAGTCCAGATGTCCCTTGCCTGGCAACAGAGCTCTACAGCCAGTGGCAACAGATGGGCCAGCATTGACCTTCCCTGGTCCAGCAGATTCCCTGGTTCAGGACCAGTCAGTTCCCAAGAGTGCTGGACCAGAGAGTGACAACCTGCAGTGTGCTGTGTATAAAGAAGGATGCTCCGAGCAGACTAGGCTCTGTATGTAACCCTTTTAATGAAATCAATATCAAATATATTTTCTGTCTCTCTCTCTTAGCACATGCTGCCCCCTGTTTGAACAACATATCTCAACACAGAGAATGGAAAGGAAGAATATGTGCCTAGGTCTTCAGTCTGCTGGATTTGCATCAGTAACGAAACGGTGTTTCTGCAAACACTGGTCTGGTTCTCTGTTGCCTTACACACTTTGTCATCATCTCCACTTGTACAAGCTGCTTCTGGTGGAAGGGGAGCGTTCCCAGTGGGTGGTGTTGCACACAAGTTGCAAAGGATTGAAAAGTTGACCGCAGAAAAAAAGGAAAAAGTTGCACCTGGTCTGCACCTGCTGATTTTTTTGTACTGTTATAAACATGAGTTAGTGGTATGAATTTTTTACACTGATGCAGCTGGTAATATGCTAGTACATCTCTTTAGGTGGACACCTACTCCCCTTACCATATTGAAAGAAGAGACACTTAAATAACTTCATCCATTCTAGGGGAGATTGTTGTAATACTGTATGCTGGTATAGTTAATAGAATACAATAAATTCTAAAATTATTGCCCAGATTTTTGTTGCCCCGCCCCTTGTGTAAGCCTTTACACAAGTGCAGATAGGACGTGAAATATTTCTAGTCTGACTTAGTTGCATTTTACACTGACTTTGACCAAGTTCACACTTTGGGGGTGGTCGCAGTATAGCTATCTGTAGTGTGTGAAAGGGTTTTTCCCCATAACTGCGAGAACACCAGCACCCCAAACAATGGTGACTAGGTTGACGGAGGCCTTCTTATGTCACCCTAGCTATAGTGCTCAGAGCTGAGTCAATGTACCTTAGATGGAGTTGCCTGAGGGTCTCTGCTATGGGAGGTCAATTGAAGAAACTCTCCCATCAACTTCCTTTACAGTTCTTGTTCCGGTGGCATCCTGGAGTTGATAAGAGTGTGCTCAGCAGTCAATTTAGTGACTCTTCCTTACACCAGCTAAATCGAATCCTCAGGAGATTGATCACCACAGTGCTGGTCCCGTGGTAAGTGCAGACCTGCCCTTAAGGACCTGCCTACCCGAGACTTTGTCCCTGTGCCATGCAGATATAACTGAGATTAGCAAAGGTGCTGGAGTCTAATGGAGCCACTGATTGAGTAATTCTCTGAGGATCCCCCAGCTTTAGAATTAGCTCCCCAAACAGGCAGATAAACTCCAGGCCACAGGGCAAATTTTTCCTTTTTCCTCCAGGCATTTGTACATGGTGGCTGCTTGCAGAGAGGTTGATGATAAGGGTGGGAAATTGTTGGAGAGAAAGAGCTATTTGAAATGTAAAGGTGCCAGGGTCCCTCGCAGTCATTTAAATTGACTACTTTGGCTGCACTTGGCGTATCTTTAAGTCGTGGTGTTGCGAATATACAGTGTGGCCCCTCTATAGCATTTGTGCAAATCTAAGGGCATGTCTACACTACATGGCTCCATCGACGGAGTCATGTAGATGAGCATTGTAGACATAGCAAAATGAAGCGGCAATTTAAATAATCGCCGCTTCATTTACATCAAAATGGCCGCCGCGCTGTGCCGATCAGCTGTTTGTCGGCACAGCGCGGTAGTCTGGACGCTCGGCGGTCGACATCAAAAGCCTTTGTTGACCACCCCGGTAAACCTCATCCCACGAGGCATAACAGGGTGGTTGACAAAGGCTTTTGATGTCAACCGCCGAGCGTCCAGACTACCGCGCTGTGCCGCCAAACAGCTGATTGGCACAGCGCGGTGGCCATTTTGATGTAAATGAAGCAGCGATTATTTAAATCTCTGCTTCATTTTGCTATGTCTACAAAGCTCATCTACATGGCTCCGTTGACGGAGCCATGCAGTGTAGACATACCTTTTGTGAATCAATCTGTTTGCTGGCTTTTGGTTTTGTTCAATGCAAAGGAGTCCCTTAATATTGAACAGCCATAAAGACACAGAAGAGAAACTCAAATTCTGATTTGTTTGATTGGATTCGAACCTCTGGCTGCTGGTATTGACTCCGTGGATTTGCTACCGCGTGTCTAGTATTCCCACGGGCTTTTTACTCCGGGGCCTGGCTTTTTAGAAGCCGAGAGCAGTGCTAAAGCCTGCAGCTGCATTTGACAAGGGATCAGGGGAATGTTGTTTTCAGTTTGGGTTTAGGTTGGTTTGCACCCTCCGCTCCATAGAACCGCACTGAGAGGCTGTGTCTGTACTAGGATTGTAGCCACCGTGGTAGCTGTGTTTATACTGGGATAAGTCACATTGGCTATGTCTACACTGCAGGCTTTTTCTTGCATAAAAACTTGCAAAGCGTCTACACTGCACGTGCATTCTTGCGCAAGTAAATTTACAGTACAGCGTCAGAAAACAGGGCTTCTGCCGGAAGAGTTATTCCTCTCCCCACGAGGAATAAGCCCTCTTGTGCAAGATCTCTTCTACAAGAGGGCAGTGTAGACAGGCAACATGAATTTCTTGCGCAAGAAACCCCTATGGCTAAAATGGCCATCAGAGCTTTCCTGCACAAGAGAGCGTCCACACTGCCATGGACGCTCTTGCACAAAAGCACATCTCTTTCGCAAAAGCACATGGCAGTGTGGACGCGCTCTTGTGGAAGACCTTTTGCACAAGAACTCTTCCGCAAAACAGTTCTTGCGCAAGAAGCCTGCAGTGTAGATGTAGCCATTGGGATGTGTCAGAGCCAGTGGCTGAAGTTCCAGAGTGACAGGATTGCACCCCTAGTGGAGGCCAGAAGAGGTTTGAAGTTCTGCATACACAGTGCACTGACTGAACCAGCCACAAACTGGTTCACTGTGGGGGAGCAGAGTGGGAGAAGGGAGTGAAAGAGCCTCCCCAACCTTTTCCCAAGCACCACCTTGCTCTGAAGGAGCACAAGGACCACCCTAGCTTGCAGCATGCCTAGGGCTTTACCGGTGGTATCTCAACAGTTCACCTCAGGCTCTCCTCATGCCCTCACATGGGACGTTGCACTTCATCATTGCCTCCAGCTGTATAATCACGTGCAAAGCGACAGCTAACCTTTATGATTTTTAGGTGGAGGGAGCAAAAGGGAGTTGAACAGCAATCTCCCTTTAGCGCCTTCAAAAATCCCAGTTTTAGAGCACTTTGGAGCCTGTCTGCTGCATCATAAAGACTAGAAAAGACTTTGTTGGTATAATTCCTCCCATGAAGCTCAGCACTGTATTATCATTGAGGTATAAGTCGAAGAAGGTGTATTTGCTCTATTGTTACAGTATTGAAGATCTAAGAAAAGCAAAGTTGCAGTGAAGTAAAACCTTTCAACCAATGCCTGAGCCACCGTGGCTAATCTTTGTGGTTTATTCAGCTCATGAGGCCAGATGTTTACCTGTCATGTGGCCTCCAGACAACACCAGCTATTTTCCTGAGCGCCCCAGGTGGGAAGGATCTGGCACATGGGGACTGAATTTCCAAACTACAGGGATTTAAATGAGGCCTTAGGAGTTTCAGCGAAACTCCAATGTCAGGCCTGGCATATGGAGAATGTTCTTAAGGGCTCAATCCAAGTAAACTATGCCAGATGGCTGTTACGAGGTGCATCTTTTAAACTAATTGAATTGCTGCGTACTTCCCCTTCCTACACGTATCACTCTAAATTACTTTGAAGGGAATGGACTCTAGCGAACTTGAACAGACTTCAGAAAAATACTCTAATGAAAAAATTCACCTCAGGGAGAGGGGAGGAGAGAAAACATGAGAGCCAGATTCTCATTTGGCATGGCTCTACTGAAGTCAAATGAACTTCACTGATTTCTACCACCTGTAGCTGTGCCCTTCCTGTTGACTGGGGCCTAGCCTGCCCATATTGTGTAAAGCACATTTCTACCAATATAACTGGCCACATGAGAGGCAAGAGCCACTTTGATACCAGTATTGTTACAGCAATTAAACCATTGCTGAAAATAAACCTTTAGGGCAGTGGTTCTCAAAACTTTCTGGCCTGCATCCCACCCCACTCAACAAAGCCCTTTCTTCAGACGACCAGCCAACCACCCATGATGACAAAAATGGGTGCGGGAAGGGATGGGTGTGCGGGGGGGGGGGGGAGGTCTAGCCAGGAGGTTGCATGCAGGAGCAGGCTGGGGGTGGAGGATCTGGGAGGGACCCATACACCCCTCTAGCTAGTGCTACAGGACTACTTGTTGCCTTTCTACAGTGCACTGATATTGAAAAGCCTGTTACTGAAGGTGCGCTTAACCTAAGAGAGAAAAATATTCACTTTGGAGTATCTTGTTCATCTTAAAGATGCAGTTTTATGGAGCTTAATATTGTAAAAAGACATGATGTCTGGAAATGGTATGAAAAATGGCCTTACTTCATGGCTGTGTCTACATTGGCGCGATCTCGTGCCAAAGCGGCCGCTTTTGCGCAAAAAACATGCTGCCTGTTTACACTGGCGGGGAGTTCTTGCGCAAGAACACTGACGTTCTAATGTATGAAATCAGGGCTTCTTGTGCCAGAACTCTGACGCGCCCGCTCAGGAATAAGCCCTTTTGCGCAACTGTTCTTGCGCAAGAAAGCCCTATGGTTAAAATGTCCATCAGAGCTTTTGTGCGCAAGAGAGCAGCTACACTGGCCTGGACGCTCTTGCGCAAAAGCACATGCCAGTGTAGACGCTCTCTTCTGGAAGAGTTTTTGCAGAAGAACTCTTCCGCAAAAGAGTTTTTGCATGAGAACACTCCAGTGTAGACGTAGCCTAAGGATGTTAAAGAGCAGTTATTTGGCTAATCATGTAGTTGATACAATTTGTATAGCTCACACATTTAGTCGATAAGGGGGGGGGGGGCCGCTCTCCAGCGCCACAGCGCAGGTGGCGCCCTGAGCCAGGACTGAGCAGTCCCGGCTCGTTTCAGCTCCGGAACCACTGCACCTCTGCATTTTAAATGTAGTAGCAGCCACTGGGCTCTTACTACATTTAAAAGGCAGAGGCGCAGCGGTCCCAGACTGGTGTGAGCCGGGACTGCTTGGTCCCAAATCGCGCCGGGTCCAGCAACCCTTCTTTGCGGCAGCCTGGGCTGGCTGCAGGCAGGAGTTGCTCCAGTAGCAGCCCCATCCGTGTGGGGGCTCAGCTCCCTTCTGGGACCCCTGCAGACAGGGGCTGTTGCCAAAGCAGTCTCTGCCCGCAGCAAGCCTCGGCTTTGCGGCAGCGTCCCCTCCTCTGATAGAGGCAGCAGGGTGCCAGTTCCCCCCAGCACCAGCTCTTGTCTCCCCCCCCCCCCCGCCCTTGCTGCTTCTCATACAGAGGCAGCAAGTGCAGGGGGAGCAAGTAGTCAAGTACTCGACTACCCAATAAGCTTAGCCTTATCAGGTAGTCAAATGCTCGACTACTCACTTACAGCCCTATTTTATACCAGTAGAAATGAACAAAATTTGGCCCACCATGTATTAGATCAGTTTTCCATTTTGAAAAGGTGTCGTAAAATATACTTCACAGCTTGGTAACTATCGAGTAAAGACCTTCATGTGATGGAAACTGGCCATTGCAATCGGTGGATCAATGCCAATTTACACCAACTGAGTATATGAGTTAGCCAGGCATTTACACTTGCTTTCCTTTAGGCCCTGCGTCTGATCTCATTGCTGGTAAGCAGGAGTAACTCCACTGTAGTTCAGGGACGCGAACCGGCATAAAACCCCAAGGTTCAGTTGAAACTAAATGATTTATCAGGTCATATAAATCCTAGTACGCTTACAGGCACAAAATATGTTATTTATTGTGAACTTTGCAAAGACACGGTTAAGCAACAAAATATACATTTCTGAACCTTTAGAATTAGTTGTATACATAACAAATACAATTATGCTACCATAGCAATAAATTAAATGTACATATTTACACAAACATAGGTAACCAGAAACTCTACAAAGCATCGCCTCGCTACCAAAAAAATATTTTTTGTCAGATACATTTCATTAAGAATATTTTTCCCCCACACTGTTCCCTTTCATCACATTCTAACATTTAGCAAATCCTTTGCAGGATTTCATACAGTGCTACATTCATGACAAAAAAAATGAAAGCATGCTTTAAGATTTGGAGGAAAAAAAGGAAACCTGGACCCATGTTAAAATGAAACAGAATCCGTAGCATGAATCAAAGAACTGCTCTGCAAAGGTGCTGAACCCTGCATTCGCCATAGAGGTCAGTGGCATTTGTATGCGCTAAATGCCACTCACAAACAGGCCCAAAGACAGCTGAAAAATCTTTGGCACAGATCCTCAGCTGGTTTTAATGTTTTTATTTACACCAGCTGGCCGGTTGGCCCTGCCTCGTGATATTCACCAAAGCGCCAGATCAGAAAAGCAGTTAAATATGTGCTTAAGTACATCCTTTTCCAGAAAAGCATTTTCAGGTCCATGTTTTCTGTGGATTTGAATGAGGAAAGCACTTACATGCTGTAAGTTTGCATACATGGCTGCAAACCAGTCCCCTTATTGAGGAGGTAAGCCATATGAGAGCTAAGATAAAATTCTCCATTCCATTCAGCCTTGAGTTCTCCTAGCTGCAATGTGAGGGTGCGTCTACACTGCACCCGGAGTCGAAATTAGCTACGCAAGTTCACCTATGCAAATTGCGTAGCTTATTTCGAGTCAATTTTGAACTAGCTGAATTCAAAATTAGGCACTGTCTACACAGCACTTATTTCGAAATAAATTGCTATTCCGAAATGCCCCTTACTCCTTGTGGAATGAGGTTTACAGGGATGTTGGAATAGCGAGCCTGTTATATTTCAAAATAATGGGTGCACTCAAAAGACATGGAATAGCTATTTCAGTAGCACTGCAGTTTAGACATAGCCTGGGATTGCATATTATATATATATATATATATATATATATATATATTGGGATGGGGGTTTCAGAGATTCAGCAGCTTAGGAGCACACGTCTTGCAGACTCATGCTGCTAACTCCCTTAGGAGCTTTAGAAAAAAAACCCTCGTCATCTCTGTCTGGAGTCTGCCGTGACCCCTGTGGAAGGTCTGTGGTGCAAAATGTGCTGCAGATTAGAGCAGAGACCCTCTTCCCCTTAATGCTCAAATAAGCGATGGAAAAGTTAAAGCATAAAATAATTCACACCTTGGGGGGCCAGGCCTTTGTTGAAGTCAGTGGAGCGATGCTGATTTGTACCAGCTGAGCATCTGGCCCTGAATTTCTTATTTGGAAACTCAATAAATATACAGTGTTTGCACTTCCATAGTACCCATATGAATACAGTAAAAGATTAGTGCAAGAAGGTAAAACACAACAGGACACTAGGCTCAATTGGCATTTGTGTCCCATAGAAATCCCTGGGGGTTTTGTTGACCGTATGCAGGATTACAGCAATATCTTGTTTCTGCTTTATGAATCCCCTTTTCCACATAGACTGGAAAAAATGCAGTGGCTTAGAATTTAGTGTTTTAACTAGAACTATTGAGGGTTTCCGCTCATGTCTTATGTAGTTCTTAGCAGCCCAAAGTGTTTGGCAATATGTACAGGTATCTTTTCATCCACTACTGATGTGTAGATGCTGCTGATCGGTAGCACAACCATTTGGGGGACAGAGTGAAGCAGAATGCCATACACCCTTAAAACTGCAAAGGAAGGTAATTAGACTGAAAGTAATTGTACCAGAATTTGATAAGGACAACAGCATTAAAACCCTTACACTTGTGATCATTAAAGATCCTGTGGAACAATTGACAAGTGGTAAAGGGCAAAAAGTATCTGAGACTCATCAGGCTTAACCTCTTGAAATGTTTGGCTACTTCTGAAAACTTTAGGCAAGAACCTTCGTTCTCCATCTCCTCTGAAATTCAGTGGGCTTAGTATGTTGAAGAGTCCACTTTGCTATATAACGCTCATTTCTGTTCAAACTTTCCCAGCCATAGTGTATGGATCACATTCAAATGACTTTTCCAAATCTTACTGAAAATCGGGTTCTGATGAAATGCCACAAGATACTACATCTTAATGCTTTTAAAAAAATCTCACAGAGATCAACATTTAAGCTAAAGATGACTTCCGTAGAATCAAAGTAGCCCACTGAAATACCAAAAAAAAAAAAAAAAAAAAAACCCCCAAAAATCCCAGAAAGCACAAGTTTTTCTTTAAAAAAAAAGCTAGCAGGTGACATTTTTGGTATATGACTTAAGGAAATTATTCAATATTTAAGGGAAAGAGTGAAGAAAAAAGATGCTCCCCTGGTGCACTGAAATGTGAGCACTGTCCTTTAAAATGTTTTGAACCTGAGATGTCTGTAGCTACTGCTGCAAATCAGACTTCAGACACTCTGCTTTTATCTTCCTTAAACAAAATATTCATTTTTAACATTTAAATTCTATTCAGAGAAAGGAATTTTGGTTTAAAAATACAGCTTTACAGAGAGTGAACTAATAAAGAAAACCATTCTGGTCTGAGAGAGACTAATTTGTCTTTTGGCCTTTACTTCCTCTGCTGTTCTAGTTACAAGCTCTCATTATGGCAATTAGTTTGGATTTTAAATTGGCAAACTATGTGTAGGCACCTGTACATATCTGTTTTGTTAAATCAAAGCTGCAGGGTGCTGCTGACTGACAATGAACGGTCGGTTCCACATACTTTGGCTACGGCTACACTGGCAGCTTCTTGCGGAAGAACAGCCGTTCTTCCGCAAAAACTTGCCGGCTGTCTACACTGCACGAGCGTGCTTCCAGAAGTAAATTTACAGTATAGTGTTGTAAAACAGGGCTTCTTCCGGAAGAATTATTCCTCTCCCCATGAGGAATAAGCCCTCTTGCGCAAAAGCGCTTCCAGAAGAGGGCAGTATAGACAGGCAATGGAAATTTCTTGCGCACAAAGCCCCTATGGTTAAAATGGCCATCAGAGCTTTCTTGCGGCAGAGAGCATCCACACTGCCATGGATGTTCTTGCGCAAAAGCACATGGCAGTGTAGATGCAAGAAGCTGCCAGTGTAGACGTAGCCTTTGTGTTTGCCGCAACCAAAATTTCAGACTCTCTCCAAAGCCCGGGCAGGCATATGCCCAAGTTGGCATGGCACATGACCAGTATGGGGGTTAGATCCAGGATAATGAAATTAAAGTCAAAGGAACTACATGCCCCATTGTAGTCCTATTAAAACTGCAATCAAATCTACATGATATGCCCATGTGAAGCAGTCCACCTTCTATGGGCTGCTTGAAAATACAGCATGTCAATTTGTTATGCCCATGTATTTTAAACTTTCCTTTGCACATTATGATTGATTGGAGGGGGGTGCACAATTTTCATAGTGGGGGGTGCTTATATTAGAGTGCCCAATTCTGCACTTATACCACAAATTAGGCATCCAAAGGGTAGGCATCCACTTATACATTTGAAGCTCAAAGGATGGACATTTTTCTTTCCATGTGAAGACCTTCATTTAGTGAGGCAGTGAATCCACTGGATTGATTTAAAGGGAAAAAATTGTTTCCACAATGGCGGCAGTGTAAAATGACAAACTTCTTTTTTAGCATGGGGTCTCATCCCCAACCCCTCCGGTGGAAAGACTCCGTTTGACATCAGTGGGCTTTGAATGGGGTCCTCCATAAGACCCAGAAAAAGGAAGCTGGCTATATCTAATGGAAATTGAGTGTGGTAATGACAGTTCCTGGTATCAAAAATGAAACTGGTTACTTGCATCCACCATCAGAATTAGGTGAAAGTTTCTAGGTACAAGTTGTCATGCAGGAGATGAGAAAAGGACCACAAAGTGCAATAGAGCCACTAGTATTTCGATACAAAATATGAAATAATGCTAAAGTGTCTTTTATGGGAAAATACTTTACTAACTCTTTGCCATGTGTCAGCGAAACCACACTCTCTTTCCCCCCATTTTTCTGGAGGAACAAGTCAGTTAGTGGAATGAGGAGTAACAGTTAATTCGAACTAAGGAGTTAGTCTGAATTAACGTTTAACTGTCGCGTCTAGCCGCGGACAGTTAGTTCGGACTAAGGGGGATTTAAAAATGGCGGCGCCCGGGAACATGCAAATGAAGCCCGGGATATTTAAATCCCGGGCTTCATTTGCAACTCCGGTTGCCCTCATTTGCCTACCTAGCTCGAACTAACAAGCTAGTGTAGACATACCCTTACTGAAAAAATATTAACAGTCTTTCCCCTGAACCTAACATTTGTTACATTGGGTGAAAGTCATCATATCTCCATTGATGTCACTGGAGCATCACTTGGTGACGCTCTGGTACATAAAAGGCAGTAAGTAGGTGCTTTTGAGATCTACTTAATAGGCCACGTCTTCACTTGCCATGCCGGAGATCGATCTTCTGGCATTCAATTTAGCGGGTCTAGACCCACTAAATCGAATGCTGAGGGCAGCTCCAGTCAGCGCTGGTACTCCTGGCAATCGCAAGGCGTAAGGGAAGCTGACAGGAGTGCTTGCTAGAGGTGTGTACCTTAACCCAACCTTCCAGGTCAAGTGTAGCCCTGACTGCAGACAGTCAGTCACCACCCCACAACAGCAGCTTAGTGGCTCCTTTGGGGGCTGCTGTGAGCACATGGGGGCAGGAGGAAAGGGGCTTCATTTATAGAAAGCACTTCCCCCTCTTGCTGCAATTCAGCTGCTGATAAAAATAAAGGGTTCTTTTATTAATGTAATGGGTTCCCATAGTACTAGAAGTTTAAACAATCAGCCAGGCCCTGAATCTCCATTGTCTTGCAGTACACCTTGTTCAGTCAGTCACACGGTGCAAAGCAGCCAATCAGAATGATGTCGTTCCACGCTCACATTGCACTGAAATAAAAAGTGCAGGGCAATGGACATACTTTCACACCCTGGTGGCTGATTAAATTTCTGCATTCGAACTGTGGGGACACTCAGGTCCTAGCAGTCTGTCCACAGCAATTGAGCTGTAGCAAGTGGTACAGCAGGGTGCCCTTGTGGTAACACTGATGAATTGACCTAGGAGGTGGGAGTGAAATCTAAAAAGCATCAAGTGGAACAAAAAATGGGGGGGAGGAGATGCCTGACTCTTCTCACAACCCTGTAAATCTGTTGCATATTTATACATCTTACACACTGCTCTCCCATCTATGCCCCTTTTCTAATAGCAAGCTTACTTTACTACGTGGGTGACATGCAGAATCTCTGGTGATATCTCACAGGAGCTTGTGTGGGCCCAAGTTATTCTGCAGGCTCTTGTGTGCCATCCTAGCGACCCGCACGGACGCTGCCCAACCAAAGGAGAACCTTATTAAAGCCCTGTTTGCAGGAACCAGCATTCCCCCCAAGGGGATGTGGAATCAGGGGGCTGTAGACCAATAGCTGGAGACTTGGGTTTTTGGTTATGAGTGTGTGGCGTTTGCTCATGCATCGCTCTCTTTTCACTACGTTTTTTTTCCCGTTCTTCCCGGCACTATTTTGCCTTAGCACAGCTACTCCCCACAGCGTGCGTATAAGCCATTACACAGCAACGGGGAGGCACTTTCTCCAAGTAGGTGCGTTATGCAGTCCTGCCAATTGAATTTACACAAACAACAAAAGTCAGCATCTTAACAGCTTATAATTTGCTTGCTGGAGAGAGATTTCAGCCAAGTGGATATTCTCGAGACCATATGTCCTCCTCGAGAGTGAGGGCCAAATTCTCTAAAGTAAAATGGTGGCGCCTCCATTACTGTTATTTCCAGTATGTGAGTGCCTGGAGGTCCTATTGTGCTAGGCACTGAACAAACCCATCTTATGCAACAGGTCCTACCCCAACTCAGGGGAAGGGAACAGGCAGACAGAAGTTACTGCCCAAGTTTACTCACAGGGGCCAGGAATAAAACCCAGGGCTCCCTCCACAGTGCTTCTCTGAAGTCAACAGAGATCTGATTTTCAGCAGCACAGAATTTTGCCTTTGATTTGCTCCAAAATCCCTTAATGGAGGTGGAGGAAATCCCTCCTGTCCACGCTAAGAGACAAATAAATAGGTTGGAAAGAACTTGTGCAAGCTCCCCCCTACCCTTATCAACAAACCAAAGAAACCTGACCAGTTGTTTTTCATTGGGTAACTAAAAACAAAGCACTGAGGCATCCTGAACCAACAGCGAATGGCTGTCCTGCCTACTTTCTAGATAAAGAAAATCATATGCTAGCGCAAATGGATAGACACAGAACTGTAATATGAAAAAGCCTAGAGGAAACAGGATTTGTCATTGAACTGTCTTTTCCCAGTCCAAGCAACACAAGATGAACAGCACTCATCTTAAAACAAATAGCTACTGTACATACAAGGTGCACACAAGGTTAACACATTTCAGAGTACCGAGCGAGAGGGTGAAGGGGCTTCAAGTACATGGCAGAAATGCATCTCCAGATGCAGTGCGAGAATGGAGGGTTTATCAGACAAAACGGGAGTCGAGCAATGTGTTACCATTCTGCACTGATGGGTTCTTGTTAGAATACAGACGTTACTACTAGATGGCAGTTTCTTCTTGACTCACTTAAAGGTACAGCTGAGTGGGTGAAGAGCTCACAATGCAGCGTGGCCATTGCTATTCGTGTAGCTCATGGGGTTTCCCATTTGATAGTGGAAGAGAAGAGTTTTCCCTTTGTTATAACAGAAAACCTGCCAAAGAAAGGAGACAAGAGAGCGTAAAAACGTCAGCGATTGGGAAAAAGAGAAAATTCTCACAAGAGCGTCAGTGGTAGTAGGAAGAGGACATGCCCCTTGAGTGCTACCAAGCGCTATGAGGCTGTAAAAACTTTCACCTGCAAGTGAAAGTGTGTTCTGAGCGGAAGCCGCTTCGAGTCAGGCTCATATTACTTGCTCAGAGTATTCATCGCTCCTAAAAAGGAAAGGCCAGATTTTTCACAATTGCCGTGTCACAGAAGAGTTATAGCTTACAGCACTGCTAAGTTTTAAATACTGACGACTCGTGAGTCAGGTTTAAAAATTGCCCGATTTTTAAAAAATTATACATGTTGGGACACTGCTGGGTTTTGAGCCTTTAGCGCTGGTTTGAAGCTGTTCACCCCAAGTAGGAGGGCTTAAGAAGCTTTGTAATTGAATGAATGCTGAGCTTTTTGTGAAGTAACATGACTCCACCAGCGGGGGCTTTAAGGAAAACCAGAAAGACCACAAGACCTGCAATAAAACTACAAAATTTCCAACACTGGATGGGGGCATTGGCCTTGCAAGTGGGGATGTGAATGTTTAACCATGTAAATGGTTCGCTGATAAGCCTGGGCTAATCGGTGAACATTCACAGTTACACGCAGGCTGTATCAGAGGCAGCAGTGTGGGAGCTCCCCAGGATTGAGGCTGCAGGTGGGAGCTGGTGCACGCCAGGTCCTGGCTTAAAAGCCGGCTCCTGACGTGCACTGGTTCTGGGGAGCTGACTGTCACCGTGCTCTTCTGCCTCTGTATCAGAGGCAGCAGCACAGGGCAGCAGCTGGCTCCCACGAGTGGGGCAGCAGGCGGGAGCCAGTGAGTGCCAGAAGCCAGCTTAAAAGCCATCTCCCGGAGTGCACCAGCTCTCAGGGAAGCCGACCGCCGCCCCGCACGTAACCGCTGAAATTTTTAGCAGTTACACAGTTATACACATTTTCACATCCCTACTTGCAAGTTCCCTGAGGTGGCTCACAAGTGTATTTCAACCTGGATTTTGAGGGGGCCACCAATTAAACAGAAGAGTCAAACCTCTGGGCTTCTCTGATGAAACAGAGTTGTTGCCAGTTCTGGTGCAGGCTTTTCCTGCTGTGGACACCTATCTATTCAGAATAGGGTTGTCAGACGGTTTCAACAAAAATTTTGGACACACTTGACATTACATCACAATCGACATTACATCTTATTTAGAAAATACCGGACATTTCTATTTTCTCATTTCTATTTTCTCAATTTGTTTCTCGAACAGAAAGCTTAATCTAGCACTTGATTTGCAACTTTGGTCGCCTTCATTTGCCTCCCTACTTCGAAGTAGGGGGCAAGTGTAGACATACCCTTAGTCCACATCTACACAGCAAGCAGTTATTTTGAAATAGTGTCAAAATACTGTCAAGCTGGAGGACTTCTTATTCCGACTCCTGTAACCCTCATTGTACGAGGAGTAAGGGAAGTCAGAGGAAGAGCGCTCTGTTTCGAAATAAGTGCTCTGTAGATGCTCCTTATTTCTAAATAAGCTATTTCAAAATAAGCTATGCAATTGACGTAGCTCAATTTGAGAAGCTTATTTTGAGTTAAGCCCTGCAGTGTAGACACACCCTGAGTCTGCAACTGGAAAGAACTTAAAAAACAACAAATAGTTTTGCAGCACCTTAAAGGTTAACAAAACATGTAGATGGTATCATGAGCTTTCATGGACACAACCCACTTCATCTGCATTTAGACCATCTGTATGTTTAGTTGGGATAATTTTTCCATTGTGCTTTACTTTGTATTTATCAACATCACAATCACCTAGTTTTGTGAGATCCTTTTAAAGCGCTTAACACTCTGTTTTGGTCTTAACTATCTTGATCAGTTTAGTATCATCTGCAAATTTTGCCACCTCACTATTTACTCCTTTCTCTGGTATAGGATTGATCCCAGTACGGACCCTTGGGGGACATCACTAGTTACCTCTCTCCGCTCTGAAAACTGACCGTTTATTCCTACCCCTTGTTTCCTGTCTTTTACCAGTTATCAATCCATGAGAGGACCTTCCTTCTTATCCTAGGACAGCTTACATTACTTAAGAGCCTTTGGTGAGAGACCCTGTCGAAGGCTTTCTGGAAATCTAAGTACACTATATCCATTGGATCCCCTTGTCCACATGTTTGTTGAGCCCCTCCAAGAACTTTAGCAGATTAGTAAGGGATGATTTCCTTTTACAGAAACCATGTTGACTTTCCCCAACAGATTATGTTCATCTATGTGTCTGACAATTCTATTCTTAACTATAGTTTCAACTAATTTGCCCGGTGCTGATGTTAGACTTGCTGGTCTAATTGCCAGGATCACTTCTAGAGCCCTTTTGAAGCTAGACAAAACGAAAGTATATGCACTGTACATGCATTGGAGGGGGGGGGGCAGACTAATCATCTTAGAGCATATTACAAAACACGTACCTTTTTCAAGTTCATGATGTCTGTCTCCTGCTAGTGACTCTATATAAAAGAAAATAAGCACAATACAGATTTGTCATACAGCTTTGTGTAAAAAGCTTTTAACCCTGTACCTCCAGTATTTCCTAACTTGCCCCAGGCTGGCAGGAAGGTCAGAAATTACATTCACATTCACATTGTTAGGGTCAGAATGGATGGAAAAAATAAAGGACAAAATGCCGATGAATTTTTACAATGACAACTCCATCGTCACAATTTTGAAGCATTTAGACCACCTCTAGCTGATGCCCCGCTGATGTCACACAGGGACAGGCCCTGAACAGAGCCTCTGCATCTCCCAATCCCTTTTTCTACCTTTCCCTTTCCTTGCTATAAAAGAAGCCTTGTATCCAGTTTGCATGACTGAGCCACCTGACACCAGAAGAAATTAAAATCTCTTTGGGAATGGCATGCTTTGGTGACTGTTGTGGGCACTTCCCGGGCTGGTGCGTCTCCATTAAACTGGCATGTATAATGCTGACTCTGGGAACCCATTGTAAGAAACTGTCCATGTGCTAGAAGCACATATAATTTAGTGGGGGGCGGGATCTGTGTGCACATGAGAGACCAGATCTTTCATTACACACAGAACCCTGCTCATGCCTCAGCCTGGAACGCTTCTCTTCGGGTTCTGCTCTGGAGCAACCTGCAAGTTGTCCCCCTGTAGGCTTGGTGGTGGAGATCACATGGTCTTCCCTTACTGTGTCTGCATTTTCTTGTGGACTGATGTGAGAGATCCTACCAGAGCTGGACCCTTAGCCTATGTCTACACTGCACAGTTATTTCAAAATAAGCTATTCTGAGTATATGAAGGAATGTAGATGGAGCCACAGAAATGAAAATCAAATATATTTATCTATGATTCAGGTGGATTCGCAAAGTCTCTATTTGCAACCTTAGGCTACATCTACACTGCACAGTTATTTCGGAATAAGCTATTCTGGAATAGTTATTAGTCCAAGGCAGGCTTCCCTAATGTAGACGTGTTATCTCGATTTAGAGGAATAACTTAGAATGGCTCTGGTGAGGGGCTAT
Source organism: Pelochelys cantorii (assembly GCA_032595735.1). Lineage (NCBI taxonomy): Eukaryota > Metazoa > Chordata > Testudines > Trionychidae > Pelochelys > Pelochelys cantorii. The sequence goes on from CM064346.1 coordinate 15,441,437, forward strand.
TTCGAAATAGAAGCAGTGGAACATCTACACACGCTTCATTTCGAAATAGCTATTTCGGAATAGGCATTATTCTTCGTAGAATGAGGTTTACAGAAGTCGGAATAAGCCATCCGTTATTTTGAAATTATTTTGCAATAATGGAATTGCTGTGTAGACGCTTGCATAGTTATTTCAGAATAACGGCCGTTATTCCAAAATATCTTTGCCATGTAGACACACCCTTAGACATAAAGCTGCATTCTCTAGTCTGCTACAGCCACATTGTGCAATGAGAACTGCCTGCCTCTAACTATCCCTCCTGCTCCTGGTCTGACAAGGTATTCCAGGGCATAGAACTGCTATACCCGATTCTCCACAGGCATAAAGTTGCTTACAGAAGTTAAAGTGGGCCCCCCACTTGCCTGCTGTTGAGAATCAGGAAACCTGCTGCAATTGGCTCCTATTCTCTATCCAAGCACGGCTCGGACACATAGGACAATTGGAGCTGTGACACATTACGTACCGTGCTGGAACTGGAATGGCTAAGCTTATCAAAGCGAAACTTTAGATTTGACCTTGGAGAGTTTCTGTTCTTTATATCTGTCAGAAAAAAAAAATCAATACAACAATATTTGTTCAAGCTGTTTGACTGCACTAGAGCAACCCAACAAGCCGGTCAGTGGATTTCCCATTGATTTTTATCAATCATTTAATCTTTTCCTAAAGGTTTTGCAAAATGTCCACATTAAGTAATCATCTTTGATGGAGTAAATTCATGCTTAATTATAGCCCATAATATTTCTGACAGAAATGGCATAAAAAAGACTAATAAATGACTGATATATGAAATGCATGACATGGGTTTCTGTTTGCTCGGAGGATAAATATGAAATACAAATTTTAAACACAGAGAATGACAGTTTTAATTTTGACAAAAGTAACTGGAAGAACAAGAAGGAAGAGTGCCATGATGGGTACGTGGGTAGAACTAAAGAAAAAGAGATAAAGATTCCCTCAGATTTTCCAGCTTTTATAGCTGTTCCCAGTTACTAAATTTGTGAAAGGCTAAATTGAGATGGTTGTTTAGCAATTTGCTTATACTTTTATTAACTTGTAACTTCACACTTGCATCATAATTTCCTCCCACACTCTTTATGGGGCATGAAATTAAAATAGTGGTAGAGCTATGATCTATGATGCTGAGTCCCAAATGCCTTGCCTGCACACACAAAACCTTCCAGAACAGAATGGTGATATTGTTATTATTATAATGAATTATCTAAGGTTCCCACTCTGTCACCTTTATTGTGATCACTTCCCTATTTTGCTAGTCAGTCTATTGAAATGAATGGAACTAGTGGCAGAGTGAGCTTCAGCTCAACATAACCCTGGCAGAATCAAGCCCAAAGGAAACTTCTTGGTTACTGGTTATGTTCTGAATCAACATATTCCAGGGAGCCTCTAGTCCATAGCTGCCAGTCCATTGGGAATCACAGAACCATAGAACACTAGAACTAGCAGGGCCCATAAGAGGTCATCAAGTCCAGTCCCCTGCCCTCATGACAGGACCAAGCACCATCTAGATCATCCCTGATAAATGTCTATCCAGTCTGCTCTTAAATATTGCCAGTGATGGAAATTCCACATTGGAAGGTCAACAAGCCAACAACACACAGCCACTGATGTGCTTTAGTTCTAAGAGAAATAAATTGCCAGTGCAGCATATAAGCATAAAAAACATAAAGTCTGCTAAATGGATACCATGGTGACCAGGACATATCTGCACCATCCCTTTCAAGCCAAGATTTTAGAAATGTTAGCATTTCATTGACTTTTGGAGGCTTCCTCTGCTCAGGTCAATGAAGGTATGCCTATACTTCAGATGTGAGGACAACCTCCCACCCCAGGGCTTCAGCTAATACACAAAAAACAGCCAGATGGACAGTATGAGTTGGGCAGAGTCCACACTGCGATATCCACACTGCTGTTTTTAGTACGCTAGTTCAGTCCTCACTTATGTGACTGTCTCCCTGGGCTGGCAGATATGTCTATGGAGGCATAGCCAGAAAGTGTAAAATGATCCTAGACAGCACCATCAGACTTCTATGGATCAAATGATTCATTCTATCTCATTTTTAAGGAGTCAATGGGACTTGAGCATGTGTCTAAATTCTATACTGAATGGTTACGTCTACACTGGCGTTCTCACACAAAAACTCTTTTGCGGAAGAGTTCTTCTGCAAAAACTCTTCCAGAAGAGAGTGTCTACACTGGCATGTGCTTTTGCGCAAGAGATGTGCTTTTGCGCAAGAGTATCCATGCCAGTGTAGACGCTCTCTTGCGCAAGAAAGCTCTGATGGCCATTTTAACCATAGGGCTTTCTTGCGCAAGAAATTCATGTTGCCTGTCTACAGTGGCCTCTTCTGGAAGAGCTCTTGCGCAAGAGGGCTTATTCCTGAGCGGGAGCATCAGAGTTCTTGCGCAAGAAGCCCTGATTTTATACATTAGAACATCAGTTTACTTGCACAAGAACACGCGGCCAGTGTAGACAGGCAGCAAGTTTTTGCACAAGAGCGGCCGCTTTTGCGCGAGATCGCGCCAGTGTAGACACAGTCAATATGTATAGGGTTACCCATATGCTTCCAGGAGAACACATAGTAAATGCATATTCTGGACTGCCTGAAAATAAAAAGATGCCCATTGACTTGAATAGATTTTGGCTTGGGCTTCATGGGCCCCATTCTTCAATTCTTAGTCATGCTAAGAAGCCCTTATTTGAGCTAGCCGTGCCCACTGATTGATGTCATGGAACTGTTTTCTTATGTGAATAAGGATTGCCAAGTCAAGCCCTAAGTGAGGGTCCAGATTCAGCCACTCTCACATGGCAAGTTGTCCTGATTCATGTGAATTGTCCCATTGATTACAGTGGGACTTTAGCAGCCGCTTAAGGATAAGACTCTAAGTAACAATGACTGGCGATAAGATATTCACCGGAGATTGATGACTGGCTGGGGGCAGAGTGTCTGGCATGGAAGGTCATTAAGCCCAGTCATTTCCCAAAGTGCAGTCATTATTGCTCCTGCAAGACAAATATGTGTTTTCTAAAAGCAATTTTGCACATTGTTTTGGAGGCTGCATCCAGGCACTGCCAGCAGGGCTATGAAGCAGCTTCCACAGCAATGACAAGGACTTATTTTTCTTCATAGAAGAAAGCTAATTTCCCACTGCTGCTGGGGCCCTGGAAATCAAAAGACACAATGTGTTGGGGAGATCAGCGGCAGCCTTTGCTGACTTAGAAAAGACTAGAAAGACATGTGCCATTCTGCTCCCCCATGCCTATGCTGAACGGACTGTGGTGTTTCAAGGGGGTCCAGTGACTGAGGTGAAAGGGGGCCGGGATAGTGTGCCAGCAAGAAGCAGCCACTGGTACTGGCCTGTAAACAGCTGATATTAAGGCACTGCCCCTTTTGCTCTCCCCCATCAGCAGCCCTGTTGGTAGGGTCCGGCAGGGCCACTGACAGGGGGGAGTAAAAGGGGCAGCTGCCCAGTGCTTTAAAAGGGCCTGAGGCATTTAGCTGCCGCTACTACCCCAATGGGACCCCCCCCACACACACACATGCATTTCAAATCGCTGCCACAGCAGCCATGAAGGGCTGGCTAGCGGCAGCCATGAAGGGCCTGGTCCCCAGCCCCGCCCCTTCTTCCCAAAGCCACACCCCTTACAGGGGCCCAGAGCTGGTCACTTCCACACACCTTGCCCAGGGTCCCAACCACCCAGGCAAGTAAATCTGGGTACTTAATTTCACCCCATCCAATGGCAACACATTTGCCATCTCCAGTGGAACCAAAGAACCCCCAAGCAAACCCTATGAAAACAAGAGTGTCCACTGCACCCACTTCTCTTGCTAGGGAGAGGGCCAAACATCATGTGACAGATGTGCTGCTTAATGCAGTACTGGTGCTCGTGTAACTGCTACTAGGAGGATTTGAACCTGGGACCTCTGGAGCTTGGTATAGGAGCCTCTCCCCTTTGAACTATAAAGCCAGCTGGCTGTCAGCCCATACTGTAGAGGTCTCTTGTTCTTAGCTGTTGCTGTGGTCTAGGTGCCACTGCATGGGACAGTGAACCACACTAGGACTCCGTCTACATGGCATCATTTTTGCAGAAGAGGAAATGCAAATGAAGCGCTCATTAGCATTTCTCATGCTCTCATTTGCATATTCTCTTCTGATCCTTTTTGCAGAAGAGGTTTTTGCAGAAAAAAATGCAGTGTAGACGGGACCATTTTGCGCAAAAAAACCCTTTTGCGCAAGAACCCTTATTCCTCATTATGTAAAAATGATGCAGTGTAGATGGAACCTCTGCGTGTGGGTTACACTCGGGCACTGTGGTGGAAGGGCAGTACAAGAACCTTTCAGGAAGGCTAAAATGGAGCCAACTCCTTAGGTCTCGTTCCAGGGGAGGCACTTAGTGAATTGGCCTCCCTAAAGAAATGTGCACGTGTGCCCCACAGAGACAGGCTTCTGTCCCATTCGGTGCTACTACCGCATCCTACCCACCTGTGGGACTCCTGCTCATGATCACTGGTGTCGCAGCTGCTGCCATGCTTGGATTCTCACTGCTGGGAGAAGAGCCATAGACAAACACGTCCTGTTTGAAAGGTGATGCCGTGGATGGCTGGCTGCCCTGTAGGCAGAAATTGAGCAAAGACTATTTACCGAGAGCTTTCGTCAAGGGTGTTCTGTTTATATTGCACTGCCTTCTGTGCTCAGTGGAGACCCCCGGCCGAGTGTCACAGTGGAAGTGGGACAATTCTTGGGAGAGGAGGTATGGATGGAGCAAACTCTCTTGGCTTCCTGCTCGTGCTTAGACTTGCACAGCTCTGCCCCCCACAATCTGCAATAAGATGCAGCAAAGCTCCTAGGACTCTGAACATGCAGCAATCATCCAAGTCAGAAGACTGCATTATATTCTTGGCTGTGTCACAGGCTCCCTGTGTGACCAGAAAAGTCACTTCACATCTCTATGCCTCAGTTTCCCCATCAATAACATGGAGGTAATGACACTTTGACGCACTTTGCTACCATGTGATGAGTACAATGCAAATATGGAGGGGGAGGGAGCAACCACTATAACTTGACTTGTAAATGTCATTACCAGTAAGATTTCCAGTTCTAGCTGCACCACGCAATCAGCTGAAGTACAGGCTAACATGGTTCACTAGTCTAGCATCTGAACTAGCTGGTTTCAGTAAAGCTTGGGTGTGTCTACACTAATTGCACTAATACCCCGTGACTGAAGTGCAGACATAACCTTAGGGCAGATCCACACTTACCAGGAGATCAGTGCTGCAGTGATTGATCTGCCAGGGGTTGATTTAGCAGGTCTAGTAAAGACTTTCTAAATCAACCACTGATTGCTTTGTTGTTCACTCTGGTACTCCACTAGAACAAGAAGCATAAGGGAAGTCGACAGGAGACTTTCTCCCGTCAACCCCTCCTCCCTCTCCCCCGCAGTGGAGACCACGTGGCAACTTGACCTAAAGTACATCGACTCCAGCTATGCTATTCACAGAGCTGGAGTTGCATGTCTTAGGTCAACACTGCCCCACAGTGTAGACCTGCCCTTAACATTCACTATTTTACTGTGCTGAGGACCGGTGGACTCAGTCCAGGAGTTAGGGTGAGAACTACAGCAGAATTTTTAGTTAACTGAGATGAGAGGAACTCATTTTTAAAAAATGGTGGCTAAAGAGAAAAGCTTCACTGCAGGCAAGATCAGTGACATGGGGGCATTTAGATAAATATACAACTATGTGTACCTATTATGAGCCTAATTCTGAACTTACACCAGTGTAAATCAGATGTAACTCAGTAGAAGTCAATGGACTTAGACAAGTGTAAAAAGGATCAGAAGCAGGCCCTGCTGTATGTAAGTGTGGTGGTATTTTAATGCCTACCACGCTATCGTATTCTTCCAAGGTTTCGCTCTCCCCTGCTGTGCTGCTGAAGCTGCTGGTACTTGATGAAGAGCGTGAGATGTTTGATCTTCCATTCTCTTTCAATTTAATAAATGGCCTAGCAAGCGAACAAAAAGAAAACAGATGATTGCAGCCCAGACAGCTTCATCCTTAAGGCAAATGGGAGACGTTCATCCTCGATGTAATTCATTGACTTCAATGGCATTGCATCGGGGTGAGTTGGGCCTGGTGTCTTTAAATCCATATGTAATCATTAAAAAAAACCCCATGAAGTGATGAGTGTATAAGATTAACAGAAACAAATGGCCCGTGTTAATTCCTGAAAGGCTAAACAGAACACTAAATATTTCTATCCATTTCCCTTCTGCTTTCCATGCATTCCTACTAGCCTCACCTTTCACATGTTCGACAGTAACAGCCCTATAGAATGCTTTAATTGCAATGCTGTGGTGTTTTGGACAATATCTGCAAAATATTGGGTTGTTTTTCTTAAATAAGAGGGTTCATGAGAGAATTCTAGGTATTTCCAGGCAAGCAAAGGAAATGCTTGCTTGGTTGTATTTTGCTTAATAACATATCTCACTTAAAGAAAGACATGGTGGTAGGTTTCTGCAAGTGAGTCACACAATAAATTCACTTTCCTCACATTTGGTTGCCTAGAGGCTCTTTACTGAGCTGCATTGAGATGAACTCCAGCATAAAGGACAACTCTGTGGCTATGTCTACACTTCGCCCGTTTGGCATAAGAAATATGCAAATGAGGCGAAGCATGGAATATCACTGTGCCTCATTTGCATAATTAATTAGGCTCCGTTTTTGCACCAGAGGCTTTTGCGCAAAAAGGAGTCGTCTACACAGCTCCTTTTTGTGCAAAACCCCCCTCTTGCGCAAGAGTTGTTCTTCCTGAAAAAAATGCGGAAGAACGGCTCTTGCGCAAGAGGAGGGTTTTGCGCAAAAACGGAGCCTCGTTAATTATGCAAATGAGGTATGGTGATATTCCATGCTTCGCCTCATTTGCATATTTATTGCGCCAAATGGGCGCAGTGTAGACACAGCCTGTGGCAACAACTCCAGGCTTTTCTATTTACCTTTCTTTGTTGGGGCATATTTCAGGAGAGCTAGGGTTAGATGAGGTTTCAGATTTCATGTCTTGAGAAGAATGTCCCCCATCCGGTGTCTTCTGTGTTCCTGAAACACTGTCACTGAGGGGCGAAAAGCAGATTGGACAGATTATACAAAAGACAAGAAACAGTTGGGCCAAATTCTTCTCCTTATTTAGGCCAATGTAAATCCATCAGAGCCACAGCTGCTGACTCAGGATCAAATCCTGACATGAAACTCAGTAATAAGGGATCCAGGATGCTGGCAGCTAACCCATAGACACAGGAGATTGACACAGGACATGGATTGTTTACTAAGAGGATGCAAAGTCTCTAGCATCAAACCATCGTTTCCATAGAGTTGGTCAGACGGATGCATGGGTTAGGTGGGTGAAGGAGTCTTATTCTTCAAAGGAGGTGTCTGCTGGTAGGGCCCCCTCTTCCAAAGCCCCCAAAACTTGGGAGAAGTTCAGATCCTAACCTAAATTTTGGGTCTGGACCTCCTTTCCAGAACGGGCTTGAGTCAGCATCTTAGAGCCAAACACTCCTGAACTCGGCATAAGCTGGAAGCAGATGCTGGCCCACCCTGTCTGCATTCTGTCATACAAATATGCGGGAACGTTGTTCTCCTGACAGCTCCCGTCTCTGAGAGGTGAAGAATCGTATTACATGACTTGGCCCTTTAATCAGGCCAGCCCCATACTTGGATTCATTCCATTCTAATCTGTGTACAGTGTTTGTCCTATCACTCAGTCAGGCACAGGGAGCAGTTTAGATTTACAGCCTAATGACCTTTTTAAAGCAAGAGCATTTATGTCACTCCCCCCTCCTGTGGGGGCCTGGCAGGGGGTCGCAGCCGCAGGAGCTGGGGGGACCCGATCACTGGCTCAGGCCTGGCAGCAGGAAGCAACTTGCAGCCGCTGCTTGCGGGGATTCTGGGGCCAGCCTCCGGGCCAGATCCCCGAGCCCCAGCAGGGGCTGGTGTGGGGCCTCCAGAGCCTGGGCTGAAGCCGGCAGGGAGAATCTCCAGAAGGGCCAGTCCCGCTGCTCCCCAGGAGCCTCCCCCAGGGCAGCACCCCTAGCCTGACCAGGGCCCTGAGTGACCCAGCCTCTGCCCCAGGGCGGGCAGCACTTGGGGGGCAAGTCAGAGATGCCCCCTCTCCCGTCTCCTCCCTCCCAGGAGTGGTGCCCATGGTGCCCCGGGGCTGCAGGGGAGGGTTTGGCCCTGGGCTGCTCCCAGCGGAGCTGGCTGTGACCCATGCCTGGGGCCCAGGGAAGCTGCCAGCAGCTCCCAGTGTGTGCCGGGCAGGGGGAGCCAGCCCTGAGGGGGTGAGCAGGGGGCTGAAAAGGGACAGGGAAGATAAGGGGAGTGAGGGAGAACAGAGATATGTGATAGGGGGCTGGGGGGATGCAGGGGGTGCTGAAGGGAGGTTGGGCAGATTCAGGGGAGATTTATGGGGTGGATGGGAGCAGGGATGCAATGGAGGGAAACTCCGAAGGAGGGTCACAGGGAGGGAAAAAGGGGATGCGGAGAGGGGAGCCTAGGAGGAGACTTTGGGAGCAAGAGCAGCCTGGCTGGGGAAGGGAGAGACACAGGGCAGGGGTTGTACAGAAGGAGAGGGGGAGACACAATGGCAGCTTCCCCATCCCATGGGGCAGGAGGAGCGGAGGGCAGAGGTGATTGGTGGTACCACATGGGGGCATCAGCTCCTATGCCCCTGACAAAATTTCAGTTGCTAAATAGGGTGCCCCACGTACACCCTGCCCCTGTGGGTGCCCCTCCCTGCGCCTCTTCATCTGCAGGCACCAGTCCCCCCGGAGGAATTCTTTCTGTGAATTTTTTAGTGTTGTACTGATCCGTTATGACATGTATTGTGTGTGTACAGATGCGATGTAAAATAACACGTGACCTCTTAAAATGAATTACCATAATCAATATGCAAATATGCAATTAAAATGTTACTGGTCCACCAAAAGTTAGTGAATGGGTTTGCCGGTCCGGGGTACAAAAAAAGTTGGGAACCACTGAACTAGATCAACACCAGTAACATTCCTTTTAGGGCTAGCATGGTGGGGAGGAAACCCTTTCAGTTTAAGGTCTTGTCTTGGCTAGGAAAAGAGCTTATGGATGACATTGTGTTAGCCAACATCTGTCAGTGATGGCACCCTCGTCCATGACTTTGCCTCTCAGACAGGCAGAGTTTGGCACTTATGTGGATGTGGTCAACCAATGGGGGGAGCGTAGGGTCAGCCCCAATCACCTAACATTAATGTCATGGTAGGGCTATGTGATGCCGAGCATGATCTGTTTTCCTAGTCAAGACAAAGGTTCAGATAAACAAATTGCTACTGGTGCACATCAGTATTTACCATCTCGTCCTGCTTTCTGATTGGCTTTCTGATCCTGTGTGCAGGCGGGGGAACAGCCCTGACCGTCGCTTAATAGGGCTCCTCGACTGGTTCTTGGCTGTTGCAGCTGCTGCTACAGGAGGCTGAAAAACAAAGTGTTCCAATTTAAAACAACAATATTCCTCTTTGGGGTCTTATCCCTGTCACAGCCAAGACAGAAATTACATCAGACACTTATTTCCAGCTGTGCATTTTTCCCTCGTTGTGAAGATCTATGACATATTTCATGCCACTCCCCAAAAAAGAGAAAAAAAAATCTGGGAAGACAATCTGAAAGCTCTAAGTTTTGGACAGACAACGGAATAAAAATTATTCCAAAACAAGCTAAACATCTCAGTCTGCCACTCAGATCTAGTCCTCATCCTTATTACACGCAACAGTCTAGAACTGCCATGTAATGTTTGACAGTAGCTTTGCAAACAAAGTTCCCATTCATTAATGCACCTTTTCTGTGAATATTTCTGCCTACAAAGTTTTAGGGAGATGTATAGTTTGGATCACCAAAGATTGAAAGAGGCCAGGATAACCCAGTGATAAAGGATTTGAAACATATAAAAAGGAGAAAAGCTGTTGATGGTTCAGGGGGGTATAACAAAGACTAGTCAGATGAAATAAAAGAAAAATTAGGCCTGAATAAGGAGGAAAAATCCTAATGGGAATGGGCCAGACTGACAAAAGTATATAGGTATCTAAATACATAGGTGCCTACTGGGGTTTACTAAAGCATCTATGTGAGTTAGGTACCTAATTCCCATTGATTATTATTACATGACCAGTGGGAGTTAGTCACCTAACATTTATAAATCTGCACCAATATCTATAAGATTTTGGAACAGTCTCTCCCAGCGACTGGTGGAAGCCCTGTCACGAGATATTTAAATCTGAACTGAATCATAGAATCCTAGAACTGGAAGGGAACTTGAGAGGTCATCGAGTCCAGTCCCCTGCCCTCATGGCAGACCCAAGCACCGTCTAGACCATCCGTGACAGGTGTCTGTCTAACCTGCTCTAAAATATCTCCAGAGATGGAGATTCCACAACCTCCCTAGGCAACTTATTCCAGTGTTTAACCACCCTGACAAGAAGTTTTTCCTAATGTCCAACCTAATATACTAGAAAAAATACATATGCTTATGGCATCACTCTCAAGCCCTGACTGCGACCAGGATCCCAGCGTACCAGACACTATAGGGTCATATATTAAGTAATGGTCCCTGCTCCAGGGAGTTTACAGTCTCATTAGACAAGAAGGCCAAAGGGTGGGAGGGGAACAGAGGCACAGAGAGGTGAAGTGACTTGACCAAGGTCACATAGTAGGTCAATGGCAGAGCTAGGGATAGTCCCAAGGTTGCTTGACACCTGGTCCAGTGCTTTATCCACAGTAGAGCGTATGTCCATACATTGCAGAGAACAGCACTGTGAGGGAAAGTAAGGACGGACCGCACTGTCCACCTGCTCCTGTGATCTATCAACAGTTGTCTCGCAGCAGATATGCTGGACTCACCGAGAAGGTCGTCTTTGTTATTTCACCGCTGTTGTGAGTGATGCCACCACTCAGGCTCCCAGGGATCCCTCCACTGTGATGTTTCTTCTGACTCCCCACCATGGTTTCCATGGAATGGCTGCGGACTCGAATGGCTCGCTGTGGACAAGTTAATGGGAACAGGGAACAACCCCTTGTTATTGGGCCAGAACAGTGTTTCCTTGCACTAACCACCCCTCTGCATCTCCACCAGATGTTGTTATATTTTTAAACATCAGCGTCAGTAGCTACTGAAGCCCTGACCTGAATTTGTAAACACGAATATCCACCCCAGGATGCTGACTTTTTTCCTAGGATGAAGCAGCCGTGACCTACACAATTCCATTGACCAGCGTATCTTGAATGGTGATGGCTGAGACCATGCAATGAACTGCTCGCAAAGGATTAAATTCTGCACCAAGTCCTCAAAGCAGAATTGGCATGGGCATCACACTGGCTCTCGAGACTCAGCCAAAATTGCGTAAAGGCTTCTGCACCCAGAGCCAGCCAAAGAGCTCTTTCAGGGGATGGATTATCCCTGTCGCATTCACCCACTAGCCAAATTCTACTAGCTAGGTCTACACTGCATCCCTCTGTCAACAGAGGAATGCAAATCAAGCAAGTCAAAATTGCTAATGAAGCAGGGATTTAAATATCCCATGCTTAATTAACATAAACATGGACACCGCTTTTTTTTTCGAAATGGAGCTTTTTTGAAAAAAACGGCAGTCTAGACGCAGAGCTGTCAAAAATAAACCCTTTTTCGACATATCCTGTATTCCTCAAAAAATGAGGTTTACAGGATCTTTCGAAAAAGGGTTTATTTTCGACAGATCGGCATCTAGACTGCCAGTTTTTTTCCTCGAAAAAGCTCCGTTTCGAAAAAAAGCGGTGGCCATGTTTATGCAAATGAAGCACAGGATATTTAAATCCCTGCTTCATCAGCAATTTCGATGTGCCTAATCTACATCTCTCTGTCGACAGAGAGGTGTAATCTAGACACAGCCCAAGGGTATGTCTACACTGCATTCCTCTTTCAAGAGAGAATGCAAATGCAGCCAAGCGAAGTTGCAAATGAAGCGTGGATTTGAATTTCCCACACTTCATTTGCATAATGGTGTCTGGGCGCTTTTTTGAAATACCCTATTTCGGAAAAAAACCCCGTCTAGATGGGGTTATTTCAGGAAAAAAAAAAACCCTTCTTTCAAAATAACCCTTACTCCTTAAAAAATGAGGTTTAAGGGTTATTTCGAAAAAAGGGTTTTTTTTTCCAAAATAACCCCATCTAGACAGCGGTTATTTTTTTCAAAATAGTGTATTTCGAAAAAGCGCCCATATGCCATTATGCAAATGAAGCGTGGGAAATTCAAATCCGTGCTTCATTTGCAATTTCGTTTGGCTGCATTTGCATTCCTCTCTCGAAAGAGGAATGCAGTGTCGACATACCCCAAGTGAAAGGGCAAAGCAAGTTCATTAACTATTCTTTTAGCCTGTGTGTCTGCGTTTCCCAACCAGGGGTCATGACAGGCAATCTGGAAAGTGGTAACTCATTGAGAATTGTGTTGCACTGTAAAGCAAAGACAATTTCCCTCAGTTATTTCAAGCTCTTCAACTATTCTGTCACCCTCTCGAAACACACAGAGCGTGGGAGGAGGGTCACTGATTCCTTTTTTTTACTCTTTTATAATAAATTGTAGAGGATTGCAGACCCTTCAAATAAGGGGTTGCTGACCTGAAAAGGTTGGAAACACTCATATATGTTGCACGGCAGTTAGCTACTTAGTGTAGAGGACATCTAAATGGCAAGCCATACATCAAACATAACATATGTTTTCCTCTTACTGTCTGAATGAGTTTTATGCACACACTTTATAGACTGAGGACCTGGCATTGTTTACCATGTGGCTCTAACAAGTAAGCAGTGGCAGTAAGTGAGAGTGTCAGAAGTAAAAGCTTAGAGCCATGGCTATCAGTCTCCTAGCAGGGAAAGAACCCAGGAAGCCTGCTTCCTAAACTCCACTTTAACCACTAGCCCACATTCCCCCCAAGAGCATGCACCAGAAACAATGATTTCTAGGACTTCTGGGACTTGGGCACAGGTATTTGGAATTCCCATAGGTGCTAATCTGCATCCTTAACAACTTTAAATACGTTAAAAATAAACAGCCCTCAGGCCTCAGGGGAAAAGAAATATTAGGCTATGTGCCACTTTCTCCTGATTACTTTGATCTATGAACAGTATAACCCCAGGGTGCTGTGCAACCAGTCACAACAGCTTCTGCTAGAATACGAAACTGGCTGCTGTTACTTTCCTTTTTTAAACCAGTAGGTGTCAGCTCAACCCAAAGAAATATATTACGGTATATTCCCAAAATAATTTAACCTGGTACCCTTTCTTGCAATCAAAATAAATCAAGACAAAGCATAAATCCACAATATTTGGTTTATTACGACAGATGTGTGTATATATACATATATAGACACATATATATAAACAATACTTGAAAACAAAATTAATTCTTGTAGCTGACAGGCATATCAACTAATGTGCTCCATGCACTGTACAGTCAGATAAAGTGCTTTCTCAGTTCATTATGGTTCACTCAGCTTTTCTCGTCAACAAACCATCAGCATTTCTTACAGGCTTAGCAGCTGATTAATCCTTTGCAGGACTGGGGCCAGAAAAACAATCTGTTGACATGGCCTATTTTTCTCTGAATTGGTGGTGGATCACCATGCTTAACCACAGGCATCAGGTTAAAAGTTAGGCCACTGTACCTCAGCTAATAATGAATACGTGTAGCCCACAATTCCCAGAAATAAACATATTACACTTTGAAATCTTGAATTCTGCCAGTGGCGTTTTCACACTGCTGACTTGAACAAGATCCCCACTTGGGCTGCTTGGTTTGTCCTGGAATGGAAGATGTCCCATGGTGAGTGGGGCCTTCAAGCTTGGTTCCATTCCCAGCTCTGCTCTGGGCCTGGCTGCTTCCTCTCTGCTCCTGAACCAGCCCCACAGCTGGCTGGGTGAGGCCGTGAAAGCCAAGCCGGCGTGAAGTCGGGCTGGTGGGCTTCCGAACAAGAAGGGGAGCAGGGCCTGGAAAGAGGTTGCACTGGGCTCGCAGCTGAAAGGGAGCCAGGAAAGGCGCCTGTGACAGGGCTGGGAAAAGCAGGCTGAGAGGTGACCTGGCAGGTAAGAGAGGGTATGGAGTCACTCCTGGGGGTGATGAGTGATGTGAACTACTGGGAGGGGAATGGCTGCTTCTCTGCATGGACCCAAAGCCTGGAGACCCCGGAGGAGGGACACATCAAAGCTCAGATCCTCAAAGACATTTAGGTGTCTAACTCCCACTGGAATCCCTGAATACACCGAACTCCCATGAAGTTCAATAGGCGTTTTCCAGATTTGGGTCCATGCTCCTTCACGCCCGAGCTATGCCCCTTGGCCACAGTGAGGTGAAACCCCTGCCAGCCAGGGAATGGTTTGAAATTCCTGTGGTCATAGGGAAGGAGGTGTGTGAAAGGACGAATTTGCATTAGCTGGGAAGGAGAGGACACTGGCCACCAAACTGGTGCAGGAGACAAATAGAAATATACATGAATCATTTCTTTCCACCCTCCTCTCTCCCCCCAAACCCTTTATTTACCATTTCTCCTCTCATTTTATATTTACACTGGAAACACACTGGGAAGGAAATAAGCTATCAGGCAGATCAGCAGTGCTGTCCAAAGGTAACAAGGCAAACGCAAAATTACTCTGGCAGTTGAATTCATCACATGCCCTGGGAGACCCTGAAATGCCAAAAGAGCAATCAAGTCCACTTTCTTACAGGCAAAAGTATCATGTAACATGCATATCTCAAAATCACTTGGATAAATGTGGTGTCTAAAGAATGTGCCATTTTAGGGATGTTCTGAATAATGTTTAGTAGATCGACAGTAGTGGTCTCCAACCTTTTCCTGCTCAAAAGCACTTTCTAAATGTCAGGGCAACCCAGGATCTAACCACCCCTTCCCACTTTCTCCCCTCCCCCAATCACTTGCTCTCCCCCATTCTCACTCACTTTCAGTAGGCTGGACCAACGGTGCAGGCCCTGGGCTGGGACCAAGGGATTGGGAGGAGGAGGGAGTGAGAGGTGCAAGTTCTGTGGGGGAATTTGGGTGCAAGAGGGGACACCAGGCTGAGGCAGAGTGTTGGGGTGTAGGACGGAGCATAGGGAGCTGTCTCTGGGAGGGGGCTCCAGCCAGGGGCAGAGTGTTGGGGTGCAGGGAGAAGTCCCCTGACTGCTCCATCCTACACCCCAACACTCTGCCTCAGCCTGGTGTCCCCTCTTGCACCCAAATTCCCCCACAGAACTTGCACCTCGCACCCCCTCCTCCTCCCAAATCCCTCGGTCCCAGCCCAGGGCCAGGGCGCATCACAGGGCTTGGTGATGGAGTTTGCTTGACCACAAGCCCTGTAATGGGGTGGCCTGGGCTGTTGGTTACCTCCATCTGTACTCCTAGCCAAGGCAGCGCCTTCTCCTCATTGTTGACAGGCACCAGCCCCAACTCCCCTTGGCAGCTGGTTAGCTGATTTGTTATAATTCCCCTACCCACCCCAGAACTTTCTGTGGGGACAGAAAGAGTGGGAGGGAGCAACAGAAAATAGGGTTGCCAGGTGTCCAGTATTGAATTGGACAGTCTGGTATTTTCACCTCCTGTCCGGTAAAAAAAATTAGAAAATACCAGACACCTACAACGTCCGGTATTTTCTGGTTATTTCCCGGCCAGGAGGCGAAATAACCTTAAAGGGTTAAACCTTTTTTAAAGGGGCCATGCTTTTTTTATTTTATTTTTATTTTTAATTTTTTTTGCTTAACTCTCCAACTCTCAGGGTCCTTTTTTTTTTTTTTTTGTTCAACAGCTTTGGTCTCCTTTTTTTTTCCCTCAAGAGAATTTTTTCCCCCGTGGTTCTTTTTTTTGGGGGTGGGGGGTTGGTATTTCTGGTTAAACCATCTGGCAACCCTAACAGCAAATGAGTGAAAGGTCAGGGGTAGAGGCGGCAGCAGAAGGAAGGACGAGGAAGAGAGGAGTAGCAAAAACGGACAGGGGTGGGGAGCTATGGAGGATTCCCACCCCCGCCTGCTGCTGCAGCTCGGGAGCCTGCAAGCATTAGGGGGCTGCAGGGGATTCCTTCCCCCATATAGTCTCTTCTGGTTGGCTGTGGAAAGGAAGCACCTTGACCCACTGGGCATTGCTGGAATATTCCACCTTGCATTGAGCCATGCCCCTCTGAATACCTTTAACGGACCTGAGGAAGAGCTGTGTGTAAGCCTGAAACCCAGCACCAGAAGGGAGTCCAATAAAAGATATTACCTCGCCCACCTTGTCACCCAGACATCCAGTTACTAGCTAGATGCGAGAATACAGTTCAAGGACCATTCCAGGAGAAGTGGTCCCTTCACACCTCTCCAGGCATAGGGAGAAGAGAAGAGGGGAAAGGAGCACTGTGGAAAGGAGAGGAGATGAAATGGGTAATAAGCCATAAATCCAGCATCCCTATTCAGCTTGTGATTTTTAGTGTCAACAGGTTGGGCCTCCCGGGTCCAGCGGCCTTGGGACCAGACCAGTCTGGAAGGAAGGAATTTGCTGGACCAACACTTGCCTCCCTGACATCGGCTTGGCTGGGCTCCCAGTCCCGACAGGACTCCCAGCCACCAGCTCCTCTGTCCTGGCAGGGCTGTTGGCCCTGCTGCTGCCCATCCACCCCACAGGCTGCCAGTCTCCACCCCACTGCTGCCCTGGCAAGACTGCTGGCCTCACACCACTGACCCAGCAGGACAACCAGACGGGCTCCCGGCCACTGCCCCCCCACCTGCTGGCCAGGAGAGCTCCGGCACCAGCAGGTCTCCTAGCCACTGGCCCTCCTGCCACTGGACTCCTGGCCACGGGAGCTCCCTCATTCAGGAACATCATGGTCTTGTTGGACCACAAATGTTGCTGGACCAGAGAGCCCCCATGCAGAGAGGTTCGACCTGGAGTAAAGTTATGAATTTAGGCTCCAAGACAAGGGCATCATTTCGTGTGGGGGGGGGGGAGAGGGGCAGCAGCCATGAGCACCAGGACGCGGGTCGCTTTTCTTCCCGTTCCCTTGACGATAAGGGAGCGAGGGAAACGTACTTGGATTCCGTGCATGCCCCTCACTCCTGGCTGGGGATGGGAGGGGGCAGAGAAGTAATTCACAGAATCCAAGTACTTTCCCTAACTCCCTTATCATCAGGGGAATGGAAAAAAAAGCCAGATGTAACCCGGTACGCAGGGCTGCTGTCCCCTCTGCTCTCCTGAAATGGCACACTTGCTCTGGCTCATCTTTTGCAGGGGTGGTGCAGGTTTCCTGTGAGGACCAGGACAGAGATCAGATCTAGAGTGATTGCTCTGTGGAAACGGTTCTGGGTGCCCAACATGAGACACTGACCTGACTGTTGGTCTGATTATGGCTCCACTTTATATCATTTTTACAACTGGTGTAATTCTGCTGTCCGTGTACACTGGGGACATGCAATCTGCTTTGCCCTGGTGTAAAACAGGTGTCACTCCATTTGGAATCCAAAGAGTAACACCAGTGTAAAAGGAGCACAAATGAGTTTAAAATTAAGCCCAAACTTAACCTGAGCATTTGAAAGGGGAGAGACAGAAGGACTGTGGTAATATACAATAATTCTAGAGTCGCTAATAGCTGTTATTGCCTGCTTTGCCTTATCTAAAAAAATAAATATTTTTGAGTATTAACAGGTTGGAGAAACACACTTGGAAGTCTAACCCCTCAGGCAGTGAAAGCTGCTTCAACAGCTTGAAAATCACGGACTAGCCTGGGAGCAGCTACTTATGGTTTTGCTTTCATCTTCCTCTCTTCTGCTCCTCTCCCTCAGGGTATGTCTAGACTACATTGGTTTTTTTTGAAAAAACTGCCCTTTTTTCAAAAAAAACTTCACCTGCGTCCACACTGCAATCATGTTCTTTGTAAATTAAATCAGAAGAATTCAGGGCTTTTTTTGACATTGGTAAACCTCAAATTACGAGGAAGAACGTTTTTTTCGAAAGAGCTCTTTTGAAAAAAAGGCATGTGTGGACACAGAACAGGGACATTTTTCTAAAGAAGAAGCAATCGAAAAAAGCACAGGTGCCCTGGTGGCCATTTTCTGACTAGCAATCAGGGTTTTCTTTCGAGAGAGCGTCCATGCAGTTTGGACGCTCTCTTTTGAAAAAGCAGATCGTTTTTTTCGGTCCGGTTTTGAGGTATGGATGCTCGCTTTTGAAAGAAGCTTTTTCAAAAAAGCTTGCAGTCTCAGCGTACCCTCTGGCACACTAGGAATAGGGGTGTGGCAAGTACCAAGAAGGGAGATGAGTAAAAGTTCTGGGATCTCAGCCATCTTCAGCAAGCCATATGGTTCCAAACAGCAATCAGGAAACCATCCAGCTTCCAGATATCCCACACCACATGTGCTGGGGGCTAGAGCGAGCCTCTCTGTGTCTTATGAGAACAACCTAGCCAGCCAGTGGCTGGAAACTGATTGTCATCTATGTGACCTAATGACTTTGGCAGCTCCAGGGGAGCCGACAGCCTGTGCGGGCCACTGGGCAAAGAGAAAAGGGGAAGAGGCAGCTCCATGTTTTCAGAAGAGGCGGGGCCTCAGGCAGAAGGGGCAGGGCTAGCCCTCAGCGCTGCCCGGAGTCTGGCACACCCGCCACCTCCCAGCCCACAGAGCCACATGGAGCGCAGAATGTGTTGCTACGGCGGCAATTTATAGGGCCCGGGGCAGCGGCCAAGAGCCCCAGGCCCCTTTGAATAGCTGGGCCCCAGGGCAACTGCCCTTTTTGGCCCTCCCCCCCTATCGATAGGCCTGAAAGCCCCCACTTGCTTTTGGTGCCCCCTTGGCAGCTTTTTGCTATGAATACTGAATTCTCCCCACCCAGACCTACCTGCATTCTCTGTGCCACACTTACAGCAAGGAAGGCACATGGAGTCGAGGCTAGCACCATCTTTGCTCCCAGGCCTGGCCAAGCCCTGCCATAATTGGCACAGGCTCGTCCGACTCCAGATCTGAGAAGTGTGTGAGAGATATTGCAAACCCATGCAGCATCCTTGGAGGCCACTGTTTTGCAGGAATGGTTTAGGTATGAGTGTCTTCTACTCTGGGTGGCATGGGAGGAGGGGTCGGCCACTGCCCCTCCAGGAACTCAACCAAGGGAGCGGTGATTAAAGGCAAATCAGCCAGGGTGTAAACCCCTCCACGTACCTACCACCTCCTGGAAAGACTTACATGTACTGGTTCAGACTGGATTCTCCAGAGACCAACTGACTTTTGGACAAACAGCCTGAGCTTAAACTGACTCAGGGCCTTCTTTCTGATCCAGGATGCAGACAGGACCTGACAGGCCCACTGATGGAGGAACATGGGGGGAAACTGCCCTGTAGCCCAGTGATTCAAAAGGTCTCCTGGCTCCCAGCTGCTGCTGTTGCCACAGTCGCAATAGCAGCAGCTGGGAGCCCCTGGCCCTTTAAATTGCTGCCGGAGCCCAGTGCACTCTGGGCAGTGTTGAGGCTGCCTGGAGGAAGCTAGCCCCAATCCCACCCCTTCTGCCTGAAGACCCGCCCCTTTTAGGGACATGGAGATGGCCCCCACACACACACACCTGCCCAGGGGCTTGGTGGCCCCACTGGAACCTGCTGTCCAAGCGACAGTCCCAATCCTTGCAAAAGGAGTGGAAGGACTGACTCCTGCCACATAGCGAGAGTGCAAAGAGAGAGTTGAGGTGATCTCCGGCAAGCTGTGTACCACGCATATTGAGTCTTTTATTGTTGTCAGTGTTTTCTCTGGGCTGCTTTCACCTTAAGAATAAATGTGCTTGCTAAGAAAGAAGCTGCATGAGAACTCAAACCAGTTGGCAGTGACGCTGGAGAGGAAGCAGAGCACAGACGCTAGCCCTTTGGGCAGTCTGGCTTTCTGAGGAGAACACGATTGAACTGGGCAGCCTGGAAAAACCCTAGTCAGGAGGGAAGGCGATGTGGGAATCTGAGGAACTGGGATCCCTGAGGGGGAGCATCCAGGGAACCCCGGAGGGAATACAGGTGCAGTTCTCTGGGAACTGGGACTCTATGGTATGTTGTAGCGCTTCTAATATTGCATTTCATTGGTTGTGAACAATGTCACTCAATAGCTGTCTGGGTTTGAAGTAGCCCTGGGTTTCTTTACACTGTTTGCATCCACTCTTGTTAAAATCAGCTGTTATGTTTCTATCTCTGACCAGGTCTACACGACAAACCTTCTCTGGTGTAGCTAGGTCAGTCACCGACATGACGAGATGTGATCCCTGACAGATGTTGCACTGCTGGCAAAACCCTCTCCCGTAGACACAGTGTTACCAACAAAACGGTGCTTGTGCCTATGGATCTTATTGCACTCGGGGAGGCTGGAATAAGCTGTGGCAACCAAAACGCAGGTTTGCCAGCATACACCACCTCCGCGCTGTTTTGCAGAAAGAGTTACCAGGATAGCCTGGCCTCAGGCTTACACATGCAAACGCTTCCTGCCATGCTCCCTTTTCCTTCACTATGGAGCCTGTCCAAGAGACACGGCTCTTATTAGGCAGCCTCCTTACTTCAGGGACCTCCCCAAAGTGCTGAAACCATTTCTGTTCCCCAGTTATTAGGAATCCAGCCCTGCCAGACAATTAATCCCTTGAGTGGTCACTCAAAGTTTCACTCTAGTCTCTTCCCTCACTTTTCTTTAGCCTTTTGCGTTTTCTTCTTCTCCTTTCCTCCTTCTGTATATCCCTCCCTTTCTTCCATTAGGTATTTATACCAGACCCATCGCCGTCAGATCTGCAGACCCTTTCCCGCTCTCTTCTCCTAACATGCCCATCTCTCAGCTTGTTTCCCCTATGAAAAACAGCAGCCAGCCCACCCGTTTACTTCAGCAGCTCGGACACCTCATCATAGCGTGCCTCCTCTCTCCGCACAACTGCCAGCTTCTGGGCAGAGACACGGCCCGGTGGCACCCGACAAGGGGCGAAAGCGTTTGCTGACAAAAGCAGCCAAGGAAGTTGGAGAGCAGCCTGCAAGACGCCTCTTACTGTGAATAAGATCACAACGGGCATTTGTCACAGACATCTGAGCGTTCACCTGCGTACCACCAGCATGCTTTTGAGAAGGCATGACTGGTAATACACAGGAGCCGCTGAAACAATGATCAAATGCTCTAGAGGAGGAATTCCTGGATATAGGCCCTGATCCAGCAACACCCTTAAGAGTGTGCTTAATTTTAAGCATGTGAGTAGTCCCATTGACTTTGATTGGGCTACTCACGTGCTCTAAGTTAAGTGTGTTCTAAAAGTACTTTCCTGGATTAGCACCTCGGAGTTCTTCAACCTGATCCCCAGATTTTGCTTTGAAGATGAATCCTGAAAGCCACTCTTTGGATCAGTGTGGCTTCCCAGATCCTTCATTACTCCAGGGCTCTCTCCAGCCATAGCCCATTCTATCTACAGCTGTAGGTAAGATGCTTTTCTTTACCTTAAATGATTCCAAGAAACCTCCATGACCTCCATTCTCAAGCTTATCTTCCTCTGGCCCCAACCCAAGCATTGCCTGTGTGTGTGTATGAAGCTCATCATGGAGATTGTCCAGCAATGCCGCTCGGGTCCGGTCCTGAAAGAATGAAAAAGGACATAGTTGCTGGTGTGTGAATTGGTTGGACAGCCTCTTGGTGCAGAACAAGGTAACATGGATGCAACAATGGTTCAGTGCAGTGGAGACCATCTCCTCAGCCCAGGACATTCAGGGAATCAAGTATGGCATTGCAACCACATGAGACTGTACCGTGAATGTGACTACAAACTGCATAGACAGCAAAAACCTGTGATGGTTCTTCCATGGGTTGCCTTGATGTGCTGACCCGTCTCAATAACATGAAGTAATAAAGGTCATGGAATCATAGAAGATTAGGGTTGGAAGAGATCTCATGAGGTCACAGGACTAACCCTAACTAAATCCTCCCAGCTAGGGCTTTGCCTGGCCTTAAAAGTCTCTAGGGATGGAGATTCCACCACCTCCCTAGGGAGCCCATTCCAGTGCTTCGCCACCCTCCTAGTGACATAGTTTTTCCTAATATCCAACCTAGGCCTACCTGACTGCACCTTGAGACCATTGCTCCTTATTCTGTCATCTGTCACTACTGAGAACAGCCTCTCTCCATCCTCTTTGGAACCCCCCTTAGGTAGTTGAAGGCTGCTATCAACACCACCTCACTCTTCTCTTCTATAGACTAAATAAGTGCTGTTTCCTCAGTCTCTCCTTGTAAATCATGTGCCCCAGCCGCTAAGATCAAATAGATTCCACAAGATGTTCTTAGTAGGGATGTGAAAGGTTAACCGGTTAACTGGTTAACCAGTTGGGGCTGGAGCAGCTTCCCACCCACCATGGGCACAGGCTGTTCCAGCCTCAAACAGGGGCTGTTCCGGCTGCTCAGAACAGCCCCTGTCTGCAGTGAGCCTGGGAATGTTGCAGGCAGGGGTGCTCCAGCCAGGGTGGAGCAACTCCTGCCTGCGGCGTGAGGACCATTCCAATCTGGCCTCTGTGGGCAAAGGTGGAGCACACCAGTCCAGCTGTCTGGAGCGGCCCCCCTGCCTGCTCCCCATTTAATTGGTTAACGGGTTAAACATCACGTTTAACCAGTTAACAAATGAAATGGGATTTTACATTCTTAGTTCATAGATGTTAATGAAGTTGCATAATATGTAACCCCTCTGTCTTCCTGATGGAGGGTGCAGGAATCTCTTCTACTGTAGCTGAGCCCAGAACGCTAGCAGCTCTGCCGGGGGGGCGCCCACCCTTCCTTATGTCAAGGCAGTTGAGAACTGAGTGATAGATATAAGCTCAACCATATAAAAACAATGCAGACAGGGCAGACAGGTCTGAGGCTTGGACCGTGCTGAGAAGTAAAACATTGGAGGGACGTGTTCCCATCATGCCGTACACCCATGTTTTGCACCTTGTCAGGGGGTCACTTTGAAAATGTCCCTTTCTTAAGGAGGTGCTCGGTAAGGGATGAGATTCTACTTTCCTCAAGAAAATTTTAACCTTGTCGTTTCACTGGGGATAGGGCAGCCCAGGAAGATGTATGGGTAAGAACTTCCTCCATTCGTACACCAGCTGCTTCTAGCCTTACTCTTTGTGATTGGCCTAAAAGAGAGGGCAGTGGCAGGTGAGGGGAGGAGGAGAGGGAGAAACAACAGAAAGGGAAAAAGAGAGAGAAAAATATTTACACTCCTTACCTCCAGCTTTGCAAACTTGTCAGATTTGCAGCAAGCGTTTTCAGCATTGATGAGTTTGGTAAGCAAGAACTCCCTGAATTCTGCGTTCTAGAAGGGATCGGCAAAAGTGAGGTTAGTAAATCAAAGCCATTTTAATACTCTGAGGCTACATCTACACAACGGGTTTTGCCAGAAGAGGCAATGCAAATGAAGCGCTGATTAGCATTTTCTCACGCTTCATTTGCATAATCTCTTCCAAGCCGTTTTTGCGCAAGCCATTTTGGACATTTCTGAGAGGCATAAGAATCTTGCACAAAAGGGGGTTTTTTCTGCGCAAAACAGAAACGTCTACACTGCTTGTTTTTGCGCAAAAACCCCTTACGCAAAAACGGATCGGAAGAGATTATGCAAATGAAGTGTGAGAAAATGCTAATCAGTGCTTCATTTGCATTGCCTCTTCCAGCAAAACCCGTAGTGTAGACGTAGCCTCAGGTAGCTAACTCTTCCATAATCCCCCATGGCAGGAAATACATCTCAAAACATCACTTCCTGGCCCTGGGCACTTGAGCATTAGCGAGATGTTACAATTCTGTTGCAAAGATCCATCCTGCTTTACTTTTTGCTCCTGCATTTGATCTGAGACCTGACCAAACCAGCATTTCTTCCTTCTAGAATGGGCGCAGACAAGGTGGGGAGGAGATATCAAATAAGAACCACCCTCTGAAAGGAACAGCCACAATGTCTTTAGGGACTTGAACACCTTGGTCCCATCTGAAAGGAAAAAGCTTCCGTAGTGCAGTTTGGCCTAGTGGACAGAGCACTGGGTTAGGTCTCAGCAGATATGGATGCTACTCCCTGGCTCTGCCACTGATTTCCTTGAACACGTCACATTATCTCTTTGTGCCTCGGTTTTCCCATCTGGGAACTGGGGCCAGTAAGACTGACCTGATATGGAAAGTGCTTTGAGATCTACTGATAAAAAGTGATACACAAGAGACAGGTATGCTGGGTATCCAGTTCATCATGACTCCCAGGGAAGACTGAATCAGCTGGAGACTTGTCAGAACCATTCATTTTACTGGCAAAAGTATGTGCAACTGGGATGAAATTGCAAACATACAATTAAATCCAATTTAAGCCCTCTTTTGAAGGCTTAAGTGGAGCCCCATCCTTGTGCTAATCTTCTACATAGGGACTAATTTCACTGCCAATTTTGTTACACACGCACGCGCGCACACACACACACACACACACCCCCTTTTATGTAAAGAGTTTCCTTAAATATAAGATATGCACATGTAAAAAACCTTTTAAATCTATGCCTGATTTTATGTATCCACAGATATAGTGTGAGATACATTGCAGATCATTTTTAATTAGTAAATCTACTATATATTAGGGTACGTCTACACTACAAGCCTCTTTCGAAAGAGATCGTCTAGACAGCCACATGACTTTCGAAAAACCTATCCACTTTTTCAAAAGAGAGCACCCAGGCAATCTGGATGCTCTCTTTTGAAAAAGCCGTTTGCATTCAAGAATGCCTTTTTTCTAAACGGTCTTTGAAAAAAGGCGTTCTTCCTCGTAAAATGAGGATTACCACTGTCAAAAAAACCACCACGTTCTTTCAATTTAATTGCAACGACAGTCTAGACACAGGTGAAGTTTTTTCAAAAAAACCCTGTAGTCTAGACATACCCTTAGAGAGAATTTGTTTGTCTGTCTGTCCATCCATCCATCCATCCATCCATCTGTCTATTCAAGAACTCCTCCTAAATGGTAAGACCTAGGACTACCAAATTCAGTATGCAGCTTCCTCTTCTCATAACTTAAAGCAAGGTCAGGGTTTGGTTGTGTCAGGAAAATGGGATGTGCCTGGAATGGGATTGCTTCTCAGAAAAACATACAGAAAAGACAGAATCATGAGGCAGGTGAAAGGCGCTGGCTGTAAGCACCCCCCAACCTGGGCCTACGTCTAGACTGCATCCCTCTGTCGACAGAGGGATGCACACTTTATATCTAGGTTTGAATAAAGACTCTAATTATCTCACCCATTACAAAGATAGCTTCCCCAATTATCACCTCTAATATCATTAGCTCACAGACATTTACCTCCCCCCCATCCCCTTTCTGTTCTGAAATTTGATTTGTCCTTTTCATATGTGTTCATTTTTTTAATTGTATCCTTTGGTATATATGGTTGTGACAATTTTCTTCCACTATTTGATCTGAGGAAGTGGGTCTGGCCCACGAAAGCTCATCACCTAATAAACCATCTTGTTAGTCTTTAAAGTGCTACATAGTCCTATATTTTGTGCAAGAACTCTTGCACAGAAAGGAGTTATTCCTCATAGAAAGAGGTATACCTATACTGCAAAAAGCCCTCTGGTTTGCCGTTCTACTGTAAATTTTCTTGTGCAAAAACGCGCTTAAGGTGTGGATGCTCTGCTTTTGTGTGAACGTAGCCTGAGAGACTCCTACCAAATTCATTTTCATTTGCCACTCAGGATTTTCCCCAGATCCTTAGAGGTCAATGGTTAATCATTTACTGTTCCAATGAATTGCCTACATCCAGCACCTGTATCGGTCACTCAGCAAAGGTTTCACTCACTGGTTGATCTACACCAGTGGAGGATCAGGCCCTATGGTTTTACTCTAGCTCTCACCTCAGTCCTACCATATTTTACATAATAAACAAGTGCCTGTTGAGACAGTTTGGGTGGATAATGCAACTTCATAGCACTTTCTATTTTGCTCCTTACTTTTTGAAATACTGGTGGGCTTGGCAAAGAAGGACCGAACGATGGGACATCTTCCCGGGCAGTGACCGAGACCTATTAGAACCAAAGCAAGAATATATGAGTTATCTGACACCAGAGGTGTTGCAACAACAGATTAGTAATGCCTAGAGTATTCATGTCTCTTGCAATACCTCGGCAGCATTCCAGGCAAGGCAACTAGCAAGATTCCTTGTAGCAGAGGGGCTACCAGGCAAAGTATACAGTCATTAAACGCACGGCCTCCATTTATAGCCCAGCCTGCTTAAGAGGTACAAGACTGCCTCAGAGAGACACACTGGAGCACTCAGCTGAGAGCCAGGAGATCTGGGTTCTATGCCCAGCTCTAACACTGACCTACTGGGTGAACTTGAACAAGTCTCTTTGCCTCTCCCTCCTCTCTCCCTCTTCCCCAGGCTTACCCATTTATCCAGTAAGCTCTTTGGGGCAATGGTAACCTCTTACTCGGTGAGTATGAACTAGGCCCGCCACACAGAACTCTGGGTGTTAGCTACAAGGCTCTAGGTGCAACTGGAACACAGACCATATGCAATACAGGCTGGACCTCTATAGTCCGGATTTCCTTCACCCGGCACTGTCTGGGGTGCTGGAGCACTCACAGGGAAAAGTTGGGCAACTGCAAATAGCTCACGCTCAGGGAGGGAGAGGGAGGAGCTGGGCCGGGGGGGGGGGCTGCTCGGGGAAAGAGGTGGGGCATGCACTCCTGGCACCCAGCCACCCTGCCTCTTCCCCAGAGCATCCCCTCCCCCATCTTCGTTCAGTCAATGCCGGCCTCTCTGCTGCCGCCAGAGTGGAGTCCCACAGCCGGTGGCAGCAGCGGGGCTGGCACTTACCTCCCCTGGTCTGGCAAATTCCCTGCATCAGGACCCGTCAGGTCCCAACGGTGCTGGACCAGGAAGGCACAACAAGAAAAACTCCTGTTACAAAGAAACAGCACCTCCCTTCTGAGGCTGAATTCCACTTGCCCTGGAGTCTTCAGTCAGGGGCATCGCTAGGAGACCTGGGCCCAGTTTCTGAATCCTGTGCCATTGCCTCTAGGTCCCACTGCCTTGCTACACTCATCATAGTTGTCATCATCACTTGTGCGTAGGGTGTAAACTCTTTGGGGGCAGAGTCTAGCACCAGAGAGGGCCTGATCCCAGACCGGGGCTTGTCGGCATGGCTGCCGTGCAAGCAATAAAAAAATTCATAATAACCCTGTCTCAGTGGTATGCAATTGTACCTTTCACACCTCCTCCACGAGTGTATCCCAGCCCTAATCAACATCAGGTAAAAGAGACAGTGAGAGATTTTAGTGCATTTGCTCATGTGAACAGGCTGATGTACCAAGCTGGCTGATAATTTTAGCTTTTCATCTGACAAGCAGGTTGACATTGCTTGGTCAATAGACCACCTGCCCCTTCAATGCTCTGGCCTGGTACTGATGTCTGCAGGCAATCAGCCAACTTGTTAGAAGAGTTAAACAGGGCATAAAGAGGGATGCTAGTAAATTTCAGGGCAGATTTGCCATCGAATTGGAAAGGGCTCTTTGGCAATGGAGAAACGAAAGGATGAATATCATCCATCCTGCTTTGCTACCGCCAAAACCGCAGTCACCGAGGTCGAATCGCCAGCTCGAGCCTAATGTTGTAAAATTATGTTTCCATTCGGATGATTTAATTTGGGTGGCTGACTTCTGTTGGAAAATGCCTCTTTCAGTTCTAATATCTTTAACTCCTACATGTTGGAAGCCAAAGAAAATCATCTGCTTAGCCAAGGAGCATAAAGAGAGCAGCATGCGGGAACAAGCAGCTAATTACATAAGGCAAGTGTCCTTTTGACCTTTCGATCAGGATCTGGAGGCATGTGCAGAACATAAAAGGAACTGACAGCCCTGAGCAGATGGGGTGGGGAGGGGTGGAAACTACATTGCTATGCAGAAGTTTCTGCAGTAGTTAGCCAAGATGACATGAGAAGTGAATCCCTTTTATACTCTCATGCAGGGTGAGTTCACTGATTCACTTCTAAGTTCACTGGCATGGAAATTCTGGGTCAGACCAGCATCGGACATTGACTGACAAAACTTGGGTGGGGTGGATTGTCCTAATGTAGTCTGACTTCCCCAACACAATAAGCACCAGAAGGGGGAGCTGATAGACTTGCCAGGCCCCTGGGCACGGTGGGCGGGGGGCACTACATGGTCTTGGAAGGGGTGGGGCCTTGGGCAGAAGAGGTGGGGCTAGGGACAGCCAGCCTTCAGAGCTGCCTAGAATATGCTCCAGCGATGATTTAAAGAACCCAAGGTTCTGGCCAGGGCTGCTACTGCTGTCGCAGTAGCAGAAGCGGTGCCTGGGAATCTAGGACCCTTTTGAATTGCTGGGCTCTAGAACAGTTGCCCCATTTCCCCCTGCCCCATTGGCGGGCCTAGGTATCTGGGCTGCAAAGTGGCCTAGCAGGGCCCTTTTGTGAGCAGTTCTAAGGATCTCCAGCCCAGCCCAATCACGTGAATGGCAATGCCCTAACAGAGGTACTGAAGTCCTCTGAGGTACTGAGAGTTATGAGGGGACAGGACTAGGTCTGAGGAGTATACAGTGGGCTCTTTAATGAGGCTGCTGGACACCTGCAGCCCCTGTGGTTTGCTCTGGCTCTCTAGCTCTCAGACTTCTAACATGACCTCTGCTGTCTTGTCCTCCCACCCCTATGTGCCCTAAGGACTCTCTGGAAGTGACTCCATGAAACTGTATAACTACAGGCTCAGGACACTTTCTAGCATGACCCAGTCTCGGCACAATTCCAGCAATGGGGCACGGTCTTTGTAATAATCTCATTGCATGTTCCCTGTCCTCTGGTTAGAAAACTCTCAGGTTCTATTGTAACAGTACCAGTCAGATCACCTTTACTAGCACAAATATTTACCTAAAGGCTTAAGCAAAGGTTACTCTAGAGCACAGCACTTGCCTTAGAGACACACCCATTCCCAAAGCTAATCATTTATTCCTGCATTAAATACTGTACATTAATTGTATGCTTAATTGTTTGTAGCTCTTCATTAGTTTTCATATGAATTTGATTTTTCTTCATGACTCCAAGCAATGTATTTTCAACGTTAAAAATTATACATTATATTATCTCTGAATAGTTATCATAGAATACATATACATATATATGCATATTTTTATTTTGTGTACATTTGAACAATTTGCAGAGAAGTAAAATGTTCTAAGCCAAATTAAAAAATTAAATAGCAAATAAATTGAATATTCTCCATGTATATATAGTATATTATTAGAGTTAAAACACATACTATACATTTAAATGTATAAGAATAGTAATATATAACATTATTTATGTATCTTAACTATGTATGTGTATACACTATAGAAACACAAATATGAAATATATGTACATAACCCACAAACAAACAAACTGTTCGTAAACTACTTATATATCATCCATAAATCTGAGGTATATGCCAAACTGGCAAGTCTCGAACTAATCATCATTTTACTGAAGGAAGGATTAATTGTTGACTGTCACAGCTGTCTCTTTTCAGGTAGCCATAGAGGGCGGTACCTAAGTACGTGCTTTAACTGGAAGAATGTACTTAATTCCCATATGCTTTAAAATAAGAGTGTGCTTAAGAGCTTTCTGGAATAGGAAAAACTTCCTGATTTTGGATCATAGCGAGCATAAGCCAGTCCATCAATAGATGTAAACGGTCATAGCTCCAAAGATGTATATGAAGCTATTGACAATTAATTCCTACTTCAGACTGTCCCCATATATATTCTTTCAGTTTCAGTTACTTTGACTATTAGCCAAGATAATCTTCCTCTGTATGTCACTGGGGGCTTGTCTATACTACCACCAGCCATCGACCTAAGTTAAGCAACTTCAGCTATATGAATAACGTAGCAAGTCGATGGACTTAGGTCTGCTTACTGCGGTATCTTCATTGCAGTAAGTTGACAGCTGATGCTCTCACATCAACTCTGTTTACTCTTCTCATTTTGGTGGAGTAGGAGAGTCGACAGAAGAGTGTTCAGAGGTTGATTTATCGTGTCTATACAAGATGTGATAAACTGACCCCTGCTGGACTGATCGCTGCCCATCTATCCAGTCGGTAGTGAAGATATGCCCTAAATCTCTGACTGCCAGAACTAGGACTGGACAGCAGGGGACCAATACTTCTGTTAGAGCAGTGGTTCCCAACCTTTTCCAGATGGGGACCCATTTTGACAATTCAGGAAGACATGGTGACCCAAGGCAATTAAAAAATGGGGGGAGGAGGCACCTGGGGAGACACTTGGTGACCCTTTTGAAATGTAATGGTGACTCATATTTGGGTCCTGACCCATAGGTTGGGAAACCCTGTGTTAGAGCATTCAATAACTAACGTGTCTGTTATTTCCCTCTGAGGTATCTAGCACTAACCACAGTAAGAAGATACAATACTGGGCTTCATGGACCATTGGTCTGACTCACTATGGCCATTTTTATATTCTTATTTTATAACTTGTTACTTCTGTGGGTTCCTGGATGGGTCCGGAAGTCCAATTCAGTGGAGAAACTTGCAGGATCAGGGCCCTAGATACCCGGTAGCTTTTCTTTAGTATTTATAGTATTCAAGATATTTCCTATAGCCAATGTAAGGACATACTAGGGGATACTGTATTCTCCCATTGACTTCTATGGGTTTTGGATAGGACCCACAGCAAGGTAACCATGGCCCTAAATCTTTCAAAGATTTACATACATATTGTGAGTTGTCCTAAACACAATACAGAAAATTAAGCACTCGACAGACTTTGCAGCATCAGCGCCCTAATCTAAGTATCCAAGTTAAAACTGGCAAGTTCTCAAGGGTGAGAACAGCAGAGCCATTGTCAGATCTCAAGTGGACTTGCAGAAACAAAATCCAGCAGTTTAACTTGCAGAATCCTCTTACCTTATAGGATTCATTGTCAGTCTCAGGGCTCTCCACTTGCACAACGATGTATGCATGCAGGAAATTTGAGGCGATCATGTCAGGGACAAACGGAGTGTTTTCTTCTTGAAATATAATTGCCACTATGTCGTTACCAATGTGTCTCTTTCTCTGGAGCTGAATGAAGGATGTAAATATTTGGTCATTAAAATTAGGCATTCACGTGTCTCCTGGAAACAAATATCCACTTTGTATGAGCAATTACAGGTTGAACCTTTCTAGTCCGGTACTCTGGGGACCTGACCAGAGAATTTGCCGGACCACAGGAGGTCAGTATTGTCTAGCAGCATTACCAATACTTCCACTGCTGCCTGGGCTCTTAGAAGACATTTAGGGGTAAATTAGAGCTAACTAACAGCCCAGAACACTGACAGCCAGGACTGGTGGCTGTAAACAAACTTTATGGGACTGCGGGAAACTTGGCCACACCCATGATAAGTGGACATCCGGCTAACTAAAATCATGCCAGACCACGGATGTTGCCAGACCAGAGATTGCCAGACTAGAGAGGTTCAACATGTATTTAGATACAAATTTTCAGACTTGGTGCCCAGGGCTATACCTAAGGACAGAGTGGATTCTCCATCATTTAAATAATTTAAATCAAGACTGGATACTTTTCTCATAAGTGATAGCTTAAAGAGAAGTTATGAGCTCTATACAGACTTTACTGGGTAAGGTTCTATATTCCTTTATTGTGCAGAAGGTCAGACTATATGTCCATAATGGTCCCTTTGAGCCTTAAAATCTATTAATTCCCTACATTCATATTTAGGCCCCTAAATAAGTAGCCGGATTTGAAACAGCCTCCACAACTCCCAACACCCCAGAAAATGAGGCCAAAAGTGCCATAGTATAGATTTAGTTATCCAGTTGTAGACAACCAAGACTGAAAATTGTGAGATGGCTAATTCCATGGGGTCAAAAATATGCAGGGATTTGTAGATTAAAATCAACCCCTGTTAAATCTCTGTGGCTCAGTATTTAAGGAAAATCACTTAGGCATGATCTACACACATTGTGCCAGTTTAACTATGTCCATTGGGAGGGGGTGATGGGTTACCAAAATCTCTACTGATATAACCCCTAATGTGGGCACAGATATACTTGAATAAAGATGCCCTATAGCAATATAGCTCATTCTCCTTTCTGTTTGGGAATAAGCTATACTGCTCTATGGCACCTTTATGAGCCCTGGTCTACACTAGGACTTTATTTTGAAATAACCCCACCAAGGTTGATTTATAAGCAGAGCATCCACACTACGAAGCCCATTATTTCGAAATAATGGGCCATGGAATTCGAAATCTGTACTGCTGCTTTTCATCAGGAGTAATGCTAATTCTGAAATAGTTATTTTGAAATAGCAGTAGTGTGGATGCTCTGGTGCCGCTATTTTGAAATAACTACTCCCCAAAGTAATTTGAATTAATTACTCCCCAGCGCTCTAAGTCTCAGGTAGTGCATCCCTGTTAATGGAACCTGCCTCAGACTAATTTTGAGACTTCCCTGTAGTGTGGACATGCTAGCTTAAATTTGTTAAATCAAGAGTTATTAAGTCAAATTTACTAATTTCAAAATAGTTTCCTAGTGTAAACATGGTCTGACTGTATAACTTCATCCACTCTAATTGGATTTGTGCCACTTCAACTATTACACAATAAAGCTTTGTCTTCACTGTGAGTTCCTCTAGCAGAAAATATGCAAATGAGGGACTCATTTGCATGAGTCATAATCTCATTTCCATATTTTCTGCCGATACGTTTTTTCCTGGGGTATTTGCACAAAAACAAGCATTGTAGACGTTTTCTTTTTGCGACAAGATCAGTATACCTCCTTTTTGGAGCATAGGGATCTTGCGGAAAAAGGGGTTTTTGCAAAAACCCCAGCGCAAAAACGGATCAGCAGTAAATATGCAAATATGCAAATGAGATCTCAACTCATGCAAATGAGTCCCTTATTTGCGTATTTTTTGCCGAGAAAACTCGTAGTGTAAACGTAGCCTCTGGGACAGGCATAAGGATCTTGCAAAAATGGGGGTTTTGCGCAAAAAAGAAACGTCCACACTGCTTCTTTTGGCGCAAAAACCCCTTGCGCAAAATGAAACGGCAGAAAATATGCTAATGAGATTGCGACTTATGCTAATGAGTCCCTCATTAGAATATATTCTGCCAGAAGACCTCGCAGTGAAGATGTAGCCTAAGAGGAGTACAACTGCATGTAGACAAAGCCTTAACTTTCTTCACCGTGCCAGTCTCAAAGAGCTTGAATTTAGGAACTACAAAACATGCTGTTTACAATTTTCTAGGTAGTACGTACAAAGGTGAGAGATGGAAATTAATGTAGAGCTTTTCATTCATTATGGATACACAATGTCCATTTAGTGACAAGTCTCAGTCTGTAGACTGTATCTGCAAAAACAATGAGGAGTCTTGTGGCACTGATAGATTTATTTGGGCAAAATCTTTTGTGGGAAAAATCACTTTGTTCTGCATCTGACGAAGTAGTTTTTACCCATGAAAGTTTATGCCCAAGAAAATCTGATAGCCATTAAGGTGCCACAGGACTCCTAAGTGTCCATTTCATAATTCCAAACTCCATCAGCAATTCTAAGGTTTAGCTGTTCCTTTCTCTTTAACAGTTTCTCTCTAAAGCAAGGCCAGCTCTTTCTTACCTGCTGTGCATCTCCTTCAGTAAAAGGCAACTTTGTGGAGACATGAAACATAATCTCTCTGTCCCTGAATACAGTGTACACAGATTGGGTACCAGTCTGACCATGTGTTACATCCAGACCCCCTCGGAAACTAGAAATAAAAGGAAAGGTTGGGAAGAACTGAATACTAGCAGAATGTTGATTCAAGGTTATAGCTTGTTAAATTATTTAATGATATACTATCTATATACTAGATAGACAACTATCTTCTGTATCCATACATAGTTAGCTAGTGTCCATCTGTATTCCCTGTGAGCTGTGTGCTTGTGCGGCTGCTCAGGAGAGATCCAAATGCTGCCCAGCTGATTAGCAGAGCACCCACAGCCAGGTTTTGTGCTTCTGCTGGTGGTGCACATTCCCACATGCCCCGATGCACATAACAATTATTCTGCACATGGATGGAAAAAATCCACACATGGATGGAAAAGATTAGAGGGAACATTGGTTATCCATATAGTCATTGTCATAGGTAATTAGCTGATATATTGTTAGCAAGTATAATTATTAGCAACCTGGAGCTCAGGATATATGTTAGCTTAATTTGCAGTGGATTGGAGTTCAGAGAAGCATCTGACACCAGATGTTTAGCCAAATTATCTGTCATGTCCAAGCCTACAAAACAGCCTTTCTTTGGGTATTTAATCATTTCCAGCCCTAGTCAGGGGCTGAACCTGGAAGCCCCAAACTGGGTGAAAGTGGAGGGGGAAGACAAAGTATCAGAATGCTTATGAAACTTAAAAAAAATGGTCCACAGCTAGGAGTAAACATGAGCAAAAGCTCGATTAGGTTCAGTCTCCGTGGGCTACTCAGTCTTTAGTTTCCTTGTAGAGATAGGCAAGTAGGTGAATAATTGGTTCCATTGCTAGTAGTATGACGTGGACCTCTGCCCACTAGGAAACAGCCATTGAGGCCTGATCCGACAATCCTTGTGCATGCATAACTCCTGCTGCAGCAAACAAGAGGGTTTGCAAGGTCAATTGTTCTCCAAACCTGCATCCACTGGAGAAGATTCAAGCTGTTGAGTAGCCTTGGCGCTGCTCTAATTTGCACCTGGCTACCATAGACACAAAGGACCCTTTCAATAGCAGAGGTGTTCCAACCATGGCCTTTTCCCCCGACACACCTCCTACGACTGATGCTATGGGACAAGTTGAATGCAACTGGCTATTTCAGATTTACACTTGCTGGGGATTCTTCCATACTACAGAAGCTAGCTTCACACCCCTTTTGCAATGATAGAACAGCACAAAAGGACAGGGTCGACCATCTGATACCATGATCAGATTCATTTTGTACAAGTTCTGTGAATCCAATATAGGTTTTCAACATACTTAGAAAAATGCATGGGAACATGCTGGGTGTTTTTTTTCCATATGAGTTAGTTTCATTTATTACTGAAATGAAACTGAGCGTTTTAAAACAAAGAAAAGCAAATGTGCCACTCTTTTTTCTTTGCCGTTCTAACCCCTGGAGTAGCTCCCCATGGTTTGAAAGAATAGTCAAAGTTACATTTGTTTCCAGTTTGTACCTTGCAGTCCAGCAATGAAGTGATTTCTGTTTCTGAGCTGTTGGATGCTTTTACACCTTAAGTGGTGTGTTGTTACAAATAATTAGAAAAGTGTTTCCTGTATTTTCCTCACCCTTTAAAATCCTGGAGTGTTATGGTTTCCCCTAGTAAACTCAAGAAGTTCTTGAAAGCAGGGCTCTCTTCATTATTCCCAAACAACTCTTCCTCTAAGGTCTGCAAAATACATTAAGAAGTCAAGTGAAAAACCAGGCTAGTTTTCATTCTACGGATGCAGGGGCGAGACTGAAAGTTGAAAGGCACATTAAAACCAGAGATGGGTGGTGTAATAAGGGATTCATATACTAGCACTCCTGGATGTCAGGCTTTTGTTATTCACTGTAGTCTTGATTATGATATTACTGATATTAACATAAATTAAGGTAACTCCACTGAAGTCAATGGAGTAACTCTGGTGTAAATCCAGACCAGAATCAGGATCAGGTAGCACCACCTAGCAAGGTAACTTAAATTAGTATACAATGGTGGGGTACGTAGCAGTGTTCCCTGCAAGTTGGGCATTTATGCAGCCACTCAGGAAAGATTCAAATACTGCCCAGCTTATTAGTAAAGTGCACACAGCTCGGTTTTTTGTTTATACTGGTGGTGCACATTCACTCACGCCCTGGTACACATAAAATATATTCTGCACATGGATAGAAAAAATCCACACATGGATGGAAAGATTAGAGAGAACATTGGTATATAGGCCATGCTCGTACTAGTCACAGTGTGGAGAGACTTAATACTCCATCTGAGTGGAGAAGCTACCATAAATATCAGCCTTCCATGAGTATTATCGTTCGCTGCAGGGAGCTGGTTTCATCTGGAATGAATTACTCTGTGTCTAGACTACACTCTCTGTCGACAGAGAGATGTAGGTTAGGCACGTCGCAATTGCTAATGAAGCCAGGATTTAAATATACCATGCTTCATTAGCATAAACATGGCCGCCACTTTTTTTCAAAATGGAGCTTCCTGAGGTTTACAGGATCTTTTGAAAAAGGCTTTATTTTTCAAAAGATCCACGTTTAGACTGCCGTTTTTTTTCCGAAAAAGCTCTGTTTCGAAAAAAAGTGGCAGCCACGTTCATGCTAATGAAGCGTGGGACATTTAAATCCCCGCTTCATTAGCAATTTTGATGTGCCTAACCTACATCTCTCTGTCGACAGAGAGGTGTAGTCTAGACGTACCCTAAGAGGGACAATGAAAGAAATGAAGACACAGGAGTTTGAGACCTGGGTTGGTTGGCAGTAGATGTAATAATGGGATGGGATAGCTACACTGCTCATGATAATGCAGTTTTTTGCCTTTATTTCTTTGGGTGTTTTTCCTCAGAACTAGAGCTGGTTGGGAAATTTCCAGTCCAACATTTTTTTTCATCCGCAAAACTCAGTTCATCAAAACCAAACTTGTTTGCATGTAAGGATCGGCTCTGACAAATCTCCCAGTTCCAAATGGTTTTTGAAAAAGTTTCCGAATTGTTGAAACATGCCATTTTGACATCTCAATAAAGTTTTGTTTTTCAGATTCAAAATGACTTTTCATTTTGGAGTTTTCATTTTTACGATAAAGTTTAGGGGGTTTTTAAAGTACAGATCAAAATGAAACATTGGAACATTATTGGTTTGCAAAAAATAAAAAATTAAGATTTCAACTTTTCATTCCATTCCAGGTTAGGGAAAAAATTCTAAATCTTGAAAACTCTCCTGTGACAAGATAGCCATTTCCTACTCATGTCCACTCTAAACCACAGTGCAGCACCATGCACTAAGCATAGGAACTCCCTAATTTTTAATCCCTGCTCCATCACTGCTGTGTGGTTAGGCCCATTACTTGACTTCCTGGTGCTTCAGTTTCCCAATCTGTACAATGGGATTTATACTTCTTATATGCCCCACCAAAGCGTTCTGAAGTTTACAATAGAAAGGGTATTATTATCTGAACAATTTTAAAGGCACCATTTTTACAACATCCTAGAGATTTCAAAAATGCTCTGGTTTATTTAACTCAGAAAACTTTCTCCCAAGAAGTTGCTTGAGGTTGGGAGAGGACCAGCATAGCAGCTCTGCCCGGAGGGTACAATCATATCCACATGACACATTAAGATACATTGACACATTAACTTTAGCTCTTAACATTGCTACACCTGAAACCCCCTGGGCATGAGAGACCCACCAACCACATTTTGCAGCAACCTTTGATCAAACCAAAGAGCAATGGGAAAAGCATTTTTAGTTGCTGCTCTCAAAAAAAAAACCCTCTTAAATAAAAGCTAGCTACTTAGCAATAACTGACAGATTAGCAAATGCATAAGTCAGGAAGCAATGAGGAAATTCACTTTTCTTTGACTGTGTTTCTCCTTCTATTTGTGGCAGAGTCAGAAAAATGAATTTGCCTGCACATCATGCTGACTCAAACAATCAATGCTGGTGGAAGCCGATGGACACTGACTCATTCCAAAAGAATCCAAAAAACCAGGCTTGCCTGTCTTCAGTAATCAGCCTGAATTAACTAGCTGGGACTGTCCATGTGGGCTCTACTTCCACAGCATGCTGAAAGCCGCTTGTACCTGAGGAAGCATCGGGCCAAGGAACACATGGTGTGATTAGAACCATCTGCCATGGGCATTGAGTTTGCTGAAGTCTGGCTGAAGGTTCTAATTGCCAATTTAACATGTATATCGTTCTTCATCCTGGAGGATCTTTTCCCAACACTGCAGTGCAATCAGCTTTACAGGGTGCCATGACAGCTGTTTTTTACCACACTGCAGTGCACAAGCCAGGACATGAAAAGTACACCCTGCTCAGTGAAAACTGCCATGGGATTTGGAGAAAGCAGAATTCAAAAAGCTACGTGATCACCTTCCTCAAAACCCACCTCTGCTGTGATGCCTTCAAATCACTCCCTCCTGGGATTAGTTAGGCAAGCAGCACCTTTTCTTTTTCCACTAACCCCTTCATTTTGTTACCTCATGCTTAGGGTTGCCAGATATTTTCACAAAAAATCCCAAACATGGCAGGAAAGAAACAATTGGTTGAGCAAAAAATGGGGAGCCAAAAAAAAAAAAAGGTCGCTGCACCTTTAAATATACCCATGCTCCTCACTCCCCACGCTCCTCACTCCCCCATGTCCAGTATTTTCTAGTTTTTTTACCGGACAGGGGTCAGAAATAACAGACTGTCCAGGCAAAAACCGGACACCTGGCAACCCTACTCATGATCCCTCCTTCCCATTTGACTGTTTGTCCATTAGTCACAGCTTTTCTGACCCCTCAGACATGCCCTTCCTGGTGCAGAAACTAAGGCCAGATCCTTCAAGGTTTAGGTCTTAACTCCCACTGAAATCAATGAGAATTAGATGCCTACGTACATTGGAGGATCTGAGCCTAATTTCTTTGTTACTTGTCTGAAGAGTGACTAGTACAATGGGGCCCAGATCCTTGATTTGGTTTCCTAGATGCTACTTACCAAAATCCAAATAAAAAATAATATTGACAACAGATAGGTTCACAATATGCCTAAAAACCAAGACATTCTTATTAAAAGTCCCTGCAAGAATCTTTAAATCAAATAGAAGGAAGAGAAAGTACAGTTAATATTAAATCCAAATTAATACTTCATCCCCACTTTGGTATATTTCATAACAAAGGGTCCTTAATTATGGTTTTTGCATTAGTTGTTCAACACACAATGGAATGGAATGGAAATATAGTTAAAAAGCCTGACAGAATAATATCTGCTAAATTATAAGATTCATCTCTGTCTGTATTGCACTTGCTAAACTCCAAGGTTAATGAAAGCATTTTCAGGGAACACATACCTCCATAATCTACAGCCTTCTAATAAAAAATATAACTGTTTGGCTGTCTAAACATATGTCTGATTAACAAAAACATGGTCACTAAAATGGATTTTCAAATTAAGTTAGCTTGGGGGTTGATTTATATAATCATTTATTTTTCAAGCATATCATTTATTAATGAGCAAAGAAAATGTGCAGGTAATAAGAAATATATAATTGGATTGAAAACACTACAATATAATTACAAACATTTAGCAGTGTCAAGCACCTGCCATTCTCATCAACTTCAGCTGGAGTTTTGGGTGTACAACATTTAAAGATCACTGGAGCCCTGCAAATCCACAGATATCTGCTTTATATCTGTGGGTATCTGCATTTTTGTGGATACAGATGTGGATGCTGGCATCCACACAGGGCTCTAAAAATCACACACCCAAGCTACTTTCTAGAATATGCTTACTGACAATACAATGGGGTTACTTACCTGTTTAAATTTCTGATAAATGACACCAAATTTAAATGTGTTATTAACTTCGTGCTCATCATAAGACACTATCATCTGGGATGCCTGGAATAAAACAAAATGTGAATGATTTAATTCAGTAATTTGTAGAACTGGAGTCTAAAATGTTACATAGATAAAAATGGCATCTAGGAGAAGCACAATTTAGAGGGGAATGGTAAGGTTCTATGGGCAAGGTAAATAAGTCTTCCATGTCCTCACAACTCTACTTTCTTATTTGTCATTTACCGAGTGCCACACTCATTCCTGGCTCTGTACTGTGGAGAGTCAATTGGTTAGGACCGGCCCTGAAAGCAAGAATAAAATAATGTTGACCTTGGTTTACACCAAAAGATTTTCAGAGCACCTCCTAATGCGTCGTCTCCAACCTACAAGGTACTACAAAAATGATGAATATGCTTTAACTACCCAGTAAGAGATTTCTAGGTGAGCACAATTGCATAAATTCATGAGCAATGACAGAGAAACAAACAACTGGAGTCCAGGTACTAGATCTCTTTTGAAGAGCACATTTTGTTCCTATCCACATCCACCCCACATCCTGGTGCAGGCCCTCACCAGCTATGAATTGTTACCGCTCCACAGATCATGGCTAGCCCAAGCCTGGATGGTACGGCCCATTTATTCATATTTTATACCAACGAAACAACTCAAATATTCAAAAATATATGGAGCAGCTTCATATATATGCCTGTTAGCTCCATACACGTACCCCCTAGCAGTACAATGTGTGTCTTTGTCTCCCTCTAATGGTTGGTCCACAAAAGAAGATAAAAGCCTACTTCAGCTGTCTGCTAATAAAATTACCCCTT
Source organism: Pelochelys cantorii (assembly GCA_032595735.1). Lineage (NCBI taxonomy): Eukaryota > Metazoa > Chordata > Testudines > Trionychidae > Pelochelys > Pelochelys cantorii. Next base: position 15,481,905 of record CM064346.1, read on the forward strand.
TTGTTAATCAGCGGAGACTCAAGTTTTCAGTATTAATGGTCTCCACTTCATATTCGGTCAATGACCTAAGGAAGGCTACATACTTATCTTCTCATGCATTCTTCATTTAACTTGATGGTCACTTTTAAAAAGGACATTAATATGGAACTCCTACATATAGGCTGTGATTTTCCAAACACCCCAGAGAGTTAAGTGTCCAGATCAGATAGGAGTTTAGTACCTAACTCCCTTTGACTCATTTGGAAAGCTCAGCCTTGTTGACTGATTGCTACTGTCCTTTTTCGGGGGGAAGCAGGGTCATTGTATGATCACTGGAGAATCACACTTTGAGCCACTTAGGTTTGTTTCATGAATGTTCTCACAGTGGCTGTAAAAGGAGCAGCCCCTTTTTTCTCCCTTGCATGGGTTACAGGAGGCAGAGTTCCAAGCAACCATGGTTTGTTTGGTTTTGTCTTGTTTTATTCTCTTTAAAAAAAAACAAACTAGGGGGCCGTGCCCTCTGATCACTATGTTCGCCTATCTCCCTCTCTCAGGCCACTTTCGCTTCACTGAGAGAGGCTGTTGACGTGATGACTCCATTCTGTCGCCTGGCAGGAACATGCTGTCGTCCAGCAGGAAAAAACTTTTTTATATATATAGAGAGATGAGATTAAAAATAAACCATGTCTTTAAAACAGACACTTAAATATAACAGCTGTGCTTCTTCAAATGTCCTGCGATCATGACTCTGTCACTGATCCTCAATGGGCCAAATTATTAGTTGAAGAACGATATAGTGTTGTGAGAGCTCTCAGCAGCACAGAGAATTCTTTTGGGCAAAAAGGGTGTGAACTCAGAACTATCTCCTGGCTCACATGTTATGCTGAGTGCCCCATGTAAACCCTCCCCCCTTCAATAATTTATTCTACTCCAAAATGGAACAAACTACCTGCCTTTGCATTTTATAGCAGTTAAGTAGTTTTAGGGGTCACATCTCCATTCGTGCACAGGCATAACTCTGACTTGAAGTTTATGACAAGTATTTGGCAACTCCTTAAGTGTATATTGTCACCGCAAATTTTGAGGGGCAACCTCAAATTCAATGCCAGAATTTGACCCTAAATCAATGTGATTATAAGAGAAGTGTGAATCTATAGGGCTGCAACATCATAATTAATAAGGTGCAATTCTTCAGGGAGTTTTGCTTCAAAGCAGTTCAAGGGAACATTTTCTGTAGTTTTAACCCAGAGTTTACCTTTAAACCTTGGTTTCAAACAGACTCAAAAATTTTAAAATGAGACCCATCAAGTTTCCCGCTAATACCACGTGACACCCATTAGTGCCATACAATCTGGATACAATTCTGTGAACTGGCCCCAGGTTTGCACAAATCTGGGCCCAGATTAGCACAAAGGTTTTTGTAAACTCTTTAGGGTATGTCTACATTGCAATGTAAGCCCAGATTTTGAACTCAGCCTCAAGCCTAGCCCCTCTTCTGTCTACACAAATCACATTATCCGGAGTGGAGGGTTTGAGGCTGGGACCAAGGGTTCTAGTCCTATAGATTTGCAATATAGACACAGACCCTCTGGGCTCATGCTCTGTAAATCTTTCAGAAATATTCCACAGGCTGACTTTCTTTGTCTTCTGGACAGTCAAGTTTTCCTATACTTCACCACAAACAAAGGGCTGGAACTGCCCCATTTTGGGAAGGTGCTAGTAAGTCTGGTATATGTGTGGCTGGACTCAGGTTCTTATAATGCAGTGAAGATGCTAGAGTAACATTGGAATCAGAAAGTGAGTTTTCCCCCCAGATTGTAGCAGCTGTTTGCCATTAAATACCTTTTTGGTTTGCATGCAAGTAGCTAACAGCCTCCTCCCTGGTCTAGCTGAAGCACAGGGGCAGGAATGTAACCCTGAGGAGGCCATCTCCCCCTTCATCAACAACATTATTGTAATCAATTGCCATGTGGTGCCTGGGATTGACTTGCTACTGCACTCCACCTATTTTGAGAATTTCCAGACTCAGACCCTGACTCATCTAATTTAAAAAATAGTATATTAGGAATTGCATCTACACATGGCTCAGGAAGAAACTTCCTTAAAGAGACACAGCTACTAAAAAAATTAAAAAACAACAATGGTCCTGTAGAACCTCATAGAGTAACCAAAAATAAAGAGAGCATTCATTTCTGTGCCCTCTAAAAAAGTACTCATTGGTGTCAGTAAATACAGCCCTCACCCCTCCCCCCCACACAATCATGTGACAGAGATATTAAACTTTTGTGATCTTACCCCAGGTCCGATGACTGAGGCAAGGAAACAAAGTTCCATGACTTACTCAAATTCCTGAGTCCCACACTAATTATACTCTCCCCTTACTCCGTCAGCAGTAAAGAAAAACATACTTGCCTATGCATCTCAAGAGTAGGTTACTTCCTCACTTTACTGCTATTAGCTATGCAGCTAACTAGCCAATCGTATGAGTGTAACCCACATGCCTTCTGGGTGTGATGAACTGTCCCATCTAGTGACACTGAATCCACTTGCAGAGGGTACATCTACACAGCAGTGTTATTTCGGAATAATAAAATGCATCTACATTGTAAGCCATTATTTCAAAATAATGTCGAGATGGAGGACTTCTTACTCCGATTCTGTAACCGTCATTCCATGAGGAGTAAGGGAAGTCAGAGGAAGAGTGTTCTTTCTTGGACATCCTGCTGTTTAGACAGGGCCAAAAGCCGAATTAAGACATTTCGACTTCAGCTCTGCAATGGACTGAAGTTGCAGTCTCAATTCAACATTAGCCCTGCAGTGGAGACATACCCAGAGGCTACGTCTAGACTACATCCCTTTTTCGGAAAAGGGATGTAAATTAGACGTATCGCAATTGCTAATGAAGCGGGGATTTAAATCTCCCCCGCTTCATTAGCATAAAAATGGCTGCCGCTTTTTTTCCACACAGAGCTTTGCCGGAAAAAAGCGCCAGTCTAGACGCTGATCTTGCGGAAAATAAAGCCTTTTCCGAAAGATCCCTTATCCTGGGATCTTTATTTTCCGCAAGATCAGCGTCTAGACTGGCGCTTTTTTCCGGCAAAGCTCCGTGCGGAAAAAAAGCGGCAGCCATTTTTATGCTAATGAAGCGGGGGAGATTTAAATCCCTGCTTCATTAGCAATTGCGATACGTCTAATTTACATCCCTTTTCCGAAAAAGGGATGTAGTCTAGACGTAGCCAGAGAGAATAATGAGTCTGCTCTACAGCCCTCGCTAATAGACAGCTGACTTCTGGCTCATACAGTAGAGGCTCATGCACTAAGCTCTAGAGATCCCAGGTTTGATTCTGCCAGAAGATGACGGAGGTCTGTCAGTGTTACATGAGCACACTCCTACTTTGCATATGTAAATGAGTGCACAAATTAGGCAAGCTGTTTTGAAAACCTTCAGATACAGCAACCCCGAGCTAGAGTATTAGATGTTCTTTCTCCTCACCTTGGGATACAAGACGGGGTTAAACTTCAGTCCAGAGGCATCATCACAGAAAGCCTACCACAAATAAAAACAAAATCAGCACAAGACAGTAAGACAGTGTTTATAAAAGCACTTGGCTTCTTTTAATCTCTTAGTGTAGGAGAGGAGGAAGGGAAATAAATAAAATGCCCCCAGAGAATTCAGTTCCTCCGGTATATAATCCTCCAATCCACACAGCAGCTCCTACCACAGGGGTGGGCAAGATAAGGCCCACGGGCCAGATGTGGCCCTCCAAGCCTTTTGATCTGGCCCATGGCCCACCCTGCCAAGACCCCCGAGGCAGGCTCTCCTCCTGCTACAACCCAAGGCTGCTCAAAATAGCTGGCGGTTCCCTCTTGGTGCTGTGCACCTCTGGCAGGGGGCAGGGAGAGACTTCACGCGCTGCCCCACCCAGCCCAATCACCCCCTCCATCGAAAAGTGCGGCCCTTGACTTCTAACCAAAATCTTGGAGTGACCCCATCAAAAATTATTGCCTACCCCTGCCCTACCACTGTCATTCCCCCTCAGGGATGGCTTTAGGCTGATTCCCCCGATTCCCCCGAATTGGACCCTGCGCCTAAGAGGGGGGCCCCGCGCCTAAGAGGGCCCTGCTCCCGGGCGCGCAGCGCATGTGCAGTGCCGCCCCAGGCGTGCAGCACATGCACTGTGGCGCCCCGGGCGCACAGCGCATGTGCGGCCCTGCCCCCGTGAATCGGGCCCCGCACTTCCTAAAGTCAACCCCGTTCCCCCTCCTTATGTCTGTGGAATTGCCACTAAGGGTACGTCTAAACTAAGGGTTTTTTTGCAAAAGGAGATATGCAAATTCAGCGCTAATTTGCATATCTTCTTCCGATTGCTTTTTTGAAAGTGAAAGTAGTCTGGATGCATTTTTTTTTTCCGGAAAAAACCCCTTTTTCAAAAAACTGCGTAAACCTCCTTTTTTTAGGAAGAGCGCTTTTTTCGGAAAAGGGTTTTTTTTTCCAAAAAAACCCCTTTCACTTTTGAAAACCCCGCTTCCGAAAAAGTGATCGGAAAAAGATATGCAAATTAGTGTTGAATTTGCATATCTCCTTTCGAAAAAAATACGTAGTCTTGACGTATCCTAAGGGAAGATATATGCCACGTCAAGGTTGCTAGCTCAATATAATGAGTCAAATTCAGCTCTAAATTCAATGCATTTTCTTCACCGCTTCTTCTCTAATTCTAATTCCATCAGTGAGAACCTGGTATTCATCGAATTTTACAGGTGAAGACTAATTATAGCAGTTAACTTCTCACATTAAAGGGTTTGCGCAAAACAGAGCGAAGTGAATAATGATTCACTGACATTGAAGTGGCACCTATGTCGCATTTGGTTCAAACCACATTTATAGCTCTCTTTTCACAAAGGTGCAGGCAGGTAGACCCTTGTTCCTGCAAAGGATTAAGGGCCGACAGTGAAGCAAAATTTGTTATTTGCAGTTGTTTGTATTACATCATCCAATCAGGAAAGAGAAAAAAATACTACATGAGAAAGACAACGAGTCCCACAGCTCAAATATTAAACTCATGAACATTGACTGCTGGCAGCAAGCCGTTTCCAAGCCTGAAATGTGTTCACACAAAGAATGCAAACAAATTGGTAAAAATCACAGCCTGTTCTCAGACAATGTGTGAATAGAATAAAGGGCAACATTGGCTAAATACACTACTTTGCAAAGTTTGTGCATTGCTGACGTAGGAGCCAAAATAAAGCTGCAATATCACAAAACATTGCTCCCTGCACAGAAGGATGATGCTACCATAGTGCTGGCAAACTAAAACAGCATTTTGCTTCTGATTAAGCAAGAGGACACACATATTTGCTGCCCCTTGTTCTGTTAGGCCAACACACACAATAATAGCAGAAACCTTCATTACCTTTTCTTTATGGCTTTGTAGACCATTTACATCCCCCTCTCTCTTAATTCTCTCTCACCTCTCTGGCAGCAGCACATCATGGTTGTGCTCATGTGTAACATGGGGTAGTAATAATAACCAATAACAGCTGCCAGTCTGACTATTCCACCCAAGATCTCCAAGACTTTTCCAATCGTTAACACAACTATGACTTGCCACTCCTGAGAGATGCACATTATATCATCCCCACTTTACAGATGTGGAAACTGAGGCACAAAGCAGATAAGTGACTTGCCCAAAGTCACACAGCAAGTAAGCAAAAGAAGCAGGAACAGAGCCCTAAAATCTGGACATTGTTCTTTATGCTGACTTTCTGAGAACTCCATAACAGTACAGGTTGGTCCTCTCGACTCTGGCACTCTCTGGTCAGGCAAGATTGTGGGCTGGCATGATTTTAGATAGCCAGGTGTCCACTGATCATTGGTATGACCAAGTTTCCCGTGGTCCCATAAAGTTTGTTTACAGCCACCAGTCCTGGCTCTCAGTGTTCTGTTCTGTTAGTTACTCCTAAATGTCTTCTAAGAGTCCAGAAAGCAGTGGAAGTGTTGGTAATGCTACTAGACACTATTGACCTCCCATGGTTTGGCAAATTCTCTGGTTCAGCACCAATCAGGTCCCGAGGGGGCCGGACAAGAGAGGTTCAACCTGTATATATATTTGCAAATTTTCCCATTGCACACTTGGCGCGTCCGCGTCTCGTAAACCCGTTCTCTCCAGGCAATGTAGACAGTTTACCTTTGCAATCTGAGGGATACTAGGAAACTTGCTAAGTCCTGCCAGGGGGATCCTTTCATGTAATGTTTTCACTTTGGACCTAAGAAAGAAAAGAGAAGAACGGAGAGAATGAAACAAGTTACGATCGTAGAGATGCCTCCTGAGCTTCCAGGCATGGTAATTGTGACTGGTAATGTGCAGGAAAAGTACAGCAGGCATTTCTTCCAGATGTTTGGAAATGATACCCCGCTGTATTTCCCGGGTATGACTAGGAACAATTGCCTCCATTTCTTTTACTGCCTCTGCAGCTCTGTTGTGCTCAAATATTCCTATTCTGGTGAGAGACGAAGAAGATAACTCAGGCGCTGGGTCTCATCAGTTTACAGAAGGGTTGGTACTAACTATGATTGATATTATCCATTATTTTCCCAGAGATTTCTTTTATCTTCGCTTTCACTGGGCTTGGCTACAGACCAAAGTCTAATGTTCATTCCCAGAGCAATCTCAAGATACAATATTCCAGCTCCAGTGCAAGTAAAACAATGTCCCAATCCCTTTTATATACCCATGGAGGATACGTGTTACATCTCTGAGTAACACGTTCATCTACATTCATTAGGGTGTAAAAACTGATAATGGATATTTAAATAGTGATTTTTTTGTTTAACCTTAGAGGGAGAAGGGAGGTAGATTCATACCTGAGTATGATCCTTAAATATTCAGTACCATCTGCCTCTTCGCACTTAATAGAAAGAATCAGATTTCCTAGGCTGCTGGCTGTACAATAAAAATTTAAATGATCCTAAAAATAGAAGAGATGTGTTAATGCAAAGTGATAAGACAGCCTTATAGAATGGCAACAACCTACATCCCTGCTACCTAAAATGCTCCTTAGACACTGGTCCCTGTGTCAAGAGAAAATAAGGGTGGTTCATTACAGTCTTAGGAAATTCTCCAACACCTCACTCACAAACGTTTCATGTCTCTGTCCTTTCGGAACCTGAAAGGGCTTATTGATATCAGCCTGTACTCTATTACAGTTAGGACCTCTCTGGTCCAGGACTCTCTGGTCTGGCAACATCCGTGGCCCAGCAGGACCACAGATGTTGCTGGAACAGAGAACCCCAGCGGCTGGGAGTGGGCACCAGTGGGGAGTTCGGTGACGGAGTGGCCGGCAGCCAGGAGCATGTTTGGGGTCAGCAGCCAGGGCCAGGAGCACGGCCAGGGCCAACAATCAGCAGATGTGGCGGGAGGCAAGTGACCGGGAGCATGTCTGGTCCAGGTATGGGGCTAGGGCTGGAAGCGCAGCTGGGAAGGCTGCTCTGAAGCTGGGAGGGCAGCCCAGCAGCTGAGGGGCGGGTGACCCCCTAGAAGAGCCTGGAGGCTGGCAGCAGAGGGGCCGGTATTGACTTCCCCTGTTCCATCAAACTCCCTGTTTTGGGACCGGACAGGTCGTGAGAGTGCTGGACAGGGAGGTCCAACCTGTACTCTGTCCTTTGCTTATTCACAGGTACAAAGTGGACTATAGTATTTTCATTGGCAAAGGTATATAAGGATGTTTCCCCTCAGGAAGAGACAATAACACCGAATCAGGTATTTGTCTATTTTGTTCTTCAAAACCTACACTGATGAGGATTCCAGAAACTCCCTTGGAAGCCAGTTCCAGTATGTAACTGTCCTTATTGTTAACAAGTTCCTAATGTCTAACCTAAATCTCCCTGGTTGCAGATTAAATCAGTTACTTCTTGTCCTACCTTCAGCATGCCTGAACTGCTCAATGAAAGCGTTAAATGTTAACCAAATAATAATAATTTACTTCACATTTGAGCTTATGAATGTCTAAACACATGAGTCAAACCCAGATAGCACCCAACACGACAAAATATTTTGGGGAAGTTTAGACCTCAGTGCAAATATTGTGACTTAGGTTTATCACTAATTTTTTAACTCAATATCATGAAGAGATGCTTGATGACCGTAAAAAGCAATGCTCTAAATATCAGGGACCAGTAATAAGTCATGTCGGGATACTTGATTGTATACTGGATTTCCAATGCCTGTTGAAAACTACTCCTAAAGTCTCACTGTTTTCACATTGTCCACAAGAAGGAGTTACTAGATTAAAATGAAGAAGGATTTGTAATAACTTGAGGCAAGTGATAGGTAGCTCTAGTTGGGAAATGGATTTTCCCTCCCATGAAAAGTTTTGAGACTTTGAAAAAATAATTATCCCAAAATAGGGACAAAAAACCAAGATTTTTAAAAATTTTTGCAAAATGAAATTCTGAAAAAAAATTCACATGGATTTTGACCATTTTTAACGTACACGGTAGAGTGCGCGCTTTGAAATGAATAGGCATTTTAAAAAAAATCAAAACTTCCTGTTCTGACAACATTGCAACAAGATCTTCTGACATTTTCAAACAAGTTTTGGCAATTCTTGTTTCAGATCAAATTTGGTTGAAACCTTTATAACTGAGGAAAGTTTGGGGGGAGTAGAAATGGCTTTTCCTGATGAAAAACTGTTTCTGAGTTTAGTGACAGGGATCTCACGCTTTAGAACACACTGATCCAGATTGGGAGACTGGGGCCAGGAAAGTCTTGAAACCCTTCCCAGCACTTGCTAGAGCAGCACCTAAATTGAAATGACGGGATTCAAATTCACAACTCTGGTCCTTTCTTATGGGGGGAAGGCACATAATTCCAAGTTAACCTGCTCCTCTGGGATTCCCATTAGGGATGTAAAAGAGTAGTCGACTATACGATTAACCTATAAGCCTAGGGTTATCAGTTAATCTAGTTGACTACTCGCATTTCTCCCTCCCCCCACCCCCACTGCTCTGTATCAGAGGCAGCAAGAGGGGTGGGGGAAGAAGCAGGAGCTGGTGCTGGAGGGAGCCAGCTTAAAGGCTGGTTCCCCCCAGCACCAGCTCTGCAGTGCCACCTGCCTTCCCACCCGCCACCCCAGCGCTGCTGTCTCTATCAGTAGGGGAAGCAGGCAAGGCTGCTGCGGCACCCCACACTGCTGCCTCTGATACAGAGGCAGCAGTGTGGGGTGGCAAGGGTCTCCCCAGGAGTGGGGCCAGAGCACATTGGCTGCCAGGCCTGCCCCCAGGGACTATAGCATAGTTGAGTAAGTGCTAAGATTTCATGTGGTTACTCGACTGTTTGATAACCCAACAGCTAACATCCCTAGTTCCCATGATCTATCCTGTTTTCTCTCTATCCTCATTTATAAAGCTCATATGGCACTGAGTGCACTGTGAGCTCATAACAGAGAAATCAGCCTAATGGCAAAATGATGGCAATAGCTGAACAAGGGGGCGACCATGTAAAAGTTAAGGAGAGGAGCAAAGCGACCAGAGTTCTGCAGCCATGTTGTCAGGGGAAGTGCCCTTTCATGTCCTCACTCAAATGGCTACATCTAGTGACACACGAGTTTCCAGAGCTGGCTGAAAAATGAAATGAGATTTTCCCTCAAAAAATTGTGCAGGAGGATTCATTGTAATTTAAAATGTTGAGGAAAATAAATCATTTTTTTTCAGCTGGCCCAAGTCACTAATTATCCTTTCTGAAGAAAATCTGTGGATTACACATGGGACACTGATGGTTCTGTGTAGGTCAGCGGCATCAGAGTTTGCAGCTAGGAACTCTGGATCCTAAGGTGTGAGCTTCTATTGCAGGGGTGGACAATTAGAGGCCCATGGGCTGGAAACACTTCACTGAAGACACTATATTTATCTGCACGTCTGCAGGAACAGCCATTTGCAGCTCCCATTGGCTGGGGAGCACTGTTCCTGGACAATGGGAGCTGTGGGAAGTGGTGTGGATCATGACATCACTTTCCACAGCTCCCATTGGCTGGGAATGGTGATCCACAGCGAATGGGAGCTGTGAGTGGCTGTCCCTGCAGACATGCAAGTAAAGATAACATGTGGCGGCTTGCCAGGAGCTAACCCTGGGAAACCTCATCTGTCCTGAGGGCCACTTATTGCCCACCCCTGCTCTATTGCTTGAGTTAAAAGACCTCCTTCTCTTAGCTAATGCCACAGCAGGCTCAATCTCCAATTTGCCCAGCCACCACTAGAGGGAGAAAGAGTGCCACACTAAACCGACATCGCTTACAAGAGACTGAGAAACATGTATGCATATTGAGCACTGACCTTCCCTAGGAAGTGTTTTCTGTATGCCCTGGCTTCACCTTTACACTCTAATTTATACCCAAATGTGCTAGGGCTCAGGTTTTCTTCTTCCTCTTCATAGATGCTGCTATCTGACGAGGTGGGCGTGCTGATGTTTTCTGGGTCTTCAATCCAATACCCGCCAAACTGGGGCAGAATGATTAAGGGATAAGGGCCTCCTTTCTCTAAAATCTGTGAAGAATTCCAATAAAGTGCCATGAGGATACAATGCAGAGCAACAGGGATGGAATTAGCCGGGGCAAAACACACTGATCAGTGGGAGGGTTTCCCATTGGGCTTTGGAGCAGGCCTTGAGAGTCCCCCTTCACCATCCAGGAGAAGCAGAGGAGCCAAGCGCTTAGTATGGCCAGCCCCAAACCTTTAAAAATCAAGTGTCAGGCCCCCAAATTCATGAGACTGGCTTGAAAATAATGATCTTTAAAAAAATATAAATTTGAGGTTCTTTTTCCTGACCTTCTGAGCCTTTAAGTGTGCACGTGGGTCACCTTTTCCAGCTTCTCTCTGCAAATGTGAGGGCTAGAAACACAATCTTTTTTTTTTTTAACTTTAGAGTCTTAGCTTTGTTTTACTTAAGTGTCTCTGAGATTTGAGGCTTTAAGAAACACACCAAACATGCTGAGAGTCATCGCAACCTCGAGAGATTTGGCAACAAGATTTTCATGCTGACCACTAAAGTGGGAAAAAAATGTTGTGTTCCAGTCACTTGCAAATAAGTACATTAACAACTAACCCACACAGGTAGGGCCAAATCCTGAAGACTTTACTCTACATTTGCTCACTCTCAGCTCAGGCAGAACTCTCCATGATATCAGAGCAATGGTGCATCGATGTTTGTATACGCTGGACTCATTCTCAGCTGGCATGAGCCCGCAGGCTATGTCTACACCGCAATGCTATTTCGAGATACCAGAGTATCCCGAAACAGCTATCCTGCATCTTCACAGCAAGCCCTTTATTTCAGGCTCACAATTCCGACGTCCCTGTAACCCCCATTCCATGAGGAGAAGGGACGTTTTGGAATAGCGCTTTATTTCAAAATTAGGCGCTGTGTAGACACTTCCTACACAGCGCTGTGTAGACAGAGCCAAATGACAAAATAAGCTATTTTGAAATAGCATCGAAATAAGATACACAATTTGCATAGCTCAAATTGTGTATCCTAGTTCGAGTTACGGTGCAGGGTAGACGCACCCTCCATGCCCCTCACGTCATCTCATTGCTTAAACGATGGGAAAGGAGCGTTGTCCAAGATGTGCTTGCCATGAGGCAGGTAAATATCAAATAACCAGCCACATGCTTGTCCAATCCGCATTCCTATTCTTGCAGGAATCAATAATAGGCAACCCTGGGACTGCACTTCTCTATGGCTTAGTAGCAGCACTGCCCCACGGGCTGGGACTGTAACCAGATTGCAATGAAATGCTCAAGCTCAATAGCACCAAGATAACCACGTTACCTTTGTTTCATTTTAAAAGTTATTTTGAGGATGAAGGGAAGCATAAAACCCGCAGCATCAATAGTGGTTCTCCAACAGGAGCCAGATCATGCCTTCAAATCAATTACACTGTCTTCACTGGGACAGAATCATGCTCTAAAACCAAAGCATGAACCCATTTATAACAACTTATATGTATACCACGCCTTTCACCCAGGCGCATCCAGAAGCACATGACTAACCAATCAGGCAAACTGTTTTCTGAAATGCAGCCCCCTCTAAGGTGGAACAAGGCAAGTAACAGGTGCAGTGAAGAACGGCGCACGAACCATGACTTACATTTACATATATACGCCTTTCATCCCAAAGTGAGTTAGAAACTGAACATCAGCATATAGAATAATTTCACATAATACTGAAATGCAGCCATGTCAGGGGTGCGCTGTAGTGGTGATTGTTTAGCAGTGTGCAGCAACGGAGTGCTACAGTTCTAGAGAGACAAGGCTCTGTTGTGAGCTGCTTCATGTAATCAGGCAGGGGAGCAAAAGTGTGTCAGGAGCCCCCATGTTTCCTGGTGCAAACAAACCCAGATTACTGCTACTCCCTATTTTGTAATAATGGGCAGGGAGTGGTCTCCCCTGGTCTCCCCCCACCCCACAATGGTGTTGGCACATTTGAGCTGGTGCGGAAGTGGGAACAATCTGCACCAGTAATCTGTGGTACTCCCCTGGCTCCTAGGAAATGGGGAAATAATACACTAGGGGTATGTCTAGACTACATCCCTTTTTTGGAAAAGGGATGTAAATCAGACGTATCGAAATTGTTAATGAAGCGGAGATTTAAATATCCCGTGCTTCATTAGCATAAAAATGGCTGCCGCTTTTTTTTGGCACGGAGCTTTGTCGGAGAAAAGTGGTAGTCTAGAGGCTGATCTTTCGAAAAATAAAGCCTTTTTCTAAAGATCCTGTAAATGTCATTTCACGAGGGATATGGGGTCTTTCGAAAAAGGCTTTATTTTTCGAAAGATCAGCCTCTAGACTGCTGCTTTTCTCCGACAAAGCTCTGTGCCGAAAAAAAGCGGCGGCCATTTTTATGCTAATGAAGCATGGGATATTTAAATCCCTGCTTCATTAGCAATTTCAATATGTCTAATTTACATCTCTTTTCCAAAAAAGGGATGTAGTCTAGATGTACCCTAGGTCAGTGACGGGCAACCTGCGGCCCTTCGGGGTTCTAGGTGTGGCCCGTGAGACATTTTGTTTACCAATGCCCATGTGCTGCTATGGTCCAATCAGCCCACCATGCAAATTCTAGGTACACAAGTACAATTAGCAAATCTACCCTATCCCAGGAGACCGTCTTGGTTCCAACATTCTCACGGCCCACTGAGATGGAGGTCACTCCTGGTGCCCACTCGCTATCCCACAAAGCCATCACTGCACTAGATAGACCCTCTCTAGAGGAAGAATCCAGTCCTAGTCTGTTCTTAGGCGAGACCCTTACTCAGGTCTGGTGATAACTCTGTGATCTGATAAATATCACTTCGACCTGGAACTGCTGGGGGAACCGAGGCAGAGGAAATACAATTCCCCACAATGCACCCGAGCCAGGATAGGAGGCTGTGCTTGTTATTTATTCTTCTCATTTATGAAAATGTGTTGTGGCCTCTAAATTGATGGACAAGACCGATTATAAAGCCACACAGATCTTCCCTAGAGACAATATTCTAGAGAACAAATGGCATTTTAATAAGCAGCATGGCCGGAATCTTGGTTTCACAGCTCATCCATACAGGAACAAATCTCTACACATAACGTGCATGGTCATTATGAAAAAGGCAGCTGTGCAAACATGCTTTAAAGTACCTACCTCATCAATGCTGGGGTATGGGATGTAATCTTCCTACAAAAGATCAAAACATTGCAGAAATGATTGCTTTCTTCTCCATTAGGCATTTGCTAGATCTTTACCCCTTTCCATGTAATGCAAACATTTTAAAGCTGCCCTTTTGTTCAAACAGTAAAAGTACGTTTTAATGTTCCAGGGCCATGCGCTATATAAACATACATTTATCCTCACCACATCCCCATGTGAAGGGGAAACTGAGCCACGAAGTGAAAGGGCCAGCCCAGAGGATCTGTGTGTAAATGGCCAACAAAGAATTCACCTTATGGAGGAGAATTTGCTAGTGGAAACCCAGGTGGGAGGAGGGATGGTCAATGGTCAGGACTCAGGAGATCACAGCTCAATTCCCTGCTCTGCCACAGAGCCCGTGTGTGACATTGGGCAAGTCACTTTGTCTTTGTATGGTTCTGTTCCCCATATCCAATACTTTCTCTCCAACGGCGGTTAACAATCTAGAGGTGTCAGTAACAAGGGTGATATAAGCATCTGAGAGGTGAGGGAGCGTAGGAGGCTCCAGTGCCAACCATAACCCATTGCAGCCCTTAGACTGTTCTGATGATAGGTCCAGGTCAGTACAGAATCAAGGAGCTATAACTGGCTCCCCAAGGTGCCCCCTTCCTGTGCGAAGCAGAGAAGTGAAGACCCAGTGTAGTGCTGCAGAAATAAAGGTCTCTTCACATACTGCTTCCAATACCCTGAGCTTTGTGAGTTTGTTTGAATAGGGCAAGCTCTGCAATTCCTACAAATAAGAGCCGTGTAGAAAGGCAACCAGATCTGCAGGTTACTACAGGGACTGAAGCACCGAATTGGACTTAAAACCAGCCCTGCATCAATGGAGAGATGGGGTGTGTGATTTTTCCATTTATCCTGGGATTCTTTGTTTCAAAATACCCCAGTGCGGAAGGAATATAATGCAACCATTTCCCCATTCAGTTACCAATATAAGCTTCTCAACTATGCGATTAAAAGACAAACCATTTTAAGCAGCTCACAGCAGAAAGACAAACAGGTCTGAGACCTAAGGCTAGATTAGAGACTGGCATGCACATCTATTTTATCTTTGCAATTCAATCAGTACCAAGTCTTTAGATAACACTTAAATCCTTTACCAACATCCCTTGAAATCCCTAGTTCTAGAGACAGAATATTATTCTGAGAGTTCTGCAGAATGACCCACACCCATCCCAAAACCAACCTTATTTTTCTGGCTTCCCGTTCTCTGGTCTTCAGGTTTTGGTGCCTGTTTTTAACACATAATAATGATAAGGTCAGTAATTAAGATGTTTGCTTTGGAATGGAAGAAAACACAATGATATTGCACTGCAGTGAAATCTCTCTTAAATTACTACTCTGAGGGCTAACCTACCCTTGGAGTGCTACAATGGCATTCCATGCTGTTGGTGTAAGGAATCCATCTCACCGAGAGGCAGTAGCTAGGTCTACAGAACAATTCTTCTGTGGATTTAATGCTGTTCACACTGAAAGTCAGTTGGCTTAACTATACTCCGCAAGTGGATTTTTCACACCCTTAGGCCAGGTCTACACTGGCGGAGAAAATCGATGAAAAATACGCAACTCCAGCTACGTGAACTGTGTAGCTGGAGTCTAGGTATCTTTGCGTAGCTGGAGGCAACATATCTTACATCGATTTTCTGGGGTGGCTCCACAGCGGGAGGTCAACGGAAGAAACTCTCCTGTCGACTTCCCTTTGACGGGGGTGCCCTCAGTATTCAATTTAGTGGGTTCTTATCAGACCCACTAAACCGAATGCCGGAAGTTCGACCTCCAGAATATTGGTCTAGTGTAGACCAGCCTTCAAAGACCAACAGGGTTATCCTAGGACGCTCACTGTGTTTTTTAGCTTGATCTGATAACGTGTGAAAACTATAAACTTCCTTGTCCACATAGGGATTTTCCCATGTTAGTTTCCATGTGTTAGCTAACCTCTTGTAATAACCAGGGCTGAGTGAAAATTTTGGAAAATTGTAGATTCAGCTACACCAAAACATTTTATGATTTCATGGTTCACCACAGTGTTTTAGTCAAAAACTTCCTAAAATAAATTCAGGGGAGAGAGGGAAATCAAAACATTTTATTTCAACACTTTTAAAACAAAATGGGCTTTTGTAAAAAAAATAAAATTAAAGGAAATTGTGAAACAAAAAGTCATTTTGAACAGAAAAACTCAAACAATCCAAAAGTGTTTTACAAATGCTTGAAATTGCACTGAAACCTTTCATTTTGGATCAAACAAAAAGTTTCATTTGACCGAAAATGATTATTTTGTTACTTTACAATTCAAACCAAAACCCCTCCCCCCAGTTTTTTTTCTTGAAAATTGCCAACAAATCACCAATTCCATGATTTGCATAGCTCTAGCAAAAACATACCTTCGAAGGCTATATATCCATACTGCAATCTAAGGGTGTGGTTCCCCTGCTTGTGTACACATGCTCAGGCTAGCAAGAATATAAACAGCAGTGTAGCCACGGTACCACAGGTAGCGACAGCAGAGGCCTGGCTGAGCCGCCATGGCACTATAGGTAGGTGGCTCATCTGGGCTTCCACTGCCCATCAATATTCCCTCTAATTGTTTCCATCCATGTGTGGAATAAAATTTTTCTGTGCACCAATTCATGTGTGGATGTGCACCGTCAATAGAAACACATGCTGTTGGCTCTGCTAATCAGATGGATGACATTCGAATCTCTCTGGGGGCAGTGGGCGCTGCTCAATTGTTCAGCTTACAGGGAACACAGCTGCCAATACTTGTGCTTCTGTGGCTACACTGCTATTTATGCTCGATGAGAACTAGACCAACTATGCGTACACAAGCCAGGGAATCACACCCTTAGTTCATGCATAGCCATCATCTATGAGGCAAATTAGGAACATGTCATGCCAAGTGCGCTAAAATGGATCAAGTCACCTTGTTTACAGTCAACCGCAGATTGCTGCTAATTACCAACATATTGAGCATTTCAGGGAAATACCACAAAATATACCACAAAGTGCTATGGCCCTGTTTCATCCAGGCAATTTACATTTGATATCTGGGAGACTACTCATATGCTTGAAGCCAGGTACATGTTTTAAAGTGCTTCAGTTTTACTGAATCAGGGCCGTGTTGCCCAACAGTGTCCCAGCACAACATATGGAAGGTGTTTTCTGATTGCTCAAATTGTGAGATGACCGACATACTGACTCTCAATGGGTGTGTCTAGACTACATCCCTCTGTCGACAGAGGGATGTAAATTAGGCACTTCGAAATTGCAAATGAAGTCGGGATTTGAATTTCCCACACTTCATTTGTATAATCGCGTCATGGTGCTCTTTCGAAAAAGCACTGTTTCGAAAGTAAAACCGCAGTCTAGACACGGTTCTTTCGAAAAGGGAAGGCTTTTTTCTAAAGATCCTGTAAAAATGAGATTTACAAGATCTTTCGAAAAAGGCTTCCATTTTCAAAAGAACCGCATCTAGACTGCGGTTTTACTTTTGAAACAGTGCTTTTTCGAAAAAGCACCATGACGCAATTATGCAAATGAAGTGCAGGAAATTCAAATCCCGGCTTCATTTGCAATTTCGAAGTGCCTAATTTACATCCCTCTGTCGAAAGAGGGATGTAGTCTAGACACACCCAATCTGATACGCCTGAAAATAATTGGCATACATTTTGGGTGGCATGTGCCAGTGTTTACTGATATCCCAGAAAGACTAAAAGCTGGGAGGTACTTTCAAAGAATTTTGCAACAACATGGATTGATCACTCAGGGTGCGCCTACACTGCACTAGCGTTATTCCAAAATCACAATGCAAGCATCTACACAGCCATTCCGATCATTTCAAAATAACAGACGGCTTATTCTGAAATCTGTAAACCTCATTCTCTGAGGAATAATGCCTATTCCAAAATAGTTATTTCGAAATAAGGCGTGTGCAGACGCTCCACTGCTGCTATTTCGAAATAGCCCCATTCTAAGTTATTCCTCCCGAGTGCCTCCTGGGGCTCTAAATGGAGATAGCACATGCAAAGCCTTTCTCGGACTAATTTTGAGGCTTCCCTGCAGTGTAGACGTGCTATTTTGAAATAAGCTATTTCAGAATAAGTATTCCGGAATAGCTTATTTCAAAATAAGTGTGCAGTGTTGACATACCCAAAAGGACTAAGAGCTACTGCTGTTCACCAATACCCTTCTGGGAAATTATACATTTTCATCTGATTTTTGATGTTGAGATTTAGTACCAAAGCATCTTCTCTGACTAGTTTAGACATGGACAATATTATTTTTTAACGACACATAAGATGAAATATATTTGTGTATTGCAAGATCACCCTGCCATGTCAAATGCACGTCAAGGCCAAGTACTGGTTTGGGAACTTGCAATCTGCACTGTATCTGTCTATTGTCATTCTGGAGAGCTTTCTTAACAAGAAATAATGTATGAGGGGTGTGCTGTAACACATCTGCCGTGCTACTCACCTGCATTTTTTCCAGCATCTCAAAGAACTCTGCAGACTGAAAAACAAATGAAAGATAAATCACTTGCCTGTGTGAAATAGAAATGAGGTCAACTCACCAAGTTCAGATTTGGATCTGGATTTCAAACGTCCCCCCTCCCCCTGAAAACTTTCAAACTGGGGGGCTGGTTCTGACCCAGGTTCAATAAATAAAGCTCAAGAGGAAAAAAGTGATTCAATGAGGAGCTTATAAAAGCAATTAATTTACCTCGGAGATTAATGTTAGATCTTTTCTTTAACAATTGTGACAGTAAAAAAATAAATAACCTCATAACAATTAAGTAACTGGAGTAGGTGGTTACTGTTAGTGATGGTAACCCATGAAATCTTCATATCCATACAGAAATAGCAATGGTAGTTCACACTCTGTAGTGCCTCCTCTCTGAGGATCGCCAAGTATTTTATAGAGTCACAAAATGATAGAAATGTCTGGCTGAAGTCATCAAGTTGAGTGGCCTGCCCTGTACCAAAGCAGGGTCATGTAAACCACCTTTACCAACATCAGTAATTCAATCTTAAACAGACCTACAAGGCAATATTTTCATTCCCATTTACCAACAGAACATGAGGGCAAAGTGAGTTGAAGTCTCTTGCCCAAAGTCACCCAGTAAGTCAGCAGCAGAGCTAGGGGTTAAAACCTAGTAGAGGGTGAACAAAGAAAAGTTATTCATTAGTCCCCATAATGTAAGGGCTAGAGGACACCAAATGAAATTAATGGGTAGCAGGTTTAAAACTAATAAGCAAAAGTTCTTCTTCACACAGCGCATAGTCAACCTGTGGAACGCCTTGCCAGAGGAGGCTGTGAAGGCTAGAACTATAACAGAGTTTAAAGAGAAGCCAGATAAGTTCATGGAGGTTACGTCCATAAAAGGCTATTAGCCAGGGGGTAGGAATGGTGTCCCTGGCTTCTGTTTGTCAGAAGCTGCAGATGGATGGCACAAGACAAATCACTTGATCATTGTCTTTGGTCCACCCCCTCCGGGGCACTTGGCGCTGGCCACTGTCAGCAGACAGGCTACTGGGCTAGATGGACCTTTGGTCTGACCCAGTACGGCCATTCTTGTGTCCTTATGTTCTTGTAAGCTGAGTGCTTGTGCGGCCACTCAGATTCTAATGCCACCCAGCTGATCAGCAGAACTCTCACAGCTAGGTTTTTTTGTTTCTACTGGTGGTACACATTTGCACTCACCTCGGTGCACATAAAATTTATTCTGCACATGGGTGGAAAAAATCCGGACATGGATGCAAAAGATTAGAGGGAACATTGGTTAAAACTTCAAAGTCATGACTCCCAGCTCTGTGCTTTTGCCAAAAGAAAAACATTTTCCCGCTCACAGCATTAGCACAGCTGGCTTTATATCCTGTATGAATGGCGGCCGCTAGAGAGAAATATGGTCAGACATTTTAGCAGCAGCATTATTGGGGTTCATACTTTTGCATGAAGTAACAAGAGAACAATATAATTGCATGCATGCATGTGCATGCACACAGAGAGAGAGAGAAAGAGAGAACTGACTTTCCATCTGGTAATGGATCTGTGGTTCACACACACCTTGTCAGAGGACGGGCCAAACAGACAGACGCATAACTTAGCAGGTAACTAGGTATATGGGCAGTGTTTGAAGAGCTGCTCTCAAAAGGAAGACTTTTCTTCCTCAGGTTCAGTCTCACACACCCCTTTCTGATGGGCTTCTGTGTGAACTTTGTGAATAAGGTAGAAACAACTTTAAAAAAATGAGTAGTCCTGTGGCACCTTAGAGATTAATCTCTAAGGTGCCACAGGACCACTTCTTTCTTTTTTAAAAAGTTGTTTTTAAAGTTACAGACTGACAGGGCTACCTCTCTGTGAATAAAGTAGGTCTTTTCCCCTCCCCCGCACAGCATAAGTTATTACGGTAACCCCAGAACTAATCAGCTGATTGTGTAGGAGAAAGATTTGATAAACTGCTGTTATCCAGCCGTGGTACATGCTGTGATGAATCAGCAGCACCAGCTCTTCCCATACTTTTGCACTACATTTTGTCTAGAAATAGAGCCTGGCGTTTTAACCTTCTTCAGTGGAAACAGGAACTAGGTTTGATTACAACTTCATGTCCTGGGCCATATAGACCCCATTCTGCTAACTGACCTGAGCAGAGAACCAACTGTTGGTATGAACCCTACAGACTAAAACAACCCAGGCCCCACTCAACATTAATTACTGTATCCCAAATGACGGAGAAAGGGCTGAATACCATGGAGCCTGAGGGCAGGACTGATCAAAGAAAACCTGGCTGTAAGAATCCTTCGTGATTTATTTATTTTTGTTCACCCCCGTTGCGGAAAAATCCCTTTTCCTTCCAAGCATGTGGCTTTAGACCCACACATGGGGCTTTTTGGCCCTTCACTTAAGCCGTAGGCTTTCTCGACCTGTCAGACCCACTTCACAGTTACCTCAGAACAGGGCTTAGATGCAATAGAGATGAGCAAAGATAGGTAGGCAGGTAGACAGACCCACAGAAATTCAGCGTACTCGCTGCTTCAGTGAAGTGGCACTTCATGTGTATCAGAAATGCCAATGACACCTGCCAATCAATTTGAGTGCCAAGATTGACTCCCAAGAGCTTCCCTAAGGCCAAGTTACCTTCTTATATGTAAATTATTTACGGTCTTCAATGTCACTGAATACATGAAATTAGCAGTAGGTGGCTAAATGCTTCAGCTATTTCCCGCCCTGCCTATTCTTTCTTTCCTTGTTTAC
Source organism: Pelochelys cantorii (assembly GCA_032595735.1). Lineage (NCBI taxonomy): Eukaryota > Metazoa > Chordata > Testudines > Trionychidae > Pelochelys > Pelochelys cantorii. The sequence goes on from CM064346.1 coordinate 15,502,850, forward strand.
TGTGATAAGGTTACTTCCCTTTAACTTCCCTCTGCAATTCGTTTCACCCTATTTCAGTCCCTCTTGAAATAACAACACTGAAAGTACTTGGCTCTCACAGAACGTGCCAGAACAGGGGACAAAATAAGGCAGCAGACTGAGAACTTACCCACCTTTATGGCAAAGTGAATATAGTGAATATGACCACCCCAGTAGCAGTTTAATAACAATCATCCGGAGTAACAGCCACTTTTGCATGACTCACAGTTTGCTTTTCATTTGTGCAATATAATATTCCAAATGGTAATCACACCTTGTTCAACTGAACTATTAAGTAATGTGTTGTCTCAATTATGTGCAGTTTTACTGTAGCTCATAAACTACTTTTTACTAGTATTGCAAAACGTACAGTTCAAAAATCATGACATAAGCTTAAAATCATTAGCTTGTAAAAAAAAGGGGGGGGGATCGGGGTTCTTTTTATTTGCCCTGTGGGTTTTTTGCCTTTAGGGTTCACATTTTCAGGTTTTTCTCTGGAACCAAAGGAGATAGAAACGGATTTAAAAACAAAAACAGAGCTGAGATTCTCACATGACCACATGGGGGCTGAGGTTTTAAGAAAAAACTCCAAGCTTCACAGGCATTGGCACACTGTAAGCCAAAGAAAAGGACAATGTGCCAGCACTCCACTAGTGTTCACAAAGTGACCATTTATGCTCAGAAGTAAGGCAGAAAAACAGTTGGCTAGCTACTCAATTTGTGCATACAAATCTGAGCGCATGAAATTTGCACATAACATTTTCAAATGGGGCTCACAAAATCTTACTTTGCAGGAGATAATCTTTAAACAATCTATTATATATTTTAGAGAGTTTGTCTGTCTGTCTGTCTATTTATTCAAGAACTCCTCCTAAACGGTAATAGCTAGGATCACCAAATTCAGTATATAGCTTCCTCTTCTCATAACTTAAAGCAAGGTCAGGGTTTGGCTATACCAGGACAATGGGATGTGCCTGGAATGGGATTGCTCCTCATCAAACCATACAGAAAAGAGACATAATCACCAGGCAAGTGAAAGGGGCTGGCTGAGGGCACACCCTCCCTGCTTCCAGGACTACTCCAGCCCCATGCTCCCCACCCCCAGATGCCTTTTAGGTGTGGGAGAGGGGGCTGAATCTCTCCTCACCCCGATTCATACAGGAACATTGCTAGCTGTTCCCCTTCGTCAGGAAGTGAGGGGAAAGTGCACAGTTTGCTCCTTTCCTCACTCTGGCTGGGGAGTGCAGGGGGAAGATGAACCTGGACCTGCCCCAGCTGAAAGACATGCACTCTTCCTCTATCTCTGTCCACTGGAGCTGTAGTGGCTATGGAGAGGTGCTTCTTACCTGGCCCCAAGCTGGTGCACTGAGAGAGGGGGCCAGGGTTGTCTTGTCCTTTCTCCCGCAGGCAACTTGCACACTGAACCCCTCCTCCCCAGCCCCACCCCAAAAAAATAATTTTAATAAAGAAAAACAAAAATTGAGTTAAGGGCCGGAGCAACGCCGGGTAAATCTTCTAGTGATAAATAAAAGGAAATAAGGCCAATGAAGATCCATAATAACCACAAGATTCGCATGCAGACATCAAAACTACGAGGCCTGTTTCAAACAATCTCTACAAATAGTTGTCCTCTTCCCTTCCCTTGCAAGACAAGTCTGGGATTCTGCATTTCGCAGGCTACAGCTCAGGGTATCCCTAACACCTGGAGCCACATCAGGAATGCTGTCAATAGAGCTCCCTGCAATGGTTTAGCTGGCACGGTTTTATGGACAATGGGCTACATGGCAAATGCTCTAAGGAGACCAATGAGTTAGGAACTTTGATGAAAAGTCCCACAGGGCCCCTCACAAATCGGATTCAGCATCAGGTGGTTCACTACCCTGATCCTACAATTTCAAGTGTGTGGGCAGGCTGCCCTATCTGCCTGGATGCCCATTTGCTTCATTGGGGCTCCATGTGTGCATAGCTGTCGGTCCAGGCATTGAACTCACCATTTGTTAAAAGTTACCCATTTTCCAGCTGGACTTTGTGGACTTCCTTCCCCTCTCCAATTGCTCCTGCCCAACGGTCAAATCTGAGCACAAAGTGTGTCTTTATTGGAAAGTGCATAGCACACTGTGTGTGCTGCTGGAATACAGATACACAATTAAAGACAATGATTCCTTTCACCTTTGGGAGAAACGACAATAGTTTCTAGATTTTACCCACTTTTTTAAGCTGCCGTATAACTTTAAAGAAGCTCCTTTTTAATGGGCAATGCTTTAACTATATCAGCCCATTCTGAGAATAGATTGAGTGGCTCTACAGGTTCATCATGCTGGGAAAATGTGACTGAACGGGGCTGAGACCACTTACTCCAGGCTTTCTGCCAGTTCTACATGCTGACTGGTGGAAGCCTCCAAGTTGGCGAATACTTTTCACCTCTCAAACTCCCCTTTGCTTTCATCTGTACCCTCCGCATTACATGGGCTTCATGGGTATGTCTGGCTGCACACTAACCCCAGATTCTCTTACTCAGGTTTGTGCCCCAAAACCCCTTCTGTCCACACACAAATCAGTTTGACTCAGGTCAGCAAGCACTCAGGACCTGGATCCTAGGACTCTGCTTGGGTAGGGAAGGTCCATCAGAGTCCAAATCCCACTGAAGCTTGGTCCAAGCCCTATCCTTTCACAGGGTGGATGCAATTCACACCCCAGACCTGAGTCAGAAGGCCTGCAATGTGCAGCACAAATGCGAGACCCAGACCCAGCAGCTGTAAACCCAGGTTTACGATATAGCATGGGTTTTGAAAGACTTAAGTGCACAAAGCCAGGTCCTATGGAATATGCAATTGTGTAAGGCACCTGAAAATCTGGGGCTCTACTGGGTCTTAATGTCCACCCTTCCACCTCTATCTATCCCTCTTCTGTGGCTCTGCTTCCTTCAGAGAGGCACTAATTAACTTAAAAGTGACAAAGCCTGCCAGACCTATTAACCAAACACTGAACCTGTGAAAGAGCCAGTCAAGTGGTAATGAAGTTATTTAACAGGCATTTGCCAACCCCAGGTACATACTATCCGTTTCTGAGTTATTGTCTGAGAGGGGTAAAAATGTAAGTCTGTAACTTTAAAAACAACGAGTAGTCCTGTGGCACCTTAGAGACTAATAAATATATAAATACACAGTATCACGAGCTTTCATGGGAAAAGCCACTTCTCCAGAGATGATCTTGAGTAGAGAAAAAAAAGGGGGGACCCTCAGAATAAAGAGAGAGGGAGAAAAAAAGTACCTGTCAATTGTAACCCCGGGGCTAATGAGACTAACTGAGTGGGCTGGAAGTGTCCCGTACTTAGCTTTTGATGTCAATAGGGTGTAAGGAAAGCTGGTGTTTTAATATGTTAACCAGTTCAAGCCAACTACAGAGAGAGAGTGCAGAACTGACCTTCATATGCAAATTTGACACTGTCTCCCTTGGCCTGAACAAAGACTTGAACTAGTTGCCATTGGGCATAGGTGCACCAGTTTAACAGGACTGTGTAGGGCCCCAGAAATCCTAGGATGGGTTTATAATGTGATGTGGACATTCCTTGCACAGTGCGAGTGAACGTGCCTCACAGGGGGCCAGGACCCCATGCTTAAGGCACCCTGGATATTTGCAAGCGTGTATATCAGATGTCCCGTGTGCCTGTGGAGACTGAACAGAAGCACGGTGGCCCCATCTGAAAGAGCACTGGTGGAAAATTGGCCCAGAAAGTCTAAATAAGACAGACTTTGTAACCAAATAGAAAGCTCCCTTGAGCCACAGCCCAATCCAGGCAAATACAGACACAGGCTATTAGAGACATTAGTGGCAAGATTCCAGCAAGCCAGCCAAGCTAAACTAGATTAATGCATCACTTTGTGAATTTTCAGTCATTTGTCATTTCAGATCTTTTGATCAAACAATCCCTGGGTAATTCAATTGAATACTCAGTTACCCCCTACTCATCCCCACTCCCCAAAGCGACCTATCCCTTGTCTTAAAATAGAAACAAGCTACTCATCTGCCTAAAACATGCTTATAGAATATTGGGTCACTCCCATTAAACAACTAGGTGGCGTTTCCAGAATTAAACAGAGGAGGAAGCATGGTATGAAAACAGCTTCTCTCCTCCCCCACCGTCTTCTTCATTCCTTTGTTTGCTCACAATGGGTAGAGGCCAGAAAACAGCTTGAGCCCAGGTGGCCAGTTAGAAGAGGCACGGGCCAATAGCTATAGAGCTGAGAGAAGGCAGGGGCAGCTCAAAGGGGGATAATGTGGAAGATGGGAGTAGTAGCCATGATTCTGTTCACTGCTCATTAATGGCTTAAAGAGGTCCCCTGCACCTGGGGAGCACTGTGTTGGAGAGAACGACACTTCAGGCAGCTGTTCAGCAGACTCTGCAGTAAGTACCCAGATTTCCAAAAATAAAGCAAAAAGGCTTTTGTCTACATACGAAAAACCAGAGAGAGGAGAAGAAAACAGACAAACTGGGTATGATCCTTTGGAGAAAACATTAGCTAGAGAACAATTTTCACTGTAATAGTAGCCTAGGGGTTGCTCTCATTTACTCCAGGTTGTAAAGGCTATTAGCATGACCGAGGAATGACACAATGTGGGGCAAACCCACACTTGCCTCTTTTTACAGTGCCACACTGTCAGAGGGGGGCACAAATGTCCCGAGAAGCCAGACTATCAAAAGAATCCACCATCACCACTGGCAAATGTTGGGTGCTGTGCACTTCTGAAAATCTGATTCCTATGTTGAGTGCTTTTAGATCTCACATCACATCTATGCCAGTGAAGGTGGCAGGACCCAACCAGAGCCAGTTAGAACAGGCATGGGGCCAGGATACACTGGTAGTACAATACAAAGCAGCCGGTGCTATGTTGCACAATCTGGCCCGCTCTTTAAAGTGGTGCTCTAGCATAAAGTAGAATTTTTATATACTTTAAAAATATATAACATGGACAGTTTGTAGCTCTTAGGTACTTCTGCATACTTAAGTTTCGTCCTATTATAAAACACACACAAAAAAAGTTCCCATCTTTGATACTAAAGCAAATGCACTTTTGTGATTCTTATCAGCATGTAACATTGTCTGTTTTAGCTTTAAGTTTACCAGCATAGGAAGTCTATACTTCCCCAATTCTTGTGCAACTGGTGTTCCAAAACTAAAGTTACTATGTGCCCCTCTTAAATCCTACTGAAAGCAAAATGTCACAGAGGAAAATAATCTCATTATTAGCACAGACAAGACAAACTGGTCTAATAACTTGGGTTTATAAATGCAAAATGCACAAAAATGAAAATCCTTTAATCCATAGCTCTCTTGCACTTGTAGATCAAACTCCCCCACGGTTAAACAGTGTTCAGGCTAAACTCCAATACCACAGAAAAGGTGAAGAATGCAGAGACTTAATGTTTACATTTTATGAGGGCAACATGATTATTCTATTCTCTCCGCATTGGATGATCTGTGGACTGTTTAGAGCCATATCAGCCAATATTTATTTAACTCCCACATGATACAGGCAAGTAAAGTTTTAGTCAAGGTGTGCCATGGATTTGAATGGTTTAATGAAGAAAAATGTCATTAGCAAATACCCAGCTTGAAACTCTCCTTGTAAATTACATTCAGAATCTTCACGCTAGAAAACAACAACTAATGATCCCACACGGTATGCACTGGCACATGTAGGCAGCACATACGTCTTAGCACCCATCTTCCCCTTGTCAGCTCAACTCTTACCAAGAAGTTCCTTAAGAAATCCATCATCTTCTCAACATTCCTCTCCTTGCAGTGGCCAAGGCAAACTCTTAACACATTGAAAGCTGCTGCTGCCGAACTTCCTTATTGTGATCAACGAAGGAGCTCCTGAAGTTTGATGCCAGCCTGATCATCCATGCAGAACTCACTCTCAAATCTGTCCCCTCCCTTTGTTAATGTTTCTCCAAGTAAGAGACATGACGGGGCTGTTGTGTAAAGGGTGGGTCAACTCAGAAGGCAGTGTGCCCGAAACAGGTTGTACAGGAAGCATGCACCAGGATTTGAACAGAAAGAATTCTTTGCCTCGAACTCACATCTTGGAGCGGATTCAAAGCCCTTCTCTGATGTGACACTCACACTGACTTATAAGGCAACCTGTAAACTATAGATCAATGTGACATTTAAAGAGCTGAGTAGCATTTGAGTAGTGCCGCACATGGAACAGAGGAGGGAAGGGGAAATCACAGGATTACAAAGAGGAATGGTGTCCTTAGCCTTTGTTTTTCAGAAGCTGGGAATGGGTGACAGAAGAGGGATCACTTGATGATTACCTGTTCTGTTCCCTCCCTATGGGGCATCTGGCATTGGCCATTGTCAGAAGACAGGCTACTGGATTAGATGGACCTTTGGTCTGACCCAGTATGGCCATTTTTATGTTTTTAACCATGTTAGTTTGTAACTCACCTTAGAGACTAACAAAATATATAGACTCATGAGCTCGTTTTACCCACAAAAGCTCACAATATAACACGGCCAGTCTATCTGCCTCAAGGGTCACCGTGATACCTCCCATTGAAATTAAATCTGAACAGCATCATGGAGTTTTCCCCTCACCTGTAACCATGATGATGATGGACTACATCATCAGTCTCATACTGCACATAATGTGGTACAGGCGGGACGGAAGCCCAAAGGTCCTCTTATCCCAAATTCCCTACACTAAACTGTGGACAATACCACTTCATGGACGGCAGAATTCAGACACCACTCCAATCAATCCGCAGGACAGACCCTATGACAGTAGCACCAATGCTGGGAAGGTTTACGTAGCTGGGGCGAAAAAGGCACCATCCTTAGTACTGAGCACACACAAACTGTCCGCATTTGTCGTTCCTGGGAAAGGAAGCTGGAGGGAGGGAGCGGATCAGAGCTAGAAGGCACGGAGCGAATCCGACAGATATAATTACTCCAAATGAGCTAACGGCTACATCTGTTTCTTTGCTGGCAGCACAGTGTGCATATTGCACTGCGAATGAGTGGGGAAACAATGTGCTAGAAAAAAGTTTTAAAACTCTGCAGAATGTTCAGCTGTTTTTCACAAGTGACAGGAACAGGACTGTGTGCACCATCAGAACAATTTTCAGGAAATCCTATGGCACTTCCATCTCCATCTGTTTATAGTATTCCTGGTGTGCGCAGGTGCCTGGATGGGCCACATTGGGAATGCCACACTCAGGGCAGACTGCAAGAAATAGGGCAGACAATCCCCCAGACTGGGGTTAAATTCTATAATTAGATTCACCAAGTCAGCAACAAACCAGCTTCTACTATACCATGCTGGTTAACTGGAAGCCAAACACAGCCCCGTTAGGCAATGTAACCATTGGCTCCCACCTACACTGCCAAGTTGAATACAGTGAGGGGTTACTGACAACCTGATTCACCATATGTAAGGTTCAGCAATCCCAAAAGACCAGACACAGTCTCAATCGTACCCAATAATCCCACTGATTGCAATCCTTTAGCAACTAAAAACTAAAGATTTAATAATAAAGGGAAAAAGAAAGCAGAGAGCTACAAATGGTTAAAAGATCAATGCACATACAAGTGATTTCCAGTGTTCCTGCTTCAGGATCATAGCAGCAACAGAAAGCACTGCCGGCTTCTAAAAGTCTCTCGGGAATCACCCCAACAGGTCAGAATCCAAGGGCAGCTTGGATGTAAATTCTGTTATAGAGACTTTCCAAGCATTGTCAGGTTCTTTCCAATAGTTGTGTGCAGAGATCCATCCTATGGCTTGCGTGTTCCCTGCTCAAAGTTTAAGCACACTAGAGATGCCAAGATCAGGCCTGAGGATTCTCTTTTATAGCTCTTCTAGCAGACTGGCAGTGAGAAGCTTCTTCACAGATACTGTCAAGCAGGGACTTCCCCTTCACACACCCCAGAGGAAAAACAAGCAATGCAGGTTGCCTGTAGAATATTTGCTTCAAAGCAATAGTCCATCTCCTATGAATACACAGGTAAACTAGTTCCACTCATTCATATAAGGGAGTTAGCTGGTCCTCCAATATAACACAGATAGTTACGCTGAAGACAATGTAGATAATATTACTCATTTCCTGCAATATCTTACATCTTTGACTTACAATTAACTGGATACAGCCACATATATAATTAAGGCAACTGAGACATAAAAGGGAATTAGCATATGCAGGGTAATCTGGTTACACTGTTAAACTTCTAACAAGATATAGGTAGATACTGACAAAAACACATAGCCTCTGTGCTTGATTTCTATTACTACAAGTGAATGAGTTGATGATTACTAGTCTAGAACACCTCTTTGAAATTCACATACAGGTTGATTGTGCTAATTACAATTGTAATGTCTCCTATTAAGTTGTTATGGGTTATACACAGGCTGACTGGTTTGTCAGTGTCTCACTGGACATCTTAGGGCATTAGGATAACTACTGACTAAATTCTAACCACCATCTGTATTCTACAAAAAAGTAGCCATCTTTCCCTACCTCTCAGCAAAGATTTGATAGCAAAGATGATGGTGAGTTGCCAAATTAGTAAAACATTGTTTTTGCAAGACACATAATAGGGCATTACTGCCATGCTACATAATTAACACCCAATATTTATCAAAGTATATGAGCAATCCTGGCTTTCCTTTTTACTGCATTTATTCACATAATATTTTGCAAAAGTCTCAGTGGATCCTGCCATGGTTGGGAAGTGTTATCAGTCCCTTTGACTACAGGGAGAATGGCAGCCATTAGTTATTAGTATTCACAATTTAGGGCATGCTTTAAGACCCCAGCTGCTGCTTGATGACCCAGTCAGCTTTTTACCATCTGCATCTGGCTAGGAGATTACACCCTTGCCTTTCAGATATGGAGCTTGCCACTGTTATCTATGCCTCTGTTGTCTCAAGGTTAGACTATTGTAATGTTCTTTACACAGGGCTTCATCTCAAAACCATTCAGAGACTGATGTTGATGCAGAACATAGTGGCTCACTTAGGATGTGTCTACGCTGCACCCGGAGCTGGAAATAAGCTACACAATTTGAGCTATGCAAATTGTGTATCTTATTTCAATGTTATTTCAAAATAGCTCATTTCAAAATTTGGCACTGTCTACGCAGCACTTATTTCAAAATAAATCACTATTCCAAAACGTCCCTTAATCCTCATGGAATGAGGTTTACAGGGACGTTGGAATAGCAAGCCCATTATATTTCGAAATAACAGGAATGCTCATAAGATGCGGATTAGATATTTAGCACTGCAGTGTCGATGTAGCCTTACTGACCAGAGCATCTCACTAGAAGCCTATGATGCCAGTGCTATGGAATACAGCATTGCAATGGTCTCCAAGAGGAGTTTAAGGATTGAGTCATGACCTACAGTTAGGGTTTCTGGTTTTTGGAGTTTAATGATTTCATGTTTCTGGATTTATTTTTTAGCGATTTTTGAGTTCTATGGAGAAGTCAAAAAACCAGAGGTTTTGGAGGCTCTCTCTTTCTAGGTACACACAGTACTGTTTTAAGCTGTACCACTTTATAGTGCACTAGGTAACCGTTAGTGCACACCTGCAGGGTCTACACAGACATATCAATGTGCAATGTGCACTATCGAAATGACACCCCCGAACTGTATTCAGCATAGGTGCCCAGGCTGGACCCCTTTCCTTATCAAAGAGGCAGCTGGCAGGGAATTTTCTGTGAAGGCTCCAAGACTCTGGGATAAGGCTATGAAAAGTTAACCTGTTAACCAATTAACTGGTGGGGGTTAGAGCAGCCCCTGTCCACTGCGGGGGGGGGGGGCACTCCAGCTCCCATGTCCCCCATTTAATTGATTAACCAGTTACATTTAATCGATTAACCAATTAAATGTGCTTTTACATCCCTACTCTGGGACTTGCTCCCATCCTCGGCCCAAAATAGCTCAAATGTGGTGACCTTCCAGATATACTGCAAAGACGCCTGAAAGGTCTAAGGGCATGATGAAGGAAGGGGGTGGCGGGCTGGCTGAGATCCTGTGATGATTGTAATGCTGATGAGATTTAATGTAATTGCACTTATTGTATAATTAATTATGTTAGGATGCCTACAGCCTTGGAGAGGTATGTGTTATTTTAAATAAATTAATAAATAGTGCATATTAACAAGGCTCTAGCATAATGCTAAGAAGATGCTGCTGCACCAGAATGAAAACTACAAGAGATGAATTCAGGTACTAATAGCTCCGATCGCCCCCTTGGGTGCCATCAACAGGAACCAACATCTTTGTTAGCCAGCTGGCCAGTTGCCTTTGGACTACCTGAAAATCAGAGGTACTTCCTAGAAAGTCAGCTAATTATGGTTTCATAATCAGTTATAACCAGGGTTGGTGGGAATTTAGATTAGATTGGGACCAATTAATGCCATGAATATGCAGTTAGATCACACAGTATTTAAAGAGTCATTCAGCAATTGCTGCACATGCTAGCAATTAATAATTACTCATACAGGAAGGGGATCTTCTGATGCAGCATCATCATCTTGTTCCACCTGGCGTGTTGTAAAGCAATTTCCACACCCCGTGTGTTCTGGTTTATTCATTCAATATGTTTGACCCAACAGTGTAAGAGTCCACCACACATTTCTTTGCCCCTCTTAAATCAACAGGAGTTATGGCCATCGCTAGTGAAAAATCTGCATTACATTTGGACTTTGTTTGCTTACTACATTCATGAGTCACCAGAACAGTCTAATTGCATGGAATGCTCATACTCTTTAAAGATTTGAACCAACTCCTAGGCTACGTCTAGACTGCAGGCTTCTTTCGGAAGAAGCTTTTCCGGAAGAGAACTTCTTCCGAAAGAGAGTGTCCACGCTGCCAAAGCGCATCGAAAAAGTGATCTGCTTTTTTGAAAGAGAGCATCCACACTGAATGGACGCTATCTCACATTTAAGCTGTGATTACTATGGACGGAGTGGCCATCAGGGCACCTGTGCTTTTTCCTCTTTCCTCTTCTTCCGAAATAATTCCCTCTTTCTCATCCACACACACCTTTTCCAAAAGAGCTCTTTTGGAAAAAGGCTTCTTCCTTGTAGAAAGAGGTTTACCAATGTCGGAAAAACCCCTCTGTTCTTTCGATTTTCTTTCGAAAGAACGCAACTGCAGTGTGGATGTAATTGAAGTTTTTTGGAAAAACGGCCGTTTTCTGAAAAAAACCTCTGTATTGTAGACATACTTCTATTGAAATTAATGGGAATCTTTTATTTGACATAACATGGGTTGGATTGGATCAAATATAATCTAAAACACATTGTTTCCACCTTTCCTTTGGATGAAAAATCTCTCCTGAAAGATACAACAGTAGTAGCTACCATGTAGTGGAGCTGTATCATGACAATACCTAGACACCCCAAACAAGAGCGGGACCCGCCTTGTGCCAGGCAATTCACAACATACAATGAGAGACAGTCCTTCCTCAGAATAACTTAAAAATTGAGTGGTCCTATAGCACCATAGAGACTAACAAAAATATATAGTACCATGAGCTTTCATGGGCAAAAAAATAGCTCATGGTACTATATGAAAAGGCCATACAAGCTCATGATAGTATATATATATATATATATATATATATATATATTTGTCAGTCTCTGAGGGGCTACAGGGCCACTCTTTTTTTACTTTTTTTAAGTTATAGACCAACACAGCTACCCCTCTGAGACTTCTTCAGAAGACTTCACCATCTAAACAAACTAGAGAAGCAAAATATAAGGGTCACTGACAGATCTAGGAATAGAACTTGGGTTTTCTAAACCACAGATCAGCATCCTAGCCACCAGAGCACGTGGCTTCTTTGAAGTAGCAGCATATAGTAGGGAACTTAAGTAGGGTTGCCAGATGGTTTAACCAAAAATACTGAACACCCCCCTCACCCCCCAAAAAAACACTGGGAAAAAAATTCTGTTGAGAAAAAAAAGGGGGAGACCAAAGTTATTGAGCAAAAAAAGAGGGACCCCAACAGCAGTTATTAAGCATAAAAGAATAAAAAAATAAAAAATCAGCATGACCTCTTTAAGAAGAGGCTTCTTTGCCAGAGGCCATTTTGTTTTTCTGTTCCAGCCACAAGACAAGCCCCTGCAAAACCAGGTAAGCGGGGGGTTGGGAGGGCATCTGGGGGGGGCCTGGTGGAGGGTCCGGGGCGGCCTGGCAGAGGTTCTGGGGCACCCAGTGGCGGGGCGGGGGCTGGGCCTGATTGCTGAGTGTGTTGTAGGGTTGCCAGGTGTCTGGTATTTTCGCCTCCTGGCAGGGAAAACAAATCAGAAAATATTGGACATTTTAGGTGTCTGGTATTTTCTGATTTTTTTACCGGACAGGAGGCAAAAATATTGGACTGTCCGGGTCAATACCAGACACCTGGCAACCCTAGACTTAAGAGGTAAGAGATATGGCATAGAGCTGTCGACTTTGCATTTTGAATTTTTATATTTCTCTTAAATTAAAACATTTCAGACACTCCCACCCCACAAAACCCAACCACTTTTGGAATAACCCACAGCTTCAGCTACAGCAGCACAGCAGGGCAGATCCCAAACCTGCATGCTAAAGAAAACCTTTGGCACTCTGGAAGATTGACTGAGATCATGAGCCAGGTCCATGACTCCAGCATCACAAAGTCCCCAGGGATGGCTGAGGCCTCCTAGAGAAGCCGAAGCCTCCTAGCCACAAGGGGACCAAGTGCAGCCCCCAAAGTGGACAGCTTTGTCTAGAGATACTGGGTATAACCAGGACAGCCAAAAGAAATATTAATGCTGCACATGGCTTCTGCAGCCCCCAGCCTCAGCCGTATGAAGTCTTAAAGCTCCTCTTCCTGTTGAAAACCCAAGAGAAGGCATGCAGTGGTAATGCCTCTTTCCCTCCTTCAAAATGAAATCCACCTCCTCCATCCCACATGGTCTGGGGGAACCAAGACCCCTGTCTGAATGGGAATCCAGGGAATTTTCTCGTGGTTCCACCTCGGTATTTTGGTTGAAGTTGCTGTGTGGGAACTCCAACCTTCTCTCATGGCGGCACATGGAGCTGGACTCTGCTCTTTCTTACACTGAAAGTAAGAAAGACTGAAGTGACTCCAACCGCACCTGCACTGACTTCAATGGGAATTTTATCTAAAAACGGCTGCCTCCAATACCAAATTTTTCCTTCCTAGCCATTTCCATGGAAACAGGCTTTGATGTTCCAAATTCAGGCTGGTCACTTTGCTGCAGGGGCAGACAGATAGAGGAACTGGGTTGTTAGGAAAGTATCTCATTAAAATATAAAGTAGCTCCAAAGCAAGAAAACTATAGAAACTTACTAAGGAAAGGTCTTTTCCTTCTTTCTTCTTTTTCTTCAACTTGCCTCAGTTTTGAAAGTATAATTATACCCACAATCCAGTATTTCCAGCTTTGGATAGTTCTGACAGTATTAATAGCAATAGCTCATAACTTCCCCATTCTTTCTAGCTGGCATCAAATTAAATCAGGCCAGTCTGCATTTACTGCCAATCAAGAATGCATAGCACTCAATGGAAGTGTAATCTCTGTCGGTATGAATCATGCCCTGGATGTAGCAGATTGATATAACAAATCTGCATAACATGTCATTTGTCCAGGGTCATTGTTAAATGTGTTTGCATTCCCCTTCTGGCAGCGAGGAAGGTAATTATAAATTATAATTGAAGTAATAATAATAATCAGAGGAATTAACAACACAGAGCAGTGGAAGACAAGAAACAAATTCTGCACATTGACAACACTGAAGACTTCCATTCCTTACATTTATACAGCATCTTTCATCTCATAGCATCAGAACCAAAATATACAGGAATCACTTCACCCACTGTCGAAAAACCAGCCAGCTCTGGGGTGGAATGCCTCATCAAGGCAGACAAACACATCACTTCACTGGAAACAGAGAAATGTTGACCAATGCCACGAAGGCAAACCCTGCTCTTACCCTCCCCTCCCTCCAAAAAAAGGTACCTTGGAGATTAAAAGGGAGGGTTGGAAATAGATATGGATAACTAAGGTATCGAGGAAGGGTTTAATAGTAAATGTTAAAAATAAACATAAAGCTCTGAAAAAAATGAAAAGCCTCACTCTTAGTTTTCAGGGCATGTGTCAGTCAGGAACTTTCTTCTTCTTGCCTATAACAACTTACTGAAAAGTTTCCTTCTCTAATGCAGATGGGAGTTGAACTACACAGATTCTTATAATGTATTGCAGCAGAGCATCAATTTTAAGGTCTCCTAGGAACAGACCCCTTCTCCCTCCATAATATACATGGAATTGTATGTTTGTCCAGCCTATGTCTGAACACGAAACCACAGAGATCAAAATAAATTCATACCTACGGAGTTTCCCACAGCTCTTGGTTGATTCAGATTAACTTGAGAGCACTGAGAAAAAATTCTACTGCTGCTAACCATATAATATATAGCCCAGATTCAGCAAGAGACTTAATGACGTGCCTTACTTTAAGCATGTGTTTAAGTCCCTCCTTATTCAGCATATTATTTAACCATGTCATTCTTCCGCTCTATTCTGCGCTGATTAGACCTCAATTGGAGTAGTGTGTCCAGTTCTGGGCACCACATTTCAAGAAAGATGTGGAGAAATTGGAGAAGGTCCAGAGACGAGCAATAAGCAATGAGTGAAGGTCTAGAGAACATGAGTTATGAGGGAAGACTGAAGGAATTGGGCTTATTTAATTTGGAAAGGAGAAGACTGAGAGGGGACATGATAGCAGTTTTCAGGTATCTAAAAGAGTGTCACAAGGAGGAGGGAGAAAAAATTTTCTCCTTGGCCTCTGAGGATAGGACAAGAAGCAAGGGGCTTAAACTGCAGCAAGGGAAGTTTAGGAAAAACTTCCTTACTGTCAGGGTGGTTAAACACTGGAATAAGTTGCCTAGTGGGGTTGTGGAATCTCCAGATATTTCTGGAGATATTTAAGAGCAGGTTGTATAGACATCTATCAGGGATGGTCTAGACAATATTGGGTCCTGCCATTAGGGCAGGGCACTGGACTCGATGACCTCTCAAGGTCCCTTCCAGTTCTAGTGTTCTATGATTCATGTGCTCACATGTTTTGCTGAATCAAGGCTTCTTTTCTATGAATATACAGATGACATCAGTTTCCAGTGCAATCAACCCATCATCTTTTATAATCACTTTTTTTTTTTAGGAAGCATTTTTTAGGCTGCATGTAACTTCTTAAATTAGTGCCCACCACTTAAATCAAAACAAGGGAGGGAGGGAGGGAAGATGTTAGAATAAATAAATGTAACCACAATAGTAGCCACAATGTATTTTCAGTGTGCAAATGAACCCAAATCCCACTTGCTAATGATAGCTCTCTTGTCATTTAGCTTCCATTATGGTGTACCTCAGTCTGATAGATATATCCTCTAACATGGTTCAGAGTGATCATTCTTGTTCGTAATGACTGTGACTATTATGCAGCAGATTATTTGAGGCCTCATTGCACAATGTATATCTGAATGACAGAGACTAATGCTGCCAGACAATGGTATGGATTGCCTACGTACAATACCAGTAAAAATGAAGCCACCTTAAAGGTATGATAATATCCCAGTCACACTTTGTTAATCACAAAGACTGGTTGAAAAATTTCTGCCCCACTCAGAAAATGGGGCTTTGCCCAAATTAAAATATTCTGCTAGGAAAGATCACTTTCAATTGAATTTTCTGTCTGAAAAATTAAAAAAAAAACATTTTAAGTCAACAAACCAGAAAACAATTATTTAGGAACTGTTAAGATATTTTGTTTCAACTGAAAATGTCAAAACAAAACATTTTGACATTTTCCAAACTGAAGCTTTTCTAAAAATGTCATCCTGTGAAAAGTGTCAACATTATGACATTTTGGCCCAATTTAGAATGAAAATAACTGTTGAAATATCACAAGAAAATTCTATTAGCTCTGCTAAACCCAAGCTACAGTGGCTCATTACTAAAAGACCAACAATCTGAACAAATTGTAATGAAACATGAGTCTATCATGAGCATGATACCTAATACTGGCTATGACACAAAGTAAACTCACTAAGGCACTGGTACCCATACATCTCAAAGAATCATAGTCAGGGCAGAATTCAGGCAATAAGGACTAGACCTGCAATCCTACGCTATGGCCTATTCCTCTGCCATGACCCTGCCTTTCCTTGGGTAGGTAGCAGATGTCAGGTAAGATGAATGGCACAGTTCACACCTCTTGTAGCTATTGTTCCAGGCTGTCTGCAGACTCAGTCACTGTAGGGTCATGTTTTCAATGTTTTGAATCCATAAGGGCTAGGAATCCTATTTATTTTTAAATGAAAGCTGAGACTCTGACCCCATCATGTGACTACAAAGGGTGGGCCCCAGTAGTGTTGCCAGGTGCCCAGTTTTCGCTCGGACAGTTTGGTATTTTTGGTCTTCCGTCCAGTTAAAAAAACCAGAGAATACCGGACATGTAAAATGGCGCAGCGACCTCTTTTTTTTTTGCTCAACCAATTTTTTCCCTGCCTATTTGGGATTTTTTGTGAAGGTATCTGGCAACCCTAGGCCCCAGGCATTATGGGTATGTCTAGACTACAGCCCTCTGTCACCAGAGGGATGTAAATTAGACATACCGAAATTGCTAATGAAGCGGGGATTTAAATATCCCGTGCTTCATTAGAATAAAAATGGCCGCCGCTTTTTGCCGACGCGGCACTTTGCCGGCAAAAAGCGGCAGTCTAGACGGGGGTCAGTCGACAAGGAAAGCCTTTTCCAACCAATCCCTTATGCCTTGTGCAACAAGGTTTACAAGATCGGTCGGAAAAGGCTTTCCTTGTCGACCGATCCCTGTCTAGACTGCCACTTTTTGCTGGCAAAGTGCCACATCGGCAAAAAGCGGCGGCCATTTTTATTCTAATGAAGCACGGGATATTTAAATCCCCGCTTCATTAGCGATTTCGGTATGTCTAATTTACATCCCTCTGGTGACAGAGGGATGTAGTCTAGACATACCCTATGCTACAGTGCTTTCACAATCTAGCCCTGATTTCATCACATACAGGGGAGCACACAGCATGACTTTTAAACCACACATGGCTTTAAACCAACTACCCCATCCATCTTACCAACCTAAGGGAAAGCAGGGTCAAGGCATAGGAATGGGGAAGCTCAGCTCCGTGCCCCCAGGAAGGAACAGGGCCTTCAGAGGAAAGGGCAGGCTTAGGGCCTCCCCCACCCAGCCCTCAGTGCTGCCCAGACCATGCTGTACAGGGCACCAGCAGCAATTTAAAAGGCCCAAGACTCTGGTCGCAGCTGCTGCCATGGTAGCAGTGGTGGCAGCCGGAGCCCTTTTAAATCTCCAGACCCTGGGGCAACTGCCTCCTTTGCCCCATCTCCTCCCACCATCAACCCTAGGACACAGACACCCCAATATGGCTTTGCAAGGGGCCTGTTCACACCTGGGCTAGGGTAACCTAGAAACCGACCACCCAGGCTGAATCTGTTAACTGCAGAGAAGCAACCTGTTATTCACCTCATTGCTTGGTGCTTCCATTTCCAGCAGTGCTCTAGGGATCCAGTTACTGGCAACAACAACTTTCATCCCCCTCCCTCCACCGCTTTTGATTATTACCTGAATAAATATTTCAGGAATTCAGAAATCCTGGCCGGCCAGGTGTCGCACACAGGCTAATTGCTCTCATTCAGCCCCAGAGTGTCACTGCAAGCTTTCAGGCTACACAGCTCTCTACCACCAAGGGGAGGTCATGACAACATACAAATCTTTCCCTGTGAAGTGGGGGATGACAGGAATACTGCGCCGGCCCAAGCCATTGAGAAAATCTCAATGTTGTCACAGGTGCTGAGGCGACATGGAGGCTTTCAAAAAAACCTGCTTTGTCAGCCACACGTGTGCTGGAAGAATTCAAGAAGCCAAGGGCCTGAGGAGTCCTAGAGTCCAAGGCTAGAGGGGACCGTTGGGAAGAGGGGTGGAATGTCAGGCTCTGGATCTCGTTGCTGCAGGGGGATCCGGTGAGCAGTGGGGGCGCTAAGGCAGCTGCCTGCCTGTCCTGGCACCACAGACTATGCAGCAGGCTCAACTCCTGGGTGAGGGGGAGTGCACAGGGCTCTGCGCACTGCCTGACCACTAGTGCCACACTCCCAGTGACTGGAGACCTGCTGCTGGCTGTTTCTGGATGCAGCATGGTTTACTGTGCCAAAAGAGGCAGGAAACTGCGTTAGCCCCCCCACCCCCCAGCTGCACCGCTGACCGGAAGCCGCTCAAGGTAAGCCCCTCCTACCCCAGCCCTGACCCCTTCCCAAAGCCAGAGCCCCCTCCCACAGCCCAAAGCTCTCATCCTCAGCCCCACCCCGGAGCCCACACTCTAGTCACATTATGTTGGGTCGTGGGCATCAACTATTTTCTTCAACTGGGTCATGAGAAAAAAAGTTTGA
This sequence comes from Pelochelys cantorii, assembly GCA_032595735.1. Taxonomy (NCBI): domain Eukaryota; kingdom Metazoa; phylum Chordata; order Testudines; family Trionychidae; genus Pelochelys; species Pelochelys cantorii. The sequence goes on from CM064346.1 coordinate 15,521,359, forward strand.
AAACTGCTGGCTTAGATGCTAGAGCCTCTGACAGGTGATCCTGACTGGTTTGGCTGGAAGGCTATTAAATTCCGGCTCTTCAGCTGCCCTTCCCACCCTGTGTGCTGCTCCTGTCCTCTGCCTTGGAGCTGTCCCTCCTCCCCAGGAGCTTCCTGGTTGCTGTGCAGGGTGAGGGAGGCAGAAGGGGGGGATGCTGATGTCAGGGTGTCCCCCTCCCCAACCCTGCACCACAGAATGAGTAGGGCGGGACCTAGAAGGGGCAGGGAAGGAGGTGAAGCAACAGTTTTTGGGTTTGAGGTAGGTTCTGGATTGGCTTACATTCAAAAAGTGATCTTGTGCTTAAAAAGGCCGAAGACACTGCTCTAGACTGACCTGCTGTATAACACAGGCCAGAGAATGTCCCCAAAACAATTCCTCGCACAGGTCTTTTGGGAAATCAGCCGATCTTGACTGGTGATGGAGAATGATGTCAGAGATGGAGACTCCACCGCAAGCCTTGGTAAATTGTTCCAATGGTTAACTACTTTCCCTGTTAAAAATGTACATCTCTTGTTCTAGTCCTCAGCTCCTAGATCGGCAATTCATCCTCCACAGGAGTCCAGGGTGGTCAGCCTGTTGCAGATGGAGCAAGCGCTGGCCTTCAGGAGGATAAACTCTGATAGGTGGATGACCTACATCTTGCAGCTATAAATTACAGCTCTTCCCACGCATACACATTTCCACCACCACCACCACCCCTTTGCAAAAGAACACAGTGAGGTTGTAAACTCTACTCTGCGAAAGGGCAGGCAGGGAAGCAGTGAGTCAGACAAAGTGAGAGACAGGGAAAGCAGGGTAAAAGGTGCCTTGCCAAATCGTTTTGCTGCTTCGTGCTTCCAGACACTCCTCTACTACTGAGAAGCAAACAGGTTTTGCAGAGGAGTTTGCAAACACCCACTGCTCTGTCCAGTCTTGTTGTTGTATAAACATTGGAACTGTCAGACAGGATCAAACCTGTCCTCTGCATAATCCAGTATCCCACCTCCAACACTGGCCAGCACCAGATATTTTAGAGAAAGATACAAGCAACCCCCCAGGAGGCAGATGTGGGACAAAGTGCCCCCAGTGAATGGGGACAGGTCTTTCGTCCATGTATGGCAATGAAAGCCAGTAAAATAGAGCCCTGCGCATACACAAAATTTGCCTCCGCATCTTTATCTACAAAAATGAGCCACGTATATCTGCATCCATATCCACAGATGCAGATACCCATGGATATAAAGCAGATCTTTGCAAATTCGCAGGGTTCTAGATACAAAATGTGTAGCCACATCTGTATCTGCAAAAATGAGCCACAGATATCTGCATTCATAGCTGTGGATGCGGATACCCGTGGATATAAAGCAAATATCCATGGATTTGCAGGGGACTACAGTTAAATGCTATTGACGTCACTGTTGTAAGTTGGTTCAGAACAGGTATACATTTAACAGCAAGTAAAGTGACTTGTGATCTTTCCAGGCCTCATCTGACAGTCCATAGGCCAGCAGAACTCCTCAGATCCACCTCAACTTTGCCCTGCATCTCTGTGCAATCGTTAACACCAGTGGAAAATGGATGCAAAAAGCTACCGATTCAGAATAGGAGCATTTTGCATCCACATAGCGCTGTAAAAATGATTACACACCCGGATATAAAGAGGATTGCTGAAATCAGTTCCCAGGGTTTAATTTACAGAGATTCAGAGCACCCATCACCCGAAGCTGAAGACAACAACAAAGATGGTCGGAAAACTTACGTCAAAACTTTTTTTTTTAAACAGAAAATACCATTTTTGTCAAAATTGGAAGATTCTAAAGACGGTGTCAATTTTGACCATGCCTCTTTCTCAATAAAATGATCAACACTGTCATCATTGGTTCAGAAAATCGTGCCATTTTCTTTCAAAACTTCAAATTTTTCTTTTGAACCTTTGGTGTCTCACGTCATATTTTATTTTATGGGTGTTCTCATTTGTATTATTTTTATATTTATTTATAGTTACATTTATATTTTTGTTATTTTATTATTTGTACATTATTTCATAATAATATGCCATAGCTGGCCTTTTATTTCATTTTTTTTTAAATCATGATGGACAGCTGACACACAGTGCTGATAGAAACATCATATCTTCTTTTCTAGGTCCAAGTGGCTTCTGGCTGTGTTATAATGAAACGGTTTGAGATGTGCTTGCCCAAAGAATCCAGGAGCAGAATTCCAGGCTGGGCAGCAATGTGGGACTCTTGAAAAGAAAGGTGCTGTGTTAATGTAAGGCGGTAGTGGGCAACCTGCGGCCCACGGGCCACATGCAGCCCATTTCAATTCTATGTGTGGCCACATGACAGTTGATTTTCCATTGTTCACGGGCAGGGTTGCCAGATTCCACTGGTTTCTGGCTCCATCATTTTTTCCTACCCATATTACTAAAGTGACATGCAGGTAAAGCGGGGGGGGGGGGTGCGTGCTGATTGCACACAACATTGACTGTGAGAGCCGCGTGCTCCCTCTGCATCCAATCACAGCGCTGCTACAATTGATTGGCCCATCCCACAAATTCTAGGTACACAAGCACAGGTAGCAAAACTACCCTATCCTGGGAGACAGTCTTGGTTGCCACAATCTTATGGCCCACTGAGGCTATGTCTACACTGTAGGCTTCTTGCGCAAGAGCGCGTCCACACTGCAAAAGCGCATCGCTTTTGCTTTTGCACAAGAGAGCGTCCAGGCTGCATGGACGCTCTCTCAAAAGGAAACTCTGATTGCTATTTACAGAATGGCCACCAAGGCACCTGTTCTTTTTTCCCGATTGCCTCTTTTTGCGCAAAAAACCCCTGTTCCCCGTCCACACACACCTTTTTACACAAGAGCTCTTGCACAAAAAGGAGTTATTCCTAGTAGAAGGAGGAATACCTACACTGGAAAAACCCCTCTGTTCTTTCATTTTACTTGCGCAAATGCGTGCCTGAGGTGTGGATGCACCGTGAGCTTTTGCGGAAAAACGGCTGTTTTTGTGCAAAACCTCTGTAGCGTAGACCTAGTCTGAGGTGAAGGAGGGTCACTCATGAGGCCCACTCACTAGCCTAGGTTGCCCATCGCTGATGTAAGGTATTACGGGCCAATCTTCAGTGCATAAAAACCAAGGCAGATCCACTGATGCTTTGGTGATGCTTTGATGTTTTATACCCACTGAGGATCTGCCTGTCCTTCTCATGGGGTCTGTCTTTATTTTTTCATAGTATCTATTAAAAAGGCCATGACAATGCTTCTTTAATCAGAGGAATTCAAAACACTTTACATCCATTAAGTCTCACAAGCTCCCTGTGAAGTACGTGAGTGACCTTGTCCTTGCTTCAGAGATATATAACTTAAGACACAAGTGAGTTGCCGCACCAAGAAGACAGGCTGGGAGTCTTGAATCCCAGTTCCTGCTATGATGAGCAGACCACACTGCCTCCTGAAGTTGGAATTTGGTCAAGAAAGTGTAGCTCTCGGACCTGTAGATTTCTAATAGGCACCAGTGATCAGGATCACAGCTGGGATTTTCAAAAGTGCCAAGGAGCGAAGGAACCTCTTATTGAAATATATGGAATTTCAGCATCTAGGGTGAGATTTTCAAAGGTTTTTAGTAGGCTAAACATGCAGATAACCCCCCTACTGAGAATTTCTTAAAGCACCTAATTCCCAAAAATTTCTAACCAATTTAGATGCTTTTGAAAATCCCTACTGGTGCCTATTCGCATCTTTCAGGTGCCTAAAAACCAGTGAAAATGTGGCTCCTAACTCTCTTAGCCTCCTTTGAAAAAAGATTCAACTCTCATTTCTACATCTTACCCAAAAGAAGAATGACCCCCCCCTACAAAAATTCAAAACTCACCAGCCAATATTTATCATTACTACAACTTTTCCATAGAGTCAGAAAGCAGCAAATGCCAGGAGGCAAAAGCTCAATTTATCCTACTGGAAACTTCTTGGCATCTCTGTAAATTTGAAAGAGCCACCGCTCTTCTAAAGGAGACAAATAAATGCTCAACCTTGAACACCTGCAGAATCGGGGCTGGGCAACCCAAGCCACAGAACTTACAGATTATCTGTCAGGAGGATCCTTCATTTTGGGGTTATATTTCATTTAGTTTTTCTTGGGAATGTATTGGTATTTTTATTACTACACAAAATCAGGTGAAAATTGGTAGAAAAAATTAATTTATCTGGGTAAATAGTGGGGTTTATTTTGGCGGATGGAAGGTGGGGGATGACAGAATTGCTGGGCCCCTGGATAAGGTGTGAGGGAGGGACTCTGTGCAACCAGAAGGGTGGCAGGAGTGGGGCTGGGGGCAGCCAGTTCTCAGTGCCACCCAGACTGCACTGCGTTCCCCCCCTTGCCCTCCAGCCAGCCCTTAGCGCAGCCTGGAACACGCCACATGGGGCACTGGTGGTGATTTAAAGTGCCTGGGGCTCCAGCTGTCACCGCTTGTGGACTGCTGGGCCCCAGGGCAGTTGCACCCTTTGCCTCACCACTCACCCCCCCAAACCCCCCTGCCCATCAGCAGGCCTGAGGGAAGGACGGGGGAGAAATATTCTGCACATTAATGCTCTGATAAATAGGATTCAATATGGTTTGCTGCAGAACTCAAAGCACAATGTCAAGTATCAGAGGGGTAGCCATGTTAGCCTGAATCTGCAAAAGTGACGAGGAGTCCCATGGTACTTTATAGACTAACAGATTTATTGGAGCATAAGTTTTGCGGGCAAAGACCCAATTTGTCAGGTCTTTGCTCACGAAAGCTTATGCTCCAATAAATCTGTTAGTCTATAAGGTGCCACAGGACTCCTCAAAACACAATGTATCTCTAATCCCCAAATAAAACGTTTCATTTGAATAAATCGTTTACTCTTTTAAACTTAGAACTGTTAGCCTATACATATGTACATTTACAGTTTGCATATACACTGCTTCATATTTTTCTCTTGTTGTTTGTCATTTTTTTTAACTTTCTGCGTGCTCTGAAATGTATTCTGAGACAGTTTTTCAATTTCTTCCCATTGTAGAGTATCAAATCTTTAAGCTGTTATCGGCTAACAGCTTGAAATGTGTACGTGATGGATGTGATTAAGTTCAGATGCGCACACTCTTTAGAACTTTTGTGTGTGCCTGTTTGTATGTATTTTCTAAACTAATACACGCCTTACTTGCATATACACACACACTACTGTTTTGTCATAATACATCTCTCTGATGCAATGTATTATATTTTCCCAATCAAATAAGTTTTATATATAAATATAAATATGTGAATGATACAGAAATAGGGTGAAAAGGTCAGGAAAAAATACACTTTTTGTAAAACCTGGGACTTTTTCGGTAATGACCGTTATACCCCAAAAACAAAAGGGCTAATCTGTTAGTCAATTTACTAATCTAGACAATAATGAATTTTAAACATATAGGTATGTTTGCTCTCACAATAGATTATTATAATAATCTCACAATAATTATAGATTCTATAATGTAGCCTTTTGCATTTTGCAGCAACTTTATCTCAGTAAATGAAAAAAAACCCATTTCTGTTAGAGAAATATCGTGCCAAGTAATACAAGTAGAAGTGATACATAGTCTGTCCTTCATGTGACTTAACTTTCTCTGAACTGAAGCACATATGTGCTGGGCATAACAGTCCCTGTGCTCTCTCTGTGTGTTTGTGATGGTCAGATAAATGGCTTGTCACGCTGTCCTACACTGATAAAGCCACAACACTGCATTAAAAAACAGATTGCATTAGGAGAGGAAAATGGATTATTAATGGCAGTCAAGCACACTGAAGTCATGGGCTGTTGATATTCGAAAAGATATTGAGTTGATTTTATACTGCTCTGGTTTTGTAGGCTGAATTTCAGAGCCACCCCATGTATAGGACCATTTGGCCTTGAGTGTTTGACGGACCCGCGGCAGCTGCCCCAACCGGAATTACTTGGGGCCAGGGCAGCAACAGGGGCTCCCTCTCTCCCCATACATGCACTCACTGCGATGACAGGAGCCAAAGTGCCTCAGCAGTCTGTTCTGCTTTGCCCTGTCGCCCTTTCATGGCCCGCTGCACTCGGCTTCTCCACAGCAGTGAGAAGCAGAACATCCTGGCCCCAGGTGAAAGGAGGGAGACGACTCCTGCTGCCGTCGCATCAGGCCCCCCATAATTCCCCAGGCCTTGTTCCTCGGGAGAGGGGGCAAGGCAGGGGCAGAGCAGGGATGGGGCTTGGGGAAGAAGCAAGGTCTAAGGGGAGGGAGGTTTGCCCGGGAGCCCACGCCTATGGCACTGGGGGTGTTACCTCAGGCCCCACCCCCCACCCCTGGGACGTCCCTGCTGAATTTCATTCCATTCATTTTCTATTAGAAATGGGCAACCCCTGTATCTGTAAGCAAAGACCAGTATAAACTTCATATGAATCTGCCCCCCCCCCCAGGAAAAAGGGAGATGGGATGGCCTAATAGAGAGAGTCTGGGAGTGGGACTCAGTAAATCTGATTCTATGCCCAGCTGTGCCACTGGCTTGCTAGATGACTTTAGGCAAGTCCATTCACCACTGGGGGCCTTAGTTTTCCCATCTGTAAAAAGGGGATAATGCTACTTGCTTACTTTGTAAAATGCTTTGAAATCTTCTGATGAATAATGAATATAAATGATGGGTGTTATTAAAACTTGTAGAGATCCAAAAATATCGATGTAACCTTGGTATGACGTGATCTCTTGGGCTGAGTAGTACCTATTCGGTGTATATTTCCATCGCCTTCCATGTAAATGTGGCAAAATCAGGTGCTAAGTGACTTACCCCATGTACCGCATAGACCCGCGGCAGAGCCAAGGGAAAGAATGCCCCGCTTCTCAGGCAGAAGCAGGGATTGAATCCAAATACTTCTGTCCCAGTCCAGTATTTTAACAAGACTATACTTCTTTGCCCTTCATTTGGGTGATCAAATTTAAAATTCCTAAAAGCTGCCTCTAGGCCGGGGCAGGCAAAATCCGGCCTGCCAAACATTCGGATCTGGCCCACCACAATCTGCTGGGCTGCCATTGTCCCATGGCCCGGGGACCCTCGGGCCAGCTCCCTGCTTGCCGCACCCCCACACGCTGCTCAAAGAGGCTGGCTGCTGCGCCATCTGCATCTCTGCATGTCACGCGCCAGGCGTAGAAGGGTTTTCCACACGGTGCGCCTGCCCTCAGAAAAATCCTCACAGCTCTCATTGGCTAGAAACTGGCCAATGCGAGCTGCCTGGGCTATGTTTGTGGGCACAGGCAGCTCATGAAGCTGCCCTCTCCATATGCCATGTGACATGCAGAGACACACGAGGGCCCCAGCAGCCGGCCGCTTTGAGCAGCATGCAGGGGTGCGGCAGGCCGGGAGCCTGCCTGAGGGTCCCACTCAGCTGCTGGCCAGGAGCTTTCGACAGTAAGTTTCTACTGTAACCTGCACCTGGCACCCCAGCCCCTTCTACACCCAGTCCACAAGCCCCTCCTTCAGCCAAATTCTCTCCCAGACCCCACACTCCCTCCTTCACCCCAATCCTCTACCCGAGCGCCTTTCTGCACCCAAACTCTATTCAAGACCTAGCACCTTCTCCATTACTATCACAGAAGACTGCGGTCCTTGATTACTTACCAAACTCTTGGAGAGCCCCAGCAGCAAAAATTATCACTCACCCCTAATCTAAGCCCTGGTGGGCTCATCTCCAAACTTGTATAAGAAACAACAAACAAAACCAGCTTGTAAACCCAGAAAGGAAAAATATGTGATGAGAGCAGAGCAGCAGCCCTTCCACACGAAGCAGGCCCTAATAAACACATCGAAAGAAGCCCTTAAACTGCTCTTTCAATTTAAATGTGAAGACAACGTGCCTTTTGTTTTTATGAACACTTGGCCTTTCTGAAGCTTCCTGGCAGGCCAGCCAAAAAATCAAATCAGACCACCGCCTGCAGTTTGCTAACAAATTGAATGCATTCACATGGCAAGTTGCTTCCCAGATCCAGTGACCTTGATTACAATACCTAATTTAGACCAGACTCTGGAATCATCACTTTCACTGATGAGTTTGAGATTTCCAGCACATTCTGACTTACCGTCCTTAAAGGACAACCACACCTTATGTAAAGGATTGTGGAACCCTTTAATCTGGTTGCAAAGCAGAGTAAGTCACTGATGGCCTTTTCATTGCCTTAATTGCACAAAGATAAAAATGAATAACCAGCAATGAAACAGGAGTCCTCCAGCCTCGCCAACAGGTCTGATCCTGCCCTACTTCCTTAAACAAAGCCATGTGGTGATTTCTGTGAGAATTTTGCCTAACTCACAGCAGTAAGATTGGGGGTCCTGGCAAGAGCAGGTCAGACTTTAAATGTGTGAGAAAGGCCAGAGACTTACACATTTATTTTAGGACAGTTCACATTATTTTCCACAGTCTTTTTATTAGTAACAAATAGGAAATCAGTATTTGAGTTTAAAGAACTGTGGCAGTGCAAACTTGGTCATGCATATGAAATCCCCTTTCCATGTGTGTGTTACCCTGAAGTTCCACAAGAGGGTAACAGCCAATGGGGCTACTTCCTTAGTTCAAGTGGCAGAGTCCTCCATGTAACCCTTGCTGACAGGGCAGTCGACAGATTTGTCAGGCCCTGGACCAGGTGGAGGAGGGGAGCTAGCCTCCATCAGCCAGCCCTCAGTACCACTCGGACCGTGCCATGTGGGGCTCTGGTAGGGTTGCCAGATAGTTTAACCAAAAATACCAAACACCCCCCCCCCCCAAAAAAAGAAACCACTGGGAAAAAAATTCTGTTGAGAAAAAAAAAGGGGGAGGACAAAGTTGTTGAGAAAAAAAAAAGAAAAAAAAAGGACCCCGGTGGTCATCTTATTTTTCTGCCAGCCACAAGACAAGCCCCTGTGGAACCAGGTAAGCAGGGGGGTGGGTGGGCATGGGGGGAACCTGGGGGGGGGCGGACCTCGGGGGTCAGGGGCTGGGCCTGGGCCAGGTTGCTGAGTGTGTCATAGGGTTGCCAGGTGCCTGGTATTTTCACCTCCTGGCAGGGAAAAAAAATCAGAAAATACCGGACATTTTAGATGGCCGGTATTTTCTGAATATTTTTACAGGACAGAAGGCGAAAATACCAGACTGTCCGGGTCAATACCGGACACCTGGCAACCGTAGGCTCCGGCAGCGATTGAAAGGGCCTGGGACTCCGGAAACTGCTCCTGCCCGGGGGTGCTGACAGCCTCTGCAGGCCCCTGGGCAAGATGGGGGGAGGAGGCTCCCCAGCCCTGGAAAGGGCGGGGCCTCAGGCAGAAGGGGTGGGGCCAGAGATAGCCAGCTCTGAGCACCACTTGGAGCGCACCACGCTGGCCCCCTCAGAGCTGTACAGAGTGAAACGTGCTCCCCCCTCCCGGTTCCCCTCCCACCCCGGGCACGGGGCTGTGGCACCGATTCAAAGGGCTTAGGGCTTCATCGCGGTGGCCAGGAGCCTTGGGTTCACATCTCCCCCTAGGGAAGTCGCATGCAATCCTGGACCACAGGATTGTATACTCTTAGCAGTCACACAGTCAAGCCTGCTGACAGCAGGGAGAAAGGAGGCTGCTGCCCCATGGCCCAGCAATTCAAATGGGGCTGGGGTTCCCAGCTGCCACTACTGTGGCAGCAACAGTGGCCAGAGAGCCCTGGCCCTTTAAATCGCAGCTGGAGTGCCAGGTGGCATGCTCTGTTCAGTGCTAAGGGCTTGGTAGGGAGGCACAGATAGGGTTACCAGGTGTCTGGTTTTGAACCGGACAGTCCAGTATTTGAGCTTTCTGTTCGGGAAACAAATTGAGAAAATATAAATGAGAAAATATAAATGTCCAGTATTTTCTAAATAAGATGTAATGTCGATTGTGATGTAGTGTCAAGTGTGTCTGGTATTTTTGTTGAAACCATCTGGCAACCCTAGGCACTGAGGGCTGGCTGCCCCAGCCCCGTCCCATCTGTCTAAGGCTCCCTTCTGGGAGCATGGAGCCAGCCTCCCTCAGCTTGCCCAGATGCCTGGCAAGTCTGTCAGTCCCCTGCACACAATGGACTCCACTGAAGATTACACTTCATTCAATAAGGTTTTTTAAGGATATGGCAGGATGTCGCCCTGTCCCAGTAACCCGTGAATTTGCTCAGCACTCACTTGGTTGTACAGCAGGTGACATGCTTTCATGTTGAATGGAGCATGACACCGGATCATATCCAAAAGCCATCAAGTGCACTGTCCCCTCCTTCTAAAATTTAGGACAGTTAACTCAGTCCTCAGATACGTGGAAAAATCCCATGTGCTTAAGAGAGGGCAAAACAAGGCCCCATTGTACTGACTGCTATAGGGCAGTGTTTCTCAACCAGTGGTACGAATACCCTTAGGGGTACTCCAGAGACGTCTGGGGGTGCCTAACACAACTGAAATTTGGAGAAAACTGAATTTTTGTTTTAAGTTTTACAGCACTTTATTATTTTTGTACCGTTTACACCCAAAAATGTCATTGCCCACCCAGCTACGATTAAGTTGTTTAAACAAATGTGTTGCAATGGTAGAAAAAAATGTTGTGTGTCTGAAAACTGTAGGTAGTGGGGGTAGTTATAATTTTTTTTAAAAGGGGGTACTTATAATTTTTTTAAAGGGGTACTTTATAAAAAAAAGGTTGAGAAACACTGCTATAGGGGATTCCTAAGTGCAGCTGTGGTCCTGTGCCCCAACCATTCAGACAATATCTCACCAGCCTATGTAAATATCCTGCTAATATCAAGAAAAGTCTGTGAAGATGGCTATCCTTTTCAGACACACAGCAGATGAGAATCTTGGCAACTGACTGTATATTTAAGAGCGCTTGTGTGTCTGTGTCTGTTTGTTCCTCCTAAATAGTAAGCGCTTGGACCAGCAAATTCGATATACAGCTTCCTTGCACCATAACTTAAAGCAAGGTAAGAGGTTGGCTGTGCCAGGACAATGGGATGTGCCTGGAATGGGATTGCTTCTATCAAACCGTACAGAAAAGAGACAGAATCACCGGGCAGGTAAGAGAGGCTGACTGAGGGGGTGCGCCTTCCTCCTGGTTTGGACCTGCCCCAGCCCTGAGCCTCCACTCCCTAGGTGTCCTTTCAGGGAGGACAGTGGGGGGCGAAGCTCCCTTGCCCCAGATTCATACAGGGACGTTGCTGGCTGTTCCCCTTTGTTGGGGAGTGAGGAGAAAGTGCAGTTGGCTGCATTCCTCGCTCTGGCTGGGAAGCGCAGGGGGCAGACAAACCTGGAATCTTCCCCAGCCGGGGGACATGCATCCCTCTCCCAGCTGTGCTTGCTGGAGCTGCACTGGCCATGGGGAGGTGCTTCTCACCTGCCCCAAAGCTGCTGCAGTGACAGAGGGCTGAGGTAGTCCTCCTTCCCCGGGCAGTCTGCATACTGAAGGCCCTCCCCCCCGCTCTAGCCCCACCCCAGAGCAATGATTTAAATGGAGCATGCGCATTTTCATTGTATTAAAAAAAACCAAAAATTAATTGATCTAAGGACCCGAGCAATGCTGGATACATCTTCTAGTATGTATTAAAAACAGAGCTGTCAGTAAAAACATTTATGTTCCCATCAAGATTTTATTGGGACTATTAATGTCCCAGTACAAAGTACAAACATTGATTTCTGAAGTACTGAATTTACTGTGGTAAAACTGTCAGACCTAAATAAAATGCTTTTTCAGTTTGGTATGCATGGTTTTAGCAAAGCCTTATGGGGAGCAATAGGGGGCAAACAGAAAATTAGGGCTATGAACTATAAAGAAGTGCATAGTAAATGGGACAGAACTTCACACAAGTTAATCTGTTACCAGAGCAAACACGCCTGTGGCTATATATAAAACCTGTCTTAAAGATACAGAGCCAAATTCTGCCCTTATATCAGCCTATCACTAGGGTTGGACTATATATAAATCAGAGAGAAATGGATGACAGCAGAGGGATCATGTGATGATTACTTGTTGTGTTCCCTCCCTCTGGGGCATCTGGCATTGGCCACTGTCGGCAGACAGGATACTGGGCTAGATGGACCTTTGGTCTGACCCAATATGGCCGTTCTTATCAGAAAGGATGGTCTTGTGCCTAAGGGTGCAAGACTGCAGATATGAGTAAACACCAGATGTTTTTGATTCATTGGCAATTCAAAAAAATATAATTATTATTATTATTATTTTGGGTCAAAGGAAAGGCCTTGGACTCAAAGCGAAACATTCCATTTCAATTCGAAGCATTTTTAAATGGTTTTGAGAATTGCTAAATAAAATGAAGGGACATTAAAAAGGCATTTTGAACCAAAACCCTGAAATATTTCATTTAGGAAATGTCAGAACAAAACATTTCAGTCATCCCCCCAATAACCAATTTGGCAAAACTGACACACAGTTGTGAAATGCTTCAGAGACATCAGAAAAAAGTTGTAGCCCAAAAAATGCTCACCACTCTATTGGACTAGGGCTCAGAAACCTGGATTTACTTCCTGACTCTTTATATGACCTCTGACACACCTCTGTGACTCACTTCCCCATATGGGAATAGTAAATATGGATAAATAAAGGGATAATAATGCTTCATTTGTCTACCTTGTCTATCTAGGAACCACCTCTTGCTATGTATACTTAACAAAAGGGCAATATTGCTCTACATATAATAAATAATAAAATAGTCCCATAAAGCCTATTATTCAAATGGCTGCAATATTTTAAAACAAATTTAGTGCCTCATTTGGCTGGTATTCCTAATCTAAGGTGAGAGTTGGACAGGTAAAGTACTGATAGTCAAACAGAACAGAGTCCAATTCATGTACATCACATGAAAGCAGGCAACCAAATATTGACACATTTTATAAGTGCTTATATACAAATACATGAAGTCTAATTAAGATGGGTGAATTTGAGTACCAGTTATTAAATAATATTGATGTTATAGGTATCACATAAACATGTGTCAGCATTATCCAGCTAGATATTAGACATTACATTGATAAGAATGTGTTTTCTTTATAAAAAGCTTGTAAGGTGCTGCATGCACTGATCACACTTATAACCTCTATAACCAGGAGCGGCCTGAGGCCGGCTGCGGCAGCTGGTGCCCCAGGCGGAAGGTGCGATCGGTGCCCCTGCCTGCACAGCCATGAATGGCCACTACGTAATCATCGGGCGCCCGGGCGCCCCGTGATGTCAACATTGGGCACCCCGGGCCAGCGGCGCCCTAGGCAACTGCTGAGTCTGCCTAGGCTCATCGGCTGCCCCTGTCTATAACCCTTGACAGAAAACTATATAGAGTGTTTGCACTGTAAGCTTCTGTAATTGTGTAATTCACCAAACAGAAAAAAACAGCTTTAGTTCAGGTAAAGTGTGCCAGATAGCCTGCTGAAGGAAAATAAGGTAGAGTCACATCAAAGGAGAAAGGTCCTGTGGCCTGCATTCCTAATTCCCTCCAAGAGAGGGAGACCTAGGGATGAATTCAGCCCATGAGTTTCAGTCTTTGGAGTCGAGGGGATAAAAATCCCTAACAAGGAGAAACTGGATCTTTTTCATGCAACTGAACTCTGACGGGCAATGATTCCTAAACATAAGCAAACAGATCCCTGTGCTGCGTGGCCTGGTTAGCCCTGAAAGACATTTGGAATTAACAGATTACTAAAAATCACAGACTGAAACTCACTTGTATGTACATGCTTGCTTGTTTTGACTTGTAAATAACTCCCTTACCCCTGTTTCCTAGTTAACAAACCTTTGGTTAGTTGATAACAGGATTGGCTGCCAGCATTATCTTTGGTGTGGTAAGGTACAAATTGACGCGATGGTCTCTTCAGACTGGAAGCGCCCAGAATTTTCTTTTATTTTTGGTGAACGTGATCATTTATCACTAAGTCCAACTGGCCTGGGTGACACAATAGACTGGACTACCTGTGAATGCATGGTGAGGCTGCTACAGTGTTCCAGGTCCATGCATTTATTCATGGGTCTAATTATGCAACATAAGTCTAATTATGGAACATAAGACCAGTTTGGAGTGTCTGTCCTGAGGTTGGCTCTCATGGTCATGAACCCATGACCATTATCTGAAGATGAAATGTAAGGAGAACATTTCTAGACACCATTAATTACTGCTTCTTAGGCGACCCAGATTTGGAACTCACAAGGGGGGAGGAAATTCTTAATTTATTCATAAGTAGTGTACAGGATCTGGTCCAAGAGGTGAATACAGCTGAATTGCTCAACAATGGCAACCATAATTTAATGAAATTTAACATCCTTTAAGGAGAGAAAAATAGAAAAACCCACCCCAATAGCCAGGGCTCGACAAATTAGTCAATCTACTCGCCCGGGGCAAGTACATTTTAAGCCGGCACAGCGCCGCAGCATAATCAGCACATGTGCAGTGCAGTCTGTGCATGTGCAGCGTGCCAAACCGCACGGCTGGCGAGCGGGGCTCGCCGCCGCTTGTCAAGCCCTGCCAATAGCATTTAGCTTCAAAAAGGGAAACTACACAAAAATGAGGAGGCCAGTTAAACAGAAATTAAATAGAACAATCAAAAAAGGAAAATCTCTGCAAGCTACATGGAAACTTTTTCAAAACATCATAAGAAAAACTCAAACTATATTAAATAAAAAAAAATAAGTGTCCAAAAATGGCACCATCTCATAGCTAAACAACACAGTGAAAGAGACGGTTAGAGGCAAAAAGACATACCTTAAAATGTTGGAAGTCAACTCCTACTGAGGAAAATAGAAAGAAGCATAAACTTTGGCAAGTCAAATGCAAAAGTATAATTAGGCAGGACAAAAATCAACTTGAAGAGCAGCTAGCAAAAGACACAAAAGTAAATGGCAATTTTTTAAAGTACATCAGAAGCAGAAAGCCTGCCAATCAGGCTATGTCTATACTATCGAGTTTTTTTTTTTAGAAAAACAGCTGTTTTTGCGATAAAACTTCACTTACGTCCACACTGCAGTTGCATTCTTTTGGGAAAAAAATCGAAAGAACAGAGGGGTTTTTCTGACATTGGTAAACCTCTTTCTACGAGAAAGAAGCCTTTTTCTGAAAGAGCTCTTTCGGAAAAAGGCGCATGTGGACAAGGAAGAGGGATTTATTTCAAAAGAAGGAGGAAAAAGCACAGGTGCTCTATTGGCCACTCCGTCCATAGTAATCACAGCTTACATGTGAGATAGCGTCCATTCGGTGTGGATACTATCTTTCGAAAAAGCAGATCGCTTTTTCGATGCACTTTGGCAATGTGGATAATCTCTTCTGGAAAAGCTTCTTCCAAAAGAAGCCTGCAGTCTAGACCTAGCCTCAGTGGCAATCGAGGTGCTAAAGGAGCACATAAGGAAGACAAGGCCATTGCAGGGAAGCTAAATGAATTCTTTACATCAATCTTCACGGCAGAGGATTTGACGGAAATTCCCACACCTGAGCCATTCTTTTTAGGCGATACATCTAAAGGAACTGTCCCAGACTGAGGTGTCATTAAAGGAGGTTTTGGACAAATTGATACATTAAACAGTAATAAGTCACCAGGACCAGTTGGTATTCACCCAAGAGTTTTGAAGGAACTCAAATATAATGCTGCAGAACTATTTACTGTGGTATATAACCTAATTCTTAAATCAGCAGCTGTATCAGATGACGAGCAGTTAGCCAATTTCTGGATAAAGCTCTAGAGGTATTCCCAGCAATTACAGACCAGCAAGCTGAATTTCTGTTCCAGGTAATCTGACTGGAACTATAGTAAAGAACAGAATTATCAGACACATAGATTAACATAATATATTGTGTAAGAGTCAACATGGGTTTTGTAAAAGGAGATCATGCTGCATCCATCTATTACAATTCTTTGAGGGATCAACAAACATACCAACAAGGGTGATATAGTTGTACTTGGACGTTCAGAAAGACTTCAAAAGGTCCCTCATCAAAGTTTCTTAAGCAAAGTATGCAGTCATGGGTTAAGAGGGAAAGTCCTCTCATGGATCAGTAAAGCTACATCAACACTGTGGAGCTATTTTGGGATCTTTAAAGCAGCCCGTTATTTTAAAATAAATTATGAAATAACAGGCACGCTATTCTGGCGTTGCTGTAACCCTCATTCCACGAGGGTTAAGGGACATTTTGGAATAGTGCGTCATTTTGAAATTTCAAAACAAGCTATTTCAAGGTAAGAGTGCAGTGTAGATGTGCCTTTACTGGTTAAAAAATAGGAAACAAAGGGTAGGAATAAATGGTGAGTTTTCAAGGTGGAGGCAGGTAAATAGCAAGGCCCTTCCAAGGATCTGTACTGGAACTAGTGCTGTTCAACATATTCAAAAATGATTAGGAGAAAAGGGTAAATAATGAGGTGGCAAGGAATGCAAATGGTATAAAATCACTCAAGATAATTAACTGCAAAGCTGAATGCAAAGAAGTACAAAGGAATCTCACAAAATTGGGTGACCAGACAACAAAATGACACATGAATCTTAATGTGGATAAATGTGAAGCAAAAAAACATTGGGAAAGCATAAACCCAGATATACATACAAAATGATGGAGTCTAAATTAGCTATACCAATTCATGAAAGAGATCTTGGAGTCCTCATTTTCAGAGAACTGTCCACAAATACTCTATGTGCTTCAGCAATGAGAAAATGTAACAATGTTAGGAACCATTAGGAAAGGAATAGGTAATAGGACAGAAAATATCATCATGCCACTGTATAAATCCATGGCATGCCTGCATCTTGAATTATGTATGCAGTCTGATCTCCGCATGTCAAAAAAAAAAAAAGAAGATACATTAGAATTATAAAAGGTATACCAAGGGGCAACAAAAAATATCACAGGTCTAGAACAGCTTCCATACAAGCAGAGATTAAAAAGACTGGAATTGTTTATCTTAGGCCAAGTCTACACTGCAGGGGGAAGCTTAGATTAAGGTATGCAACTCCAGCTACATAAATAACATAGCTTGAGCTGAAGTACCTTAAACCGAGATTGGAACAATCTCCTCAGCAGGCGGGCGATGGGAGAAACACTCCTATCAACTTCCCTTACTTCTTGTGATAGTGAGGAGTACTGGCACTGACGGGGATGCCCTTAGCATTTGATTTAGCAGGTCTTTAACTAGACCCACTAAACTGAACCCCAGAAGATGGATCACCAGAGTGTCAATCTCCAAGTAAGTGGAAACGTGGCCTTAGAAAAGAGATGATAGAATCATAGGACTAGAAGGGATCTCGGGAAGTCATCTAGTCCAATCCCCTGCACTCATGGCAGGATCAAGCACCATCTAAACCATTCCTGAGAGATATTGGTCTAACCCAATGAGGGAGATTCCACAATCTCCCTAGGCAATTTAGTCCAGTGCTTAACTACCCTGACAATCAAGAAGTTTTTCCTAATGTCCAACCTAAACTACTCTTGCTGCAACTTAAGCGCATTGCTTCTCGCCAGAGGTTAAGAATAATTTTTCCCTCCTTGTAACAACCTTTTATGTACTTAAAAACAGTTAGCATGGCTGGTCAAGATGACTGGGGGAGGGGGGATATGATAGAGGTCTATAACATCATGAGTGGTGTGGAGAAAGTGAATAGGGAAATGTTATTTTACAGGGGCTCACCTGTAAAAATTACTTGGCAGTAGGTTTAAAACAAACAAAAGCAAGTACTTCTTTACACAACACACAGTCAACCTGTGAGTTTGTTTTCTGAAGGCCAAAAGTATAACAGGGTTAAAAAAAAGGAGATAAATTCCTGCATGGTAGGGCCATCCGTGAGTATTAGCCAAAATGCTGAGGGAGACAACCCCATGTTCTAGGGGCCCTAAACCTCTGGCTGCCATAAGCTGGCACTAGACAACCAGAGATGGATCACTTGATACACTGCCCTGTTCTGTTCATTCCCTCTGAAGCATTTGGTGCCAGTCACTGTCAGAAGACAGGATACTGGGCTAGACAGACACCAGTGTGGCCATTCTTGTATTCTTATGATATTCACTTGACTAGCCACAAGCCAATTTCTTTCCTTCCGTGGGAAGAAAAGCAACATCAGAAAACTGAACCAGAGACAGTCTCGTCTCTGCTGCCTCAGCGTCAGACATCAGCGTTTCCCATTTGTGAATGAGGAGTTGAGGTCATCTTTGATGCATTAAGCCAACTCAGGAGGATGCAAGCTGGGACTTCAGAGCATAGGTTCCAGAATACGGGAGTTCTACAGCCCAGACAGTCACCTGAACTGAGCCATGGCAGCTTCAGATGAGGCTAATCAGAAGAAGTGACATATGGTAACACAAATCCTGTGGGATTGCTTTCCAGTTGAGCAAGTCCTCCCATGAATTGTACTGACACAAGCTCTCTAAATTGGGAAGGTATCATTAAGCTTGCACAGACCATTCACACTGTGACCCAAAACGATGCTAAACACTCTTGCTGTCTAGCTTCATTACAAATCTGAAAACTGCGTTGGTTTGGCTAGCATGCCTTTGAGTAAGTGTGGACTTGGTTTCCACAAAAGCCTGGTCTGACAGAAATGTGAAATTAGTGTTTTCCCAAGACCAAGGTGAAATGTATCGGCTTTGCAGGCTGAATCTAAAATTGGGGCAGAGGAAAAAAACGAGCTGTCACTTTAAATAGGCGGCATTGTGACAGGATCACCAAGATTTTACATTGCAGACCCCATCAAGTTTGTCACACACCGGCATGCACACATCTTGAATACGGTGTACAGATGTGGTCTCCTCACCTCAGAAAAAATATTTTGGCCTTGGAAAGGGTTCAGAAAAGGGCAACTAAAATGATTAGGGGTTTGGAACGGGTCCCATATGAAGAGAGGCTAAAGAGACTGGGACTTTTCAGTTTAGAAAAGAGGAGGCTGAGGGGGGATATGATAGAGGTATATAAAATCATGAGTGGTGTGGAGAGGGTGAATAAAGAAAAGTTATTTATTAGTTCCCATAATAGAAGAACTAGAGGACACCAAATGAAATTAATGGGTAACAGGTTTAAAACTAATAAGCGAAAGTTCTTCTTCACAGCGCGTAGTCAACCTGTGGAACTCCTTGCCAGAGGAGGCTGTGAAGGCTAGAACTATAACAGAGTTTAAAGAGAAGCTAGATAAATTCATGGAGGTTAGGTCCATAAAAGGCTATTAGCCAGGGGATAGAAATGGTGTCCCTGGCCTCTGTTCGTCAGAGGCTGGAGATGGCTGGCACGAGACAAATTGCTTGATCGTTGTCTTCGGTCCACCCCCTCTGAGGCACCTGGCACTGGCCACTGTCAGCAGACAGGCTACTGGGCTAGATGGACCTTTGGTCTGACCCAGTACAGCCATTCTTATGTTCTTATGTTCTTATGTGTGTCCATCTGCAGAGGCCATCCCTGAAGCAACATTCTTTCTCTGAAAAAAATACTAATCAAGCACTGTCAATACCTATTGCAAATCCCCAGGGACTCTGTCCAATCCCTACCAGAGTTCCAGCTGACTTCCTCGGCACAACCCATTCCATACGCATCAGCAGCGACTATGCCTTTCTCAGATGGAGTGAAATTAAAATGATTAGAACCACTGAGTTCCTACATCCACATCCAGCACTGGGGAAGCCCAGGATTTAGTTATGAAAAGCCCGTCGGAGCACAAACGATCACGTAGACCTCTTCCAAAACTCAAAGGAAAGCACTGAATGCCAGGCAACCCTGCAGCCAGGGATGGACTTGAGAAGATGAGGATCCAAGGAAATGTGGCAGAGACAAACCCAGAAGGCAAACAAGGCAAAAAAATGACTATTATTAGTACACAATACTTGTATAGGGCCATAAAATTACATGACATCCTTTGCACAAATAGTTCTCTGCCCTTGTCAGCTTAAAATCTAAATAAGCCAAGATAAAAAAATATAGAATCTGATCAAAGTTTGGGGGGAAAGAAAAAGGGGACAGAGAAGAGATTGAAGAGGTGGACTCCAGAGGAGAATGAATGATAGTTTGTTTAATGGATTAAGAAGCGTGTTCTAGTTGAGGGGCATGATATCTATTTACCTTTCTATTTACTTAGGCACTTGCATAGCTCTCATCACCATAGCACCTGACCATTTAGAAGCACACAGCCAAGAGTGAAAGAAGGAGCGAAATGGGGCAATAAAGCAAGAGCATAGGGAGCCAGGCTGGATGGAGATAGCATATGGGAAGGCTGCTCACCAGAGCAAAGAAGGCAAACAATTTAACTAGCCTCTGCTATTACTTCCTTGTGCCTTATCTAGTTGATCTGCTCAGCAAAAACTACAATGGTGGAAGTGGGGTAGAGTTTTTCCTTGTGGCTTATTGGTCATACGAACCAAACTAGGGCCACTTTACCAGACTCATCACGCTTCATCCGTCCAAAGTCTTTGATGATTCTCTAATTTACTAATCAGAGATTATGGAGCAACAGGGAACAACACCGGGTAATCACGAGGTACTGCTATTAGAGATGCTTTCATGAGCACTGGTCTGCTCCCATTGCAACACTTCTCTCGTTCTGAGATAGGGAGTCAGATGTCCTGCGCACACATTATTGTCTATTTATTTAGAAGGAATGGTAAATGCAGAGTAGCTCAGATGTATGGAGGTGGGGGCCACAGAATTCCCTCCTTGTAAATTCACAGATGACAACATTTCTATCACATATTTCATAAAAACAAAACCATAAGCACATAAGAGCAGCCATACCAGTTAGACCAAAGGTCTATCTAGCCCAGTGTCCTGTCTTCTGATAGTGGCCAGTGCCAGGTGCCCCAAAGGAATGAACAGAACAGATAACCATTAAGTGATCCATCTCTTGTCACCCATTCCCAGGTTCTGACAAACAGAGGCTACTGTAGAACCCCACGGTTTTGGGATTAGGAATTTTCCCAGTTTTACAGCCTTTTTATAGAAACACACCTCCCCAGTATCAGTCCCACCCTAGTGAGACCGCCTGCCCGAAACCGCTCGGATGATACGCGCCACACCACTCATGTGGCTCTTCCACTATTGCGGGGGAGGGTGACCCGGGCCCTCCCTCACTCCCGGGTCCCGGCCCAGGGCCCTAAGGTGGGGATTATGATCCCCCTTGCCTGGCTGACGGGGAAGTCTCCCCTAAATGCATGAGCCCGCGGGCTCCATGACTCCTCCCTGGGCCACTTCCTACCTCCGTTCCCCAGTTCTTCCCCTCTCCCTCTTCTAGAGTGGAGGACGCCCTTTTTAAACCAAAAAGAAAAACCCCTGCTCCTCCCAGCGTGCCCCAGGATGTCCACCTCGCCAGCGCACCCACGATGTCCCCCCAAACCGGCGGGTGATGTCTTTATCCCGCGTCCACCTCGCCGGCGCATCCATGACGTCCAGGAGCGGCCTGTGACTATAGGCGGACTTGGCCGCCGCCTAAGGCGCCACCGCCTGGGGCACCTAATGATGAGATCAGTCCATTGACTGCCCTGCAGGCGGGGGCACCAATCGCGCTTTCCGCCTGAGGCACCAGCTGCCGCAGCCAGCCTCGGGCCGCTCCTGATGACGTCCCCGCCAAGCCGCTGGGTGATGTCACTATCCGGTGCCCGCCTCGTTGGTGCATCCCGTGCTTTTTGCGCCTGCGCCGGCATTCCGCACGGCCCCGGTCAGCCTCCTGACCAGGGTCTAAGTAGCCTCCCCAGTCGCCTCCCTGGGGTGAGCTCCACTGGTCTGCCCTTCTTCCTTGGACTCCCGGGGCCTCTGGCCAGTGCGGAGTTGCTTTACCCCGTCACAGCTACAGGCACCATTCTTATCCATCTTGGCTAATAGCCATTGATGCACTTATCCTCCATGAATTTATCTAGTTCTTCTTTTTTTTTGAACCCTGTTAAAGTCCTGGTCTTCACAACATCCTCTGGCAAGGAGTTCCACAAGTTAACTGTGCATTGTGAAGAAATACTTCCTTTTGTTTGTTTTAAATCTGCTACCTCTTAGTTTCATGTCCTCTCCATGGATCATCACCTTGTAGTGGTGGACAGGCTTATGTGTTCCAATGACCCCTGAGAGTGTTACTGTCTGAAATCATGTACTCCCTTAGGGTCACCCACGGCAGAACAGTCCAGGGCAAGGTTCCAGACAAAGTGCGATTCATGATTTCATCAACGGCAGAGCAGACAGAGGATAGCTGCACAATGGAATTGAAACTGTTGTGTAATGTTACAGCAGCTGTGAAGGCGGATGAAGGCTGCAGCAGATAGAGGAGCTCCAGTCGGCGTGGTATCCATGCCATTGGTTTCAGTGCGGTGACTGTTGTGCACCAGTCTCCCCACTTTAAAATAAGTCCTACACAGGCATCTTCCAGTTTTTTGGGAAAACAAAACCTGCACGAGTCAAAAGTTCGGTGGCTATCGGCGAGTGGCTACGGGAACAGGCCAGTGAGATCCGCAAGTTCCTAGTCACAGACTGACACACAGGTGGTGGGGGTGTGATTTAGTCGTCTTGCTCAAGGAGTGAGGCAGGATGAGCATCTCAGCTGCTGCACCCGTGATTGAACAGTCTTCTTTAGGACCCACTCTGCTCAGAAGGCTAGAAAAAGTGCCCTAAAATAGTCTTGCCTCTTTTCCTCCTGGCTGGATAGCCACATCCAGCAGGATCACCACCCCAGCAGTCAAAAATGTAAGAAAATGTTAAACTTTGGAACTTGAAACGTACGCATCCTGATGGACAACTCAGACAGTGACCGACCAGAGCGACATACAGCTATCATTGCTCATGAATTGAATTGGTATAACATAGATATTGCTGCCTTGTCCGAAACTAGAAGAGCTGGTGAGAGAGGAGAAAGAAGGATACACCTACTTCTGGAAGGGAAAATCTTTAGATGAACCTTGATTGTATGGAGTAGGCTTTGCTATTAAGAACAAGTTCGTAGGGTGCCTCTCTGAGCTGCCAGAAGGCATCAACGAGCGGCTTATGACACTCCAAGTGAGACTCACCAAAAACCAACAGGTAACTATGGTGTGCGCCTATGAGCCAACAATGGACGCCGGTGAGGATGTAAAGGAAGATTCCTACTCTCAGCTGGAAACCATTTTATCAGAGGCCCCTAAAGAAGATAAGATCATTTTTCTGGGGGATTTCAATGCACGTGTTGGACGCGACTTAGACCTATGGAAAGGAACAATCGGGAAAGGAATTGTCAAAAACAACTCAAATGGAATCCTGCTCCTGACCAAGTGTGCTGAACATGAACTTATCATCACGAACACCCTCTTTTGACAAAAGGACAAGTTCAAAACATCTTGGAGACACCCACGGTCCAAGCCCTGGCGTCTTCTTGACTAGGTTGTAGTTCATGCTTGAGATCGTCGCGACATACTTCTCACAAGAGCAATGACAAGTGCCAGTGATTGCTGGACTGATCACCGCCTCATTCAATCCACAGGGAAAATTAAGACTGCTCCCAAATGGAGGCTGCAAAAGAAACAGATCAGGCACCAGATGAAGGTTCAAGATCTGAAGGACCCCATTAAGTGTGACCACTTCCAAGCTGTCTTAGAAGAAAAGTTTCCATCAGAGTTTCCAGAAGAAATTGAGGAACATTAAAGCCAGCTGAAAGCAGCAATCATCAATGCCTGTGAGGAAACCATTGGCTACCACACCAGACAGCATCAGGACTGGATTGATGAGACTGATATTGAAATCGAGCAGCTCATCAGTGAGAAGAGAATGGCATTTCATGCTTGGCAGAATGATATCAATTGCAAGACAAAGAGAGAAGCCCATGCTAAAGCAAAGGCAGAAGTCCAACATAAAATCAGAGAGCTCAAGAACAAATGATGGACTGAGAAAGCACAAGAACTCCAGCACTTTGTGGCTACCCATAATACACGTGGTTTCTTTTAGTGCTATTAAGGCTGTTTATGGGCCAGCTTGTCATGGCACGAACCCCCTTCACTCAAAGGATAGAACCACACTTTTGAAGAACAATGAAGCCATTAATTTTCACTGGAAAGGACATTTTGAAGATCTTCTAAATCATAATTCCATGGTTGCAGATGAAGTTCTTGAGCAATCCCCCAACAACCTTCTAGGGATGAGCTCAGAGACCCTCCCAATTTGTATGAGATATACAATGCCATCAAGCAAATGAAGAACAAGGCAGAAGATCCAGACAGGATCCCCACTGAAATTTTTAAAGATGGTGGACTAGAGTTAATTCGGCAGCTTAGCCTGCTTATCCTCAAAATCTGGATAAAGGAGGAGATACCCAGTGAAATGACAGATGCCTTGATTGTTACCCTCCATAAAAAAAAGGGATAAAGCAGACTCTGGAAACTATTGTGGTATCTCTCTCCTTGTTGTGACAGGCAAAGTTCTGGCTCGGGTCCTTGCAACCTGCCTTCTGCCTCTGTCAAAAGAAATTTTACCAGAGTCACAGAGTGGCTTCCAACCGTGTCGCAGAACTGTGGATATGATCTTCATTGCACAGCAGCTGGAAGAAAAATATCAGGAGCAAAACTGACCACTGTACATGGCTTTTTACTGATCTAACTAAAGCCTTTGATTCAGTGAATCACTGTGCCCTTTGGACTGTACTTTCAAAGATTGGATGTCCTGACAAATACATCAGTATCGTAAAGTTGCTTCATGACAACATGAAAGCGACTGTTCTGAGCAGCACGGGCTCCCAAAGTGAACTTTTCAAAGTACAAACAGGAGTCAAAAAGGGCTGTATCATCACCTCAACCATGTCTGCAGTCTTTATTGCCATCATTTTCGACCTATTTGCCGGGTAGCTCCCAGCTGGCATAGAAATCTTCTATAGAAAGGCCGGAAAGCTGTTTAGGCTTAGCAGGCTGAAAGCTAAGAGTAAGATTTCCATCACATCTATCGTGGAAATTCAGTATGCTGATGACAATGCAGTTTTTGCCCACTCTGAGAGAGATCTTCAGGCTGTCTCGAATGTGTTTGCTGATGCTTATGCATGTCTTGGTCTCATCCTCAACATCAAGAAAACCAAAGTGCTCCTCAGCCCTCCCCAAATGAGGTACCATGCACCCCATCTATTAAAATCAAGAGAGAGGCACTGGGGAATGTCAATCATTTTCTCTGATGTGGAAGTTATCTTTCACCCAAGGCAGATACTGAAGTAGAAATCCAACATCGTCTGAGCTGTGCCAGTGTGGCCTTTGCTCATCTACGGCACAGGGTTTTTGAAGATCATGACACTAGAACAGACACCAAACTTGTTGTCTATCAAGCCGTCATTCTCCCAACACTATTGTATGGGTCTGAAACTGGACAACTTACAGGCATCGCTTGGAAGTCCTCGAGACATATCACCAACGCTGCCTCCGCAAGATCTTGAAGATCAAATGGGAAGACAGGTGCACTAACAGTGTTCTCAAAGAGGCAAAGACCACCAGTATCGAGGCAATGACCATCCTTCAGTAACTTCGCTGGACTGGTTACATTGTTCAGATGTCAGACTACTGCCTCCCAAAACGGCTCCTGTTTTCTCAGCTGAAAGAAGGGGACTGCAACATGGGAGGACAACAGAAGCGTTATAAGGACTTGCTAAAGGATAACTTATAGGAGTGCAACATTGACATTGACACTAGGGAGACACTCGCCAGGATTGCTCACGACGGAGACAAGTCCTACGCGATGGCCCCCTGCATTTTGAATTTGCCAGCCGACAGGCTGAAGAGGAGAAAAGGCACAGGAGGCAGGGGAGACTGGCTTCTAGTCATAGTGAACAGCCTCGTGCTGTACCTGAAAACATTTGTCCTCACTGTAACAGAACTTGCAGTTCAGGGATCAGCCTTATCAGCCACCTGAGGGTCCATAACTCCCATGGAAGATGATTATACTCGGCAACGAGTCATTATTGATTTCATGTGGTGACCCCTAATTCTCGTGCTATGGGGTCAAGCAAATAAATTGTTCCTTATCCACTTTCTCCACACCAGTCATGGTTTTATAGACCTCTGTCATATCCCTCTTTAGTCTCCTCTTTTCTAAGCTGAAAAGTCCCAGTTTTATTAATCTCTCCTCATACGGCAGCTGTTCCAAACCCCTAATAATCTTTGTTGTCCTTTGCTGAACTTTTTCCTATGCCAAGACATCTTTTTTTAAGAGGAGGCGACCACGTCTGCATGCAGTATTCAAGATTTGAGCGTAACATGGATTTATATAAAGGCAATAAGACATTCTCTATCCCTTTTTAATTATTCCTAACATTCTGTTTGCTTTTTTGATGTCTGCTATACATTGATGTAACAGTAAATCATTTTTAGACGAACAACCGTAAATCATTTTTAGAACATGGGCCATATAATAAAATGCACAGACATTCACAGCCCACCTAGCCCAGTAGAGAACTCATCAGGGAGATTGTCAAAAAGAAGGTAATTTAATTACAGACAGAACAAACCCTTATGAGACTGTGGGGTTCAGAACACACATGCACAAAAAATTGAATTTAGGCCAAGTGTTACCAAACAATTTAATACCTTTCTGCAGCATAAAATAAATTACTCCAACAATGTGTTTCTCCTCGTGGAGGCAGAGACACTGATAGAAACCATTACAGTAACAAAGCTTGTCAATTTCAGTCAATGTGAGAAAAACAAACATTCTGTTCTTCACAGTGGGAGAAAGAACCTATTAAGGATGGAGAAAGGGCTATGCTATGGTTTGTTGGTTTTACAATCGTTTGTGACTCAAAGATACGGTATGAGATGCCAAAAGATCTTACTGCACATGATAAAGTTGCAGTTCTGAAAGAATACACAAGGCTTTTGGCTCAGTTCTTCAAACCTGGCTTATGTTTTTTGGGCCTGATCTGTCTCTGAGCATGCGCCTACACTGTACCCAGAGCTCAAAATAAGCTATGCAATTTGAGCTATGCAAATTGCGTAGCTTATTTCGAATTAATTTTGAAATAGCTTATTTTGAAATTTGGTGCTGTCTACACAGCACTTATTTCAAAATAAATCACTATTCGGAAACATCCCTTACTCCTTGTGGAATTAGGTTTACAGGGATGTCGTAATAGCGAGCGCATTATATTTCGAATAACGGGCGTGCTCAAAAGACGCGGAACAGCTATTTCAGGACAGCCTGAGAGAGGAATTTTATCACCCTCCTGCCAGTGTCAAATCCTCTCAAAACAACTATGAGTCGCCTTGGTGAATTCTGTCATAAGGAGCTATGCGAGCTCTGATCCACTGCAAATGGTGAATGGGGAATGTGTCAAGGGCAGGCCAAAAGGACTGAGTGCAGGCAGCAGTGTAGCTAACATGGGCCCGTACTGCACTGATTCCTCACTGTGGTTAGCAGACGGTTGCTACAACAGTGGGGACTGAAATTAGAGCCCTCAGGGCCCCCAATCAGACCAGACACAATCCACCTCCTGTCAGTCCCTCATGCCTCAGTGAAGGGATGAATGTGGACTTGAATGCCCTCGCCTGCCACTGGACATGATCCTGCTCCCACAGACATCAAGGGGAGTTCTGTCGTGAACGTCAATACGAAGAGGCTCAGTTTCCATGAAATCAGTGTCTGAACCCTCGAGCGCGCTGGTGTTGTGCTTTGAGAGGTTGGGGGCAGGAAGGGGTTGGTTTAGCCCTCAGCTTATCTTACCGCAGCATTAAATCAGTCCCATACTTTTCCAGTGCAATGTGTACTCTAGCTCTCAACGTGTCCCGTGCTACGCTTGTTCTCCAGGCCAGGGCTTCTTGGGAGCAGAGTCGCCTGCCATCCTGCAGAATTGTGCTCTGGGATGTTTGCAAAGTGACTGCCTCTACTAGAAACATAGAATCATAGAATCCTAGGGCTGGAAGAGACCTCAGGAAGTCATCAAGTCCAGCCCCAGGACCAACCTCAACTAAATTATCCCAGCCAGGGCTTTGTCAAGCTGGTACTTAAAAACCTCTAGGGATGGAGATTCGATCCCCTCCCTAGGGAACCCATTCCAGTGCTTCACCACCCTCCTTCGGGAAATAGTTTTTCCTAATATCCAATCTAGACCTCCCCCACTGTAACTTGAGACCATTGTTCCTTGTTCTGCCATCCATCACTACTAATCATTAGACTGTGACCCTGCCTGTCTCCCCTAACCTATCACATCCCCCATCGTCTGAGACGCATTCATCCAGCTGTCCAGTGGTGAATCCCCTGGGCCCTCCTCCAAATGGGATTATGCCCATATGCTTGAGTCTGACCGACCAGTAAGTGTAGCTCACAAACAGGTTTTTGCTCTCTGGAAGCAAAACTAAGCTTGCCGGTGACTGCTGTGGCCAGTAGAACAATACAGCATCTCAGGTTCCCACTCACCTTCTGGGAAAGAGGGGAGAGAAAATTCCTTGCTTCTAGGGACAACCAGATTAGACAAAATAAGCGGAAAGATGAGTCAAACCTCTGCAAATTGTTTGTAGTTCCCATGAGCAAATATTAGTGCTGACTCTATTATCAGAGCTCATTTGGAAAAATAATCAGCCTCTCTATTCCTTCAGTAAAAAATCATCACATGGCCAGGGAAAAAAAAAGAGGGTTTTTCCTCCCCTCAAACCTGAGGGTTGGGTTTTTTTCCCCCTTCTGCAACAAAACTAGAACTTTTTCTTGCTAAGTCCTGCCATTTCACTTGCTGGCATGGCACGATCTTCATTAACAAGCTGGAATCATGGATCTGTCTTCTATAAGGCCCACTGCCACTGAAATCAATGGGAGTTTTCCCTTAACTGCTAGGTGAGCAGGATGGGTCCCGATTCCCCTATATCTGTCCTCTGAGCAAAGCGACTGAGCTGTGATGGGCGAAGCTTCACAAGCAACAATAGTTCCATTTTGAACCTGTTTGTAATCAAAAATACATCTCCTCTTGGGGGGTCTCTGGACAACCAGACAGACAACCTGGTATGTGTGTACATATATTACAAACAACTGCAGCCATCAGAAATGAGGAGCGGAGAAGAGGTCATTCACAGTGCAATTTTCCATTGTTTTATTTACTCTTACTTTCAGAGGCAGCTCTGGGAAGAAAAAAAAGGTGCAAGTAACACAAAAAGGAAGCAGCTCTGCAAAGACTAGCCCCTGAATTGCTGTACATCGGGGTACATCTACACTACAGGACAAAGTCGAATTAAGATACGCTACTTCAGCTATGTCAATTGCGTAGCTGAAGTTGAAGTACCTTAACTCAGCTTTTGGTGCGTCTACACTGCAGGAAGTCGAAGGGAGCACACTCTCCCTTCGACTTCCCTTATCTGGAAGCAGGACTACCGGCATTGACCAAAGTGCTCCTCTCAGTTCGAATTAGCTGTCTTCATTAGACCCACTAATTTGAACCCTGGAAGAGCAACAGGGCCAGCTTCAATCTTCCTCTCTAGTGTAGACATAACCCAAGATAACTTATCTAAAGTCAATAGAGTTATCTTGATCTATAGCAGCTCCAGATGCAGCCTCTAAACATTTACCTGCTGAGTATACAGCTGAACTGGAGATTGCAGGGAAGAAGGAAAAACAGTGACCCAGAATGGAATAGACCCAGAATCTAAATCAGCCTAACACATTTAGTTCACGGAGTCAAGGAACTAAGAATCCCTCGGGCAAGGTACAGTATTCTTGGGCAGCAAAGTGGGGAGTGTTTCTTCCTTTCCTTCCAAGAAAAAAAGAAAGATTCTGAAAAGAAAAAAAAAAGGGATTGCATGGCTTAATTACTTCCCTAAAATAAGTAAGATTTGACACTTGGATAAACTGTGAGGATTTTATAAGATGTTTATTTTTCTTCTCACAAAAATTCCTGATGATTGACACTCGACAACACAGTTAAGTATCCAATGTGCTAAAACAGATCACTACTGTGGAAAATGAAGACTTTCCTTTTAGAAAATGTCATGATTTTGGCGTCATTTGGTGAAAGCTAGAGATGGGTGCAAGCCATATCCTCAGGTTCAGAAACTTTAGCCTGATAGATAGAGTATTGGACTGAGACTCTGGAGACTTGTGTTGCATTCCCATGTCTGCCACTGGCCTGCTGAGTGGCCTTGGGCTAGTCATGTCACCTCCCAGTGCCTCAGTTTCCCTATCAGTAAAATGGGGATAATGGTGCTTATTTCCTTTGCAAAGTTCATTGAGAACAACTAAAGAAAAGCATTATACAAAAGTACTATGTGGTTGGTGAGATCCAAATCTGGATCTAAATATTGCAACTAATTCACATCTCTAATTAAAACACTAAATGGGGGAGGCCATGTCCCAACTGGATTGGAAGACAGGAGACCTGAGTTAGCTTTCGAGCTTTGCCACTGATTTTTTTAATTTGTTCTTGGGCAGCTCATGTCACTTCTGTGCCTCAGTTTCTCTATATGATAGTGGTGGGCAACCTAGCTAGTGAGTGGGCTGCACGAGTGGCCCTTCATCTTAGAGGGCTGCAAGACTGTCATAACCAAGATGGTCTCCTGGGATAGGATAGTTTTGCTGGTTGTGCTTGTGTATGGAAAATTTGCAGGGTGTACCGACTGAACCGTAGCAGCGCTGTGATTGGCTGCAGAGGGAGCGCACGGCTCTCCCAGCCAATGCTGTGAGCAATCAGCACCCACCTCACTTCACATGCCCTTGCTTCATGTGCATGTCACTTTAGCAATACCAGTAGGAAAAAATGACACCGACAAAAACCAGCAGAATCTGGCAACCCTACAGACGGGCAATGGTAAACCAAATGTCTCACGAGCTACACATAGGACCCCGACGGGCTGCATGCAGCCCATAGGATGCAGGCGGCCCACCACTGCTACATGGAACAATAGCACCTTCCTCTGTGAAATCTTTTGAAATCTATACATGAAAACTGCTATCTAAAAATATATACATAAGATCTCAGAGAGAGTAGACAGAGTAAATTAGTTCAAATAACATCAGCTATTTCCTCAGGGGGGTTGAGGTTGGACATTAGAAAAAAAACTTCCTGTCAGGGTGGTTAAACAGTGGAATAGTTGCCTAGGGAGGTTGTGGAATCTCCATCTCTGGAGATATTTAAAAGCAGGCTGGATAGACGTCTATTGGAGATGATCTAGAGCAGGGCTACTCAACGCACGGCCCATAGGCTGCATGCGGCCCGCAGACCCTTTGTTTGCAGCCCGCGGGGTGGTTTGGGTTTACATGGGGCTCAACATGCGGCCCACAGGTGGGATCCTTTGAACGTGGTCTCCACTGGGAACATGGTCCACAGTGGCAAAGCGTCTCCCAGGCGGGGTGAGCATTGAAAGATGCAAGCGGATGGGCTGGCTAGAACAGACGGGTTGAACAGATGGGTACAGGGCATTGGCGTTTCTAGCCCCCAGGGAGGAGGTGCCAGGAGCGCCAGGGCATTGTGGAAAGACCGCCAAAAAACCGGACACACTTGATCATGGGCAGGGGGGCGGGGAGGGACCGGCCGGGGCTGGCTGGGAAGGGGGGCGGGGCGGGAAGCAGAGCTGGTTGGGGGGGAGTCCAGGGCCGCAGAGCTAGCCGGGAGGAAGGGGGGGGACAGGAAGCAGAGCTGGGGGGGGGGCCGCGGGGCTGGCCGGGAGGAACGGGGGGGGCTGGGAGGAAGGGGTGCCGGGAAGCAGAGCTGGGGAGGGTCGGGGGCTGTGGGGCTGGATGGGAGGAGGGGGGGCCCAGAGGAAGGGGGGCGGGAAGCAGCCACTGACCGCAGCCGGAGTCCAAGGGGCTGCGCCCCCGGCAGGCACTACCTCGAGTTGCTAGTAGAAGCTGGGCAGGGGGAGTCCCAGCCCCCGCCTCACCCGGCTTTTGCACACAACCACAGGCTCCTAGCGCCAATCGTAGCCCCACCTCCCAGTCACTCCCCCGCCCCCACCAGGCTTCCGTCCGGCGCCCAGCCGGGAATTCAGAAAATACCGGACATTGCACATGTCCGGTATTTTCTAAATTTTTCTACCGGACAGATGGTGCAAATACTGGACTGTCCGGTAGAAAACCGGACACCTGGCAACCCTATGGTGCTTGGTCCTGCTGTGAGGGCAGGGGATTGGACTCAATGACCTCTCGAGGTCCCTTCCAGCTCTAGTATTCTATGATTCTTGAGCCTCTTCCTTTTTTTCCTTTTTTTTTTACTGAAGGCAAACTGTGCAGTGTGCAGACATTATTTAGCCCTCATTTCCAGTTTCCAGCAAGGACTATAATAAACTCTGATCAATTTGGCTATTCTTGTAATAGGGTCATTGTAGAAAGTGCTTGAAAGCACTATGTCCCTCACCGTGGTTGCAAGGTGTTGAAGGATAAGACTCACATACACTCCCTTCACTGGCGAGGAAGCATTGTGTAGGTTAGATGATGGACTTGTGAGCCAAGGTGGCTGGGTTCCATTCTCAACTCCAGCAAGTCACTTGTGGCCAGAGTTGAAAAGGAATTTAGGCTCCTAACTCCCATTGATTTTAGTGGGAATTAGGCACCTAAATAGCTTTTAAAATCTAGCTTTTAATCTAGTGGTTTCAACTACCCTAAGCAGACAGTGGCATCATTCTGCAAAGCACTATTATTATATTATAATCAACCTCCAAGGTGAGCTCAAGCTCCAGACCTTTAGAGATTTGCTCATCGTCAGTGCAATCAACTGAAACTTCCTGTCCTGTGAGTAAGGTAAACAAAGCGGGGGTGGCTTATGCTTCATTTCCTGGGTGACAGCCACAGTTCAACTAGGAAATCTGCTTGATGTTCCTCTGTGTCTCTGGCAGCAGGATCGGGGGGGGGGGGGGAGGGGAAGGAGAATATAACACTGGCACAAAGCTGTCTTCCTGCAACTGGTTCAGCAACAATATCAGTGGTGTTCATGACTGGTTTGGCCCCTCACCCTTCCTCTAGGGCGGCAAACAACGCAATGTGCTTGTCGCAACCAGAGCTGGTCCGAAAATTTTTAGGTGTGAAAATGCTGTTTCAACTGAACCAAGATTTTTCATTAAACCTTATCAATGTTGACAAAATTTTGTTCAAAAAAATGAACAAGAATTTCAATTTTTTTATTTTAAAATTTTGAATTTCAAAAATTTTATTTTATATTAAGAAATTTATCAGTGATCAAAACCTAAACAAAATATTTCAATTAGGCATGTAAGGGAGTAGTTGACTGCCCGATAAGCCTAGACTTATCGAGTAGTCGAGTCGACTACTTGCATTTTTCCCTCCCTTGCTGCCTCTGTATCAGAGGCAGCAAGGGGGAGGAGCAGGAGCCAGTGCTGGGGGGTGCCAGCTTTAAAGCCGGTTCCTCCAGCACTGTCTCAGCGGTGCTGCCTTCCCTCCCCTCGCTGCTGCCTGTATCAGAGGCAGCAGCGGGGGAGTAGGGGGCATAAGGGCTGCTGCTGTAAGGCAGCCCCTGTCCACAGGGGATCCCAACTCCCCACCGGGACCCCCCACAACAGGGGCTGCTGCCAGCTGGGCAGGCAGCTCAGCTCAGTCTCAGCTCGTGCTGGGTCCAGGACCAAACCCCACTGTGATGCTGCAATTTAAAACACAGTAGGAGCCGGGGGGGCTGGCAGGGAGAGAAAGGTGCCCCATCTCCTACTGCCTTCTAAATTGCAGACACACGAGGCATAAAGGATCTGACGACAAAGGGTTCTGGGGTCAGCTGATCCCCATCTAGACTACCGCGCTGTGCTGACAATCAGCTGATCGGCACAGCGTGGCGGCCATTTTGATGTAAATGAAGCAGTGATTATTTAAATCACTGCTTCATTTTGCTATGTCTAGTAAACTCATCTACATGGCTCCGTCAACGGAGCCATGTAGTCTAGACACACCCTAAGTGTTTTAATGAGCAGCTATGACAGGGGAAATAGAGAAGCAATCCC
The DNA here is from genome assembly GCA_032595735.1 of Pelochelys cantorii. Classification (NCBI taxonomy): domain Eukaryota; kingdom Metazoa; phylum Chordata; order Testudines; family Trionychidae; genus Pelochelys; species Pelochelys cantorii. The sequence goes on from CM064346.1 coordinate 15,555,205, forward strand.
ATCAGTTCAGTTGAGTTCCACATTAATCCTTGAATAGTAATAGAGAGGTAGCCGTGTTAGTCTGATCTTGCTAAAACAAAAGGAAAAACTATGTGGCACTTTAAAGACTAACAAGATGGTTTAATAGGTGGTGAGCTTTCGTGGGCCAGACCCACTTCCTCAGATCATATTCTGGAAGAGAATTCTTCCAGAATATGATCTGAGGAAGTGGGTCTGGCCCACGAAAGCTCAACATTAATCCTTTACATTCTGATTGAATAGCAGATCTCAATGAAAGTTGCAACACTCTATGAATATTCAATGGAATTTTTAAATTGATTTCCATCTGCTACACTTGTTGCCCCTTTTATCTTCCCTTTCTGCAAAGATCTGAGCAATTATTTCACCAGCATAAACATTCACAATGAATTCACCCTGGAAGTGCTTGCAAGCATAGCCCATTAGATAATAAGGTGAAACACCACATGATTTATCTAACTAATAACAGGGAAGCAACACTTTGTAAATTTCAATCATATGCTATGAAGCCAAAGAGTAAAAACATTCTAAGAGACGTTAATCAAATGAGGTTGACCTACAAATAAATGTAACGAAATCATGATCTGTTTCTGGATATGTCTCAAGGATGAGAAGAGGCCAAATTAAACATACTTATAGTCTGTGGATTATTCCCTGGACTAATGACCAGTAATATTGGATTTACTGTAAAGCATCATTTGAACTATGCCATATATTATTATGGGCCCAGCTCAACACTCACTGAAATCAATGGGCTCTTTCCATTGATTGCACTCGCAGCTGACTTGGGCCATAAACTCTGTATTTCAGTACTGATTGAATCTTTCTAGTCCAGCACTCTCTGGTTCAGCAATATCCATGGTCGGGCATAATTTTAGTTATCAGATGTCCTCTTATCTTGTGTGTAGCCACATTTCCCCTGGTCCCACAGAGTTTTTTTACAGCCACTAGTCCTGGCTCTCAGTGTTCTGTGCTGTTATGTAGTTCTAATTGACACCTAAATGTCCTGTAGTAGCCCAATAAGCAGTGGAGGTGTTGGTAATGCTGCGAGATAATATTGACCTCCCATGGTCTGGCAAATTCTCTGATTCGGCACCAGTCAGGTCCCAAAAGTGCTAGAGTAGAGAGGTTCAACCTGTACCATAAAGCATAGGATGGAAATGAAACAGCTACAGACTCTGAAAAGGAGCCCATGCTTATCCCAAACTCAGTAACTAGGTAGAGCTGGTCAAACATCATTTCATGTTCAGAAGAATATTTTTGAAAAAAAAGTTTTCAATCAACACCTGCACTGAAGGTTTTGAGATTTCAGTCCTTTGTAAAGTTGTTTTTGATGTTTTTAAAATGTGCTTGTTGTTTTACTAGTTTTTGGTTTGTTGGAAGCCAAAGAAATTGCTCGTTTTATTAGCAAAAACCTAAAAGTGTTGATCAAAAGTAGGTATTTCCTACTGCAAATGTATTGCATCAAAAAGTGTTGGGAAGGAGGGGAATGTGGATACTTTTCTGACCACCAGCGGTTGTAACAGTCCACAGTTAATTTTGGCCCAGTGCTCATACCTTGAGCCTGCAGTGAGTGCTGCACTGGCAGAATCCTGTGTCTCCAAAAAACTCATTGCGGGGCTGGAGCCTTTATTTGTCCAGCATCTGACATCCCAGGACCCTGATCCCATCCAGGCATTCTCACAATATACTCACTAAATAATACCATATGAGCGTTCCCATATTTTGCTTAGTTTTAACTCAAACCTTCCCATGGAACTTTACCTATTACAAATTATTTGAGTCCTTTTGCAGCACAAAACTTCTGGAAAATTAGATTCTTGCCCCTACACTGCAAGAATTCAGCTCCCAGCCCCTTGGAAAGAAAACGTGGGAAAGCTGGGAAAGGAGAATTAGTACAGCTTCCAGAAACGTTGAGTATCTATCCCGGTTCTTTTGGGCGTGTTTTTCTTGTCTTCAGCTGCTTGATTGTGGTTTTGCTCTTGAATCAGTCACCCAGGGTATGTCTACACTAGCTCATTAATTCGAGCTAGGTAGGCAAATCAGGCAACCGGAGTTGCAAATGAAGCCCGGGATTTAAATATCCCGGGCTTTATTTGCATGTTCCCGTCCGGCCGCCATTTTTAAATCCCCGTTAGTTCGAACGAACTGCCCGCGGCTACACGCGGCAGTTTAAAGTTAATCCAAACTAAGTCCTTAGTTCGGATTAACTGTTACTCCTCATTCCACGAGGAGTAACAGTTAATCTGAACTAAGGACTTAGTTCAGATTAATTTTAAACTGCCGCGTGTAGCTGCGGGCAGTTCGTTCGAACTAAGGGGGATTTAAAAATGGCGGCCGGACGGGAACATGCAAATAAAGCCTGGGATATTTAAATCCCGGGCTTCATTTGCAACTCCGGTTGCCTGATTTGCCTACCTAGCTTGAATTAATGAGCTAGTGTAGACATAACCCCATTGAGTAGCCAGTTAAGGGCCTGCATGACAATTCTGCAGATATATTTAATCCTGCACCATGGGCGGCAGGTATAAGAGGCAGGGGAAGGCTTTGCCTTCCCAAATGGCTAGGCATGGCCCTGCCCACACTTCACCCCCAGAACGCCTACTGCTTCAGCAGGGCTCCCATAGGTGCTCAGGGGAGAGGGGGCAGAGTGTTGCAGCCCCCGGGCTTCAGCCATGCTGAGGCTGCAAATGCTGGGGCAGTGCACCCTCCCTGTGTCCCAGTGCCGGGGAGACTCGGGTTGCATGCCGCCTGCCCTCCCCATGCTCCAGGGCTGGGGAGGCTGGGGCTGAAGGCTTGTCCCTGTGGGCAGGGGGTGGGTTCTCATGCAAAAGGGGCAGGGCTGAGGGCTTGCCTCCCCCAGGCCGATGTTCACCCACTGTCCTCCTGCCCAGATGTGCTGTTGAAAGGTGGGCCCTGGAGAACGAAGGCTCCTCTTCAGCTGCAGAACAGAGAGTGGGCAGAGCCCTCTCAGAAGCCCGTATCTCCTGCAGCGTGTGTGTAGGGGGGGACTGACTCCAACAGGGAGGAGTGCCTGTAGTCTCTGCGCAGTGAGACCTTGCCCTGTTGGCAGATGCTATCTTGGATAACGCTCCGGGGACTGAACTCCAGAGTAAAAACACACGCTTAAGGCACTGGGGCTGTAACAGACTCATCACCTCTGGGGCTCAGGCAGAGAAAGGGATCTGTGCCACCCATGCACCAGTGCGCTACCCAGAGCTTGCCAGAAAAGTGTCGCTTTGGGTAGGTCTCCACTGCCAATCCAAAACGCACAGCAAGTCCCAGAGCCCAGGCCAACAGGCTTAGGGTCACGGGGCCGGTGCTACAAACAGCAGGGGAGACATTCCTGGAACCTGGCCTCTCAGGCCCTCCCCCTCGCTGGGGTCCAGAGCCTGTATTGTAGCCGAAGCAGGAACTCTGCTCTGCTATTTTTAGCCTCCTAGCGGGAGCCTGAACCAATTGTCCCAGGCCCTGACCCTTGTTTTGGGGTAGGGGGGCAAGAGGGGTTGCAGTGTAGATGTCCCCAGTGATGGTGCCACACACCTGTCTGCTGGGACCTAGACTAGGCCACCAGGTGACAGACCCAGATGTGCTGGAGCAATGTGTTTAGTGTGTGTACTGAGAGCCGCTGGACCCCTCCATAAGCCCTGTATTTAAAGAGAAGCTCTTCAAGCCAGGGGGTGCAGCAGCCCCCTAGTGCCAGCACCTACGGGCAGACCTCGGAGCAGCCAGCAGCTCTCTTTTATCAATTTCTCAAGCCGCATGCGATCTCAAAACCATGCGAGTTTCTCATTTGAATGTCTGTTCTGCAGAGTGTTTGGTCTGTTCTGCAGAGTGTTCTGCAGAGTGCACTTGGCTTTCAAGAATAGCTGAGGGGGGGAAATAGTGATGTCAACCTCCCCCTGCCATCCTCCCCACACACACATAATCTGACATGTGAAATGCTCAGATCGGGAGTAGCATGAAGCCAACCCGGAGCAAGACTGAATTCTCTCTCTTCTTTAACTACCAGCCTTCCCTTTCTCCTTCTGCTGCTTCATTCTCAGCCCTCCTCTGTGTTTTTCAAACTGCTGGGCATCGATATAAAAAAATATTCAATTTGCTTCATGGTCAGGGCCCATAAACAAACAGAGCATTTACAATTGGTGATAAATTTAGCCAACAGAGGTCACTCGCCAGAAGTTAGCTTGGCTTGCCGGAGAGCAAAGAAATCATCCATCTTCATTGTCCTGGTAGCAGCTCAGCATGTTGTTTTGATCGTCATGCCTGGTTGACCTCTTTCAGTTGAATCACTTTCGTTAAACAGGAATTTGGCAAACTGGCATGTGAATATGTTATTTTGCCACCAAAAAAAAAATTCCTGGGAGAAGTTTTTTAATGGCCTTTTCTTATTTTCAAAGGGTGAAGTCTGCTCCTCTGCAGAGGAAGAAATTCAAAGTGTCGACACCACCAAATCTTTAACATAAGGCTAATGCAGGACCTCCTGGTGCAAGATTCTAGCTTTTACTCAGGGGTGAATTTCACCCCCATGGGTCTTATCTGGATGAGGACAAGTTATCATAACAATAGGACAGATGGGATTGTGTTTTCCATGCTGTTGCTATCCTACACAGGGCATCACTCTCTTAGCCCTGGTCTATACTAGGGAGTTATTTCAAAATAACCCCTCTTATTTCGAAATAATAGCCCCTGTGGGGCTCTCATACATTTTGAAGTCTGAGGTGCTGCAGGGAGCATAGGGCCAGTAGGGCTACGGCTACACTGCCGCTTTTTCGCAGACGAGGATAGGCAAATCGCACTCGCATATCTTCTTCCGATTCTTTTTGCGGAAGAGGTTTTGCCGATGAAAAGCCCTGTGTAGACGGGGCCATTTGTCAGAAAAAACCCTCTTTCGCAAGATCCCGTAAACCTCGATTTTTGAGGAATAAGGGATCTTGCGAAAGAGAGGTTTTTATGGGCAAAACCTCTTCTGCAAAAAGAATCGGAAGAAGATATGCAAATGCGAGCATGATTTGCATATCCTCTTCCGCAAAAAAGCGACAGTGTAGCCATAGCCTCAGAGTCCCCCGTGCTCCCTGTGGGGCTTCCGCTTTTGAACTGCAGCAAAAGCCCAGCAGGGCACTTGCTACAGTTCAAAGGTGGAAGCGCCCTTATAGACTAACCGAAAAGTCAACGGGTATGTCTATACTTGCACCTTAGTTCAAACTAGGGATGCAAATGAAGGCATTTGAAATAGTAAATGAAGCCGGGATTTAAATATCCCGTGCTTCATTAGCATGATCTCGGCCGCGTGCTGTTTCGAAACCCTGCTGAGGCTGTTGCCCTGCTGGGTCCAGTTTAGCTGCATTAATATCTACACTGATCGTTTCTAGCAGTGGAAACTAAATAGCAGCAAGCAGTTTATTTTTTTTTTTTTAACAAGGAACACCAAGGATTTTTTTTGTTGAGCAAAAAAAAAAAAAAAAAGGGTTGGGGGAAAAAGAATTTCCTGCCCCTTTGAGGGTGGCCATTTTGAATTCTGTCGTTCTCCGCAACACACTTCCAACTGCCACGGAACACGGTTTAAGCAACACTGTGCTACAGACTCTCAGGGGTCAGTGCAAAGCCACCCTGCCAAACTGTCTAATCACACGAACCGAAACACCCTCCCGCCCTCTCTCCGAGGCCTCACCCCCACTCACTCCAGCTCCCTCCCTCAGGCGTTCTCTCTTCCTAACCCTCACTCACTTTCACATGGATGGGGCCAGAGGTTGGGCTGTGGAAGGGGTGCGGGCTCTGGGCCGGGGCTGAGGGGCTTGTAGTGTGGGAGGGAGCTCTGGAATGTGCCTGGGGCAGGCAGTAGGGTATAGGAGGGGGGGCAGGCTTGGTGAGAGAGATGAGGCTCAGGGCTGAGGCACAGAACTGGGGGAGGTGGGAAGGGGTAGAGGGTGAGCTCTTGGAACGGCTCGAGGCTGGGGCAGAGGGTTCTGGATGTAGGAGGGAGTGCAGAGTGCTCGCTCTGGGAAGGGGCTCAAGGCAGGGACAGGGGTTTAGAATGTGGGAGGGGGTGCAGGCTCCAATCTGGTGGTGTTTACCGTGGGCAGCTCCCGATTACCATCTGACAGAACTGGAAGGGACCCTGAGAGGTCATCGAGTCCAGTCCCCTGCTAAGGTAGGCTCCCTGCCTGCCCTGGCCCCATGCTGCTCCTAGACTTGTCCAGCATGTCCTTATGACCCCTAGGCCAAGAGAGCTAGGAGATCTCTGTGCACTGCCCTCACCTGCAGGCAATGTCCCCGCAGCTCCCATTGGCTGCAGTTCCCAGTCAGTGGGAGCAGCAGAATCAGTGTCAGCCACTTCCAGGAGTGCCACGGGTCCAGAGCAAGGAGGGAGCCTGCTTTAGCATTACTGGACATATCACCATTTGGCTTCAGAAGCCTCCAGGAGATCAAGCCAACAACTCCAGGAGCGCTGGCCACCCTAGCACCAAAGCGAGCTCCAAAGAGGTTAGGCCTTGGGCACACACGAACTCCTCTAGGCTTTGCAGTGCCCCCCAGAAAAGGACACGCTGCACCATCCGTAACAAACGGCACATTTTGGTGGGATCATTAGCTTCCTGGTGTTCCCCAAAGGAAAGGGACTGCTCTCGGGCCATGCATGGTCAGGGAAAGGTTTCTTGCCCGGCTCCTCCCTCTTGCATGACCCTCTCCATGTGACCCGTTAGATCAGGCTCCAACCGTTGTGTGTTCAAGTCGAGCAGAAAAGCTCGGGACTTACAACTTAAGAAACATTTGTGCTTAGTTGTGAAAAGAAGCACATCTGCACCAGAGAGCGCCCCCTCCTCTTCCCAGCTCCACCGAGCCCATGCCTTTCCATATTGTTTGGAACTGCAGGCGGCCTCCTCACGTCCCCAACCCTGCTATCGCTCAAAAGGAACAGAGGCGCCTCACTGCCATTTTGTTCAGCCTTCGCTGGCCAGCTGGAGCCTGGGAACCCAAATCTGTGCAAACACTTAGCTCTCCCGTTCCGTGGGGAAACTAAATTCTAGTTACTCATTAACAGCTCGGTGACACATCCAGGTCATCGTTATTGATGAATGGCTTCCCTCCTTCTCCTCAGTGTTGCAAAAATATGTATCAATTGATTTTTAAAATGGCATGTTTATAATGCAACCTGGCGCTAGGGATGCGAACACCATCCTAATGAGCTGGGCCGCCAACGGCGTCTAACCCAGATGCTTCTGTCCCTTACTCAGTGGCCTCTGGAAAAACTCAAGAGAAGCCAAATTATCCCACATCTGTCTACTGTGGGGGTCTTACACCTTCCTCTGATAGCAGCCTTCAACTTCCTGAAGGGAGGTTCCAAAGAGGATGGAAAGAGGCTGTTCTCAGTAGTGACGGATGGCAGAACGAGGAACAATGGGCTCAAAGTGCAGTGGGGGAGGTGGATATTAGGAAAAACTATTTCCCTAGGAGGGTGGTGAAGCACTGGGATTGGTTGCCTAGGGAGATGGTGGAATCTCCATCCTTGGAGGTCTTAAGTCCCAGCTTGCCAAAGCCCTGGCTGGGATGATTGAGTTGGGGTTGATCCTGCCTTGGGCAGGGGGCTGGACTCGATGACTCCTAAGGTCTCTTCCAGCCCTAGGATTCTATGATTCTAAAGTAACTGGTGATGGCTGCTGCCAGTGGCAGGATATTGAACTAAATGGGCAACAGGTCTAATCTATACACTTAGCACAAACTGTGATCCTGGCCCGTAGCTGGCGCTCCTAAAAGCTAAAGCTATAGACTTAGTAAATAAATAAATAATCATCCAGTATGGTAATTCCTATGGCCCTAGTGCCACAATCTTCCACAGAGAGTGTTACTGGTACTTTCCACATCAAGGATGGGCAATTATTTTTGATGAGGGGCGACTCCAGGAATTTGGCGAGTGGTCAAGGCCTGCACTCTTCCATGTTAATAATGGAGGTGGTGTGGAGTCTGAGAGGGAGGTTGGGTGCAGGAGCGAGGGGTGTAGAGGGTTTGGGTTACCTGAGGTAGGGGTGTAGGAGGCACAGGGCTTGAGGGAGGGAAGGGCTGGGGTGCCAGAGGTAGGCTCTGACTGGGAGACACTTACCTAGGCAGCTCCTGGCCAGCAGCCCAGCAGCTCCCTCAGACAGGCTCCTTGCCTGCCCTGCCCCCGCATGCTGCTCAGAGAGGTCAGCTGTGGGGGCCACCTGCTTCTCTGTGTCTCACAAACCCCCTGGGGAAGGGGGGCTTTGTTTGCTGCCTGCCCCACAAACGTGGCCCAGGCAGCTCCACTGGCCATGCAAAGCCTTCCCCCTGCCCCACATTAAGAGAAGCACATGGTCCCCGCAGCCTGCCACTCTGAGCCTGCCGCTGGGCTGCGGGCCCCTGTTCTACATACAAAATCACATGTACTTATAGGGTCCCTGTTACCATAGTATCTAAGCACATCACACTGTTTAATGTAGTTATCCTTGTAATGCCCCCACAGAACAGGGCAGGGCAGGAACTGAGGAACAGAGAGGTTAAGTGACTTGCCAAAGGTCACACAGGCAGGCTGTGACAGAGCAGCGCCTTGAATTCAGGTCTCCCAAGCCCTGGGTTAGTGCTCTAACCACTGGACCATTTTTCTTCTCTCTTTCTAACCTTTCTATTGGTTCATTCTCAACACCCCGGGGAGCTATTACATCCATTTCACAGTCAAGTAAATGGAGGCGCCCTTCTGCGTTGGAGATAACTGCTTCATTGACTGCAGTGGCATTACAATGATATGGCCCTTGGGGGGCTCAGAAGGACTTGCAAAATGCATCCCCTGCCTTGGGCCTGAGAGAGAAATTGCCCAGTGCCCCTCTTGATTTAGGGCTGCTCTGCCTGGTCCTTGGCTCAGGAATGGCGCCATAAATGCCAACTTCTAGCCTGTCATTTGCTCAAAGTCAAATGATAAGTCACCAGAAGAGTGAGACACACCCACGAGAAAGCTTGGCACCCCACTCTCACCACTAGGCACCGGTGACAGAGACTTGCTTTCTAAAACCAACTCAAAAGAACCAACAGCTGCACCTTACCCGCACTCAGCCATGAGGATAGCTGGCAAGCAATCCCTCCTTAGCACATTCACATGCATTCCTCTTGCATTCAGTGCTCTGAACAGGTTGTGTCATTAGTTTCCTTCTCGTTAACGCCTTCCCGGCAAGCAGAACGGCTTCACTTCAACGGAAGTGCTGGATCTACAGGCAAGAAAACCTGGCGAGGGGGATTAAAAACCACCCACTAACAGCTGTTCCCTTGGGCTACATGCAGCTGACCTAGTTACCACCTCTCTGCCATGTGAAAGCCATAGCAAGCTTGCCTTAGAAAAACATTAAGCCGATCGCATGATCCCTGTCTTAACGGGATCAGAGCAAGGAGAAATCTGGAGGATGGGGGGAACGGTCTGGCAAAATAAGCCAGCACCTCCAGGATTCATTTCCCTATGGCAAGCCAGACTGCCAAGCCTCTCCTCATTAATAATAAGTTATTATTTTACAGCACCCAACTGGGCCCCTGCTTACAACCTCCTCTGAGACATGATGCAACAAAGGGATGATATAATAAGTAAAGGTGGGAATGTAAAAGGAGGATGCAGGGAGAAGAAGATTACATAAGGAGGGCCCACACCTAGCTCAAAGGGAGCAATATTGCCTCATGGATAGATCACTAGACTGCCACTTGGGACAAATGGGCTCAATTCTTGGCTCTGCCACTGTTGTGCTGAATTACCTTGGGCAAGTCACTTTGCCTCAGTTTTCCAATGTGGCGAATGCCTCTATTCTTTGCAAAGCACTTCCACACCTATGAATGAAGAGGGCAACATCAGAAGTAAGACTGATCGTTATTTTACTCCTATTGAAATCAATGTCAAAATTCCCTGCAGGGGGGTAGCATCATGGACGAGCACAGCATCCGCAAACCAGAGATAGAATTGCATAACCATGGTGCTGAAGACATCTAAATAATCGGGGTGCATAAAATGTTTTCTTCTGGCCACTTGAAACAGGTCTCAAGAAGTGGCGCAATGGAGGAGAATATACTAAATGAGCCAGATCCAACGGAATCACACTGCTATAAAGCAGCAATGAGATGGGAATCTCGCCATCTGTGTCTCTTTCTTCTGCCAAACTCGGGCTATAAGTCGTATTGCCTGAGCCTTAATTAACACCTCGTTACAGAGAAAAAAAAAGAACACATTGTTCTCGAAACACAGCAAAACATTGGCCCAAACAGCTAATACAAAACTGTGCATGGCCCTGAAAATATTACATTGATCATTGCAACGTAAAGAAAACACCATTTAAAGCTTGCCTGGCAGGAGTCCTCATTGAAAATCATGTTAATCCCTGTCATGAGGATTAGTCTGCAAGGGCTGAGAGTTACTCCACTGATCCTTCTGGGACAAATGGGATCCTATGGGAAGGCAGGTTTTCTCTTTATTTATACATCAGGGCTCAGTCCTGTTATGAATATACCAAAACAAAGCAGCAGAGAACGGCAATTTCTAGCTGAACTCAGCTGTGATAAGCAAAAGCCATTAAAAACAAATTTGAGGGGTTGTGGGGAAGCGGGAAATTGTCAAATATTGTCATCCTTTCATTTCAGCTCATCTTACAATCTAGAATTTCCAGGAAACTGCCCTTTTTACATAAAAAAAAAATCACGTGAAACTGAAATTTGGAGATGCATAAAAAAACTCAATGCAAAAGTCTACTTAGCTACTGCTAACAGATCCAGTTCCACTGACATGGGTAAATGTTCACCCATTTACAAACAACAGAGATTTGGCCCACCATCACCCCCTTTTTGGAGGGCATAAAAGGAAATTCCTTTTTCAGAGAGAGAAATTTAAAAATTCAATGGGGTTGGAAGGGTTTTATACACATAACTGGCCCATTTTGTCAATTGAAAACAAAACCCATAAGCCTCCATTTTCAAGGTTTTTGTATTGCATACAATAATAACAATGATTAACCCTTACAGAGTGCTTCACACTTTCCAAGCATTAGCTAATAACTCCTAGGGACATCCCTAGGACCTGGGGATGTGTGTGTGTAAATATCCATACACATTGTTAATTGATTTCAATGGGCATTGGATTTGGCCTTTGCAAAAGGTCCTCCTGATGGATGCTTGGGGTTTAATTACTGAGGATTTGGGAATGGGTCTGGGGGAGTAGGATGTGAACCCTTCCTCCCTCCAAGGCAGAAAAAAAGACATAGATTTTTCCTAATTTCCTTCACCATCCATCTCCTTTTTGCCTCCTCTCTCTTTTACCTGATAACTCTCCCCACTCTCTCTCACCAAATCCACCGCCAATCACTTCCCTTTATTCCCCTTCCTTCATTTCTCCCCTTCTTTCCTCCATATCTTCTCCAATTAAAAACATACCGGGGATGCCTGTGAGGAGCAGTGCCCCCTCCACCTCCAACAATTACCAAATCTCCAGCATCCTGGCTACTCCAATGCACAAAAGCTGGTAACCAACATTCCCTCTGATCTTTTCCATCCATGTGTGGAATTTTTCCATTCATGTGCGGAATAATTTTTTATGTGCACCAAGGCATGTGAATGTGCACCACCAGTAGAAACAAAACCTTGCTGTGGGCACTCCGCTAGTCAGCTGGGTAGCATCTGATTCTCTCCTGAGCAGCCACACCCGCATCCAGCTCACAGGGGACACCGCTGGTAATTCCCCTCCTCCAGCCTCCACTTCTGGGAGCTGCTGCGATGCCTTCCTAGGGAATGAAATGGCCTCCAGAGCTGCCTGGCTCAGCGTTGAGCTGGAATGCCACCCAAGGGTTTGCAGAGGAGTCAGAAAGACTGAGTAGAGAGAGGGGATGTAGGATGATTTGGACTAAGTGTTCTGGCTGAATTTCATCCTGGGTGATAAAAGGCAATAATGCATCACGGTGGAACAAATTCTTGCACACTGTGCATAACTCAGGGGGGAGGTATGATGTCACATTTAAGCAAAAAAGCAACCAAGCCCTCCCTGTAGGAGGCTGTGTGACATTCCGTCTCCTTGCTCCAGACACACTGGCTGGCTCAGCATTCAAACTCCTCCTCTGCACCAAAGCCTGTTAAGGGCAATTCTGCCCAGCCTTGCATGCAACTAGAGCTGACACAGCAAGAATTCCTCCTTGGGGAACCCAGACTGGGCCCGGCAGTATGACAGCATCCCCCCACCCATGCACAAGGGTGTAACATACTTCCATCTCCCTTAACTGGTGCTGAATGCGGGTGGTCGGAGGGTGTCCAGACAGACACTCGCTCTCTTTCCTCCCCTCCCCATTCCTTTTTGGGCGAGATCTGTAGGGGTTATAAGACAGGGCTAGTCCTGTGTTCCCCAGCCACTGTAAGGGTACATCTAGACTGCAAGCCTCTTTCGAAAAAGAGCATCTAGACTACAACCAGTACTTTCAAAAAAGCAAGCCGCTTTTTCGAAAGAGAGCACCCAGACAGTCTGGATGCTCTCTTTCGAAAAAGCAGTTTGTACTACATAGCGACTTTTTTCGAAAGAGCACTATCGAAAAAAGGCGTTCTTCCCTGTAAAATGAGGTTATCCGTGGTCGAAAAAAGTGCCGCGTTCTTTCGATTTACTTTCGAAAGAACGCAGCAGCAGTCTAGATTCTGGGGAAGTTTATTTAAAAAGAGGCCAATTTTTTTCGAAAAAAACCCTGTAGTCTAGACACACTCTAGAGGAATAGAGGGTTAGAGTCAATTTTTGCCCTGGCTCCTACGGAGGACTCACCTCTAGCCCTTAGAAAGCTCCGTTGTGCATGGGCCACATCTTCTGTGTACAGCACCAGGCATACAAATCATCAGGCTCGGCCTTAGGGCAAGGCGAGCAAGGTGGTTGCCTTAGGCCCCGTGCCTTCTGGGCCCCATGCTGCACACAGGGCTGGGCCGTTAACAAGGGCCATGCTCTTTGCAGGATGTCACGGTCAATTCCCTAGCCCAGAGCTGGCTGCACACATAAGCTGCCTTAGCCGGGCCTGACCAGCTGCCAGCAAAGCTTGGGGAGGCAGGGCCGTCCTTAGGATTTTTGGTGCCCTATGCGAGATTATTAAACTGGTGCCCCTATGCCTGACTTGCTCTTCCACCCCTCCCCCCTCCCCTTCCCAGAGACCCCAGCAGCCAATCCCCTCCCTCAGACTGTGCTGCAGGCAGCGCATTTGGCTCTCTCTAGGACCCAGCCCTGCTGTTACATGCTCCACTGCTTCCCGTCATAGGCGTGCACAGCACATTTCATTAGGGTGTGCACCCAAAGGATTTTTTTAAATGTACTTTGACCCCCATTAGCCACACCCCTGACCCCCGTTAGCCACACCTCTGGAGGCAACACTCTCGGGGCAAGATGGACACACGACCAAAAGTAAAAGGTGTCATGTGACACCCCCCCAAGGACTTTTCTCACCATCCTCCTACCAATAGGGATTAGTTTGGCCCCCACCAAACCCCCCTCATGCAACTATCCTGCAATTGCATTAACCCAATGTGTGTGACATTAACTCGGGGGGCAGAGAGGCTGGGGGAAGTGTTCCCTCTAAGAGTTTCCTCCCATGAGCAGAATAAATTTTGTGTTGTGCACCAGTACTGAGTTTGTGGCTTGTTTGTATGTGCCACTGTGGCACCCAAGTTATTAATAAATATCTTATAAACCTCTATCTTTTCCCTCTGCTGCCCTGTCTCCTCCCCTTGCTCCATCAGCTCCCCTGGTGCCTGCTCCCCCCCAACCCTTCACCCACCTCTGCTGTCCTGACTCCTGCCCTTCTCACTGCCTTCAGCCTTCCTGAGACCTGCCCCCCTCCACCAGCCCTTCTCTCCCCCCGTGCCCACTCCTCCAGGAACCCCACTCTGATCATGTGAGCTACCCCTCCTCATCCCCTCTCCAAACACCTCCCTCTACACACCTGCCCTGCCTCTCTCCTCTGGTGCTGGTCCCTCCCCTGCAGGTGTCTGCCCTTCTGCTTCACCCCCAGAATCCACTGGCACCTGCACCTTCCCTTAGCCCTGCACCCTCCTGGTGCCTCCCCCTTCCCTCACTGCCCCTGCCCCCTTTGCCCTCTTTTTCCCTGATGCCCACCCCCTCACCACTCTCTGCCCCCGTTCCCTTCACGCCCCTCTGTGCCCTCACACATGACTTGCTCCATCCCCATCTCTTCTTTCAAGTCTTCTCCCAGCACCTCCCCCTCTAGCCCCCAATGCCCTTCCCCTCTCCTCTCCTCTCCCAGCATCACCCTGTCTCCCCTCCCACTGACACCTCCCCTCCTGCCCTTTTCCTCATTGTCTCCACTTGCCCCCCCTCGGCATTAGTCTCTCCTCCACCCCTCCCTTGGTGCCTTCCCCTTTCTTCTCCTCCTGACCTGCCCCCCTCCCATCAGCACAAGCACCTTCCTCTCCCACCCCTTCACCCTATTTTCCCCCTCGCCCTCACCTACCTTCTGCCTTCCCGTTTGCAGGGCTAGAGTCTGCTGTGATCAGGCCCCAGAAGTCCCTGCAGCCCAGGCTCCAGACCACGTGCCGGAGCCGGAGCCGGAGCCGGAGCCGGAGCCGGAGCCGGAGCCGGAGCCGGAGCTGGGCCGCTCAGCGCTCGCAGCCCTGGCCCATCACAACACGGCTGGACCCGCCCAAGTGAGACTGTGCTCCTCCATGCCCCACTCGGCGCGTCTCCTCCCGAGGCACGGCTTGGCCATTTTTTAAAATGGCGCCGCAACGCGAAGCCGCGCGTCACCCCGCCCCCTCCGGCTCGCTGTGCATGACCCCACCCCTGGTGCAGCCCCGGCTCCTCCCGTGCTGCCGCCCGGGCTGACAGCTTCCCTTCTCCAGCTGGGGTCAGCTTGCCAGCCGCCTCGCTGGAGTCCCTCGGCCCGGTGGGGTCTTCTGGCAGGGCCGTAAGTGCCGGCAGCGCCCCTACTGGCTCCAGTGCAGAGCGCACGCCTACGCTTCCCCTCCATCCCGGGCTGGCAGAGTGGTGCCCCAGAAAGTGTGGTGCCCTACACGACTGCATACTCTGCGTATGCCTAAGGACGGCCCTGTGGGGAGGAGCAGAGCAGCCCGTAGGACCCGTGCCCATCCAGTAGTTCAAGTCCTACCAGCTGCTGGGAAGCGACACATCCCCACTTACGGCTCTGATCTGGCCCTTCCATCTGTGGGGAGCTTCCCATGCTGCTGCCCCCTTGCCAAGGCTGCAGAACAAGCCCTCGTCCTGCAGCTCCCTTTCTCTGGGGCTATTTCCCCCGCTTGCCGGTCTCCAGGCGCACTCCACCTGCAACCTTCACCTCGCTGACAAAGAAAACACCGTTGGAGCTGGGGCCCGGCACTGCTGAGTACTCACCATCCACCTGCCAGGCCCGAGGCCCCACTCCCAGCATCCTGCCTTGGGCCCCGCAAATCCTTTGGCCGGGCCGGCAAATCCTCCCTAAGAATCACCTCTGTGGCCGCAGACCCCCATGTTATTACGACACCGGAATAATTTTCAAGATGGACAAAGGATCAGATGCATTTTTACCCTGCCACAAATGCAGAGTGGGCAGCAAGTGCTACCTCCCTTCTGATTTAGTATCATTTTACAACGGCTTCACGCTCGTGTCAAGGACTGCCTGTGGTACAGGGCAATACCGAATCAGGCCTGTACACTTTTGCAGTTGCACTTCACCCTAAGTGATGGGAGCTGAACAGTTTGGGGCTCAACTCCAGAATCTACTCAGGAATGGCCAAGTGCACTGTCTTTGGTTTCAAAACCATCCCTTTAAGCTGAGCTGTGTATGGACAGTACAATGCCTTTCGCCAATCCTCCACGACAGGGGTCTCCAACCTTTTTAAGCACAAGATCACTTTTTTGAATTTAACTGCAATGTAAGATCTGCCTCAAACCCAAATACCCTGGCCCCGTCTCCTTCATACCCCTTCTCCGAGGCCCTGCCCCTGCCCCTGCTCACTCCATCCTCCCTCCCTCCCTCCCCCCCCCCATTCTCCCCCCCTTTCACCAGGCAGGGGCACAGGGTTGGGGTGCAGGCGCTCGTCTTGGGCTAAGGGATTTGGAATGTGAGAGGGGCTCTCAGCTGAGCCTGGGGCAGGGGGTTGAGGAGCAGGAGGGGGTTCAGGGTGCAGGCTCTGTAAGGGAGTTTGGGTCTAGGGGGTGCTCAGGGCTAGGGCAGGGCCTTGGTGCACAGGAGGGGGTTCATGAGTGGGGCAGGGGCTTGGAGCTGGCTCAGCTGGACACTGCTTACCTCAGGTGGCTCCTGGTTGGTGGTGCAGTGGGGCTAAGGCAGGCTCACCCCTGCCCTGGCCCTGCACCACTCTCAAAAGCAACCAGCAAACTCCTTCTCAAGTCCTGTTGTCCCCCCTCCCCCCATTCTGTGGAGATAGGCTACAGGGTGGAAGAGGGGGCACCCTGACATCAGCGCCCCCTCCTCTCCCTTCCCTGCTCTGTACCACAAGCAGGAGGCTCCTGGGGGGTTGGGGGAAGCTCCAAGAGAAAGGGCGGGAGTGTGCAGCAGTGGTGGGAGGGGCAGCTGAAGTGCTGTGCTTGATAGCCTCCTGGCCAAACCAGTCAAGATCACCTGTCAGAGGCTCCAAGATCTACTGGTTGGTGATCACTGCTCCAAGACATACTGCAGCCACTCACAACAGAACCCAGCATGCATTTTGCAAAGCAGAACAGGAATAAAACAGAAAGAACCCAATCCATAGCATGTCCCATAGGTGACCTACCTTCATGGTTGCTGGGGCAGTGAATGGAGGAGACAAAGGTCGCTCTGGAGTGGTCACATCTGTGTTGTTTAACAGCTCCTGTTTCCTGTAAAAGAAGAGGATCTGTCTCAACACTTTTGCTAAGTACCCAGCCTTTGAAGAAAGGGCAGCCCAGGGAAGAGAAAATCAGACCTCCACTTTTATCAATCCTGTAAGCTTTTAAGTCAAACTTTGTTTTTAAATATAAATATCTAACTTGCGACAGAAATATTTGAGAACATAAAAATCTTGTCACTTGGAAAGATTTTGACCAAACCCAATTATAAATGCCTCATGGTACCTTACACTGGGTTCTTTTTTCCTTAAGAATCCAACTAATAGGATGAAAACTGAGCCTGTAACTACTATCTGAACTGCAGGTGAATTTCATTTCAGGTGATGCACACTGTTGGGATGGCAGAGAGTTAGACAAACAGATTTGTGTTTCTATGACAACACCATTGCAACAGGTTTTTTTTCTCCATCTTCGCCATCTGGCGTTATCTGTTGACGGAGCAGTGTTTGTTCATCTCCCTCTCTCCTGACAGCATGAACATTATGCACAGTGGAACAGATTTTGATTTTAGCCATAATGAAGTAAATCCGGAGTAATTCCACCACCTTCTCTTAGCACAGATCAACATAGCCAAGATTAAAATGTAGTCTAGGGTGTTCAGCATAGAAAAAAAGCCACATTCCGAAGAGTGATTTCTATTAACACTTACCCAGAGTGGAAAAGGAAATAACTGTAGTGTAGGCTATAGTAACACATGGACGATCACGGTAGGTAACCTGCATAGAGTGGGGTGCGGTCCAGAATCTCTTGAGCTGCAGTGTTTTTTTGCCTTGAGGGGTGGGCACCAGGTACAAGCTCTCCATTGAGACTTCTTGGAGCAAACAGGGCCTATTCTGCTTTAAAAGCAGGCATTTAGTGATCTTTACCTACAGCTGAAGACATGGGCGTGTGATTTTCACTCCCTCTTTTTCAGATGCTTCCTGCCTCCACTGGAAACTCCTGGTATGCAATGGACTTGGGTCGCTATTTTCAAATGGAAGTACCTAAATCCATATCTAGTCATGTAAATAAAAGGAGGGATTTTAAAGGTGCTGAAAGCCCGCAACATGTGTTATCCATAGTACATTAAGGGGAATGGACAGTCAACCCTCTTTTATTTAGATGTCTAATTTTAGAGACCCAAGTTTGATTATTTTAGCATATTTTTTAAGGTGTAAACAGCAGGTAGGCACCTAATGCCCACGGAAACCTACCTGCCTTTTGCACCTTTGAAATTCCACCCTTTTTGCTAGGTTGGCACCAATATGATTCCTTACCATCAGAGAGCATCAGAGAGCAGAGAACTAAGCCCAGCACCGTCTTGGTCAAGTTCTAGTATTTTCGCTCACGAAGTCTTGAATGAATTCCTCACGGACAGTGCTACAGCAATGCATACTAAATGAACTGCTGGTGAAAAAGCACTCTAAATAAATCAGCAAAAGGGCGGGTAATGGACAACAACCACCTTGAGAAATTGTGTCTGCTACTCCATCAGTAAGCAGCAGAGCCGACAGTCTGCGCAGGCCTCTGCGCAATGTGGGCAGGGAGACTCTGGAATCCGAGAAGAGGCAGGGCCAAAGGGGAAAGTGGCAGGCCAAGGGCAGCCAACCTTCCATGCTCCCTGGAACATGGTGCACCCCTCCTCCCAGCCCTTACCACTACTCCGAGCATGCAACCTGGCACTTCAGTGCAGTGCTGGGGCAGCAATTTGAAGTGCCCGGGGCTCTGGCCACTGCTGCTGCTACTATCGCCGGGCCTCAGGGCAATTGCCCCTTTGGCCCCCCTGTTGGCAGGCCTGTCAGTAAGAGGAATTATAGTTTTACAACTCTGTAAGGGAAATCTTTTCAGAGTCCTTACCTCATTCCTGCCAAGCTGCTGAAAACAGCAAACAGAAAACAGTGGAACAGTTTTCTGTTTGAAAGACACTGCTTGCTTGGAACTGAAATGTGTAGCAGGCACATGCCCGTTCCCGTTTCAATGACATTTTTGACTGATGGGTTTTCAGATGACTGGAGGAGGAGGTGAGGTCTGATGTTTCCCAATCAGAATATTCCTTTTTGTGGAAAATTCCAGCGTGGGAAGTTTTGTTCCGAAATAGAACAGCACAACATTTCAAAAACTTGGAATTTCACGCAGGATGGAAATTTCATTTTCATCCATCTCTCTGTTGTGCTTATGGAACAGAATCTACACAACTAATTCAGATCCCCACCCCTATTTTTTCACCCGTTTTCCACCAGTAGCTTTTTATTTTTTAACAACATCTGCATCACTCAATTATCAAGCAAAGGGGTCAGACAGGAAGGGCAGCCCTGGGATTCAAATTCTAGTCAAGGATCATAGAATAGTAGAACTGGAAGGAAACTTGAGAGGTCATCAAGGCCAGTCCCCTGCCCTCATGGCAGGACCAAGCACCATCTAGATCCGTGGTGTCCAATATACTAGCCACTAGCCACATCTGGCTATTTGGCCGGTTGAGTGTGGCTAGTTGGCTTGAATAATATGGCTAGTTCTCTATAGCACAGAGGTGGGCAAAGGAGCCTCCACAAACCAGATCTGGCACTCCAAACCAGTGGATCCAGCCTGCAACTACCCTGCTGCTCCCCCGCCAACAGGCCAATCAAGACCTGGGGATGGGGGAGCGCTCAGTCTCTTCCCCCCACCAGGGGTGAGCGGCATCAGAGGGAACAGCTGACTGTTTTAAAACAGCTGGCTGTTCTCTCTTGACGCCGCCGCACGCCCCTGGCCCTGACTGGCCTGGGGGCAGGGAAAGCGCGCGAGGTCTTCTCCTACTGCAGTGCCTAGAAGGAACCGCCAGCTATTGTAAAATAGCTGGTGATTCTCTTTCAGTGCCAGGGGTGGGAGGGTGGGGAGAGACTTCACATGCTTTTCCACCCCAGGCCTATCAGGATCTGTGGGCAGGGGAGCATGGGAACTCTCCTGGCCCCACCCCTTCTGCCCAAGGCCCCAACCCTTCCAGGGCGGCCAGAGGCCACATCAGAAATTTATGAAGTGGCCTCCTTTTAAAACGATTGCACATCCCTGATCTAGCAGTAGCCACTCTAGTGGCTACTGCTTCAGAACTGATTGGACACCACGGATCTAGATTATCTAACCTGCTCTTAAATCTCTCCAATGACACAATTTCCAAAAAAACCCTAGGCAATTTATTCCAGTGTTTAACCGCCCTGACAGGTAGGAAGTTTTCCCCAATGTCCAACCTAAACCTCCCTTGCTGCAGTTTAAGCCCAATGCTTCTTGTCATATCCTCAGAGGCCAAGGAGAACAATTTTTCTTCCTCCTCCTTGTGACACCCTTTTAGATACTTGAAAACTGCTAGTAAGGACACACACACCCCCGCCGTCTTCTCTTTTCCAAACTAAGACAGCCCAATTCTTTCAGTCTTCCTCCTAGCTCATGTTTTCTAGATCTTTAATCATTTCTGTTGCTCTTCTCTGGACTCTCTTAAATTTTTCCATATCTTTCTTGAAATGTGGTGCCCACCTGGACACATTACTCCAACTGAGGCCTAATCAGCGCAGAGCAGAGCAGAAGAATGACATCTCGTGTCTTCCTCACAGTATCCCAGAATCATGTTTGCTCTTTTTGCAACAGTGTCACACACTTGTCTCATATTTAGCTTGTGGTTCACTATGACCCCTAGATACCTTTCTCGACTCCTTCCTAGACAGTCACTTCCCATCCTGCATGTGTGAAATGGACTGTTCCTTCCTAAGAGAAGTACTTCCCATTTCTCCTTATTAAACTTGATCCAGGACACTTAGGTTTAATCCCTGGTTCTGCCACAAATGCCCTATATTAGCATGGGATATCCAGTCCAAGTCTTGATGCTCCAACTAGAAATGGGGATAATTCTCTACCTCACAGGGCTGCTGAGAGAATGTACTTATCAACGTTTGCCTGCGGAAAGGATAGAAGTACTTAGATAGAAAGGTTTTATGGCAATATATTTCAGCCGATGGGTAGTTCTCACAGGCTCTTCAATGCAATCACCATTTTGGATATTTACAGTTTGTATTGTGTGGTTTGGTAGTCCAAGTATCTCCACTGCAATCAGAGACATACCTGATCTTTCATGTAGCTGGCTTGAAACAACAGCAGCGAAGCCACAGCTGCATGGACTTTACAAGCTGGCCTGGGACCCTGGGTACATTCCTGCAACTAGCCTGTGCTGACATACCTTCATGTTGGTTGTTATTGGAGCTAGCTAGATTGAAGGTAGCTCGTGTGTGTCTACATGGCTTGCAGTCACCCCCCGGACTGCGGTGTAGTCACACGAGGCTGCCTACCTGACTGGCTCCAAAATCAACAGAAAGCTGCCCATGGAAACACTCAGGGTATGTCTACACTAGCCCCCTAGTTCGATCTAGGGAGGCTACTGAGGGCAACCGAAATGGCAAATGAAGCGCAGGATTTAAATATCCCGCGCTTCATTAGCATGTTCCCGGTCGGTTGCCATTTTTAGAAATTGACTAGCCCGAAGTAACTGCCCGCGTCTACATGCGGCAGTGAAACGGGATTCCGAATTAAAGCCCTCAATCAAATTAGCTGTTATTCCTCCTGGAATGAGGTTTACCAGCTAATTCGATTTAGGGCTTTAATTCAGAATCCCGTTTCACTGCCGCGTGTAGACGCGGGCAGTTACTTCGGGCTAATCAATTTCTAAAATGGCGACCGGCTGGGAACATGCTAATGAAGCAAGGGATATTTAAATCCCGCGCTTCATTTGCAGTTTCGGTCGCCCTCATTAGCCTCCCTAGATCGAACTAGGGGGCTAGTGTAGACGTACCCTAAGACTGCAAAAATTCACGTGAAAACATCTGCTCACAAGTCTTTCCTGAGGCTAAAATTCACCATTGCAGAGAGACCCTGCACTGGCTTGTGCTTATTACTACAAAGCAGGCCTCCACCCCTGAAAAACAGTTTTGATTAAAAAATTCCCTTGTACTTGTGTTTTCAGAGAGCCAATAAAAGTCCTTTTGAATATTTCAAGGAAAACGAACCTTACAGAATAGATTGTACTTCACGGCAGCAGCCCCTGCCTGCAGCCCCTGCCCACAGGATGCAGAGTAGCCTCTGTCCACGGCAAACCTGGGCCTGCCACGGGCAGAGGCTGCTTCATGGCAGCAGCCCCTGTCCATGAGCTCCCCGCAAATCAGCCTTTGTCTGTGGCGAGCCTGGGCCTGCGGCGAGCCTGGGCCTGCTGTGGACAGAGGACGGTCCCCAGCAGCAGCCCCTGTCCAAGGGAGGTCTGAGCTCCCCACAGATAAAGGATGGAGCCCAGGCTGCCGTGGACAAAGGCTGCTTCACGGCAGCCTCCCCCACTCACTCCTCCCCCAGCAGCCTCTGTCCACAGGGAGCTTTTTAAACTGGCTCCCCTCATGGACCGGCACCTACCTGGCACCCCACGCTGCTGTCTCTGATACAAATGCAGCAGTGT
Source organism: Pelochelys cantorii (assembly GCA_032595735.1). Taxonomy (NCBI): domain Eukaryota; kingdom Metazoa; phylum Chordata; order Testudines; family Trionychidae; genus Pelochelys; species Pelochelys cantorii. Next base: position 15,577,491 of record CM064346.1, read on the forward strand.
GGGGTGGTAGGGGGCTCCCCGGGAGTGGGACCAGGAGCACACTGACTGCCAGCCTTGCCCCCAGGGACTATAGAATAGTCTACTCACTGCTAAGAATTCATGTGGTGAGTCGACTAGTCTATTACCCGCTATCTAACATCCCTATTCTGAACCAGAGAATTTTATGGACCATGGGAGGTCAATATTTTCTAGCAGCGTTACCAACATTTCCATTGCTTACTGGACTGCTTGAGGACATTTAGGGGTAAATTAGAGCTATATAACAGCACAGAACACTGAGAACCAGGACTGGTGGGTGTAAACAAACTTTATGGGACCACCAGAAACTTGGCCACACCCATGAAAAGTGGACATCCGACTAACTAAAATCATGCTGGACCACGGATGTTTCTGGACCAGAGAGTTCTAAACTAAGGAGGTTCAACCTGTACCATCAACCATCAAAAGGAAGATGGTCTAGTGGATAAGGACTTTGGAGACCTAGAATTAATTCCTTGCTGCACTGTGCAGCGTGACCTTGAGCAAATCACTTAGGCTACACCTATGTGGCAAAAACCCTCTGAGGTAGAGCATCTCAGAGCCCGGGTCAACTGAGGGGCTTGTAGGCCCATGTTAGAGGCCTAAAAATATCAGTGTAGTGCCCCAGGGATCCAGAACTCAGGCTGCAGCCCAAGTAGGAACGTCTACCTGGTGGTTTTTAGTCAGTAACAGAGCACCGCACGCTGGGCTCTGAGACTCACTAGTAGATGTACTCTTCATTTCTTTGTGCCTCAGTTCCCCATCTCTGCAACTGAGATAATAACCCTGTCTGGCCACCAGGGGTGTTGTGAGGCTACATTCAGTAAAGAATCTGTGGGCACGCACATACCGCAATAGTGAGTCTCTATAGATACAAGATACTACACCTCAAATAATGTTTCGTAGGGGGGGGAAAGCGGGTGTATTAGGAATCTCTTCTCCAGGAACACAAAACCATGACAGACGTTCTGTGGTTTTAAGATGCATAATGAGAAATCTATGGTAGATTACTTCATAAAAGTACTCTCTTTTTTTAAAAAAAATCATTTTCTAGTCAGACAGTTAAACCGTCATATACAGTGGTAGTACCAGATGCAACTCCAGGGGGTCAGAAAATCTGACATTTAATTTAGTTTGTTTTCATCCTAGCCAGGTTAGTCCCACAGTAACTGGGCCAAAATGTCCAACTGTTTATCTTGCAATAAGAAGCCCTTTGTTTCTATGGTAACCTACCGTAAGATGGCAAAGCATGATAAAATGCAGCTGACTGATGCACCGTGACAGATGCAGCTAATGAGAGATTTAGGGGAAATCTGGGTAACAGGTTCTCCTGGGATGTGAACATTCAATTATGTTAATTTCCAAAACTGTGAAAGGTTTCTGAAACAGGACTGGTGTCCTGCAGATCAGAAAAAGGCACAATTCAGCTATACATAGATACTAGAAGATTTACCCAGCATTGCTTGGGTCCTTCACGATGGAGGGTATGGGGGGGTGCAGGAGTCAGGGCAGGGACTTGGGGATGTGGGGGACTCAGGGCAGGGGGCTGGAGGTGTGGGAGGTGCAGGAGTCACGGTTGGGATGTGAGGAGGGGCTCAGGGCAGGCAGTTGTGTGAAGGTGAAGGACTCAGGGTTGGGGGGTGAAGAGGGGCTCAGGGCAGGGGGCTGTGGATGTGGGGATGCAGGAGCTGGGGGGGATCCATGCTGGCCAGGTGACAGCTCCCTGAGGTTAACACAGGGAGCGCCATGTTGCTTGTGTTGCGGCACCACAGTGAAGGCCACACTGGCCGATGGATCCCCAGGGCTGGCCGCAGTGGGGACCTCGCTGTCCAAGTGGTGGGGGAGACGCTTGCCCTATGACCAGTTTATCCCAAAGTTTGTTCACTTTGCTGGAGGAGGGTTCACCTTCCTCCACAGCATCAGGTTCTAGCCACTGTCAGATACAAAATAATGGGCGAGTCTTAACCCTATTTTCCTCAGCCTTGGCTTTGAGAAGCAAGTGGCATAACAGTATAGCTGGGAGCAGAGTTGCCAGTTTTGAATGGATGTGTTCCTGGCGGTTTCATCACATGACATAATCTTTAATTAAAGATTGATCTTTAATTCCTGGAGACCCTGGGACAAGTCTGCAGTCTTGGCAACCATAAAAGGGAGGAGGGAGAATTCGATAAACTGCCCCCACAGAGAGACCAGTCCCACTAACTCCAATTAGAGCTGTGAGATTTCATCCGCTCTGCAAAACAGGCTCCAACTGCCTCAAATTAGCCACCAAATAACTGTGGCCCTGAGAATAAGCAGCAACTTTAGAAAATCTGGAACAAGGGCTTGAATCAAGGCCAAAAACTTGAGGTACAGATCCTCACCTGATGGAAATCAGGACCACCCACTGGCTTCCAGGGAGCAATACACATTTACACAGCCGAGATTCAGAGTTTTTATAGCAGTGCCCAAATTCCGCCCACAAAAGTGCCAGCCGTGACAACCTGAGCAAGCTCACACTTCTGGTCTTGTAACAGCATGTGACTCCAGAGGAGACTGGCCTAGCATCTTATTGACACCAGTTGGGAACTGTCAGGCTGGAAACATAGCATGGCGCCTGAGCAGATAACACTTTGTAATGGTGCAAACTGAATCAGCGCCAAGAAGCTGAGGAAAAAGACACGTCAGGCTATTTTTTCTCCTTCCTCCCCCAGAAAAGATACAAAGATAAAAAGTATTAAAAGTTCCTGCAGCCTTTAGGATGCAAAACATGTAAAAGGCCTCCTGCCCTCTGTTTCAGAGTGCAAAGTGTTGCAAATCCTGGAAAACCGCCCTAAACGCAGGCTTGTATTTCCAGCTAACCAGCAGTGCATGGTCCATCTCATAGCCTGGAGTGACAGGCTCTTCTCTCCTCTGATGTTATGCCTACACTTCAGCCACAGGTATAGTTTCCATTTCAAGCAGACATCCCTGAGCTAGCTTTGTTCAGGCTAGCTTGCTAAAAATAGCAGCACATTACTGTGCCTAGCCCAAATGGCTGCCCAGGCCACCACATCTGCCCTACTGTTTTTAGTAAATTAGCTCAACCGAAAGCAGTGCAGATATGTCTAACTCAGTGTTTCTGTAACCCACATGCCTAGTGTGGTTACCATGTAGTGGCACCTAGACCACAGCAACAGTTAAGATCAAGACACCTCTACAGCATGGGCTAGAAGCCAGCTGGCTTTTAGCTCAGAGGGTAAAGGCTCCTATACTCCACTTCAGAGATGCTAGGTTCAAATCCACCTGGTGGTGGTTACATTTCCTCAATTTTTTTTATGAAGTACCCCCCCCGTTTTTTAAAAAACATTATAAGTACCTACAGTACCTACAGTTTTCAGACACACAACATTTTTTTCTACCATTGCAACACATTTGTTAAAACAACTGAATCGTAGCTGGGCGGGCGATGACATTTTTGGGTGTAAAAAGTACAAAAATAATAACATGCTGTAAAACTTAAAACAAAAATTCAGTTTTCTCCAAATTTCAGTTGGGTTGATGTGCCTCCCCGACTTCTCTCAAGTACCTCTCAGGGTACTTGTACCATTGGTTGAGAGACAGAGGTCTAACTCAGCTGGAAATTGCACCTCCCAACTTCAGTTCAGATGTATCTTGACCATGGATGGCTAAAGTCTCTATCAGTGCAAATGGGCAAATTTCCATTCAAGACACAAGGAAGCTGTGCCATCTCACAGCTGCCGAGAATGGGGTCCCAGAATGCTAGATGGCTATGTGACCACTTTCTGCTCCTCTAGCTCCTCACACCTTCCTGACTTGTGTTGTCAACACAGGTAATTGCCATACAGACCCTGAACCTACACGGACATCTGTGGCAGGGTGGTCACCCCGCTCCAGGCATAAAAAGGGTTAAAAAGGGAGAAGGCTGTAGCGAGGGGCCAATCATGAGAGGCCTTGCAGCAGCCAATCAGAGCCCAGAAGGGCTGTATAAAAGAGATGGCTGAGCACACTCTCACTCCAGGCCTGGAGGGAAAAAGACCAAGTTGCCTGATAGCCAGCGTACCACAGACAGAGCAGTGCTGAGGAAAGGCAGGGTGAGCCAGGGAAGCTCCAGCCTGAGTAGTGCTAGGCTGAGGCCCAGCAACAGAGGCCTGAGGGGCACTAGGGAGGCAGCCAGGGCAGGCAAAGGCAGCAGGTCCACAGCCCCTTGCCTATGGTGAGTGGCCATGTCAGACTGCAGTTTGCAACTGAGGCCAGGTGGGTATAGGGGGTTGGGGTACCCCGAGGGGGAGAACCCCAGAGTGTGGGAGCACTGCTGCGGGGCACTACCTAGAGGGAAGGGTGCCATGATCTGGGAGGGATGCAGAAAACAGGGAACAGCAGGCAAGGAGTCAGCCAGAAGAGGGCACTCCAGCACTGAGTGGCCCTAAGTCCTGAGTGACCAGAAGGGGGTGCCATGCTGGTGAGTCCCCCCCATGTTGCGACCTTCCATTACAATTTCAAAATCCCATTGCCTTTAGCGGGACCAGAATTTCATCCCACTATCTGCAACTTTTCTATCTTCACAGAACTACTGTGAGTAAACCAACCTAATGCAGTGTCATTCCAAGACAGATATAACTTTACGTACTTTAGGCAAGAAATATGTACTAGCAGAATGCCAGTCTATGCGTGACTTTGTACTGTAGGCATGATCTAATACAAGCCAGGGCAAGAATAAAGCTTCTTTCACAATCATCACTCGTGTCAAAATTAAAAGGAAACACCAAATCTATTAACAATAACATGCCCCTAAAATTGGTCATAAGGGGTGAGTATTTTTCCCTTTTCTTCCTCTAGATCTAACCTGGCATCATGGCCTGCATTTCTATTAACACTTTATTTTTTCTTTTTAAGGCACACAAGAACATGCATCACTTTTTTGCCCTTGTCCTAGTGTTAAGTGAAACAGACATAACTTAAAGGATTTGCCCCAATCTCTGCTTGGAGGCCTAAATCATTTTTGCTAAGGAGAGAAAGCTTAACTTCCAAGCAAGCATAAGAGGGACCCCCATGACTCTATAAGCCAGTTCTTGTGTTGCTGTAAATCAATACAGCTCCAATGACGTCAATGATGTCCTACACACTGTACAGTGAAGGACTTACTTAGTCCTGTGAGGATCTGGCCTGCGCTCTCCATCAGATTTTCATGGCATTCCTATAGTAGTTACTTGTTCCAGTGCAAAACACAAATGTAAAACGGGTTCTCCTTGTTCTAGCCATTTCTCACTCCAGATGGCAAACTGTCTCTGTGCATAAGACAGGCTTTTCAGTGGTGCAGAAAAAAGCTGTCCCAAGCCTCAGAAATGATGGCTTGCTAATGCACAGTCCGGAAACCCAGCTCTTCAGGCCTCATTGCAAACTTGCTCCTCCTACAGAGCTCACTCTGGTTGTTTTGTGGCCGCACCCTGAAGTCCTTACTTAGGCGAGATTCCCACTGAAGTTAAAGAGAGTGCTGACTGAGTACAACCCGAGTAAGGGATTCAAGATTTGGGCTCCATTTGCTACCTACAACAGAATCGACAGTAAGGCTGTAGTTTGCAGCAGATGTTTCTATATGTGGAAGAAAATCAATGACAACAATTTTTAAAATAATATACCTACCTACCTCTATCATCTTTGACAGTTCTTCAGGTTTTCGTCTGCTGAGCCAGTTACCAATAAAGCAGGATTTTCAGGGGACTAAGAGGTGTCACAATATTTAAAGATGAGGTCAAATCCTGAAAAGGTGGTTCTCAGACCATTTCAACCACCAACAAATAAACCACCTCAGAGCATTGCTACAGTCCTGAATCCTCTGTCTTTACTCAAGACTAAGAGCCTGCTATCTGCTAGCATAGGGCCCTTGGCCAGTCTTAGTTAGATGTAAATAGTCAAACCAGGATAAACCCAGTAAACTTGATAGGGCTTTGCTTTAGAAATTGTTGCCCCACTGTCGCAAAGGGAGTTTGGTCATTGACTTCTATGAGGCCAGTACTTCTACCCTGAGTCTTAGAGCATGAATTCAGGGGTCTTGGTAACACAGACCACAAGTGATCCTATCATCACTCTCAGGTAACTCTGATGTTTGCGTTTATTTTTATTTGTACTCCCATAGCACTGGAGGCCTCATCCAAACCAGGGACCCATTAGGGCAGGTGCTGTACATACAACATAACAGGAGACAGTGCCTACCTTGAAGTGTTACAGCAGTGGGTGGGCCACATGCAGCCCACTGGGGTTCTACCTGTGGCCCACGGACCACCTTCTACTCTCCCTCCCCCCACGTGTCTCTCGCGCTCTGGAGCCCCGCACTTCCTACTCCTCCCCCGCCCTCCCAGCATATTCAGAGGACCACGAATCAGCTGTTCGTGACTCTTCAAGCTCTGGGAGGGAAGGGAAGAAGCCAGGACAGAGCGTGACTCAGCAGATTCATGGCACTGGATTCATGGCATCAGTGGATTCATGGGGGGCCACAGGCTGCAAGTGGAATCCCAGGAGGCCACAGGCTGCTGCGGCCAACTGAGATGAAGGAGGGCCACTTCTGCAGCCCACTCCCTATTCTTGGTTGCCCATCGGTGCTTTACAGGCTAAACAAACAAGACACGCAACGGTTGAGAGAGAGTAGGTATTATTGTCCTCATTTTACGGGAATCAAGACACGAGAGACTGAGGCTATGTCTAGACTACTTTCTATTTTCAAAAGATTTTCTATTTTCCTGTGGAATTTGCATATCTTCTTCCGATCTCACTTTCAAAAAAGGATCTTTCAAAAGTGAAAGTAGTCTGGACGCAGTTTTTTCTTTTTTTTTTAAAAAAAACCCTTTTTCGAAAAACCTGCTCTTCCTTCAAAAATGAGGTTTACGCAGTTTTTTCTGAAAAGGGATTTCGATCTCTTTTGAAAGTGAGATCAGAAAGTGAGATCAGAAGAAGATATGCAAATTCCTGTGGAATTTGCATATCCTCTTTTGAAAAAAAAACGTAGTTTAGACTTACTCTGAGTGACTTGCCCAGGGGAAGACAGAATTTACAGCCAGTCAGGAATTCAACCCAGATTCCCATAATTCCAAGCCTTTGCTTCAGCTACAAGTCTATCCTTCCTCTCTTGCTCTTTCAATGTTCATCTGTGACCTCTGTGTTGCATGCAAGTACGTGATGCAGTTAGCTATGCTGCATCTGTTGTGCTCATTGACTAATTCACAGTTTTCCTAATCAGTATATATCACAACCATATGGCTCAGCAAATATTCTACCTCCTGCTCAGCGGGTCCAGGTGAAATTAAATGAGACTGAAGCCTTTTCTGCAGGAAACTGGAGAGAAATAAATACAAGGAGCAATGGAATTAGATTGCAGTAAGCGAGATTTAGGTTGGACATTAGGAAAATCTTCCTGTCTGGGTTGTTAAACACTGGAATAAATTGCCTAAGCAGGTTGTGGAATCTCCATCATTGGAGATATTTAAGAGCAGGTTAGATAAACATCTATCAGGGATGATCCAGAATCTAGACAATGTGTGACTCTGCCATGAGGGCAGGGGACTGGACTTGATGACCTCTCGAGGTCCCTTCCAGTTCTAGTATTCTATGATTCTAAGAACTGTGTAACACTGACCTTGCTGTTCTCTTTCACAGACGGCTTATCTATGCAGTGGATTGATGCTGCAGTGATCGATCCACCAGTGGTTGATTTATCGTGTCTGCTTAGACATGATAAATCAATCTCCAAGCACTCTCCCATCGACTCCAATACTCCACCAGGACATGAAGGACAGCTGAAGTCAAAGGAAGAGCAGCCCCCTCTGACCTTACCACACAGAAGACATCGCGGTAAGTACGTACGTTAGATCAATGGGGATGTTTAGTGTAGAAGAGGCCATAGACTGAAGCACTGCCTCCAGTCCCTGATCAACGTGCATACGCATAGTTCCTCACCAGACTCATGTGGGCTCCAGCTTCACAGAACATTTTATAAGAGGAGGGTCTCAGTCTACACATGCTATATACAATGTGCTTCTGCAAAAGAAGAAATTTAGATGGCTAATAGTAAGAATGGTAGGAAGATACATAAACCTTTCCACGGTCAAAACATTTTATGCACATTGCTGAATGAACATTTGACTCAGCACTCTGCTCTGGTGCAAAAGAATTCTTGACGTGTGTCTTGGTTAGCTCCATTGAAGCCAATGGGAGTTACTCGAGGAGTAACATACTATCCAACATGACATGAGTAATAACACCAGAATCTGACCCTTAGGATTTTAATGGTGTTCTGGAGCTTCCTCATAACTTACTCTTTGGAGTATCTCAGGAGATTGCCCAAACCCCAGAGCGTGAAGCTAGGACATTGCAGGATTACACATTGTGTTCTTTATGGCTACACAAGAGAGTTCATGAACACACTGTGCAAATAACTGATTTTTTTGAACCAAAGATGTCTGAAAAAAATAGTTTTAAGTTGACCCCAGACAATTCAGCACATCAGAAAAGTCAAGGAAAAAAAGTAATACCACTGAAACCAAATCTCAAAACCAAGACACCATTTGGCAACCAAGGCAAAACGTTTCCTTTTGCAAATGTCCACACAAAATGTTTTGACTTTTTCGGAATGTTCATTTCTTTTTCACCAAACAATTTGACGAATTCAACAGGAAGCGGCAAAACGTTTCGATTGACCTGAATCAGCATTTTTCAGTAAAAAAAAAAGAGTTATGTCTGAAATAGTTCACCCAGCTCTATTCCCGAATGGTGCCAGATGGACAGCTCCAGAGAATGAATGTTAGTATAAGTCAAGGGAAGGCAAAGCAAGTGAAGATCAAAGAAGAATTTAGGGTCCCTGTCGGCAAAGAGGCCTATGGCTACAATTGCCTTCTGGGAAATGCCACTGCTCAAGAGATTTTTTATTCAGGAGAAAGCAATACAGGCCCTGGGACATGGGTAGGGGGTGTTGAGCAATGGCCAGGGAGGGATCCTTCTGGCAGAGGATGGTGGGCATGTTAATCCGGATTCTCCTGAGCTCGCATGATTAGAACGAGATGCAGGAAATCAAGAAATAATAGAGGAGCTAAATGGATGCAATGCCAGAGATAAACTGTTGTCTCTCCTTGACCTTTGCCCAATAGCACAGAAGAAGGAGGAATTAAGCAGGATTAGAAGGGAGTTTTTTAGGAGAAAAATGTTGAGGCAGCCAGCTAGCTCACTAAGCCAAAGATTTCATAGTGAGGGATGTGACTTGCATTTTTACAGGTAAAATGGGTGCACCCAAACTCCTGGGCGCACCATTGGAGCCTACTGCCCTCAAAAGAAAGATTCCTTCTGACTTCAGTGGGCTTTGGATCTGGCGCCAAAAGAAAAAATCCTTGAAGAGAATCCTTGAGACTGTCTGGTGAGATGCAGCTGGGCTTTCATACGATAGCTCTTAATTATTCCAGACTACAGTGAAACCACAGTGGGTATGTCGACACTGAAAGAAACAAGAAAACAAGAACAAAAAAACCCACTGGGACTGAGAGGTGCAAAGCCCAGGTCTACCGACTCAGACTCTCACTATAGAGCTAAAAATAGGCACCGAGACACTTCGGCTCAGTCTGGAGTCCAGGCTCCGAGACTCTGCCACAGAGATTTTTTTAATGAATCATAAACATACCCAGCCTTACTTCTCTCTGTTCTTTCCATTGAAAGATACCTCACACCCACACCCACATTATAAGCTAAAGGATTCCTCTCTTAGTGGCATTATTGATTTGCTACTCGTGGTGATTCCAAAATTTCCTGTTTAATATCATTTTACAGAGTTCCCAGAGCAGTTCCTCATGTGTGTTCTTAATATTTTGCCAAAGGGGACAAGGTTCGAAGTCCAAACTCAGATCCTAATCTGGCAAGCAAAATGGTTTATAACAGGGGTGGGCAAATAGGACAGTGGTGGCTACCCAGGGTTAGCTCCTGGTTGGCCGTCACTGCTATATTTACCTGCACTTCCACAGGTAAAGGTGCTTGCAGCTCCCATTGGCCACAGATCATCATTCCCAGCCCATGGGATCTGCAGGAAGTGGCGTGGACCGGAACACCACTTCCTACAGCTCCCATTGGCAGGGAACGGAGATGTGCAGCCAATAGGTACCTGCAGAAGTGCAGGTAAATACAGTGGCAGGCCAGTATTTGCCCATCAAGGGTTTATAGCGATCTGTTCCTAAACTGCAGACGTGTGCATGTCATTATGCTATTTGGGGTAGGAGCCATTTTTTTTTTTTTTTTTTTTTTTTGCTCTGTGTTTGCCGCGCACCTAGCACAATGGGGTCCTGATTCATGACTGGAGCTCCTAGATACTAATGTTATACAAAAAATGATGGCAATGATCAGCTTTGGGATGGTTGAAATCCTCATTTCTAAACCTGCAATTTGAGCCTCTGTTTGGGTAAAATGAACAAGTATCATGGAATCATGGAAGATTAGGGTTGGAAGAGACCTCAGGTGGTCATCTATTCCAGTGCTTCTCAACCTTTTTTTTTATAAAGTACCCCCTTTTAAAAAAAATTTATAAGTATCCCCAGTACCTAGTTATCAGACACACAAATTTTTTTTCTCCCATTGCAACACATTTGTTTAAACAACTTAATCGTAACCGGGCGGGCGATGACATTTTTGGGTGTAAAAAGTACAAAAATAATAAAGCGCTATAAAGCTTAAATCAAAAATTCAGTTTTCTTCAAATTTCAGTTGTGTTGACGTACCCCCCAGACTTCTCTTGAGTGCCCCTAAGGGTACTCGTACCACTGATTAAGAAACACTGATCTAGTCCAATCCCCTTCTCAAATCCCAACTAAATCATCCCAGCCAGGGCTTCATCAAGCTTCACCTTAAAAACCTCTCGGGACGGAGATTCTACCACCTCCCTAGGGAACCCATTCCAGTGCTTCCTCGCCCTTCTAGTGAAATAGTTTTTCCTAATATCCAACCTAGACCCCCCTCCCCAACTTGTAACTTGAGACATTCTGTCATCTATCAGCACTGAGAACAGCCTGTCTCCATCTTCTTTAGAGCCCTCTTGAAGTAGCCAAAGGCTGCTATCAATGCTTCTCTTCTGTAGACTAAAGTAGCTTTATCATTCCTGCCTAACCTTTTCCTGGTACTTGTTACCACAAAGACACTAGACTTTTCCTTCCCTTTCTGCCTACAACATTTCTTAAAGATGACACATCGCACTCAAGTACTGACTACCTGTGGCCATTAAAGATGACAAGGAATGGTTGGTACAAGGGAGGAAGTCAAAAGCAATGTCCTGGCCAAATTGCAGCTGAGATCATTACATTTCATGTCCCTGGATTCAGCAGTTTTAAGGGCAGGAGGGTCCGTTATGATCATTAAGAAAATTCCTCCTGCAGTCTCATCTTGATGCAGCATTCTCCACTTCCTGTCTTTCTGCCTGTGCAGTGCTGCTGTGTGCTGTTAAACAGCTGTGATACTTTATTTCCAGAAGTGGTTGCATTTCTGTGATGACTGATTTCTGTTTGTGAGTAGTTTATAGAGTGCTCCAGGATCATCTAGGATGTTAAAGGGCACTGTAATTACAATAGTATGTTTGCTTTCTATTATATCAATCACTATGGTAGGATTTTCAGGAGTGCTTAGAAGTGGCTTAACTTGGCTCCCATTGACTTACATGAAAGCAAAATTAGGCCACGACTCAGTTTGTGCTTGTGACAGGGTGGTCTGGCCACACCCTGCCCCTCCATTCACGATAAACCATAGAGAGGTCCTCCAAGAAGGCAAGAGTGGCAGCAAAGTAACCGGCCAATCAGAGGCCAGGAAGGTCTACAAAGGGAGATGCAAAGCAGAGTAGCAATCAGTGCTGGGCAGAGCTCAAGGAGAGCAGACTATGAGGCTGGCTGAGGAAGCTGTGTCCAGGAGGGGAAGCTCTGGAGGCACCACTCTCTCTGAGCAGGGGAACAGAGTGAGGGGAAACAGACTTAAGGGACAGACTAAGAGGGCATCAAGATGGGCTCCTGTTACAAGTGTACCCTGGAAGAGGTCTGTATGTCACACAGAGGCTGCGTAGCCAAAGAAGGCTTTCTGACTAAGTGAGAGCAGGCACATGCACTTGACCAGGTGGGGGGCACTCAGGGGAACTGAGTGCCACGCTGTTAGGCTATGTCTACACTGCACAGTTATTTCAGAATAAGCTATTCTGGAATAGTTATTCCAAAATAGCTTATTTCAAAATATACGTCTACACTGCAGGGAAGCCTCAAAATTAGTCCAAGGCAGGCTTCCCTAACGTAGGCGTGAGCCCCAGGAGGAATAACTTAGAATGGCCCTGGTGAGGAGCTATTTCAAAATAGCGGAAGTGGAGCATCTACACATGTCTTATTTTGAAATAGCTATTTAGGAATAGGCATTATTCTTCGTAGAATGAGGTTTACAGAAGTCAGAATAAGCCGTTGGAATAAGTCAGAATTGCTGTGTAGACACTCACATAGTTATTTCAGAATAATGTCCGTTATTCCAAAAGAACTTTGCTGTGTAGATACACCCTTATAGTGCTTCATAGCGTTTCGGATGCCCTGGTAAACAAAGGAAACTGAGCTGGAACACAACCAGTGTGGATTCCTATGTGTTTATATCTGCAGCTCTAACTTTTCTTTAATAAATGCCTCCAGTAAAGATAGCTTGTGTCTCTATTTATTGTGACAATACAAATGTTCTACATTAGCTTCACCCATTTATCACACCACTGACTGTTGTTTTCTCTTCACAACCAGTTTAGCCCATATTCTTTAATGGCATTCCATGTTTCAAGTTAGCAAGCCTGGCCTTCATAACTTTGAAATCTGAATGTTACCAGTTGAAAGAGCTCTTGGACTTGGCACTTCTTCCTGTCGCTACAGGGCTGACATCAAAATAAAGCTACTGAAAACTACCTTATATCCATGGGACTGTCATGTTCCCTTGTGGCTTGACACTAGATGATGTGGTAAAGGGGCTGAGTACATTCTGCGAATATGGTGCGTTAATGCACTTACTTTAATTACAATATGAACGACTAGGAGGAGGTCAAATGGAACAAAGCAAAAATGCTAACAACATTCCGAGCCCATTGTTTAATCAAACTCTGTTCTTGGAATCTTATTTTTCCGCTTTATCTTATTGCTGTATTTCTTCCTTATTATGAATTATATCTGCCCCTCTCTAGAACTTTTCAACCCCAGTAGGCTATTGCCGTACTGTCCTCTTAATAATCTACATCCTCAACTCATGCTGGGAAAGTTAGTACACTATGAAGGCAGTTACAGTGGATAAATCACTAGCTTGTGGAGCCCAACATTACTACATGCGCCAGGGGCTCCTTCCATCACTCCATTCCCCCCCATAAATTCTCTGTGGGCCCACCCTCCCTTTCCCCTCTGTTTCAGGGACTCCCATTCATTCCTCATGCCAGGGGCTCTGGTGCCTCTCACCACCGCCCACACCCCAACACATGCCAGGGGCTTTGTTTGCGCACCTTCTCCCAGCCTAGGATGTGTCTTTACATGTCCCTTCATTGCCCCTTTCTGTACCACAGCAGGGACTCTGCGTGCTTTAGCATTCCCCCTCTGCCACATCAGAGGCTACGAAACATTCCCTGAAATTCTGGAGCTGGTCATTCAGAAGTTAATACTTTTGATCCAGACAGACACATGCCATCTATTTAAGTATAAGATGCTTTGCTTAGCCAACACTGTGCAGCTGACCCCAAAAGGGGAAAAAAAGTTACCTAGGATTAATGAGAGGGTCTAAACACCTCCAAGCATTGGAGACATTCTTGGGTAGCTGCTCAGATGGCATAAATCAGGTCCATTGAAGTGTGACAGATGGTCCACTAGGCTGCTCTAAGGCTACGTCTAGGCTGCACTGTTAAATCGGAAAAAGATACGCAATTTGTGTATCATTTTTCGATTTACTTTCGAAAGAGGCTCTTTCAAAATGTGGCACGTCTACACGGCGCCAAATTGAGAAAGAAAATGCTCTTTTGAGCCATCTCTTATCCCTCATAGAATGAGGTTTACATGGATGGCAAAAGAGCACGTCCATTCTTTCGAAAAAAATTTCAAAAAAGCGGACACATTCCTTGGACAAGGTGCTGCTATTTCAGGATACCTCCAGTATAGAAACGCCGCATCCAAGGAACGCGTCCGCTTTTTCGAAATTTTTTTCAAAAGAACGGATGTGCTCTTTTGCCATCCCTGTAAACTTTGTTCTATGAGGAATAAGGGATGGCTCGAAAGAGCACTTTCTTTCTCAATTTGGCGCTGTGTATCCTCCGGTATCCCAAAAAAGCAATACAGTCTAGACGTAGCCTAACTTATCCAGGGCTTGGGTTGGGGCTAGCCCAGGCATAGAATTTAAGAGCCACAGCAGGCTAGTTTGGTGACTCTCTCCCCTCTGCTGGGTTGAATTCTGGGTTAGTACAGCAGAGAATCTGGGCCTGCACGATTAAAAAAACCCAGACAAATTGAAGAGAAATCAACATTGAAGAGCAACAATGATTAAAAGTTTGGCAAGTAAATCCCCTGAGGAAAGGCTGAATGAGACGGGACACATTGCAGCTGTCTACAAACAGATAAAAAGAGGGCATCAAGAGGACATGGATCATTAGTTAATGAGAAGAGACCACAAACAATGGATTTAAGCTACAGCAGGGGAAATACAGGGGTTGGATAGCAGGGAAAACTTCTGGGCCAAATTCAGTCCTATAAATTTTTTCCTGGAGGTGTTATAATACCTCAAGCAATGGAACAAACAAGCAAGGGAGTTTTGGAATTGCTATCATTCAGGGCGAGGACTAGTCACCAATCTATTTGGGGTGATTTAGAAATAATGAAATCCAGACTGGCAACATCCAGGGGAATGGGCTACATCATCCATTTAGTATTCCAACCAACCCAAATGATGTGAAGATTTTTCATGAAGTGCTGATTGGGGATGAAGTTTTCATTATTCTGGCACTTACACAATAATAGAGTGCAGGCCAATCGAATAACATACAAATTAAAGAAAAAGAACCTGAGAGCTTGTCTGGTTGTCAGAATAAACAGATTGGGCCAATTCCTCAAAACGGTATAATTACACAGACATCGGTGAAGAGCAGATAATTTACACCAGGTGGGACTCTGGCTTTGATAGCATCAAGCTTTTAGGTCTTGGAAGAAGTAGAGGAAAACTTCACAAAGAGGTACAACAGAGGAGTTAATCTTAACAAATATTTTATTTCCATCATGAAATATCTCACTAGTCACCCTCCTGCTTAGTAGCTTAACTCTTGATGAATCTACTGTACCTCTGTAAAGCTCTCATTTAACACAGAGGTGCCCATCCTATGGTCTGTAGGCCATACACGGCCCAACAGAGTACTTCATAAGGTTCACGGCCAGCTTCAACACAGTATGCTAACAGTGGATTCATTAGCATGTTGTTGTCATGCTTATGTCATTTGAGCTTACACAAGTATGTAAATGGACAGTACTGTACACAGAAACAAGCTATCTCATTACATATGGAACATGCTGGACTTAAAATATAAATCAATACCTGTGACTTTAAAACATACTGAAATATGTAGAATCTGTTTGCCCCACACAAGGTGATGCTCATGGTCCTCCTCTATAACAAGGCTGGGCACCACTGGCTTAAGACAAAGTGTTTGCACTTGGTTCAGATATGCTGGGTCTAATGTGGTACACTATTCCTCCCATTTTATGTCCGTTATGATTTATAATGTGGTAGCACATAGAGGCCACAGTCACAGACCAAAAACCCAGGCTCTTCTCTGAGGAGCTCACGCACCACTTGTAAGACAACAGACAACAGAGAAATGCACCGAAGAGCCAGAGGGGAGACTAGGTGTCATAGTGGACCACAAGCTAAATGAGTCAACAGTGTGACCCTGTAGCAAAAAAAGCAAACATGATTCTGGGATGCATTAACAGGAGTGTTGTGAGTAAGACACAAGAAGTCATTCTTCTGCCCTACT
The DNA here is from genome assembly GCA_032595735.1 of Pelochelys cantorii. Taxonomy (NCBI): domain Eukaryota; kingdom Metazoa; phylum Chordata; order Testudines; family Trionychidae; genus Pelochelys; species Pelochelys cantorii. The sequence continues at coordinate 15,593,509 of CM064346.1, forward strand.
CTGCACTGATTAGGCCTCAACTGGAGTATTGTGTCCAGTTCTGGGCACCACATTTCAAGAAAGATGTGGCAAAATTGGAGAAGGTCCAGAGAAGAGCAATAAGAATGATGAAAGGTATAGAGAACATGAGCAATGAGGGAAGACTGAAGGAATTGGGCTTGTTTAGTTTGGAAAAGAGAAGACTGAGAGGGGACATGATAGCGGTTTTCAGATATCTAAAAGGGTGTCACAAGGAGGAGGGAGACAAATTGTTCTCCTTGGCCTCTGAGGATAGGACAAGAAGCAACGGGCTTAAACTACAGCAAGGGAGGTTTAGGTTGACATTAGGAAAAACTTTCTAACTGTCAGGGTGGTTAAACACTGGAATAAATTGCCTAGGGGGGTTGTGGAATTTCCATCACTGGAGATATTTACGAGTAGGTTAGACAGACACCTGTCAGAGATGATCTAGATGGTGCTTGGTCCTGCTGTGAGGACAGGGGACTGGACGTGATGACCCCTTGAGATCCTTTCCAGTTCTAGTGTTCTATGATTCTAGGTGCCAAGTCCAGACTGCATGAAAAGCTCTGGGTACAACATACAAGCTGTGTAACCACTACCTGCTCCACTGGGGGTAAACCCCACTGACGTTAGCAGAATCGCGACACAGTGGTAATTCTCACGTTTCCAAATGAACTCAGGCTATAGCAGACCAAAAAACTGGGCCAAATCTTCAGAGGGGTGTAAATGGGAGTGATTTCCATTGACCGCAAAGGTGCTTTTATCACTCTTCGCCAGCTGAGGAACCAAACCACACTTCCCACAGGCGGCTTCAAGAAAGCTGTATCTGTGTTTGAAAGGGCTGCCATGAGGCATTGCTGCTTTTGTGTATTTTCTGCGGGGAACACGCAAAAGGGAAGTCCCTGATGTATTTAGCATTGAAATGGATGATTCTTCTGGGGCTCCTCCTTAAGGTACGACAGAGGAAAAAGGAAATGGATATAAGATAGAAAAATGGATCTTTCGGCCTCCAGCCCAACAGAGAGGCAGTGTGCAGAGTCAAGGGAAAGGTAGGAAAGTAAAATGGAAGATACTGTCTGCATTGAGTGGCTGCTGAAAGGGGGAAGTGCTCTAGGGATTGTTTCTTACATGTGCAAAAGAGCAACCAGATGAATGAAATCTGCTCGTCACTCCATCTTTTCATGTCAAAACCTGGACACTCTGGGCCTTATTCTCGTTGACATCAAAGCCCTTTATGCCACTCTGGCAGTACAAAGGAAGCTTAAAATTGGGCATCATTTACATCTAAGTTGTCAGAGAGATGCGAAATGGCTTGAGAATCCATGTACAGTGTCTCCTTTCTTCCCAAACATTACATTGATAATCAAGGGAAGGAATTGTACAGACCTGTTTTTTAGAGGTAGTTAAAAAATATCCATCATCTTAAAAAAAACCCCAAAACCTATTTTCATCTCTTTTTTTTAGGTATCCTTTTAAAAACTGACTTTTTTTCAGTCTTCTGTTTATGAGAACTCAAAAAAGTGTCAAAGAAAACACATAAAGTTTGGTCAAAATTGTGTGCTGGGAGGAGGAGCATCCACATTCCCACCAGTGCTATTATTTCTCCAGCCCTTCCATTCTCGTTTATCAGAGAGAGCGCCCATCTGTCTGCAGAGGAAGAGAGCTATAGGAGAGCCAAGCATTGTTCTTTGCTCTTTGACTTGCTGGGATGCTCTGTGTAAGAGCACAGCCAGGTCTGGAGTGAAACACAAGTCCTTTGCTCCATTTCCTTTGAAGCCGCTGCTCCAGCTTGATTGCGCTAATCTGTATTTGGAGCCCAGCATTGGAGCAGGCTCCTGAGGTTAAACAATGGGCCCAAAGGCACAGCGTGTGTCCCACCCTGCTGCTCAGAAGGCTTAACGTTGTAGAGACATGTACAAATAATTTTATCTGCTCGGGTTTAGCTGGGTTTTGTAACAGGTTGCCATAGCATCCTATTCATCTCACCAACAGATTTTCCTTTCACAAAACACAGTTCTTCTTTAGGGCCAGATTTGCTCCGATTTCAATGGGTACAAAATCTGTCCATTCAGAAGCAACTTCTATTAGTTACTAATGATCAGTGATGCAGTTATATACATTAGCTTGAATTGGTTGCCTTGCCCAAAACAATTCAGCTGCCTTGCCATATATAGGGTTAAATATGAGCATCATGATGCCCAATCAGATTACAGTAGAGGGCTGCAGGCCATCCCATGGAGTTGGTGCTGCTTGGGGAAATATGGGGCTGTGATAAATCACCTCAGATCTCATCATGAATCAGCAAAACGTCAGTGGTGCACAGAGAAGCCAACAGTCACACCGGACCCACGGACAAGGTGTGAGGTGGCCAGTTCCATGCTCCCAGAAAGGGCGGGGCCTCAGATGGAAGGCGTGGGGCCACGGGCAGCCAGAGCATGCCGCACAGTGCCCCCGCCTCCTCAGGCAGGCCTCAGAGCCGCCTGGAGCATACCATATTGCACTTTAGCAGCAGTTTAAGGGGCTATGGGCCTCTTTGAATCACTGGGCCTGGGAGCAACTGCGCCTTCCCACCTACCCCGTCAGAAGGCCTGGTGGGGCATGCTTTACGACAGCCCTGAGCACTGGGTTAGATCTGCTAATCCCAACTACATACATTTTTAATAAGAGTTCTGGGTAAACTGAAAACCTATCAGGAACCGGTACTTGGAAACATTACCTGAGCATGTTTTGTTCTGCATGTGGCTCCAGACATTTTTTGCCCACCACTTAGGCTTTGCTCAAGGAATCAGCCTCCTCCTCTATTCCACAGTCACGGCCAGTTGCCAGACCATCCCATCCCCAAACCCCATGTCTGGAGTTCAGGCTAACTCAAGTGTCCTGTTCACTTGCAATTGTCGAGGTTAGACGCAAGTTCCGACCATCGAGTCGTCTTCCTGGGAGCCAGTGCACATCAATTCAGTAATGTTATTTGTTCATTATCCTAATCAGACAGATTAGCAAAAAGACATCAAAACTGACATTACTTAGTAAATCTAATTAGGGAAATGCCTTAATGCAGTTACACCAAACCAATTTTATCCTTCTCAGCCCACCCCAAACTTCATTGTTCTTGAATATCACACCATTGAACTGAGAGTCTCCACTGGGAAACCCAGCAGACAAAGGTATTTTTATCACTCCCTTCTCTCTCTCTCCTCCCTTGGGCCCCAATTTTACTCGACCCTCTCATGATTGTCTTATGCATCATCAATAGGGTGTGATTCTGAGGACCTTCAGCACTGAAAGCCTGGCTCTATCATTCAGCCAAAGGATGAGTAGCACTAGCTAGTAGCTGTAGTAGGTTTTTATCCTATCATTAGCTAGTGTATTTCAATTTCAGGAGGAAGGATCTTGCATTTCTGCCTTAGTAATAAGTTGTAAGTATACAGAGAAGCAGCAAACAGAGGGGTGAAAAATAAGACAAGAGATTGGAGGAGAGCATAAGAGGAAACAAAGGAGAAGGAAAAAAGGTGGCTGAGGACCCAAAAACATCATTCAAGCCACTTCCATCCCACAGTCTGCTCTTGTATATTGAGATATCATCAGAGACCACTTAATAGAATTGTTTTACCTGCATGACATGTTAATGGCTTATCCATTGTTCTCTTTATATACTGTAATAATAACAGGTGGGTGATGAAATGTTTATGTAGGGTGTATATTAAGGAAAGCATATAATGGATGGGCTAATTTTACTTCTAAACGATAACTATTTAGGAAGCACCTGGAGAGACCTGCTTGTTGTATAAACCTGAAACTTTTTTGGTGCTGACTATGTGATTCTGCCTTTCACGATGATGCCTGATTGTTGAACGAGAAGCCATTCTACAAAATGAGGCAGGCCATAAAGATGAAAAGCCACTGACACTGCTAAGCTGGAAGATTTTGGGGCTTATAAATGACAGCACACTTAGGCTGAATAAAGTTATAACACTCTCGCTGAGTATGTCCTACCTCCATCTAGGTTCTAGTTCACACAGAGGATAATAGTTTATTATTGCAACAAATTAGCAAAATTCCTCCTTTAATTGAAGTTATAGAGGCTTGTATTTTTTATAGTTTTGATCCCTGACAGTGGAGGTAGCTACAAGTGCTGCTTGGAAAATGGCAATTACGTTTGCCAAAAAAATGAAAATAAATGAACATTTTTGGAAGGAGTTAAATGTTTTCATGGGTTTATTCCTTTTTTTAAAAGGAAGAACCTAATGCTGAACTTTTTTTCAGTTTTCAAGCCCCCTAAAATGTTTATTTTTCAATATTTGAAAAAAAAATTTTAAATGTTCCAATTTTTGGTTTTTCTTAGTTTTTGAAAACTGAGCATTTTTAAGATTTCAACAATTTTTCATGGAAAACCTTGAAAATGTTGAAAGAAACAAGAACTTCCCATGAAAGTTTTTATGTCCATAAAAAGCCATCTCTTTCTTTAAAAAAAAAAAAAAAAAAAAAAAAAAAGTTTGACCAAAAAAATTTTAACTTCCACTAGTTGCTAAATTATCATGTAGGCTATTTGGAAAATGCATTCTTGTTCAGCTAGCCTCTGATATTATGTAAATGATGGTGAGTTCATGAAGCATAAAGAACCAATAATCTAATTAAGACAGTGCAAGTCTTTTCACTGTGCCCAGTAACATTGGATCAGGCCCTAAAGTAGTATAAAGACTATTTGAATTTGGTTTTGTAAGATACTTTTTTTTTAAAAAGGCAAGCTTAAAATATTGAAAACCTATTAAAGTTGTCTTGCTTTATACTGAGGGCTGTCCCATTGACTGTATATCACACCAGTGGGTTCCCACCTTTTTTTTATTTCAAGCCCCTCCAAAATTTCAAATGGAGGTACAAACCTCTTTGGAAATCTTAGACGTAGTCCACAGACCCCAAAGGGTCCACATGTTGAAAACCACTGTATTACACAATAACATAACCTCATCAGCAGTTAAACTGATTGTTTTATTCCACTCTGAAGAGTGGGAATCAAGTACCTATAAGACTACAAGAACAGTTTTAGAACAAGTTTTCAATTACACAGAGGCCTGCAGTAAATGCAACAGCTTCATTGTAAGAAAGCCCAATTTAAAGAATAGATGATGGACTTAAATTCATCTCTGGCACAACTCCACTGTTTGCAGTGGAGATGGGTTTGGTTCTGTATGTCTTAGAGAAATCCACCTCCCAAATATTTATGGGAAGAAATGTCGCCCTTTTTATTCCATTACAAAACGAATCTGCACACAATAATTCCCAGGATCGTATTGCTCTCTCCCATATACATGTGCCCTGATATAATATTCTTCTCATCTATTGCACCTTTGATCTAAGCATCTGGCATCAGTTTCCAAATATTAATGAAGCTCAATACCTGTTGGAGTCAGGCCATTATTAATTAGACTTCTTTTATTGGTATCAAAGAAGAGGCACACCCACGGATCTTAAGAGAGATCAGACAGCAAGTCAGTGCCAGAGGTTCTGTTGGAGCCAAGGAGTCCTGGATCCCAGCCCCTTCTTCCAATCTTAAGAGCATATACTACTGCAGTGGGTGTTTTGCCTGAGGGTGGTACAATAGAGCCTGCCAGTCAATGACTCGCAAAGGGATTTATATTCCTAAGTCCCTTGGGCACTTTTGAAAATGTTATCCAGCGTGACTTGAGTGACTGAGATATTTACAGTTGTGCTCATGTCTCCGTTTGACTCCCCCAGAGTTTCTGCCCATTCAGAGGGATTTAGCTGTGACCCACTGAGGGATATAGGTTTGGCCGTGCATAGACTTCATACTCAGCAACACAGCATGCTGCTCAATGCTCCATACCATACCTACTGTAGGGCTCTGTCCAGCCCCAAGTGACATGCCCATGGTCACACAGGGAGTCTGTGGCAGAGCCAGAACCTGAACCCAGATCACCTAAGTCCAACGCCAGAATCTTAACCACATTTTTCCTTCCTACATTAAGTATTTTTCCTCCTGTTTTCTAAATCCAAAACCTAGATGAAAAAAACTTGCTATGCGTGTTCTCTGCTTTATTACTTGGTATGTCTGTGCTAACAAGCAGGTTATAAAATGGGTTAGTATAAACATACATATGGGAGAGGGAGGAGATGTCAATGTACTTTCCTGCATAAAGATTTCACAGGAAATGTTCAAATCTGCTCTGCATTTTACTGTGCAAGTGAAACACACTTAGTGTCACTGACGACACTTTATTGGTGCAATCAATTCTTTGAGCCAAATGTGCACCGAGTTATAATCAGATGCAATTGTATTGGACGTGTTCCTTATACTGGGGTTCAATTTGCCTCTCTCTTTTAGCCTAGAGAAAGAAAATGAGGGTGCCCTTTAGTTTGGTGCCGTCGTCTTTTGCTCTTGACAGAGTTCCCTTTTGAATTTATTTCATATCTAACCTCTATTGCTTTAAGTGTTCATTGCAGGCTGCACTTTTCTACTAGTATTTTGTCAATACACAGCTGCTTGCTTTTGTAGCTCAGGTTAAAGATCCCAATAAAATACCGACAGAATGGTGCTGTTCCCAGGATGTTCTCCCAGAAGAAGAGTAATCTCCATCCCAGTTAATGACAATGCAGTGCTCTGTACACTTTCCCTTGTTCTTCTCTGAAGGGTGAGACAGAGAGAGATTCTCTACTTTCAAGCCAGGGAATAGCTGAGTTGAATAAAATACTTGAGCCTGATCATCGGCTGCTGTCAGGAGAGCTGACAGCCACACTGGGCCTCTGGGAAAGGTGGGTGGGGCCTGCTCCCTGCTCACAGAAGAGTCGGGGGCTTAGACAGAAGGGGCGGGGCTGGACAGCCAGCCCTCAGCACCTCCCAAAGCGTGCTGCACAGCACTCTGGTGGTGATTTAAAGGAACCAGGGCTCCAGGTACCGCTGCTGCCCCACATCCTTTAGAATCACCAAGCCGGGGCAGTTGCCCTCTTTGACCTCTCTCCCATCAGTGGGCCTGGCTGCTGTCAATCCATAGATTTCAAAGGAGCTTCATCAACTGACACCAGTTGGGGACCTGGAACACCTACTGAACACGTACATTTGAGCCACAAACTTGGACCTGAAAAAACAACCCCAAATGTTTAGAATCCAAACCCTGATCCGGATGCTCATTTTGCAGCAGAGTCTCTGTAACAGACTCAGAAAAGCCTAGATTTGACTCTTCCCCCGGTGACGGCGCGTTGGGGAGACCCTGATCCTGCACCCCCATCTGCAGCCAGATGTGACTTACAGCTAGCCAGTAGAGTAGAAGGTTTTATTGTTTCACAGAGACACGGCGTAGCTTAGGATCGATGTTAACACAGGAGCCAGGGCAAACAGCCTTATTCCTCTTGGGGGGAAGGGGCTTCGCCCCCTTCCTTGGTCTAAAACATCCTTACACATCACAGCCCAGCTGAGATTGCCTCACCCCACAGCCACTGCTCACTTGCCCCAGGCAGCCCCACCTCCTGAACTTCATGTCCTCCTTCCAGGTTCAAGGAGTTATCTCCTGTCCCCTGGGCCTCAGGAGGTGAGAGACTGCACATACTTCCCCAGTGAGTCATGCCCAGCCTCCCCCTCCTCATGCAGCTAGTGCTGCAGAGCTTGGGGAAACTGAGGCATGCACACACCCACACATAGCATCACTACAGAGCACCATAGGACAGTAGGATCACATATAACCCCATAAGACAAATGGTGAATGCAACACCAGAGCAAACATAGGATTACAAAAGTAGACAGCACCCCCACTATGTCATACCCCCATTTTGGATCTCTTCAAAATTCAAACCCCAGGTGCCACCTTACATTGCTGTAGTTTTACAGTAGGATCCAAATTCAGTAGCTTAAACGCCAATTCTTCCTTCTATTTTAAAATATTTTAGAAATGAAGCCACAGAAAGAACAGCATGTAAAGCAACATCTACCCTGTTATTAAACACAATGAATGTTAGTAGGAGCAGCAAAAGGAGATATTGGATGAAAACTGCAGCATGGGGTACTCTGTCAATGAGATGGAAAGACTGACAATTAAGTTCTTTAGATTTACTCTACAGCTCCTTTTTCATTACAAGACAATTAATAAATGACTCATTTCTTGCAGCCTATCCAATCTTAGGGGGTCTTTCATACGTAAAAAAGCCTATGGACAAGACAGCTGGATTGCTAGCATAAATCACTTTTACTAAGTATCATGCATGTTCTCCTGTATATAAATCAAGTAACAGAAATGAGTGGCTAGCAATAAAGCGGGTTGAAAATTCACTGGCAGACTAGTTTTCCTTTGGAAAGTGGGTTTCATCAAAATCAAAATATTTCCTGGGAATGCTGGAAGGGACAAGCGGGGCTCTGCAGGGATCAGTTTTGGGACCGGTTCTGTTCAATGTCTTCATCAACCATTTAAATAATGGCATAGAGAATACACTTAAAACTTCTGAATGATACTGAGCTGGGAGGGGGTAGGATTATAATTCAAAATGATCTGGACAAACTGGAGAAATGGTCTGAGGTAAATAGGATGAAATCAAAGGACAAATGCAAAGTACTGCATTTTGGAAAGAATCATCAGTTACACACACAGGTGACCCGTGGCAGCACTTGGGAAGTGCATTGTCTCCTTAATCCCTGCCAAAATGTTAATTGATAAATGGGGTGCTCCCACATGCCCTATCTCTGCCCCTATGGGGGCCCTCCCTGCAATCCCCCACCTCCCACAGGCACCAGTCACCCCTGTTACACACATACAAAATGGGAAATGACTGCTTAGGAAGGAGTACCGAGGAAAGGGATCTAGTGGTCACAGTGGACCACAAGATAAATATGAGTCAACAATGTGACACTTTCCAAAAAAAAGCAAACATCATTCTGGAATGCATTAATAGGAGTGTTCTGAGCAAGGCATGAGAAGTCATTCTTCCACTCTACTCTGTGCTGATTAAGCCTCAACTGAAGTACTGTATCCAGTTCTAGGGACATTTCTGGAAAGATGTAGAAATTAAAAAAAGAAGTCCAAAGAAGAGCAACAGAAATGATTAAAAGTCTAGAAACATGACCTGCAAGGGAAGATTGAAAGAACTGGGTTTGTTTAGTCTGGAAAAGAGAAAACTGAGAGGGAACATTAGAATAGCTTTCCAGGATCTAAAAGGTTGTTACAAGGAGGAAGGAGATAAAAATATTCTCCTTACCTTTTGATGATAAGATGAGAAGCAACAGGCTTAAATTGTAGTAAGGGAGGTTTAAATTGGACATTAGGAAAAACTTCCTAACTGTCAGGGTGGTTAAGCACTGGAATAAATTGCCTAAGGAGGTTGTGAAATCTTCATCACTGGAGATTTTTAAGAGCAGGTTAGACAAACATCTATCCGGGATGATCTAGATGGTGTTTGGTCCAGCCATGAGCGCAGGGGACCAGACTCGATGACCTCATGAGGTTCCTTCCAGTTCTATGATTCTATTATCAATTTTAAAAATAATCTCTGAGAAAAGTTTAAGGATATGTCTAGACTACATGCCTCTGCCGACAGAGGCATGTAAAACAGGCTACCTGACATAGTCAATGCAGCGGGGATTTAAATATCCCTGGCTTCATTAAAATAAAAATGGCCGCCACGCTGTGCCAGCTCAGCTGATTGTCGGCACAGCGTGCAAGTCAAGACGCGGATTGGTCGACAGGGGAAGCCTTTGTCGACCGCTCCCTTATGCCTCGTGAAATGAGGTTTACAGGAGCGGTCGACAAAGGCTTCCCCTGTCGACCAATCCGCATCTTGACTGCCACGCTGTGCCGACAATCAGCTGAGGCGGCACAGCGCAGCAGCCATTTTTATTTTAATGAAGCCGGGGATATTTAAATCTCCGCTTCATTGACTATGTTGGGTAGCCTATTTTACATGCCTCCATCGGCAAAGGCATGTAGTCTAGACATACCCTAAGTGTCTTGTTTAATTTAGATCCATTTTGTTTAGACTTTTCTATTATATTTAATACTAGAAGATTTACCCAACATTGCTCAGGTCCTTCCAAGCAGGGAACTGGTTGTGGGGGGAGTGCATGCATCAGGGAAGGGGTTTGGGAGTTGTGGGGGGGCTCGGGGAGGAAGGGGTACAGGAGTGAGGCCAAGGGGTGGGGAGCTCAGATTGGCAGGGTTGGAGCAGTGACGCTAGGTGAAATCCTAGCCCCATTCAAGTCAATGGAAGTTTTCCCATTGACTTCAACAGGGCTTGGATTCTAGCTGCTCTCATTAGATCCTCTTTTCTGCCAGGCAAGTTGTGCTCAAGAGCCAGAGTTGCACATGCGATGCAGAGCTCCCCTATGGTGGAAGATTGCCGCCATTGCTTGTGCAATATATAGAGCGTAGTTTAGCCACTCAGGCTGCAGGCCGGGCTGGGGATTTTGCCCAGCCTTTAAGTAACGTGCACGTCCTGAAGCATGAGTCAGCAAAGATTCAGACTGTGTCTTTTGGCCTAGACTTTCTTGGAGGGAATTACGCATTTGCAAATTAACAGTTTAAATCTGTCTATACAAAGCTTTCTCTAAGGGATAATTCACAAAAGGAAAAAGAGGTACAATGAGGAGCAAGGTGACATTTAACTGCAACTGAGCTGAGCTTTAATTACTCCTCTGATAAATATTGTTCAGCACAGTTCACAGAGCCCTGCATTCGAACATGCATTATTGAATGAACTATTGTTCTTGTAGGTCACTGAATGGATCACACACAATCAGATAATACTAAGGAGCTAACGTTTGCTTTCATCTATCCACACCTATAGGCTGGAACTAGGGATGTTACCAGAGCCCCTGGCATGAAGTGGCTTCCAGTATATTCAGGGTTTACAGTTTGGTTCAATGGCTCTCAGCACCCCCACTATAAAAACTATTCCCAACCTCCTTGTATCTACTATATATTTGGGAGAGTTTGTCTGACTGTCTGTCTGTCCATCTTTCTGCCTGCCTGCTCATGAACTCCTCCTAAATGGTAAGATCTAGGACCACCACATTGGGCATACAGCTTCCTCTTATCATAACTTAAAGCAAGGTAAGAGTTTGGTTGTGCCAGAAAAATGGGACGTGCCTGGAATGGGATTGTGTCTCATCAAACCAAATAGAGAAAAGAGACAAAATCACCAGGCAGATGAAAGGGGCTGGATATGGATGCGCCCTCCCCAATCCGGGACTGCCCCAGCCCCAAGCCTCCCACACCCCAGATCCCCATTAGGGAGGGCAGGGGGGCTAAAACAGGGGGGCTGTTCCCTTTTTGTCAGGGAGCGAGAGGAAAGTGCCCAGTTGCTGCATTCCTCAATCTGGCTGGGAAGCGTGGGAGGCAAATGAACCTGGACCTGCCCCAGCCGGGAGACATGCACCCCTCCCCTGGCTATGCCTGCTGGAGCTGCAGCCATGGGGAGGCGCTTCTCACCTGGCCCCAGGCTGCTGTGGTGACAGAAGGCTGGGGTAGTCCTCTCTCCTCAGGGAAGCTGCATACTGAACCTCTCCTCCCTAGCCCCATCCCAGAGCACTAATTTAAATGCAGTGTGTACATTTTCATTTTGTTTTCCCAAAAAAACAAAAATGGAGTTAAGGACCCGAGCAACAGTGGGTAAAGCATCTAATTTATTTATAGGCACACACACATTTTTAGCAGTAAATCCTTAATAAACTAAAGATGGCTCACAATCTTAACATGTGGCTAATGGTGGGAATAGAATCTTATTCTTGACAGTTCTTGTTTTATAATCTAATATTAGAGGCAGTAAAAAAATGAAACTTTCATAATTGTTCAAATGAAGCAGTCACAGAATAATGGATAGTGTGGCCGGAAAGGATCATTACAATCAACCAGTTGAGTGGTTCGCAGTTTTTCCAGAATACTGTAGCCTTTTCAGGAGTCTGAGATGTCTTCCTTTCCCTCAAGTTTTGCCTCACTGAAAAACAACTTGCTGACGAAATCAGATATAAAAACACAAACACGGGACAGCACACTATTGCTGAAAAATGGCTGGCTTTCTCCTTTGGACCATGCAATTATAAAATAAATGGATTGGAATGTGCATACTGTACTTCCATGTCAGTATACAGAGCAGCATAAACAAGTCATTGTCTATACAAGATAAAACAAGGATTGGAAGACCCAAGCCTAAACAGATGGATATCTTACAAAGTATCTGATTAGCTGCAGAGAGAGAGACCCCTTCCAGACAGACTGGAATGGAGAGAGGCTCAAAGAGCCGACCCTACCCAGATAAGACCTAGACTAGATAGAAAAAAGAAGGGAAGATGACAATCTACCCCATACAGTGCAACATTTGTGCCAGCGCTCTAAGCTTGCCAGTTCAGAGCCCTGGTATCGCTGGGCTTGCTGTGTCAGTTATGAAAGTTAAAAAAATAAATAGCTGGAGCCCAGCACCCAATCACTTGAGCCCCGGTACCTCTTTCTTTACAAATTAAGCACTGACCACCTCAGCTGAACCATTTCAGTGATTAATTACTCTCATTAAAAGAATTTTAAAATTGTGCCTTTTTAGTTTCCTAGTAAAAAAGAAAATCCAGGACATAGCCCTGGATTCTGGGGTACTGAGCAGAGGCAGTAGGAGTGTCTGATGCACAAACAGCAATTAACATGCTACCCATTAGTTGCCATTTACTTAGGATCACCAATGACATCCACAATAGTTTCAAGTAAACAGGGCTGGTGTGGATTGACTGATGGACTGATTGTTTCAGGAAGGAAGGCAGTGAGGACAAAGTAAGTCTAAGCCTGGCTTATGGCGAGAAAGCTCAGTGAAGTCCATTTGCAGGGTTGTACTTTGGTGGGTTGCTAACAAGCACGCAACATAGGCCACCAGGAAGTCAGCATCTGCTATCAAACCTGACGCACTTGCCTATAGCTTGTGGAGAGTGAAATTCAGTCGCAAATGCAGAACAAAGCCTGACAGTTTTTTAAAGAAAGGTTGCTGTAACACCACGACTAAATCACATTCTTCCCCACAGTTCAGATCGTTTGTCTGACACTGGATATTTACGGACGTTTAAACAGTGCAAGTAGAGCACACCCGCCTAAATACTTGCAATCCCTCTCAAGAAAATAGTGCGTAGCAGACAAGAGTACAGGCTGCAGTGGCGGGCTTTTTCTTCCCTTGAGACTCCCCTTAGCTTCAATGAACCCTCAACGAGGACTAAACTAGGCAAGAGCATGTGCTAGATACGGTATTATGAATTCAGACATGCCTTTTAGGCACCAGGATTTCTGAAGATCTCAGAGCCAAATGTTCATGAGCCCAACACCCAGGGTGGAAGCCAGATTTCTTGGAGTGCTCGGTTCTCATCTTTTTTTCCTTGTACAGTTTTAGTCTGATCCTGCAGTCATTACGTAGGCACAATTCTCACTGACTTCATAGGGCGTTTCGACATCCGCCATTCGAGAACAGGCCATTTGACATCACTGAACACCTGCTCGCGCATATGCTCTCTTGTTGTTTACCAGTCTCCTACCGGGTTGTAGCTTACCTTCACCCCACCAAAAAATAAATCAACTTAAACTATGTCTACACTACAAGGATCTATCAGAAAAAGGTACGCAAAATGCGCTCTGCAATTTGCATGCCTTTTTCCAATAGTTTTTTTGGAAGAGGCTTTTCTAAAATTTGGCCTGTCTACACTGGGCCAAATTTTGGAAAATCCTCCTCTTTCAGAAGAGCCCTTCTTCCTCGTGGAAGGAGGAAGACAGGGCTTCCGAAAGAGCGCGTCTGCCCTTCTGCAAAAAAAAAAGAGGACGAGCAGACGAGTTCCCTGGATGTGGTGGAGTTTTTCCAGGATATCTACAGTATCCCGGAAAAAAACCATAGTCTAGATGTAGCCATAATGAGAAAACACAACATGCTAATGACCTGATCTTGCAAATACTTATGTAGATGAATGACTTTATTCACTCATGCCTAATCCAGCTCCATTCAATTGTGAGACCCTGCCTCATTATCTGGGAGCAAGGGGAAAGCACACCACTTCCATCACTCATTCCTCTGCCCCTCCCTCACCAGCCAGGCATGAGAGGAATGCACACAAGTGGAGTGTTTCCCTTTCACTTCCTGAGAGCCAGGGGAAGAAGAGCAAGCGGCATTCCAGTACATAGGGTTTTAGACCTCTCCCATCCTCCTCAAATGGTGCCATTGGTAATGCAGACGGCCGTGCAGTAGCTTTGACTGAGCTAGCAGTGCAGCCACTGTGGCAAAGGCAGGGGGAAGGGCACGCTGCCCTGAGTACATTCCAGCCTGGATGCCAAAGTGTGTATTGAGGTGCCCAGCCTCTGCCACCAGGGCTACACTTTCATCTGTAGTGCACTAGAGCTGGCATGCGTACATCACCGAAAGCTGGAAGTGAAACTAACAGCTCAAGAGTAGATCATAGAATCATAGAACCCTAGGGCTGGAAGGGATCTCAGGAGGTCACCAAGTCCAGCCCCCTGCCCAAAGCAGGACCAACCCCAACTCCAGCTAAATCATCCCAGCCAGGGCTTTGTCAAGCCAGGACTTAAAACCTCTAGGGATGGAGATTGAGCCACCTCCCTAGGGAACCCATTCCAGTGCTTTACCACCCTCCTAGTACACTCTAAGGCTGTGTCTAAACTACACCCATCTGTCAACAGAGGGATGTAAATTAGACGTATTGAAAGTGCAAATGAAGCCGGGATTTAAATATTGCACGTGTCATTTGCATAATGGCGGCCGCCGTTTTTTCCGAAATGGGGCTTTTCGAAAATAATGGCAGTTTAGATGAGGAGTACAGGATCTTTTGAAACTGGGCATTTCTGTCAAAAATGCCTCATCTAAACTACTGGTTTTTTTTCAAAAAGCCCCGTTTCGAAAAAAAGCAGCAGCTGCCATTATGCAAATAAAGCGCAGGATATTTAAATCGCAGCTTCATTTTCACTTTCGATACGTTTAATTTACATCCCTCTGCTGACAGAGGGGTGTAGTTTAGATGTAGCCTAAGACAGGAGTTCTCAACCTTTTTCTTTCTGAGTCCCTGCTCAGCATACTGTCAAAATTCCACAGCCCACCTCTGCCCCAACAGCTGCTTTTCTGCAAGTCCGGTAGATGAAAAGCCAGGAATGGTGGTATGGGGCAGCATGCTGGGTCACTGCCCAGAACCCCACCCCAAAGGGAACCCCACAAAGCTAAGTCGCTCAGGCTTCCTCCTTCAGTCTTGGATGGTGGGGCTCAGGCTTTGGCATTCTGCCCTAGGCCCCAGTAGGGATGTTAAGAAGGTATTTAACTAATTGTGTACTCTATATAATCTTTAGCGACTACATGATCAGTCAATAAGGGAAGACGCTCAGTCCTGGCTCGCGTGGACTGATACAGAAGCAGCAAGGGGGGGCATGTGAGTAGTCAAGTAGTCGATTCAACTAACCAATAAGCCTAGACTTATTGGGTAATCAACTACTCGACTATTCCCTTACATCCCTACGCCCCAGAGAGTCTAACGCCAGCCCTGCTCTCTGGTTTCCTTTTAGTAAACCCCCTGAAACATGCTCATGGCCTGCCAGGGAGCACCTGATCCCTGGTTGAGAACCTCTGCTCTAGTTACGAATCCCTGCCCAAAAGAGCTTCCAATCCATGCATAAGGCTGTACACAACAGGCGGGGAGAGGGCAAGGTGACACAGGCTAGCCAGGGTCACCTTTTGTGTAAGAATCATGGCAGAGGGATTGGGAAGGAGACACTGAGGTGGCTTTGGAGATATTTCCAGGGACCTCCTCCCATGCACGAAGAGCAATACTTAATACACTGAACTCTTCTGAAAGCCTGGCCCTAAATGCCCAAGAAACTAGTTATTATTATTTGCAATGTGCTTGGCACTGTACAAGAGTAAAGACAGTCTTTATCCCCATGGGATGCTATGGGAAACTCAGCAACCTTCATACAATTTCTCTTACGGAAACATCCTTTAGAATACTATTGGGATTCAAAGGAAAGGGTTGTACAGTAATGTAATTAAGTTGTAAACTGGGGGTGGGGAGCCTAAGGCCGGGAGGGGCAGATGCAGCCCCCAGTTTGTCTGGATCTAGCCCCTGAAGCTCGGGGCTCCCCCCAGCATTGGGGAGCCCACACTGATGAGGGGTTGGGGTTTTTTGTTTGTTTGTTTGTTTCTGACTTGTTTACAGCCCCCAACTGATTTTTCTGGGGGTCAGTGGCCCCTGACCCAAAAAAGGTTCCCCACCCTTGTTATAAACCATAGGTTCCCAAACTGAGGGGTGCACCACCCCGGGGGGGGGAGAGGCGTGAAGAATTTCCAGGGGGGATGCGAGGTGGCTCAGCCCCCTTCCCCCATCAATCCTGACCCCCAAGAAAGAGTCCAGTCCATGCAGCTCAGGCTGGCTGGGGCGGGCGGAGGATGGAGTGTCCTGGGCAGACTTCAAAATGGCCACCTTAAAAGGGCAATGTCTGCTCTGCTCTTAAAAGGGCAACTTTTTTTTCTTTTGCTCAACAAGTTTTGCTGCTATTGGGGGGGGCGTGAGGGTTTCTCAAAAATCAAAAAGGGGGCAAGATGCCAAAAAGTTTGGGGACCACTGTAATATAAACAATAGCCTTCCAACGCTATAGGGTTTAACAGAGAATGAGTTTTTATAGTCTGGTTTTAACCCCACCATAGCAGGGCTAGAGTCCTCTGTTGCATTCTGTAGAAGGGTTTTAACAAACCACCCTGCAAAAAGGGGACCGCTCTGTAATTCTATGAGACTGTTCCATGAAGTTATGGAGGCACCTATTGTTATTGTGTCAGTGCCAAAAGGGATGCAACGTATCTCAAAGAGAAAAGAATGCCCTCAAAAGGTTATAATCTACAGCCTCCATCCTGCAAGCACTGACTACCAGGAACACACGAGCCCCAGTTTTTGAGAGGATGCATGCAGATAACAAGCCAGCAGGGAGGGGACAGACTGAAGAAAGAGAAACATTATGGCACTGAGATGACTCAGTTCAAGCATGAGCACATCTTGGTAATTTCCAGACCCAGTAGAGGTGCCAAGAGCACCAAGTGTCATATGTCGTCACTACTGTTTTAAAGTTATACCCAGCAAAGCCTCCAGGAATGGAAAAGATGTTCAGCAATACATAGTGACTACCTTAAAATCCACAAAAGCAAAACTCTGTCCCTAAGTCAACCTGCTGTCTATTGTGTCTGAGATAGTCCCAAATGGTTCCGTTCTGCCTCCGTGTAATTTTCTATATGAAAATTTTAAAAAATTAAAATGCTATGAAGAATACGAAGTTAAAGTGACAATCATCTTGCTATCCACTTTTGTCTAAAATTATATACATTGCGTAGATTTGGGTGCACATTTATAATTTTAACAAGTAAGTTGCCAGGACAAGCTGCATAAGGAGACAGAGCTCTCCGAATAAAGCCATAAATCAAATCATTGAGCTCTCCGAATAAAGCCATAAATCAAATCATTGCAAACCTTTGAAGAAAACAGAAACTCCCATTTACATGCTGATAATTCAGCAGCTACATCTATCAGACGACAGCTAACACACCATTCAAAACACTCTGTTTCCCCAAACCACAAAGTTGAACATAAAGTACAGTCCATGGCGCAGTCAATGAATCTGAAAACCAATTGCCCACCGTTTTTTTTTTTTTTCAGGAAAGAGACAAAGCTGTTAATCTGAGTCAAATCAGGTTTACAAAACTCTGCCATCCCAGGAAGAAAACAATCTGTCTTGGTTTTATACAGGAAAAAAATTGTATTGTTTAGGGTCAAGAGGTAAACTTAGAGGGGCTGACGGAGTTTCATCTCTCTCTTGCTCTAAATATACACACACATAAATCTTTAGCAGTTATGAAAGGGCATATTTATGTTATCACCATGCCTATTGTTTTGTTTTGGAAAAGCACTGTCAGCACATACAAATACACATTCCTAT
This sequence comes from Pelochelys cantorii, assembly GCA_032595735.1. Lineage (NCBI taxonomy): Eukaryota > Metazoa > Chordata > Testudines > Trionychidae > Pelochelys > Pelochelys cantorii. The sequence continues at coordinate 15,611,439 of CM064346.1, forward strand.
TAATATATGATCTATGAAATACAATCATGGATACAATATAGACAGAGCTCGGGCTCCACAATTTCCCTCCCTCCCCAGATCCCAGCTAACATTTCAATCCCGAAGTAGTGGCAATGGTGGTTCTTTTTCTTTAATAAAGAGAAAAAAAAACTAAATAAACTCGTGCTTTACCTTTTTTCTTTATTTTGCTTTCTGGATTTGTGCAACAACCCTATAAGTACAACAGCTGCTCGGATCCCTGCCCTTTTAGAATGCATCCTGTCAGCCGGCTGTGACATAGTTAAGGTGACACTTCCACAGACTCTGCTGCCAATATTCCCAACCCTTGGCAAGAGACCTGCTTAAAAAAGTGCAAACCTCCCTCCCCTCACTGCCACACACACTTCTCTTCCTCTCCCTCTCTCTCTCTCCTCTGCCTTGTTACTCCTGCCTCATAGGTAAAGCTCTTGCCTGAATCAGGTGACTTCTCTTACTCCTGCGACCTTCAAGTCACCTGCCTCCCCTTCCTAGCTGACTAGAGCCTCTGATTCTGCCGCTGCTCTTCTGCTCCGGGTTGCTAAGCTGCCGGCACACAGAAGGGTGGCATTTCCGAGTCAATTAAATCACTTAAAATTGTACCAGCCTCAGATGTGGTCATCAGCTCTTGACTATATGTCATGCCTGCATTTCACCATCACCATCACCACACACACCCCTCATTACCCCCAAAAGAACTGAACTCGGGAGCTTCTCTTCGACATTTGAAAGTTAGCATGAAACCAAAGCAGATGCCGAAGTAACATACTGAGCCTTTGCCTCAAGCTCTGTAATTTGCCGGATGATACCTGCGAGCAACGGAACTGCGTGGCGCTGGGACCCACACACTAAGGAAAGCTTTCAGGTTTCTCCTCTGCTATTGCTTGTTACGTTTTTTGCTGAACAAAGAGGATTTGTGTGTGTGAGAGAGAGCGTGTACACTGTGTGTTTTACGAAGGCAGAGGGCATTCAAAGCATCATTGATTTTATGCTGGAAACAAAGATTACTGAAAGGTGGGTGTAATTAATTACCCTTTTTTTGTAATTCTTTGCTAGAAAACAAAATCCAAACCTGTGGTCTAAGTAAAACTAAGTTTCCATGGGGTTTTGGATCGGGTGACACTGTGGTTGTCAATTCGCATCACCAGCTTTAATCAATGGCTCTCAGACTAAATGTAAAGGTATCTTTTTCTCCCCACAGAATGTCATTTCCTGATTGCTGCTGGGGATTACATGAATTTTAAGAACATTAAAAGGAACCAGGATTTTATTTGTAATGGTTGGAATCTAATGTTGCAACTAAAATAACTTCGTCATTCACCACTGTGAAGGATTTGTGAAAATACTTTTTATAGTTAAGGGTAAAATTCAGACTTTATAAGAACCTCAATATGGTCGACTTAATTAAAGCATCCGTAAAATCTGAAGGTTTTGGGGGTTTTATTTGTTACATCGCAAAAAATTTTTCAAAAACATTAAACCTTTTATGGACTGGGACAAATTCTCAGGCAGGATAAGCTGGCATAATGCCAGAACCTAGCTCGTTGTGCTGTGTTTAAAATATGCCACATGAATAAATGTGTTACTTTTTCTAGAAGTGTACTGAGCCGTGTCTGCGAACGGCTGCTGTAAAATGTAGCCCCTTTAGTCTGCTATGTACAGCATAGGTCATATTCCCTGTTCCAGCTCTTTTTTATTAAGTAGACTGTAAATGAACTAGCATAGAGCATCAGCACCAACACCTTTCCTTTTCAAAGTATGTTACCATGGAGATAAAACAAGCAGGTCTCCTCCCTCCTCCTTCCCTACCACTTCCATCCTCCCATATCACTTACCATTCATGCTGGTTTAATTCTCACATTAGAAAAAAACACAGGCTCAGCTAATTCACTTGGAACACATTAACTGCAAGAGGAACTAAAAACCAGTGCTTTGGTTTATGGCATGTGCCCTAAGAGAATAGACAGGCAAAAATGTTCACCTTCTTCAAGACTAAACTATAAGCAACTAGCCAAAGGCAGCTAGGATTCTATATCGCTTTTCCTTTAGAGGCAATAGCTTAGTTATAATAAACTTATTAGATCATCTAATCCAACCCTTCCTTGATGGGGTAGAACTGTTCCCTATGGGGTAGACATATTCCCTGTGGTGTGCTTTCAAAGTCTTTATCCAGTCTTGTCTTAATGCATGAAGAACAGGAACGCTCTGTTAATAATAGAGGAATCAGAGCCATTCATCTTCCATCCGGAAGTGCATTCATTCATGGGATATTAAGGACTTGTCTTATTTCCCAAGGTTCTTATGAGCATAAAGACAAGGGGCTGCCTATGCTGGTCTTTCCCCAAAGAACACCCAAATCCCAAATGTGCAAACCACTGGGCAGCCTTTGAGCAATGATGTATTTCTTTGAATTTGCATGTCAGCAATGGACACGGCAGATTCTCTTTCCTGAGGGAATATGGGGGAGGATGGGCAAATGTATACCTCTATCAGTCAACAAATGGCTTCTTTCTGGGTGCGTCTACACTGCAGGGCTTACCTCGAAATACATGACGCAAACTGAGCTACGTCAATGGCGTAGCTTATTTTGAAATAGGGAGTGTTTACACAGCACTTATTTTGAAATAGAGCACTCTTCCTCTGACTCCCCTTACTCCTTGTATAATAAGGTTATAGGAGTCAGAGTAAGAAGTCCTCCAGCTTGACAGTATTTTGACACAGTATTTTGAAATAGCTGCCTGCTGTGTAGATGTGCACTAAGTTATTTTGGAATAGCGCTAGTTATTTCGAAATAGTGTTGCAGTGTCGACGTACCCTCTGTGTTATTTTGGCACAAAGAAGCAGCCTCTGCCAACAAATCGTTCATAAGAGCGGATTGGAAATACGGTGGTATGAATGCATCGACTCAGCAAACTCAGCAGAGGACTGGACTTGATGACCTCTTGAGGTCCCTTCCAATTCTAGTGTTCTATGATTCTATCCAATGGTCATCTTGAAGCCAGTTGTCTTCACATCCCCATGTGCCGAGAAAAGTGTTCAGTCAAGCAAAACTGGACAAAGGTTCATCTTGGGGATTTCAGTGAAAGGACAAGGATGCTTCCCTTCAATCCTCAGATTTTCACAAACAATCCTTACCCCACAATAGAGGAAAAATGGGGAAACCAGCCATAAACTCTAATAATTGTCCTGTGACACTAGAGTCTCGATAGGGACATGTGGCTGAAATATGATCCTGTGATACCTAGGAACCCTGTAATGGGGGAGGAGGTCAATCATTAACAGAACATGGGGTTTTCCTGGCAAAGTCCACAAAAGTATGTTTGCTCAGGACCAAATAGACTTCAAAAAGGAACACACAAAATCTGATGCAGAAGAGAAGTATTTTTTAAAACCCATCTTCTCTGCCTGATACATCTTAGCAGTCATTCAAGGGAAGCTCATCCATGTGACAATGTCCCTTGCTACGCTGTCAGATTGACTGAGCCCAGGCTGATCTTCTGAGTAAGTGATGGAGGCCATGTCTACGCAATTTGTGCATGAATTTTTTCATAGATGCTGAGTGTATAAGGCAAGGGAGTAAGTGCCTCTCTCTTACTCATCTGCCTGGCTTCGCCACCATCTACTTTTCCCCAACATCCTTCCGACTGTTACTTTGTCCCCCGGTGCTATGTAAAGTGGAGCAGGCAGTTCCCCTGGGGGTGCATTGCATTCAATGAAAGAGAACATCATACTTTATATCTACAACCATTCACCAGCAGTAAGAGCATATATAGTCCTGGTCCCTAAACGCAATGGCTTATGATACTGCTGCTTTGTGGTTGGGGACACTCCATTAGGAGCAGAGATTCCAGTACAACTGATCAGCAGATACTTCTAGTGCAGGACATGTATTTTGCACAATTTCATAAGACTCACATGGGCATCACAAGTGCAACCATTAGAGGAGAGAATAGAAGGGAGCAGATACTCTCCATCCTCTGCACACTCTCTGATATGCTCTTTATCATGACTTCAGCTCTCCCATATTTAGTTATTCAAAGTGATCATCATCTAAAAGTACCATGCTTAAGGTTGCCTGTATAACCTTAACTCTGCCCTCTTCCATACACATAATTTTATGCAATCTCTAATTACATGATCACATATTTTTATTTCCACAAATCATCTCCAAAGAGAACATACCATTTATCTTTTTACACGAATTCCTGTCTCCCAGACTCTATTTAGTCAGGCAGCTAACTGTATAAAGGAGATGTGTCCAACAATGCCCTGAACTTATTTTAATCCCAGAAAAAACCTAGCCAGGTACAAAAATGTACGGATGCATGTAACTGCATGCTCTTGTGTAGTCCCATTCAAGTCAATGTTAAGTTAAGCACTTGTATAAAAGTCTTTGCAAGATCATGGTCTAAAGGGTTTGATTCAAAATCCATTTAATTCAATGAGAAAATGTCAGCGGGTTTTGGATCAGGTGCTACAAAGATGAAGCAGAGAGGCAAGGGTTGTTCAGAATTGATCACTTCAAATAACTGCTGAGGACTAGGGATATAAAATCCCAATTAATCAGTTAACTGGTTAAACATTAGCTTAACCTAACATTTCACTGGTTAACCAACTAAGTGGACTACCTAAGTGGGGCAGCCCTCCGTCCATGGCCTGGTTAACCGGTTACCTGTTCACATCCCTGCTGAGGACACATTTATTTGAATTCACCTGCATCAAGGCAGGCAGGAAAAAATACAGAATTCCCGCCCCACAGAAAAATCAGCCCTATCATAAGCTAGGTCCTCTGAGGCAGCTAGTGAAACTTCAACAAGTGAGGGCGGGGGGAAGAGGGATATAATAAAACCTGATGCTGTCTTAATCATCATTTATTGCAGACAGCACTTAACTCCCACTCTGAAGCCTTTTAATAAAGCTTTTGTTGGTCCAACTAATCCCTTTGTTCCTGCTGAAAATATCTGGCTGCTCCCTTTCGAACAGGAAGCACCAGAGCCTGGTGATTTCTGAGAGGCAGTCACAAAAAAATAGAACCCATTTGCATGCCAAATTATATCAATTCTCAGACACCTCATTGGGGTGGGAAGCAGGAGTTGGGCTTTAAGGCTTTTACCTCTGACTTTAAGCAGGCGGCTTTGAATTTCATTGAGTCCCTCCCTCTAAAGCCATTTCCCCCCTCCCCACCCCACCGCCACGTGCACACACAGAGACAAGTCAAGTATCAATTCTCTCATGTTTTACGCGGAAGTGGCTTTGTATTGATTTCTAAAGATGTTCAATTCTCTCAGGTTTGGAAATGAAGACTCACTTAGGTAAACAGCCAATATTTTCCTTTCCACCTGCATATGACAACCGTGCCTCCCCTCTAATCAATTTATTTGGGGCTTAGTTTTCAGCCTATTTGTAATTACATAATCAGGTGGGTCCAGAATGATACTTTAGAGGAAGGCTGGGCTTCTGGTAAAGGCACTGGACTAGAACGCAGGAGATCTGGATTCATCCTCTGTCTCTGCCACGGACTCCCAGTGATACCTCAGGAAAGTCACTTCATGTACATCTTCGCTGCTTTTGAGGTGTGATTGCAACATATATAGATCCATCAAAGGCAGTTTTTATCAGGTACCGATAGCACAGGCTAGCTGCTTAAGTATATAGTAGGGATGTTAGCGTGGGCTTATCAGTTAATTCTAACTATGTGCACCCCCCTTGCTGTCTCAGTATCAGAGGCAGCAAGGGAGGGAGGTGGGAGCCAGTGCCCATAGGGAGCTGGCTTTTAAGCCGGCTGCCTGCATGTGCTGGTTCCCACGGAGCCACCTGCCCTCCCCCTCACCCCGTGCTGCTGCCTCTGATAGAGAGGCAGCAACACGGAGGATGGGGGGGGGGATAGGCAGGAGCCAGTACACATGGAAAGCAGCTTTCAAGCCAGCTCCCAGCAGGTATCAGCTCCCACCGAGCCGCCTGCCTCCCGCACTGCTGGCTCTTTATCAGAGTAAGGAGCCAGTGCTTGTGGGGAACTGGCTTAAAAGCTGGCTCCCTGTGAGCACCGGTTCCGCCCCCCCCCCCCCCCCATGTAAACATGTAACTGCTAAAAAATCCAGCGGTTACACTTTTACACAAATACACGTTTGGTTAACATTCCGAGTCTATACGTAGCTGGGCTTCAACTTGTGGCCAGGGGAGCTGACCAGGCCCCTGGGCAATGTGAGGAGACCAGCTCTCCTCTCTTGGAAGGGGAGTGGCCTTGGGCAAAAGGGATGGGGCCCAGCACTACCTGGACACCTGTCAGCCCTCAGAGCTGGCTGGAGCGTGTTGCGCGGGACTCTCGAGCACACCATGTGGCGCTCCTGTGGAGATTCTAAAGAGTCAGGGCAATTGCCCCCTTTGCCTCCCTCTGTCGGCGGGCCTGCTTGTGGCCAGCCCGTGCTGCTGAGTTTTACTGCTGTTGGGACCCACACAAGCCAAATTAAAGCTAGTTGGGAGTTATGTCCATGGTCTGTACGTGCAGCAGCCACACCTCCAATTGCAGTGTGGACATAACCTTAAGCTCCGCCTCCGTGGCCCCTGTCTAACAGGGCACTAACACTTCCACCCTCCATCTGCTTTTGTCTGCTTGGATTGTAAGATCTCCGGTGCAAGGGCTGTCTCTTACTGTCTGTATGCGCAGCACCTAAAGCCACTGGGCCCTGTTCTCACTTGCTCTACAACCAAGGCAGCCCAGAAATGTTGCTGGGCCCTGAACAAGGTGTGTGTGGGGGACTGGCTCCAGGTCCCCAGAAGGGGCGGGGCCTCAGGCAGAAGGGGTGTGGGTAGCCTCCCCCAGATAGCCCTCCAGCCACAATTCAAAAGGTCCAGGGCTCTGGCTGCTGCCGTTTCTGCTGTAGCAGCAGCGACAGCCAGGAGCCCTGGGCTCTTTCAAATCACTGGCCCCAGAGCAGATGTCCCCCTTGCCTTGCCTGTCGCCGGCCTGGCTACAACCGTTCTAGGCACCACTGTGAGAGAAACAATCAGGGGTGAAAGTAACTTACACTTCTTACGGGTACTCTCCTGTCAAAACACACCCTCACCTAAATGCAGCACCCGAGGGCAGGGGAGGCATTGTGATATAAGAGTACCTGTAAGAAATGTCAGTGTGGGGTGGAGTATGGGGGACTCAGAGCAGAGGGGTGGGGAGGTGCAGGAGTCAGGGCAGGGGACTGAGGATGTGGGGGTGCAAGAGTCAGGGTGGGGATGTACGAAGGGCTCAGGGCAGGGGGTTGGGGTGTGTGGGATGGTGCCCAAGGCAGGGCAGGAGGCTGGGGAGGGGAGAGTGTGCGAGGGACCTTGGGGCTGGGTTAATTTACCTGGCCAGGACCGAGTTGCTGCAGCCAGGCAACCGCAGTCAGAGGCTATGCCGGGATCGCCTTGGCCATGGCAGAGGCGGGGTCAGAGCCAGGCCGCTGCAGCCAGATGGGGGCTGCCGCAGCTTCTCCCAGAGCAAATGGGGACTACATCACAGGGCCTGCCCTAGGGCCGGGGCTGGGCTGTCACAGCCACAGCTAGACAAGAGCCAATTCCACTCCCCCACTCCCCATGAGGCTCTTTAAAGAGCCTGCCCTGGGCCGACTCTTGCTGGAGCAGTACACCAGGGCACATGCCCTTACTTTCCCCTCTGGAAACAACAGATACTGCTTTGGAGGAAAACAACCCCTTACCCCACCCCAGTACAATGGTTTCTCCTGTTGCAGCTGAGACCTTCGGTATTTGCAGCCAGGGAGGGGGAAGTGAATCAGTGTTTTGTTGAGTTTTCCTCCTGCTCAGGATATTTTTTTTAAACAACCATTTGATACAACACATTGGGGATACCAAGAGCGAGAAATATTTGTTCTTCTTTCTGAGCCAGGGTTAAAAGGCATCTCAGACAGCAAAGATTCTGCCGTCTCCAAAGAGGAAAGATGATCTTTGCTGGAAAGACGGAAATGCACCCCTCCAACCAGTCCCTCCCGCCCCCTTCGGCCTGAACACCGGACTGCATAATACAACCCCCTGGGAAGATGCGAGCACTTCTCGGGTTTGGAAGAGGTAGAAGTTTCATCAGCCAGGATAAGTGGCAGTTCTCATGCAGTAGTTGATCATATTCATGCCAGAAGAATGGCTTGTATTAATAGAGGCCAAGCCAGCAAATATAAGAGAAGACGTTGCGAGGATATGTTGTGGTGTCCTTAGCCAGAGGCTAAAACATTAAACAGAGAAAAAAAACAGCAGATACTCAATGCAGACGCTGGTTGTAGCAGAAAGAGAACAGGACACCAGCAAAGCAATAGCCCAGGGGCCTTGACTCCTTTCCTCAGAGTGGTCATTCATTTATTCTGTCACACAATAAATAGCATTTTACCTTAGCTGAAACATGCATTAAGCATGCGAGGCAGGTAACTGTTGGGAAGGGCAGCCTGGGGAATCCACTCTTACAGCTCGTACACAAAAACAATTTTATCTGGGGGGGATTTTGGTCCCAAGAGCCCCTCTGTGGTTGTGTGCAGGGGTATGTACTGGAGGAAAAGGAGCTATATTGTTTGTCTGCTGCAGTCTGGTGAAAGCCCTCTTGGGTACGTAGGTAAAGCAAGGCATGAAAGCCTGGAGGATGAGTGGCGGAGGACAGGCAGTCTTATCTTTTCCTGGAGTACCCACCTCGTTTTCTGTCTCCGCTCCCCTTTCCCGCTAGAGCTCATTGTCCTCCCCTACAACGCACCCGCTTTGATCTCATGCTCCCATTGTGAGTCATCTTCCCAAAGAAATGGCACATCATGCACACCGCGTAATGATTTCTGCTTGACAAATAGACTGTGAAATGGACTCCTCCTGCCTTCACAAAGAAAAGCCAGTGCATAAAAGAGAATGTGTGTCAGGCTGCAGCTGGCTCTAAAACACAAGCCACGTGCACCTCTGGCAGAAGGCATACTGGTCAGAACCATGGGGGGGAACCTCCACTTGCAAAAGCTCTCTGCACAGGGTTCCTCTCTGCTTGAAAGATTATTCCATGCACTCTCCAGCCCGGATCTCCTAGAGTAATCGCCAAGGGAAGCAGCAAGGGCTGGTGAAGAGAGCATCCCAGGTGAGAGACTGCCATGAAGGACAGCCTCCCTCATTTCTTCAGTAGAACATTCCACATAGGGCCAACTAAAACTAGCCCTCTCCCCAGTACGAACCACTTCTATAGGTATGGAACTTCCCCTGTATAGATGTACATGCTCCAATTAAATGCCACTTAAGCCCTCAGAATAAGGTATAAGTGGAGCACAGGCCTCGGTGCAGTGATGCTAGAGTTGCCAGGTGTCCGGTATTGACCCGGACAGTCCGGTATTTTCGCCTCCTGTCCTGTAAAAAAAATTCAGAAAATACCGGACACCTAAAATGTCCGGTATTTTCTGATTTCTTTTCCCGGCCAGGAGGCGAAAATATCAGACACCTGGCAACCCTAGCGCCCAGGCCCAGGCCTCCTCCCTCCCCTCCCCCCGGGCCCTGACACCCCCAGCCCCCCGACTTCCTGCTTACCTGGTTCCGCAGGGAAGCTAAGTTCTGGCTTGAACAAGAACACAAAAAGGCCACCAGCAAAAAGCCTAAAGACCAAGGGGAAGCAATGCCTTCCCTGGGTATTAGTGCGCAACCGCTCGCCTGTTCCTATCCCTGTTCTAACTCTGCACTCACTCTGACAGGGGCCATGCTGTTTTATAATTTAATTTGGGTTTTTTTGCTTAATAAGTCTCGGAGTCCTTTTTTTTGCTCAACAACTTTGGTCTCCCCCCCCCCCCCGCCTTTTTTTTTCCTCAACAGAATTTTTCCCCCGGTGTTTTTTTTTATGGGGGTGGGGGGTGTTCGGTATTTTTGGTTCAACCATCTGGCAACCCTAGATGCTTCAGATGAGAGGAATTTCCACCATAGAGTCTTTAGGTCTGTAATGGCCAACACGCTAGCCACATGTGGTTATTTTGACTGGTCGAGTGTGGCTAGTTGGCGATAGCAGCAGCCACTATATTATTTACATTCATGGGCAGTTGGTGAAGGCAGTATCCCCATCTCCACTCCTCCCTCCCCCGTATGCTGAGGCCCCGCCCCAGCCTCGGGGGGCGGGGCAGAGGCCACATGACATGGCCCCAGCCTCCTCAACCCCGGAGGAGGGTGCGCATGTGACTCGGCCCAGTCCGGCCCAGCCTCACCTCTCCTGCCCTGGAGCACCAGGGAAGGGTCCACAAGGTGCACCACGCGGCCCGGCCCACCCCAGCCTCTCCAGCCCCCAGGAGGGTGAAGGGCACACAGCGTGGCCCAACCTCCCCAGCCCCCGGAACACCAGGAGGGCGGGCGCTGGGGGCAGGATCACTCCACCCCCAGAACACCAACAGCAGGTTGTTCTGGGGGTGGAGTGTGGGCTGGGCTATGCCTGATGGTTTGGGAAGGCAAAGCCTTCCCCCACCTAGGATACCGGATGCCCATGTTTACATTTTCAGAATAATGTGGCTGGTTCACTATAGCAGTAGCCATTCTAGTGGCTACTGCTTCAGAACTGATTGGACACCATGGCTTTAGGTGCTAGGACCTGTATGGGGTGATTTAATGTTGACTGGGTGGTAGATTTATTTCACCCACACGTGATGGGCATAAGAAGGGAATTTAATCATAACTAAAGGACAGCGCGTCTCACAGAGCAGCAACCCTGTCTTGAGAGTGTAGCTTGGTCCTAGCACGTAGCTTGAGCCCATGGCCAGTTTTACAAAAGTATTTAGGCACCTAAAGATGCAGATAAGTGCCTAGTGGGATTCAAAAAGGCATTTAAATGCCTAACTCAGCTACACATTACCTTTGTAAATCTAGCTGCCAGTCTTTGTACGAGGAATCGATAACCTTCCAGCTTGGCATTTTGGGGAGTGGCAGTGACTGAGCATTACTGGAAAGCAAAGTGTTGTTAATTATATTTGCTCCCCTGGTAAACAAGAGAGAACAAAGGGAGCATTTTGGTTATATGTTGCACCCTTGCTTTTCAGGGATGCTGTCACTTGTACTTAGAACAGCTGGCTGGGAATTTTTTGAACTTTTGGGACAGTGTCAAAGATGCTAGTTCATCAAAACTAAAGCTGTTTGTGAAACAACATTATGTTCAATGAATTTCCTGACACAAAAAAAAAGTGATGAAAAACATTTTGAAAATGTTGAAACAATACTTTTCAACATTTTCAAAAACAAAAAAATCCTGTTTTTCAGTCCAATCTTTTGTTTCAAAATGTATGCTAAGAAGACAAACAAAAGGTCGAAATAGAAAACAGTAAAAATGAAAGCAAAACACAATGAAAATACATAACAATGTTTTGATGGATCAAAAAACATTTTAAACAGTTTCCAATTCATGAATATTTAAGATTTTCACTTCAAACCAATTCAAAAGGGGAAAAATTTTCAAGCTCTCACAAATGATCACAGAACGGCAAAATCATTTCCCACCCAGCTATACCTGTCATAGATCTATTAATGTTTATAAATCATAGATTTATATATGTGCCTATAATTTTCATTGTCACACCAAAACAGCTCCCTCGTTATGAAGGGCAATGAAGAAAATTTCAGCCTTTGGCAGAAAAATTTAAGGCATAGTTTAGTTGTATCCTTTCTTCAACGTCTCTAGACCTAATATGCCACGGTAGAGCAGCATATGCATGCAAGACCACTGTTAGAATACTTTGAGCAACACTTAATCTTGCCTATTAGCAATTTCCAGCTTAGTGATGGTCCAGAGGAAATCGTACTGGGCAGCATTCTAACGTTTGGGAGGGAACAGATGGTGTTATCTTAGCCACCCTGTCTATAATGAAAACTCTTAACTAATCTTGGGAAATGGAAGAGAAGAGCAATCTTGTCGCAATCACTTTCATTTATATGGTATTGCACCTCATGAACCAATTTTTCCTTTTCCCTCGTCCTTCATTGAAAGTCACTCCACTAGTGAACAAAATGATTTTCTTGCCATAGGTCGACTGCAGGACAAATATGGCAAATGAACCCAACTTCATCTGTATGAGGGCCTGATCCAAAGGTGAAAAATGGATTCCCACTGACAACAATGGCATGGGATCAAAGCCTCTAAGAAGGCCTCAGACTTAATATATGTCAATGGAACCAACACAAATGTATCACATTTTTGAAGCGTGGTTGCTCACTGGAATCCACCGGGGAGTGAGTTCTCTTTAAATGTTGAAACCATGATACGGCCCTAGATTAATATCACTCAAGAGCACATAAGAAAGACAGCATGAAAAGCATGAAAGCATAGCTGGGCAGTCAGCTATGACAAGTCCAAGCCAAGTCAAGGCCAGCACTGACCAAATTTGCATTGTGCTAAAGACGTGTCAGTTCTGACCTGCTGCAACATAGCTAATCCATTCCAGAGTCTGCCCACTGTGTTAGATCTTACCAGACTCTGCAGTGCTTTTGTACCATCATCCACTGGGGCATCACTGAAAGGATCAGACACTTTTCCCTTTTGTTTTTCAACAGAGTTCAGATCTCCAGAACTAAAAAAAAGAGAACCTCTACGGGGCTAGATTCCCCAATGAGAATTGCATCCAATAATGTGGCATGAAGTGCGATTCAGTGGGACCCTGGAGACCTGGTGATTTCTATTTCCCGTATCCAGGTGGGTGACCCTGAGCAAATCACTTTGCTTCTTGGTGCCTTCGTTTCCCTGACTATCAAATGGAGCTCAAAACACAACCCTCTTTTGCAAAGAACATTAAGATCAATGCAGTGCTTGAGCCAATGTTCTCTCCGGCCTGGAGGTGGAGGGAACCACTACCTCAAAACCCATTTACCAACAGATGCACATAAAAGAAACTGAGGCATAAGCTTAGTACTTGAAGAGAGCCAGTCTATGCACTAACATTTATCTCCCATAAGAGCACAACCTTGTGGCTCCTTTTTCTGACTTACTTTTTCACAATATTATCTTTTTAATGATTAAATGACCTTTGAGGGAAACGTGGCTGCAACTGCTGCATGAAAAATAAACACCTGTTAAAACAGCCCTGACATTTATGCTTCAGTGAAAACAGCTTTATGGCTAAACAACCATTTTAATTTAGAGGCGTTAAGGAGAACTGGTCTTCGGTTTGGACAATTATGTGCATTCTTAAACCATCGTTTGTCTGCCATGCTCCTTTATGCAGAATTTGGCATTTTCTTCTGAGCACTAGTGTTTCTCTTTCCTAAGAAAGAGGTACTGGGAAATATCAAAACTTCATCCTTGTGTCTTACAGAGATACCCAACAATTCTTGGTTTTCATTTATTTCTATGCGAATCATACAATTTATAGAACAATATAGGTCTTCATTTTAACATGATGGAGCAGCCTATTGACGTTCCTAAGTTGCTTATGGATGCAAGAGGTATAAATATTTAATATTGATTAAGCCCTTTGAACCTGTCATCTGAGACTCCCAAAGAAAAGAAATTCTCAGAGGAGTAGCTGTGTTAGTCTTTATCTGCTAAAACAACAAGGAGTCCTGTGGCACCTTCGGATATGTCTACACAGCAACATTATTTCGGAATAACTGACGTTATTTTGAAATAACAAAATGTGCATAGCAAGCCATTATTTCAAAATAATGTCGAGATGAAGGGCTTCTTACTCTGACTCCTGTAATCCTCATTTTATGGGGAGTAGGGATGTGAACAACTAGTCGCTTCCCCTCCCCTTGCTGCCTCTATCGGAAAGAGGCAGCAAGGGCGGGGGGAAGAGGAGGAGATGCTTCAAAGCGGCAGCACCGCGTGGAGCCTGAGGCCAGACCTCGGGCTCCACATGGCACAACTGTTTTGAAATGCCACATGCAGCGCAGGGCCAACTGGCCCCGGGCTGCACGCAGTGTTTCGAAGTGGCAGCGCTGCAGGGAGCACAGGGCCAGCGGGGGACAGCTTGAGTCCCCCACTGGCTCCGTGCTCTCTGCAGCGCTTTTACTTTTGAAGTGAAATAATTGAAATTTTACATCCCTAACAGGGAGTAAGGGAAGGCAAAGGAAGAGTGTTCTTCCTTCAACTTCCTGCTGTGTAGACAGCACCAAAAGCCGAATTAAGCTATTTTGACTTCAGCTATGCAATTGACATAGCTGAACTTGTGTATCTTAACTCAGCTTTTGCCAGGCTGCATAGACGTACCCTTAGAGACTAATAGTTTTATTTGGGCACAAGAATTTGTGGAATAAATCTGTTAGTCTCTCAGGGTATGTCTACACTAGCCCCCTAGTTCGAACTAGGGAGGCTAATGAGGGCGACCAAAATTGCAGATGAAGTGCAGGATTTAAATATCCCGCGTTTCATTAGCATGTTCCCAGGCGGTCGCCATTTTGGAAATTGACTAGCCCGGAGTAACTGCCCATGGCAGTGAAACGGGAGTTTGAAGTAAGCCCTAACTCGAATTAGCTGTTATTCCTCCTGGAATGAGGTTTAACAGCTAATTTGAATTAAGGGCTTTACTTTGAACTCCTGTTTCACTGCCGCGTGTAGACGTGGGCAGTTATTCCGGGCTAGTCAATTTCCAAAATGGCAACCACCCAGAAACATGCTAATGAAGCACGGGATATTTAAATCCCGCACTTCATTTGCAATTTCGGTCGCCCTCATTAGCCTCTCTAGTTCAAACTAGGGGGCTAGTGTAGACATACCCTAAGAGTAGGTCTACACAGAGGGCTAAAGTCGAATTAAGATACACAACTTCAGCAATGTCAGTTGCATAGCTGAAGTCAAAATAGCTTAATTCGGCTTTTGGTGCTGTCTACACAGCAGGAAGTTGAAGGAAGAACACTCTTCCTTCAACTTCGCTTACTCCTCATAAAATGTTGGTTACAGGAGCTGCAGTAAGAAGTCCTGCAGCTCAACATTATTTTGAAATAATGGCTTGCTATGTAGACGCGCATTTTGTTATTTCGAAATAACGTTAGTTATTCTGAAATTACGTTGCTGTGTAGACATACCCCTAAGATGCCACAGGACCTCTCATTGTTTTTAAAGAAAAGAAAAATATTAGTACAATGCTTAGAACAATAAGACATAGATCTTTAACGGGAGACGTTAAGTGCTAACAGAGGGAGATGAGGTTTTTGGGCCTAATCCCAAAGTCCCTAGTCAAAACTCTCATTGATTTTCACCCTCACTCTCTGTTATGTTTTCCTACATGCAACGAGTAGAATATGCATTTTTTAGTCCAAGTAGGTTTTTTTAAATTTCAGACTAGGAGATTTACTCAGCGTTGCTTGGGTCCTTAACTCAATTAAGATTTTTTTTAAATAAAAGGAAAATGTACACACTTTATTTAAATGATTATAGTTTTCAAAAATCCAGTGTTATCTTTATTTTGGATTTTTTTTTAAAGGGAATTATTAAAATTTTTTTATTTAACTTTTTAGTAATTTTTTTAAAGGGAATTCCATCACATGTATTTTTTTCTTCATCCCTCTGAACTCTTATAATTCCCTATGTTTTAACAAAAAAGGGCTATAGTCAATTTGGTTTCCAATAACAATTTCTAGTTTTCAAAGCTTAAGCATTGATTTAGCTATGCCAAAACAGAGCAGTACTCCAAATATCTCTGTTTTATCTTTTTTCTGTAAGGTTTATTGAGAAGCAATCCTATTGCAGGTTCATCCTATTTTTCTTCCTCATCTTGATTCAGTCTCTTTCAACATTCTCTCGGTTATGTCAATTTTGAGGACTGCACTTGATTTGGTGATTCTACATCTTTTCTGTTTGTTTTATGAGAAGCAATCCCAATTCAAAGCACATCCCATTTTCCTGGTACAACTAAACCCTCATATTTCTTTAAGATATGATAAGAGGAAGCTGCATATCAAATTTGATAGTCCTACCTCTTAACATTTAGGAGAAATTCTTGATCAAACAGACACATTGAAAACTCTCTAAAATACATAGTAAATAAAGGAAAGCAACCGACAAATAAGGAACAAATGTAAAGTCTATATATGTGAGTGAACATTGTGACTCATGGCCAGATCCTTTAAGACAACCAAATACCTAACTCCCATTACAATCAATGGAGTTAAGCATGTAAATAATTTTGAGGATCAGGATCTTAGTCTGTAACAATCTGCATCTGAATTAAAACTCCTTCTCCAGCCTGTGAATGACCAGAATTATTTGTATCAAATTCACAACTAATTTCAGCTGTCCAAAATGGCATTTTTTGTGGAATGAGCTATTTATCTGGAAAAAAAATCACCCAGTTCTATTCAGTCACCAACCCTTTTCCTACCCCTGTTGCCCAAGAAAATAAGCCTACCTTTTTATGCCTACACTTGGCTATTCTTTTGCAGACAGAATGATCAAAGGTCTAGAAATAGAGATGAGAGCGACAAATGAATGGTGGAAGTGACAGAGACAGAGAAAAATTAATAACTGGTTTATATAGGAGGAGCCCACATTGCTGTTTCTCTGGCACAGAAAAAAAAAGGAGATTCTAGAACTTGTAAACCATCGGAAAAGTGATTACAGTGCCTCAAATATGCCAACGGAAGAGGAGGCAAGTAGATCCAATTTTAAGATAAATTCCACAAAAAACCCTACTGTAGTACTTTAGATTAGGCTACATACAGCTCCAGGCAATCTGATTACAGATTTGATGGACTCCTTTAGAAAAGCAGAGAGTAAATAGCAAGAATACCCTAAACAGATATGTTCTCTTGAAATGGTACATTCCTATGCACCAGGGGACCTGAACAAATTAGGGTAACCAGACTGATGATGGTGGATGCAAACCATGCGATAAAAGCCTGGTTTTCTAGGGGTTTGCACGTGGTATAGTTATTTACATTCTGATCTGGCAGTTCTGTGCTCGCTTGATACAAGGTAGAAATAATTATACAAGGTCAAGCCAACTGAAAAAAGAGCCCAGGCCCTTAGATATTGCAGTCTCAGCGTGACTTGCATATTTCATACAATAACTGATCCTCCAAACACTTATGCATGGACGCTGGAAATTTTCAAATGAGTTTAAGGGAATTAGGAACCCACATATCTTTGAACTGGGGGTCTAACGCTCCGATACTGCATCTTCCCAAGGGAAAAAAACCCCATGTTTTTACCTCAAGTTAGCTAACACCAGGTAAAAATCAATGAAGACCTTGTAGTTTCCTGTGATCTAGCATGTCAAGTTAAAGACTCTGGGGAGATTAGGTTTTACTGCGATCTGCTAACCTGTGCCCCATTCTAGATTAGACTATGAATTTAATTCACATACTTCAAACCTAAAATCTACCAGCTTATTTGCAGAGCTGTATGAAAGTAATTGAAGTTTTTAGGGAAATATCCCCTTGAAAATTACTGTTTTATAGTTTTAGGATATTTGTGATATTATGATTTTAATGTAGAAAAGGAATGTAACACTCTGTGACAGTTTTCAAGATCATTCCCATATATATTTGTCTAACTGTCCAGTTCTGCAAGCACAATCATTTACATGAAATGCTACAAATGATGCATGCACAACAATTCAGGAATAAGTTCTGTTCTGTGTTTGCACAGTAACTAGCACAATGAAGTTCTGATTTATAACTGGGGCTCTCAGGTGCTACCCAGTACAAATAATAAAATAAGAATAAACTCAGAGGTCATTATTGACAATTTGTCCCACATGGTTTTAAAGGCCCATCTCCAAAGCTTTGTTGGTTAACACAAATCAAAACATGATTCAGTTGTTTCTTTAATAGGAGGCCATTTACAAAAACCCATCAAATGTAGAGGAGGCACTGTAAATTCTACATTGCATAAAGCTGTTAAACTGCAAAGCAACTATTTTTATGGCGGAAATCTTGCTACGTGGGACATACTGGCCCATGATTTGCTTCCATGAGGACCATAAAATGCACAATTTTAATATATCAAATATTATTCCTCTATGAAACTGTGGAAGACCATTGGCACAAGCCACCAGAAAGCTTAACATTCAATCAATTCATTATATTGCTTTGAAAATCAAATTTGAGACAAAAAAAATCTAATTGGCCATTTTTGAATGATATGTCTAAGATCATGGAATAGCAATCTCCAAGGGGAGCAGTTGTGAACAGGTGTCAGGGAGTCACAGTCATCAAACTCTCATCACATTAATAAATGGGGACAGCGTCCCAGCCAGGTCCCAGCTGGGCTGGATGGGGACGGAGTCTCAGAGAAAGGGGTCCAGGTATGAAAAAGGATAAGAACCAAGCATCTAAATAAGTTGAGTGGTTCTGTACATTCAACAGGAGAGCAGACCCACTAAATAAAAATGAGCCACTCTCGGTGTTTTGGTTTACATGGGCCTAAAGGAACCTTTTGTGCATTATTTTGGGTTGCACCAATTCTCAAACCCTGCATCCAGGGGAAATGTGGAGTTCAGCCAAACTCCCACATGTCAGCTGGTTCTGCTTCAAGAATACATGCAAACCCCACATGTTATTCTCATGGGGAGGTGAGCCCCAGCTTCATTCAAAACTAGTCTGGCTCTTGCTCAAACTTAGCAACATTTGGTGTCAAACCTTCTTGCAGTTGATAGAAGGTCTACACTTTCCTTTGACTGATCCAGCAGTAGCTGCTGTTTCAGAAAGGATGGCTTTATGGCTAAGGCACTGAACTGGGATTCAGGAGATCTCAATTCAGTTTTGCATACTCTGCCACAGACTTCCTGTGTGATCGTGGGCAATCACTGTCCCTCCGTGCCTCAGTTTCCCTTCTATTAAAAAGGGGATAACAATACTTCCCTACCTCACGGGTATGTATGCAGAAGGACTATGAGATACTCATACACTATGATAATGAGTACCTAGGTCAGGGGCGGGCAGAAGGTGGCCTGTGGGCCCGGCCAATGGCAGCTGCAATATTGTGCTGGGGACGGGGACAGGGCACGAAGCCCCTCCCCACTCGCGGCACCACTCAGAGAAGCGCATGGCCCCCGCAAACAACCGCTCTGAGTGGCATGTGGGGATGGGGCACACGGGGAGGCTGCCTGAAGGACCTGCTGGGCTGCTGGTAGGCAGCCGCATAAGTAAGCACCTCCCAGCCAGAGCCTGCCCCTGGCACCCCAGCCCCTCCCTCATTGAACCCTCTGCCCCCTACACCTCTGCCCTAAGTAACCCAAACCCTCTGCACCCCCATGCCTACACACACATAGCCCCTCCCAGAACCTGCGCACCAAACCATTGCCCCAGGTCACAGATCCCTCCTGTCCTACATCACCCCTGCACCCTGCACCCTCCTATGCCCCTTCTCCAGGTCCTTCACCAACTATACCCCCTTCCAGACCCTGCACCCCAATCCCCTGCTCTAGATCACAACCCCCTCCTTCACCCAAACTCCCTCCTGGAGCCCTCACCTCTTCCTGCATCTAAATCCCCTAGCCCGAGCTCTCTTCTGCACCCAACCTCCATCCCAGACTCCACACTGCCTCCATTAACATCATGGAAGAGGGCAGCCCTGGACCACTTACCAAATTTTTGGAGTGGCCATCCCATCAACAATTATTGCCTACCTCTGACCTAGGTAGATAGAAAAACAACGATAAACTAGGCAGACCGGTGGTCAGTTGCAGGAGGTCTGTGGCAATATTTGTCCTTGTTACAAAGCACAACACTCATGTGCCAGGGCTGAATCAGACCCATGGGGTCTAATCTGCCACTCCCTAGTTTCCTCGGAAATAAATGGGGAGAGTGATCAAAGCTGCGCCAAACAGGACAAAAATCTTCCTGAGAAACAACTGATGCTTTGTTTTGTAACAAAGCCAAAGCTCAGTCAGGGAGCTTGCACTGCTGCTGAAATTAGAAGAGGACTGCGTGCGAGTGCCCGTCATGTCTGAAGATCAACAAAAACTTAGGATAAGCCATCCTTAATTGCTGTGAAGCAGACAGAATAGATGAACAGATAATGACCCAGGCTGTCATGTGTGCCCCCATTTGGTGGTTAGAGAGGCTTAAAAAGAGACTCAGCCGTATGTTTTGATTAATCACAAAGGAAGAATAACCAGAGGATTAAAACGGGCACAACAGAGATATTGGATTTACCGTATATCTTTGTTTAGAAGCCGAGGTTACTGTAAGCATTTATTCCTTCCAGCGTGTTACCTGGCTCTCCCCTGACAATCTGCATGGTGAGGTAAGGCGAATGGACTGGATGAGGATGATTACTAACAAGGGACAGCCTCCAAACCAATTGGATTGGGATTTTTTTTTTAATGGAGCTGCAAATGGGAGAATGATCCATGGGCTGTTTTAAAAATCAGCTGGGAAAGGAATTGCATCTCAGCAGTGCACGAATCTGGTGCTTGGCCTGCTCTAAGATGCTCTCCTAGGATATGGCTCCTATAAATGCTGATGGATCCAGCCAGGCAGCAAGCAGTCACCCTGGTGTGGGAGACTCCCAGGGGTAAAGCGGTGACATAGCTTGTTCTGATGCCACACCCCCATCTTCCTTCCCTTCATAGCCCCCTGTATGGGGATGTGGCTAAGAGAAAGGGCGTGTGGGCAGTAATGCTGGAACAACTGTTAGAGTGGGGGGGGGGTGCTGAGCTGCGCCCCACTTGGCCCCGTCCGTGTCCCTCACTGCCCCAGGTTGGGGACAAAGCTGAGGATGATCTGCAGAGCCAGGAACAGAGCCCAGCAACCAGGATCCTGGGTGGTGGCAGTGGAGCAAGCAGCCAGGACCTTGGGGTCGGTGGCAGGGACCCTGGGCGAGGGTCCAGCAGCCAGGACCCCTGGGCAGCTGCAGGGCTGCCGGGCACAGGCTGGCGGTCAGGCTCATGGTGTGAAACCACACTGGGCGCAAAGCCTGGTGATGCTGTAGCTGCCTTCACACCGCTACCCCACGCTATGGCTGTGGGTAGATTTAGCTGCCCTCCCGCAATCCCCCAGTTGATGCAGCAGTTGTGTGGGATTATAGCTCCCTAGTAAAGTTCAGAGCAACCCTGAAGATGGGCCAGGGAACAGTGTCCGCACAGCACTGGCCTTTGGATCAGGGAGCTGCAATCAGCACTTTTGTGGACTCTCACTAGCCACACCCGGAGCCACAGCTGAAAAGGTAGCCCAGCTGTGGACTCATTTTGCCTAGTTCTGAATCCACTCTGCACAGCAGATTCCAAAGCTTTGACTCAAAGTTTATTGGGTCTCACTCGGGCCTTCCTGGGGCCAGAATCTGAGTAAGAGCTACTGCACCTCTTGCCACAGGTGCCCTGTGAGATGCTCTTGGACAACAACTATTGTTTTTAAAAGGGGCAGCCCCATGGGCCCTAGCATAGGCAATTTGCCTATTAGAAAGGGGGTAACGTTTTCAAAAGCAACAATGTGATTTAGGAGCCTGGAGTCCTATTGACTTTCAGTGGGGTTTGGGCCACCCAGTGGGAGATACGCTGACAAAGTTTTACCCAGTAAAAGCCACGCAATCCCAGACACCCTCTTGGATTTGCTCTGTCTGACAAGTAGATCCCAGCTGGTGCCTTTGCAGCCTTCAGAGCTCCAAATGTATTAGAACATCGAGATTTAAATACAGTAATTCCTCATTTAACACGTGCCCGCTTAACACGTTTTCACATAGCACGATTTTTTTTTAGGGAACGTTTTTTGAATTACATGACTGTCCCCGGAATAACATGATTTCCCCAGCCAGCCCGTTGCTGGCGGCTGCGCGGGGCTTCCCCCGCCTCCCTGCAAATCGGCGGAGGGTTCGCCGCTCGCTGCACCGTTCTTTGCTGACTCCCCCTCGCCAGACGCCTTGCCCCCTCTCCTCCGCCCCCGCTTGCAGGCTGGTGGCTGGGTTTTCCCAGCTGGCCCGTCACCGGTGGCTGCGTGGGGCTTCCCCCACCTCCCTGCAAAGTAGCGGAGGGTTCACCACTCGCCGCGCCGTTCCCCGGCAATCCCCCCATCGCCGGACGCAGTGCGGGTCCCGGCAGACCCATCACAGGGGCATACTCCCAACCCAAACCCCCTCCCTTCTCTTCCCCTTTCCTTCCCCAGAGCCAAACACCTCCCCTCCCTGCTGTAACCCAGTCCCCTTTCTCCCCCAACCTTATGTCCCTGTCCCAACAGACACTACCGCTTGAAATCAACCCCCACCTTTTCCATTATTTTCAATGGGAAAATTGACCCCGCATAACACGTTTTCACTTAACACGATCATTTTCTGAAACATATCTATAGTGTTAAATGAGGAATTACTGTATAAGCCGTGCTCACAATACACTGTCTGAATACACAACAAAGTGACCAAGCCCACCACAGGGACTTGTTCCTCTGACAGAACCAGCTTGAGGTGCAAGACAACCCCCGTCTGTTATGTCTCTAGTTCAGCCAGCTTATTTTCAGTTCGACACACCGGTTTAGCTATCGTATTCAAGCCTTGATCCTACCCCACTGAAATGAATAAGAGCTTGTCATTAACCTCAATAGGTACCGAATCTGGTCATTCAAAGTCAATGAAGCTACTCCAATAAACACCAGCTAAGGATCTGGTCCTGTAAATTGGATTGCTATCAGGACTCTGCACAGTACATTTCCACATTGGCAGGTGTCCAAGCTCAGTACATGCAGCTCCCCCATCCCTTTGAGGGGTAGATAAGAAGCAATTCTAGTTCTCGCAGAGAGCAGTGGAGGCCACTTTACTTAAGTACAGGTGTGCAAACTGTTCTTATCAGAGA
The DNA here is from genome assembly GCA_032595735.1 of Pelochelys cantorii. Taxonomy (NCBI): domain Eukaryota; kingdom Metazoa; phylum Chordata; order Testudines; family Trionychidae; genus Pelochelys; species Pelochelys cantorii. The sequence continues at coordinate 15,634,136 of CM064346.1, forward strand.
ACAAAGATACAGCCTGTGCATCCCTTCTATAACTACTGCTTTCTGTCTTTGTTTCCACAGCACAGATAACAGCCAGTCAAATTATTCACTATAAATAAATTATCCGGTGCACTTAGTCCTTTTTTTCTGCTTCTGAATTAAACCTGGCTTCTGCAACAGTCTGAGAGGTTTGTAAATATCCAGGGTCAGCACCCGAAACGTGCCCAAATTTCAGCCACTACAACTCACAAACTGCCTGCACTGACGACTTGACTGCTATTCATTATTTGTTCTAACACACTCCCCGAACTGAATAATTAAATGGTTAATGTTTGTACAGTCCTTGGCCAATTTAAAGCGCCACATAAGTGCTACATTATTTATTATGAAGAATGATACTTTAAAATAGCCTTGCAATGTGCAGATAGGTTTTAGACCATTACATTTAAGATAATACAAGCTAAAGGAAAATTACAAACCAACGATATCTGTCCACTGAGATGGGTTTTTATTACCGACACAGAATACACTGAAAAGCTAAGTGGCATTTGTAAGGAAAGCAGTTAGATACTTTTGTGTAGAAGTGCCATTAGATTGTTGTAGTATATAAAGTACATAAGGAAGTTAATATCTATGTTAACAAAGTGATAAAAACGAATTTGCGTTAATCGTTTTGGTACTGAGATTAGAACATAGTAAGGTTTGTTAGACAAGGTTACTTTTGTTAGGTTGTTAGACAAGGCTACTGTTGTCTTTGTGGTGCACTTCCTTCTCTAGTGCAAGAACAAATGGGAATCAGGAAACCAGAAGTCTACTCCTGGCATTGCAACAGACTCACCATATCACCTTGATCATTTTACTTCGCTTTGCCTTGACTTACCTGCAAAATGAGGACGAAATGTGCCCATTTCAAAGGGGTAGAATGAGATTAAATTAATTGTTTGTTACAACAATTTGAGATTCCAGCATGTAGCTGTATAAATCTTCCCAACCCTCTCATCTCTGGCTTAAATGCCTTGCTGGCATTCCAACCAAGTTACCCACCCAGCCTTTCTGCAAACCAGTCAAGGATGTTCTGTCTGGTTTTTCACCAAGTTCCTAGTTCTTGATTTCACTTTTAAAGCTGTGCACAGTGTCACCCTGCCCATATCTTAGTACTTTGTTCTCCTGGAGCCTGCTGATGTCCCATACACTCCCCAAACCCCCTGTTTACACAGTCTCAGTCGCCTCTTTCTACTCACAGCTTCTACTCACAGTCTCTGTTAGGACATGTCTTCAAAAGGCTTGATACTCTAAAAGGGCTGAGCCCCTGCTCTCTGGAAATGAGGCCCCTTTAAAGTGAGTCAAGGTGGGGCAGACAAAATTACTAGGTATGTTTGAAAACTGTTCCCTCCCCAGGCTGATCCAAAGCCCACTGACGTCTCAATGGGACTCTTTCCATCAGCTCCAATTAGCTGTGAATAAGTCTCTCTGCTTGCACAGTGCAATGCACACCTTCTGGGTTCAATAAACAACAATAAGTTGTCCAAGGAGAGTATGGCTTGTAATTCTAAACTATCAATGAGTGAGGATGCCTTGAGTTGGTATCATTTCTCATCCATGTTCCTCTCCTTATTGGCCCCATGCTGTGATACCTTAGCCTTTCAGATATTCTGGCTGTCAATTATCTAGTCCTCCTCTCTATCCCATCTGTCTGCTGTTTCTGCCTTTACCCCCCACCTGATTACTCTCACCACCGAGAGGAGCAAGCGACCAATCAAAGCCCAGATCATTAAAAAAGGTTAAAGCGGCACCACATCTCGCTGCCTGTCACAGAGCAGAGGAGCGATTTGGAAGGAAAGAGCCCTCACAAGCTCAGAACCACGGGTCATCACGAGGACAGAGGAGAGGACATCAATCCGTCCTCCTGACAATGAGAGCAGCGAAAGCCTAATGAGAACGGGAAATGGCACTGATGTAACCTGTTCTCTTTAATGGCCCTTCTAGGATGCTGTACGCAAGGCCTATGTCATTAATTCAGCTAGGAATGAAACATCAACTCTAGGTACATGTTTCAACTTTCTTGGGACTCATTAGTCTAACGCAGCTGTCATCTCAGCCAGAGGGAGCCCGAGCATCTTGTGGTATTAAAGATTTATTTAGCCCAGGAAGATTACCAAAATAATCACCAATTTAAAGGAAAATCTTACCACTTCCTGGATAATAGAATGTAAATTATTCAGAAAGGCTTTATCAATAACTAGTCAACTCACATTTCATAGATTCATAGGTTTTCAGGCCAGAAGGGACAGCACTAAATCATCTTCTCTGAGCTCCTGCCTAGTTTATATGTTGGTAATCTTAAGAATTTACAGGCATTTACCTTTATTTTAAAAAAATCATCCTCTGTGACCGGAATGACCATCATTCACATGGTTCGTGTCTTCCGCCCAGGAGGGGGACATGAGCAAGAGCTGCCATTGACAAACATGTGAAGGTTGTATCAACACCACCCAGCAAGGCGGTTTCTAGAGCATCTCCTCCAGGCATAGGGTACCAACCCGGAAACAGCAGCTCTAACATCGCATCACAAAAGTGGCACTGTGGACGCAGGTGTATCTGTGTACATAGCATGAAGTCAGTCTCCCACACAGCACATGCAGACACTCGGCGTGAATCGGGGGAATGTGCACTATCATGTTTAGTCAACTACCAGCACATGTGTACAAGTCTCAGCGTACTTTGAGTCTCCTGGGACTTTCCCACTTTCAAAACTATTTCTTCATCAATGTGTATAAGTCATAGGATTGAGGATGATAAACTTCATGGCACTTTTCAGCCTCAGAGCTCAATGTGTTTTCCAAAGGAGACGGTAGCCTCTTTGGAAACTAACTTTTTGGTCTGTGTTTGCGCAACGTGCAGCAAGCACAATGGGGCCTCTGGACTATGACTGGAGTCGATGGGCACTACGGCAATATGAATAATACCTAATGATGTTCGTTATCTCCATTTTACAGATGGGGGAAACAAAGGCACGGAAAGGTGAAGTGACTTGCCAGCAGTCAAGCTGGGAGCCAGTGGCAGAAATGGGGATAGAAATTGTACTGCAGCTTGGTGGCTGAAGCTGGAATAGAACCATGTCCAGTGTCTTAGGCTATGTCTAGACTGCAGGCTTCTTTCAGAAGAAGCTTTTCCGGAAGAGATCTTCCTGAAAAACTTCTTCCGAAAGACAGCGTCCACACTGCCAAAGCGTATTGAAAAAGCAACCTGCTTTTTCGAAAGAAAGCATTCACAGTGATTGGATGCTATCTCGCATTTAAGATGCGATTACTATAGATGGAGTGGCCACCAGGACACCTGTGCTTTTTCTTGGAGGCCTCTTCTTTTGAAAAAAAAAAACCCTCTTTCCCGTCCACACATGCCTTTTTCCGAAAGAGCTCTTTTGGAAAAAGTCTTCTTCCTCGTAGAAAGAGGTTTACCGCTGTCAGAAAAACTCCTGTATTCTTTCGACTTTCTGTCAAAAGAATGCAATTGCAGTGTGGACATAAGTGTCGTTTTTCCAGAAAAACTCTGCAGTGTAGACATACCCTTAGTCACTAACCAGTCTGCCACGTTAAATTAGCACAGAGTCTCTATTTGGTTATATGCGATATGCACTATTCATGGGTTTAAAAGCAGCAACACAATTAAATAAAATTGTGCTCTTGTTCATTTGGTGTTTTTTTCCACTCATGAATAAGGCTTTCAGAGGAGACAAGTTCCAAGATTTCAGCATTAAATTAAATTAAATCAAATAAGTGGAGGAAATAAGTCTTTACAGTATGAGCAGTTCCTTTGGATGTTACTAGCAAAACAGTGCACTAAATGCAATCACTTATCATTAACGTCAGTAATAAAACCTGATTTAGGATGCACAGTAAACTAGCATACAGTAAAGCTGAATATCTGATAGCTACAGAGAGCTTCTTTCCCCTTGATTCCGTCTCTGGCCTTCTATAGAAAATGGACCAAATCCTGACACCATGATTCAGGCAGACTCTCACTGTAATCTCAGTGAAACTGGAATAGGAACATCAGGATTTATGCCGTCATTTCTTTAAGCTACCATCTGAAAAGAAGCTGGCTGCAGATTTGGGTGCATTCTAGTATTAGTGACAGATTTACAGAATCTGACTAACACAGAGAACCTGATGCTGGCTTGGAATGTGCCACATAATCAGCACACTGAGATCCTACGGTCTCTCCTTATTAAGAAGAAAATCTTCTCAGGTTCTATTTGTTGTTGTCAGCATCCCCAGGTGAACAGGGGATCCATACTAGGGATAGGGCTACCAGATGGTTTCAAAAAAATACCGGAAACACTTGATTTCAGCTGGGGGGGTGACCATCCAGGAGGGAAGCGGGGCTGTCCGGGAGGAGGTCGGGGGGAGCAGGGCTGGCTGGGGGAGATCGGGGCGGGGGGGGAACTGCCCGGCAGGAAGCAGGGCTGGCCAGGAGGGGATTGGGGGGAGCACGGCTGGCCGGCAGAAAGCGGGGCTGGCTGGGAAGGAGTTGGGGGCAGCAGGGCTGGCCAGAGGAGAGGAACGGGGGCGGGGAACCAGACGTCGGGGAGTGGATCTGGCCCAGGCACACGCAGATCCAGGGGTGCTGCCCGTCCCGTGCACGGTCCCGGCAGGGTGCACGGGCGAGTCCGGCCCGGGGGATTCCAACCTGCCCCAGCTCCACCCCCCTCCTCTCTACTGTGTAGTTGCATACTGCCTGGCTGTTAGACACACTCACGCAGTGTGAGCGTGTCTCCCAGCCAGGCAGTACGCAACTAAGTACTGATACTCATGATAACAATAAAACTTACTTAATTAGAAAATACTAGACATTTAGATGTCCGGTATTTTCTCAATTTGTTTCCCAAACAGAAAGCTCAAATACCGGACTGTTTGGTTCAAAACCGGACACCTGGCAACCCTAACTAGGGATGTAAAATCCCATTAAAAAGTGAACTGGTTAAACATAATATTTAACCAGTTAATTGTGATCCTGCAGTGGGAGGCTGCTCCAGCCCAAGTCGGCTGGAGCGTCCACCCACCCGCAGTGCAGTGGGCCCGGCCGGGTTGGAGCCGGACCCCACCCACAGTGAGACGCGGGCAGGAGGCTGCTCCAGTCTGGCTGGGCCCGCTGGGCTGTACTACACTGCAGTCGGGGGGCTGCTCCAGTCTGGCTGGGCCCGCTGGGCCGTACTACACTGCAGTCGGGGGGCTGTTCCAGTCTGGCTGGGCCCGCTGGGCCGTACTACACTGCAGTCGGGGGGCTGTTCCAGTCTGGCTGGGCCCGCTGGGCCGTACTACACTGCAGTCGGGGGGCTGCTCCAGTCTGGCTGGGCCCGCTGGGCCGTACTACACTGCAGTCGGGGGGCTGCTCCAATCTGGCTGGGCCCGCTGGGCCGTACTACACTGCAGTCGGGGGGCTGCTCCAGTCTGGCTGGGCCCGCTGGGCCGTACTACACTGCAGTCGGGGGGCTGTTCCAATCTGGCTGGGCCCGCTGGGCCGTACTACACTGCAGTCGGGGGGCTGTTCCAATCTGGCTGGGCCCGCTGGGCCGTACTACACTGCAGTCGGGGGGCTGCTCCAGTCTGGCTGGGCCCGCTGGGCCGTACTACACTGCAGTCGGGGGGCTGCTCCAATCTGGCTGGGCCCGCTGGGCCGTACTACACTGCAGTCGGGGGGCTGCTCCAGTCTGGCTGGGCCCGCTGGGCCGTACTACACTGCAGTCGGGGGGCTGCTCCAATCTGGCTGGGCCCGCTGGGACGTACTACACTGCAGTCGGGGGGCTGCTCCAATCTGGCTGGGCCCGCTGGGACGTACTACACTGCAGTCGGGGGGCTGCTCCAATCTGGCTGGGCCCGCTGGGCCGTACTACACTGCAGTCGGGGGGCTGTTCCAATCTGGCTGGGCCCGCTGGGCCGTACTACACTGCAGTCGGGGGGCTGCTCCAATCTGGCTGGGCCCGCTGGGCCGTACTACAGTGCAGTCGGGGGGCTGCTCCAATCTGGCTGGGCCCGCTGGGCCGTACTACACTGCAGTCGGGGGGCTGCTCCAATCTGGCTGGGCCCGCTGGGCCGTACTACACTGCAGTCGGGGGGCTGCTCCAATCTGGCTGGGCCCGCTGGGCCGTACTACACTGCAGTCGGGGGGCTGCTCCAATCTGGCTGGGCCCGCTGGGCCGTACTACACTGCAGTCGGGGGGCTGCTCCAATCTGGCTGGGCCCGCTGGGCCGTACTACACTGCAGTCGGGGGGCTGCTCCAGTCTGGCTGGGCCCGCTGGGCCGTACTACACTGCAGTCGGGGGGCTGCTCCAATCTGGCTGGGCCCGCTGGGCCGTACTACACTGCAGTCGGGGGGCTGCTCCAATCTGGCTGGGCCCGCTGGGCCGTACTACACTGCAGTCGGGGGGCTGCTCCAATCTGGCTGGGCCCGCTGGGACGTACTACACTGCAGTCGGGGGGCTGCTCCAGTCTGGCTGGGCCCGCTGGGCCGTACTACACTGCAGTCGGGGGGCTGCTCCAATCTGGCTGGGCCCGCTGGGCCGTACTACACTGCAGTCAGGGGGCTGCTCCAATCTGGCTGGGCCCGCTGGGCCGTACTACACTGCAGTCGGGGGGCTGCTCCAATCTGGCTGGGCCCGCTGGGCCGTACTACACTGCAGTCGGGGGGCTGTTCCAGTCTGGCTGGGCCCGCTGGGCCGTACTACACTGCAGTCGGGGGGCTGCTCCAGTCTGGCTGGGCCCGTTGGGCCGTACCACACTGTGGTCGGGGGGCTGCTCCAGTCTGATTGGGCCCATTGGGCCGTACCACGCTGCGGTCGGGGGGCTGCTCCAGTCTTGCTGGGCCTGTCTTCATTTCCCTATCTGTAAAGCGTGGAGAGTAAGGTTTACTCCAGTGGTCACCAACCAGTAAATCAGGATCTACTGTTAGATCCTGGAGCCTCTGACATTTGATCCTGACTGGTTTGGCTGGGAAGCTATCAAGCGCTGGCACTTCAGTGCCCCTCCACCCACTGTCATGCAGCTCCTGCCCTCTGCCTTGGAGCTGCCTCGTGGGAACCTCCTGCTCGCTGTGCAGGGTGTGGGAGGAAGAAGAGGGGGGCACAGATGTCAGGGTGCCCCCCCACACACTTCTGTACCTTATCTCCACATGGAGAGAAGGGGATGGAGGGAGCTTTGCAATGCAAATCTGTCACTCACACACTGTGTGTGTCTCTGCAAGCAGTAAAAGAAGTAACAACAACCCCCCACATATGTGTTGGGTCGGGAGATGAGAGGGAAGGACAGTGTGTGTTTGTGAGAATGACAAAGTGGCTTGGTTTTGGTTTTTAACTGGTCTGTGCATTTCATCATTTTCATTTCTCTCTTAGGCTTAAATTTAATTCTTTGAGTAGTGAGTTCTAAACTGCCTAACCTGTCCTGGCTGGAGTCATTATCCCTGTGGTAATTGCTGCTCCTGGAAGTGGCCGGCATGTCCCTGCAGCCCCTGAGAAAGGCAGAGCAGGGGGTCTCCACATGCTGTCCTTGCCTGCAGACTCCTGCAGCTCCCATTGATCAATAACAGGGAACCATGGCCAGTAGAATCTGTGGGCTCAGTGCCTGTAGATGAGGGGCAGCACATGGCACCATGGAGCCATTGCTGTGCATGCCAGCTGCTTTCAGGAGTGGTGCAGGGCCAGGGCAGTAGTAAGCCTGCCTCAATACCACTGCTCCACCACCCGGAAGCCGTCTCTGTTAAACAGCGGCCAGCCAGAGCCTCGTTCCTGAACCCCTGTCCCAGCCCTGAACCTCCTCCTGCACCCAAACTCCTGCCCCAGACGTGAGTCCCCCCTGCACCCAAACTCCCTCCTGAACCCCAATCCCCCACCCTGGGCCACCCCGTAACCCCTCCCACACTCCAAACTCCTTGGTCCAAGACCAGAGCCTGCCCCCCAAATCCCTACCCCAGCGTGATGAAAGTGAGTAAGTATGGGGGAGGAAGAGAGATGGCGTGAGCAGGGTGAGGACTCGGAGAAGGGGTAGAGCGGGGCAGGGCCTAAAAGAAGGGGCGGAAGGAAGTGGGACAAAGATATTTGGGTAGATCTTACATTGCACTTCAACTGAAAAAGTGATCTTGTGGTTAAAAAGGTTGGAGACCACTGGTTTACTCAATCCAGGGATTTTTTTGAAACAAAAGACAGGACTTCCTGAATCCCTCATATACAGTGGATCTGCTTCTCCTCCCTGCTCAGAGGGAGGCTTCATAAAATGTGTAGTCACAGCTCCACACTGAGGGCTTTATTAACAGAGCTATAAGTCATCCCAGTAATTTAACTTGCACATTAGTCCATTTCATAGCAGACTAAATGCACATACAATTAAGTATGCCATACAGTCAATCGAACAGGAGCATGTTCGAGGCAATATATTATGCAAACAGCAAGACACTGTATTTGTTATGTGAAATGACTGGAAACTCAGCATGTCTCTCTCTCTCTCACACACACACACACACACACACACACACATCTCTCTCTCTCTCTCTCTCAGTCTCACACTCACACACACACAAAGAAGGTAAGGAGCTAATTTTACCCAGACCAACACCAGTTTTATGTTGGAGTAACTCCATTGACCTCAGCAGGGTTACTCCTGATTTGTACTGACCTAAGTGAGATTCAGGTCCAAGCCCCTGGGCATGGTGCGGGGTGGGGCGGCAGCTCCCTGCTCCCAGAAAGGGCAGAACCAAGGGCAGCCTGCCCTTAGCACTGCCCAGAGCACATGGCGTGGTGCTCCAGCAATGAGTTAAAGGGCCCGTGGATCCAGCTGCCACTGCTGCTATTTCAGCAGCAACAGCAGCCCAAGCCTCTGATCGCTTTGAATTGCCCAGCCCTGGGGCAACTGCCCCTTCCCCCACCCCCTCACTCCCCCTACCATTGGCAGCCCTGGGCCTAAGCAAATTGCAACACACAGACACAACACCTTAGTTTAGGGTGGCATGGCAGCCTTAACACGGGGGGAGGGAGCCTGAACATTTCTCAAGATCTTAAGGTTTTAAAATTAGAACCTGATGTGAGCAGAGCTGCTACCTGCCTGGCTTTGAAGGGTTCTTGGCACTGGGGCTGAGCTCAGGGGGCAGCCAAGCTCGGGTGCTTTATGTAGCAGACAGGTAAAGGAAGCGGGACACCAGAACTAGGAAGCGGCTCCTATGAAAAGTCACAGGAGAAAGAGACTGTGGACCCCTACCCCAGAGCAAGAAAGACGGCTTGTTCTGAGACTGTGTGTGCGCCCCAGAGTGGAGACCCAGTGCTTTAGCACAGTGGTGAGCGAGCCGAGGCCCATGGACTCCCTGGCTGTCCCCCTCCCCCACCCGACTCTCATGCACTGGGGCACCAGAGCCCCGCACTGTCTACGCCTCCCCCTCCTTCCCAGCACTTTTGGAGGCGCACAAATCGCCTGATTCGCGCTCCGACCCCGCTCCTTCCCCTCCCTCCCACAACGGGAATGCTGAGAATCAGCTGTTCGCGGCATTCCAGCTCTGAGAAGGAGGGAGAGGAGCTGGGACAGAGCATGAATCAGGTGATCGGCACCCTCTGAAAGAGCTGGGAGGGAGGGGGAGGAGCAGGTAAGTGCGGGGCTCTGGTGCTCCAGTGCGCAAGAGGCGAAGTGGGGAGGGGAGGCAGATGGGGGTGAATGGGGCTGCTGGTAGAACCCCAATGCTGTGGCCCACTGAGGTGAAGGAGGGCCAGGCATGGGGCCCACCCACTATTTGTCGTTGCCCATCCCTGCTTTAGTTACATTTGTACCAGACAGGAGAGGCTAGGAAGGAAGACTGAAAAGATGCTCACTGGAGACTCAGGAGGTCTGAATTAAATTCCTAGCTCAAGTTATAGGGTGTGTCTAGACGGCATCCTTCTGTTGGAATAAGCTACACATATTGCACTATGCAAATTGTGTAACTTATTCTGAGTGTAAGTCAGCGCCAAATTTCAAAATAAGGCACTATTCCAACAAATCCTTTAACCCTCGTGGAACGAGGGTTACAGGGATGCTGGAATAGCATCCCTGCTATTTCATGAAATAGCAGGCACTTTTAAAAATATTTCCCGGATCCCGAAATAGCAATGCAGTCTAGACAAACCCATAGACTTCCAAGATGGCTTTCAGCAAGACGCTCACTCACCATGTGCCCACCTCACTAGATTATGAGGCCGAAGCAGCTGGATTGATCAGGAGAGCTATATGGGTTTTGGAGAAACCTCCCTGAATGAACTCAAAGAAGTCAATGGGACTAATACTTTCTGCCTCATACAGCCTGTGATTAAAAACCTGAACCCTGCTTTATTGAACAGTCTGGTGACACCTAGAGTAAGTTTGTCGTCTGTTTATACAACAAAATGTCATGCTGCCTTCCAGCAGAGGCAATTAGAAGATGACACATCACTTTCTTCAAGGCTCTGGCTTGACAATGCTTTTGGATTGTCTACTGCTCTCCTTGAAGAGCCTCAGTTATTATCTGTCTTGCATAACTACGCTGTCTGGCGGGGAGTACATTTGTAGAGTTAAACCACAGATTTTATCTCAATGACACATTCTCAGCGGGGGAACTGGCTGATGACAATCACATTCAAAAATTGCTTTCTATTGAGACCCAGGTATCCTCTCGTTGGTGCTTTTTCTAGAGCTGAAAAGGGAAAGGCTAGTGGTTAGAAGAAAGACCCTAGACATTTAGCTCTCTAAATCTCCACTAACTTCTACAGAATCCGTGGAACTCCTAAGCTCCCGTGAGAGAACCAAGAGTCAAGAATCATCACACAGAGGGCTTTGTGCCTAGACACACACACACACACACACACACACATACACACACACAAAGCTGCATTTCCCAGGCTACCTCCAGCACCTGTGTCTCTTCAAATCTCTCCCCTGTGCGTATGCACACGTGCAGGGGGACACACGGGATTCTGCAGAAAAGTGAACACATGCCGACTGCAATTGTTTTCCCAGAGATTCCCTCAAGGGCTGAGCAGATGATGCATGTCTTCTCCCATACTTGCGTCATCTCCAGCCACACATGGGCTTTACACTGGACCCATGTAAGGAGGCGGAGACAAGGGCAGCGGGGCTGACAGCCACCGTGCTCCCTGGGACAAGGTGTGAGGGGTGGCTCCGTGCTCCCAGAAGGGGCGAGGCTGAGGACAGAATGGGTGGGGTGGAGGACAGTCAGTCCTTAGCACCACCCAGACCCCAGCCCTCAAAACTTTCCCTCCTCCAGCCCTTAGAGCCATGTGCAGCGGTGTTCCAGCACTCTGGCAGCAATTCAAAGGGGTCTGGGGACTCCGGTTACCTGCGGCAGTGCTGACGAGGAGCTCTGGGCCCCTTTGAAGCTCTGGGCCTCCCTTCGCACCCCCTCTCGGCAGGCCTGGACAAGGGAGCTGAGGAGGCACCTTTCTCTCTCAAGCAGAGACTCTCAAGGGGAACCAATCAAGTCCCAAGACTCTGCACCAGTGGAGACTTGACTATTCATAGAAGCGGCTTCCCTATTCACAATCAGAACCAGATCTGGTTACACACAGGGCATTCTCCCTATGTCCGTGTCTGGCGGTAGCAGCATGTGGTAGTACAAAGTGAAAGACAATCTCTGCCTTCCTAGCTCCTTCGAGTCTTTTCCTATCATAGTCACACAAAAGGAAGGAGAAAGGAAACCACACGCAGCTCTGCACTTCCCCACCTCCATACACCCACCAAGGGCAAGCTACTCGGTGTAGTTTCACTGAAGTGGATTGAGCGAGGTCTGTTTACACCAGCTGGGGAACTGGTCCCAAATGTTCTCTCTTCCCTCCTGCGGCTGCTTGAGGACCTAATGCGACTCTTCTATCATTAAGCACATGCCCTAAAGAAACACAACCCAGGTAATTGGAAATATGTTAATTTTCTCTTATCCGTGACAAGGACACAGCGTTCAGCTTGCCAATCTGGGAGGAGCATTAGCCGACCCTGCTTGTACAATGTGGGAGCTGTCGTAGCTTGCGGTACATGACACTGGTAACATTTGAGGGGAATATGAAGGGACTGTCTGTGAAAAGGATGACCTTTGAGTCTTCACAGAAATTTCATAATACAGCACTAACCTATTCAAGTACCTGTCTGCCTACATCTTTTGGGTAGGAGTTGGAGAAGAGTTTTACAATGTCCCTGTAAAGAGACGAGCTTCTAAAATATCATGTGGACTCAGACAAAATCTTAGCATTGTCTGGTCATTGCACGTGCCGTCTGTAAACTCCTAGCCACACAGTGTGAACGTTGCTGCAACAAACTGCCAGAGGTGCTTTCTAACGTGTGCGGCGCAAGACAGAAAGCCTGATTCTCCTCTAGCTTGCACCAGCACAATTCCAGTGGCTTCAGGGAAGTTACTCCTGCTTTTTATCAGTGCAATGGGCAGGCCCTCTCAGGGCACGTCTACACAGCAGGGCTAAAGTCGAATTAAGCTACGCAAGTTCAGCTATGTCAATTGCATAGCTTAAGTCGAAATAGCTTAATATGGCTTTAGGCGCCATCTACACAGCAGGAAGTCGAAGGAAGAACACTCTTCCTCCGACTGCCCTTACTCCTCATAAAATGAGAGCTAGAGGAGTTGGAGTAAGAAGTCCTCCAGCTCGATATTATTTCAAAATAAAGGCTTGTCGTATAGACGCGCTCTTTGTTATTTTGGAATGACGTCCGTTATTCTGAAATAACAATGCAGTATAGACCTACCCTCAGAGAATCACAGAGGCCCAGGCCACTTTGAGTTTAGAGGCCCCAACCCAGCCGCAGGTCCCCGAAGTATCTAAACTTCTCATCCACTGGGTCATACTAAAACCAAAGGAATATATGAAAATGAACACAAGACATTTATTTATTAACAATTAAGTAATTATACCAATAGCATGTATATTAAAAATGTAACTTTAATTGTGAGCTTCCATTGCAAGCAAAACTCTTCATTTTAGGAATGTTTTTCTGGCTTTGTTGCGTGCAAGCTCATTTATAATTGAAGAAAAATCTAATTTACATGCAACATCAGTTAATGTTAAGCATTGCAAGCCCATTTCAACGCTTTTGTCCCACTGTAGGATGATGATAGTTCTTTACTTGTTTTAACACATTGAATGTGCATTCACCTCAAGCCACTGATGCAGGGAGACTGACAAAAATACGTAATGCAATTGTGATACTGGGAAATACAGTTGACAGGCTGAGATGGAATATTTCTTGAAGCAGTTCTTTTGGCTTGTAGGCCAATTTAAAATTGGTGGAATGTATACGTTTCATGAAGAAGATCTTGTCACAGAGATCTCTTGAAAATTCGTTGTTGTACCTTTGTTGAAACTGTTCAGCCGCTGAATACAGATCTGCAGCACTTTGTTCTCTGAACTCCCAAAGGAATTCAAAAAGGGCACAAATTTGTCGCAGTGACTTCAAATGGACGTGTAAGACCAGATTTGATGGCGTCAATAATAACAAAAACAAAAACATTGGCTCAATAGTGCCTTTCTGCATCAGATTGAGGTGTTAGGCTGCAATTGGTGGAAAACTCAGATGAAACGTGCTACTGATTTGGACTCAGAAAGGATTGCATCCCATTGATCGCAAATCTTTTGAATATCTTTAAGAAGACTTTCAGTGTTATCCCTCCAGGCCCGTACGTGGGCCAGACACCTTACCCCCGGCCTGCTCCTGCATCCTCCCTCCCTGGCTGGACACCCCTATCCATGGTCCACTCCTGCACCCACCCTTTCTCCTGCACCCACCCTCCTGACCACACATTGCGCCATCCCTCGCCCTTGCTTCCTTCTCCTGGCCATACACCCTGCTCCTGCATCCTACCTCCCATCCAGACCTTGCACCCTCAACCCCCTCCTGCATCCCACCTCCCACCCAGATCCCACACCCTCATTCCTCTTGCTGGCAGCCCTGTCCCGCACACTGAACACCCCATTTTTGTCCCAACCCCAGAATCTAGGGGGGGGTCCCCAAAATTCACTAACTCTAGAAACCCAGAACAGTAAATCTGACCTATGGGAAGTCCTGAACCTCAGTCCTCCCTGTCCTGCACCCTCCCCCAGTGGGGCTGGAATGCCAGGGGAGTGAGGTGTCTCAGTTAGGGGTCACATTAGTGAGGATTGGGGGGTTTGGGAGGTTTTATTTTTTAGCTTCTCACTATTGTGTCCCCAACTGATATTTCTGTGGGTCAGTGGCTCCTGACCCAAAAAAGGTTCCCCACCCCTGCCATAAATAAAGAAAACATGGGAACCTTTTGTGTTGGACATAAATTAATATTTACTTTATTTAAAATGAAATTTGATAAACTAACATGAGAAAGTTAAAGCACTTAGTCTGTTTAATAATTTAAATTAAGATATTCCTTTCTTACTGGTTAAATTAAACTGTTCTCCCTAGCTGCAGCACTAGCAAAATGGCTCAGGCATAATTATGTCATTAACGGTGAGTTTGCATTAGCAACTGGTGGTCCACGGAAAGGTTTGCATTGAGCCAGGTGGGCCAAGGGCCAAAAAGTATGAGAACCGCTGTTTTAGGGGGGTGGAAGAGAGCTGTGTTGCTGGGAGATGGGTGGGCAGAGCTGGTGGCAGCATGGCATGACAAGGGGAACAGCACCCTCAACCTGCGAGGAGCAGCCTGTGTCCAGCTCCACTGCCTGGAAGCCCCGCCCACACTCACCTGGTGCTGGCCTCGCAGAGCAGGTAGCGCTGCAGCAAGCTGGGGCGGGGGAGGGGGGGAGCTATGGCAGCTGGCCTGCCCGCCATGATCCAGAAGGTCATTTCTATAAAACCTTTATTACTGTATAAATCAGGGGTGGCAAGATAGCAGTGGATCCAGCACGAAGAGCCGGGGCAAAGTTGTTGAGCAAAAAAAAAACCCACCTCTGCCCCTTTAAGAAAATGCATTTAAACAGGTTTTGAGGCTTTTGGGCCACATTAGGCTCCCGCTGGCCAATACCGTCTTTAATTCTACAACTTTCATAGCCATGCCAGATGGCTCCCCTGCCCAGGTCAGCACAGGGAACCGGGAGGAGAGGGCCATTTTTGGGGGCACGGGGGCGGCTTACGAGCCACGGGGAGGGGGGGGCTTCGTGAGCCACACCCCGAGGGGGGGGGAAGAGCCACATGCGGCTCGGAAGCCTCGGATTGGCCACGGCTGGTATAAATTTTTAGTATGTTATAGCAAAATTATTTTACCAATCACTGTTTCCACTCACATTTTTCATTAACTTCTCTTATGCACACTCATTGCACACTATTTTTTATATTTAAAAAATTGTGGTCCATATTTACAAAAAGCACACACCACCCCCACAGAAATTCCTGCATATGGGCCTGTCCTTTCCACATCTAATGAAGCATTGCGTGCTTCAATTACACGATTAGTTTCACAGATCATTTTTAGCAACTTTATCCACATGGACAACATTAAAATGCATTCAAATTTGGATGTATACTTCTGAAATGACTTAAGCTCAGTGCGAGCCTGTGCTGTGAGTGTAAGAGATTCAAACTCACTTAAAGCCTTTCCCATAGAGTCCAAATGCTTTGCAACTGGTTTAATGCCATCAATTTGTGCTGACCATCTCGTTGTTGGCATGCCAGTCTATCAGGGATCATACCACCTTTGCACATCCCAGACCAAAGAAGTTGGTTGTGTATGGGCTGTACAAGCAAGTGAGTACACAGAGTGGTCAGGGGCTTGTACAGCCCACGCTGGAACCTGCACTGTGGCATCCTCACAGTTACTTTTAGTGAGCTAGCTAGAGTACAATTATTGTGGGTATGTCTACAGGAGCTCCACTTCACCTCCCTGGCTGCAATATAGATACACCCATTACACATGTAGGATCTACCTATTCCTTTTCCTATCTTACTGTACTGGCTAATTAAGGCAACAATGTAGGAGACAATACAACTCCAACTGAAGGCTACAACTCCCAATGAAATTGGATCTTTCCCTAGAAAAATCAATCTCACCATTGTTTTGGTTTGGGATTTTTTAAGCAGCCCGTTTGAAGTCTTTGTCTATGAAAGAAAATATGTGTTTTTAAGAAAATGTTTCTCTCATTTTTAATCTTCTGTTTCACAGTTGAAACTCTCAGTTTTTAAAAATTATAACTTTTCTGCCTTCCTCCAGATATGCAACATTTGATTATTCATAAAGGTTAAACCAAAACCCAAACTGCCAAATTTTATCATTATTTTTCACTGATCTTCAAGCTTGACCTTTTAATGTGTTGTTTTTAAAGATCAGTTTAATTAATCACCCATGAATACTCTCCTTTCAGGATCCATGATAGGTCCTGTATGATCCATAGCAGATTACATCTTGAACTTGAAGGCGACTACTGGTATTCTGAGTAGGATAAAAGACTCAATATAATTTCAACTCTTTATGAAATGAAATGAAAGAGGATCTGCTTATAAATATTAAGAATTCAGTTGTTTTCTTTTATTTATCTTCCCCAAGACAAATGCATCCCCCAATAGAGAGAACATTCTAAATCATCCCACATGGACTTCTGTTTCATGAGTTCTACCTAAAGTGATAATATGTTTACAGAAAAGCATTTTGTTCTCAAAACTGGGAGATTTGGGAGCAAATATCTATAACCATATGGTATCTTTATCTCTTTAGACATAAGAAAAAAACATACAACTAATATTTGCTTTTATAAGGTTGTTATTTTTTTATGCAATCACTTCTGGTTCTCTGCTAGCAGCACTTAGTCTGACAAAACTACACATGCAGTGGGAGGGAGAAAATGGGGATACATAAACTGAGACAGTTTATTACTTGCGGAACACTGTTAAAAATCAACCTGAGTGGTGGTGATAAGTACTCTGGGCAGATGTAATCATGGATAATCTAGCTTTAAGTATGTGAGGGTTGTTTAGAGAGCATCACTAAATGGTTTAACATATGAAATTTGGTAATCCAGGAACGTAGAATATTTCACTAAATGTCTTTTTTAAGCATAATTTGCATTATCAGGATCCTAGTGTATTGCTTTACATTGTATATTTTGAATTTGACATTGTTAAAAAACAGCCTCAGATGTTACTGGTAAATTAGTGAGAAGAAAGTGATTAGACAGATAGGGTGTGTCTAGACTACAGGGTTTTTTCGAAAAAAGTGGCCTTTTTTCAAAAAAACTTCCCCTGAATCTAGACTGCTGCCTCATTCTTTCGAAAGTAAATTGAAAGAACGTGGTAGTTTTTTCGACGGTGGAAAACCTCGTTTTATGAGGAAGAATGCCTTTTTTCGAAAGAGCACTTTCGAAAAAAGGCGCTATGTAATGCAAACTGTGCTTTTTCGAAAGAGAGCATCCAGACTGCCTGGATGCTCTCTTTCAAAAAAGTGGCTTATTTTTTCGAAAGTACTGGTTGTAGTCTAGACTCTCTTTTTCGAAAGACGCTTTTTCGAAAGTATCTTTCAAAAAGCCTCTTTCAAAAGAGGCTTGCAGTCTAGATATAGCCATAGTGTGCATCTTCACAGCACCCTAAATTCAAACTAAGATACACAATTTGCGCTACTTAAATTGTGTATCGTATTCCGACTGAATTTCAAAACAGGGTATTTTGAAATTTGGTGCATCTACACAGCGCCAAATTTTGAAATAACGCACTGTTTCGAGACATCCCTTAGGCCCTCATGGAACCAGGGTTACTGGGATGCCAAAACAGCGCACCCATTATTTCGAAAAATATTTCAAAATAATGGGTGGCTTGTTAAGACGCAGGGTAGCTATTTCACAATACCAGAGGTATCCCGAAATAGCTGTGCAGTGTAGATATACCCATAGAGAAATAAACTCTTTGCAGTATTGAATTCCACGTAGCTGTCCCAGTTTAACCAGGCAGAGAATTAGGCCCATAATATTTAACACAAACAAGTCTTAACACAGTAAATGTCTGAAATACAAAACTTTCAACCCAAGGGCGTCTTTGTTTTTCTGCTTGTTGTGAAGAAATTCCCGTGAGTGTGTTCAATGTGCTATAGTAATTCTTCCACTGGAGACAATTTTGGGATTAATTTCCCAGCTGTGCCAACAATAAAGGCCCTTTCCCGGCACAGTAGCTGGAGGTAGGGTAAGAAATGAGGGTTGCAAAACTTTAGGCAGGTTTGGGTTTTGCCAAAGCATAGCTACCTTAAAACCAGGGCTCATTTCTGCTGAAGCTCAAGCAGATCAGATAAATGACCTAACTATTGTCCCATCTCCATGGGTGGCATTTTGCTTCCCTCAATACTCTCCAGATGCCCAGATACAAGCATTTGTTTCTCACTCATTTTTTTTCTCTGCTGTTAAATGCCCCATTATCTCCTATTAGTGCACTTTATGTCTCGCCCATTTGGTTTATCTTTCCCTCACCAGCTGTCACATTTCTGCTGTGCCTCCATTCATCCCCCTAATACTGTGCCCTTCCCTTGTCTTTCATCTGCCACTCTCACAGTGCTTTACAAATCTTCACTCATCTTTATAGCACTTTGATGCTGTGCAACAAATCGGTTTTGCTCCCATTTTACAGACAGGGGCAGGAAATGAAGACAGAGAGAGGCCTAGAAAGGCTCATGGGAGTGAAGTGCCTAAACCACTTTGAGGAAGTGGGCCTAAACAACTTGCTAAAGGTCACACACTAAGTCAGTGGCAGGGAACTCCTGACTTCCAGACCCTGGTTCTAACCACTACACACACTCCTTACCCTTTAATGGTTTCTCTTCATGCACCGAGTATGTTGTTCCAGATCAAACTTGTTCCATAGGCCCAACAAGGTAAGCCACTGGCAGTCCCGTGACACTTTGTTTATTCCATGGCTCTGTAACCACGGAGCCTCACAGCGCCCACTGGCTGTGGTGTGCTGTTTCCTGCCAAGGGGAGCTGCGGGAAGCAGCATCCCAGTCCACGCTATACCCATTTACACCCACTGAGGATGTGGTGCATTAATTGAGTTTCTCTGATGTCTTCTGCTTCATAATTTGTTTTTAAATGCCAGCCTGTGGGGGGATTTTTTATTTTTTTGGAACAGGGAGATAGCATAATTTATGCCAGTTTCCAACATCGGAGAATCTGGCCCCCTATTGGTAAAAGGTTTCCACATGCATCTCTAGAGTTTAGTACTCCAGACTTGGGACCATTCTCCATGGCACTGCACAATCCCTAATACTTTGCTATACATGTAGGTAGCTACGCTGACTTCAATAAAGGGAAAAACTTAAAAAACAAGGAATAGTCTGGCAGCACCTTAAAGACTAACAAAACATGCAGATGGTATCATGAGCTTTCGTGGGCACAAGCTCATGATACCGTCTATATGTTTTGTTAGTCTTTAAGGTGCTGCCAGACTATTCATTGGTTTTTAAGTTTTTCCGGTTACAGACTAACTCGGCTACCCCTCTGAAGCTTTCAATAAAGGGATGCTGGCTTACCCCACCAGAGGATGTGGGTCCTGGACATACTCTCAGAAATCCTGGGGAAATGTAGAAGCTGCCATTTCTTTCCTTTTGCCTTTAGAAACAGCCCGTGCAACTTCCCCAGCCCAAGGGCTTATAAACCTGACTCCCTCCTGTAGCTTTCGACTTCTCGAAGAGCAGCTTCACCATGACATTTTCTTTTAAGATTACATGGCTCTGTAGAAAACTAACGATTGTGCTTACAAAGAGCCATTGGGTCCATGGGGAAAATGGGATATTATTAACGGCCCCGCTTTTATTTTTTCTGGCAAATAAATGGGATTTTCAGTGTTAGTTCAGCATGTTCAGACCAACAGCCAATATTTTTTCTAGCCAAGACATCTGCTGCACTACTTTGATCTCATTCGGCTCCTGCGCTCCCTGAGAAAACATTATCCGGGTGTTCTTACCACTGTTCAGATTTCTTCAATATTTCTGTGATAACATATTTGTGATCCAGCTGCAAAAACACATAAGGTATCTCTTATTGCTTTACATTATATGACCCTTTAATATGGATACCCTAAAAATATCTTTGGCTTACTCTCTCCTGTGTAGCCCTTTATTCATCATATTTACTTTACATCCAGATTCCTGTCACCTTGGGTAATCACAGCCATGGTTTGAAAAATGGTAGCAATTTATATTTTTTCTCATTTCACACATGTAATGGGCCTCTCAGTCTCTCTATTTATTCCTCCTTGTGCAGCAGTACCAGAGAACCACCTCACAGGAGGTGAAGGAATGGTTTGCAGAAATTAAATATCCCACAAATACAGCTTTATCTTCCTGACATTTAGCAATGAACACTAGCTAATTAACCCCCATGAGAGCCCTGTTGGATAAATATTACAATCCCCACTTTACCAATGGGGACACTGAAGGAGAGAGGTCAAGAAATGATGACTATCGCATGACTGACCAATGAGACATTAGTAGAGGTGGGATTACAATTTAGTCCCCATCCTTACTCATTTGGGCCTTACCACCCCTGTGTTACCATTGTACTGAACACTGAGCTATCAAAACACTTCCCTGGCTAAAATTATGGCATTTCTATCCAAATCTCTTGGTTCAGTGAATTTGCTTGGAAACCTTCCAAGAACATTATAGGTCTGATTTAGTTCTCACTGACAATGGGGTTAATCCACCGAAGCCAATGTTATACCAGTACTTACACAAGAATAAGTGAGAACACAATGACACTTTGTAACTAGACCAGGGATGGGCAATAAGTCGGAAGTGGTTCGCCAGGATTAGCCCCGGCGGGCCACCGGCACTCTATTTACCTGCACGTCCACAGGTACGGCCACTCACAGCTCACGTTGTCAACGGATTGCTGGTCTCAGCCAATGGGAGCTGCAGGAAGTGGCATGGACTGGGACACTAGTTCCCGCAGCTCCCATTGGCCGAGAACAGTGATTTCAGGCAATGGGAGCTGCAAGCGGCTGTACCTATAGACGTTCAGGTAAATAAAGTGCCAGAAGCCCGCCAGCAGCCTGCAAGGGGCTCACCCTGGCAAACCAGATCCAGCCCATGGGCCACTTTTTGCCCACCCCTGGTCTAGGCTAATTTCTGGCACTCTCAGTGATCAAGTAGGCCACCATGGGCCATCACACAGAAGCCAGTGGTGTTTGCTATCTGGGAGGATGGGCTTCTGCTTACCCAGAATTCATTGCAGGATCAAGTCCTATGAAAGTAGCTTCTCTGATGGGCACTTCCAGTGCTGGCAGGGTTTAGAAAAGCAAATGTCCATGGAAATGAAAATATACAAAATGCAAACATTTCAATGCCTTCAAACAAGCTCTGGTTTGAGTCTGAAAAACTGGTCATGGGCTCTTACGAGGCACTCAGATACTAAGGTATTAAGTGCAATATAAAAATAGCGAGACTGAACAGAATCCACTGTTTTATAGTGATATGACTGCAAAGGCCTTCTGTACACAAAGAAGTCGGCTTAAGAATCAATTTAATTAAACTAGTGCAATTCCTGGGTGGACACACATATATTGGTTTATTTATATATATTTATAGCATCATGAGCTTTCTTGGGCAAAACTCACTTCCTCAGATGAGATGATCTTGAGTGGGGAAAAAAACTTTTTTTTTTGCTTTTTTTCTCCACTCAAGAGCATCTCATCTGAAGAAGTGGGTTTTGCCACAAAAGCTCATGATATGATATATATATTTTTATATAAAGTTAGTCTCTAAGGCCTGGTCTACACTCAGGAGTTATTTTGAAATAATTCCCCTTATTTTGAAATAATAAGACAAGCGTCCACACTAGGGTTGCCAGGTGTCCTGTATTGACCTGGACAGTCCGGTATTTTCACCTCCTGTCCGGGAAAAAAATTCAGAAAATACCGGACACCTAAAATGTCCAGTATTTTCTGTTTTTTTCCCCTGCCAGCAGGCAAAAATACCAGACACCTGGCAACCCTACGACACACTCAGTAACTGGGCCCAGCCCCCGGACTCCTCGCCGGGCCCACCCAGACCTGGTGGGGGAGGGGTGTTCAGTATTTTTGGTTAAACAATCTGGCAATCCTACACACTACTAATCCCATTATTTCGAAATAACAGGCTGATTATTTTGAAATCTGTACTACTGCTTTCCTCAGGGAATAATGCTAATTTTGAAATTGTTATTTCAGGAGTTATTTCAAATTTAGCTATTTCGAAATAATTTCCTAATGTAGACATGCCCTAAGGTGCCACAGGACTACTCGTTTTTAAAGTTACAGAGTAACCCAGCTACCCCTCTGAGACTTATATTAGTTTAGAACTGTTTATATCAGTTTAGTTTACACTTATCCCTTTACCAAGGCAAGTTAAACTGAACTAGCCAGGTTTAAATCAACATATAGGCCTGCACCAATACAAACTGGTTTAAACCATAAGAACTGTTTAAAGCAGCCCCAAAATTCACCCCCCTGATTAGTTCATTCCAGTGTCACCCTCACGACTAAATTTTTCCAAAACAAGCATATTTCGTAAATGAGCATCTCCCCCTGGACTGTGAAAGTCATTTTCTGGAACTCCCAGCTCATACATAGCACCGGGCAATCAAACGCTAGCTCTTGGCATGTGTTATTTATCACACTCATCTTGTCGCCTTTCCCCTCTTAGAATCCAGGTGATTTTAGGACTCACACTGACTCCTGCTCTTCTTCCACTCGCAAATAACTGACACCTCCCGGGCAGAATCATTATTTTTGTGACATACACTGTCTCACATAACTAATGTTGTGTCACCAGGAGACCAAAAAAAAAAAAATCTCACCTCGACCAAGGTCTGCATCTAAGAGATGAATAAAACGCACAGCAGGAGGAGTGCACCAAGTACAGCGTGTTCTATTTAAATACAGATCAATCAGCTTTTGCACTGCCAAGTCACATCTAGGTTTGTTTCTATTCGAAGCGTGGCTCCAGAAGCAAGAAGGCAATTCAGTATTCAAATCTTGCGTCCTTTCCACCTTCCTTGTATTTTGAAATATTACTTTCTTTTACATCAGACTGCCCAGGGGAGAACAGGAACAGGCAAGGTCAGACAGCAGTACAACAAGCCATCATGACAGTGGGTCAAAATCTCTAGGGACCCATCTGAAAGCAATGGCACTATGATTCAGCCAGATCAGGTTCTGCTGACTCATATCTAGCATCCCAGTCTTTTGTGCATCCATGTCAATGGGAGCAGGCTCCCTTGGACTAGAACTGGTTGGAGTGGGCACCTTGGATAAAATTGCTAATGTTGTCTAAAGGCTTTAGGAGCCCCAATCCTGTTTTGGGAAGTGATTTGGACACTTGGGGTGTGTGTAGACTACAGGGTTTTGTCGACAAAAGTGGCCTTTTGTCGACAAATCTATACCTGCGTCTACACTACCGCCGAGTTCTGTAGACATAACGTCGACAGAACTCTGCAGTTTTGTCGACGGCAGTAAACCTCATTCTACGAGGAATAACGCCCTTTGTCGACAGAGTTCTGTCGACAGAAGGCGTTATTGCATCTACACCATCCTTTGCGTCTACAGTCTCATGTTGACAAAGCAGCTTGCTTTGTTGACAGAACTGGATGTAGTCTAGACGCTCTTTCTCGACAGAAGCTTTGTCGACAGTATCTGTCGACAAAGCCACTGTCGACAAAATCCTGTAGTCTAGACATACCCTTAGGTTCAGAGAGTATGTCTACACTTCAGCTGGGCAGATTCGCTTTTGTACGGCTCAAATGAGTGAGCTAAAAATAGCAACATGGATGTTTCAGCTCAGACGGACGCTCGGGCTCCACCCTACCTGCCACATGCAAGTCAGAACGTCCACGGTGCTATTTTTTGCATGCTAGCTGGAGTTAGGTTCGGAAGGTTCACTCCCAATCACAGTGTAGACATACTTCAAGGGCTTCTGTACATGGGAAATTGTTCCTGATGATCTATTCCTGTTGAACTTGATGTGTGGATGCTATTACCCCGTAATCAAAGTGCCTTTGGAAATGGATTGGACAGTAGGACCCCACCTGTAGCAGGTGGCGGGGCCAGTGCAGCCCCCAACCTATGGGGCAGGAGCAGCCCTGTGGTACAGCTGGGCAGGCCTAGGCCGAAGCAGTTCCCACTAACGTGGCGGGGCCCAGGCCAGACCAACCACCATTGCCCACATCCGGTGGTTAACCAGTTAACCAATCATTTAACCGGTTAACTATTCTAGACAGTTTTTACATCCCTACTAGGAAAGTACCCAAAGACTGAAATAAAAAGACACATCCCTACACCATTAGCAACCAGCTGTACTACAGCAGGGTCCGTCTAGGGCAGCCACAGATTAACGGAAGAATAATATAATCTGCCTGTCGATGGACTCTGGCCAGCTCCTGTCAGAACATGAAAAACACGCTGGGTCAGACCAACAGTCCATCTGATAAAGTACCCTGGCTTCTGGCAGTGGACTTTGGCAAGGTGGGTGGGATTGCTCCGTACCCCCCGGAAGAAGCGGGGCCTCAGGTGGAAGAGGCAGGGCTGGAGCTAGGCAGCCCTCACCACTACTTGGAGAGCACCAGGCCTCCCTCAGGCAGCCCTCAATGCTGCCCAGAGTGTGCGGCATGGCGCTCCTGAAGTGATTTATAGGCCCCAGGGCTCTGGCTGCCACCACTGCTGCAGTGGTTCCGGGTCCTTTTGTATTGCTGGGTCTCAGGCCAAAGGGGGGGCTGCTTGGGCCAGATGCTCTCGAGCAGGGCTACTCAACACACAGCCCATGGGCCACATGCAGCCCGCAGACCATTTGTTTGCAGCCCGCGGTGCTCACCATGTGGCACATGGGTGGGATCCTTTGAAAATGGCCTCCATTGGGAACATGTTCTACAACAGCAAGGCATCTCCCAGGCAGGGTGAGCATTGAAAGATGCAAGCAGACGGGCTGGCTGGAATAGACGGGTACAGGGTGTCGGCGTTCCTAGACCCCAAAGAGGAGGTGCCGGAAGCGCCGGGGCAAGAAGCTATTTGCATATATTTGCATGTATATGCAACCACACTTAAGTTGCGGCCCTCAGCATGTGCTGTGAGTATCATTGTGGCTCCCAGGGCTTCCAAAGTTGAGTAGCCCCGCTCTAGAGGGAATGAACAGAACAGGGTGATTTTCACTGATCCACCCTGTCATCCCATCCCACCATCTGGCAGTTGAAGGTTTAGGGACATCCAGAGCATGAGGCTGCATCTCTGACCATCTTGCCTCATAGCCCTGGGTGGACTTGTCTTCCATAAACTTAATTCTTTTTTGAACCAACTTATACTTTTGGCCTTCACAACAGAAGTCTAGCAGAATAAACCTCACTCTTTCATGTACCTGTGCATTTGCAGTGCTTTTCCTGTATTCTGTGCAGACCAGGGTCTCAGCTGGTGTAAACTGGAGTAGCTTCCTTGAAGTCAGTGGAATTCTACTAATTTACGCCAGTTGAGAATTAAGTCCTCCAGCTTGTTGTGTAATTGGCTTGTGATACTCTCATCAGTCCTACCTGCAATACTCAACAGGCCTTTATACTGTATGTGTTTTTGCACCACATTTCAAATCCTCAGGGAGTAAATCAATATACCAGACTACTTTAAAAAAAACATTTAAATGTTTTGGTCATTTGCCCACATCTAAAACCAAATTCAACCAAAACTTCTTTATGGCATTGAAGCGTTCTAGTCCGATTTCCAGCCAAAGTATTGCAACATGAGACTTTCTTACTGTGTTTCAGGCCCTCTCCTGGTATTTCAGACTCTGATCAGAAACAGAAGCCCAGGTGGGAGTGAGGAACCTAAACACCTTTCAGGATCTGGGCCAAAGTGCTGAAAACTCTCAAGAGAAAGAGGTGAACATGAAACTTGCAATTCACTGCGGAAGACTCAAGAGGCTGAAATGAGAATCTAACCCTCTGAGTACTCACCCTCCTTCAACCAACCATTCTGAGATTCCCCTTCCCTAGTCATTAGAAAGAAGGCTGGGCTGAGAAATCAGTTTCACAGGGCAATCATGTGATTCCTATCAGGGCTGCTTCATGTGAGTAACTTCTCACTAGTGTGAGTAAGGACACAAATTGGCCAATCATAACAATGGATTCGGCTCCCCGGGCAGCACTATCTCAGGGTGTCTTCCTGATTACATAAAGCTATTAGAAATATGTATCCAATAAAGGCCTCTGTTGAGTTTTGGTGCAAGCTGTGCAATAACTTAAACTCATTCTGACATTTACAACAAGTAGAGTTCTTATTCAGCACTTGGCAACACTTGGCATCCAACTCCAGCCAGAAATTCGGTGGCACAAGAAATTCCGAGAGCAGGAATAAGACTCTGTGGGTTCACTGGCTGGCGAGGCGTTCAGGAAAGAAAGGATCAAGTTGGCTGCAATTCACTCTTCCCTTAAGCTCTGAAAGTGCTGGCTATAAACTACCTGTGATGTGCATCAGCACAGAGTTTAAAAGGAGATTTGTTCTCCCTCTTCACCTTGGGGGATTTAAGAAGGGTAAACAAGAGCAAAGACACATTTAATCGCCCCCAGATGGATTCTGAAAAGATATATGATATGATGTTCAGAGGGCCAGATTCTGACACCCTTACTCAGGTCTGACTGGATCCTCAATTGGTGTAAAAAATACATTTATTTATGTTGTCTTAGGATATAGCCTGTTGAGTAATTCCTTACATAGTAAACAGTCTCACTGGAGTCTGTGGGATTTGTTGTGGGGAAAAAAGCCTATTAAAAGTGAGTAAGAATATCAGAGTCTGTCCGATAGTGATCAAAGTCTGATTCTGCTCTTGATTACACCACTGCAAATCAGCAGTACTACCCTACACTAAAACCAGTGAGATCAGAACGAGTCCTAGATGTGATCCTAACGTGCTTATGAATCAAATATTGAGTAGTACAGTATGCTCTAGAGCAATGATTCCCGATATTTTTCCCATGGAGGAACCCCTAAAATAATTTTTCATATCCCGAGGAACCCCTACCTATGAAAACGTTTGCTTGGCCAGAAAAAGTTGACAGCGGGAAGCGCAATTCAATTACTGCTAAATTATTGTCAAGAAAATTTATTTGTAAATAGCTGTTTTATATATATATATGTCAGCTTATATTGTAAAAAAAATTTGTTTTATTTATTTATTCCACAATTTCTCGCAGAACCCCTGATGATGGTCTGTGGAACCCCAGGGTTCCGTGGAACCCTGGTTGGGAAACACTGCTCTAGAGTCTGACCTCAGTTACAGCAGGGCAAACCCAAAATAACTTCATTGACTCCTTCAGACCAGAATCTGGCTCATTAGCTGCTCTTAAATTACATTGGTACCAACCCTCAAATCTTTAAAAAAAATTAAATCAATGCCAAAAGTGCCTCTACCCCCAACTCTGCATTTTGTTAATTGTTTACCACCATGTTAAATGTTGAAGGGGTACGGTCAATTTGACTGACAAGTCAAGGCTCATGATTTGCAATGTGTCACGGTTTGGTTATCAACAACCCACAAAACCCTGAAAAAGAGCCTTCTTCCCCCAGGCCTAATCACTTAAGTGACTGGGAAGAAACAATGTTATCTCTGTTGCTTTGCCAACCACTCATGAACCTTCAGTGACTTTCTCAGACAACAGAAAAAATAAATAAAAGGTTTTTCCAATGACACTGATGTCAAGGGCAAAAGCTGGTCACGGTGACTCAAAAAATAATGTTTCACAGACAAAAATTGTCAAATTAAAGGTTTTTGATGCCTGAGCATGGCTTTATTGACCTGGGTAGGAATTCCAGAGCAAATGAAAAGAAGTTGTCAGAGTCTGACAAATAGATCCGTGGATGTACTTTTAGTCTAACTCACATTCCTGCATCCTATATTTTGCTTCATCCTTTTGAGTCTTGGAACCTATTGCAAAAAGTCTACCACCACCCCATGATACAAATCATGGTGTAATGTCAGAATTGTTGGTGAATTAAGATTGCAAAATGGACTTAGTAGATTCAAAACTGTGTCTCCTTGTCTCTTTCATTCTTTATATGGTAATGTCTGGCCTGTATTTCTCAGTGAGACTTTCCTTCCCTCTGTATTCATTTGGGAATAATTCAGCACACCTGAATAGGCTTCAGGCTAAACACCTCGGAGTTGAAGGTGATCAGTGGCTTGCAGGACTGGGCCTGATCATAGTGTATCTGGGTTATCATGGCAAAACTCCCCTTAGTTCCAATGGAAAAAAGGTAGGGTCCATAGTAACCAACTGGATTGAGAGTCCTTCTGGCTTTGTTTACACTACGAGCTTTTGCCGGAAGAGGCAATGCAAATGAAGTGCTGATTAGCATATTATCATGCTTCAATTGCATAATCTCCTCCGATGCCTTTTGCACAAGAAGTTTTGCAAAAACAGGAGTGTGGACATGCCCATTTTGTACAAAAACCCATCCCAGAGAGGGATAAGGATCTTGCGCAAAAAGTGTTTTTTGTGCAAAACGGACACATCCACACTGCCTGTTTTTGCTCAGAAAACTCTTGCGCAAAAGGCATCGGAGGAGATTATGCAGATGAAGTACAACAATATGCTAATCAGTGCTTCATTTGTATTGCCTCTTCTGGCACAACTCAAAGTGTAGACCTAGCCTCTGATCTTTTTTATATCACCTTCCTGCTTCCTGATGAAAATAAACAGTATTGCACAAGTATGATTGCACTTATAAAAGAATTTCCAGAGACTGGGTAGGCTGATAATACTGGGACGGTCTGATTAAAAAGTACATTTATTACACTAGTGTCTAGGGATAAACCCCATTGTGCTTGGCACGGCACATTCGGAGAGTAATAGATTGCTTCTGTCCCTCTAAATCAGACATGGGGAACCTAAGACCTCTGACCCAAAAAAGCTTCCCCACCCCCCGCTCTAAATGGACTAAACAGCTGAGAGGGAAGAGAAAAGGATGCAACAAACAAAGCCCTTGGCTAAGGGAAGAATGTCACGTCACTTCCCAGTTGGTGGTGTTTGGGGTTGATTCTTTTTAATTGATTTGAGTAGGTTTGGTGCTAGCGGCTCAGAAAAGAAAAAGCCTACCTGAGGTTCAGGGTGGCCCTCTAGAAACAATAAAGGCCCTGATGCTGCAGTTGGACCACACAGTCGGGCCAATGAGAATAGGCAAGGCCTGAGTGACTTCAATGAAACTCTGACGAGGGGCCTACCATGCAGATCCCACTGTAGGAGTGGGGCTTTTCCATGCTACCCAAAAAAGGCACCGCCAGCGGCGGCAACCCAGCAACTTTGCCCATCACACAAGGAGCCAGCACTCCAAACTGCAATGTGGCCCTCTTCACTTACCAATGCTGCCTCCCTGCCCACAAGGTAAAACTCCACTCCACCATCACAGTCCTCCCCAAACGCCAGACCCAACGGACAGCTCTGCAGCCAGCCCTCCTATTCAGGTTGCTTCACGTCTTTAACACACACGGGTGGCCACGTGAGAGTCAGAGAAAGAAATTCACCCCCCAGCCTATCACCATTCACGTCACTAGAGAGATGACCTGAGCCCTGAGAAAGCATCACACAATTTATTCAGCTCCCGGTGGAGTCAGCAGCACTGACAGAAAAATCTCCTCAACAGGAGGGATTTGATCCAGGCTTCACAGAGAGAGAATTGACAGGTAGCCCCCCCACGGCTGCTGTTTTCAGTGAGTCACTACAGAACTGAGCATTAAAGAAAGCCAAATGCTTTGCTGCCCACTGGTGGCCACAAAGGAGAACATGCTTCAGCAAACAGCCTCGCACCCAATGCAGCGGCTGCATAAACCAGCTGTATGTGTAACCATCACATCACTCTGGGGCACCATAAGCAGCCCCTGTACACGATGAGACAAGCTGCCCTCTGAAAGGCTCGGCTGCACTGCACGGTGTATATCTTTGGGTCGAAAAACGTCAGATCTATTTTCAGATCACACATCAGATTCCCAGTGAGAGCAAATGAAAATTGCGCCACTGAAGTCAACAGAATTACACCGAGTGAGCACGGGGCCTGCGGCATAGATTAAAGCTAAATCAATACAAATGTTTCAAAGAGCTGATTTTTTTAATTCCAATTAATTTCCATTTGTTTGTTGGCGCATTCATTCAGATGAGAGGGCTTCCCCGCAGCGTTTGCCACCCGGAAACATTACGTCTTCCAGTACGTCTACACTAGCCCCCTAGTTCGAACTAGGGAGGCTAATGAGGGCGACCGAAATTGCTAATGAAGCACGGGAGTTAAATATCCCGTGCTTGATTAGCATATTTCCGGCCGGTCGCCATTTTGGAAACTGACTAGCCCGAAGTACTGCCCACGTCTACACGCGGCAGAGAAGCACGATTCCGAGATAAACCCCTTAGTTCGAATTAACTGTTGCTCCTCATGGACTGAGGTTTAACAGTTAATTCGAACTAAGGGGTTTATCTCGGAATCGCACTTCTCTGCCGTGTGTAGACGCGGGCAGTTACTTCGGACTAATCAGTTTCCAAAATGGCGACCGGCCAGGAATATGATAATCAAGAGCGGGATATTTAAATCCCACGCTTCATTAGCAATTTCGGTCGCCCTCATTAGCCTCCCTAGTTCGAACTAGAGGGCTAGTGTAGACGTACCCTTTGTACGAGAACATGAGGAGCAGAAAGTCAAAGTGACTTGGAGAGGGGAACCAATGTGAACCTAACTCACCTCTGTCCAGCGTTTATGAGGATTGAACAGAACTAGCAGTGAGAAGTGAAAATATTTGTGCTTGAATAAGGTAAGATGTTGCTAATATAACAGATGAGGATTCTTCTCTCTCTGGGCCAGAGTCACCTCATTATTTATGGTAGCCCCCCACTATCTGCTAACAAGAACAAGAGCATCTATTTTCAGAGACTAACGACCTGCCTCTCCACTGTCCTATGTCTTTGTGCTTAACACCTCTGCAGAGCAAATACCTACCATGTTCACTTTGTGCAAGTCTACTTGGCAGTGCAAATCAGACACTCTTGTGAAGAATATGTGTTTATTTTCACCAGTTACAACATCCTGTTTTACTTAATGAGATATCTCCATGGTCCTGTGCTTCTGTGAGACCCGTTTCTATTGCTAGGAAAAAAGGCAGCAGAGATCTGGGTATGCTCCGATTAGAGCTGACCGGAGGATGACAATTCCATTTCATAGCAGCTTGCGAAGCTTTCATATGTGTTCCTTCTGCCCTTGAACGAAACCCACCCCTTTGGATTATCTTTGTGAAAATGGAGCTGGGTTGAAATGGCCATTTTCAGATGGAAACCTGTGCTTTTCAGTTTGGTCGGTCAGGTGCACAAGAGGCCCAAGCCTGTTATGTGTGAGATCCAGGTTCAAATTAGGAATGTCAAATTGTGGGTAATTGACCAATTGAATAGTCGATGCATTTTTCATTGACTATTTGACTAGTCGATAGGGCATCTCCACCTTTGAAGTGTAGAAACAGCTTCACGTGGACTCCCTTCTCATCTCCTGAAGTCCTTTAGTCTTCCTTGTGATCTCCCATCCCCCCACTCAGCAACACAGGCAAAGCCCAGTGGCATCTTCCTGCTTCTCATCATGCAGTCAGGAGCCATTGCTAAAAATCCCAAAGCACCTTGGTGTCATATCAGCTATCCCTGAATGCAGCCTCTACAAAGTGCACAAGAGATCAGTGCAGACAGTAAAATCTCTGATCCAACTAATAGTGCAACAGAGGATTGTGGGAGACAACACAACACTATTTATGGCCTTGCCTACCTCCACCTATCCAAGCAAAACTTCTTCTAGTGGGGACTCAGCTTATACTGAGAAGAGAGTCCTTTAGCCAGGACAGCTTTCCCCATCAGGTAGACCAGCAAAAGGACATTGTATCTGGTAAAACTGCATCCACACTAGGGCTCTA
Source organism: Pelochelys cantorii (assembly GCA_032595735.1). NCBI lineage: Eukaryota > Metazoa > Chordata > Testudines > Trionychidae > Pelochelys > Pelochelys cantorii. Next base: position 15,665,996 of record CM064346.1, read on the forward strand.
GGCCTTTTGCCAATCTACCTCTGTGAGGGAGGGGTTTGATTTTTTCAGCTTCTTACTAGATGCAGCTACGCAGCCAGATTACTACATATAGACTAGGCCTAAGTCAGAAGGTAGCTAGCAGGAAAGCAGCTCTCCAGTGTGCCTACTCATTATTTTAAATAGCCTCTGATAATGGTACTTGCAGCATCCTTGCATCATCCTGAGTCAATAGTGACTCAGTAGAGAAGCAGCCAACTATCAGAGCACCACTTCCAAGGTTCACCTGGAAGGTCTCCTATCCAAGGACTCATCAGCCCAGGCAATTGTAGTTTGAATGGAGGGTCCATCCATCTCTCTGCCTGTGCATTTCTCGGATGCCCGTCACCACCAGATCTGGTCAACAAACTTTTAAGAACTGCAATCAAATTTTCTCTTGAGGACCCTTCTCTTCACTACTCCTCACTTCCACAGCTCTTGCAGACCCCTTTATCTATGGCTAGGAGACATTCCTCAGCTAGTGTTACTGCACCATCTGGGTGGATTTGTTTCTTATTGTGATCGGTTATAAGGGCTCAGGCCAGAATAGCTTTTCTGCGTGGATCCACGCCTAAGCAGTGTCCTTGCTGTTCTCACATCCCTTTCCCAAGCCTCTTCCAGTCCGCATCAAGCAATTAGCTATGCTATGAAAAAAAAAATACCTCGGTGGTTTTGTTTCTGTGAGACACTTAGCTGGGAGGCACAGTTAAGGACACAATTCATGTGCAAGGACCTAGGCGTGTTATTACTTACCTGCAAACTGGAGGGCCATGAAAATGTCATTTGATTTGTATACTGATGCAAACTGAAGATGCGGGGTTGACACCTGTTATCCCAATTATCCTTTCGGTCTGAATTGAACAGGAGGACTTTGCCTTTGATGATAATAGGACCAGGAGTTCACCAGACACTATAGAATCATAGAATATTAGAACTGGAAGGGACCTGGAGAGGTCATCAAGTCCAGTGCCCTACGCTCACGGCAGGACCAAGCACAATCTAGATCAGGGCTATTCAACATGCGGCAGGCCGCATGCAGCCTGCAACCTGCAACCCATTAGTTTGCAGCCTGCGGTACAGTTTGTGTTTATGTGGGGCTCAACACGCGGCCCGTGGGTGGGATCCTTTGAACATGACCTCCACTGGGAACATGCTCCACAACGGCGAGATGTCTCCCAGGCAGGGTGAGCATTGAAAGACACAAGCAGATGTGCTGGCTGGAACAGATGGGTACAGGGTGTCGGCATTCCTAGTCCCCAAGGGGGAGGTGCCGGGAGTGCTGGGTGAAAGAAGCTATTTGCATATATATTTGCATGTATATGCAACCACACTTAAGTTGTGGCCCTCGGCACATGCTGTGAGTATCATTTTGGCCCTCGGGGCTTCCAAAGTTGAGTAGCCCTGATCTAGATCATCCCTGATAGATATCTATCCAAACTGCTCTTAAATATCTCCAGAAATGGAGATTCCACAACCTCCCTAGGCAATTTATTCGAGTGTTTAACCACCCTGCCAGTTAGGAAGTTTTCCCTAATGTCCAAGCTAAACCTCCCCTGCTGCAATTTAAGCCCATTGCTTCTTGTCCTATCCTCAGAGGTCAAGAAGGACACTTTTTCTTCCTCCTTCTAACAACCTTTTAGGTATTTGAAAATTACTAGCATCTTCCCTCTCAGTCTTCTCTGTTATGTTATGCAAACATAAGATGCTGCCATAGGCTGGGCTTTTCCAAAGGGGCTCTGGAACTAGGCACTCGTTGACTTTCAATGAGATTGGAGCACTCAACTTCCTCAGTTCCGTTTGCAACTCCCATTCCTTATGGCTTCTCCAAACTGGCTTGGGCGCTATATGAAATAATATTCCCTGGACACTATGATATCCATTGTTTGGTGGCGCAGTCTACCTCTCTTGCTCCCATGAGACCCCTACTCTGCTGGGCAAGGAGTTCAGGCAAAGACCTCTGTTTTCCTTGTCAGGTCTGCAGGGTAGAACCAGACAGGGAAGGCAGGAAATTTGATGCATCTGGTGCTAGCAGTTCCAACTGCCATACATATGCGGGAGGCAAGGGGGAGAAATGATGATGGAAGGATGCCCAGTGTTTTTCGGCCTAGAGGTTCCTAGAGGTTCCAAGGGCATCAGCTGGGCCTAGCTCCGAAAAGGAAGAGAACCCCATGGAAGAAAGGCCCGGTGCTTTACTGCAGGTGGCAAAATAAGCACACTGGAAACAGACCGTAAGTAACAAATCAGGACGTACACGATGCCCACAGCACAATGGGCCAGATCCTCAGGGGGTGTAAAGTAATCTGGCTCAACTGTCTTCAAGTGAAGCGAGATCATTTTACGCCAGTTGAGGATCTAATGGCCTAGTTCAGCGTGATGGGCTTCAATTTATTCCACTCCCAAACAGCTGATTTTGTCAATGCCTGGACCATAGCCAGGTGCCAGCAGGAGCGGCAATACCATAATGAGCTGCAGGGCCTGTGTGTACGGTCTGGCGGAAAAATAATGAATCTGAAGTCTAAGTTAAAAAGATCTTTATAAAATATGGACTAGCACATGAAGTCTGAGTCACTTAGAACTCAATAAAGGGAGGTAAAATTAATTGTGGGAGAAGGAGAGCTGTTATTAGACGAGATGATGCTATTAGGTGAGCATTCAGTACATTCCGGTACGGTACATTCCGGTGCCTAATAGGTGCTCTTACGAAAGTCACACAATATTACTTCAATGTCCATCCAGCCTGGGATACCCGGGAGGGAAAGCAGAAAAGACTCCAGTATGGCTACTGGGAATCCAGTCTAAAAATCTACCTCTGTCCTCTCATTGTCTGTAGTATTACAAAAATGTTCATTTAAATGTCACATTGAAACTGCTGCCACTGTCCTGCACATTCAAGTTCCCAGCTACTGGGAGCCAGTTTGAATCCCCAAAGGCACTGATTGCCAAGAAGATTTTATCTTTTATCTTTCAAAATTATAATTAGGACCACGTATTCCTTCTCAGGGAAACTTTAGAGAGGTTTGTATGGGTACGGCAGTCAAACACATTGCTACCATTTTGAATCTCAGGGTGCGTCTACACAGCATCCTAAACTCAAAATAAGATATGCAATTTGCGCTAGGCAAATTGTGTATCTTATTTTGACTTATTTCTACACAGTGCCATATTTTGAAATAATGCGCTATTTCGAGCCATCCCTTATCCCTTGTGCAATGAGGTTTACCAGGATAGTGAAATAGCACGCCCGTTATTTCAAAAAATATTTCAATATAATGGGTGGCTTGTGTAGACACAGGGTAGCTACTTTGGGATACCTCCAGTATCCCAAAATTGCTGTGTAGTGTAGATGTACCCTCAGAAGCTACAAGCCGTAGTACCCATTGGAGGAAAGAGAAATAACTGGAAGTGGTTTTGCACCACATGGATGGTTTTACCTACTGCAAGAATACAAACACACATACATCACTTTATGTACCACAAAAGGGCAGCCACCTCTGGGATGAAACAGCCAGAAGCTGTTCAAGATAGAAAGTGAAGAATACAGAGCCAGTTGGAAGTCAAATGGGTCAGAAAGCAATGAGCCAAAAATTGTCCAAGTTATATTGGCTGGCAATCTTATGGTAGTGAAACATACTGTAGGATCTTTCATGACTAGAGGTAATCAATACCCCCTTAGATTTAGATGTCAGCTATAAAATGTGGTAATAACGAAAACACCCTGGTTCTGGTGTTATCTACATTCTTTACAAGATAGTGGCTTCTTCTCTTTAGGAAAGTGGAGCATAATTTTAAAATATAATCTGCCTTCCCATTTATGGTTGCCTTTGCAAAAGCAATAGCCATATGAGGGACACAGAAAATCAATCTAAACACCTGCATGGAGAAATCTGGGTCTAGAATGACCCCAAATTAGAAGTGATTTCAGTTAATCTGCAAAATGTTGTGGAATTATAGAAGAGATTACAGTTAGCAGTACCAGGAGAGCTGACATATGTAAAGCTCAGAGGATTTTGCTATGATTAAATGAACCACATGCACATCAATAGAAATTAATATCACTGATGAAAGAAACATCAGACATGGAGAAATTTAGTTTAAGGGAGAGAAAAGCATGCAAAACAGATGAAAAGTAATTCATATGCATAATCTCTGTCTCAGATGACCATCCAATTAATTCTCCTCTGAGATTCAAAGTGAATTTAAGGATTCTGGGACATTTAAGAGCACTTTGCAAATAAAATTATATCCCGCCCCCCCCTCCCCCAGCCCCAAGATCGAACCGCTAATTTTTTATTCAGGTCACTAGCTCTGCCAAAAAAAATCTCTCTGATACTACCTCCCTCTTAATCATATGGCGTGGTCCATCATGATATGCTCATTTGGATCCAAATTGTCTATCGTAAGTCAGAAGTATAAGAGAAAAAGGCATCATGAGAAATGGGAAGTTTTTTACTGCAGAACTTTCAATTTTGTTGAAAAATCAAAAGATTTTTGGACCAACAAATGAAATGTTCAGAATTTCCTTTTTTTCAAAAAGAAGTTAAAACAGTTTTTTGTAGGAAATTTCCACAAGACATTTCTGACAAGCTCTAATCCCTAGCATAGATTTCCTGTGCAGACAAAGTCATTTGTTTTCTCTGTACCTCAGTCTTCCGTCTGTAAACTCATCTAATACAACTTCCCTATTTCCCGAGGATGGGGGAGGTCACATCAATAAAGCCAGGATTTCATTCAGTTTAAGTTCATGGCAAAACTCCCATTGACTTCAAATGGAATCAGGATTTTTTGGGGGGCGGAGAGGGAAAGATCATATACTGTGAAGATAAAAGAACCTGATAAGTAATTGCAGAGGGATCCTTTCCACAAATGCTCCTCCCTATGCCAGGGAGGGTGATGTGTATTCTTTACTTTGTCATTGACACTGACTAAATAGCATTTTAATAGACACTTCTCCCTGGGCAAAGGGGCAGCAGTCCCTCTGTTTCAAGACCCTTGGTAGGGCCATCCTTAGGAGGTATGGGACCCTACGCAGTAACATTAAACTGGTACCCCTATGCCCGATGACAGCGGGAGGGCGTGGAGGATGGGGGAAACTATGAATTTTCAGAGATGTGATTTTATAATCCTCAGCAACACACCAATGAAATGTTTTTAAAACAAATTTTAAACTAAGGTTCTGTCAGCTCAGAAACTGCCAGTCTATACCTGGGGCTGGCAAAAGCCTGTTAAATGGCTTTGTTACCATTTCAATGGCTCTTTCACAGGTTCAGAGTGCTGCTAATAGGCCTGGCAGGCTTTTTTAGTTTAAAGTTAACTAGATCCTCTCCAGAGGAAGCTGAGCCACAGAACAGGCCTAGGAAGAGGAAGGTGGGTGGACATTAAGACCCAGTGGTGTCCCACATTTTTGGGTGCCCTACGCAGCTGCATATTCTGCATATGGGTAAGGACAGTCCTGATACTTGGGCTAAATTCTGTTCTCACATACCCTGAGCCAAGTTCAATTTGGCAGCATAGGGAGTAACCAAGAGCAGAATTTGGCCCATTGCCAAAATGGCAAATTAGTGCTGCTGAAAAACACAGGACAGTAGCCCAAGATTTGCCCTTCCCCAGTTCAGACCAATGGTCCACAACATAAAGGCTATCAGTAGTGTATGCACAAAGCATCAGAGGAAATTGAAAATAAATTAATTCAAGTGCTCCACTGTCAATGCCACAACGGGAGGAAAAATCTCTCTTCCCATGTGTGGAGTGACCAACACAGTCCCTGATCAATAATGCTTTGCATTTAAAGAAGCATTTCTTTTCCATCTGCAGATGTCAAAGCACTTTACAAAGGTAACTAAACCTGATGACGCTAACTTAGGTGATAAGTTCTTTGGAGGAGGGACCATCCTTTTCCTCTGTCTGTACATAATCTAGCATGACCAGCCCCTGGTCCATGACTGGAGTCCTTAAAATGACCTTAATACAAATGATGAATCATCATCTTCAGTGCAGCACAAAGGTTAAGCTGTGTGCCTAGAGCCCACAGAGAACCAGTGTGTAGAGGTGGAAATAGAAATCATAGAATCATAGAGCTGGAAGAGACCTTAGAAGGCCATCAAGTCCAGCCCCCTGCCCAAGGTAGGCCCAATCCCAATTAAATCAACCCAGCCAGGGCTTTGTCAAGCCGGGACAAATCAAAATCTCTTTCCCCCTTTCTAATCCAGGTGGACTGGAATAGGTGGGAGCTCAGGTCATGACAAGAAGGGAGTAAAAAGACAATTCTATCACCTTACCCTGAGAGACGGGGGACGGGGAAGGGGAATTGACACCAGTCAGAAAAGAGAGGCAACAAACCGATCACTTTATCATTTTCAGATTTTGTCCTAAACCAAATCTTTAGAAAGTTTAAACTGCTCTTTGCAAAGGGTGTTTATCTAGACACTTACACAGGTTCGCCAATCATACATCCCCAGACATTTTGGCACTTCCAGGAAGGGAGGGATGCCATACACCATGTCAAAGGGAGCGGAGTGACACTCTCTTCAAAACAGGGTTCTCCCATATTGTACTGGACAAAACCAGGTCCAATTTTGTCTCAGGACTGGAAAAGTGACAAACCACTGAGAAACAGGAGCATCTGGCTTAAGACTGGACGAACGGCCTACTGATACTAAATGGATGGAAGAAGCTGTGGAAATTCTCAGGTACCTAACGACCCCTATGGCCTTACTATCTAAGCACCACAACCCTTTCTGAATATTTGTCCCCGCAACACCTCTGTGAGATAGGGCAACAGGCAGGACGAGGACGAGGAACGGAATCATAGAGAGACTAAATAACTCACCCAAGATCACTCAGGAAGTATGTGCCAGAGCAGAGAATTGACTCCAAGTCTTCTGAGTTGTCCCAAACTAGCGCTCTAAGCACTGGACCCTCCCTACTTTCACCACAGTCCCTTGGGCATTTTGAAAGTCCTACCCCTCATGACCTCAGCCTCCGGGCCCCCCACGAACATTAATGAATGTGTCCTTCCAATGCAAGGACTTGTTACTGCCCCACATAACAGATAAGAAACGGGACAAAGAGATACAGGGCCAGTCTACACTACTGTGGGAGATCAAACTAAGTTACATAACGTCATTTATGTTACTCACAGATCTACATAGATTTACTTACCACGGTGTCATTGCAGTGAGCCAACAGCAGACGCTCTCCCATCGACTCCTACGCTTCTTGTTAAGTGAAGTACCAGTGTTGACAGGAGAGCAATAGACAGTTGATTTATTGCATCTACGAACCCTGCTGGATCAGACACTGCCCTGTCAATCCCACCCGTGTGAAGACAGGCCCAAAGTGACTTCCCAGAGAGCACATAGCAAGTCTACAACAGAACTGAAAGTTGAACACCGGCCCTCCTGGGACCCAGGCCAAGGCCTTAACCCCAGATCAGTCCTCCAGTCCCTGACATGCTTCTTCCAGTCTGGTGTAAGATAGGAGCAACTCCATTAAAATCAATGAAGGCACAGGGGTGCGCAAGATGGGAGAGGCGGGGAGAAGAAGGAAAAGACCAGTATCAAGAGAGCCACGCCTCCTCTCTATGTTGTATTTGTCCCGCTCGGCTCCTGGGCAGGAGGCTGACGGTGGGGGCGCAGAAGGTGGTGGGAAATCAGCCAGCTTCACTAGGAGCAGGGGAGGGGCAGTGGGCAGACATATCTAGGGTGGCCATTTGTCCTCTTGCATAGAGGACAGCCCTGTGTTTTTTTGCTACTCTGTCCTCTGCCCTCTATCAATATGAAAGAGGAGCTTTTATGTCCTCCATTTTTCTCTTGAGACCAGAGGGGAAAGTGAGCCAGTGCACCTCAATGTGGCGCTCCTGCAAAAAGAAGCCATCTGCTGGTTGGGGTGCTCGGCAGCAGCCGCTCCCAGCCGGGCTGGGGTCCTGGGGTTCTCCTGCCAGCGGCCTTGCTAAGCAGCAGGTAGCCAGGCAGATGAAAGGGGATGGCTGGGGGCATGCACACTTTTCCCTCCTCCCCCACCATCCGGAGCTGCCTCAGCCCCTCCCCTCCTGCCTTTCAGGAGCTGGGGGGGGGGGGGCTGCAGCCGCATGTACTGGGTCTTGTTCCTCTTCCCCTGATCCTCAGGGAGCAAGAGGAAAGTGCTCAGCTTGTGCCTTCCTCTTGTTCCTGGCTGCTGAGGAGAGGGCAGAGGAGGATGCAGCAGGTCGCAAACTTTCCCCTTGGTCCCTGAGAGTCAGAAGAAGAAGAGCAGCAGTGACCCAGTAAGTGTGGCTGCAGTTCCCCCCATCCCCCCGCCGCGAAATGGCTCCCTTGCTCCCTTGCACTCAGCCCTCCATCCCTGGGCCCCTCCACCCCCACACTTGACTCCTGAACCCTCCACACCCCCCTGCCCTAGACCCTCTATGCACTAATGCAACTATCTTCTATTTTTGAGGTACCTTGATGGCCGCCCTGAACAGATCCAGTGCTGGAGGCAGTGGTAGCCTGGCTGAGTAAGGGCATCAGTCCTGGTGGGGAGGCAGGATGCGGGACAGAGGCAGGTGAGGGGAGTGGACTGAGGCCAAAACAGAAGCAGAAGCCAGAGCCCCATTGCCTGGGGCCAAAGTCAAAGTCTCAGGCATGAGTGATGGGGTTAGGGTTACAAGTTCCACATTGGGGCTGAAGTCCTTGGGCTTCACACCCAGAGCAGTGTGGCTCAGGCTTTGGGCCTGGGCAGTGGCTCTCACCCTGTCCTCTCCCACTCCTGGGGTCATGTTTAAAAATTTTGTTGTCAGAAGGGGGTCACGGTGCAATTAAGTTTGGGAAACCCTGGTGATCCCAGCAGTCCCTTCTGGCCTTGGACTCTAATCCATTAAAAAACTCGTGCTAAGTCCAGTAGAAAGCACATCTAGCCCCATCTAGTGGTATCAAATATTCTTACATACCAGCTTTTCTGATCTTTTTCTTCCCTTTATCACAGAATCATAGAACCACATAATACTAGAACTGGAAGGGACCTTGAGATAGCATCAAGACCAGTACACTGCACTCATGGCAGGACCCAGCACTATCTAAAGCACCCAACCGATATTTGTCTAACCTGCTCTTAAAAATCTCCAATGATGGAGATTCCACAATATCCCAAGGCAATTTATTCCAGTGCTTAACCACTCCGACAGTTAGGATGGGAGTTTTTTCCCCTAGGGTGCAGCTACACTGCACCATTATTTCGAGATAACTAGCATTATATCAAAATAACAATGCGAGCGTCTACACAACCATTCCACTATTTCAAAATTATTTCAAAATAACAGACGGCTTATTCCAAAATCTGTAAGCCTCATTCTATGAGGAATAACACCTATTCCGAAATAGCTATTTTGAAATAAGGCATGTGTAGATGCTCTACTGCTGCTGTTTCAAACTAGCCCCTCACCAGGACATTTCTAAGTTATTCTTACCCAGTGCCTCCTGGGGCTCTAAATCGAGATAGCACGTCTACATTAGGGAAGCCTGCCTCAGGCTAATGTTGAAGCTTCCCTGCAGTGTAGACGTGCTATTTTGAAATAAGCTATTTCAGAATAACTATTCCAGAATAGCTTATTTTGAAATAAGCGTGAAATGTAGACGTACCGCTAATGTCCAACCTAAACCTCTCTTCCTCTGATTTAAATGTTTACATGGTACATTGTTTTTACTTCTTACATTTGGCAATGTGATTTGACATTCTTTATACCGGTGTTTGGGCAGTGAGTTTTATTTCCATCATGCATAAACTCAGTCAGAAATATAAATCAAACCAACAGAATCACAAGGGCCCTATTACAATGAGTAGTTAGTTTATAAATTGTACATGGCAAAAACTAACAGTTAGCAACCTTTTAACCCCCTCGAACCATATAAAACCATGTTGTTCTCTGTGCATTTGGCATGCTGTTCCAAAATCTGAAAATTCTATTTAATTTGCAAGAAGGGACTCACCCTTATTCAATGAAATACACCCTGCAGGGCAGGGGGGCCCTCCTTTATAATAGAGACACTGTGAAGCCTGGTAACCACATCAGTAGATATAGGCCAAGCCCCCCCATTTTGCCATTTCAGTGTCGGGGGGGGGAGGAGAAATACATCCAGAATAATCTGGTGAAGGAGGTTAAAGTGAGGAAGGCTGTGAAGCTTCTACAGTTGCCTGTGTAGAGTAGTTACAATAGTTATGAGCAGCAACAAGTGAATGATGCAGGATTTTTCAAGCAGCTGGCAAGATTACCCTCCCCTCGCTCCACCTACATCAGTGCATTTTGTTTATGCTGCCTGGCCCTGTTTTGTCCTTTTCATATTCTCCCTTTGCTAGATCGCAGCTGAAACACAATATGTTGGTTACTATGGAAACCATAATGGTATGGGCCAAGCTTAGTGGCATCTCAGATCAAAGCACGGAGAAAATGAGTTTGTGGAATGGTTTTCTCAAAAGTTGCAGAGTGGAGCATTTACACAGTGGTCCCAGTAGAAAAGGGGGCCAGCAGGGGTGCCTGACATGCATGCACACAACCAGCATGTGTGCCCCTATTAATGCAGAAAATCTATCCCAGTGTGCCCCTGTAAAATGGTATTTCAGTGCAGAGGTGATGCTAGTGTTTTGAAGATGTCTTAACTATAGCACGGTGCCACCTTGTGGACACTACATGTACCCAACAGGAAGTAAGCTGGAGAGAGTTTAGGAGCTCTCTCAGAGTACGGCTAGACTATGGGGGGGCGGGGGGGGGAGGTTGGGATACCTCTGGTATCCCAAAAAAACTCCACCACATCCAGGGAACACATTTGCTCTTCCGCTTTTTTCTGCAGAAGAGCAAACGCACTTTTTCGGAAGCCCCTGTATTCCTCGTTCCACGAGGAAGAAGGAGGCTTCCGAAAGAGGGTTTTTTCCCCAACATTTGACCCAGTCTAGATGGGCCAAATGTCGGAAAAGCCTCTTCCGACAAAAGAATTGGAAAAAGGTACGCAAAATGCATAGCGCATTTTGCGTACTTTTTCCAGACAAAAACTTGTAGTCCAGCCATACCCTCAGAAAAGATGCTAAATCCAGTTTATCCACCTAATTAGAGCCCTACCCAATTCTCACACACAAAAAAACCATCATGGACCATGAAATCTGGTCTTCTCCCTGAAATCTTGTCTCTTGTGTACTTTTACTCTATACTATAGAGATTTAATGAGGGAGACCAGTGTTTCTTAAACTAGGGACCCTGACCCAAAAGGGGGCTGTGAGGTGGGATGTAAGGAGGTTACAGTATTGGCATCCTTACCTCTGTGCTGCCTTGAGAGCAAGGGGGCCAGAAAGTGGTGGCTGTTGGCCCAGCACCAGGCTCTGAAGACAGCACACATCAGCTGCAGCGCAGAAGTAAAGATGACAAGACCATACCGTGCCACCCTTACTTCTGCGCTGCTGCCTTCAGGGCTGGGAAACCAGAGAGTGCTGCTGGCCAAGGGGCTAGCTCTGAAGGCAGTGCAGAATTAAGTGTGGCAATACTGCAACCCCCTCACAATAACCTCTTCACCTCCACCCCCAACCTCCAGCGGGGAGGGGAGGAAAGGTCCTGTCAGCAAGGTGGCTGGGGTGGAGACAGAAGACCCCTGGTGACCGGGGGAAAGGGCTGAGGGAAGACAGAAGGCCGCTAGCAACTGGAGGAACTGAGGGGAGACAGAAGGCCCCTTGCAGCCAGGGGGGCTGGGAGGACAGAGAAGGCCCCTGGCCACCACGGGGGCTGGGGAGAGAAAGTCCATGCTGGCTGAGAGGCATGGGTGGGGGGGCTGGGAAAGAAAAGGTCCCAACTGCCAGGGGAGAAGAAAGCCCTTCCAGATGGGACCCCTGCCATGAGCTCCTCCCTACCCCCCAGCTCTCACTCCCCCTCACCCTCAGCCTCCTGACCCCCAAGACCCCACCCTGACTTCGGCAGCCCCCACACTACCAGCCCCCAGCTCTGAAGGACTCGGGCAACACCGAGTAAGTGTTTTAGTAGTTAAATAAAAGTGATCAGGAATTCTCTGCTTTCACACTGCAGTAGTTAATAATTCATATAATAACTGCTGCTTCACCCCTTTAGAACAGTCTTGATAGCTTGCATTGGATGGCTCCAACAATATTCAGTATTTAAGAACATAAGAACATAAGAATGGCCATACTGGGTCAGACCAAAGGTCCATCGAGCCCAGCATCCCATCTGCCGACGGTGGCCAATGCCAGGTGCCCCAGAGAAGGAGACAGAAGACAATGATCAAGTGATTTATCTCCTGCCATCCATCTCCTGCCCTTGTTATGAAGGCTAGGGCACCATACTTTATCCCTGGCTAATAGCCATTTATGGACCTAACCTGCAAAAATTTATCAAGCTCTTTTTTAAACCCTAATAGAGTCCTGGCCTTCACAGCCTCCTCGGGCAAGGAGTTCCACAGGTTGACTGTGCGCTGTGTGAAGAAAAATTTCCTTTTATTAGTTTTGAACCTACTACCCATCAATTTCATTTGGTGTCCCCTAGTTCTTGTATTATGGGAAAAGGTAAATAATTTTTCTATAATCACTTTCTCCACACCATTCATGATTTTATATACCTCTATCATATCGCCCCTCAATCGCCTTTTTTCCAAACTGAAAAGTCCCAGTCTCTCTAGCCTCTCCCCATATGGGACCCTTTCCAAGCCCCTAATCATCTTAGTCGCAATTTGTATTTGCTCCTTTTCTTGGTATTAGCAGTGTTCTTCATCCTTTTTGTGGGCCTGACAAGAGACAACAGCATCCTCGCTCTTACCCACAACAGCCTGCACTACATGCCTGTCTGTGATGGGTTACCCTCTCTGAGATGCCCACACAGGTGCTGAGATTCCACTGAGCCTGCCAGTTTTGCCAACCTGGGCACCCTCTTACCCTGTCTTGCAGAGTCAGGCTGTTAAGGCTCCTCTAACACACACACACAGGCAGGGCCATACCCAACTGGAGAATGACAGACAGTGAGATCAGCTCTGAGAAGGCTCAGCTTAAAGGACTTGCCTTCACACTCAGGTGCCCACCTCCTTTGCAGTGCAAAATAAAAAATTATATGAAATTTGCCCCCTCCCTCAGTGTGGAGGAAGATATGCGCCACTTCTTAACTTCACCATCCAGTTAGAAATTGCATAAACTGTGTTTTATTATAAAAAAGAAATAAGTGTATTAACTACAAAAGGTGAATTAAGTGAATATAAGGAATAGCAAACAAAACAAAGCAGATTTCTGATCAATTAAAACAAAATACGCAAGCTAAGCTTCAAAACACCCCAGAAACAGGCTACATAAGATAATTTCTTACCCTAAATCCTATTTTAATCAGGTTGCAAACTTCCATAGCTTAGGCTACATCTAAACTGCGCCCCTCTGTCGGCAGAGGGATGTAAATTAGATGTATCGAAAGTGCAAATGAAGCCTGTATTTAAATATCCCACGCTTCATTTGCATAATGGCAGCCACTGCTGTTTTTCAAAACAGGGCTTTTTGAAAAAAAATGGCAATTTAGACGGGGCATTTTCGACAGAAATGCCCTGTTTCGAAAGATCCTGTACTCCTCAAAAGATCCTATACTCCACAAAAAATGAGGAGTACAGGATCTTTCGAAACGGAGCATTTCTGTCAAAAATGCCCCGTCTAAACTGCTGGGTTTTTTCGAAAAGTCCCATTTCGGAAAAAAGCGGCGGCCGCCATTATGCAAATGAAGCACAGGATATTTAAATCCTGACTTCATTTGTACTTTTGATACGTCTAATTTACATCCCTCTGCTGACAGAGGGGTGTAGTTTAGACGTAGCCTTAGAGTTCCAATTATATCTCTTTTGAGATTGGACCCCATCTCTAGGATTCTCTCCTAGATTTCCCTTCAGATGTCTTTAGCAGTCTTTCTTCCTGTGCAGGCAGGCAATGGAGTAGCTTTGTTTGCCTTCCTCCCCAGCCTTGATTAATATTTATATAAGGTGGGAATGTTTTGTTACCCAAACTTGGCCCTCCCTTTACTTTTAGTGGAAAATTAGGCCTACTCTACACTACGGCAGGCCTTCGATCTAAGTCACGCAACTGCAGCCATGTGAACAATGTAGCTGACGTCTATTGTACTTAGATCTACTTATTGCGCTGTCTTCACTGTGGCGAGTCAACAGCTGATGCTCTCCCATCAACTCCGCTGAAGCTTCTTGTTCTTATGGAGTAACAGAGTTGACTGGAAAGCTCTTAGCAGTTGATCATCTCCACTAGATGCAATAAATCGACCCCGCTGGATCAATCACTGCCAGTTGATCTGGCCGGTAGTGAAAACATGCCCTAACAAGAACCCTTAGACCATGTTGTTCTGGCTAATGGGCTATCAGCCCTCTCTAGCTTTTTCATTCTTATACCAGAAGGGCAAGTTATGAGAAGCACATAAGTAGCATGGCCAATATTGCTAACTTGAGATACAGAACTGATACAGGCAGAGAAACTGGATAATCACATTCAGTAAATTATAACCTTTCCAATGAGATCTTACATGCTGCATAATATATATGTCCATTATGTCATAGCCATATCGTAAGCATATTTTCATAAAAAATATGGAGTGTAACGTCACAATACCACCACGTGAAATATGGTGACTGAGTCGTTCTACGCCTGTTAAAAATTTCACTGTTAAGGTCACACCTTCGGTCTTCAAAATGTGAGGTCCCTGGCCAGAGCCTCAGATATACATCGCATACTGCTGCAGGGCTCCAAACCCAGTTTGCACACTAGCCGAGCGAATCCGGAAGTGAGTTTACTGTAATAGTGCCCTGGTTTGCTGAGATGCCCTTTCATCTAGCAGGGTGGAGTCCTCAATCACTGTGGTTGAGACACAGCAGATGTGAAAGCTTTTTCATACTCAAAATGAAAGCACAATTTGTTGCTTGTTTGTCATTTTTCAGGTCGGTTTCATTTCCTCCATTTAGCATGTGTCCAGCAGTCAACACAATTGTCCAGTCCCTCCCCCTTCCAGAATGCTGATGTTACCTAACTTGCCATGCTGAGGCAGCCAGTCATTACCCATGAGGCTGTGTGATAGATTCCCCAGGCGAAACCACAACACAACAAATTTGGGCTTTTTGCTCGTTGCACACAAATCCCTTTATGAACAGTGGACATATAATCACAGAAGTCAGATATGAGGCAGATGTAGTTAGCATTGGTGCATTTCATACTCACAGGACTTCAGTTTTCATTGTTAGATGGCCTGTGTAACTCAGAGATCCCGAGACCACTGACAAGGAAGAATGAGGGCTGCTCTATAGCCTTAGCCAAGAGCCAATTGGCTTTTAGCTCACATGGTAGAGACTCATGGCCTTAGCCCCAAAGGCTGCAGATTCAATCCCTCCTGCCAACAACCAGAGTCCATCGGCCTTATATAGACAAGGTTTATCCTACTACTGCAATAGAAAGATGTAAGTTATTGCTCTTATCATGCAACTCATAACTCAGATTTACTCTTCAAATCCTCTCTGCCCTCAGCCCTCATCCCTGGAGCTAGAAACACTGAGATATATTATTATATCTGGGGCAAGATGCACAGCTGGTGTAAATCAGCATATCTCTATTGACCCCCAGTGGAGAGCTGCCTGTTTACAACAACTGAGGATTAGAATCTAGAAGTCACTATTAAATAAAACCTTCTATGACATCTCCTGCTTTATGAAGAGATTAATAATAACTCTTTTCTCTCCTCTTGGTTATACAGGAGAATCTGCTTTCTAAAGACTCCTCAAAGGAACAGCAGAAATTGAACACAGTGTACCTGATGCAGGTGAGTCTATATATACAGATCAAATTACAATGTACTGGAAATAACAGGAATCCTTTAAAATGGTCTCCAGAGAGGACAGCGCCTGTTCCAGGGGAGATATATTTTGAGCAGCTGTAGAGCTTTGTCAGAAATTATGTTCATGGGGAATTTGTGTGTGACTCTCTTACAATGGAAAGCAAAATTGGGCAACGCTCATGACAAAACCCCAAACCACAAGAAACTTGCCTGGTTTTGGAATCAGTTACATATGCAGAACAGCTCAGGTTTATCAAAGGGCTCACAAACCCTGTGAGCAAACCTAGACAGAGTCTGAAGAGAACATCAGGCTGATTCATGCTGTGCTTTACAACCATAAAAAGTCCATAGGGGTCACATGCTACACAGGTGTAAAAGTCCATAGCTTCATCCAGCTGAGGTTGCTGTTCTTGGTCACGATGCAAAATACAGCTGAAACTCAAAGGGTTGGACTAAGTTTTACTTCAAACTTTTAGGTTCTTCGGGAACAGAAACTCAAAAAAAAAAACCCACCTCAGGGGTTAAGAGATGGGGGAGAAAACAATTAAATCATTTGCACAGACTCCTAGCAAAACCATTGTTTATTACCCAGCCCTAGTCCTAAGTAAAAGACCATGTTTAATAGAGGTTTGCTCAAGCTAAGAAGGTCATATCTCATATGACAGATACTTCCCTGAGCTTTGAAAGGGAGGGCCTGCAGTGTTGCAGAGATCACAAAACACTGAGCACAACCATCAGGGCAGGCATTGTGGGATACGGGTGGGAGCCAGTTCTCTCAACAAAACATACAGCAGAGTCCACACTGGCTCTTTGTCAACAATAAAGAGAGGGGAAAAGACAAAAGTCTCTCACGGGTGGAAGTTTTTTGTTGCCAAAACTCGATGTTTTTCCCAACTAAAGTCACATTGCAGTGTAAACACTCTCACTGTTCTGTTGCCAAAGGCAGGTTTTGGTGACAAAACATACCAGTGTAGACAAGGCCTGAGTTTGGAGCTAATGTTTTCTGAAATGTATGGGTATTTCTGAGTGGATATTATGTGAGATGGGCCCTGCTCTTTACCTCAAGGTGTAGCCATTCATGCCCAGAGACCTGCACTCAATTCCTGAGAGGCTGGCCATGATGAAGAAACATTTCTTATGTAGCAATTTATGGGACTAGGTCCCCTGCGCGCTCTCTCACACACACACGCACGCAACACGGAGCAGCTATTTTCCTTCACTCCTAAGCCAGGGCTTTAATAATTAATTGAATGATAGAGGGAGTAGAAGGGTACTTCTTCTAGTAATTTCACTCAACTAATTCCACAGCCAGAAAGCAAACAACAAGAGATAAACACAAATGAAGCCTGCCTGTCATCTGTCTGTTGGAGATTGATGCTTTGCCAGTTTCAGGGTTTGTGTCGGTCTGATTTCCAGCTGTCTGTGAGAATAAAGATGAATTCTGATTCTCCTATAAAGTAACCAACCTAACTCACTCAGTATTTTCTTTTAAAGGCTTTAATAATTGAGCCCTGAGAAATTTAAAATCAGCGGATGGTCTGTGCACCACTTGAGTTCTACTTTAGCCTAGCCTGTGAGTTTCAGACGCTGGCTGTGCTTATTACTGTGCTTTGGTGGAGGAGTGGACGGGCTATTGTAGGAGCTGCAGAATGAATCGCCTTTCGCCCATTTCTTTTTCAAGTGGTGCTTAGAATTTTCCCTGACCCTTCGCACAGAGGTGACTGTCCCCCATAATGCATAATTCATTAGACATCATTCACCTCTAGTCCAGAAAAGGTCCTTGTCTAGTCCTAGTCAAGAACACACAGCACTACATTTGCAAAAGTCACTGGCAATACTGCACCAGCAACGTATTTATGTGCTAGACATGGGCCCCAGCAGCCACTGCAGCTCAAGATCCAGACCTGTATTTCCCCAAAAATCAGAGTTGTTTGAATGCCGGGTTTTCGTTTAGCCCAGTATTGTTCTGTTACAGAGCTCCGTTCTGCCTTCTGCCTGGATTCCACAATTCTCCAAAGTTTTAGGGCATTTTGCTTTGGGGCACACACTTACGTGGACATGCAAAACACATTTGCACAAGCACTGCACAGCCTGGTGCATTTGCATGTAAATACCCACTTGGAGAGGTAGCAATAAAATCAGTAAAATTTGCATAAAGACCATCCATTCTACAGCCCCTGCTCTCAAACCAGCTTTCTCCCAAGCATATAGCAATTAGTGCATAAAAATTGCAACAACCAATGGATAACATGTTAAGGTCCACCATATCCAAGCCTACCATGCCCTGTTCTTCCCCATCAAATATTAAAAAGCCTGATACTAGGCACATTTCACTTAATAAAGGTTAAGCAAATCACTCGGTATTCCTCTGCTTCCATCTTCAGCCTTGTTGGTCCCATTATCAGCAGCCATTTGCACTCATTTTTCATCTGAATTTTCACTTGTCCACACATCAGTGCTCTTGGTAATCTGATGTACAGGCCTCTTCATTTCCACACTGCTATTTTACAAGATATTCTCTGTGGTTGTATAGGAAAACCAGAAATTGGCTTTCTTTGGGAAGTTATATGTTATCCTGTAATTTCTGTTTAGACCCCACTTGTGGCTACGAGCACTCCCCCTTATGCTCATTTTATGTTGATATCAAATCAACAGGCAAAGAGTTAATTAATCCCTGACTAAATTATACTTCCATACTCAAGTCCAGTGACAGAGTAAAGTTCCTTATTGACAGGAGAGGGTCCATGCCTGGAATCAGCTTGGATCTCGACACTGGGACCTAAGGTACGGCTACACTGCCGCTTTTTTTTTTTCTTCAAAAAAAAAAGCTACGCAAAATGAGCTCCCCATTTTGCATAGCTTTTTTGGATCCTTTTGTCAGAGAGGCTTTTCTGACATTTGGCCCGTCTAGACTGGGCCAAATGTCAGGAAAAAACCCTCTTTCAGAAGTCTCCTTATTCCTCATGGAACAAGGAATACAGGGGCTTCTGAAAGAGCGCGTTTGCTCTTCCAGAAAAAAAAGCAGAAGAACAAACATGTTCCTGGATGCGGAAGAGTTTTTCCGGGATACCTCCAGTGTCCCGGAAAAACTCTTGTAGTCTAGCCGTACCCCTAGACACTAAGATCCAGACGCTGAGTTTAAGTTATTAAGGAAAACCATTAGCATCATAAAAGCAAAACAATACAAACTATGCACCCCTCCACATATTACTGTAGCAGACGACTAGCCACATTTCATAGCAGCCGCTGCAACTTCACCTGAGTGGATACAATTAACCTCTGAAAACTAAGATTCCAATGGCATACGCCAGCCAAAAACATGGTGAAAGCAACAGAACAAGGAGCACAGTAGAGATGGGTCTGTGCCCAAATCCCAAATCCATGCACCCCACAATTTAAGCTTCAAATTTGATCTGAATTTTGAACCTCCAGCAGTACAGTTCTGTGTAGGCCCTTAATTTATTTTATTGATTTGAATTTTTAAAATACAACCATATGCCCCCATCCAGTGCTCTTCGAACCCAAGTGCAAAGTATAAAAAAAGGACTGCCCATAACTATGTCCACCTCAATGAGGCTAGAAGAGAGAGAGAAAGACTGGGCTTTGCAATGTGCCCGAAAGGTCAACAGATCTGACCTCTTGCATTGATCAGAAAGGGAAGCGGAAAGGTAAAAACCTTTCTGAGCTCTCCCTGTGCACTGAGATATTTGCAGAGTTCTGTTTGCAGATTAATTAGAGTAGCAGGGATACATACACTCCAAAATATCAGTGTGCTAATATGTTTCCCAGACGAGAGTAAAGCCTTCCTGTTCACCTAGCACTTTTAAAGGAGACTAATTCTGGGTACAATAACACCATTTTGTTCTTGGTTTTTCAGTATCCATGACCCATTTATTAAGTCCTTGTCTTATTACATGAGACTGCACTTGGTGTCAACTTTGGTAATAATTTTTCTGATGGGGATGTAACCCACACACCTACGGGGTGTGGTTCACTGTCCCACGTAGTGGCATTTGGTTTACTTATGGAGAGAAAGAATGAGTTTGCTCCACAGCCTTAGCTGAGAGCTAGCAGGCTTTTAGCTCAAGTTGTAGAGGCTCGTGCACTAAGCTCCAAAGGTCCCAGGTTAGGTTCCGCCTGTCAGTGTTACACGGACACTTCTCTGCTGAGATCTGTCAAACTTGCTTCGAAGTCCACAAAGCAGTCTTTAGGAAACTAGTGACTTGAGATGCTTTTGATTTGCCTACTTAGCAGTGAAAGGAGAGGAAGAGCACAAGGAGACTGGGGGGTAGGTCTACACTGCAGACTTTCCAAAAAAGTCACTTACATCCACACTGGAATCGCGTTCTCTCGAAAAAAAATCAAAAGAACTGAGGGTTTTTTCCAAGATTGGTGAACCTCTTTCTACGAGGAAGAAGCCCTTTTCCAACAGAGCTCTTCGGAAAAAGGTGTGTGGGGACAGGGAAGAGGGAGTTCTTTCGAAAGAAGAGGAAAGAGGAAAAAGCACAGGTGCCCTGGTGGCCACTCTGTCCATAGTAATCACAGCTTAAATGCGAGATAGCGTCCATTCAGTGTGGACGCTCTCTGTCGAAAAAGCAGATTGCTTTTTCAATGCGCTTAGGCAGTGTGGACGCTCTCTTGCAGAAGAATTTTTTTCAGACGATCTCTTCCAGAAAAGCTTCTTCCGAAAGAAGCCTGCAGTCTAGACATAGCCTAAGTTTGCAATTTCTCAGCGAGCCTAATTTTAGGGCTTGTCTACATACGGATTTATTCTGGAATACAAATGCCCAGCAGGGAATCCATCAGGAATAGCTACTGTGCTTTTGATTCACATCCTACCTGAATCCAAATTAGCTTTCAAGTGTAGATAAGCCCTTAGACCAAATTCAGTTTGGTGCTGTGCAAAATATTTTTCCAAGTCCTATTTACAAAGAAGGACCACAAGCTGCCTTTTTCTCTCACATAAACATCACTGTCCTCAACTGTCCTTAAAAGTTTTTCCCCCTGGATGTGCAAAGTAACAAGCCATCTGAGTCTTTGCAAGTATCCCATTGTAACAGAAGCAGGCATCCTCCCCTTCCACAGGATCCCAAGGACCTCATCCCAGGTCCTGAAGAGCTGTGACATCTAAAGCAAACGGTACAATGCAATCGTTAAAGCCTCTGTGAATCCTACTTCAGAAAACAAAGGGAATGATGGAGCGGTGTACTCAGCACCTCTCAGAGAGCTAAAGCTTTACAGAGCATCACAGCAGGCCACAGTAATATAATACACTGAAAAAGAACAACTCACCATAGCTTCCTGTGCATTTTGACGGCTGAATGGGAATATGGCAGGGTATCCGTGGCTAGCAGGAGGCAGCAGCCAGTCTAAGCTTTGACTTCATACAGTGTGTCACTTGCTAATTGCATCTCAAGATAAGCTTACTTCAATAAAATTAGGCCAACCAAATCGCTAACTAAGACGCCAGCAGTATCAATCTGCCTTTTCCTCTCCGGCACTCCCACTTCGTAACATCTCCTCATTTTCTCTAAGTTCATATCCCTCACTAGACATGTTCACGGTTACCACGGTAACTAATGAAAACCAAATTTGGAAGGAAAAAAAAAGGGAGACAAAAAATGCTTTTAAGCTCTGGTGCCACTTGTGTGTCTGAGTCTATTAATTCAAACAATAACAAAACCTCTCTCAGGATGACAGACCAGGGCAAGACAAGATTCTTGCTGTCTGTAAGCTCCACATTTGGTGCAGTTTTTAAGAAAACTGGTTTAAATGATCTAGCCTGAATTTCTTTATTTTTACTTACAGGTACCAGGCCAGGACATAGGGTGCAGCTACAACCCTCCATCCATGTTCCCTCTAATCTTTTTCATCCATGTGTGGAATAATGTTATGTGCACCAAGGCATGTGCAAATGTGCACCACCAGAAGAAACAAAAAAACCCCTAGTTGTGCGCACTCTGCTAATCAGCTGGGCAGAACTGAGTCTCTCCTGAGTGGCCACACAAGTGCACAACTTACAGGGAACACTGCCCTCCATGTCATCCTCAGAGGGTTTGTGTCCACAAACAGCTGTCAACCAAGAGACATCTTTTCAAAAGACACTAATGATATGAGTGCCCGACACCTTCAGGGTCTGACTTTTGGGGGGGGGGGATCAGCCCTATCTGAAAATGTGGCTGTTTTAAAGGGGTCTCCAAAAGGGGACCCCAATATTAAAGTACACAAAATCACTGATCATTTTTTAAAAACTTGGCCTAATTAGACTTTTCACTCAAAACAGGAAGGCGCAAACTTTAGCCCTGGAGTTCTGGAATACAATATCCAGTGACAACAGATATGGTGGTGATTTTGCACCATGCTGGCCATGGAGCTGGGGTAAAACTGAATTCAGCAGCATAATGCCATCATAGATTAATCTTCTGGAGTCATCGAGCTGATGTTCTGGCTCCTACATCAACCCACTCCCGGCTGCCAGTGCTGGGGATACAGCTGGAGGAATGCCAGGGTGGTTGAGGTGCTTCTAGACTGCAGCAATCCCCACAGGCAACCAATGTTCTCTAGAGCAGCCATCAAGCTGCTCTAACTTACCTTTGTGTGCATGGCAGCCTCAGAGTAGGGACAGTAAGCAAATGGAGAGTGCGGGGTACCAACTCCCCCCCCAGCTAGGGTTGCCAGATGGTTTACCCCAAAATACCGAAACACCCCCCCCCAAAAAAAAACAGCGAAAAAATTCTGTAGAGGGGAAAAAGGGGGGGGGGGCAAAGTTGTTGAGCAAAAAAAAAAGGAGTTATTTAAGCAAAAAAATTTTTTTAAATAAAACATCATTAAAACAGCTTTAAGTGCCTGCAGAGTCAGAATAGGGATAGCAAGAGGGGAGAAGTTGAGCACTAAGACCCAGGGAAGGCTTCAGTTCTTTAGGCTTTTTGCCAGAGGCCATTTTGTTTTCTTCAGGGAGCCAGAATGCAGCCTCCCTACGGAACCAGGTAAGCAGGGGGTCCGGGGGCGAGGGCCTGGGAGGGGGCACCGGGGGTTGGGCCCAGTTGCCGAGTGTGTCATAGGGTTGCCAGGTGTCTGGTACTTTCGCCTCCTGGCAGGGAAAAAAATCAGAAAATACCGGACATTTTAGGTGTCCAGTATTTTCCGAATTTTTTTACCGGACAGGAGTCCAAGATACCGGACTGTCTGGGTCAGTATTGGACACCTGGCAACCCTATCCCCAGCCTGCACTGTGTGCGTTTTGCCTGCAGCCTCAGGTTCACACCGTCACTGTAGTTAAATATATGCACACAAAACACAACTGTAGAGTCTTGTTTGATTTCCACATCCCAGGCTTGTGTGTTCAGCTCAAGTTGCTGGATTTCACATACTCTGTCTAGCTCCCCCACATCGATCTATTTCAGTCTTTGCTCAAGTTATCATTCCACTAATGCAATTTACATAATCATTTCCCATGGACAATCAAAAGGCAACAACAAATGAAATCTTCTGGTACCACGAAGCTGAAAACTCACACAGCAAATATTACAGTAACGTTCTCTGTGGAAGCTGCAACAGCAGATGCCACATATGAATAAGCAACAGACCCTGCAAAGCCTTAATCACCCTCCTCTCTCTCATACAAGGTTAGCCAAGGAAACACTCCAAGAAGGTGGGAGAGAACCCATTGAATTCAATGGGAGTGCTCACAAAAATGAAGATTTCTCATGAATAAGAGGCCTAAAGTTTTTATTCCCATCATCCTGATACATTAAATGGGACTGGTAATTTCCTATTTATGGGAACGATTAAAAAAACCTACTAGGATAGGCTAGTTTAATCTTAAGCTTTCATTTTATATTTGCTGTAACAAATCCCAGAGGAATCTCCTCAGAAAGACAGGGGCCCTGGAGACAGGCTATAAATCTCATTAACTTTCCCCCTTTAATCAGACAATTCAAATCCATTCCAGTGTGGTTGTGACTGATAGGGCCTGGGTGAAATAGATTTGTGATCACAACCCAAGTCTCCCTAGCATAGTTCATGGTCACAGCAGATCAACTGATTGGAGCTGTGATGTCTCATCTGCCTTCTCCTGTCTCCCCAGACAAGACTGGAAACAACATGGATTGGAAAAATAACAAGATTTTCTGGCCGATAAGACAAAGGATAGGTCTGGCACTGCCATTTTCCATGTTTTAAGTCCAAATGAAGTGAATTCTGGAAGCTGTAGTTCCCAGGGCTGATGGAATTGACAGGGCTTTCCACAGGGCATGCTGGGAAAGGGGGCAGGCGATATAAGGAGCTCGATTTTCCTCACTACAAAAGAACAGGACAAAGAATAAGACTTGATGCAGTAGGAGCAAATTGTCCCCCTTCACTGACCATATTAGGAAAAAAGAAATTTTAAGATGACCTTTCCATGTTTTTCCAGGACCAACAGAACGAGTTGCAGTGAACTAAGAATTAGGTGAAGAGGCTGCTTATTTTGACACTTCAATAATCCTTTCATTAGTTGAATGAAAATGAATACAATTCAAAGAGAGACACTTAAGGCAATGGGTCCAACAGTATATAACGGAGCTGGGACCCGACTGTGTTATTCAAGCACCAAAAACACATTCCGCAAACCACACACACAAAGGAAACAGCACCACATGTTTCGGAGAGATAGCAATGGAAGTGTCATCGCTCCAATTATTCCCCACAATGCTCCCAGAGAGAAACAGGGTTTGACCCTCCCCCACCACACACATTACTCCACAACTTTCTGAAATTCTCCTGTCACACAAACAGTTGTTTTCACACAGCTCTGGGCCCGATCCTGAGAGGTATTATGTGCCTCCTTGAGTGTGCTGGGCACCTTCAACTACCTTTGAAGACGAGTCAAGGCTCCTCTGATATCTGTTAAATCTTTTACTATATCTGATTGAGTTTGTCTGTCTGTCTGTGTGTTTGCCTGTTTGTTCAAGAACTCCTCCTAAATGTAAGAGCTAGGACCATCAAATTTGGTGTGCAACCTCCTCTTATCATAACTTAATGCAAGGTCAGGGTTTCATTGTGCCAGGACAATGGGATGTGCCTAGAATGGGATTGCTGCTCATAAAACCAAACGGAAAAGAGACAGAATCATCAGGTAGGTGAAAGGGGCTGGCTGGGGGCATACCTTACCCCCAGTCAGGACTACCACTGACCTGAGCCTCCCACCCCACATGCACCCGTTAGGAAGGGTGGGAGGGGACTGAAGCTCTCGCCCCCAGATTTGTACGGGAACTATCACCTTTTTTGTTAAAGCACAGCAAATAATAAGAGTTTATAGGGTGGAAGAAAAAATACTTTTGATGGAATTCACATTTTAAAAATATTGCCAAAAATTAAACAGACAAATTTTAACAAACCCTTTTTTAGGAAATCCAAAATAAAAATTAACTTCATAAAAATAACACTCTATTTTTGAAAAATACAATCATTTAAATAAAGCGTGTGCATTTTCCTTTTATTTTAAAAAAACATGAATTGAGTTTAAGGACCTGAGCAATGCCGGGTAAATGTGCTAGTATAGCATATATTCTGGTATCACAAGAAACACTGATATAGGACTTGATTCGTAACACCTCTTGCTCAGTAATTGTCTTGGGCTCGGGACCTTAATGAGATCCCATGCTAATTAATTTAATGGTGCACTACAGACAGCACACTTATAGAATTAACCAGCCATGGGCTGTATTTATACAGTAAATCTCTATCTCCCGTTTCTATTTTAGGTGTTTCTAAGGTACAGTATCTAAGCACTCGAAACTGGGTTATGTTGCTTTCCAATGTTTTATGCACAAACATGGGAATTCGGCCCATGTGCAGAGGCCATTATTACAGCTTTGTACCACATTTCTACTGGCCCATTTACTCCAACTTTGACCAAGGTTATAGGCTCTGAGACCAGGTCTACACTAGACTCGGCAGCTCGGCTTAAGGTACGCAACCCCGGCTATGAAGAATACATAGCTGAAGTTGGCTTACCTTACACAGAGCTTGGTGGCATCTCCACCGCAGGAGGCCGACAGCAGCAAATGTTCCCGTCAGCTTTCCTTACTCCTTGCAAAAGGAACAGTACCAGACACTGGCGGGGGCGGCCTCTGAGTTTGATTTAGCAACTCTTAAATAGACTCGCTAAATCGAACTCCAGAAGATCGATCATGGCAGCATCATGGATCTTCTTTTCAGCATGGACAAGGTCTAAATATTATCCAGAGACATAAGCACAGAGGAGTCCGGCATCAGTATGAAGACAGCACAGTTGCCTTCAGAATTGAGTCTGTCAGACCCATGTGTGTCTTACCAAGGCTTCCACAGCATAAGGAGGTGAACCTGCATTACACTTACTATCTGTGCTAATGGCATGAGGAGCTCCAGTACATCTTGGTGGTAAACATTAATGGGATGGGGCTCATGGACTGTGGAAGCTGCTGGGCTGGTGGGAAGGATGGGGGTTAGCATCCTGCAATGGAAATATCGGGGGCGGGGAGCAAGCTATGTTTCCACCCATGTGTATCATTCCCCGTAAAGTGTGGGTGGAGGAGAGAACGGCTCCGGCGCTATCACGACACCCAGGATTGGGCCCATGTGCAGCTACAACCCCCTCCATATCCCCCACCCAGTGTCAGCATCCTCCCCACACTCCACCAACTATTCCTGACACCCCTGCCTCCCTCCCATGCCAAGCATGTCCAACCCACCCTCTATATTCAAAGCCAGCTTCTGCCACACTGTCCAGACGGTGTGCACTGTGTTTGTGCGGCATCTGCAGTCAGTTGTACCGGAAGCCAGCACTGCAGAGCTTATGTTCCCTAAGCCTCTGCTTGGTGCTCCTCGAAATCAGCAGCACAACTCACCTTGATTTCGATAGGAGCAGGACCACTTTAGCAAGGAATTGTCCGGTGTGTCAACTCTCCCAGTTACAGGCTTTATTACTAAGTACTAATTGTGTCTCCATGGCCCCCCGGAAATCAGCCAGAGTTGGGGACCCATTCTGCAAGGTGATGTCTGAACAGAAAAGGACCTAGGGATTACAGTGGATGAGAAGCTGGATATGAGTCAACAGTGTGCCTTTGTAGCCAAGAAGGCTAATGGCATATTAGGGTGCATTAGGAAGAGAATTTCCAGCAGATCTAGAGAAGTTATTATTCCCCTTTATTCGGCACTGGTGAGGCCACATCTGGAGTACTGCGTCCAATTCTGGGCCCCCCACAACAGACAGGATGTGGACGCATTGGAGAGGGTCCAGCGGAGGGCAACAAAAATGATTAGGGAGCTGGAGCACATGACCTACGAAGAGAGGCTGAGGGATTTGGGCTTATTTAGTCTGCAGAAGAGAAAAGTGAGGGGGGATTTGATAGCAGCCTTCAGCTTCCTGAAGGGAGGTTCCAAAGAGGATGGAGAGAGGCTGTTCTCAGTAGTGACAGATGGCAGAACGAGGAGCAATGGTCTCAAGTTACTGTCAGAGAGGTCTAGGTTGGATATTACGAAAAACTATGTCACTAGGAGGGTGGTGAAGCACTGGGATGGGTTCCCTAGGGAGGTAGTGGAATCTCCATCCCTAGAGGTTTTTAAGTCCTGGCTTGACAAAGCCCTGGCTGGGATGATTTCATCGAGGTTGGTCCTGCTTTGGGCAGGGGGCTGGACTCGATGACGTCCTGAGGTCTCTTCCAGTCCTAGGATTCTATGAACATATATTAGCAACAAACAGTCCCTGGCCGAAAGACTTGAGTATGTAATGCCTCAGCCCTCTGACTGGACCCAGAAATGCAGCCCTGGTACTCACACAGAGCCCCAATTCACTGTAGTAAGCTTCACATGGGGGCTAGGATCTGCCTGCAGAGATACAGGATCAGGGCCAAAATGTGCAACTGCTGAATGTTCATTCACTCCCACTCTTTTCAAACAAACACTGATGTTCTAAGTGACCCCTGGCTTGCATGAAACAGCTCATCATTTTATTAGCAAAAAATACGGAGGAAAAAGCTGCCTCAGCCCAGAAAAATGCATCACGGCTAGAATGCTGCCATAATCACCCTCTTTACAACAGGGTGTTCTTTAAAGCTTCATACAAATATCTAATGTGGCTCAAGCTAGGCATAAATTAGAGAAAAACCAGCCACCGAGGCAGTCTGCCCACAAACCAGCAGCATTGTGAAGTTCAGAAAAAAAAATGAGCTCTGCAAATAGCGTGGATTAAACACACTTCTTTGGATGTTCACCAAAGCCTACCAAGCCAAACCCGCCTCTGTGCACAGGGCCAGGACAAGGCCCACACGCTGCACAAGGGCTGTGTAGCTTTGAACCAACCCTGGGCACGGAGCTGAATCCCACCCACGCTGGGTCAGTGCACCGGCATGCTACACCGAGGTTCTCACACCAGGCTCTCCAACCACTGCTATGCATGTTGCTGCTCAGAGGGGTTCTGTGCTCCTTTGGGCAGGGTTGGCTGCAGTCTGGCAATTGAGATGTACGAGGAGAAGTACAGAGAGCAGCCAGTGGCAAGTCTGTTACCTGCCCCCCCCCCCCGCCCCCCCCGCCGAGCCTGATCTGCAGAGTCTGTTAGACATCCCACCGAGCCAGTCTTGACTCTTTAGCTCTTGATTTTGGTGCTGGAGGTTACTTGGCCATCAGCCAAGATGGCCGCCATCACACTAGCACCACCGCCAGTGCCAGCAAACCCAGACAGAAGCCACGAAGCAGTCTGAGGCCACGCTGGAGGGAGGAAAGAGCACACGCTGTGCCTGATGAAAGGAGTAGCGATTCCACTTCAGCACGTTGTTCCTCTGCAGTCAGAATGCTTTAAGGAACTACCACTGGGACAAGTCTCCTCTATCGTTCATTACACAGCCAGGGATTTTACAGCTGCCATCCGCAGGCAGTACTGTATTCAGGAATAAGGGGCAAGAGGGTCCACTGAGCAGCAGAAAGGTGTCTGTGGGAAAAGCCACACAACCACTGCTCACTAACTCTCTTGTATTGCAGGCAGCTCGATTTAGAGGTTCCCTAGGAACAGGGCTGGCCTTACCATGAGGCGAACCGAGGCAGCCGCCTCAGGTGCCAGACTGTGGGGGGCCGCCACTAGGACCCAGAGTGTAGAAAATTGTGTCTGCTGCTGGTGGATATGTATTCTCTCTGCTCTAGATGCACAGAGATGGTGGAGTGCTGTGCTGGAGGAAGGAGGGCACAAGAGACATAACAGGCAGGCAGGAGAAAAGGGGGCATGGGGGCGTCATTTGAGCTCCCTGTCTCAGGTGCCAAAATGTTGTGGGCCGGCCCTGCCTAGGAAGCAAGGCCCAGATCCTCCATGTGTGTACGTGGGCAGAGCTTTACTGGCTTAATTCCCACCTGCTAAGATCTGGTCCCTCATCTCTAGTCGTGGCTTCTTGCTTGGAAATAATCAACAGCGTATAATAGCTCAGAGAAAGGGTTTGTTTGTTTTGCTTGTACATCGGCACCCTCACTGGTCACCTTCTCCTTTATCTGACAATTTGTCACATGAAATCCCATCAGCTAGATGTCAGACAACGGCTTGGGGTGTGTGAGTTGACTTGAGTACATGGGATGCGACACGGACTAGACAGGGAAGAGAGGGAGAAAGGGATTTTATGGGGGTTTGTGTGTGTGAACAACTTGCATTTTGTTATGTAGGAAAATGGCCTTGTTGCCATCACAGTCATAGAATCATAGAATCATAGAGCTGGAAGAGACCTCAGGAGGTCATCGAGTCCAGCCCCCTGCCCAAAGCCGGACCAACCCCAACTAAATCAACCCAGCCAGGGCTTTGTCAAGCTCAGACTTAAAAACCTCTAAGGATGGAGATTCCACCCCCTCCCTAGGAAACCCATCCCAGTGCTTCCTAGACCTCCCCCACTGTAACTTGAGACCATTGCGCCTCATTCTGCCATCTGTCACTACTGAGAACAGCCTCTCTCCATCTTATTTGGAACCTCCCTGCAGGAAGTTGAAGGCTGCTATCAAATCCCCCCTCACTCTTCTCTTCTGCAGACTAAATACGTCCAAATCCCTCAGCCTCTCCTCATAGGCCATGTGCTCCAGCCCCCTAATCATTTTGGTTGCCCTCCGCTGGACCTTCTTCAATGCGTCCACATCCTTTCTGTAGTGTGGGCCCCAGAACTGGATGCAATATTCCAGATGTGGCCTCACCAGTGCCGAATAAAGGGGAATAAAGTCCTTATCCAGAAGGGAAAAGCATGCCCCACCCCTGCATAAGCTGAAATGTAACCATATACAGAAAACAAGCAAAGGTCTCTGTAGCCCCATTGCTGACTTTCTGCACAGAGGTGAATTTTACCCATCAGATATTGCACCATGTTGATCCAAAATCCTCGTCCTTTCAACTAGATGGGGGTGTTTCTATGTCCTGGTCTGCGCACAGTCTATGTATCAGTCGAACTATGTCAGCTAAGGGTGTGATATTTTACCCAATTAGTTACAGTCCCCGGAGTAGACTAAACTCTGTCAGTGAAATGTCCCTTCGTTCCCTGCCCATACGGAAACAGTTAGGCACTTTTATACTGCTCTGAGTGCACGCGAATGAGGGGAGTGGAAAGGCTGTAACTATACTCATGGCTTTGTGTTCACCACAAAGTTAGGCTGTGTGGCAACGCCCTGACTGTGCCCCCTGGGTCCCGTGCCTCTGGCAGACAGCGTTTGCCTCAGAGGCTCACAGTGACCCTCCACACTAGAGGCAAGGGTCGCAGCCAACGGAGCCCTTCTCATTGCAGGCTAGTCCACAGTTTGGGGTGAAACCCCTCCATAGGCATGGTCTCCCCTTTCAGGGGCAGGCTCTGCAGTGGCGTGGGGAAGGTTGGGGGGAACATGGGCCTACCCATTACTCCGGGTTCTGGTCCAGGGGCACTATGGCAAGGCAACAGACAGGATTTCTTTTACTTCCAGTATGGCAGCTTCTTCCCTGGGCCACTTCCCCAAATGATCCCTCCTTTCCTCCGGTACCTGAGTAAGTCCGTCCTGCTCCACCATGGCAGTCTGCCTTACTGCAGTCCTCAGCTCTCCCACAGAACACCTCTCCCTCGCACATCTTGGGCTCCTACTGCCAGGGCTGGCCTTACCAGGAGGCCAGACTGTGGGGGGGCGCCAGTAGGACCCAGAGAATTGAGAGCTTTCAAAGTTTGGGCCCAAGCGAGAGGACATGGGGGCGTTATTTGAGCTCCCCACCTCAGGTGCCAAAATGTTGTGGGCCAACCCTGCCTACTGCCCTCTCTGCAGGGAGGCCTTATAAACAAGCCCCAACAGGGCTTCATAGGCTCCAGGTACTCTGATGAGCCTGATGCTTCTAGTATGCTCTTAATTGGCCCCAAGTGCCTGCCCGATAATGCTGTACTAGGCTTTGTCCTGTTTACTCAGGGAAGAGGAAACTGTTCACCCAGAGCCCAGCACACCTTCCCTCCATTAGCATGTGGCAGCCAGCTGGTCTGGGTCTGTTACAGCTGACATAGCTTTGCTGGCTAGGGGTATGAAAAAAAAATCAACCCCCTACTAAGGATGTGAATGGTTAACTGGTGGGAGCTGTAACCATCAGGGGCAGAGGCCCTCCCCCCTCCCATAGGCAGGGGCTGCCTGCAGTGGGTGGGATGGTTGCTCCGGCCTGCCTGCTTCCCCTTTACTCAGTTAAACACTGGTAGTTCCCTCTGGTGCCACATGCTCCTGGCGGGGGAGGGGGGGTGGGGGGGGAGGAGACTACGTGCACTCCCCCATCCCCAGGTCTCAACTGGCCGGGGGGCAGGAGAGCAGCAGGGTAGCCACAGGCCAGGAGCCCTTTCAATTGCTGCTATTTAAAGGGCTCGCGCCTCCGCGGCGGCTCCCAGGCAACGCATTCGCGGCAGAGCTGGGAGCTGCCGTGGGTCAGATCAAAGTGCTAGGCAGGCCGGATCCAGCCTGCTGACAGCCTCTTGCCCAGCCCTGTCCAAGACACTGGTGGGAATTCTGTGTGTGGCCCACGGACAGTTTGTTTACTGTGGCCCACACGCAGGGTTCCCCTATTCCCTGGTTTCCATCCGCAAAGGCTTTTTCCTACCAGTACTAGTGCCATGCATGTAAAGCAAGAGCACGTGAAGTGAGGTGCGGGCTGATTGCCCACAACATTGGTGGTGAGAACCAGCCGCTCCCTCTGCATCCAATCAAAGTGCTCTATGGTTTAATCGGCACCCCCTCCCCGCCAAATTCTAGGTACGCAAGCGCAGCAGCAAAACTACCCTATCCCAAGAGACTGTCTTCGTTATGACAATCTTGCCTCCCACTGAGATGAAGGAGGGCCACTCACGCGGTGCACTCATCAGCCTTGGTTGCCCACTGCTGGTCTGATACATTTGGTCAGACAAGTTTGGGTTGTTTGTGAGCCTGAAAAAAAAGGAACGGACCCTAAAATGGGCTCTTTCATTCCTGAAGCCAACTGGAGATTCCTCCAGGGGCACTCAGGGCCTCAGTGAACCAACGGGAGTTTGTCTTTAACAGTAGCTATTAGCCCCCCTATGAGAGCAATGAAGAATTCAATGATTTAATAGCTGATGAGCTCCCCCGAGAGTCATCTTTCAATGAACCTTTGGTGACATTTCATAAATGCTTAAAATATCCTTTCTTCGCTACCGCCCGTGAGGTGATAGTTTTCATCTCTCTGTCATGTCTTGACAGGCTTCAGAGGCACACAAAACCAATTTCCTTGCAAGAAATTCATCTCCGCAGGCTGCTTGAAGGAACAAGCCCAGCTGACCTAACACTCTCCCTCAGCCCGTCGGCTGACAGATAATTTGATTTCTGACGCAATTGAAGCTAATAACACCAGGGAAGAAGAGAAGCTGGGCAATCTGCTAATTTCGGAGTGCCGAAAGAGAAAGAGAGGTCTCTTGCTCTCAGTCTGGCCTCTATCGCGCGCGCGCGCGTGTGTGTGTGTGTGTAAAAATGCATTCTGAAAAGAAGAATGCCAGATATTGCTCTTCTTCAAAGGCAGAGGTCAGTCAGTGATAGGCAGATGTGGTGCTGATAAGTAAACAGAAATGACCAGAATGTTAAACATAATTAACCCTTAGAATTGACGCTGGGCTTTGCCATAATGAACACCAGTCCTAAGCAAGAGTCACAAGGATGGCCATTTCATTCACCCCTATGGGTTGCACAAGTGAATGTCGTGGTAGGGTCCATCCGGGAGGGAGTTGCGAAAACCACACTTATCTCACCAAAATGCAGCCAAAGGCAGTGTGGGAGATGGAAGCCACTCTCCTCAATTTATGATAGCCCTGATCCAAAGCCGACTGTCGTCTGTGAGAAAAGACTCCCATTGTCTTTTATGGGCTTTGGATCTGGCCCTAATTTTTCACAGTGATGGAAATTAAAACTGTTGGGATCCAATATTTACAGCCCTGTGAGAGTCCTCTGTAGGGAATAAGGGAACAGGATCTCAACTTTTCAAGCCTCAGGAGAGACAGAGAGAGAGAGAGAGAAATATAAACACATTTGAGAATTTTCAGTGAAAATGGAAAGATTTTTGTGAAAATTGGTTCAGTCAAAAAGCCAATTTTCTGTCTGATGCAGAGGTGCTGCTGCACCCCCAGGTTTGCACCCAGCTTCCCCACACCCAAGGGCCATCCCCGCTGCTGGCTCCTCCAGCCCCACATCCTGGCCTCCAAGCAGCCCCCCGAGCCTGGCTTTGGCCTGCCACCTGTCTGCCATGCAGCAGGCTCTGCCGGCCGCCGGCCCTGCCAGTCCCAGGGTCCTGCTGGCAACCCAGGGCTCTGCAGCTGCCCCCAGCTATGGTCCTGCTGGCAACCCAGGGCTCTGCAGCTGCCCCCAGCTATGGCCCCATCCTGGGGCAGTGAGGGTTGCCAGCTCTCCCGGACTGGATGGACCAAATGCCATTTGGAGCAAAAGAGTCTGGTCTGGAAGAGAAGGCAACCCAATCTCAATGGGGGTGCAGCTCAGCACCCCCACCCCAAAATAATTCCAGCACCTCGACTGACTCCTTCACCTTCCACATACACCCAGCCCTCTGCCCTGACTCCTGCACCCCTAGCCCCTGCCCTAACTCCTGAACCTCCCCACACACATCCCAACCCTCTTCCCTGAGCCCCCCACACTCCACTCCACACTTACATTTCTATAGGTACTGTCATATCACAACCCCACTACCCCCTGCCATAAGCACCCCCTAAGAGGGGGTGGGTTGTGCTAGGACAGTAGTTGTAAGAAATTGAGTTACTTTCATTCATCCTTGGTCTGATGGAAAATGGCTTTTTGACTGAACTAATTTTGACAAAAATATTTCCACTTTCCTTGAACGTTCTCAAGGTTTCAGTGAAAAATACTTTAAAAATTGGCATTTTTTACCCATGAAAACCTGGAAAAATTGGTGGTTCAGGGGATATAAAAACCTGGATATTTTGAAAGAAAAATATCAACGAAATAAAAAAATAAACACATTCAACCCACAACACTGGGTCTCCAGAATGTCTCTAATGTTCTGTACAGTGTTTTCTGGGGCTTTGTCCATTCTGGTCCTTGATAACTAGTTTCATGAAGCGTCCACCATTTGCCTTTGGATGCTGTTTCACATTCTAACACAGTGGAGGGCAACCTGTGACCTGAGGGCCACATGTGGCCCACCGGGGTTCTGGGTGTGGTCCATGAGACATTTTGTTTACTGTTGCCCACATTTCTGCTGGTTCCATCCACACAGGTTTTTTTTCCTCCCGGTATTACTAATGTGACATACACCTAAAGCAAGGGCATGTGATGTGAGGTGGGTGCTGATTGCACACAACACTGTGAGTGCCGTGTGCTCGCTCTGCAGCCAATCAAAGCACTGCTATGGTTCTATCATCACATCCTGCAAATTCTAGCTATGCAAGCGCATTTAGCAACACTACCCTGTCCTAGGAGACCGTCTTGGTTACAACAACCTTGTGGCCCACTGAGACAAAGGAGGGCCACTCAGGCGGCCCACTCACTAGCCAAGGTTGCCCATTGCTGGTTTAACAGCTTCCTCCTTCGGATACTAATTATGAGCTTGATTCTGCACAGTGCTGAGCGTCTGGCTCTGAACCAGCTAAGCATATGCGCATTCCCACTGGCCTCATGTTCCTACAATCCCGGATGGTTAATATTCCCGATTACAGATGTTCCATTGCTTTGCATTCCTGTATGGCAGGCAGAGCCAAAGTTCTCCACCTTCTGGGATCTAGTCTCATTCACTTCAAAGTTTTCTTTAGCCTAACTTCATCCAGTTTTTCCCAGTCATATGCCTTTGCCCCCACACTTACCCATCTCCTCCCGTTGGTTTTTATACCCCTCATACACACGGTAGGGCCACGCCGCAATCAGGAGGCACAACTGCAGAATGTGTCTATACCAGAGCTAGCTTTGATCAAGGTAGAATGCTAAAACCAGAAGAGTAGCCCTGGCTCGGTGGATGGCCAGACAGGCTACACACTCCAAACACAATTCTGTCTGGAAACAAGCACACGGGAGGACTCACCTTTCCCACTTCTATTTTCAGTCTGCTAGCGACCTCAGCGCCAGCATGGTGGGTACATCTACCCCAGATGGAAGTGGTACCTCCCACCCCACTATAGACTAGGGATGTTAAATCCCATTTAATTGGTACAATCCCAATTAAATGGGGTGTGCCCCGGCCCCGCCACAGGGAGGGGTTGCTCCTGCCTGGCTGAAGCAGCCCCTGTCTGCGGCAGTCCTTTCCCTCCCCCGCATGGGACTGGAGCAGCCCCCTTCCCTCAGCAGGCAGGGAGCTGCTCCAGCCCCCACTGGTTAACCTTTACTAGTAAGACTTACCAGTTAACTGGTTAACCATTCACATCCCTAGTATAGACATAGTAATAGTTGCACGTGGCTTCTGTATCCCCCTTAGTCATCATCTGGTCAAGCTGTAAAATAGCCCCTTAATGTTACAGGAATGTGACCACTTCAGTCTTTCCCCTTGCTAGGCAGTCACAGTCTCATGATGCTTCAATAGACCTAGCTGGAAGTCTAGGGTGGGCCTGATTTTTGATCACCAATAGTGTCGCCTACAAGCTGGGGCAGGTGCACTAAAAACACTAGTTAGCCTGTACACAGCCTTGTGCACACAATGTTGAGCAGCCGCTAATGGAGGAGTGTGCTGGGACAGAGAAGGTTAAAAGTACTTTTGCGCAGCAGAATTGTTTCTGGAAACCCGAGACAGTGGCAAGCAAACAATTGACATAGCCCCTAGAAATAAAAGCCTGTTCAAGACAGCACAAGAGAAACAATTAAATCACTCTTGGCACCACGGGAGAAATTCCATGGGGATTTTTTTGTCTCCAAAGCTATAAACCCTGAAACCTGATTTAAACTCCCCATTAACTCTACAAAAAACACTAGTGATCAGCTCATTAATTCAATTTCTGTTGGGCTAGCGATGGTGGGCATTGCAGGCTCAAAGAGCAGGTTCCCAAAGGGGCTTATGCATAGTTTCCCATTAAATAAAGAATAACTGTGCAAGTAATAATTTTAGGGGAAATACAAGAACAACTAATTACCCATACATTTACCTCAAGCTCAATGGAAGTATGTCCCAAGTCTTGTTGCATGTATTATTGTAGCGCATAGTGGCACCCACTGAGGTTGCAGCCTTATTATGCAAGGCGCTGTACGTCCAGAGAGTAAAACAGTCCCTGCCTCAAACAGGTGACAAGAGAAGAGACAGGACAAAGAGTGGGAAGGAAAAGAGAGGCACAGAGGCTTTGTCTACACTGCAAGGTTTTTGTGCAAGAAGCCTTTTGCGGAAGAGTTCTTGCGCAAAAACACTCTTGCGCAAGAAAGCTCTGATGGCCATTCTGTGAATGGCCATCAGAGCACCTGTGCTTTTTCTGATAGGCTCTTTTTGTGTAAGAAACCCCTGTGGAGCATCCACACACACCTTTTCGAGCAAGAACTCTTGCGCAAAAAGGAGCTATTCCTCATAGAAAGAGGTATACCTACACCGCAAAAACCCCTCTGTTCTGCCGTTTTACTATAAATTTTCTTGCACAAAAACGCGCTTGAGCTGTGGACACTCCATGGGTTTATGCGTAAAAACCCTGTAGTGTACGCATAGCTGGAGAGTTTAAGTGACTTGCCCAAGGCAACCCAGGTCTACTCTTACTTCAGTGCTCTACTCATGAGGAATCATCACCAGCATTAGGCATGAGACACCTATATTGTAATGGAATCAGCAAGCATGGGCCACCATGCTATCAGAACCCTTTGCAAGAGGAACACTCTTCCTCCGACTTCCCTTACTCCCCGTGAAATGAGGGCTACCATGAGTCGGAGTAAGAAGTCCTCCAGCTCGACATTATTTCAAAATAAAGGCTTGTCACGTAGATGTGCACTATGTTATTTCGGAATAATGTCCGTTATTCCGAAATAATACCGCTCTGTAGATGTACCCTAAGGCTATGTCTACGCTGTAGGCTTTTGCCGGCAGAGGGTATGCTAATGAAGCGCTCATTAGCATTTGTTGCACTGTCAATTGCATATTCTCTGCCGATGCTTTTCGCGCAAGACGTTTTTGCACAAAAATAAGCAGTGTAGACGGGTCCATTTTGCGCAATAAAAATGGGCAGATTTCCAGTGACTTCAGTTGGCTTTGGATCAGGCCCTACACTAGGCCTGGAAGGTTGGGTTAAGGTACGCAACTCCAGCTATGTAAAATACGTAGCTGGAGTCGGCTTACCTTAAGCTGAGCTTGGCGCTATCCTCATAGAGGGAGGCCGATGGCAGCAAACATGCCCGTTGGCTTCCCTTACTCCTTACAACTGTGAGGCGTACTGGCGCTGGCCAAAGCCACTCTCAGAGTTTGATTTAGCAGGTCTTAACTAGACCCACTAAATTGAATGCCAGGAGACTGATCTTTGCTCTGTAAGTTTAGACATGGTCTAAACTATGGAGATAGATTATAAGGAGGATATAATGGTAGCAGTTTTAGGGCTCGACAATAACAAAAATGACTGTGAACAGATTTAAAGCAAAACTTACTGGCAGAATACATGGACTACTCAGTGGTCATCAGTGTTACTCAGGAAGGCTATGAGACAAAACCTGCTCAATTTTTTTCCAAAATTAGATGGCTTCTCCAATTTGTAGACAGTAAAATTGACACATTAGAGAAGGTAGATGGAAATCTCATTCAAATCCTAGCTATCAAAAACAAGACGGAAAACTCTGATGAACGCCAAGATAAGCAGCAATAGCCCAGAGCCGGGAATGTTATTGCTTTAGCTCACTGACGCATAGTGGCAAATGTCCAGGATGCGATGAAATCTCTCTGTAACAGAGAAATCCAAGAAGGCATCAGAAGTTTATCAGGAGGATGGGGCTGGCTGTTAATCAGGGTGACTGGTCATCTGTCAAGGCAAGAAGCAAAGGATGATGCATGTTCTTAAGTGAGTGTCTCATATGTTGCTGCAGATCCAGATATGGCCAGGGATGGCCATCATGGAGAAGGACCATAAAATACATTTGGTGATGCCTGTAGGACTAACATATTTTTATCATCATCCTCAGAATAAACTGATCATGCAACTTCCACACCTCTCCGTTGCACTCTATGGCTGGCTTGCTGTTAGCCTCTTTTTCATAAGACTTCCCAACATTGCTACTTCAGGGAAATGAAACTTCTGGGAAATTCAACCATAGACCAGCCACCAGTTCCTTCGCTGCTGTCTCATCTAACTTTGCTCAAAGCAGATATAGCTCACACAGTGGCTACAAGACCATTGCCAGATTACTCGTATGTTCCCACTCTTTTCACGACCAATAATAGCTATGATGGGAAATATTAGACGGGGAAGGGTTATCCTCAACGAGGCCAGTCACAAGACTAGACTGAAAAAGGGCAGTGATAGTAGAGTCTTGATTAGTTTAAAGCCCCTACTGCCCACATGATGGCAACTAATAAGCCTACATGCTTACTGCTGGCAGAGGTCTAGTCCAGTTTCCCCAACCAGTGTGGAAAGGGAGCTGGATTCTGGTTTCATTTTGGAGGGATGCAACTTCTAACGTATCTCCAGCAAAGTCAGTGGAATGACACTAGAGTTACTGATATCTCTGGGTTAGGGATTCTTTTCTGAGAATCGTGCAAACCAAAACAGAGCTTTATTTCTTAGCTGAGCGGAATATGCCACCGCATTTTACAACACAGTCCTGACATGATTCAGACACAAAGGGTATGTCTACACTACAGCACTAATTAGAACTAACTTAGTGCGAATTAGTTAGTTCGAACTAAACAATTCGAATTAGTGCATCTAGACCTAAAAACTAATTTGAATTAGCGTTTTGCTAATTCGAACTAGCATGTCCACATTGAGTGGACCCTGAACCGAAGTTAAGGCTGGCCAGAACCAGTGCCAGCAGGGCATCAGGTTAGGGCTTAGAGCGTGGAGCTGCTGCCTCAGGCTAGCCGAGGGCTGTGCTTAAAGGGACCCGACCCCCACCCTGGACAGACAGTTCTCAGGGTTCCCCGCTTGCTTGTCTACCTCGATGAGGGACAGCAAAGCAGTCCTGTCTTGGAGTGCCCTGAGTGCCCACACTTGGCACATCACAGCACTCAGCCATCAGCCCGGCTGCACTTGCCGCAGGCTGCCATCCGGGAGGGTCAATCGGGGGACTGTCAGGATCCAGGAGGCCCTGCAGGAGAGCTTCCACCCCGAGGAGCCCGCAGAGCCACCCCAGTCCTCCCCATCGGGGGCTCGTGTCCCATTCCTTCCTCGCCTCCTTCCACTTACGCTTCCCTAGCCCCCCTTCCTGATGTAAAAAAATAAAGGACACGTGCGTTCAAAAATAGAAACTCTCTTTATTTAACAAAACTGGGGAGGGGGAATGAAACTGTGGGGAGACGGGGGAAAGGAGGCGGGAGAGGGCAGGCGACAGGGTGGGAGAGGGGAGGGGGAAAACTGGGAGGAGGGAGCTGGAAGGGGGAAGCAAGGGAAAGGAGGGGGAGGGGAAACTCAGGGATCAGGGGTCTCGCCGGGCCAACCGCCTCCCAGCACAGCAAGGGAGGGGGCCTCGGCGTCCCCGGGGGGATGGGGTGGAGGGTGCGGAGGTTGAGGTGGGGGGTGTGGACATTGAGGGGGAGGTGTGGGGGCTGAGGAGGAAGAGGTAGGAGGCGGGGCAGTTGTTGGGGGGGCAGCAGGCACAGGATGGGCACGGGGCACCATGCTCTGCAGCAGGGCCTGCAGGGTAGCGTTTCTGGCTCGCTCCTCAGCCAACTGCTCTTGGTGGAGCTGCAGGTCTGCCAGCATCCAGGCCTCCACGGTGTGGTTCAGGCCTCGCAGGGACCCCAGGTGCTGGTCCCAGTAATCCTGCTCCGTGGTGGTGGTCCGGAGCAGGCCGCGGGTGCGGGAGCATGCCCCGGGCGGGGGGGTGCGCCCTGCACGAGCAGCTGGTGCAGCTGTAGAGAAAGAAGAGAAGTGGTCAGTTCTCCCTGGGGACACAGTGGATGATACCCAGCCCCCGCCCCCGCCCACCCACCTGTGATGTGAGGGCGACCGTGCCCTGCACCGTCAGAGCCAATGTGCTTGCACAGAGGCCATGGTCAGGACGTCTGGCTCTCCCCGGGACTGGGAGCTGCCCCAAGACTGCACCCATGTCCCTGTGCTGTGTATAGTGCGGCCGAGGCGGGGGGAGATGTCCCCTGCCTCTGTGTAGAGGGAGTGTGTAAAGGGAGAGCGTCCTGCTGGGTCCCGCCCCGGGGTCGGAAGCATGTCAGGTCTCTTCACACACGCATGTGCCTATTGGGCCACGGTCCCTGGGTGTCATGCAGCTGGAGCCACCTGCCCAAGGGTGGCATGGCATGTGCTCACACGTGCACAGGTGGCTGCGTGATCTGTGGGAGGCATGGCCCATGCGCGCGGTCCCTGGTCTCCCTCCCCGCCTCCTCCCCCGGCAGGGGACAGTGCTGGCACTTACCCGGTATGGCCTCCCCGGACGACCCTGCCGACTCCGGTGCCGGAACAGCTGGCGGAGGCCCTTCCGGTATGCCCAGGTCAGGGCCCTCTGGTCCTGGTTCGCTGCCTCCCGGGCTGGCGCAGACCGCCCTGCCCCCCAAGAGTTGGTCGAGGGCAGGGAAGTAGGGACAGGTGGCAGCCCCTGCTGCGGCGCCGCCCCTGGTGGCCCTGGCGTATGCCTGCCGCAGCTGTTTAACTTTCAGGCGCACCTGCTCCTGGGTGCGCCTGTGTCCCTTTCGGGCCATGGCGGCCGCTATGCGGCCGTAGACAGCCGTGTTCCTCCTCCTAGTGCAGAGATCATGGCGGTTGGGGGTCTGCCCCCAAACCTCAATGAGGTCCATGACCTCCGCACTACTCCAGGAGGGCGCGTGCCGTCTATGGCCCCTGGCTGGCCCCTGGGTGCTGGGGGACTGGGTGGGGGATAGCTGGCTGCCACTGGCTCCCTGGCTCATACTGGGGCCACTGGGTCAGGGGCAGAGACTGCTGGCAGAGCTGTCTCTGACAAGTGCCGTCTGGCCACAGTCTACCCCTTTAAGGGTCCCGGGGAGGGGGAGAGGACAGTTTTCCTGGTTTGGCCCAGAGTGGCCACCAGGGGGAACCTGGGAAGGGCTAGCCTCCAACTAGTTCGTATTAAGTGGCTACACAGCCCTTAATTCGAACTACTTAATTCGAACTAGGTGTTAGTCCTCGTAGAATGAGGTTTACCTAGTTCGAATTAAGCGCTCCGCTAGTTCGAATTAAGTTCGAACTAGCGGTTTGCTTGTGTAGATGCCATGAAAGTTAATTCGAACTAACGGCTGTTAGTTCGAATTAACTTTGTAGTGTAGACATACCCAAAAATTCCCTGTCCACACTCCCCTAGTAGCTCTAAGGCTAGAAACAATTGTATTTACAGACATTTCCACCTTTCATGGTTTTGTACCCTAATAAGGCTCATGGCCTAAGAACCATTAGGGCCTTTCGACAGGCAATTGAGAGCTAATAACATGCATTTGCAAGCAGTACAAAAACAAGTCTTATCAAGGCAGCACTCTGAGGGTGTGAGTATGCATTGTCCCTCTTCCTATTTCTAGATTCTTGGTACAGCATGAGGAGAGGGTTGAACTTTTACCCAGCATAATGGGATCAAGACGAAGTTTGTCCATGTATAATTAAACTGATTGCCTTTAATGCAGGGCAAGAAGCTGTATAGAGAGTCGTTAAACACCTTAACAATTCAATGGAGATGCTCCAAGCAGCCTCAAAGAGTAGCGGAGTTGAGAGGGATTTGTGCACCTTTGAAAAATCCCATCCGAAATGAAATTTAAAACAAAGATCTTGTGCCTAGCAGTAGAAGCACTGGAGAAGCTAAGCAACCCAACTACTTCCTACGCCTCCGAGGCGTGTAACTCACACATCTCCTGGGTGTGATGAACTGTCCCGTCTAGTGGCATTAAGACCAATAATGAGCCTTCTCTACAGCCTTAGCTAATGGCCAGCTGAATTTTAGCTCATGCAGTAGATTGGTGTTTCTCAAAGTGATCCCCGAAACCATTTTGAGAAAGCTGTTAATTGGCCGCGCCGGTGTGTTTATTTACCAGCGCCGCGGCCACGGAGCCTCGTGGCTCTCATTGGCTCTGGTTCGCCGTTTGCAGCCAAGTGGAGCCACAGGAAGTGGCATGGGCTGGGCTACCGCTTCCCACAGCTCCCCTTGGCTGCAAACGTCAAACCAGAGTCAACGGGAGCCACAAGACATGGCTGCGGCGTTGGTAAATAAACACACTGGCGTGGCCAGTTAGCAGCCTTCTCAAAGTGTTTTCATAGACCACTTTGACAAACACTGCACTAGAGGCTCATGCACTAAGCTCCAGAGGTCCCAGGTTCGATTCCACCTGTTGGCATTACAGGGCCACATCTTTTCAAAGGTAGGCCCATTTTGTACAGTGGTACAACATGACATAGCAGGTACAGCTACAAAAATCACACAGTGTAAGTGGCACATGGATAGATTTAGGCCAGAAAGGTCAGAGATGGCTGGCGCTGACGCTTCCCCCCCCAAAGCAAAGTTGACAGTTTATCAATTATACAGTACCTGCCTTAAAGCAACTTAAAAGGCAGTAACTGTATTTATTATAATTGCTTAGTACATGAATCACCTTGAACTTCAAAGAAAAATAAGCAGTGGGCTGTGCATAAAAATAGCCCTGCTACCGAAAGGAGGAGATCATAGAAAACAGAGATGGAAAAGACCAATTATTCATCTTGCCTCACCATTCCCGCTCCAACCCGCCAGCAGCTAATGACCACAGAGATCAGATAAGACTAGGGGATGCTGTTGGCTCCATGGAAAACAGTGGATCTTGGATTTTACCCATGAACCTCTATTCTCCAGTGCTTTGTCCAGCCTTAAGTCATTCAAATGATGATGCTGCCACACATTTCCACTGGAGGCCTTTCACCAGTCTAAACGATCTCCCTGCTAAGCACATTGTTTTCCTGAAGTCCTTCCTAGATTTTCTAAAAATCAAATTCACCCTTGTGCAGAAACCAGTGCCCCGTTCAAGTCTTGTTTTGAGGACTTACCTAGGATTTATTCATGCTTATGGCTTAGGAGGGGGCCTTTTGCACAGAGGTCAATTTCACCCTAATTGAGCAAGTACTGTCACATACTGGTAATTGGACAACAGCTACAAAAAAAAGCACCCGACTGCTTTGGCATTTTCTCTCCTTGTCTAAAATAGCCCAAGGCTGATGAACATCACGGCATGTTGCAAATGTGGGAACTGTAACGACGGGGAATCAGTGATGAAAAGGGGATTGGAATTTAGGTTGCCTGGCTTACGGTCAGGATGCATTATAAAGTAGCGTCAAAGGGACCTAGAGTATGCCGATGGG
The DNA here is from genome assembly GCA_032595735.1 of Pelochelys cantorii. Classification (NCBI taxonomy): domain Eukaryota; kingdom Metazoa; phylum Chordata; order Testudines; family Trionychidae; genus Pelochelys; species Pelochelys cantorii. The sequence continues at coordinate 15,709,712 of CM064346.1, forward strand.
CACTTCCCAGCATTTCTATGCATCAGTATAAACTAACTGTATTCAGATAAATCAATAAGGGTCAGATTCTGCCACCTTTACTCACATAAGTAGTATTTCATCCTGCAAGCATTCCCGTTGCAATGGAAGATGCCATTCAGCAGGAGCAAGTATGGCACAGGAGGACTGTTTGATTTTCACTAACTTCTGTCACCTTAGCCAGACAATCAAGTTACTTGTGTAGCACAAGAATCCACTAATCTGCTAACCCGTTTACTGACCCCACACTAAAAAGGTTAAATGAATCAGCTTGCACATGCTTGCAAATCAAGGGTTTTATGTCTTAGTTTATACATTTATGCACCAAAAGGCAGGGCTGGCCCAAGCCATTCGTGCACCCCAGGTCCCGGGAGTGCGGCGCCGCCCCAAGGAGTGCGACGCATGCACAGCCCCACCCCCGGGCACACGGCACCCCCCCACCCCAGGAACATGGCGCATGCGTGGCGCCGCCCCGGGCGCACGGAGCATACGCGGTGTTGCCCCCACCCAGCCCAGCAGCCCCGCATGGCACCCCCTACAATGGGGCGCCCCAGGCGGCAGCCCGGCTGGCCCGTACCTTGGGCTGGCTCTGCCAAAAGGCTGGCTCATGGACTGAAGGATGACATAAAAGACAGTTGTTAAAAAATGAATTGCCCTAATAGTTGGTTGGGGAGAGTTAGTTTTCTCTTTTTAACTAAATTTTGCGCACACACCCCATGTTAGACATACAACTCGACCACCTTTGTTTAGCTACTGAAACCTGTTTTTGCTGATCTAGGATTTACCTGTCAGTAAGCTCCTCCCAAGCTTGCATTCACAGCCGGCAATAATTTGATTTGAATTACAGGGTGTCCCTGCTATAAGTTGCCCCGGTATATATCCTTTCCACACTAAAGTCGTTGACGCTTGTAGGAACTGATGCGTTATAAGTCCTCCCGTTCCCTGCTCTTAAGTGGCGCCAAAAAAACCCCCCAATTCGCGCAAATGGAAGTGAGCTGCAGGAAAAACATTCCCCGCTTTAAGCTGTTTTGCTGTAAGTTCAAGTTTTTGTAACATATCTTGGACTTACAGTGAGGACAACCTGTACACTGCTGCAAACCCACTAACATTAACCAAGTGGAGGTACAATTTACACCACCATAAATGAGAGCAGAATCTGGTGCACTGTCAAATCAGAGGGAAAACTAGTGATCAGAAATGTAGGTTCTCTGGATCTGTAGATACGGGGCCCTGTATAGGAGGGCCACACAGATATGGCTTTATATCAGAGAAAATTCTGATTACTTACTTGATCTTCAAGCTGGCGAGCATCTTTTTGTCAATCCTGAAAAAAAGAAAAGAGCATTACTAAGTATCCAAATGTTTTGTGATCCATTAGACATTCTAGATTTCTTTTTCTCGTATGTTCTTAAGAGACCCAGGGACTGCTGATAAAATTGACTATATCAGTGTTCTCCTTCTGTAGTTTTATTTACCTGACCTGAGTGAGGTTCATCGGTGCGAAGTCTAGGCCATGAGGCAATTCACTGAAATCCCAAAACAGAAGGTGCTGGTCAGTTACACCATAATAAAGCAAAATGATTAGGGGGCTGGAGCACATGACCTATGAGGAGAGGCAGAGGGATTTGGGCTTAGTCTGCAGAAGAGAAGAGTGAGGGGGTATTTGACAGCAGCCTTCAACTTCCTGAAGGGAGGTTCCAAAGAGGATGGAGAAAGGCTGTACTCAGTAGTGACAGATGGCAGAACAAGGAGCAATGGTCACAAGCTACAGTGGGAGAGGTCTAGGTTGGATATTAGGAAAAACTATTTCACTAGGATGGTGGGGAAGTAGTGGAATAGGTTACCTAAGGAGGTGGTGGAATCTCCATCCCTAGAGGTTTTTAAGTCTCAGCTTGACAAAGCCTTGGCTGAGTTGATTTAGTTGGGATTGGTCCTGCTTTGGGCCGGGGACTGGACTTGATGACCTCCTGAAGTCTCTTCCAGCTCTATGATTCTATGACACAATATCCCATGAATTGTTTACTGATGGTACTTAATTCAAAAGTACCACTGTATCATTTAACACACTACACACCACAACTCCAAGCCTTAAACAAATCCTTCCAGGAATACCAGGAGTTGCGCGTCCACAACTCAGCGGTAAAGATGGATTCTGCCTATACTTCTATGGAGGATGAAGGTCCTATGGAATGACTATTCCCTAGAGCTGATGTTCCTAGCTTGGGATTGGTTGTCATTTCAAACACTGACCACTAATGGTGCACTTAAGTCCACCTGTATACATTTCTATAAACCGGGGCTCTCTGGTCCGGCAACCAGGGATGTTTCAGGATTAGAGAGTTCTTGCGTGCTGCAGGTGGGGGGAAAGGAACCCAGCGCAATGCAGCTGGGCTTCCCGGGAAGGCCAGGATCTTAGTGCACAGCCCAGCTGGGCTGCCCGGAGGAGCCAGGAAGCCTGCTGGGACAGCAAGGCAGGGGGTGGAGCTGGCAACACGGGGGCCAGAAATGACCTCCCCTGATCTGGAAAAATCTCTCATCCAGAACCAGTCAGTTCCCAAGGGTGCCAGACCGGGGTGAGCCAACCTGTACTGATCTTTGTACAATCAGGCCCGGCCAAAGAGTTTGCAGGGCCCAAGACAGCACGCTGTGTTTGGCTGAGCCGGGCCTGTGTACTGTAAAGTAGTTCTTCTAATCTGCAAGTCTCCAAGTTCTTTACAAAGGAGGAAAGCATTACTTTCTAAGTGGGGAAGTTAAATGAATTGCCCCAAGTTAGTAGCAAAAGCAAAAATGGGACCCAGGTCTCATGCAGCTCATTTCAAGGCAGCGACTACAGGATCAGAAGCCTCCTAACACTGTATATTTTCTCAGACACTGACTACAATCAGTGTGATATGAGACACAAATTCATACTCCTAAATGAATGATGAATGAATGAAAGGCAGACCCTGCATCCTAGAGAAGAGCCCATGTTATGCTCCAAAAGACATGTGCACACTAAGGTTTTATTTTGTGGGGTGCTTAAAATATAGGGAGGAAAAAAGTTCAAACAAAATTAAACGTACCAAGAACGTTCTACCAAATCCTAGTAACTCCGACCTGCAACTCCACACTACTGTGGCCAGGTGGCTTGGGAATGTGAAGACAGCAAGACTCCTGTGTTTTATACATAGCTGGGCTACCAATTTGCTGTGTTTCCTTGGGCTATGTGCTTGGATTGTACACAGCTGTAAAAATGGGATGGATACATACTCCATCATGGCTGTTTGTACAGTAATGTCTGCAAAGTGCTTTGAGATCCACAGAAGAAAGGTGACACGTTGATTACATAGAACTGTAGTACTCACAAAGTCATCCCGAGTAACATTGTTTTGTTACTAGGTTGCTGATCTATTAGGGTGTGTCTACAAAGCAGGGCTAAAGTCAAATTAAGCGACGCAACCTCAGCTATGTCAATTGCGTAGCTTAAGTCGAAATAGCTTAATTCGGCTTTTGGCGCTAATCTACGCAGCAGGAAGTCTTCCCTTACTCCTCGCGAAGTGAGGGTTACAGGATTCAGAGTAAGAAGTTACTCCAGATCAACATTATTTCAAAATAAAGGCTTGTAGTGTATATGTGCTCTATGTTAGTCCGAAATAACGCTGCTGTGTAGACGTACCCTATGAGAGAACATACTCACTGAAAGGTGCCCAGTGTTCTATCATAAGGTGGTTTGCTCCGACCCTAACTCCACTCCCTGGTTGGAAAGCCCACAGGCTCCCACTATGCCTAAATTAGGCTTCGCAATCACTGATGAACAGTGTTTCCTGTAAGCTGGGTGCTTGTGCGGCTGCTCAGGAGAGATTCAAATGCCACCCAGCTGATTAGCAGAGCACCACTGCTAAGATTTGTTTCTACTGGTGGTGCACATTTGCACATGCCTTGGTGCACACAAAAAAATATTCTGCACATGGATGGAAAAGATTAACGGGAACATTATTGGTGAGTACACTCTTCAATTGTTTGTTTAAAATTATTTTTAAAAGGTATCCAATGAATATAATGTCTTTTGTCTGGCAAAAAAAATCCCCAGAGCCTAATGCTCCTCCCTGATCTACATTCATTCTTATGGACAATTTGGATTTGCTTACCATCATTTTGCTTAAAGTAGCATTTTTCAGGAACATAACTACATTAAGCAAAGAGTTTCTGTATTGTCAAGTAGTGGCTGGAGCGTGATTCTTAGTGGTTTAAGAGACCCCACCCCCCAGCCATTATTTATTAATTTGGTAGTTTTAATAAGCACTTATCTCCATGGAACACTTATTCAAATAATACTAACATGAACTAAGGCAATTAGCACTAATATCTCAACAGGTAAAATTATGTCTATTGGGATGGCAAATGCAACATTATCTGTCATTGAGGCATTAATTCCATTTAGCCAACAATTAGTTCCTTTTCCAACACAATCACAGAAAATATTTAATGTTGTCGAAATGCTGTTTCCCATGTACTCGTCACTTTACAGCACTCCTCTCCCAAAACTGACCTTCCCCCAGAGTGCCTACCACGTGGGTGGAGGATGTAACAGCAGCGCAGACGCAGACTGAGGTTACGCAATACAATTCTAGCACAGGCCCATTGAAGGGGATGGTGTTAGCAACAGAGCAATCAAACTCTTGTTCAGGCTTTGCAGCATGCAGTCCTACATCTGAGCCTTCCATTCTCATGTCTCAAAATAGTTCAGCGTAAAGCCTCCTTTGGCCCACATTTCTATTACACAATAGAATTCTGCATGCTATCTATTACACAATATTCCACCGCCAGTTACGGTAAATGGAATTCCCTTGAACTGTGTGTATCCACTTTTTACATTTCCTCCCTTCTTCCATAGAATAACGTACATACTCGTTCATTGGTCCATTTGTTTATAAGCCAACCCCCACCTTCCTCCTCCCTCCTCCCCCCGCCCCGCCGATGGATGGGTAAAAATGGCAAAACTCTTTCATAAGCCGACCTTATATTTCAGGGTTGGCAAACCAGCCCATCTGGGTAAGCTGTGGGTGCGCCAGGATGGTTTGTTTACCTGAAAGACATGCTAGCTGCCATGTTCCACTGCTTCCATTGGTCAGGAACAATGAATCACAGCCACTGGGAGCTGAGGGTCTCCGTGCCTACGGACGCTCCAGGTAAACAAAACATTCCGGTGCGCCAGCAGCTTACCCCAACGGGCTGGGAGCCAACGTTTACCAGCCTCTGATCTACAATGACTACATAAGCCCATTGGTAAGCCGACCCCTGATGCTTCATTTTTTTGCCAAAAATATTCCGCTGAGGAATGAGTATATACGGTATTTCCCAAGAGTAATAAGAGCATAGTGCAAAGTTAATTCTTTTTCATTGTGCAACTTACAATAACTTTCTTCTAAATCTCTAGATTAAAATTGTTTTAAGACCTGAGGATAAACCAATCAGCAGGTGTGTGACAGTCATCCAGGAAGGATGCAAAAACTATTGAATCCAATATCAAATCTCCCACACTAACTTTGATGGGCTTTCGATCACACCCATTGAGTCCACATTTACTGTAAGACTCCATGCAATCAGGGCTCTCTAATGATTATTAAGATCATTTTTCCCTTAATTCATAGCATTAAAAATGACTGGGAATCATTCAATAGATTTGGATTCTATTTCCCAGACATTGGTTCTGTGGGAAACTGTGGATGACTCATTCATGTCATGTGCCTCAGTTTCCCCTCCTGAAAGATGGAAATAATAATACCTTTGTAAAATATTTTGAGAGCACAAAGAAGAGGGTCTAGCTAAGTGCAAAGGGTTGTTGATAGTTTATGAGTCTCTACAGTCTAGTCAAAATTCACCTTTTACAAGCCATCCTTGTGATCCTCAGAAAAACATTTTGCAGAGCTGTGTCAAACACAGGGACAAATTATACCTTTACTTTGTGTTGGGGCAGCTACTGGAGTGGGCAGGGGAGAATTTAGGGAGCCTCTTATGTCCCAGTGCCTCCATGCAGGATGACAACATATTTAATATGCAATCAGTGGGCAGTTTGTGGCATTCATCCCCTCTCGGAGGCTACATCTACACTGTACCTCTCTTGCGCAAAAGCTTATGCAAATGAAGTGCGGAGTAAAATATTGCCACACTTCATTTGCATAATTCATAGGGGTAGTTTTTGCGCAAAAGGCTTTTGCAAAAGCCTCTTGTGCAAGGGCCGTTTTTCCTGAAAAAATTAGGAAGAACGGCTCTTGCACAAGAGGGGGGTTTTGCGCAAAAAGGAGCCGTCTACACAGCTCCTTTTTGCGCAAAAGCCTCTTGCGCAAAAACAGACCCTAATTAATTATGCAAATGAAGCGCGGTGATATGCTAATCTGCGCTTCATTTGCATAGGCTTTTGTGCAAGAGAGGTGCAGTATAGACATAGTCTGAGAGGAGAGTGTCTCTGGATGAGGTGGGGGCAAGGCAACATCTCTCCCCCTCATACACATGCACAAACACATTGTACACACTTTGTGTGGTGTAGCAAAAGCCACAACTCATCACCTCCTGACCCACCTCCACAAGGCTGTGAGCAGAGTGCCCAAGACTTAAGCCTCTCTCCACGCGACAGGTTAGCCCAGTGGTGGGCAAGCTGTGGCCCAAGGGCCACATGCGGTCCTTAGAGGCTCTGTGTGCGGCCCAGGACATATTTTGTTTACCACTGTCTACGAGCAGGGTTGTTAGATGCTGCTGGTTTCCACCCACATAGGTTCTCTTCCTACCGGGATTCCTAATGTGACACACCCGTAAAGCAACGGCACCTGACGTGAGGTGGGTGCTGATTGCTCACAACGTTGACGGTGAGAGCCATGTGCTCCCTCTGCAGCCAATCACAGCGCTGCTACAGTTCAGTCGGCACCTCCTGCAAATTCCACGTACGGACGTGTAGTGGCAAAACTACCCTGGTCTGGGAGACCATCTTAGCTATGACAATCTTGCAGCCCATTGAGATGAGGGGGGGCCACTGAAGTGCCCATTGCTGGGTTAGCCTCTCCCAGACCTCCACCATTGCAGACACACACAGCTCATGGGAACCCCAGCACATGTGATCTGGAGCCCACAGAATCCAATCTACTGAAGCTAATGGAGCTACTCCCCTGAGTCAGGCTTGCAGGACCAAACCCAGCTGGAATCTCAGAGCTGGAATCTCAGAGCCCGGGCTGGAATCTCAGAGCTGGAATCTCAGAGCCCGGTCTCCAGGTCTCACTGAAGTTACTGGAATCTCTCCCTAGGCTTTCCTGGGCTCTTGAGTCATCGAAAGCATTTTCTCTTGACATCTGCTCATCCTCTCCACTCACAGAGAGTGGGCACAGTATTGTTTCCAAAAATAAGCTGCACACTCCTGGATTAGCTCCAGGCAAGGCAGATTTTAAAGCATTATTAGTTAGTACCTGATAACGCTGTTCTTAGGTCCTGGAAAAGCAAGTCAAACCTTTAGGCATATTTTTTGGGTGCACCCATCTGCTGCCTAACCTTTTTACTGATGCAAATGAGCTCCAGGGATCGTGGGTACATGAGCTAAAGGATCTGTTCTGAAATATTTATAGACAACATAGCAGAGCGGCAGCCAGTGGATGTCGTAGCAAGGCAAATGCGAGAAAGAAGAAAAGAAATCAGCTGCTGTTGTTTTGCTGCCTGGAAAAACAAATGCTCTGAAGGAAACCACAATTTCAAGGTGACTAGAATTGGGGCCGGTTTTAATCAGTAGCCTTTGCATTCTTTATACAAGCTTGCTTGTGGTGCGGAACCACAAGGCCACACCATGAGTGGTGGTGTAGGTGCCTTGCTTGCAGGACCTTCCAGATCCTACCACGCACGCACAGTGCCACCTGCTGCACAGCACCTGCGCACAGAGGTTCCGCTGCCCATGAGCGGTGCTGGAACGATTTTTAGGGTGGGGGTGTTGAGCTGTGCCCCCATCCTGCACTTACACCTGTCCATGCCCCTCACCACCTCAGACTGGGACCACCTGAGGAGCCCTGGGCTAAGGACAGGAACGGAGCCCCAGAGCCAGCAGCTGGAACCCGGGAGGCAGTGGAGACCCTGAGGTTGGTGGCTGGGGCCAGCAGCCAAGACCCTAAGTGACAACAGGGCCCCCGGGGCTGGGCTCTCAGATGAGACCTCAGCACAGGGCCAAGCTGGGTACAAAGCTTGGGGGTGCTTCCTGCACCCCTACTTCCCATGCTTATGTTGCCAATAGGTCCTTGCACAGCCCTGGAGGCAGAAGCAAGGATACGTTGCACACTGAGCACACCGTCCGTTAGCACTCAGTCCGAAGCTTGGCTACCGCCCTCACTTCCATGAGGCAAGAGAAACAGACTGGGGAAAAGAAATTGGATCATTCGCTTCTAGGCCCGTCTCCACCGGCACCAGCCTGTGAAAAGATCGGTGAAAGAGTGCTCTTGGAGGCAGGGGGCGGGGAAGAGAAGGAAAGCAGGGAAGGGCATCTCAGGAGGCCTCCGTATGAACCCTAGCCAGATGTGCAACCAGCGTGTGGAGATTTAATGCTTTTGTTTTGGCTCCAGTCCCCATTAGGCAAGGCACTGTCATCTAATGCCATGTTTCCCAATGACCAGTCAAGGGACCTGCGCCGCTCCCTTAGATCTCCCTGGCACAGTTTAGGAAGGCAGCAAGAGAGTCCCTGGCAGCAGAGCTGGCAGCTTCCCCTAGGGTTGCCAGGTGTCCAGTATTGGCCCGGACAGTCTGGTATTTGTGGCTTCTGTCCAGTAAAAAAACCCAGAAAACACCAGACATGTAAAATGTCCGGTATTTTCCGTTTTTCTCGGAAGGCCGCTGGGGACATTCTTCCCCTGTTGCGTCTGGCGGAGGTTGGGGGAAGCGAGGTGATTTAAAGGCACTGTGACTCTTTTTTTTGGTGCATTTTTTTTCTCTCAACAACTTTGGCTCCTGGTTTTTTGGTCAACCAATTTTTTCCCGCCATGTTTGGGTTTTTTTGGTAAACTATCTGGCAATCCTAGTTTCACCAGGCCCCTGGGCAAGGCGGAAGGAGGAGCCTGTTCTCTGCCCCCAGAAGAGGCGGGGCCTCAGGCAGAAGGGGTGGAGCCTCAGGCAGAAGGGCCAGGGCTGGCGCTACACAGCCCTCCGCGCTGCCCAGAGAGCACTGCGCCTCCCACAGGCAGCCGGAGTGTTGCCAGGCACACACCCTGTAGTGCTCTGGCAGCGATTTAAATGGCTTGGGGCTGTTGGGCCCTTTTGGATCACCGAGCCCCGGAGAGCTGCCTCCTTTGCTCCCCCCCATCAGTAGGCCTGGTCCAGTAACACTAAAGTAGCCGCGACTCAGGAACGTCTGAGTACGACTCCTGGCTCCACTGCTAATTCACTGACTGATCCCCCGAGCTCATCCATGACTCAATTGCCCTCTCTGTGAAATGGGCAGTTTTGTCTTCAAGTCGTCATTGTCAAGTCCAAGTCGAGTCTCAAGTCACTACAGTTTAAGTCTCAAGTCGAGTCTTGAGTCCCTAAAGTCACTTTCGAGTCAAGTCCAAGTCGAGTCTCAAGTCTTAATTTTAAAAATGTCAAGTCACTTTTGTACGAGCCATCAATATCGGCATTTTCGGACAATTTTTTCACCAAGTCGATTTAACAAAATTAGCACGTCTCAAGTCAAGTCTCAAGTCACAAACAATGAACTCAAGTCAAGTCTCAAGTTGAGTCACCTAGGCGACTTAAGTCGGACTCGAGTTCAAGTCGTGGGACTCCAGTCAACAACTCTGGAAATGGGAAAATAATAATTCCCTACCTCACAGGACTGAGTTAAGTTCTGTCCAGCACTTTGACTAACCCGACAGAAACAGACCAGAAAGCTGTGGTGTAATTGCAAAGGGTCCTGAAACTGACCCTCCAGCACATTCACTCTGAAAAAAACCCTGTCATCAGAAAAGAAAAAAAAAACACATCTGGGTTGAGCCCAGAGCTGGAAATTGTCGCATGCTGGAAGATGAGTTCAGGTCTTGCTGAGAAGCTTCACCCATGATAAATCTCATTCACAAGGTTCCCATAGAAAGGGCGTGCCTCGTATTACCAACCTGTCAAGATCTATTGATATACTATTGTGGCAAGATACAAAGATACAGGTGCCGGGTGAAATACCAGATCACTTCCTTTCTGGTAAACAGACACAGAGGCAGCCCTTTTTTTACTTAACACTCAGCCAAATGTCAGCTCTGGAAATCAGCAGAATATCCCATGGAAACCAGTCACTGAACTACAATAATGACCGGACCTGATCCTGTGCTACTTACCCCGCTTGGCTGCAGAAGCTACTAGATTTCTGCCGCCACAATCAATGCTAACAGCAGATTTTCATACACCACTTTCAGAAGACAGCACCTACATCCATGTTCACTGTCATTCATGTGGCTATCCTGAGTTAGAATCATGAATATTAAACAGACAAAGAAGATTTCTTGGAGGGGTTATAAAGCCTTGTGATTCAATACAGGTTGAACCTCTCTAGTCCGGCAATCTCTGGTCTGGCAACCTCCATGGTCTGGCATGATTTTAGTTAGTGGATGTCCACTTATCATGGGTGTGGCCAAGTTTCCCATGGTCCCATAAAGTTTGTTTGCAGCCACCAGTCCTGGCTCTCAGAGTTCTGTGCTGTTATTTACCCCTAAATGACTTCTAAGAGCCCAGTAAGCAGTGGAAGTGTTGGTAATGCTACTAGACAATATTGACCTCCAGTAGTCCAGCAATTTCTCTGGTTTGGCACTGGTCAGGTCCTGAGGGTGCCGGACTAAGGCTGTTAAGAAGCAAGTAACTGACTAATTGTGTAGTCAATACAATTTGTATCAACTGCACGATTAGTCAATAAGGGGAGGCATGAGCCAGACCTACCCGTGCTGCGGCTCTACAGTTTAATGTAATAGGAGCCGGGCATACGGCCAGCCCAGCTCCTACAACATTTAAATTGCAGAGCCGCAGCGGGGGTAGGTCCCAGACCCGGCGCAAGCTGCGTCTGAGCAGACCTGGCTCACGCCGAGTCCTGGACCACGGTGCCTCTTCAGTTGAAATGTAGAAAGAGCCACCCAGCTTTTACTACATTTAAAACCCAGAGCCGCAGTGGAAGTAGGTCCAGGACCCGGCACAAGCCAGATTGCTGCGCCTCTGCCTCCCCCACGCACCATAGAGACAACCAGCTTTTAAGCCAGCTGCACCCAGCACCGGCTCCTGCTTTCCCCCCCACCCCCACCTTGCTGCCTCTGATGCAGAGGCAGCAGGGGGGAGCGAGTAGTTGACTACTCAACTAGTCGCTTACATCCCTATGCCACGTTAGCGAGATGCAATCTGTACTTAAGATAATACCGTAACTACTGTGGCTCAGAAGGAATCTCCCCTGTGGAAGATTCTCATAACTGTCATTTGCAACGCTTTAAGCATCCTCCTCTGCAGCAGCTGCTGTTGGCTACTGCCCAGGATAACGTCCTAGGCCAGACAGAGCCCGAGACCAGACAGGTGCCTGGTGGTAGCACTCAGGTGCACTGCCCCCCCTCAAAGTTCCCCAAATTTGTAATAGCTAAATGGGGTGCCCCCACATACCCTCTCCCTGTTGCTCTGGGTGGCCCTGCCTGCACCCCCTGCCCCGACAGGCACCAGTCATAGAATCATAGAATCACAGAGCTGGAAGAGACCTCAGGAGGTCATCAAGTCCAGCCCCCTGCCCAAGGCAGGACCAACCCCAACTAAATCAACCCAGCCAGGGCTTTGTCAAGCTAAGACTTAAAAACCTCTAGGGATGGAGATTCCACCATCTCCCTAGGGAACCCATCCCAGTGCTTCCCCACCCTCCTAGGGAAATAGTTTTTCCTAGTATCCAACCTAGACCTCTCTGACAGTAACTTGAGACGATTGCTCCTCGTTCTGCCATCCGTCACTACTGAGAAGAGCCTCTCTCCATCCTCTTTGGAACCTCCCTTCAGGAAGTCCGAGGCCGCTATCAAATCCCCCCTCACTCTTCTCTTCCGCAGACTATACCCTATGCCCGGACTGATCCATGGCCATCCCAATGGTCTTTCTAACAACACAGAAGAGTGAGCATCCACAGCTCCCACAGACGTCAGCGTGGGGGGTGCCCCTCCGACTTCTGGCCAAAGTGGCTGCAGCGCCCGTTGCGTGCCTGGGGGTTGGCACGCTGAGTTCACACCCCTGCTCCTCATTGCCGGCAATCTGCAGTGAAGCTGGAAAAGATCATGTCATGGTAGCTCAAAGATGTTCCTGCAAGCAGAGGACAGCCGGAGAGAGATCACACAGCTACATTAGGGGCTCCTTGGGTTGCATCATGCTTAATAGCTTCCTGTTTAATCAGAGTGATCTAGTAAGAGCTATAGAGCACCTACCTCTAGCTGTAACCGAGATTCAAAGCACCCTTACTACCCTTATTTCCTTGGTTACCCTTTTCTCCACAAGGCTCATTAGAATTCCACCCTAACCTTCCCCCCCCCCCCCCCGTACTTTGTGGAGTACACAGATCAGCTACAGATCAGCCACAGTAATGAAGTTATACAACCTCACGCCCTTAGATCGGCAGCAGGCAAATACCAGCCGGCTGGCCAGATCTGGTTTGCCTTGGTTAGCCCCTGGCGGGCCGCAGCGGCTATATTTACCTGTGCCGCAGCAGGTTCGGGTGCTTGCAGCTCCCACTGGCTGCAGATCACCATTCCTGGCCAATGGGAGCTGCGGGAGGTGGTGTCCTGGTCCATGCCACTTCCCACAGCTCTCAGTGTCATCAACAGGTGCTACAATCTGTATACCGGTGGCCCACCAAGAGCTAACCCTGACGAACCACTGCCGCCGTCTTATTGCCCACCCCGCCTTAGATCGTAGAGTGGGCAGGTCTCCAGTTTTCAACCAAAAAGTCTGTTCGAAAAGGGGTCCAGTCAGATCTACTGATGAGACACTCAGTGTCCAGTTACTGGAAGGGGGGGAGATAGGGAGTCACCACCCATGCCAGCCCCCACTCAGTGTGGCCTCCTACCTGCGTTGGGTGGCTGCAGCTCCCAGCCCCAGTTCTACAGGTGAGTTCCTCCTGACCCACACAGGGAGGGGGCAAGCAATGAGCAATGGAGAGAGAGGAAAAGACGTGTGGATGACAAGCAGAGACTCAGGGGGAAGGAACGGTCCCAGCACTTCTGCTAGAGTGTCTGGTTTTGGCAACCCTTGTAGAAAGGCGCTCCGTTCTGCAACAGGTATCATCAGAGGGCTTGGTTCTGCATGCTGAGTCATAGTACCCACACACTGTCACATGGACTTCAATGAGATGTGAGTAAACACTTCTCCTCATGAGTGGGAGTGGTACAGCTGGGACCGAAGAAAGAGGAGTCAAAGGATGTGACACACTAAACTGAGGTCTAACCCGGTGTTCCCTCTAATTTTTTCCATCCATGCATGGAATACATTTTGTTATGTGCACCGAAGCATGTAGAATGTGCACCGATAATAGAAACACATGCTGTGGGCTGTGATTTGTGAGCAATCTACTAATCGGTTAGGGTACATCTACATTGCACGGCTATTTTGGGATACCAAAATAGCTACCCCACATCTACACAAACTGCCCGTTATTTCAAAATATTTTTCGAAATAACGGGTGCGCTATTTCATCATCCCGGTAAATCACGTTGCATGAGAGATAAGGAATGGCTCGAAATAGTGCATTATTTCAAAATTTGGCACCGTGTAGACGCGCCAAATTTCAAAATAGATTCAAAATAAGATACGCGATTTGTGTGGCGCAAACTGCGTATCTTATTTCGAGTCTAGGTGCTGTGTAGACGCACCCTTGGGCAGCATCTGAATCTCTCCCGGGTGGCCACCCAAGCATGGAGTTTACAGGCATCACTGATCTGATCCCATGCGGCCTAAGTGTGTGAAAGATGTCCTGTATCAACCAAGAATTAGCATTATTGAAGTAATGCTAAACAGTGGCCAAGAAGTCATTAACCTGGCCTGATAAATCTCCTAATGATTTATGTAGCAGCAGTATTTCTCCCATTGACTTCATCTGGGACCTTCCCGGTGGGGCCAGTCGCCCGCAGCCCCAACAAAAACCCTGCAGCCCACATTTAACCAGTGTTACCGCACATACCCCACATGGCTTCTGCCCAGAGAAGTTTGCAGATTCCCCTGTTTCTCACGCTATCAGAACAAAGACGACACTGATACAGGCACCAAAACTGATAACATTGCTTAGAATGAACCAACATTTAGATGGTGACACCAGGCAGATAAAGGCACAAACCTCAAAGTTACAGCCGATGTTTTGCCCTTCCTGACATGCTGCCGTGAAAGAAATGCAAAAGTGCAGCGACTCCCTGTTTAATGTCATGCTGGCATCACACCCATTCCTAGCATTAACCAAAGTGCAAAAGAAAACGCAACCTGACCAAGGACTGGATGATTCAGAATAGTGAGGAAATAGCGGCCTTTCAGCTTGTGGGAGCTCGTATGACTTTGAGCTAGCTTGACTTTCACTGAAGTGGTTAACAGCTGATGGCCCACATCAAATGAGTTTGGTGGGATTTTGATCCCCTTCTTCATAGGCAGGTACCTGGGGAATCTTAAAACTGGAATCAGCCAAACCCCAGAATTTTTGTTCCTTAGGAAATTATGCCCGTTCTACGGTTCATCATGGATCAGAAGCAAACCGAGTCAAAATTCCCCTCAAAACAAAAATTCTTTTAAAATGTTGGGTTTGGCAATATCTAAAGGACCTTCTTGCAGTGCTTCCATTCAACCTGTATTATATCGGCACAATGTAGATGTCTAACCAATCAAAACGAAGCACTTCGACACTTTTCGTCAACATTTTGAACAAAAAGAAACCCGTGTGTTTTTGAAACGGTCCATCTAATCAGCTGTGCCAGGGTGTATCAGCCCTGTATTGGGCCGGAAGGGGTTAATCTGGCTCAGCTGGTTGAGGAGGCCCCGCCCTCACAGCTCTGCTGGGCATGCTCCAACTGGAGGCTGGCTATAAAGGCCTCTGGAGCTGCTCTGTCAGGGCTGACTGCCGCAGGGGAAGGAGGTGCCGCAGGAGGCTCAAGGGGAGGAAACACAGCTGGAGCAAACAGTGGCTGCCAGGCCAAGAGACACTGCAGCACAAGCCTCCAGACCAGAGCGAGATGACGGAGAGGATAGTAGCCCAGGGTGGGGAATTGTTCCCTGAGAGTTTGCCTGTTGCAGCAGGATTCTCCGCCAAACTAGCGGTGGACCACTCCATTGCTGGCAGGGCCCGGGTCTGGAACCAGTGGAGAGGGAGGGCCTGGGTCCCCCTACCCTCCTCCTCAGATATCCTCATATGGGGGAGCTTTGTCTATTATAGATTGACTCTGCGGCCACTGGGCCGTACTACCCTGATCCCAGAGGCACTGTATATTGACTCTGTGGTCGTCAGGCTGTACCGTGTATTGACTCTGTGGCCACTAGGCCTTGTTACTCTGAAGACAAGGGAGGGAACGTTTAGACTGTGACCACTAGGCCATGCTGCTCTGAATACAGCTTGCAGTGCATAGACTCTGTGGCTGATAGGCCGCCCTATGCCGAGTGGGGGTTCGAGGGGCCAGAGCAGACATGTCGCCACCCTCTCTGGCGGGTGGACAAGGTGCCCCTCAACAACAGCATTTTCTGACAGAAAAGCACTATTCCACCCAAATATTTTTTACCACCTCTACTTAAAACCCATATTCCACCTGGCCCCGGTGGAGCAGGCACTTTGCAGGATAAGGACTGAAGTGAACTATGCTCTCACCCCTAGAAATTAGAATAAATGATGTTTGCGGGTGGTCTGAGGGGAATGTTCTTTGCCCAAGCTGTACTTTTCCAGGGGATAAAGACAGACCTGGATGACTGGTTTAAGGAGGAAATTGCTGGTCCATCTATTTAACTCCCATGGCCTGACTGCAATATGCCACAGTGGGTCTTCTTAGAAGCAGGGCAGAGGGTACTTAACTGTCAAGAAATATCTCTCAACCCCTCAGGCTACATCTACACTACGGGTTTTGCCAGAAGAGGCAATGCAAATGAAGCACCGATTAGCATTTTCTTGCACTTCATTTGCATAATCTCTTCTGATCCATTTTTGCGCAAGGGGTTTTTGCGCAAAAACAAGCAGTGTGGACGTTTCTGTTTTGCACAAAAACCCCCGCAAAAAAACCTCTCAGGCATAAGAATCTTGCACAAAAAGGGGCTTTTGCGCAAAACAGAAACATCCACACTGCTTGTTTTTGCACAAAAACCCCTTGCACAAAAACGGATCGGACGAGATTATGCAAATGAAGAACCGGAAAATGCTAATCAGTGCTTCATTTACACTGCCTCTTCCAGCAAAACCCATAATGTAGACATAGCCTCAGTGAGCAACACGGGGAAAGTGATGTGCTTCTTTAAATCACGAGACAGGTGATAAGTCCAATGCTTAGGGTATGTCTACACTGCAAAGTTAATTCGAAATAACAGCCGTTATTTCGAATTAATTTTAATAGCATCTATACATGCAAACCGCTATTTTGAAATTAATTCGAAATAGCGGAGCGCTTAATTAAAATTTGATAAACCTCATTCTACGAGGAGTAACGCCAAATTCAAAATAGCTATTTCAAATTAAGTGCTGTGTAGATACTTAATTCGAAATAAGGGGTCTCCAGTCCTTCCCAGGGAGCCCTGGTGGCCACTCTGGGAACAAACAGGAAAACTTATTCTCCTCTCCTCCAGCCCCAGAGCCATTAAAGGGGTAGACCATAAATGGCTATTAGCTAGGGATAAAGTATGGTGCCCTAGCCTTCATAACAAGGGCAGGAGATGGGTGGCAGGAGATAAATCACTTGATCATTGTCTTCTGTTCTCCTTCTCTGGGGCACCTGGCATTGGCCACCGTCGGCAGATGGGATGCTGGGCTCGATGGACCTTTGGTCTGACCCAGTATGGCCATTCTTATGTTCTTATGTTCTTAGACCCTGGCCACAGTGCCTGTGCCAGCTCCAAGCCTGCCAGCCCTGATCCAGTGGCCCCAAAATATGAGCCAGCAAGCCACTGGCAGCCAAGCCCTCCACCGCTCCCCAGGAGCAGTCTGCCAGCTCCCAGGAGCCTGACAGGGACTGGAGAAGGCAGGCGCCTTCCTGGTCCAGGGTGGAGATCATGGACGTTATTCATGTTTAGGGGGGATGCCCCCAACGTCCATGATCTCTGCACTAGACAGAGGAATGCGACCATCTATGGCAGGATAGCTGCCAGCTTGGCCACCAAAGGCCACATGCAAACCCAGGAGCAGGTCTGCATGAAAATCAAGTTGGTCCGGCGAGACCCCCAACCCTGGGCCCTGAGCTTCCCCTCCCCCTTCTTCCCCTTGCTTCCCCCTTCCAGCTTCCTCCTCCCAGGTTTCCCCCTCCCCTCTCCCACCTTCTCTCTTCCCCTCTCCCACCTCCTTTTCCCAGTCTCCCCAGAGATTCATCCCCCCCCCCAGTTTTGTTCAATAAACCCAGTTTCTACTTTTGAACATACGTGTCTTTTCTTTGACATCAGGAAGAGGGGCTAGGGAGGGGTAAGTGGAAGGACGTGAGGGAGGAATGGGGCACGAACCCCCAGTGGGGAGCACCGGGGTGGCTCTGAGGACTCCTCGGGGTGGACACTCTCCCACAGGGCCTCCTGGATCCTGACAGCCCCCCGATAGACCCCCCGGATGACAGCCTGCAGCAAGTGCAGCTGGGCTGATGGCAATGACCCCACGAGACGCACCGGCGTGCCCGGGGCAGCTCTGGCTCCATGTGGCCGAGTGCTGTGGTGTTCCGAGTGCGGGCACTCAGGGCACTCCACGACAGGACTGCTTTGCTGTCTCTCATCGAGGTAGACAAGCAAGTGGGGAACCCTGAGAACCGTCTGTCTGGGGTGGGGGTAGGGTCCCTTTAAGCACGGAGCTCAGTTAGCCTCAGGCAGCAGCCCCACACACTAAGCCCTAACTTACCTGATTCCCTGCCAGCACTGGTTCTGACCAGCCTTAACTTCGGTTCAGGGTCCACTCAGTGTGGACGCGCTACTTTTATATAGCAAAACGCTATTTCAAAATAGGTTTTGCATGTAGATGCATTAATTCGAATTAGCTTAATTCGAATTAACTATTTCAAATTAAGTTAACTCGAATTAACGCTGTAGTGTAGACGTACCCTCACTCATAAGGCTCAAGTGTACTACAATGAATCAATCAGTCATTCACAACCCACCCTGGACTCAGAATCCATAGTAAATCAGACCAGCCCTTGGATGTATATAATGCACTTTAGCAGATAGAATCAAAACTTCTCTCTTATGGGAAGTGCATCAACTCTTTCTTCTCCATGTATACTGTAAGCTCAATAATCTATTTTAAAAAAGGGGAAGAGGCAGGGAGACCAAATGGCTGGGTTAACTATAGCATTACACAGGGCATGCCTGCTACTACAGACCACACACCAAAAAATTCATGCAGGTCTCTACTTGCAATGTTGCATCTAAGTGAACAATAACGGGTTTGTACCAAAAGATGAATGGACTGTGAAGCACCGAACCCAGACGTAAAGAGACATTTCCCCTTCCCAATCTCAGGAAGCGAGGAAAAAAGAAAGCCAAGTCCCTAAATCAAAGGCATTTAGATATTTCCCTTCTCACAAGGAAGACACGTTTGCAGGTTCAGCTTCAAAGCGGGACACTGTCAACACCAAAGGGCTTTCCCCTTTAAATTGCCACAAAGAAACCAAAGACGGAACCAAAAAAACCTCTCCCGCTGCCCCACAAAATGAATGGAAAAAAATCACCCACCATCCGTAACCTCCAAAGGAGACACTGCGTTTCCTATGAAGCATCGTGGCTGGTCGGCAGGGCTTGCTCTTCCAAGCGTCGCTGGCAGTATCCCCTGCACATACACCGGGGCCCCAGTGCTCACAGCCGGGCGGAGTGACAGGGCACTTCTGTGAGGGCACAGCCAAGGCATGAAGTGTGCTGCTGCCAGCTAGTCCGTGCCTTTAGTTCATGTTCCTGGGGAGGAAAGCCACTCTCACCACTTCCTGTAAGTGTGCAAAGTTCTGTGCGAGGGCTGATTATAGATGGGGTGTCTCCTTTGGGCTGGCTGCTGCTAACTTGTTTTCTTTTTTGCAAAGCGCTTTCAAACTTCAGTTTCCTTTTTCTCACGCTTTTCAATACACCGTGCCAGTATCGTATGTCTCCTAGTATGGGAGCACACGTTTTGGGACCGGCTGAGGTGCAACCGTGGTGAATGGATCACTGTGCCGCCAGCTGAAGAAGGCATTTGAATGCCAATGTGTCTTCAGCGTTACACTGAAGTCAGAAGCTTGCAGTTCAAATAAGGCCTGTCCACTCATGGCCGCTATAGTATTTGGGAGATAACTATCGCCTTGCTGTGGGTTGTCTGAGCCATCGTATGGAATTTAATAGAATTCTCACCCTTCCATAGAATGCTACGGGATAGTTTGATAAAAACCAATAGAAAGGATCTCATCCGCTGGTAGTAAACTCAAGTCGGAGCAGATCCTCAGCTGGTGTGAATCAGAACATCATAAAATCGTGACCATTATGGAGAAAGTGAACAAGGAAAAGTTACTTGTTCCCATAACATAAGAACTAGGGGTCATCAAATGAAATCAATAGGTAGCAGGCTTAAAACAAACAAAATGAAGTTTTTCTTCATGCAGCGCACAGTCATCCTGTGGAACTCCTTGCCAGAGGATGTTGTAAAGACAAAGACTTTAACAGGGTTCAAAAAAGAACTAGATAGGTCCATCAATGGCTATTAGCCAGGATGGGTAGGAATGGTGTCCCTTGCCTCTGTTTGTCAGAGACTGGAAATGGATGACAGGAGATAGATCACTTGATGATTACCTGTTCTGGTCACTCCCTCTGGGGCATCTGGCATTGGCCACTGTCACAAGGCAGGATACTGGACTAGATGGACCTTTGATCTGACCCAATATGGCCACTCTTATGTTCTTATGTGCGCCTGTAGATTTTTAAAGATGCAATTGAACCTAATTAAATGTCGGTAGACATTTCATTTCATCTCTATTAAGTTCCACAGGATTTTTCCATAAGGGCCTCTGGCCTGATTTCTCAATAGACAAAGACCCCCTCTGGCTACAGTGGACTTTGGATTAGGTCCATATGAATTAACAGGAATGATTACACCTCTCTTCTGACACGTTCATATTTCTCTTCCCCAATGCCTTTGAGTTGCTCCCTTTTGTGCAACCCTAAATAACCCTTCTCCCTTCTGCTTTCATCTCCTTATCCAGAGAACTGCGGATGGGCTAACACAATGATAGCACTGAGGAGGTTGCTCGCTCTTTGGGTGCTGGCTCATGCACTCCCATCAAAGCATCTTACCTACAGCCTGCAACAACCAGGCACCCAAAATGCCACTCCAAAAGCAGGACACCGCACTTCCGCGACTGACTGCCCATCCTGCCTGTTCTGAGTAGCTGCAGCCGGTTCAGGTCTTGTCCCAAGATCCTCTTCCCAGCCCCAGTGAAAGAAGAAGTGCTTAGCTGCCACCGACCAACAATAGAAATAAAATTTAAAAAAAAAAAGCCTCTGGCCCTTTTCTGATCCGATTTCAAAACTCTATTTAAATGCAAATGTTGACCTTTAGCGGCCTGCAAATTACCAAATGGCAGCAGCATCAAGAAAATCACACCCAAGTTTTCCCTATTACCACTGTCTTTTCCACATCTCTGCGGTTTGTCACTATTTACACATTGCCGGGTATAGTAGATCTCTCCGGGCCTGTGCTCTAAAGCAAGTTCCGTGTCCAAAACAATAGGATGTTTCATTCGCAAACAACTGTGTCCTTTCTCCATAGTCTCCATGTAAAAGCCGGGGCCATTCACATCATACTCTCCTCTTTTTGGGTCCTAAATGTCAGCGAAGTTCCGAAACTTACGCGTCTCGGACAGCGATTCACATGAAAAAGGACAAAGTGGGTCTTTCCTAGAGTACATGTGTTTGAACAGAAAGGGAGAAAATCTAGGGGCAGGAATGCATCACCCTGATCAGTATTTAGATTAGGGATATAATAGTGTAGTCGATTAACCAATTATCTGATAAGCAAATATTGGTTAATGCTATAGACTACACCAGGGCTACCCGTTTGCCACCCATGGTGCAGTTTGGGTTTACACAGGGCTCAATACACAGCCCACAGGTGGGAGCCAAACCAAAAAAGTAGTCAATATAATAGTCTTCTATTGCTATGCATTTTAGTAGTTAAATTCCTGGACTGTGATTGCTCATTAAAAGTGCTGTCATATGGGTGGAAATCGGGTAAATATTGCATTTTAGTAATATCAGCAGAACTGATTTAAATGGGGCCTGTGTGTTGCGTAGTCTTGCCTTAATCTTTGTGTTCATGCCCATCAGTGTGAAAGAAGCTATTTGCATATATTTGCAAATATATTTGCATGTATATGCCACCACACTTAAGTTGCGGCCCTCGCATGTGCTGTGAGTATTATTGTGGCCCCCGGGGCTTCCAAAGTTGAGTAGCCCTGAACTACACACATTTCCCTCTCCCCCCCCCCCTTGCCAGTAAATGTTTTAGCAGGCTGGCCAGCAGCCCAGTTAAGTCCTGGTTTGCGATGGGTCCAGAACCTACCCCTGCTACGGCTCTGCATTTAAAGTGTATTAGGAGCTGGGAAAGCAGGCAGCCCAGCTCAGTCCTGTTTTACACCAGGTCCAGGACCTACCCCGCGCTGCGGCTTTGCATTTAAAGTGTATTATGAGCCGAGTGGGCAGGCAGCCCGGTTCAGTGCTGGAGCTCAGACCTGCCCTAGACAGGGGCTGCTGCCACCCTGCGCTGCTGCCTCTTTATCAGAGGCAGCAGCACAGGGAGACAGGCAGCCAGTCTGCAAGGGGAGCTGGTTTTTAAACTGGCTCCCCTTGTGGACAAGCTCCCACCTGGCACCTCACGTTGCTGCCTCTGATAGAGAGGCAGCAGCACGGAGTGGCAGGAGCTCCTTGGGAGTGAGGCCAGAGCGCACTGGCTGCCAGCCCCGCCCCTGGGGACTATAGAATAGTCGACTAACCAATAAGAATTCATGAAGTTACTCGACTATTCAATTAACCGATATTTAACATCCCTAGTTCAGAGAGCATCTGCTTTCAAATCTGGTGAATTTTCATTGCATCTTTAAATGTTCCAGACTACAGAGAATGAATTCAGAATGCAAAGTCACCCTTTCTCCTTCTCTGTGCTGGCCCAGAGTCTCTGATATAAGGCCGACAGAGTAAAAGCCAAACGTTGCATTAAATATTTTGGGCAGATCTTCAATTGGTATAAATTAATATAATCCCACTGAATTCAGTGGAAATATGCTCATTTATACCAACCCTCCGAGTGCCCTTACAGATATGTACATATGCATATTTTCCATGCGTGTGCGCGCACATGTGTATTTAACACACATACACAAAACATGCTGAGAAAAACAACTCCGATTCTCTCAAAACATTGGCATCATCTATTCCACACAGTCATGCCTCTCTGGAAAAAGCCTAAAAGCCAAATTCTGCTCTCAGCTACGCTGGCGTAAATCCACAACCTCCACTGAAGTGAATGGAGTTGCTCTAGACTTTTACCAGTTAACTAGAGTCCTGAATAAATAGATGAACCTTACATATGACATTGCACCCTTTTTGCACTAGGTGACAAGGGAAAATAGAACTTAAATCCTTAACACCAAATATCGACATCCTCTGACCCAGGCGTGGGCAATAATTTTAGATGGGGGGGCCACTTCATAAATTTTTGAAGTGGCTCCAAGCTACCCCGGAAGGGGCGCAGCCTCAGGTGGAAGGGGCGAGGCCAGGACACTTCTGGGCTTCCCACCCACAGACCCTGATTGGTCGGGGGTGGGGGGGACACATTAAGCCTCCCCTCCCTCCCCCCCCCCCGAGAGAACAGCCAGCTGTTCTGAACAGCTGGCAGTTCCCTCTAGGCACCCAAGCTCCTGGCGGTGGGAGGAGACTTCACGCACTCCCACCGCCCCCAGGTCAATCAGGGCCTGGGGCTGGGGGGAGCACGGGAAGGCTCTCGCTCCCTGCCCCCGCCCTGCAAGGGGGTGCCATGCTTAGAGTCAACCACCAGCTGAGCAACAGCTGGCAGTTGACTCTAAACGCCGCGTGCCCCTTGCAGGGCGGGAGAAGAGTTGGTGTGTTCTCCCCACCCCCAGGTCAATCAGGGCCTGGGGGCAGAGGGAGCGTGGGAAGTCTCCTCTTGCCCTGCCCCCATCCAGCAAGGGGCACACGGCACTTAGAGTCAATCCTAGCAGTTTACTGTAAGTGCCATGTGCCCCTGGCCAGGGAGGAGACTTTGTGCGCTCCCCTGTCCCCAGACCCTGATTGTCCTGGGGGCAGGGTAGTGGCAGGGCAGCCGCAGGCCAGATCAACCCACTTGGTGGGCTGGATCCAGCCCGCAGAGGCCCTTTTGTCCAGCCCTGCTCTAACCCTACTCCTTACTCAAGTAAAACTGCCACTGAATTCCAGAATTTGGCCCGGTTAGCATCTGCAAGAGATTATTAGCTGAGGGTTTGCACTTTGTTGCTAAAAATAACAGCAGAAATTCAGATCTGAGTGGCACTAGTGTGAATCCAGACTAACGCATTGACTCTGGAGTTGCACTGGGTTTACACCAGTGGAGCAAAGTGTAGTCTGGCCCCATGACTTTAAATGGCATAGCCCTAATTGCCAAGGATGCTAAATTCTCCTCCAGAGGATAACAGCCCTGGCACACCCAACAGCAAGAACCGCGTCACAACTGCCTTGATGGTGTTACAGCCTTAGCTCATCAATGGAACAAGAAAATGGAACAGAGGCTTCCTCAAGAAGAATATCCTCCCCCCTCCCAGGCTCACAACACTGATGGGCAGACCCCCGGCAATGTATGAATAAATAGACTGACTCTCATGGGGTATGAATTGGACTCGCTCCTCTACTGGATATGTAACCCACACACCTCCTGGGTCTGATTCACTAGCCCATCCAGTGGCACTGAGACCACTTACAGAGAGACTCATGAGTCTGCTCTACAGCCTTGCCAAGAGCCAGCTGGCTTTTCACTCATGTGGTAGAGGCTTATGCTCTAAACTCCAGAGATCCCAGGTTCGATATCACCCACAGGCAACCAGGGTCTGCCGGTTGTTATAGATACACGTGCTAAGAATCTGGCTGAACATCTGTGTGCACCGGAGGGTTTTATATTCTGTTTGTTATTGTACCTACTAACGCAGCAAGAAGTACCAACAGCTACCTAGCCACCTTGCCAAAAACAACAGCTCTCTGGATAAAGAAAACAACCAGTTTTGTCCTAAGAATTTAACCTCGCAGGGTTTTAAGCTGCAAGTATTAATGGTTTTACCCTGAAATCCAAGCCTGACATTTACAATTACACGATGCAGAAATAGAGAGTAAGAGGGCAGCAGACAAGTGAAGCCGCTGCTAATTTAGGGCCTAATCCAACGCCTGCTGAAGTCAGTGTGGTTTCGGGATGGTGACCCCAGACTGGAAGCAGGAGATCTGACAAGTCACTTCTTTTCTCTATGCTTCTATCTTCTGTTCCCACCTTTTGTCTGGCTTGTCTATTTTGATTGTAAATTCTTTGGCTTAGGGCCTGTCTCTTAATGTATCTGCCCAGCACCTGTCATAACAACGACAGAAGTTTTTCCATCAAATACGTCGGGCAATTCAATCAGATCCCAAAAAGAGAAATTTCATTTGTGCCTCCTGCAAACTCTCTCATAGGCTGAGTCCAAATGGACACAGAATTATTGTGTACCACAAGCAACAGGAAACTAAATCGCCTTAGGCTTAAGGTATTTTACATCTAAAAAAACCCAAACCAAAATCAAAGGACATCTGAATGGTGTCTGCTAGTAATAAACTTCCCTACTAGACACAGTGGCTGTGTAAAAGTTCTTAGAACTCTGTCTGTCTCACTGAACCTTAATTCTCTGCTATGTGATTTCATTTCCCAGTCATTCAAGATTGTCCTAATTCAAGGCTCTTCCCATCGGCAAATCCAAATGTTTTTGCTGGGAAAGATAATGATTTTTTTCAATACAGTTTTTCTGATGGAAAAGAACAATCCAAAAAAAAAAAAAACATAGCCTGGAATCCTGGCAAAACAAAAAATGACAGGAGAACTAGAATCACACAAAGTCAAGGAGGGTGCATCTACACTGCACCGTTATTTCAAGATAATTAGTGTTATTTCAAAATAACAATGAGAGCATCTACACGGCCATTCCGTTATTTCAAAATAATTTCGAAATAATGGACGGCTTATTCCGAAATCTGTAAACCTCATTCTATGAGGAATAACGCCTATTCCGAAATATTTTGAAATAAGGTGTGTGTGGACTGCTGCTCCACTGCTGCTGTTTCAAAATAGCCCCTCACCAGGACCATTCCAAGTTATTCCTCCCCAGTGCCTCCTGGGGCTCTAAATCGAGATAGCACGTCTACATTAGGGAAGCCTGCCTCAGACTAATTTGAGGCTTCCCTGTAGTGTAGATGTGCTATTTCGAAATAAGCTATTTTGGAATAACTATTCCAGAATAGCTTATTTCAAAATAAGCTTGCAGTGTAGACGTAACCTGAGAGTCTTTTGATGCATTTCACCTGGCTTTGGATCAGGCCCATGGGGCATGTTTTGTTTCCCTGCACAGCTCAGGCAACTTACCTCAAACCTGACCTGCAGCACCTCGGGGCCACCCACAAGCTCCAGCTAAACTGGGAACATGGCCTTTCATCGGGGAGGTGTTGAAGAACGTCTCGCCGCTGCCATTCGTTCCTTATGGAGGCTTCTCCGGAAACAATTTGTCTGCTGTGACATTTTCCTGCCCCTGGAGCATACTGGATGACTGAAACTAACAGGGGGGGAAATGTTCCCTTCAAAGCAGTAATAGCCACATCGTTGTAATCAATCAACTAAAATTAAGAAACATGCAAAGCTCCAGGGAAGATGAATCTTTGGCACCATCTGGATCATCCAAAATTAACTACTTCTCTGGGGCTCTGTGACAAGGCGCTGGGGAATGAAATGTTAGGCCATTCTGTGCTCAGAGTGAGAGAGCCGCATGCTGCAAACTGCTGAGCCCTCTCCCTTCTCATTAGGTCCCACCAGGGTGCTCAGCACCTGGCAGGACTGGGGCCAAGTGTCTGACTTGGAATTGGTTTCTGCCATGTACTAGCAGGGCAAGCCCCCAACAACAATTTCAGCCTCCGGGGGAGAAATCAGTGGGCCCCTTGCCCCGCTCCCTCGGCCAGGGCCACTAGTCCCTCCCCCACACAGAGAAACCCAAGCGCATTCCCCTCCCACCAGAGGAGCCCTGGGCCAGCCTAGCCCCATCTCCTATCTAGGGCAGCCTGCATGGGGCATATCAAAAGCACAAGGACAAATGCAAAGTGATCCACTTAGGAAGGAACAATCAGCCTCACACACATACAGAATGGGAAGCGACTGTCTAGGCAGGAGTACGGCAGAAAGGCATCTAGCGGTCATAGTGGACCACAAGCTAAATATGAGTCAATAGTGTGACGCTGTTGCAAAAAAAGCAAATGTGATTCTGGGAGGTGTTAATAGAAGTGTTGTGAGCAAGACACAAGAAGTCATTCTTCCGCTCTACTCTGTGCTGATTAGGCCTCATTTAGAGTATTGTGTCCGGTTCTGGGCACCACATTTCAAAAAAGATGAGGAGAAACTGGAGAAGGTCCAGAGAAGAGCAACAAGAATGATTAAAGTTCTAGAGAACATGACCTATGAAAGAAGACTTTAAGAATAGGGCTTATTTAGTTTGGAAAGGAGAAGACTGAGAGAGGACATGATAGCAGTTTTCAGGTATCTAAAAGGGTGTCACAAGAAGGAGGGAGAAAAATGGTTCTCCTTAGCCTCTGAGTATAGGGCAAGAAGCAATGGGCTTAAACTGCAGCAAGGGAGGTTTACGCTGGACATTAGGAAAAACTTCCTAACTGTCAGGGTGGTTAAACACTAGAATAAGTTGCCTAGGGAGGTTGTGGAATCTCCATCTCTGGAGATATTTAAGAGCAGGTTAGATACACATCTATCAGGGATGGTCTAGAGGATACCGGGTCTGGCCATGAGGGCAGGGAACTGGACTTGATGACCTCTCGAGGTCCCTTCCAGTTCTAGTGTTCTACGAAAAGTGACTTTGAATCAAGAGATGCTTTCCCGCAGAGGAAGCAGAGCTACCATGGCAAAGTTCCTTCTAATTTTTTCTATCCATGTGCAGAATAAATTTTGTTATGTGCACCAAGACATGTGCAGATATGCACCACCAGTAGAAACACATGTTGCTGGCCCTGGGCACTGTGGGCATTCTGCTAATCAGCTGGTCAGCATTTGAATCTCTCCTGGGTGACCATTTACAGGGAACACTGGTCCCAGGCCCATTTAAATTGCCCAGGCCTCTGGGTAATGGCCCCTTTGCCCCCCACCATCGGCAGACTGGTTTCAGGGCCAGTCCCTGCATGACTGAAGTCAGTGGGAGTTCTGTCATTACATTCACATGGAGCTGGTCCTCTCGGTAGGCCTCGAGAAGCAAAATAGTCTTGGGACAGTCACCAACAGCTGCTGGGACCAAATCTCTAGATGAATTGGTAGAAGAATATCACTCCCCAAAAAAATCCATGCTCAGAGATGCATGTTAAAAGATCCTATTCCAGAAAATAGGGTGCCCTCATAATCTGCAATGAAAATGTACGAAACGTCCGGAGCTAACTTCCCTGAGAGTTCTAAGAGGGTGAATTTGGGAATATAGGCAGGCCGGGGTCAGATGACCCTTTAGATCAGTGATGGGCAACCTAGGCTACTGAGTGGGCTGCATGAGTGCCCTTCCTTCATCTCACAGGGCTGCAAGAATGTCATAACCGAGACGGTTTCCTGAGATAGGGTAGTTTTGCTAACTGCCCTTGGTACCCTAGAATTTGCAGCGTGGGCCAATGGAACCATAGCAGTGCTTGGACTGGCTGCAGAGAAAGCACATGGCTCTCACAGTCAATGTTGTGTGCAATCAGCCCCCACCTCACTTCACGTGCCCTTTCCGTGCGTGTCACTTGAGTAATGCTGGTAGGAGAAAAACTTACACAGATGGAAACCAGCAGGATCTGGCAACCCTGCATGTGGGCAGTGAGAAACAAAATGTCTCGCGGGCCACATGTAGGACCCCGATGGGCCACATGCAACCCTTGGGCCCCAGGTTGCCTACCACTGCTTTAAATCCAGATGTGCAGGAATATACATGTAACCCACACACCTACTGCGGTTCACTGTCCCATGGAGTGGCACTTAGACCACTTACAGCGAGAGAAAACAAGGGAGCTCTATGGCATAAGCTGAAAACCAGCTGGCTCTAAAGCTCAAGCTATAGAGGCTCCTACACTGAGGTCCCAGATTCAAATCCACCCAGTGGTGGTTACACACATGCCTATACAGTCACCTACTTTCCTCTAGGGCAGGTGTAGGCTGGCAGCTAACTGCTACTGCACCTACAGGGAGAAGGGGGCAGAATTGTAACTCAGAAGTCACAATATACCTATGGGCTACTTCTGGGGTGTTACAGGCCCATTCCACTTCTTGCTCATGTGGTGCTGAAAGCCACCATTTATCCCACTGTGAATTAAGAGGTAATGAAACTCCACCTAGAGTAACAAAGAATGAAAGTCCCCAGTTGTTTCACTACAGGTTGAGCCTCTCCAGTCCTGCAGCCTGGGGACCTGACCGGTGCCAAAACAACAAAATTCACCAGATCACAGGAGGTCAATGTTGTCCAGCAGCAACACCAACACTTCCTCTACTGACTGGGCTCTTAGAAGACATTTAGGGGTCAATTAGAGCTAAATAACAGAACACTGAGAGCCAAGCCTGGTGGCTGCAAACAAACTTTTGGAAAACCTGGCCACACCCATGATAAGTGGACATCTGGCTAATTAAAATCATTCCGGACCACGGATGTTGCTGAACCAGAGCGCGCCGGACTAGAGAGGTTCAACCTGTACTACACTGCCGATTGCTATTCCAGTTGCCAGTCAATGTCAGTTCTAAGCATAAGTTTTGTATGCTGAAAAAAATGCCCCCACTTTAATAAAGCTATTTGCTTTATTAAAACCCCAAATACAGCAGCGACGGGAGAGAGACTGTAATCATTATGTACTAACCCATGTACAGTCTTACATTTTAATGAAAACAAACTGTTGAGTTTAGATTGTTTACCAAGCAATGCCACCTCTGAGTCATGGTACCACAGACAATACTCACTGGATTTATCTGGGGTTTTCTAGTACTCACAGGTTATCTAAGGTTTATCAGGGTTCTTCAAAGCATAATGCCTAGAGTTGACACAGAATTGCAAATATGCAAATGAAACTTACATCCAGCGTAACAAGGCTTCCAGTGAAGTAGGTTAGACACTTGTAGGTTAGACAAATATGGGGCAGATCCTCACTGGTGTAAATAAACAGTTTCACCAAAGTCGGTGATGTTCTAGCTATTTGGGGCAACTGAGAATACACTGAGTCTCAACTGCATTTGGAACACTCTTCCCACGTCAGAGGAAAGAGCGAGCCGTGTAGCTTGCATATTAATGGAATTTACATATGAGGCTCCCTCTGCATTTAAGATTGCGCTTTGCCAGGGAAGCTATGTTTCACCTAACTGTAGGTGCTGTTTCATACAGAGATGGCGGGAGGGCCAGGAATACAGGCTGTATCCCTCAATCTGGAGTTATTTTACAGAATTCTGCCACTAAAATCTACATCGTATTGTTAAGTCATCGTAAGTTGCTCCTCTTCTTCTCGTGGATGTTTTATTGGTTTCACAGCAGCAACCTCCCCTTGACTGGGCCCAAGTGACGCTGGAGGCAGAGGAGCCAGAGAGCAGTAGCTTTGTGACGTCGGAGGTAACTCAGGCAGTTGTCCCTCGCTCTGTCAGGTAACCTCTCTGCCTGCAGCATCAAACAGGCCCTGGTCACAGGAACTAAGACCATTTTGACTGGCAGAGGTAAATGATCCTGCCTGAGCCAGGCAAGGAGGGAGCCATGGGACAAATCTCTAGCCACCTTCCGCAGCAGTCCCAGATATTCCAGTCCTGAACCCTCCACAGTCCAAACATGAGCAACACACCTTAGTCCTGAGCCATGTTCATTTGCCAACTCATGTCAGCCAGTGGGATTGAGGTACGAGGATAAGTGGAGGGAGGGGATGAAGTCGGGCTGAGTTACCTCTGACGCCATAATACCCTCGGGCCTGCAGCACCAAGTGGGCACCGTGTGCGGGCAGGTTTCCTGGTTGCCATGGCGATCAATAGGGTTCACCCAGCAATGCCTAGAGGTTGAACCTCTGTTACCCGGGACTCTCTGGTCCGGCAACATTCGTGGTCTGGCTCAGATGTTGCAGAACCAGAGAGTCCTGGTGGCCAGAAGTTCTGTGGGCCGAGAAGCCTTGCTAGTGGAAGTGGCATTGCTCGGCGAGGCCAGGAGCCTGGCGTGCGACAGTGGGGCTGCCCAGCGAAGCTGGGAAGCCCCGTGTGTGGCAGCAGGGCCGGCAGCAGAAGGGAGAACCAGCCTCCAGCCAATAGCAAACCCAAGGCTGAGAGGAGCCGGTGGCAGTGGTGGGCCAGGAAGATCTTCCTGGTCGAGCAAAATCCCGCATCCGGGACCAGTCAGGCCCCGAGGGTGCTGGACCAGGGAGGTCTAATCTGTAGAACTTTCCTTGAAATTGATCAGAGAGAGGTATTTCACTGTCAGTGCGTGAGAGACAGAGAAACGCCAATTCACATGCGATGTTTCATTTGGTAGGAACTACACCACCAACCCATTTCATGTAGGCCATTAGATGGTAAGCGCTTTCCCATCACGACCACCACTGTCTAATTCCAAACCATGTAATGGTTCCTTAGCCTATGTTTCGCCCTCTCAGCTATCCACATCGTTAAGGCACTGGACTAACACTCAGGCTGTGGGCATGTCTACACTACAGAATTTTGTCGGAAAAACAGCCGTTTTCCCGATGAAACTTGAGGAACGTCCACACTGCAATTGCATTCTTCTGCAAGAAAATCGAAAGAACAGATGGATTTTTCTGACATTGGTAATCCTCATTCTATGAGGAAGAACGCCTTTTTCTGAAAGAGGTCTTTCAGAAAAAGGCGGGTGTGGACAGGGAAGAGGGAGTTCTTTCGAAAGAAGAGGAAAGAGGAAAAAACACAGGTCCCCTGATGGCAATTCCTTCCACAGCAATCACAGCTTACATGGCGAGATAGCATCCATTTAGTCTGGATGCTCTCTTTCGAAAAAGCAGATCGCTGTTTTGATGCACTTTGGCAGCATGGACACTCTCTTTTGGAAGATGTTTTTTCAGAAGATCTCTTCTGAAAAAAGCTTCTTCCGAAAGAAGCCTGCAGGCTAGATGTAGCCACCGAGAAGTCAGTGGGACCTTGGGCAAGTCAGTCTTTATGGGTGAAATTCACCCTTCACAGAGAACATAAGAACAGCCATACTGGGTCAGACCAATGGTCCATCTGGCCCAGTATCCTGTATGCCGACAGTGGCCAATACCAGATGCCCCAGAGGGAGGGAACACAACCGGTAATCCTCACATGATCCCTCTGCTGTCACCCATTTCCAGACAAACAGGCTAAGGACACCATCCCTACCCATCCTAGCTAATAACCAGGGCTTGACAAACTGCTGTTTCTACTCGCCTGTGGCGAGTAGATTTCAGCCGGTCGCTCCATGCGCCCCATTCACCAGCGTTGCGTGCATGCGCAGTGCCGGTCTGGCGCATATGCAGTGCAGGGCTGGCGAGTAGCTCTCGCCGCAGTTTGTCGAGCCCTGCTAATAACCATTGATGGACCTAACCTCCATGAATCTATCTAGCTCTTTTTTGAATCCTGTTAAAGTCCTGGTCTTCACCACATCTTCTGGCAAGGAGTTCCAGAGGTTGACTGCCTGCTGACTGAAGAAAAACTTTCTTTTGTTTGTTTTAAACCTGCTGCCTATTAATTTCATTTGGTGACCCCTAGTTCTTATATTGTGGGAATAAGTAAATAACTTTTCCTTATTCACTTTTTCCACACCAGTCATGATTTTATAGACCTCTATCATATCCCCCCTTAGTCTCCTCTTTTCTAAGCTGAAAAGTCCCAATCTTTTTAATCTCTCTTCATATGGGACCCGTTTCAAACCCCTCATCATTTTTGTTGCCCTTTTCTGAACCTTTTCCAATGCCAATATATCTTTTTTGAGATGAGGCGACCACATCTGTAGGCAGTATTCAAGATGTGGGCGTACCGTGGCTTTATACAGAGGCAATTAAGATATTCTCTGTCTTGTTCTCTATCCCCTTTTTAATGATTCAGCCAGCAAAGCATTGAAGCCAGTGATGGGCAACATAGGCTAGTAAGTGGGCTGCATGAGTGGCCCTTCTGCATCTCAGTGGGCCCAAGACGGTCTCCCAAGGACAGGGTAGTTTTCTAATTATGTTTGTGTACCTGGAATTTGGGTGAGTGTGGGGGGGGGGGTCGACTAAACCATAGCAGCACTTTGATTGGACACAGAGAGCTCTCACCATCAATTGTGGGCAATCAGCACACACCCCATTCCATATGTCCTAGCTTTAAGCCTGTGTCACTTTAGTAATACCAGTGGGGAGGGGGGGATCCTATGGGAGTGGAATCTGGCAACCCTGCTCGTAAGCAACAGTAAACAAAATGTTTCGCAGGCCACACATAGAACCCCGATGGGCTGCATGTGGCCCTGGGGCCACAGGTTGCCCACCACTGATTTAAGCCTTCATTGATGCCTGTGTCTTGAACTGCCTCGGAGAGCAAGTAGCAAGATGTAGCACCAGATGCTTGGGACTCTGTTGAATCGGATCTTGCTCACACCTCCCTCCTCCTCCTCTTCTTAATCCAATGCCCAGCTGCTGTCAGCGGCAAGGGCTGCCACCCACACAGCACTCCTCTCGGCATCTCAGATGGCAAGTCAGAGTGCGATGCTGGGAAACAGCTGGGCGCAAATCTGTGGGTGTGAAGGACAAACCAGAGAAGGGTAGAAGCACTGATGCAGCGTGACGCAACGAGAAAGGGAACAGAGGCTACGTCTACACGGTGTGTTTTCTGCAGAAGAGGAAATGCAAATGGAGCACTCATTTGCATATCACGCACTCTCATTTGCATATCTTCTTCCGATCCTTTTTGCAGAAGAGGTTTTTTCAATAAAAAGCCCTGTGTAGACGGGGCTATTTGTCGGAAAAAAGCCTTTTTGCGCAAGAGCCTGTAAACCTCATTTTGTGAGGAATAAGGGCTCTTGCGCAAAAGGGTTTTTTTCCAACATATGGCCCCATATACACAGGGCTTTTTATCGCAAAAGCCTCTTCCGCAAAAAGGATCGGAAGAAGATATGCAAATGAGTGTGATATGCAAATGAGCGCTCCATTTGCATTTCCTCTTCCGCAAAAAAACACACCGTGTAGAGGTAGCCTTAGGGCTCCATGGCATAGCCGCACACCGCTGGACGCAGCGCTTCCTTCAGAGGTGCGGCACAGAATTATCCCCCGTATCCCGTGCGAGAAGTTGTGTCACCCAGCTGGCTTCCAGTGTCATCTGGGAACATCCTAATCTCTTCATTTGCTCTGGGGTTCAGTTGCCAGCAGTAAGACAAGGGCATTGACACGGCCCCTCCTTTGAAAAGCCCTTTCAGACCTGCAGGTGAGAGGCACTGATTAACGAGTGCCCACCTTCCCCCATTTGCACTGACCACTGCATGTGTTTGTTACAAGTTGTGGGTGCGTAATTGAGCGCCCCAATGTCCACTCCACTGCATGGACTCCAGCAGCTGTCACTGCTCTATCAATTAAGGCTTCAGCTAGGACCCAGTCTACCCTGAAACCTGTGTTACTTGACAGTTTGCATTCGCTGCCTTGAGCAATCTGAGTGCAAAACTCGATGACTGAGTCACGGAGATCAGAGCCAGCCTGTCTATAGGATGGTTCAGGGAGGCTGCCCCAGGCCCTGCGCTTTGGGGACCCTCACGGTGGCCACCTTAACTGTCCTTTGACGGGATCTGTGGGATTACCTGGGGGCCTGGCGTAGGATGACAGCAGGGGTCTCCCCACTCATGATGGCGATAGGAGCGAGCTGGAAACCTGCTCTGATCCATCCCACCCTTTTCCGGACCCCTGCACTTTCGCTTCCCTCCAGCAGCAGGAAGCAGAGCGCCCCGGCCCCAGGGCACTGCCACAGTGAAGCGCAGCGCAGCAGGCTAGGAGGGGGCGGCAGGATGAAGCAGGGCAGGCTGCCGGGTCACTCTGGCTCCTGCTGCTGCAGTGAGTGCAGGACCCGCATGTAATCCCTCAGCGCCAGACCCGCTGATAACCCCTCAGCTTGGGTTGCTCGGGAAAGGGGCAGGGGTGGAGCAGAGGTGGAGCAAGAGCAGAGCAGGGGTGGGGCTTGGAGAAAGGGGTGGAGTGGGGCAGAGGTGGGGCAGGGCCTGCACAGAGGGGTTGCCTTGTGCCTCGGGGAGGTTGCTCCAGGCCTCGCACTCCCCTAGAGACAGCGCTGACTGAGATGTTTCTCTCTCTCTTTTCTTCACAGGATTGTGGGCCGTGAGGATGCTAACCCTCCTCTCTCCACCCCCCCGGGTTGCCAGATACATGGCAGGGGAAAAAATGGTTGAGCAAAAAAAAGAAGGTGGTCACTGCACCTTTAAATTCCCCTGCTCCCCCCACCCCCGCCAGACACAGCAGGGGAAAAATGTCCCTGCTGGCCTTCCATCCGAGAAAAACAGAAAATACCGAACATTTTACATGTCCTGTATTTTGGGGGGTTTTTTTACCAGACAGAAGATGCAATTACCAGACTGTCCGGGTGAAAACCGGACATCTGGCAACCCTAAACCCCCCTGGCTCCCACAGCCAGTGTTTCCCTCTGATTTGTAATGGAAGCCTTACTGCAAAGGTTCTGCTGGTGCTCAGGGTCAGAGGTGACGGGTGGGACCAAGAAGAAGATGGGTGAGAAAAAGAAGAATGTGAGATAGCGAGCTGCCCAGCAGCTGCTGCCTGGTAACCGCACCCATGGTTTCCTGAAGAAAATGAGGCTGCAGTTTTCACAAAGTACAGCTAATAAAGAATTTCTCCTCACACACCCCACCCTCTCACTCCTCCTCCTGCCTGCTCACACATGGACAAAGCAAACCCACCGTTGTAAACAAGCCTGACTCATCTCTGCCCGGCTCAGATGTCTGCGCTGCCGTCTGGACAGCATGGGGAGGCATGGCCAAGTGATGTGGGATTGAGCTAACTTGCTAAAGAGAACAGTGAGGAGAGGGCTAGCCCGTGGCGAGCATATACCGTGGGTTGGGGAGAGGGGGAAAATAGTACTCTGGCAAAGAGCCCATGCCACCGTTGCTACATGGCTATTTTAAGCAAGCTTGTGGCACCAAAGGTAGGGTGTACATATTTCTCCACCCCTCCTAACTGCAATGTAGACATACCCTTAAAGGGCTGACCTGCACGGTGCCAATTGCCTCCTCTGAGGCACTGAGCACCCTCCATTCCCACTTTCCATGAAATCACAGGAATTGGGGGCGCTCAGGCTCTCGCAGGATTAAACCGGCACTTCCAGTCCGTACTTCTGTGCCACTGAAGAGCAAGTCAGATGGTCATGCCAAAATGAGAGGTTTCCAGATGGTGCTTAAAGATGATTGAACTAGTCACAAGAGACTGTGGAGAGGAGGCATGTAGGGCAAAGGAAATATGTTTCCAAATTATTTAGGGGCGAGAAGATTTACCCAGCGTTTTGTTATTCTTCATTTAAGTCACTGCTCTGTGGTGGGACTGGGGAAGAGGGGTGCAGTCTGCAGGCTGCCCTGGGAAGGGAAGATAACCCCAGCCCTCTCTCACCACAGCAGTTTGGAGCCATGTGAGAAGTGCCCCTCCATGGTCACTACAGCCGCAGTGAGCACAGCCGGGGGAAGGAGTGCAGGTCCCCCAGTTAGGGAACAAATAGACACACAGACAAAGTCTCTGAAATAGATAGTATATAGCTGTCCCTTTCTCCACCCCTGCCCCCTGCTGGCCTATTGGGATTATAGCTGTCCCCATCTCTGGCCCTTTTCTGCCCCCATGTGGTCATTCGACAGTATAGCCCTCCTACCACACCCCTCCTTTTCCATTTTCTGAAAAACAATAAAATTCCAGGCACATCCCATTGTCCTGGCACAACCAAAGCCTGACCTTGCCTTAAGTTATGATAAGAGGAAGCTGCATTCCAAACTGAACGGTCCTAGCTCAGGGGTGGGCAGTAATTTTTGGCCGGGGGCCACTTAAAAAATTTGTCAAGTGCGCCCGGGCCTCCCGGAAGGGGTGGGGCCTAAGCAGGAAGGGGCGGGGCCAGGATGCTTCTAGGCTACCCCACTCACAGATCATGATTGGTCTGGGTGTGGGGGAGCCCCTTTGCCCCCCCCCTTTCCACTAGGCACCCATGCCGCTTCCTTGTGCTGCGCCCTGCCGCATGCTCCTCGCAGCGTGGGGAGCACGTGCTACTTTGAAGTTCCACATGCTCCTTGCAGGGCTGGGACAGGGCGAAGGAAGTTTCGCGCAGCTCTCCCGCCCCCAGGCCCTGATTGGCCTGGGGGTGGGGGGAGCACCCGAAGCCTCCTCCCACCCCACCCCTGCCCTGTGAGGAGCATGTGGCACTTCAAAGTGCTACGCGCTCCTCACAGGGCAGGAGGAGGCTTCGCACGCTCCCCCCGCCCCCAGGCCAATTCGAGCCTGGCAGTAGGGGAGCTGCACGAAGCTTCCTTCACCCTGCCCCCATCCTTTGTGAACGTACGGCACTTTGAAGTGCCGTGCACTCCTCGCAGGGCGGGGAGGGAGGGCGAAAGAAACTTCGCACACTCCTCCTGCCCCCGGGCCAATCAGGGCTTGGAGGCGGTGGAGAGCATGACGTCTCCTCCCGCCCTGTGAGGAGCGCGTAGCACTTTGAAGTGCCGCGTGCTCCTCGCAGGACGGGAGGAAGTTTCGCGCACTCCCCCACCCCCAGGCCCCAATTGGCAGGTCAGATCTGGCCCGGGGAGGCCCTTTTGCCCACCCCTGTCCTAGCTCTTACCATTTAGGAGTTTTTGAACAAATGGACTCACAGATGAACGGACGGATACACAAAGTTTCTAAAATATATAGTCGATACACACAGCGTAAGCTGCATACACAATACAATAAATGTAGAGGGTCCAATCTAGTGAAGCCCCGAGTTTTATTCTAACTCTCGTGAAGGGCAATGGAAACTTCACCACGCTAGCTCAGTTTTCCTCCTTCTGTAAGCGAAGGTAATAAATCTGCTTGCCTCTGAAGAGGGTGGTGAGGAAAAGCTAGCTAGAATTGAGAAAGCCTGTAAACACCCACTGAAGTCACTCAGGTTCTACAGAGCTCCAAGCCAGCACAAAATTTAGCCACCCATCAGTAAAGCGATTTGAAAATGCAAAGAACTGTGGCCCTTCACTTACACTGGAGTGACTCAGAAGCTACTCCTTGAAGCACATGAAATACTATCAGTGTAGAACTGGTACAAGAAAAATCCAGCTGGCAGTGTTTGGCTGAAACAACCAACCAATTTTCTGGAGTTGATCCCACTGAAAAGGGGCTAAGAGGGTTCTATTAAGGACATAACTTTTTCATAGCTAGATTAAAAGGGGATGGGGAGAGGATATAGGGTGTGGGCTGAGCAGTCTTGTAGGGAGGAAACCTCAGAACAGCTAAGATTGGAGAGGCACCATCAGAACTTTATTATCTTATTGAGGTTTTGTTTATTAATTAATTAAGGTCAGAAAGTGGCAGAAATGTGCATTTTACAGTGATTGAACTGTGTTTCCAAGGTCAGTTAAGAAGGGTCTTTGCTTTTAGTGCACTAAATATTATATTGTTACCAAATTTAGCCAGATCAAAGGACAGCATTTCCATCAGAAGGCTGCAGCTTGCACAGATTTGCACTAATGAACCTATTCAAGAGGACTGACCAAGAGCTGTGGTCAAATGACTGTCATTTGTTTTCTAAAGGAGCCAAATAGCCCTCTTGACAGCTGCAGCCAGCCAGGCTGGAATTAGCCAGACCCTGGGCTGTGTTAAGCCAGATCACTTAGCCTTATTTTAACAGTTTGCACATGAATAACACAGCTTCATGTTGAGCTGGCAGTGTAATCAGCTAATTAATGTGCTGCAGATCAGAGGCTGTGTCACGCACAAATGCCCCCTGCTGGCTCTGATTGCACTGCTGTCTGTCCTGGCTTCCCCTTGTTTCAAGTGATTGAGAAATGGTGGAAGTAGGCTAGAAAGGGGGGAAAGAACACAGACACAATAACACGCGTGTGCATCCCAGACAGGAAGAGACACGATTAGAACCCTGGGAACCAGCTGCCTGCGGTCTGAGTGCCTTTTGCTCACACTGAATTCGGTGAGTGCTCAGCAGTGTCCATAATGAGGCACGTTTAGGTACAAATTACAGACTTCATTTCTAAACCTAGTGTTGTCAGTCAAGGGTGATTAGGATGGTTTGGATGTCAGAGCACGGGGTACTCCCAAAGCAGCGCTAGCGAAACTCACCAAGACTGATTCTGTGTGGTTTAGTCCCCTGGGCACGTTCAAGACTAAGATTTATTTGGTTTCAGAAGGGTATCTGTGTTAATGTGTAACTCTAAAAACAACACAAAGTCCTGTGGCACCTTCAGGACTAACAAAAATATACAGTAATTACTCATTTAACACATGCCCGCTTAACACGTTTTTGCAACAGCACGATTTTATTTTTAGGGAATGTTTTTCGAATAACACGACCATCCCTGAAATAACACGAAAATAATCAAGTGGAAGACTACTTCGCGCGGCGGTATAAGTTGGTGAAAACAGTGGTAATACTCGTGAGCGGATGAATACGCGTGGTCACAGCGCTTCTCCGCTCACTCACGTGTTTATCTTTGTATTTTAACAAACCGCAGAGACTTGTGTTGCTAGTTATCTTGTATTGCTAGATATCTAATGCTGATGTTGATGACCCAGCACCAACAAAATATTGACTTTGCCATCACCACCTGAAACGCAATCCCCACCTTTTCCATTATTTTTAATGGGAAAATTGACCCCACATAGCACGTTTTTGCTTAGCACGCACATTTTCAGAAACGTATCTATAGTGTTAAATGAGGAATTATTGTACATCGTATCATGAGCTTTCATAGGCAAAACCCACTTCACCAGATGAGCTGGTGAGGAATAACAGGAATCTAGAATTTGTAACAGAAAAAGAAGGGGGGAAATACCTGTCAATTGTAGGAATGGTGCTAATGAGGGTAAGTTAGAAGTGTCTCATACTTAGCTTTTGATTAGGGTAGCCTGGTGTCCGGTATTGAACTGGACAGTCCGTTATTTTCACCTCCTGTCTGGTAAAAAATTCAGAAAATACCGGACACCTAAAATGTCCACTACTTTCTGATTTTTTCCCGGCCAGGAGGTGAAAATCCTGGTCTGTCCGGCTCAATACAGAGGCAGCCTGGCAACCGTAGTGCTTACTGGCCCGCATAGGGAGGCAAGATGGCAGGTGGCCGCTGGCTGCATGTTAGGGCCAAAAAGCCTCACCACACAGTTTTTAAAGGGGCCACGGTGTTTTGGGTTGGGGTTTTTTTTGGTTTTTGGTTTGGTTTGGTTTGGTTTGGTTTTTTTGCTTAACAACTTTTTCCTGGCTTTTTTTTTTTTTGTTCAGTATTTTTTCTGACACCGTCTGGCAACCCTACTTTTGATGTAAAAATGAGATGTTAAATTCAGGGAAGGCTGGCTTTATAATGGGACATCCAGTCTTTGTTCAAGCCCAGGGAAACAGTGTCAGTTTTGCAGATGAAGGTCAATTCCGCACTATCTCTCTGTAATTGGCTGATGAAATTCCTTTGTAGCAGAATGGCTACGTGTAAATCCATGACTGAATGCTCAGGAAGGTTAAAATATTCCCCTACAAGTTTGTGTGTGCTACCATCTCTGATGTTTGATGAAGTGGGTTTTTGCCCTCGAAAGCTTATGCCCAAATAAATCTGTTAGTCTCTAAGGTACCACAGGACTCCTCGTTGTTTTTGCGGATACAGACTAATGCTGCAAACCCTCTGATATGTGATTTAGGGCTTTGGGATAGGGTTTTCAAAGGCCCTTGCAGCCTCCAATGATAGTTTTAGCTTCATGTTTCCACAAATATGCCAAATCTCAGAGCTAGATGGATTTGTTGACTGATTTTAATTGAGATTTGAATTGGTTTCAGAGTAGAGTTGGGAAGGACGCCATTTTCCCATTCTGCAAAAATCTGAGCTAGCCAGATTTTCCATTCTCAGTCAGGACAGCAGTTGACCATGATGTGTTTTTTTAAACCAGAAATCTGGGGATAGGAGCGCAGTGAATTTGCTTCAGGTCCATCAAAATGTTTTACTGCAGTAATTTCAAAATGTTTACTTTCAATTTTGACTTTTTTTCTTTTTTTTTTAATCTTTCAGTCTAAATCTAAACACATTTCGTTTCACCTCAAAAAAATTCAACCTATTTTCTGAAGCATTAAAACGGGGCGTTTTGACAATTTCAATGTCTTTAATAGTTTTGTGAGCCAGGAGATTTGTCAAAACCATTTCACAGACACTTTTGATTCTGACAAATAACTTTTTTTGGGGGGAAAGGATCATCAAAAAATTCCTGGGCAACTCTACATCAGAGATGCATCCATTGACACTAAAGGTATGTCTACACTAGCCCCCTTGCTCGAACTAGGGAGGCTAATGTAGGCATTCAAAGTTGCAAACGAAGCCCGGGATTTAAATATCCCGGGCTTTATTTGCATCTTCCCGTGCGGGCGCCATTTTTAAATCCCCCTTAGTCCGAACTGACTGCCCGCGGCTACACGCGGCAGTCAAAAGTTAACTCAAACTAAGCCCTTTGTTCAAGTTAACTGTTACACCTCATTCCACAAGGTGTAACAGTTAACTTGAACTAAGGGCTTAGTTTGAGTTAACTTTTGACTGCCGCGTGTAGCCGCGGGCAGCCAGTTCGGACTAAGGGGGATTTAAAAATGGCGCCCGCACGGGAAGATGCAAACAAAGCCCAGGATATTTAAATCCAGGGCTTCGTTTGCAACTTCGAATGCCTACATTAGCCTCCCTAGTTCGAACTAAGGGGCTAGTGTAGACATACCCTAAGTCTGAATTTGATTTACTGTATTGAACAAAACTACTCTGCCCACATTATGAACTCTTCACCCATGGTTGAGCCTCTTACTAATTAATGTCAATGGAAGAAATCTGTCCTACAGTAAGACCACAATTTTCAGAAGTATTCTCTAATCTCAGGTGTCCATCTCAGGACATCAATATTATAGTCTTCTTTAGCATTTTGCCAACAAATCTTTCCCATCTCAGATTTCAAAAATTGCCAAAATGCTAGCAAGAATCATCCCACTAGAATGCACCGGGAAGAAAATTTAGATTTTTTTTAACATGATTATGTACCAACATGCATTTATTTCCAATTTGCAAAGAACTCATGGTATAAATGAGTTACCTACCTATTTATATATAGAAAGACCTGTGCTAGATCATCTAAATACAGGCCCAATGTTCTCTCTAATCTTTTCCATCCATGTGTGGATTTTTTCCCACCTATGTGTGGAATAAATTTCACATGCACCAAGGCATGTGCGAATGTGCACTACCAATGGAAACAAAATCTAGCTGTGGACACTCTGCTAATCAGCTGGGCAACATTGGAATCTCTCCTGAGCAGCTGCACAAGTGGCCAGCTTACAGGGAACACTGATACAGACAAGGGGAGATGGCATTACTTGCTAATATCTGGGAGCATCTTGACTGATAAACACTCCACACAGCTGACACTGAAATTATGCCCAGGAAGGACAGTGCAATTCTTTCCTTTGCTACCTTAACTGAAGAAGACAGATTGCATACACTGCACCAGCACTATTCATCTTTTTATTACAAATGTATAGTGAAAGGTAGTGTCCATGCAGGAATATGATTAGATTATATCACGGCAGCTAAAAGACATTCCACATTCCAGCCCTATCGATAAGGTGAAGCCAGCACAGGAATGAACTGAATAACAAAAGAGGATGCCTACTATTTTTCACCGTGCTACTGCTACAGTGGAATAAGACTGGAAATCTACCAGCCTTGAGCAGCGGGTTCCTGTGGAGGGGGGGAGAAAGATTTTAAAGCCTGTTCTTTGCAAGTTTCTATTTGCAATGCATCGTTCATGAGTAAGACCTATTGTGTGATATTAACTAGAAGACATCACACTTTCTCTGATCTCGCTCCAGCAACCCCCTAAAGTGATCACAAACGACTCAGTCACCCAAAAGGTGATTATTAGCTAAACATCAAACAGAACTGGATACATTTCTGGGAGACCTTCATATCCTTGACGTTAAGTTGGAGAACTACCTCGCTGTGGTGATTTTCATCACAAACCTCCCTAGCATGCATTTCTGTGATCCCATTCGTATGGTTTGTCCCTTGGAATACTGTGTAGGAGACAGAGAAGGAATATATGGCAGCTTACACTACACCCAGCCTATCCAAGTCAATTGGGAACACTCCCCAGATCTCGGAAGATTATCTGTGAGTCTCATTATAATATGCCCAGGGCTGCCAATGTGTGTGTATAAAACAGAAGATCTAAATGTTAGATTGACCAAAGGAATAAAAATGCAATAAGACATGCCGTTATTTATTTGCATTAGCACCAACTACATGCCAGACACTTTCTAAATATTTAAGAATTGCCCTTGTTCTGAGTGTTCAGAATCTACGAACAAGGGAGAAACAAAACACAATGCAAATGCTTTTCGGATTTTTCCCTCGACACCTCTATTTTAATCAAGCTAATTTCCAGGCCCACTATCTGTACTCTTTTAAACAAGCTGGTACCCCAGCTAGCTAGAATAAAGCTAGCTCCATACATCTACATAAGTTGCAATCACACCCCATGACTGCAGTGTGCACATACCATTATGTACAGAAAGGTCAAGTGACTTACCAGTGGTCACACAGGGAAATCAAAACCTCAGCTCAGATTGGCCTTTATCAATATCCAGGCTCCCAACTGTTTTGCTGTAACCATTCAACCAAAAAGCCCCTTTTTAGCTTCACTAACAAGTCTCTATACCAACAAATTCAAATGGAAGAGTGAATGCAAGCCAGTGCCATCAACAATAGGGTCATGTTAGAACCAAATAAAGTCGGAAATGGAAATGTTTTGTTTTCACTGAGGTCACCCAGTTACAGCTATTTGAACAATACAGACATTGGATTTAGTCCAGAATCATTAACATTGGCTAGAGGAACACACTGCTGATTATAGAAATTGATTTGTCCTACAGCATTAGCAGCCCGACCGGTTACTCTGTTGTTCGAAACACCAAACCCAGTCGGGCGATGGAACTCTTTATATTTGAGACATGATTTTTCTCCCATTTGAATTGCTGCTGGAAATATTCCAGATAGTGACTCAAAACCCACTAGTAATATAAAAGGAGGGGGGCACATGAATTAAAGTGCTGCCTCACTAAAGATGCTCATGGCTTTTTAATATTGTTGGTAACAATAGATTAGGTGCGATGTTTATACTATAAACACAACCATGACACTAAGGATGTTTGATTTATTTGCGCAAAGTGAAGTGGAGTATCAGTGGGAATAGACCGTGATGATTTGGGAAACATAAGTAACATTTATGAGTTCAGGTTGATATCATGGGATTATTATATGGTTGCTCATATCAAACAGTTTTATCGTGCATCACTCTCTTTCCGACAAGATCGACAACAGGGACACGCCAGACTGAAGACAATGGGGAATGCCCAATTATAAGGATTGCTCCTTGGCCAGCCAATAGATATGCTACGAGGGGTGGCCCAAGCTGGAAGAAGATACTTCTTCCTCTTGTCTAAAGGCAGGTGCAAATGGAGAGAGTAGAAATTCCCCCAAGGGGCCAAAAAGACAGATGTGACTGAACAGGCATTTGAAAAGGATTCGTAGGGGAACAGACTCACACATACACAAGAAATCTGGGCAAGGGAAGGGAAGGAGACAGACCAGCCATAGACAAAGCAGGCAAACTGAAGGAGAAGGCTCCATGTTTCATGTGTGTCCCAACCAATGTGCTACAACAAAAGGATCGTGGAGAGCTGCAGATGACCCTGGAGCCAGCTCAAGGAAGATTCTTGAGTGGAGAGGAAATGGAGACAGAGAACCATGCATCGGAGTTATTATTTTTGTATATCTGTGTATTTCTTATGAGACTGGGCATTCAAGTCCTGTGCAAAGCCTGTATATACTGCACCGAATCACAGGCCTCCTGAGAGTGGCTCACAGAGTCAGTGGGATTCTGGGAGAGGACGTGCTAAGATACAGAGGAACCTGATGGGTTCAGCATTGGTTCCAGAGTCCTGGGCAATATACTGAATGCATGGACAGTCAGGATGGGGCACTAGATCAAGGATCTGCACCCAAGAGTTTGTCCAAGGACCTCAAGACAAA
The DNA here is from genome assembly GCA_032595735.1 of Pelochelys cantorii. Classification (NCBI taxonomy): domain Eukaryota; kingdom Metazoa; phylum Chordata; order Testudines; family Trionychidae; genus Pelochelys; species Pelochelys cantorii. The sequence goes on from CM064346.1 coordinate 15,754,405, forward strand.
CACTGTGCATGGACTCTGTTCAAACTCAGAGACTTTCACACCAGAGCCTGCAGTCTGGTAAGTGGCCAGAGGATGCAGGGGGCACCCAACTAGACCCGGGAAGAGATGCTCACAATCAATCTTTGTGGGGGTCACTGTAAAACCTTCTGGTAAATGGCGAGCTCAGAAGCAGATCACTGCCGTAGCTGATGTAATTCACTCTTATTCCACTGACTTCCAGGCAACCGTGCAAACTTACAGAAGGTGAGGATTTGGCCATATATCATTAGTCAGCGTAAGCTGGCCAAGCTGTGATCAAATAGGGGTTACATCTACACAGCAACATTCTTTTGAAATAACTTAGTCCACATCTACACAGCCGGCAGTTATTTCAAAATAATGTTGAAATACTGTCAAGCTGGAGAGCTTGTACTCCGACTCCTGTAAGCCTCATTGTACGAGGAGTAAGGGAAGTCGGAGGAAGAGGGCTCTATTTCAAAACAAGTGCTATGTAGACACTCCCAGTTTTGAAATAAGCTACACAATTGACGTAGCTCAGTTTGCATCGCTTATTTCAAGTTAAGCCCTGCAGTGTAGATGAACCTAGCAGTGGTTCAACTGGAGCTGCTGGAGGTGATGTAACAAACGGCTTTGTTCAACTGGATGTGTGGTTGTAGCAAAAAAAAATAAAATAAAATAAAGAGCTTTTATTGACTGTCTCAGAGTGTTTGTACTTCTACTAATCTCATTCTTAGAGGAACAGAAGCAAAATAATTTAAAGCCTGAATTTCTCAGGGGCCAGAGCCTGAGCGTGGAGATCAATCTGTTTAATTATTTCAGCATTTAAAGTCTATTGATACTAATCTGTCTTCTCAATACAGTATTGATCCCATTGCTACCTGGGAGCACTATGATTCTATGATTTTAAGAGGGCGAAAGACAGGCTTCACGCTGAAGAAGAGGCGCCAAATCCCAAACCCCTGTTCTACTTTGCAATACAAGTAGCTCCTAATTATTCTGACACCCTGGAAGCAAAACATAGCTGGTGGCCTTCTCTTAGGTAATCACCCCAGGAGACTCTAGACAGAGGAGGGTTCTCCCAGTTGGAATACAGAAATCCTGCACATCAGGCAGGACCACAGTCACATTCGAATATGTGGGGTAGGAAGGCACCATGGAAGCCAGGTACACAAGACTGTATGGGGCTCTCATTCATTGCCAGCATGAGGGGACTTTGGCCAACATTTTCACACTTAGGAGCCCCAAACCAGGCACCGGGGTCAAAGACCTGGTTTTTCTGAAGCACTGAGAACAAGCAGCACCCTTTGAGGTGGAGGGGCATGCAGCATTTTTAAAGTCAGGCCACATATTTAGGAGCTCCATTTGCCCAACTGTGAGTATTGGGAGTTGGGGTCTGTGACTAGGCACCGCTCAGCATGCTGGTGACTCCTACTGGTCATCTTGGGGATTAGCTCCACAGGTCAGTACACCCACTCCTGGAGGCGTCTTACCTACCATCACTTCTGCTCTCAGACCCACATCACTTGAAGAAATGCAGCATTCGCTTCATGATAGAGCCCTCTGGCTGTGTCACAATCTGTGCTCCCCCCTTCTGGGGAAAGTGCTGCAATCCAACTGTCCCGACGCTTCTCCAGCATCTTCTTTGCCTCTATCTCAAGGCCTCCACCTCCAAATCCCAGCAGCCAGCCAGAAGCTCTTCTCTAGCTCCCCTGGTCTCTGTTAGCAGCACTGATCTGTCTAGGGTTCTCCCTCCTTGAGCTCAAGGGAGTAACTGACTGTGCTCTGCCCTACAGCGTTTTTCATATGATCCTAGTGCAGGGCTGGGCAAGATGTGGCCCAGGGGCCGGATCTGTCCTGCCTAACACTTTGATCCAGCCCACAGACTGCATCTGGTTGCTTTCTATTTATATCCTGCTGCCTGTGCCACTGAACGTTCAGGTGGTGGCTCAGGCAGCAGGAGCCTCTCTAAACGGCTTCCAGCTCCCAGTTGTGGCACTACCCCAGCAGGGCCAGAGCCATAAGCCTTTTAAATAGCTGCAGCAACCCAGGCACCTGCCAGGCAACACAGCAGTGGTGGGGCCGGGAGCCAGGAACCCTTTGCTGTGTTTTTACTTCAAAGACTCCAGCACCAGACAACTTTGGGAGGAGGCTAGTTCCCGGCCCTGCTCCTTCCTCCCCAGGCTGCACCCCTTCCGGGGGGTGGAGCCTGCCCGTGATCTTGTACCAAAACTAATTAAGTGGCCTCCCTGTGAAAATTATTGCCCACCCCTGTCCTAGTGGGACCTTATTGGCTGTTCCTTGCAGCCTGTCTCCTACTGACTGATTCCTGCACAGCCTACCTAGGGCCCTATTAATCCTTTCCATGCCAGTGTAGGGCAAAAGCAACATCACAGAGTCCTTCCCTCATTATATCAAGTGCCAGGTGCCCCATTACTAGTTCTCTTACTTCACAGACCATACAATGATTTACCCTCAAATAGCTGCTTGCTACATGGTAGTCAAGAGTCTTTCAGACACCCAGCAATGCTTGTGCCTCTGGGTACCTGTATAACAGACAGCAGAGCAATTGGAGATGTTAACTGAGCAGTTTCCAATGATTCAGTTGTTATTTAACAAAAAATGTTTTTGATTGATCAGTGTTTGGTCTACATAAGAGATGGGCCCTAACCTAAACCCCAGCTCCAATCACTCCCCAATTCTGAGAATGTTTCGAACCAAGTCCAGCCTTGCAGATTATGACTGGAGAGTGATTAAAAATATAACAAAGGTTATAGACCATTATTATTAGACTGGGTCTTTTTAAGTATCAGGAGCTGAAATGGCTGTCCTGAATATATTCAGCACCGCACTTTTTTCCATCAAGCAATGATGGCAGGAAGATATTCCCGGGTACTTGGCACAGTCTCGACTTTAATTTGGTTACTCAGAAGATTTAAGAGATATGGGGAGACAGTCTCTCTTGAATGCGCCATGTGCTGCCCTTGTATCAGAGGATTTTGTTTGAGACTTTTGCACCGGGGGGAAATTCACCTGCCATGGAGATGAATGTGGGTAGCTATATACCTGAATAGCAACTCACCTCCTCTGCCCTCAGGTGATACACTACCTTGATTTTCATACCCATCAAGAAAAACACCCACCACTAGCACTTTTGAATTACTGCTCCTCTTCTGGGGTTTGGTTTATGAACAGAGAGTAAGCTTCACTGATACCAAGTCTTCTAGTCCCCTTCCCCAAATTCCCTAATACTTTCCACCCTTCCCAAAGTCCTTACACACCCTCACCCTTCTAATCACAGCCCTATATAGCTTTTGCCAGCTAAGGTTTACCTCAAGTTTTACTTGCTCCCTGCAGGTCTGTCAACTAAGATTCCATCCCCAGCAAACTCCTGCACCCCTCTGTGCTTTTCTGAGCAACAGGCTTCCTTTATATAGTGTGGCTGGTCACATGATTGTCACCTGATATTTTCCTCCCCTCCCAATTCCTCAGATCCCTCAGGGAATTACACATCCCAGGATGCCCCCTCTTAAAGGGGCTGAGCCATGGACCATGACTGACTGGTCTTATGACATCACTATCCTTAAATGAGGTACACCACAATACCATATCCATGCAATTCAATGGCACTGCTCTCTATAGGGTCAAGAGTTTTACCTGATGTTAAAAGACAATAGATCAAGATATTTCACAGCCTTCCAATCTTTTGTTCAATGTATTCTTTAGCCATTATTAATTGGAACCCATTTGTAAGTGCTGGGCAATTTGGCATTTTACAGCCCTAGCGCTAACCACATTCGAATCCCATCACTTCAACAGTGAATACAGAGCAGCGGAAATTTCCTCGAGCACCACACTCTTCAGAGAGACTCTGTTAATCCATTCCAGGTTTTCTGTATTTCCTTCCTACCGCTCTTTATAACTGGGAGCACCTAGTTAAACTCTAACGGCACTTGAAAGAGCAGTGCGTGTGCACACCCAAACACATACCGCATTTCCAGAAGGCCCAGACTGCAGCATACACACACACACACACACACACACACACACACACACACACACACGCACCCCTAGGCACACATATTCTCTCACAGCCACCAGAAGATCCGGTGTGCAATACATATCCACACCTAGTGCATCCCCGGAGGGTAGCTCCCTCCACCCCACCCTCCAGCAGGCAGACTGCTACCACTCCATGGACACAATATAACACAACGCCCCCAATGCTGCCATCACCATGGCTACCTGTCATTCAGGACTATTCCATCCTTTGCTGTGATCCCTTAGCTGCTGCTGCTTGGAGCAGCATTAACTACTCAGATGCGGAGGCTGGACAACAAGGAACCTAGATAACTGCCCTGTTCTGGCCATTCCCTCTGAAGCATCTGGCACTGGCCACTGTAGATAGAGCAGGGGTGGGTACGATATGGCCTGCGGGCCGGATCCAGCCAGCCAAGCCATTTGTTCCAGTCCGTGGCCCACCCTGGCAGGGGAACTGGGGGTGAGAGACTTTGTGCATTCCCTGACCCCCAGCTGTGATGATTGGCCTGGGGGCAGGGGAGCATGCGAAGTCTCCTTCCCCCCGCCCCATCACCCGCAAGGGGTGCACAGCACATACAGGGAGCTACCAGCTGTTCAAAACAACTGGCAGTTCCCTCTCGGCACTGCATGACCTTGGTGGGATGTGAGGGAGTTCGCACACTGCTCTGCCCCCAGCCCCCACTCCCAGCTATATGGTTGGCCTGGGGGTTGGGGAGGCACCTGGAGGGAACCCATGTGCCTGGGGCTGCTGCAAGAGAGAGCCTGCCTCAGGGACCCTATGGGACTGCTGGCAGGGAGCCACCTAAGGTAAGTGACTCCCGGCCAGAGCCTGCCTCCCACAGCCCCTCCCACTTCCCAACTCCCTGCCCCAGCTCATCACCCAAGTCCTCAGCACACACATCCCACCCAAGGTCACAATTCCATCCCAGACCTTGGACCCCCTGCTACGCCCCTCACCCCAGGTCAAAATTCACTCCTGCACCCCAATCCCCAGCCCCAGGTCACAACCCCCTACTTCACCTAAAAGCCATCTCAGACCCCACACCGTCTCCTGCACCCCAATCCCTTAGCCCAAGCTCCCTTCTGTGCCCATCCTCCATCCCAAACCCTGCACCCCCTCCATAGAGAAGTACAGCCCACTTGCAAAATCTCGGAGTGGCCCCTGATCAAAAATTATTGCCCACCCTCTCCCCGAGCTAGAGGAACCACTGGACCATTAGTCTGACCCAATATAGCTGTTCTTACGTTAACTTGCAGAGCATGTTTGTCTGTACTTTATAGGAGATAACGGCTGGAGCAAAAAGGGCTGGTCTTGCTGCCTTCCCTTGCCATCTGACCATTCCCCTGCAAATCCACATAACGGTCGTCTTGCATGAGCTGTGTCTTCTCATGGGAGAAGATCCATGCTCTGCACCATTTAACCAGGGGCAGCAAATGGCCAGAAGGGGCTGAGCAGGGGATGTTCAGGATCACCATTAGGTTTAAACAGGGTTCAGAGTTCTGATTCAAAGCCAAATCAGGGCCCCTCGTTGATTTTGCACTGGAGTCTGTCTACATCACATACATGCAAGATTTCAGACCAGGATGTCAAAGCTCTCAGTAAATCAGCCTCTTTCTCAAGAGCTTGAATGTTCTTATGAGGTTTCAGCTATCGGCAAAGCAGGACCAGAAAATAACAGCCCTTTCCATGGGTAGGCTTGGATCCGTTCCCCACATAAAATTGGAAGGGGTTCAGCTTCATGGACCTGGTTTTTGCTTATCTCTAGCTCCTCCGGATAATGAAATGAACCTGTTTCCATCACAGTCAATAGTGATACACAGGTCATTCTGACTTCAGGTGCAGAACAGGTGGCAAAAGCAGATGGACTAAAAAAAAGCCACGACCCATCCGATTTTCATGCAAATAGCCTTAGCAATAAAGCACAAGGAAGGTGCAGAATCTATCAGATATAAAAGCAGAGCATATTTATTCATTGGTTTACCATAAGCTACCCTTTATGAGGCATCTACTGTAAAGGAAGGAGGAGATTTGTTAAACCTGCTACATGCAAGAACAGAGTTGTGCTGTCTGGATCCCCCTTCTTGATGAGTCTGAATTTAGAATCACTGGCGGATTTCCAGTCCTGAACAGAATGTGCCAGCTGGGCAGACAGTATGTCCCTTGCAATACTATACCAAGGGTCTCCAATAAAACTGGCAGTGCCTGGAATCAGGATAGACGATAAAAATCTCATTCCTGTTTCCCCCTGGGGTGCAAATGACTAACCTCCAGTCTTTTATCAGTGCTGTGGGATAGCTCATGAACAGGGTTTGTTGCTTGTACCGTGCCCACAGAGAGGCGATTGACCAGGGCAAGGCTGTGCACTATACATGCTGGCTGAGCCTGCGTTATGCCCTGGCTTCTCCAGATAAGCTAGAGATCTGCCGCAAACACAACAAAGGGGCAGACGGTCTCCACTGAAATCATTCTGCTGTGACAGTGGAGAGAGAGATTCAGAAAAGGCTTCTCCATTGTCCTATTCATGTCAAGCATACAGTACTTAGAGATGCATGTGCGCAGCGGTGGTGTTTTTCTGCAGGCAGAATGTCCCCCTACACAATTCTAGTACCAAAAAAAAAAGCCATTTGAAAAGAGCACCAGTGATCAAGAATTCCCTGTTGACATATCCGAGCAGAGCACTGACAAGACCTTTGGAAGTTGCTTCCCTTGAATTTTCAAATTTCCACCTCAGCCTGAGAATCATCGGCTGTTCCCAATAAACGTGGCATGCGACGGTCACCTACATACACATCAGACAGCCGAGTCCAGAAGGATATTTTTCTGGGTGTCTAAACACATCTAACGCATAAAGCCTTCATTTTCAACCGTCACCTTCACACAGACGCACAAATTGATATTGGCAAGACATTGAAACAATAGCTCTTCCAGCCGTGTCTTAATTTATATGCATGCAAACATACAGTAGAGAGACAAGAACAATTATGTTTTTTCTAAAATACCCATTTTTCCATTAAAGAGCTGCTGTGTATACATTTTCTATTTCACATATGGGCTAGCCACATGCTCCTCAAATGCTGCTCTGCATTGTGACTACCGTTCAAATTTAGCAAGACTCAAATGGTATCTTACCTTGATTTCCTTGCTGCTCTCTCTACGCAAAATCTACACTTACTATTATCATCCAGGCCAAATAAATGCAGAGAAATGTAATTGCACCAGCCACGCGGTAACTCCTGACGTGGAGCTGTAGCTATTGCATTGTTGATTTTAGTAGATTATGTGTCTGGCTTTGCTAACCTGCTGTTTTAATACTCCACGGGCTTTTGGCAAAATACCAACAATATTCACGGCCACAAGGGGGCTTTACCAGCTCTCGTGTGCTGTTTATCACAGCTCTCCTTCTGTGCTTTTTAAAGGGAACAAAGAATTGTTTTTAAGTGTTTTGACTGCACTGGGGCGACAGTTGTTAGATGCAAAGATTTTTTTTTTTTTTAATTCGTCCGTACCGATCCCCTCTATGCCACCCGTGTGGATTCAGCCAGGATTTAGAAAAAATGGAATAAACGGTGGTGCTTGTAGCTGGCTGAGAATCTGAGACTTTGTTACTAGGGACGTCTAGAGGACAAAAAGATGGGGAACTGAATATTTGGACCAGATCCTGAGCTGGTGTAAATTGGTGTTGCCATTAATACCAGTTTGCAAAAGCAGAGGTTCTGGCCTATTCCATCTTTTTGTTTTCCTCTGGAAAGGAGAGACTCCTCGGTCCTTTATATAAAACAGACAAACAAAACCTTCTTGTTAAATGTTAAAGCAGACACACACATTTTGCACATGCCCCCTTGCAGAGATGTGACATTATGATTGAAATGAAGGGAGACATGGATCATGACCAGATTCCTCGGTCTAGTAAGGACCTGCTAAATCGAACGCTGATGGCTCCTCCATCAATCCTGGTACTCCACGGAGTAGGGGAAGTTGACAGGAGAATTTTGCCAGAAAAATTTGATGTAAGGTACGTTGACTCCAGCGACGCTATTCTTGTAGCTGGAGTTGCATATCTTAAATCAAATTCTCTCCTCCCTCCCCCCCGGTATAGACTTGGCCTCAGACATCTGCCCACTAGGAACTGGACTGAGTCCCCAATTCTATAATCTATTTCACCTGGTCTCCACCAGGTGCAGGATAACTAGTTCCTACCATATCTGGCATGGGCCCCAGCTGAAATGGTGAAATGATCAAAAGCTTTTGTCTTTCATTCCCAATTCCTCAGCCAAATGTATCCTTGCACTCGACTCTTTTCTTTCACATGTAATGTATTTCAAGGCTTTTATAAATAAGATTCTGATCAAATGAATATCGGACCCGATCTTTGAGAGCTGTGCAGTACATGTCAGTTTGAGTATAAAACCGTTCAGATGATGGCATGTGTCATGTGATTATATGTCATTTCTTTCTGTAGTTGCATTGGTTTCAGGTTCGTTGTACATCTCTCTTGGGAAACACAGCATGCCTAGAGATAGCAATGAGTAAAGGAACAGGCCAAGGTGCACGAAACAGACACAGACTATGTAAGGAAAGCAAGAAATTAACGATTTTAAAAAAGAAACAAACTTGGTTTTATCCAGTGACTCCAGGCCTGCCGAAAGGGTCGGGGGGGGGGGGGTAAAGAGGGCAAGTACCCTGGGCCCATGATTCAAAGGGGCCCAGGGCTTGGCAGGTGCCACACCAGTGGCACCACCTGGCGCCATATTGCTGCCGGGATGCCAGGCAGCGTGCTCCCAGTGACTTTAAGGGCTGCCTGAGGAGGTGGGGTCACCGCACAGCACACTCTAGGCAGCGTTGAGAGGGGGCACCATGGGCCGGGAGGCACTAAGGGCCAGCTGCTCTCAGCCCTACTTCTTCTGTCTGAGGCTCCACCCCTTCCAGAAGCACAGTGTGGGGGGCTTACCCTGGGGCCCAGTGTGGCTTTTGGCTTCCCTGAGTGCCTCAATAACCCAAAACATGGGTGGGCAATAAGCCAGAGGCAATTCACCAGAGTTAGCCCCAGAGGGCCACCAGCATGCTATTCACTTGCACATCAGCAAGTGCAGCTGCTTGCAGCTCCCATTGGCCACAGATCACCATTCCTGGCCAATGGGAGCTGCAGGAAGTGGTGCAGACTGGGACAAAGCTTCCCACAGCTCCCATTGGCTGAGAAAAGTGATACGCAGCCAATGGGAGCTGCAAGAGCCGTACCGCCGGACGCACAGGTAATTAAAGCACCAGCAGCCCACCCTGGTGAACTGCGTCCAGTGCATGGGCCACTTGTTAGCCATCCCAACCGCGAACAAGATAGGCCACTAGGACAATAAATTAATACAAAATATTATCCCTGACTGGTCCCAGATGAGGGATTTTGCCGAACCAGGGGAAGTCATTTTTTGACCCCTTCCACCGGCCCGGCCACTGGCCTCCCACACAGCTCCCCACCTCCTGCTGATCTGCTGGGCAGTCATCACTACTGTGGCTCTGCTGGGCAGCCCAGCACTGGGGTGCCAGGCAGCTGTGTGCACCACCTGGGCAGCCACATGCCAGGTCTCCCAACCCCGCTGGGCAGCCACACTGCCATGCACTGGGTGACCGCACTGTCAGATCCCTGCAGACAGCCCATTGCCCTGCCGGACCCGCAGGGATCCTTACTGCTGGCCCTCCACTGGGACTCTAGGGTCTTGCAGCTTCCATGCCAGACCATGGATGTTGCCAGACCAGAGAATCCTGGTTGAGAGAGTTTCAACCTGTACTTGAATATTCAGGATTTGCAAGGCAAACAGGATCTCAGCAGAGCCGGTGAGCTAAAAGAGTGCTGTTCTTCAATCATCTTCCATATTTTTCCAGTTATTCCTTTTGTTCCAGTGATTGTGCCCTGCTGTGCGCCCTGGATAGTTATTTCCATGGGTGAAAAGTAGCCTAAACCGAATACTCCCATTACTCACCAATTCAGCTGGCAGCTTTTTATATCCATAGTGTCAGGTGAAAGTAAACTTATGGGCACAAGGCACCGGAAAACCAGGCCTATGCCAACTTTTCCATCTAACAGTAGTGGGCAACACACTCAAATAGTCTTCTATACTTATTTATATTCTCGTAGCATCCCAAGACCCCTCAACCTGGAAGGAAGCCTCATTCACCTAGAAACTGGACAAACATAGAATAGAAGAATCCCCCCAAGCTTAGAATTAAATAGACGATGCATGGTGAACAACACTGTAAACAGCGGGGGGGAGGGGGGGAACAGTTCTAACTCCCCTCTCGTGCCAGCTTTATTCTGGGAAGACCCATTCACTTAACAGGGCTATAACTGATTTAGATCCGTTTGAGAGCAGAGTCAGGCTGAAATGTGAGTGTACAAGAAACCAGTTCTGCAAGGCAACCTTCTATCTGAGGAGAAAAGCTTGGGATCGTCAATTCTGTGGCAGCTAACTCTGTTCTACCTTTGTTAGAGACTCCTATAAGCAACAGCTAGTCTTTTGACCGGTCACGTAAGGTGGGTTTCACTTTGTTTTGTTTACACGCCTCTGAGCTGGAGGAGCTGGAAAGCGGCACGGACCAGAATATGGCTTCCCACAGCTCCCATTGGCCGGGAACGGTGATCCGCAGCCAATGGGTTGGGATACGTAATGTAATTTGTCTCCTTTTCTCCTCCCCTTGTTCTAGCCTTGCCTTAACGTACCAGGAACTTGATCATTCTGAGAGCACACTGGATCCTTTCCAAATAAAGTACAGGCTGCAAACACAGGAGAACATAAAGACTTATTTGTGCATGAAATTCAGATAACATGGGGAGTTTGCTGGTCTTAATTGCTTTTGAAAGCCTCCTGGGTTGGTAAAAGTTTCACACACACTCGCATCGATGTGGTGTATTGATTTCGTTTCCATTAGCTTATTTTCAGAGATGTTGGGTGCACCAGCCAAACTTAGAATCTGCAAAGTCTCTACTCTTGTCACTAGCGGTGATGCTGCATCCCGACACTTCAAAAGGCATCTCTTCCCAGAAGACCTCTCTGACATAGGCTGGAGCAGGAGCAGGAGCAAGCAAAATACAGGCCAGCTCCAGCAATGGCCCATGGACCACAGGACCATCGGGCAGCCTCCCAGACTGCTGTGTCCAGCTGCTGTGGCCATGTGCATCTCTGTGCCCCTTACCAGGTGGGGGTGGGAATCTCTGCATGTTGCCCCTGCCTCCAGCACAATCCTCGCACCTCCCAGCCAGAGCCTGCACCTGCCACCCTGCCCTCTCCCTCGCCCAACTCCCTGCCCCAGATCATAACCCAACTCTCTGCACCCCTGTCCCTGGTCACAACTCCCTCCCAGGCCCTGCACCCCCTCGTACATTCCTCCTCCAGGTCAGAGTCCTTTCCTGCACCCATCCCCGTCCCCGACCCTGCACCTCCTCCTGTACCCCGATCCTCTTCCCCAGGTCACAACCCCCTCCTTCACCCAAATCCCTCCCAGATGCCATGCCCCCTCCTCCACCCCAATCCTCTACCCCGAACTTCCTTCTGCACCCAAACTCCCTCCCAGACCTTGCACCTCCTCCATTTACACAGACGACTGCAGCCCTTGACCACTTACCAAATTTTTGGAGTGGGCCCCCCATCAAAACATATTGCCCTGGGCTGGAGCGTGATGCAACACTTCCTAGGAGTGCTGCCTCTAGGTGTCATGGGCCAGATCCTCGGGGGAGGTAAACTGGTATAGAGCCCCCAAAGGCAGTGGCACTGTGCCAATGGACACCAGAGGATACAGTCAAACATTTCAGCACAAGTGGCAGAATTTGAACCCTTTCTATAACCAGGTGGTATGAAAAATCCCAGAAGCAACAATAGCCACATTCTTGTTACCCAATGGCCAAGATGGCCTTCCTCAAGTAGGACCATTAAGAGAATTTATATGGATGCACTAAAGCAGGGGAGGGGAATCTAAGGCCCGGGGGCCAGATGTGGCTCCCAGTGTGCCTGGATCCGGCTCTTGAGTCTTGGGGCTCCCCACCAGCATTGGAGAGCCTGCACTGGTGTTCCAGCCCCCACCCCACCCCTTCTGTCCTCCCGCAGGGCTGGAGCACACAAAATCCAGCTTTGGTGTGCGAGGGGAGGGGTTTTGTTGTTGTTTTGTTTTGGTTTTTGGTTTTTTGGGGTTTTTTTGCTTCTCACTTGTGTGCGGCCCCTGACTGATTTTTCTGTGGGTCAGTATGCGACCCTTGACCTTAACAAGATTCCCATTCCCTGTCCTAAAGCATCCTTCTGACAACTTGCACAGCCTCCTGTCAGGACTGTGTCAGCTGTCACCGTGCAAAGAAAGCGATGGCAACAGAGAGTCTCTGGTATTATTACTGCGTCCCATGATCGGTATGACAGCCTGACACGCCTTGGGAGAAACTCCTCCACTTGTGGCACGTAAAATGTTCTTTAACTTGAAGCCCTGTAAACATCTCATGGTGGCCAACCACGTTATCACTCAGAAGAAAGGTCGCTGCACAGAGGTGTGTGTGTGACTGGCCGTGCCTCCAGACAGCTTTTTTCCGTCAAAGGAAAACTCAAGCCCTGTCAGAACTCTGCAGCATCTGGAAATGGCAAAGAGCTGCACTGGGAAGGAAGATAAAAACCCCACAATGCGATAATCAGAAGCGGCCATTACTTTGTCACCACAAATGTGTCCCCCTCTCAGAGAGTACATTGCATGCGCTACAAAGAGAGAGAGGGTGGCAGGAGCCACTGAAATACAATCAGCAAGCTGACAGGCTGATTTTCCGGAAGATGGGCCTTCCTCACTACTTCTTTGCAGCGGGGAGAAAAGAGGGGAAGATCTCAGTCCCCCTGTGGCAGTAGCTGCTGGCCACTGAAGCAACACTAGAAGTCTGGGACAGGGGTGGATATTTTCCTTCCCATCTGAGCATTGATTGTGCTGAGGTAATGGACCAAGCAGGATATTTAGGTCTTGGGGCAGTTCTTAGGCCTCGTGCTGGCTCTCTGCATGACGGGGAGGGGTGCTAGTTACCAAGATGGCCTGAGTCACAAAGTGTGGATCAAGCTCAGAGCTTCCCCAGAATTCAGAGCTGTTGTGAACCATGGGTTTTGGTTCAGTTCTAGCACGGTTGTATTTACCATC